>OZ005610.1:14265000-15685000 GCA_963930655.1 Myrica gale | reverse complement strand
ACCGTCATGAATTCCTGAATATTGAATGAGAACAAGTACATCTTCGAAGTATTTTTCCCTTCCACTATTTTTCTATTGGAGCTTCCCTCATTCCTTTTCCGATTAACCCCCAAAAATTATGCAAATTTGTAAATCCAAGATTAAGGCAACCCAAGAGGGGGTAATTTGGGTTTCCAAACTTTTTCGATTAACCCCAAAAATGTGTTTGCAAAGAAAAATATAATTTAACACAAGTAATTAAACAACTATAGATGCAATAAGTAAATAAGTGCTAAAAGTAAATAGTAATGATGAGAAGAAAACATAAGATTTTTAGGTGGTTCGGCAAACACGCCTACGTCCACCCCTCAAGCTCCTTTACCGAGCCTTGAGGTTTCTCCACTATACTCCCTTCAACCAAGGGAATGTTCCTTACACTTCAGCTTGAGAAACACCTCTACAAGCTTCAAGAACGAGTTTGAGAACAAACCTATCCAAACTCCTTTTGATGAACAACCTTCACCAAAAGATAACAAGAGAATCACTCTCTCAGTAGTGTAAAGGTATGAATGAAAATGCCCATTAAAACTCCCTTGATGGAGTAGATTTCACACAATAATAAGGATGTAAAAATGATGATTTTGTGTGAATGATGTTTGAACAAGGAAATTAACCGGTCGACTGCCTCAACTTAACCGTGATCCGGTTGATTTAAAAACTCGATTTTGACCAACTTAAAATACCCAATTTTAGAGGCTAACTTCCTATAAGAATATAAAAGTTTTGGGAGTATATTTGGGATAGTTTGAAGGCATTAAAATATTTTAAATTTTCAAAACAAGTGGTAAAATAATTTGTGCAATTTTTGAAGAAATATGCAAGTGTGTGGTTCAAATCCTTGTTAAAGTTGAAGTCTTAGAGCTACAAAGATTACCCTAGTATCCTGTGTCTTCAATTTAAGAGCACTTCCACTGAAGGGAATGTTGCTTGATCGCTTCGTACTTTTTTTTTATCCGTTTTGCTTCACAGCTCAATTACTTCTATTGTTGTTAATAATCAAAACATTAATTGTGACTAAAAGCCAACAAAATTGAGCAGCATGTAGGTTCCAGATCCAAGTGGTAGTATCAGGCCCTTTAGGTATATAATCCATGTATTCGCATAAATTATCAAAATAAAAAAATGGATGACAATAGCTGTAAGCATACGAACGAAAAATATTTTCTACCCCCTTTTCCCTTCGATTATCTTTTCTCCTCATAATAAAAAGAAATTTGGAAAAAGGTGGATAAAAGGCGATAAGGGATACGAAAGAGGAGGAGACCAATGAGACTTTAGTCAACAGACTCTATCCTTAATACGAGACTGCAATCCTCTCTCAAACTTACGGGATTCTTACCCTCAGCAGGAATCATATATGAAGCAAAGCGAGATAATTCTATAAACTTAGCAGTATACTCTGGTACTGACCTTATTCGCTAACTTAAGGTAGTAAATTCCTGGGGTTTAGCTTCTCTGATCATTTAAGGAAAATAACGATCTTGAAATTCTTTCGTAAATTGCTCCCAAGTCCACTCAATTTCCAAGAGTTCCTTCTTGGCTTGCTCCATCTCTTGGCTTCTCCTTTTAGTTGATACGTGGCAAATCATATCATTTAATCATACGTACACTCTAACACATGCATTAGCTCCTCTATGTTCAAAACCAATTTTCTGCCACTAAGGGTTATGTACCTCCTTCATAACTAGGGGGATGTGTGAGACCCCAAACTTTGCTTTTGCTATTTTCCTATGTATTTGTTTTGATTTAACTTATGGGGCCATATTTTTGGCCAATATATGACTTAAGTTTAATGTTTATGGTACATTAACTTATTATGAAATTTTATTTAAGAACTTTTTCTTTAGATAATTTCTTTTTCATTGTGAAAGTTTTTAGTACAAGTTTAAATTCTATTTTTCCTAAGAGCCGAAACTTGCTAGGTAAATTTCTTTTATGGACTTGTATTTTTCCATTTGCTTATTATATTCCATAATCCCTGAGATTAAACTATAAAGAGAAATTAATATATTATGGCCGAAAATATCTAGGTAGAAAATAATGAAATTATGTTAAGCATTTAAATATTTTGTGTCTTATAATAGGTAGCTTAAAATATCATTAGAGATATTAAATGATAAGTTACTAGATATATAAAATAGCTTGATAAAGAATTTAATTGATAAGTGAGTGTGCTTATCATAGTGCTAAGTTATAGGATAGTTTGATAAGGAAATAAAAGATAAGTTAGTGTGTTTATTAAGGAGAAATGTTAGTGAGCTTATAATAGAGATAAGCTATTGTGTTTATAAAGATAAGTTGATATGTTTGTTGATGATAAGCTTATGTACATATATTAGAGATAAGTCAAATAGCATATGTGATAAGTGATAGATGAAATGAAAATAAAAATAAAATAAAATTAATCAATGGTAAGAGAGGGGTTTACCTGATAGGCAAGAAGATGAAGTTGAAGTTACTTTTGGGTGAATGACTTAAGGAGACAAGAATTGAATGCAAATAAATGAGAAGCAAAAAGGGAAGAGTGAAGCATCACGTGAAAGAGAGAAAGGGAGAAAGAGAGAAAAGACAAGTGAAGGTGTAGGCTGAAAAGAGATTAGGATAGGCTGAAAAGTAAGGGTAGGGAAGAAGAATCATGTGAAAGTGAAGAGATAAAGCCAAAGAAAAATAAAGCAAAGAGAGACAAAGCATTTATTGTAGCCACCCAATGCAACCAATGAGAGTGTTTTGGTGGGGCCAAGGGAGAACCTCTCTCTTTGCACAAGCACTCTCACACACCACTTACATCCCATTTGGTCAAGTAAAAGAAAGAAAGGCTGAAAGAAAGAGAGAGGAGAGAAAGGGAGGAGGCAGGCCGAGAGAAAAAGAAAGGGGGAAAGGAAGAAAAACCGAGAAAGAGAAAGGGAGAAATGAAGGAGGCCGAGAGAAAGGAGAAAAAGGGAGAAGGAAAAAGAAGAAGAAGAAGAAGGAGAAGGCCAAGAAGAAACAAGGGAGGAAGGAGAAGAAAAGAAAAAGGGAAGAGAGAAAGGAAAACAACAAGGTAAACTGGGTTTTTCTTGAAGTTCCTTGACTGAATGTACTCTTGCATGTTGTGTTCCACTCTTGCCTTGGTCAGATCTGTATAGATGTCTAAGTTTCAAGGGCTGTTGTGAGATTTTATTGAGCTTGATTGTGAACTTGTTAATGGAGGCCTTGCAAGAGAAAGAAGAAAGGAAAAAGGAGAAGAAGAGAAAAAAGAAGAGTTAAGGTAGCAAGGTAAAAGCTTCTGCCCTTTGGTTTGTGTTTGGCCGGATTTTGTGACCTTGTAATATGATTTGTGGCTTGCGATAGAGGCTGATTATTGCTGTTAGATGCCATGGTTTTGAATTAGTTCAAACTTGGAAATGCATGTTAGATTATAAGTTGCAAAAAGGAGAAGCATAACCTAAGTGCATGTGAAGCTTGAGGTATAAAACCTTGGTCTTAGGTGCTGTAGGCTTGCTGTGTTTAAGCTTGGGAATGAGAGTGAAAAATGTGAGATTTGAGATGTGTTAGGGCTTGGGTCAGTAGCCATGATCTATGACAAATTTTATTTGGAGAAGTTCTCACATACATGTAAATGGATGACATGAAATTGGAAGTGTAACATCTTGATTTGAAGGTTGTAAGCTTACTGTTGTGAACCCTTGCCGTTGGATCTGAACATGATTAGTTTTGATGATCTTAGGGCTTTAGTCAGTGGCCTAAACCTAGGAGCAAATGTGATGGGAGAGGATAATGCAAGAAAATGTTAAGAATGGTAAGAAGGAGATAAGGTAAGTTTAAGTTTTGGTATTGATAGCTATGTTGGTCGAATGACTTCTTCATGCAAGATCTTCAATTTAGCAACTCCTAGACTATAATGTGAGCTTGTATCTGAACTTGCATGCATAAGGATATGAATTGGTTGTTGGAAAGTGCAATGGAAATGAATAATGCATGTTAGAGGAGTTTCGGGCGTGGTCATACAATGCTTGGCCGAAATACATGCTACGTTTAAAATATCTTGGGAATGATTGAAATATGGATCTTATAGGCTGGTTGTGAGGCTAATTGGTTAGGTTGATTGTGCACATAAGTCACGGGTTGACTAAGCTTGAAGAGAGAAGAATGCATGTGATAAATAGAATGGTAATGCATGTTAAAGCTATGAATAATGATGCATGGCCGAATGATATAATGTGTGAAATCTTGTACTTGTGCTATGATTTATAGAATCTAGGTTGTGAATCTGATAATGGAGGATGGGATCACAATTGGAGATGAAGTTTTGTGCAATAAATGTTGAAATTGAAGCGTGGCCAAACGATTTAGTGAAGAAACCCTAACGACCAATTGATTAGTAAATAAATGATGTAATCCCATGTGATGTATAAGTAAAATTTAGGTCATGGCCGAATGAGTCAGAGGTTAAAACCTAGGCCTAATGTTAAGAGAAAACCTTACATGTAAGTAAACTCATGAATGATGAAGTATATGGCTCGGGTAGATATTAGTTGGTGTGCTTAACAAAGCCTTGTGGTATTAAGAAGGAATTGAAGTTTCAATTAGAGTGATTATGTGTTGGCCGAAACATATGATGTGTAAATGAGGTCGAATTATAATATTAAAAGAAATCTTGATCATATGAAGAGAGAAAATGAAATAGGAGAAT
Organism: Myrica gale; assembly: GCA_963930655.1. Lineage (NCBI taxonomy): Eukaryota > Viridiplantae > Streptophyta > Magnoliopsida > Fagales > Myricaceae > Myrica > Myrica gale. The sequence goes on along the minus strand of OZ005610.1, from coordinate 15,680,289 downwards.
GTCAATATGTCAAACATGCATGGAAGAGATGTTAAGGAAAAAGATATGAAAACTTAATCACATGATATCAAGATCTATGGCTCGGGTTGGATAGAACTTGGAGATCAAGCCACGATTTAGCCATGATTAGGGTTGGAAATGATGAACTAGTAAGCTATTAAAGAATGGTCTTGGTACGAATAAAAGGTCCAGATGCAAGTAAGGTAAAATGGCCATGAATTAGTCAAAAGATGTTGGTTAATTGAATAAGGTCAGCGAGTGTAGGGCTCTAATACCAAATTAAATTCATTAAGAAAAATGTTATCTAACTCAAGTGAAATAAGTCATGTGGTATCAGGATGCTCTTATAGCATGAATTGAGATACATTGATGCTTATGTGAACTCGAAGGAGCATGACATTAGGTTGAATCCTATAGATCTTGGCAGCACCTCTATAGCGCATCTTTGAGGTTTGATTGATGAATATGATGATCATTAGTCCATGTAAAATAAGATCGTAAGTGTAGAGCAAGAATTCAGCGATAAAGGTTGTTGTTTTGATATGGATCATTGGTAAGGTTGAAACATTAAAGATCCGATTTTGGATATTGAGGTTATTAAGAAGATGTGAGAGAAATCGAGTCGAGCTACTTAGAAGTTCACCTACCTTGGAGTTGGTTGAGATGTATGATGTTTGTTATATACAAATTGATTTATGAAAGTTAAAATACTTACAAGAATGGGAAGTCAAATGTTGCAAGAATTTCATGTATAATTTCACGTAATGTTTCGGATATGAACTTGGAAACTAAGATAATATATGATACGTTTGTATGCCTTGTTGAATGTTGATAGCTAAGCATTGGAGTATCGCTTGTAGGCGAAGACCGAACTAAGTTCGAGTGGATCGGTATAAGTGCAATAAGTGCAAGGAGTACTGTAAGTGAATCTTACACTTTTATGAAAACTGGAATGATACACTGCATGTTTTATTGTGCATGGCAAGATGTTTTTAATACAAGTGACATGTATTGTGCATATAGAATGTTTCAAGTACGCATGATGTTTCGAACATGTCATAGCATGATCATTTGCATGAACGCATGAGAGACGTTTTGATGCAAATGAAATTACGATGTTTTCAAGAGTGGCATGGCATGTTCATTTCATAGAAACATGAAAGGTTGTTTTATGCAAATGAAAGAGAATTTATGTTATGATTAAGCCCGGAGGTTTTGGTTGAACCCATACCAAGTTAAGTGAGGTTCGACATCCATGCCGAGGGACGTTGTTCGTGAAGGATGGATGGATGGAACCTAAGACATCCATGCCGAGGGACGTTGTTCGTGAAGGATGGATGGATGGACGCCCATACCGAGGGACGTTGTTCGTGAAGGATGGGTTAGTCCGTGAGGTATGTGCAACCACACCGAGGAACGTTGCTCGAGAAGGTGTGGCGCCTCCAAGGGTCGTGTCTAGCCATCAGGCCTGGGGCAACTACGGGCTAGCTCGACCAGATGTAAGGTCTCCAAGGAAATTCAGGGACGGTTCCGAAGGGAACGCACAACCCTGTCTTCAGGGGTCAAATGGAGCGAGCCCACAAGTAAGAGATACGAAATGGTTGTGAAAAGGCCAACAGTGGCACAAGTATGAAATGAATGATTTTCAAGGGCCAAGGGCCAATTTTATAAGCAAGAATGAAATGAATGATTTTCAAGGGCCAAGGGCCAATTTTATAGGCAAGAATGAAATGAATGATTTTCAAAGGCCAAGGGCCAATTTTATAAGCAAGAATGAAATGAATGATTTTCAAGGGCCAAGGGCCAATTTTATAAGCAAGAATGAAATGAATGATTTTCAAGGGCCTGGGGCCAATTTCGAGATTTGAAATGCATTTGAAAAGGCCGAGAGTGGCAAGAGATTTTAGTGCATGGCATGTGCATCACGGAGCATGCATATGCGTCATGGTTTTTATGCACTGACTCATGATTTACAGTTTTGCATTTCTTATCTTATCGCTACAGTGTATTGAAGTAAGTATGCTTTTAAAGCTATGTTTTATTAAAGTTCATGTTTCAACTGATGTTCCTTACTGAGTCTTTCGACTCAGTTTGTAAATCGTATCATTCCAGATGCACAAGATAACTGGGGAGCAGAGGAGTATCTCACGTAGAAATCCTGGAAGTTTGGGGATTGGAGCCGGAGTTGGTGAACTCCGAGGTAGCACTTGGGAGTGCTGGTTTTGATCAAGTGGCAGTATGTTGCCCTAGTACGTTTTGTATAAGTTGCGAACAAGATGCAATGTATAGACTTTTCTGAATTATGATGTGTATACCGAGAGGTTATGATCATTGGGCTTGTATCTCAGCCAACATGTGGATCCTGAGTGAGCCATCCTATGTGTATAAAAAAAAAAAAAAAAATCCGCTGTAAGAGTTAGTGTAAGCGCTGGAGTGTTCCCGGGGAATGCTCGCGGTTGTCACGGTCCCTGCGGGATGGCGTTCGGGGCGTGACAGGATGGCACTTGGCAAACTTATCAAATGAACTACCTTCCTGAATATTCTCCCATCCTCTCTCTCTATAACTTCTAGCTACCATTTAGCTCATGAAATATAAGAGTAGGTTTTAGACTTCAAAAGCATCACAAGACAATAATATCATATTACTCCTACTTCAGAGACTATGCTTTTAATAGCACCCTTGTTTTCCTTAGGTTTTACTAACAATCCTCGCTTTTCTAAATCCTCAGCTTTGGTAGCTATACTTGCTTTCCTAAACCTCACCTCTGATACAATCTGTAATAGCACGGACCGTGAAGACCTTTAGCGTTGTCTTATAGTAATCGACGTCGCTATTAAATTGAGGTTACGACCAATGGGAGGATGGTTAAAACAACATGATTCTTAATCAAAACACGATCAAGATCTTTTAATCATACCGTAGTACAACAAAAGAGAACCAACATCGTTTAATGTACATACCACAAAAAGTACGTAACAAAAAACTACTGCCAAAGACTAACTATGAAAGCATAAACTGGATAACCCTGGTTCTCGTTCCCGTCATCAAAGTCACTTAGCTCGGATAGGTTGACATAGTCGTCAAAGTTCGGGGTTAACCACGAATAGCCCGGGCCTTCTATCATCACGTCTAAATCTCTGGTGACCCAAACTCAAAATTTTTAAGTCCAAAATAATCCATCTATGGCTTATTGCTTTCATGAACTCTCTTAAGAACAATTCAGACATCTGCTAAAAGCATTTAACATACAACGGTGAGTCCAAATGACTCAGTAAAGCTAGTGGTTAGTACAATAAAATAGTAGATACAAGAAAAAGACATCGAAGAAACCCGTTCATCAATAGAATCACAAAACAAAAGATGAAAAATAAGGAAAATAGTCAATTCTTTAAAAAATTATCTTTTCAATTTTCAACCACCAGTCCTCTATAACTCCCAGAGTGAATCACTGGGCTAGATTTATATATGTAACCTCCGTATCTTTGCAACATTACACCCAGATCAACAAGAACATGAGATTCAAACAATCCCGTTGAAAACTTTTGAATCGAAATCAAAGATAACCAACTAAATTTTACCTCTAATGTAGCCAAATCTTCACTTCACTTTTGAATCGAAATCAAAGATAACCAGCTATAATGGCCGGATCTCACCCCTATTTATAGGAAAACACGGCCCGTCACAAAGCGACACGTACCCGACCTATCCTCGCTAGCCTTGGCGAGTCAAAAGGCTATGTTTACCACAAGTCCACAAGTCAACATCTAGCAACCAATAGCAGCTTCAAAGCACACCTATGGCTGAAATTTGCATAGTAGCTATGGGAGTCGCCGCCTAAGTCACCTGGTTTTTGACACATCGAGCTTCCTAGGTTTTAGCCTTTATCGTCGTGCTTCTAACCTTGATTTGTCGTGCTTCTAGTCTTGATATTTGTCACTCGCTAGGACTGCCGAAATTTCTTTACTTAATAAGTTTTGCTAATTTCCTCAATAATCCAATGATGATCACTAAACATCCAACGATGATCATGTGGTTCGGTTTTCGACGAAAACCCGTCCTACTAGCTTAAAAAATTAAATTGACTCAAAACGTGCTCCTCAACATCCTGAATAAAAACCTAGTTACTTGCTAACTCCAATTCTAACTTAATCAGGTACTAATCAAGGTTTTGAAATCAATACATCCAGTACTAATTAATCTCACTTAGTTACTAATTCCCCCCTAATGCACTACTAAACCCTAACTCAATTTCACAGAAAAATATATTATGTGTAACACCCGAGATTTCTATTTTAAAACTATTTGAAATTTCTATTTCATATTTGAAATTTGAGTTTAACTCATTTAAAATAGTTGAATCTCTATCTTTGACCTTGTCAAACCTTTTTTAAATTTTATGATTGTTCAAAATGAAAAGTTTTAGAGTTTGAAAGGATGTCTATTACTAATGTGATTCAAAATTAAAAGTTTTAGAGTCAAAATTAAATATTTTCATATTGGTTTTCATTTTTGCACACCTCACTTTTACGCCAATAAGAGGAAAAAAAAAAACAGTTTTCTTGCTTTTTACAAACTAGACGAATTTTCTTGAAGGAAATTCAGGTATTTCGAATTTCTTGATTTTTTTTGTGACAGATCGAACCATTTGGTGTCTAGATCAAGCCCTAATTTTTTCTTGATTTTTGAAATAGTTTTAATTGATTTCTTGGTGTAATTGAAATTTGGGTTCAATAGTTGTTGAGGAAAATCAGGTTCTTGATCTGAGTAGTCGATAGAATTATATTGTTATGGTCAACCTTAGACATTGAAAAATTATGATTTTAACTATTTTGTACTAGACATTTGCAGGAGGATTTAGTTAAATTTTCATAATTTGTGGAGACGTATTCGTATGGTTTTGAAAATTCGGAAATTAGGCTTAGAGAAATCAGAATTGCTGAGAAAGATCCTTTTATACAAATTGAATTTTGGTATCGGATGACATAGTTAGGCTTCTAATTTCGGTATAACATTTTATGGGTATCTTTATGACATATATATGAACCTTTTGAATAAATTTCGGGTTGATACCGGAAGAGATCTTTATGAATTTTTGAATTGATGAGTACCGAATTATTCAGGGTATAATTTGACTTCGCGAACCAAAGTGAATGTCCATTTTATTAACAGATGTTTTACGAGGAATCTGGATATTACATTTTACAGGTGTATATTTAACAACTTAAGGAAGAACATATTTTAATTTGACGATTTTAGAGAAAACCGAGATAGGTTAGTTATATTTTAGAATTTGACTAGTCAAATTCGGATTTAATCATGTCGGGCAGATTTAGAGTTTCATTTGTGTCTCCGTTTGAGCATATTATAATCATGTCGGGCTAAATCAGAGGCTTATTTGCTTGAAGATCCAGGTATGCGAGATTATTATGCTAGATTTTCCAAAAAGACCAAGGTGATACTTGTGAAATCAAATGTTTATTGAAAGCACTCGGAGTTTTATATGCATTACTTTATGATAAAATTATCAAATACTATAGCATTAAATGTGTAAACCTTAGCCTATTTTTATGTCCAATGACTTTAATGATGTTTTTAGAGTTTGAATAAAATATTTTTGATGTTATTTATATTATGTACATTACCTTACACGAAAAGAATAAAAATATGTAAAGTTCAAAGTGAATTTTATATTATGATATATTACGTATTTTCGAACCCTGAGGCCCAGAGGTATTGAGATAGCGAATTGGTAGCAATTGCAACCCATTGAGTGCACCTATTTTGGAAACATAGTGGTTTATTTTGTAAATTCTTTCTGAGTTGATACTTGGACATGACCAAGCTTTAGTAAGGAAGAATTCTACTCATAGTATTGGCTTAGTTTGGCTGATACCGAAACTAGGTAGCAACTGCACAACCTTGTCACGGGGGTAAACGTGACTCATTGTTATTGCCAAATGGATTTTCTATAGTATTATGTATATAAAGCTATTTTATTGATAAAGTTTTTTTTATTGAAATTACCAAAAACAGCTTTCAATAGTTTAGAAAGATTTTAAATATTCTATCTCCCACTGTTACAATGTGGCTCATGAGATACACACTAGCATAATGAGTTTACTTATTGAGTTGTCAGACCCACCCACTATTGTTTTCTTTATTTTCAGATGTTGATCTGGAGCGTGTCGATAGTCAAGATTAGATGGCTCTAGTACGAGTCTAATCATGTTTAGATTTGTCTTTTTGTCCTGAAAGAGTTTTTGAGTTTTATTAAGAGATTTATTGAAGTTTTTAAATAAAGTTTATTCCGCATTTTTTTATAGATATATTTTTAAATCAAAAGTCTAATTGTTTATTGTTAGTAAGTCACCCTCTAACCCTGGTGGTTTGGGGCGTGACATTATGCCAAACAAAGCTCGGGGTATGACAATATAGTTCCGGGGACTCATAGTTCCTCGCATCCCTAACCCCACTCACCCATATCCCGAGGATGACTTGCCCTCACTTGAAGCTATGGCTATGCTGCTGTTTCGACATCCCTATCCTTGTGGAGGAACTTTTCTGAACACTTCTAAGTTTCTCTTGAAACACATGTTATAAGTTACATAGCTTTCACGAACCTATTCCCCATTAAACATTTTTCTAGTCTTTCTTTGTCCTGGGTTCGTTTTATCTATGCTTTGCTAGTAGGGGACACCATTGATATAAGCTCTGTTATTTGCACACATATGAATGACACATTCTACTCCACCTCTAAAAACCATGGTCTCCCATATGCATGCTTGATAAAATGTATTTACAATGCCTTTTCTATCTCTCAGACGGAAAAGCAGATTAAAAAAACAACAATTTGTCAGGCACATGTCAGGCGGGTTGCTCGTCAGTCTTCCTCTATTCCAGTGGGTGGTTAATTGTATCATTCCAGATGATGTTCCAGGTGAACAAACTTATGAATAGAACTAGAATCTGAGGGGGGGCTGACAAGGGTGCCCTCCCCTAATTCACAATACAGGTAGATCCTTAATTTTTGAAAGCGCTTATATGAACTTCTATAGTGAGGTTGTCGTGGTATGTTCAGGCTACGAGACCAACTTAAGACTTTTAAGTAACTTATATTTTGAACCATGATATAATCATAACTTATTGCTTGAGTTATTGCATGGAGATTTACTTTCTAAATGTTTCTCTGTAAGCGTTATGCGATATAGGTACACGTTCTATTATGCGTATATTTATTTACATATTCGTACACTACGTAAGAACGACTGAGGGTTTGTGTGTCAGTTTACGAATAAGAAAATAAATTTTGAGTAACAATTTCATAATATAAGGTAATTCAGATTTTCTGCATTAGTAATAGCATGTTAAAAAAAATTTGCTGCAAGATTAAGTTAGTTTGCTGGAGCGTTTGTTGTTGCGAATGCTCGCGGCTGTCATTAGCCCCCTTCGAGCTAGGGTTTGGGACGTGACATGGCTTGCATTTAACTTTCTTTAAATTGTTTTATTTTTCTTTGTACAATTAGTCTTAGTATATTCTTGCACTGAAAATACGCGCTGAACTTGTAATTTGTAGAGTTAGGGGCAATGCAATTTCTTTCAATGGCTAGACCCACCTGTTTATACAATGAAAATGGTGAAAGAAGAGGAAGGTTCTACGCTTGATGAGGAAGATATTGCAAGATTGTTTCGTAAGCTCAAAGTGATGGAGGAGCATCTTCAAAGGATTGTTGAGCACCAAAAGAAAATTGAAACAGAAATTCATGCCTATAATTTGTTTGTTGTCATTCCAAAGTTGAAACTGAAATCAATGGATTCTCTCAACTTCAAAGTCATGAGTCGAAATAAAATCGACTGAAGGCAATTTCTTCTGTCTTGTTGGTTATTTATTGAGTTTTGTATGGAGGTGATGGTGATTGTTGTTGTAAAAAGTGTTGTGGTTGTGGGTTTTGTGTGGATCTATTCTTTGTGAAGTTGTTTTGGGTTTTGTATGGAGCTTATCCTTTTCAATGTCAAGTTGTTGAAAGTTGCAATGAAAAATGTGTTCCTTCTACCTCTTTGTGTTAATTTGTTAAAAACCGAACAATTACTATAACAATTCCTATTTGCTTGCTTAAATGTAGGCAACGCTACTTTGGGCCCTGTAGCTGTACACTTCCCTTTCACTTTTGTTGTATCATCATTTGCACAGACAGCCTCGTCCAAAATCTGGAGGGGGCTCAGATACCCTGAATTTTATCCCCCCTCTACCAGGTCGTCCCCACGAACACAGTGCACCACCACCTACAGATGACCCTACATCAGGCTCAAGGTCGACATGTACTAGCCTTTGGTTTGGTTGGCTTCCCATTTGACATCTCAGCCGGTTAGACGTTCGAGATCTCGTCCTAGATGCGACACCAGGATCTGAGGTTGATTTACGTGACGCAACATGTTTTTTCCCTAATAATCAACATTTTATTAGAATTAATTGAAAAGTTACACAGCCAAATCATGGTAGTGCTTCCAGTGAAAATGAAACCTTATTGATGGAGTTGGATACGTTAAACAACAGCGATCCCATTGGTACCTGACGTAGAATCATTATCCTCATGGGAACAAACACATCCAGGAATTAATTACTTTTGGAACTTTATGAAATAATGTAAACACTCGCAACGACCAATGAAGCTACAAGTGGTTCAGAAGACAGTTGCAATATTGGTGGTTCAGAAGACGGTGTCAGGATTTCTCGTTGCCTTTCAGTGGATGTCCGTAATGGCTGTTGCTGTCCAGATTGTTGTGTAGGAGGATCTGAGGATATCTGCAAATCAGCCTCCAAAAAACCAGCAACATGGTTAACAATTTCATGGAGTTAAACACATAGACAATCAAAATATAATGCTGAAATTCAAAAGCAACCTGATCTTCTACTGAATCTAGAAATGGGGCTTCAGCTGCGTTTCTAAAAGATTGTCCCGTACTGTTGTTTCTCTGCTTTTTCTTAGGACATCACCTGTCATTTAGAGGTTTACTAGATGTAGAGAACAATCACTCAATTAAATTCAGCACATCATACAAAATCACTCATGTTTCTTAACTACTCAATGGTGATCCTACAATGTAAAGTAATATCTTAAGGTTGCTGAAGCCATAAGACTTGGATGCCAACCGATCATTACTCTATTTTTTATAACATATTAAAATTCCAGGTAATTTGGAGCTCGTTTTCCATTCGAAAGATTTATCCGAAAATGCAAGCTGCTGAGGACGTCCAAGCGGACAGCCCCGACGTCTCCCGCTTCAAAATTCATAACTTCAAAAACATGGCTCCAATTTACATGAAATTTCTTTGAAAATATTCTTCTTTCATATTTCAATATTGAAGATAAAAATCAAAAACATCGGAATTACCATGCATTGTCAAAAACACCAGCTTGGCCTTCCACTTTCAAAATACCACAAGTTATGCATTACAGCTCTAAATCACACGAAATTTATCTTAAAATGTTCTTCATTCACAAAATTAAATTTCAAGACCATATTCATAAAATTTGTACTTAAACTTATCACTTAAAGGCATTTGTAATGACCAAGAGTTCTGGACATGCAAGGCTGCTGGCAGCTTGACGTCTGGACCTTGAACAACGTATAACTCACCCAATGCTTATCGGAATCACCCAAGGTATGGCTTAAAATCTTTTTATTTCATAGGCCTATAACATAGAATTCTCTAAATATCAAGAAATATGAACAATCGCATCAAAGGTCACTCCAAATTCAAACCTTGTGATCTGCAGAAGCTAATTTCAGCAACTGGTTTTCAGCAACTAGTTTAACAAGCCTTCTCTATAATTCTCAATGATCTCCAACATAATAGGCCAAACTTATTGATGCTACGGGTTCTCCAACAACAACAATATCTCATGATGAATTAGGTCTAACCTCTATAGATGCAACAGGAACAATAATGATGTTTCCTTATCAACCAACTACATTCATTAACAGCAGCAACTATGGTCTTCAAGCAGCCTAACCAACACTCAAGAACCTCTTTAAACCCTTAAGGAGGTGCTGAAATAACAGGGCATCTGTGAAGGTAAAGAACCAAATCTGCCTTCACTCTTTTCAGCTTATTTGCACTTCAACCCATCCAAATATCAAATGACAACACCCTAAGCCACAACTACTGCATATCCGGTCATTCATGTGCAAAATAGATTTCAGATCATGCCAACACCCATAACAAAAGCTATTCTCATAAAAATCTCCTACTTTTACAACTCTAAATCAAAACTTACAGCAATACCTTGATTCTATCTTCACCAGGCCAATGTGAATGCATAATTTTTTCTCTTAGGCTTTCATCAAACATCTAGGCTACAATCATGTTTCTCTTGAACCTTTCTCAGATCTGACTGTGTATCCCTATGGGTTCTTAAGGGTTCAGCACTTGAGCCTTGGTTCTCTAATTAAAACTATCATGCATGTAACCTAGAGGTGGATCTAATACAATAAGCCAAAAGACACAAGACATGATGTGCAAGGTTCGGTCAGCCATAACCGATCCTCACAAGCTTCCATTTGCAACCCAACAGAATTTCCTCTCCTACATTCACAACCCTAGATCAGTTTGCATGTCCACCTTTCATTCCCAACTCATCAGTACTCAAATTCAACATGCAAGCAAATAACAGAAACTTCTACCCAAGGCTATCGGGTTGCAAAATTTCAGATTAGGATTTTCACTTCCCCTTACCTCTAGATTTGCTTGGCAATGAATTTTGATAGAAAATGGGCACCTAAAACAAGTCACCATTGATGTGAACCCCGTTATCCTGTAACGAGACCCAACACTTATAGGGCACCCAAGATTGTTTCTAGCATGGATTCGAATGGAACCTCGACACGTTGCTTAGGAAAGCAAGAACCTCGGTATGGTGATGACGCCACAAACGGGGATGGAAAGCCGTTTGATAAGTCGAGTTGAACGCCACGGGAAATCCCGATAAGTTCGAGAAGTTCTTCAAAGAACCAAAGTGAAATACTCTCACAATTTCATTAATCCATGTCTATTTCATTACAATGCTAGAGCTCCTATTTAAAGGGCTGAAAATAACAAGGAAATAAATCTAACATAGAAAACCTAATAAAATTCGAAATTAGGCAAGGAATTAAATCCTAGCTTGCCTAAAACACATAAGACAAATAAGGAAATAAATTTCCTTATTTCCTAACATACTTGGCACCTAAACCAAAAAGGAAGACTATGGAAATAACTCCTTAGTTTCCTAAAACAACAACCTATTTAAGGAACTATATTTTGGACGTGAACAGTACCAAAATAAACTAAAGAAATATTCTTTATTTGCCTAACTCTAGACCTGGACGTGAACAGTACCCAACAAGGAAATTAAATGCTGAACAAAATAAATAATCAAAAGATTTCAAAAGGAAAGGATTTTACCCTTAGAATTTCCATGCAATCTGATTCTTCTAGAATAGTCCCAAAATTATCTCTTGACCGGATCCTTCTAGAAAGTAGATCATCTTTTATGGGCCTCCACGAATGGGCTTGGGCCCATATCTCATGAATGATTTCGTCGAATACGTCCTTGAACTTCTTGTCTCGTTCTCTCGTAACCGGCTCTACGGGAACTTGAACTAGCACCTTTGACGCCTTGCTCGTATTCTCATTAGAAACCTAAACTTAGCATATATCAATTCACATGGATTTTCCATTCAACATCATAACACTTCTCATTCTTTAGATCTAACAAAGATTCAAAAGAAAAAAGAGAGATTCAGCCAAATTAAGGAGAAAATAAAACATGCAAGGTTCGGCCATGTACAATCCTTTTGCTAACCAATAAATATGACCTTAATTTGTTGTGTTGAACACAAGAGCTGGGACCTCTCTAAACTTTCGATTCCACCCTCTTGTGTGTCTTCAAAGACTGAGATGAGTGCAACAAGCAGGCTGTGGTGAAGCTTGTGGTGAGGGAAAAGAGATGAGGCAGTTGCTGGAAGTGAGGAAAGGAAAGCTTTGGAGAAATGGAGAAGGGAAGTGGTTCGGCCAAAGAGAGATTTGTGTGCAAGGATGAGTTGGAGTGAATGAAGGAACCAAATGAACTGGAGACGATGTGTTTCGGTCAAGAGGAAGCGGAGCTGAAATGGTGAGGGGTTCGGCCACAAGGGAGAGCTAAGCAAGGGAAGTGATGAGAAATGAAATGGGGAGAAGCAGAATGAAGTGAAGTTTGAAATGAAAGCTTTCTCACGTGAAAGAGGGGGTTTCTCTTGTTTGTATCACCTACCCCCATTGGGTAGAATGGCCGGTTGTCATGGCCTTTGTCTTATCCCCCTTACTAGCATTTAATTCCTTGTTCCCCTTCTTAGGCCATTCACGTGATTCACCCAAAAGCAAATTTCAACTTTCTCTTCTTGCCTATCACGTAAACTCCTCTTGCCTTTCACTTAATCTCTCTTATCACATAGGCACATCAACCTATCTCTATAATAGACACAATAGCTTATCTCCTTACAAGCATATCAACTTATCTCTATGATAAACACTCTAACTTATTTCCTATATAAACACATTAACTTATCTTTTAATTCTTTATCAAGCTATCCTATAAACCTACCAACTTATCACTTAATACTTCTAATGTTGCTTAAGACTACCTAATGGTGATTAAGGTTACCTAATCAAGGACACAAAATAATCTATATGCTCAACATAATTTTCATAACTATAGATTATTATGCAATGATTTCTACTTAGAGAATTTCGGCAATAAGCAATAAAATTCTGTTCATATATTTAATTTCATAAATCATGGTGGCATAATTATAAGCAAATGGAAAAAAATTAGTTCATAAAAGAAATCTACCTTGAGAAATTCGGCTCTTAGGAAAATAATAGAATTGCACCAATAAAATTTCAAAATTATAATAAAACGAAATACCATAAGTATTTAAAGTTAAGTCATACATTGGCCAAAAATATGGCCCCGTGAGTTAAATCAAAACAAATACATAGAAAGATAGCAAAGCGAAGTTCGGGGTCTCACATGTAGTGTTGACGAAAATAGCATCAGCTGAGAACATCGCAGACCCATTCACTAAACCTTTGACTCAGACAGTGTTTAAGAAACACATGTCTCATTGGTATTGAGTGCAAGTGGGAGATTGTTAGATATATACTCTCAAAACCAATCATTTTGTATAATTATCAGATAATTATTGTTATTGTTTAATCACTTGTATATTATTTTGGCTACATGCAATGACATAAGATGTCATATTTGTAATGTCATAAGATGTCATATTGTTGAGCAACATCAGTCCAATGATTAATGAATCGGAAGCGGGGAGTATGACTTTCAGATCCTTGTTGACTCACTTTGTTCTAGACTCAGGTACATGATAATGTACAAAAAGGTCTACACTAGTTGTTCCTCTATAAGATAGAACGATGGACTCCGTCATTGAGGTGGTGACCTTAAGCTGACGAGTGCGTGTAATGGGAGAGTGCATGCACTGAACCGGATCAAATATGAATACCTTCTGGAAATAATCACTGATGTTGTGAACGGTATTCAGCACAATTAGCTTATGTTTCCTTAGACTTGAGAGAGTTATGCAGGTTTTCTTGTTGTGTGCTTGTGCTTTGACTGAGCCATTTGGTGATAATCTTCGCAGATCAAATATTCCAGATAATGTTGGGCCTTGTGCATAGTAAGTGAATTTATATAATTGCTCAATATGGAATCACGAGTCTCTTGATGAGGCAGTATATTCATTCTGTCTGTATATTGTTGAATTCACACAAAAACGCTGCGCAGCGAGATTTTGTTAAAAGTGTTTTCACGAGTTTTACTTATATAATATATTAAGTAAATATTTGCGAAAATGATTTTGAAAAGTTTTGGAAGTCCAACTAGGGACAGACTGAGAATCATGAATTATATGAGTTAGAGACTTAATCCGTGATATTATTCCAGTCTTATTAGCTCATGTGGTATATAGTATAGTGGAAGGATAAATAAGCTTATAATTGTTAGCAAAAGAGATTTCACAAAAAGAATCTCATTATCTCGGGGGTTAATTTGTAGAAGACTATAAATTTGGATTACAGAATATAAGGGGTTTAAAGAAAAATAGTTTTGATGTGAACCCCGTTATCCCGTAACGAGACCCAACAACTATAGAGAACCCAAGATCGTTTCTAGCATGGATTCGAATGGAACCTCGACCCGTTGCTTAGGAAGGCAAGAACCTCGGTATGGTGAAGACGCCACAAATGGGATGAAAATCTGTTTGATAAGCCGAGTTGAACGCCACGGGAAAAATCCCGATAAGTTCGAGAATTTCGTCAAAGAACCAAAGAGAATTAAACCTCACAAAACCATGTGTATTGAATGAATCTCGAACTACAACTTAAGCCTCTATATATAGGCCAAACCAATACAGGAAAAACCCTAAAGGAAACACTCCTAAACATGGAAAATAAAGTGGCGCCTAAACCTAGTAAATAAGGTAACTTAATGACACCTAAAATAAACTCGATTATTAAGGAAATAACACTTGGCGCCTAAACCAAAAAGGAAACAAACTTAACACCTAAAATCAACTCGAAATCAGCATCTATAAGGAAAGAAAGGTGCGGCTAATTGCTGCCCAAAATCATGCCATCCGAAACCCTAATTAGGAGTATCTTCTAGAAGACTTCCTTGCATCTCAAATGAAAACCCTACTAGGGCTCTTCTAGAACTTGAAGCACATTGACACTTCGTGGGTCATGCTGAATGGGCTTCCACGCCTTTGCTTGATCCCATGCCTCTTGAATTTGCCCGTTGAGTGCATCTTTGAACTTATTTGCTCGTGCCCTTGTAACCGGACCACTTGGTACTTGAACGGGTTCCTTTGAAACGGCACCTTGAGCTCCATCATTCCCCTCCTCTTGAAAAGGATTTGCCCTCAAATCTTCACCTACATCAAAAGGACTCAGATCAGTATCATTAAATGTGGCACTGACCGTGTACTCACCAGGTAAATCTAGTTTGTAGGCGTTATCATTGATGCGCTCGAGGACTTGGAAATGACCATCGCCTCGTGGGAGCAATTTGGAACGTCGTTTCGTGGGAAATCTCTCTTTCCGCATATGTAGCCAATCCCAATCGCCGGGTTCAAAAACTATCTTATGAGGACCCTTATTGGCTTTTTTTGCTTACTGCTCCGTTCGTCGCTCAATGATCAGTCTTGCTTGCTCGTGAATCTGCTTAACAAAGTCAGCTTTCCTTTTGCCATCTTAATTAACATGTTCAGTGACAGGCAAAGGCGATAAATCCAATGGGGTCAAAGGATTAAAACCATAGACTATTTCAAATGGAGAAAATTGAGTAGCAGAATGAACAGCTCTATTATAGGCAAACTCAACATGTGGTAAACATTCTTCCCAAGTTTTAATGTTCTTTTTAATGATTGCCCGTAATAAAGAAGACAAAGTCCTATTGAAAACTTCAGTTTGACCATCCGTTTGCCATCTAAATTAACAAGTTCAGTGACAGGCAAAGGCGATAAATCCAATGGGGTCAAAGGATTAAAACCATAGACTATTTCAAATGGAGAAAATTGAGTAGCAGAATGAACAGCTCTATTATAGGCAAACTCAACATGTGGTAAACATTCTTCCCAAGTTTTAATGTTCTTTTTAATGATTGCCCGTAATAAAGTAGACAAAGTCCTATTGAAAACTTCAGTTTGACCATCCGTTTGCAATCTAAATTAACATGTTCAGTGACAGGCAAAGGCGATAAATCCAATGGGGTCAAAGGATTAAAACCATAGACTATACATTCTTCCCAAGTTTTAATGTTCTTTTTAATGATTGCTCGTAATAAAGTAGACAAAGTCCTATTGAAAACTTCAATTTGACCATCCGTTTGCCATCTAAATTAACATGTTCAGTGACAGGCAAAGGCGATAAATCCAATGGGGTCAAAGGATTAAAACCATAGACTATTTCAAATGGAGAAAATTGAGTAGCAGAATGAACAGCTCTATTATAGGCAAACTCAAGATGTGGTAAACATTCTTCCCAAGTTTTAATGTTCTTTTTAATGATTGCCCGTAATAAAGTAGACAAGTCCTATTGAAAACTTCAGTTTGACCATCCATTTGCCATCTAAATTAACATGTTCAGTGACAGGCAAAGGCGATAAATCCAATGGGGTCAAAGGATTAAAACCATAGACTATTTCAAATGGAGAAAATTGAGTAGCAGAATGAACAGCTCTATTATAGGCAAACTCAACATGTGGTAAACATTCTTCCCAAGTTTTAATGTTCTTTTTAATGATTGCCCGTAATAAAGAAGACAAAGTCCTATTGAAAACTTCAGTTTGACCATCCGTTTGCCATCTAAATTAACAAGTTCAGTGACAGGCAAAGGCGATAAATCCAATGGGGTCAAAGGATTAAAACCATAGACTATTTCAAATGGAGAAAATTGAGTAGCAGAATGAACAGCTCTATTATAGGCAAACTCAACATGTGGTAAACATTCTTCTCAAGTTTTAATGTTCTTTTTAATGATTGCCCGTAATAAAGTAGACAAAGTCCTATTGAACACTTCAGTTTGACCATCCGTTTGCAATCTAAATTAACATGTTCAGTGACAGGCAAAGGCGATAAATCCAATGGGGTCAAAGGATTAAAACCATAGACTATACATTCTTCCCAAGTTTTAATGTTCTTTTTAATGATTGCTCGTAATAAAGTAGACAAAGTCCTATTGAAAACTTCAATTTGACCATCCGTTTGCCATCTAAATTAACATGTTCAGTGACAGGCAAAGGCGATAAATCCAATGGGGTCAAAGGATTAAAACCATAGACTATTTATAATGGAGAAAATTGAGTAGCAGAATGAACAGCTCTATTATAGGCAAACTCAAGATGTGGTAAACATTCTTCCCAAGTTTTAATGTTCTTTTTAATGATTGCCCGTAATAAAGTAGACAAAGTCCTATTGAAAACTTCAGTTTGACCATCCATTTGCCATCTAAATTAACATGTTCAGTGACAGGCAAAGGCGATAAATCCAATGGGGTCAAAAGATTAAAACCATAGACTATTTGAAATGGAGAAAATTGAGTTGCAGAAAGAACAGCTTTATTTTAGGCAAACTCAACATGTGGTCAACATTCTTCCCAAGTTTTAATGTTCTTTTTAATGATTGCCCGTAATAAAGTAGACAAAGTCCTATTGAAAACTTCAGTTTGACCATCCGTTTGCCATCTAAATTAACATGTTCAGTGACAGGCAAAGGCGATAAATCCAATGGGGTCAAAGGATTAAAACCATAGACTATTTCAAATGGAGAAAATTGAGTAGCAGAATGAACAGCTCTATTATAGGCAAACTCAACATGTGGTAAACATTCTTCCCAAGTTTTAATGTTCTTTTTAATGATTGCCCGTAATAAAGAAGACAAAGTCCTATTGAAAACTTCAGTTTGACCATCCGTTTGCCATCTAAATTAACAAGTTCAGTGACAGGCAAAGGTGATAAATCCAATGGGGTCAAAGGATTAAAACCATAGACTATTTCAAATGGAGAAAATTGAGTAGCAGAATGAACAGCTCTATTATAGGCAAACTCAACATGTGGTAAACATTCTTCCCAAGTTTTAATGTTCTTTTTAATGATTGCCCGTAATAAAGTAGACAAAGTCCTATTGAAAACTTCAGTTTGACCATCCGTTTGCAATCTAAATTAACATGTTCAGTGACAGGCAAAGGCGATAAATCCAATGGGGTCAAAGGATTAAAACCATAGACTATACATTCTTCCCAAGTTTTAATGTTCTTTTTAATGATTGCTCGTAATAAAGTAGACAAAGTCCTATTGAAAACTTCAATTTGACCATCCGTTTGCCATCTAAATTAACATGTTCAGTGACAGGCAAAGGCGATAAATCCAATGGGGTCAAAGGATTAAAACCATAGACTATTTCAAATGGAGAAAATTGAGTAGCAGAATGAACAGCTCTATTATAGGCAAACTCAAGATGTGGTAAACATTCTTCCCAAGTTTTAATGTTCTTTTTAATGATTGCCCGTAATAAAGTAGACAAAGTCCTATTGAAAACTTCAGTTTGACCATCCATTTGCCATCTAAATTAACATGTTCAGTGACAGGCAAAGGCGATAAATCCAATGGGGTCAAAAGATTAAAACCATAGACTATTTGAAATGGAGAAAATTGAGTTGCAGAATGAACAACTTTATTTTAGGCAAACTCAACATGTGGTAAACATTCTTCCCAAGTTTTAATGTTCTTTTTAATGATTGCCCGTAATAAAGTAGACAAAGTCCTATTGAAAACTTCAGTTTGACCATCCGTTTGCCATCTAAATTAACATGTTCAGTGACAGGCAAAGGCGATAAATCCAATGGGGTCAAAGGATTAAAACCATAGACTATTTCAAATGGAGAAAATTGAGTAGCAGAATGAACAGCTCTATTATAGGCAAACTCAACATGTGGTAAACATTCTTCCCAAGTTTTAATGTTCTTTTTAATAATTGCCCGTAATAAAGTAGACAAAGTCCTATTGAAAACTTCAGTTTGACCATCCGTTTGCCATCTAAATTAACATGTTCAGTGACAGACAAAGGCGATAAATCCAATGGGGTCAAAGGATTAAAACCATAGACTATTTCAAATGGAGAAAATTGAGTAGCAGAATGAACAGCTCTATTATAGGCAAACTCAACATGTGGTAAACATTCTTCCCAAGTTTTAATGTTCTTTTTAATGATTGCCCGTAATAAAGTAGACAAAGTCCTATTGACAACTTCAGTTTGACCATCCGTTTGTGGGTGACAAGTAGTGGAAAACAATAACTTAGTGCCTAACTTACACCACAAAGTCTTCCAAAAATAGCTCAAGAATTTCGCATCTCTATCCTAGACAATAGTCCTAGGCATGCCATGTAGTCTTACAATTTCCCTAAAGAATAGATCAGCAACATGCGACGCATCATCCGTTTTGTGACATGGAATAAAATGTGTCATTTTAGAAAATCTATCCACGACCACAAAAATCGAATCTCTTCCACGTTTAGTCCTAGGCAATCCTAGCACAAAATCCATGGAACTATCAATCCAAGGCTCACTAGGAATAGGTAAGGGAGTATACAAACCATTGGCCTGCACTTTGGACTTAGCTTGTCTACATGTGATACACCTACCACAAATTATCTCGACATCCCTCATCATGTGAGGCCAATAGAAGTGTTCTTGTAAAATAGCTAAGGTTTTTGAAACTCCAAAATGTCCCATTAGTCCACCCCCATGGGATTCTTGCACTAATAACTCCCGCATTGAACAATTAGGCACACATAACTTATTTTCTCGGAACAAGAACCCATCAAGCCTAAAGAACTTACCACATGCAATTTTCTCACAAGCACTATATTCATCACCAAAGTCATGGTCATCAGAATATAAATTCTTAATATGCTCAAAACCTAATAACTTGGCATCTTGTGTGGAAAGTAGAGCATACCACATTCTCCGTACCTTGCTTATACCGAATGATGTATGGAAACGTCTCAATGAACTCCACCCAGCGTGCATGCCTTTTGTTTAGCTTGTGTTGGCCCTTCAAATGTTTCAAGGATTCATGATCGGTATGAATCACGAATTCCTTAGGCCATAGGTGTAATATCCCGTCCAGAAAAATGTGTAAGTGATTAATTTGAATTTTAAATGAAGAGATAGTGTTTAATCTTGTGTTTGATTTTTGAATAGAAGTTTAATTGTATTTTTGAATTTAAAGGTGCTGATATGAAGATGTGATCTATTTTTGAATTTAAAGGTTTGAATAAAGATTTGATCTTGAGTTCGAATTTAAAGGTTTGAATAAAGATTTGATCTTGAGTTCGAATTTAAAGGTTTGAATAAATATTTGATTTTGAATTTGAATTTAAAGGTTTGAATAAAGATTTGATCTTGAATTTGAATTTAAAAGTGTTGGATAGAGGTATGTTTGAATTTTAAAGTTGCAGAGATTGAACTTAATAAATAGCTGCAGAGATCAAGGTTAATAAATAGTTGCAGAGATGTATATTGGAGACCAAAATTAGGATTGATGTTGTGCTATTAATTTCCGAGAGATTATTCGGCAATTATTCGAGAAGCTTTAAGGATTGATTAAACGTTCGAGGTAAGTGGTTCTTCAATGAGATTTTGAACGTGCATCGTATTTTATATGGTTTTGATGTATTATTTGGGGAATTGAACAAGTTTTTGGTAAAATGAGATTGTTTGATGTGAACCCCGTTATCCCGTAACGAGACCCAACAACTATGAGGAACCCAAGATCGTTTCTAGCATGGATTCGAATGGAACCTCGACCCGTTGCTTAGAAAAGCAAGAACCTCGGTATGGTGAAGACGCCACAAACGGGATGGAAATCCGTTTGATAAGTCGAGTTGAACGCCACGGGAAAATTCCCGATAAGTTCGAGAAGTTCGTCAAAGAACGAAAGAGAATTAAAACCTCACAAAACCGTGTATATTCAATCCAAGTTGTTTGAATTACAATGCAAGAGCTCCTATTTAAAGGGCTGAAAATAACAAGGAAATAAATCTAACATAGAAAACCTAATAAAATCCGAAATTAGACAAGGAATTAAATCCTAGCTTGCCTAAAACACATAAGACAAATAAGGAAATAAATTTCCTTATTTCCTAACATACTTGCCGCCTAAACCAAAAAGGAAGACTAAGGAAATAACTCCTTAATTGCCTAAAACAACAACCTATTTAAGGAACTATATTTTGGACGTGAACAGTACCAAAATAAACTAAAGAAATATTCTTTATTTGCCTAACTCTAGACCTGGACGTGAACAGTACCCAACAAGGAAATTAAATGCTCAACAAAATAAATAATCAAAAGATTTCAAAAGGAAAGGATTTTGCCCTTAGAATTTCCATGCAATCTGATTCTTCTAGAATAGTCCCAAAATTATCTCTTGACCGGATCCTTCTAGAAAGTGGATCATCTTTGATGGGCCTCCACGAATGGGCTTGGGCCCATATCTCATGAATGATTTCGTCTTGTACGTCCTTGAACTTCTTGTCTCGTTCTCTCGTAACCGGCTCTACGGGAACTTGAACTAGCACCTTTGACGCCTTGCTTTTTGAGATTTTCGTAAAACTCAATTGAAATATTTATAACTTGTTTGGTGAGCATGCTGTGAAAATTATCCTTGCGCTGGTGATATATCTCTATGGTCTTTGTTGCCAATTTATCCTTGTGGTCTGTGTGGCCAATTTGATACCCGTCGTGGTATTTGGAGGTCTTTGTGGCCTAGAGGTCTGTGTGGCCTAATATTTTGAGGTCTGTGTGGCCTGGAGGTCTGTTTGGCCAGGTGTTCGAAGGTCTTTGTGGCCTGGAGGTCTGTGTGACCATTGGTGATTTTCCTATATTGCGTGGCCATGGATATTTTTGTTTTAAATTGATATTTTTGGATTCGGTAAGGCTCACGGTGTTTTATTCTGGATTTCGCCTATTGTGATAAAATTGTATTTTCCCCAACGCTCATTGACTTACTACTTACTGAGCTAGTCGTAGCTCACCCCTTATTTTAATATTTTCCAGAGTTGGAGGAAATAGAGAAGTTCGAGGAGCTTCAGATATATTTGTGTTTCGAAGGCGTGTTTTCAAGAGTACATTTGAAGATTAATGTTGGGGAATTTAATATTGTATTATTTTGGGAGATCTTCATCGATATTGGAAATATCGGATATGCTAATGTAAATTTTAGTGCTCGGATTGATATTTTTGGGCTTTTTATGGTGTATAGATATTTTACTAAGATTGTACAAAATTAATTTTGAAATATTGGGGCCTAGATAAATGTTTATCCATTTTGAAAGATCCTTATTTTATATAGAAATCTATTCGTATGGAGTTTGGGCCCGGGGCGTTACAATACGTAGTGTTGCCTTGTTTCCAAGGCCCGGACTAGTGCATACAGCTCCTTGTCATAGGTGGGATAGTTTAAGGCTGCCCCGCTTAATTTCACGCTGAAATAAGCAAGTGGTCGTCCGTCCTGCATAAAAACTGCGCCAATGCCAATACCTGAAGCATCACATTCAATTTCAAACGTTTTGGAAAAGTTAGGCAAAGACAATAAAGGAGCATGGGTTAGCTTCTCCTTAAGTAATTGAAACGCCTTCTCTTGCGCGTCTCCCCATTGGAATCCCACGTTCTTCTTGATTACTTCGGTAAGTGGTGCGGCTATGCTACTAAAGTCCTTCACGAACCGCCGGTAAAAACTTGCAAGGCCATGAAAACTACGAACCTCACCTACACTTGTGGGACTCGGCCATTCTTGAATTGCACGTACCTTCTCTTCATCAACCTGTATACCTTGTGCACTAACAACAAATCCCAAGAATACAAGCTTATCGGTACGAAAGTGCACTTCTTCATTAATGCAAACAATTTTTCTTTCCGAAGCACATCCAAAACAGATTTCAAGTGTGCTACATGATCATCCATATTTTTGCTATAAATGAGTATATCATCAAAATAAACAACGAATCTACCTATGAAGGCACGCAAAACATGGTTCATAAGTCTCATAAAAGTGCTCGGGGCGTTAGTCAACCCAAAAGGCATTACTAACCATTCATACAAACCATATTTTGTTTTAAAAGCTGTTTTTCATTCGTCTCCTTCTTTTACTCTAATTTGATGGTATTCACTTTTCAAATCAATGTTTGAAAACACACAAGAACCATGCAACTCATCTAACATGTCATCTAAGCGAGGAATAGGGTGACGATACTTTACCGTGATGTTGCTGACGTATCGGCAATCAACGCACATTCTCCACGACCCATCCTTCTTAGGTACGAGTAGAACCGGAACACCACATGGGCTCATGCTTTCCCTCACGTGCCCCTTATCCAACAACTCACTGACTTGCCGTTGAAGCTCCTTGGTCTCCTCGGGATTGCTCCTATATGATGGTCGATTTGGAATGGCAGCACCGGGAACAAAATCAATTTGATGTTCGATCCCTCGAATCGGAGGTAATCCATGTGGTGTTTCTTCGGGGAAGACATCGTCATATTCTGCAAAAGAGACACAATAGAACTAGGCAAAGCTTGGTCAAGAGCGTTAGTGTTCAAAAGGGCCTCTTTGTACAAAAGTACAATCATCGGCTGATTTTGAAAGCATCGCTCGCTTGATCTCACTCACTTTGGCATAGAAACTCTTTTTTCTCTCTGATTTTCTCTCAAGGGCCGAACCTCCTCTCTCTCTTTTTTCGGCCTCTCTCAAATTTCCACTCACTCTCTGTTTTTCACTCTCTTTCATTTTCTCATTCTCTTTCTTTTGCTCACTCTCTTTCTTTTGTTCACTCTCTTGCTGCAACCTCACTTGATCTTCATATACTTGCTGCGGTGTCAAGGGTACAAGAGTGATTGGCTTCTGATTAAGTACAAAAGAGTACTTATTCGTAAAGCCATCATGTTTCACATGTCGATCGAACTGCCACGGACGCCCTAGCAACAAGTGCCCCGCTTGCATCGGTACTACATCACACACCACTTCATCTTCGTACTTACCGATTTGAAAAGCAACTAACACTTGCTTGTTCACCCTGATTTCTCCACTATCATTCAACCACTGCAACTTATATGGCCTAGGGTGTTTCAACACGGGCAATCCCAACTTTTCAACCATGACTGTGCTCGCAACATTAGTACAACTATCACCATCAATAATCACACTACATACCTTATCTTTGATGTAGCATCTAGTGTGAAATATGTTCTCCCGCTGCACTTCCTCATCACCCTTTCCTTGCAAGCTCAAGGCTCTCCTTGCCACCAAGGTCAACACATCAGGGGCTATGTATTCATCCTCGGAAACATCCTCCAAGGGTGGCATCTCGTCGGTGTCAGATTCTTCACTATCGGTCACGATCTCGCCATTGGCCTTCAACACCATGACTTGCTTGCTTGGACATTGGCTTGCATGTGTCCCCTGCCTTGACATCGAAAACACTTGATATCACGATTTCTAGAAGTAGAAGCTTCATTTTTACCTTGAGAAGTGTGGCTGGTGGTAGGGATTTTGGACTCGGGTTTGGACACTTGTGGCTTGTCCATGGGCTTGGTGTAGCTTGGCTTGGAAAAAGTAGAATTCGAATTATGGCTAGCACGTCCCCCACTCCCTCTCTTAAGGGGCTGCTCCACTTTCATAGCCATATGCACCATTTCTTCTATCTCCACATAATGTTGCATCTCCACTCTATCATGGATCCTCTTCAATATTTGCACGGATCATGGCCATCTCCATCTCCTTGTAATAGTCTTCTACCCTTCGACTTCCTTGCTTTAGGCTTTGTAACTTTTTGTACAGCTACCGGTAGTAGTAGCTTGGAACGAATCGTTTTCTCATGACTGCCTTCATAGCCTCCCATGTCTCTATTGGACGTTCTCCATTCCGCCTCCTATTTATCACAAGTTGATCCCACCAAGTTATAACATAGTCAGAAAACTCAATGACTGCTAATTTTACCTTCTTGGCTTCGGAGTAGTTATGGCAATCAAACACGAATTCCATCTTCTTCTCCCACTCAAGATAGGCTTCCGGATCAGATCTCCCTTGAAAAGACGGAATCTTTATTTTAATACCACTGATGTTGTTATCTTCATGGTTCCTAACGTCTCTTCGCTCCCCATATCTCCTATAGCCAACATATACATCACGATATGCTTCCTCTTCAAAGTCAGATCTGTAAGGCTCTTCTTCGTAGTCTCTTTCCGTCCTCCGTGGTGCTCTTTCTCGTCTACGGCCATTGAAACCTGGTTGGGGTTGATGATGCTCCAGCCTATCTACCCGTTCGCGTATGTGCTCCATCGTCTCCTGGAAGGATTCCCATTTCTTATTCAACGTTCTGTCCAGCTGACTTGATAAGGCCTCCATAAGCAACTTTGAGTCAACTGGTGGGGTATCGTCGTTAGACAAGCTCTTTCCACTATCACGAGACATGATTACTGCAAAAATATAGTGTTAGAATTAAAACAAGAAAAGGACCTCACAAATCTCTCCCTTACGTGTCTCACTCAAGAATAGGGTCTCTAGTCACTCGTATTTCACTCACAATATACGGCTTTTACCCTCTAATAATCTCAGCACTCTTGCCTTTTTCCACTCGGTAATCCTCTTGCGGTTCTTTTGGAACTAAACAAACAATCAAAGAATTCCTGAAACGATTCAACAAGAACTCATCAAGGAATTTCAGAGAAAGCAAGATAAATAATATCAAGGGAATAAGAATGCAAAGAACACGATGATTTAGAAAGGTGGAAACTAGAGTAGGTAGTGATTCGTCACAGCAGAAAAAAAATATACTTGTTTGCGGTAAAGAGATTTTCGGACTAATAGGGAGCACAAGAGATTTTTTTTTTCGGACCCCTTTCTTTCTTCTTCTTTTGGGAGTCTCTTTCTCTTCTCCTTTGATAACATTAGCACAAGATCTCAATACAATAAGATATGAAATTTTCGAACAAGAGATAACAAGAACCAGCTCTAGCAAAGCTTGAATAGAGCAGTCAAGAAATTTCGGCTAAGTATTTGATAGGAGCCGACTGTAGGACAGAAACAAAGGAAAAGAAATTAGAGAAGGTAGTCGAAGGATATGAAAAGAAGAAACAAAGGAATGAAAATAAAAAGGGATAAGCAAACCCGAACTAGAACCAAAGCTCTGATACCAAATGATGTGAACCACGTTATCCCGTAACAAGACCCAACAACTATAGGGAACCCAAGATCGTTTCTAGCATGGATTTGAATGGAACCTCGACCCGTTGCTTAGGAAGGCAAGAACCTCGGTATGGTGAAGACTCCACAAACGGGATGGAAATCCGTTTGATAAGCCGCGTTGAACGCCACGGGAAAAATCCCGATAAGTTCGAGAATTTCGTCAAAGAACCAAAGAGAATTAAACCTCACAAAACCATGTGTATTGAATGAATCTCGAACTACAACTTAAGCCTCTATATATAGGCCAAACCAATACAGGAAAAACCCTAAAGGAAACACTCCTAAACATGGAAAATAAAGTGGCGCCTAAACCTAGTAAATAAGGTAACTTAATGACACCTAAATTAAACTCGATTATTAAGGAAATAACACTTGGCGCCTAAACCAAAAAGGAAACAAACTTAACACCTAAAATCAACTCGAAATCAGCATCTATAAGGAAAGAAAGGTGCGGCTAATTGCTGCCCAAAATCATGCCATCCGAAACCCTAATTAGGAGTATCTTCTAGAAGACTTCCTTGCATGCTCAAATGAAAACCCTACTAGGGCTCTTCTAGAACTTGAAGCACATTGACACTTCGTGGGTCATGCTGAATGGGCTTCCACGCCTTTGCTTGATCTCATGCCTCTTGAATTAGCCCGTTGAGTGCATCCTTGAACTTCTTTGCTCGTGCCCTTGTAACCGGTCCACTTGGTACTTGAACGGGTTCCTTTGAAACGGCACCTTGAGCTCCATCAAGTTTTTCATGATGATCCTACGGCCGAGATTTGAGATCCCTAAAGATCCCACACTTAGCACAGTTGTGTTCTGAGCCAGCCGTTATAAATAACACAACTGAGTTCTCTCTCTAAAATCTCTCCCTCAAAGTTGTGTGCGTGGATCTGAAGGAGGCAGAATACATGGGCTGCTCTGATTCAACGATCCTCGATTCCAACATCGCAGTATGACCATTGGGTAATGGTAACTTGAAGCGGTTGACCGACTCTCAACGGCTATAAACGACTAGTTTTCATATTTGGCCTAGAAATACACATCCATAACGTCTAAAATCAATACACAACGACCATATATCATTTTGATCGCTTGAGAAAAATTCTAATCCTTCATATTCCATATTTCTCATATCATTCACACAAAACACAATTTCTTCTCCTTGAGAGATAGAGCATTCCAATTTTGTATCTACTCTTGGAGAGAGTTTTGTTCTTCAATCATCCTATCAAGAGAGGTGTTTCCTTTAGTGAGGTTCTTCAATCATCCTATCAAGCGTGGTGTGCCCGGGAAAAACCACTTGGGTGTGTTTGAGTGTTTAGCCCGAAAAAAATACTTGTACGATTCTCTAACACCTTGAAGCTAGATTGTACACTATTGAAGAATAGTGGAAAAGCCTCAATGCTCGATGAAGGAGCTTGAGGGGTGGATGTGGGCGGGTTTGCAGAACTACCTAAAAATCAAGTGTTTGCTTCTCTTACCCTTCTCTTTACTTTTTACTCGTATTTACACTTGTTGCATATTATTTACTAGATGCTTTTTTAATTTTTAAGGCGCGTACATGGTTTCTATTTATTTAATTTGTAATGCGTATTTGACTTGTTTAAAATTCCTTTGGATTGTTTAATTTGTAAGACACGTGGTATTTGGTAAGATGTATTTGACTTGTTTTATATTTCATTGACCTATTTAAATTGAAGGACGAATGTCTCGATGAACAACGAGGGTTTTATGTCCTCCTCAGCCCAAGGGATATATTTACTATACCTTTTTTTTTTGTTCAGGCAAACCGAATTTGGCAAACAAGCACTTATGTAACAAAACACAGGAAAGAAGCATTTGTGTATGCCGATCTTAAGGTGGTCGGGCCAGTCCGCATGGGAAATTAACATACGCCCATAAGTGGTCAGCCCAATCTGAAAGGAATTTTTTATTTTACCTCAAAAGTAAAATGACAGCGAGACAAGCAAATGGACAAGTTAGAGAGCAGAAGGTAACAATTTAGAGAGCATAAGGGAAGTGAAAGTTATTAAAAAAATTGTTCTCCGACGTGGAGAGCATGCGAGCAGCAAACGTTAACAAAAATACTGACAAAAAATAAACCTTGCTAGCTCGCGTGAGTTGGACCACCGAAGGGAAGCGGAAGCTAACAAAAAAAAATTACAAAATCGCGTGAGCAAGCGGTATAGCACAACGGTAATGGACATTAGTGGAATTGACGAGGGGACGTTAAATTCGTTTCGAGACAACCCAAATTACGAGGCGAACCGCACGTGGACTTGGTATCCGAATAGTGAAATGAAACTGAATTTCAATCCGAAACTGAATCTCAAACTCAGACCCGTTCCCAAACATAGTCTAAAAAATGATGGGGGTGGCAATTAATTAAGGAAAAGTAGTCGTCTCGCTTACTGATGTGGCCATCAGTCAGTCTAGGGAAAAGGTTAAACCCAGGGACCAGCGGGTTTAGTAAATCTCAATAAAACATAATTAATTTTGGCAAGTTAGAGAGCATGAGGGAAGCCACATCATACAAAATTTACTTACATTTCGCTGGCAATTTAGAGAACATAAGGCAAGCCATATCTTAAATAAAACTTGTTTAATTTTCCCGCGAGTTGGAGAGCAAACGCGAAACCACTCTTTTACAACGAAAGAAAAAAATATATAAATTAAAGTGTGTTCTCTTTCAGAGCTTGGAGAGCACAAGGGCAGTGAAGTTTAACACAAATATATATACAATATCAAAGCTTACTCGCTCACGCGAGTAGGAGAGAGCCCAAGGGAATTGCGAAAATAGTTACAACGCTTGCTCGCCCGTACGAGATGGAGAGCACAAGGGAATCGAGGCCGCAAGGGAGGAATGTGAAAACATATTTAGAAAATTAAAAAGCTTGCTCGCTCACTCAAGATGGGAAGCGCAAAGGGAAGCACAAGACATTAAAATATTTACATGCTCGATCACGCAAATTGGAGACCGCAATGGAAGCGAAAGTTGGATGAGAGGAAAGGAATCACAGGTGATTGTATCACAATTTTGCTAATTTATCACTTGAGAAAGTTCCACAATTACACCATTTCCACTAGAAAATGAGAAAATTATGCTTTGGACATTAGCAAGGGGCGAATTGTTAATTTTGACAAAAGCAAGTGTAATTGAGTAATTTTAAATTATTTCTTTTCTCTCCTCTCACCATATTTTCTAGTCTCCATTTTCATAAATATGATTGGAATATTTCCTATATTAACTTCTGTTTTTACGTTTTGCATATGAACAATGGAGATGAAGTGAGCTCATGGAAGTGAAAGGGAGGCTGGTCGCGTCTTATGCTGCTGTTTGAAAATACGAAGATGCTCGAGGGGCAGGTCGAGCGCTGATCGCGCGTGAAGTCTCTGTTTGAAAATCTCCAAAAACTGCTCTAGCAGCACGACGAGCGTTGGTCGCAAGATATGGTTCTGTGCGAATTTCATCAAAGGACGCTCGAGCAAACGTTGAGGGTATTTTTGGAAGTCAAAAATAAACCCAAGGGCATTGCTGCTGAGTCACGACAAAGACCCCCCAAAAAAAAGGTTTTAAAAGAACATTTTCGTGCAAAGGAAAAGGAGAGTTCGAAAGTTTCATTTTGTTGGTTCGTAGGTTGCTTGTGGGTGGCTGCTGAGTCTCCCAACTTTTCTCCAAAGAACATTTTTTTCCTCTGCTTTTCTTAGCTGCTACCGTAGAGACCAAAAGCTTGTTGCTTTTTGAGAGGACGGCTACTGACTTCCTTGGGCTTCCTTCACTATTCTCCAAATAGTAAATACACATTAGCTTCCGGGGTGCTAAGGAACCATTACAAAGTGTTTTCTATCTCACACTTTAACTTACTCTCACAAATCCTCACAACCTAGAGGATTTCTTGTAAGACCCCGAAGAAACCTTGCTTGGACAAGGCATGATTTTATGTTAAGAGAATGTATGTATAATTATTTTGAAGTTCTAAAATGTAATGTTATGATTTAAATTCTATGGATGGGATTTTAAAATTATAGTAACCAATTTCATGTTGCTAGATTAATTATATATTTTCCTTAAATATTCTTGATTTTAATTTTTGAAGGATTTTCTTATGAATTATTTTAGATTATTAAGACTTGCATGTTGGGCTTAGAAACCTCAAACAATGGGCTGACATTGGGCTACCCATGTATGGCCGGTTATTAGATGTATTTGGGCCTTGAAGTTATGACATATGGGCTGCCCAAGTACATGTGATGATGGGCCCTTGAAGTGAGATATTGGGCTGCCATGAGGCTTATAACATGTGGTGTATATTGGGCTTATAATGGCATGCTAATGGGCTGCCAAAATAAACATGGAAATGGGCTTGGGAAAGCATGACATTGGGTTGCCATGAAGCCCATGGCAATGGGCCTAGTAATGGTGCTATTGGGCCTTAAGAAAGTTGGACATTGGGCCCAAGCCCTTAGACTTATGAATTGGGCTTTAGGTGGTAATGTTGGGCCTTGGATTAAGGATTTATTGGGCTGCCCAATGGGCCTTGAAGTCAAGTTTATAATATGAGATTAGTATTGCTAAACTTCATTTATTTTACTAAGTAAACTAGGTAGTTGGAATTCAACCAAGTTAACTAAATGGGGAACAAGTTTCAAACTAGAAGTTGGATTTATGTGGAGGGGGAAGACACACGTGAATGGCATTAGGGTTTGAATTCTTGTGGTGCAAAATGTTATACTAGAAAGGCAATGGATACATGAGGGAGACAAAAATTGGAAAAGCTGAAAAAAGACATAGAAAAGGAAAGAAAACCCCTTGGCCGAAATTCTTGGCTACATGCACTTCATTTTTGCCTCTTGTGAGAACCCTTACACGCCTAACACCACCCTCACACACTCATTCACTCATTTGACACCCTTTGGTCGACCAACACAAGCCAAGAGAAAGGGAGAGAAAGAGGGAAACACAAGGCCAAACCGAAACCAAGAGAAAGGGAGAGAAAGGTGAGGAACCAAGGCCAAACCGAAACCCTTGGCCCCAAAAGGCTGAGATTGAGCTGCTGTCAAGGAGATTTTGGGTAGGAGAAGAAGGAGGACAAGGAAGAAGAAGAAGGTGAAGTCAAGAGGTGTTGTGCAAGGGAAAAAAGGAAAAAGGAAAACAAGGAAACACTAAGGTAAAAACCGGATCTTGTGTTCCTCTTGATGGTCAAACTCTCTTGTGTTTAGATCTTAGGGTTTGAGTTGTTATGCTTGGATATGGTGAGATCTGAATGACTAAGAGTATTAGGTTGCTTAGTAGGTGAAAAAGGGGAAGAAGCTTTCAAAGGATCAAAGGGGAGGAAGGAAGAACAACAAGGTAAATATGGATCTTGCATCTCTATGTTGGCCGAACCATATGGGGTTGGATCTTGAGTTTTTATGTTCTATTTTAGTTGGACTTTGAACATGGTTATGTGCAAGTGTTAGATCTGGACATACATGCTTTAGATCTAAGATTAAATGTTGGAAAAATGCAAAGAATAGACAATGTATACTAGATGAAGTTTAGATCTAACCTAGGTTATGTTTTGTTGAATGAAAGTTGAATATTTTCTTAGATCTAGGGCTGTTGATGTGTCTAAAGTATAAATCTAGTCATGTGGATATTAATGATGAAGATATGAAGTGGATATATGCAAGATAGGTGATAAAATGCAAGGATGAGCAATGTATGTTAGAAAAAGGGTTTAGACCTAACATAGGTTGTGCTTGGCCAAATGGTATAATTGTTTTCCTTTAGATCTTGTGTTGTTGAGGTCTCTAAATGATAGATCTAGAGTTGGTGGTTGTATATGATGAAAATATGAAATTAATACATGCAAGACGGGTCATGAATGCAAAGGAGATGTATATTATAAATTTAGCATGAAAAATGTGGGATTTTGATGTATAGCCGAACCATGTATGCTTAGGTTTTCATGAGTGGATTGTATATGCTTAGATCTGGACATTGGCCATGTTGTGTACAAGATTTATGACCTAATGCATGGTAGATGAGTGCTATGTGTAAAGAATGCATGCAAGGTGATAGAACCAAAGAAAACCTAGTGGTGTTGTGATATTTTGAGTAGGCCGAATATTGCTATTAGTGATGACTTGTATTGTGTTTTGAATTTTAGATCCTAAGTTGTGAATTTGTTGAATGGAGGAAGGGGTCACCATTGGAGATGAATTTTGACTAAGGAAACATAGAACATGGTGTTGGCCGAATGCCTAGTGTTGTAGAGACCCTAATTGCTAGTTTGTGATAAATGGAATATAATTGATTAAGATGGATAAATGAGATTAGGATTGGCTAATCGGATTTAAGGATATTAAGACTTAGAAGCTAGGGTTACAAGGAATTAGCAAAACCTTGTGTTGAAAACATGTACTAAAGATTTAATTAGAATAAATAGGTCTTGGCCGAAATTACTAAGTGAATTACACTTGTGAAGATTTTAAGTACATTAATAGTGGGAGATTTGGATTTAACCCTAATCTATTAATTGATTAAAACCCTAATCGGGAATAGAAGTGTAAATATTTTGTAACATGGTTAATAATTAAATAACCTAAGTTTAGATAATATTAGAAGAGTAAATAAAATACTTTAATTGATTAAAAGAATATCAGTGATTATATGTAT
Source organism: Myrica gale (assembly GCA_963930655.1). Taxonomy (NCBI): domain Eukaryota; kingdom Viridiplantae; phylum Streptophyta; class Magnoliopsida; order Fagales; family Myricaceae; genus Myrica; species Myrica gale. Next base: position 15,647,796 of record OZ005610.1, on the reverse strand, counting down.
ATTATATATTTAATAATTACGTGCTATTTCTTAAAGACTAAGAAATATTTGAACCGCTTGTAGGCGATCTACGTGTTTTATACACTACCAAGGAGGACCGAGTGTAAGTGGACAGTAAGTGGTTCTTTTCAAAACTGGAATGACAGACTGCATCATTTCATGAACAAGCATGAGATTTTGATCAAGCATGACATGACATGTGCATTGCATGAATTTTTCTAAAGAGAATATTTATGCAATGATTTTATGGAAAGACTATGAAAAGTTTTATGAAACGGTAAGTTAAGTTAAGGGGCATTGGTCGGTACCGTACCATCAAGATGGACTCCCATACCGAAGGACAAATGTGAGAAGGATGGGTGAATCCACGAGGCTGTGCAACCCACACTGAAGGACATTGAGAATGTGTGATGCCTCCAAGGGTCATGTTTAGCCACTGAAGGACAAATGAGAGAAAGTGCGCTAGCTTGACCGAATGTAAGGTCTCCAAGGGAAATCGGAGACGGTTCCAAAGGGAACGCACAACCCTGACTTCAGGGGTTAAATGGAGCGAGCCCACAAGTAAATGAGATGGAATGGTTGTGAAAGGCCAATAGTGGCACAAGTATGAATAAGTAATTTTCAAGGGCCTGGGACCGAAATTAAGCAAGAGCATGTACATATCCATGACATGCATGTGCATCACTTATCAAGTTTATTCTCTTTCACGATTAAGCAAGCATAAGTCAAGAGCATGTTTCAAGTTATGTCTTTCCCTTACTGAGTCTTTTTGACTCACGTGTTTTCAAAAATTGTGTCATTCCAGATGCCACAGGTGAAGAGAGTCAGGAGGACTACCTGACTTAGAAGTTCTCGGATGTTATTCTTATTTTGAGTATGGTGACCTGATCGATGAGATCCGTCACTAATTGAATTCTAAACATTATATGTGTTTTGTATGAAAACTTAATGAGAACCCTGATTATGTACGATTAAGCTCGAATCCCTCGTGGTCTTGTATGTTTCCGCCGTAAGCAAGTAAGTAAGAACGCTGGAGCTATCCGGAGATAGTTCGCGGCTGTCACGTTTCCTGCGGGGTGCCGTTCGGGGCGTGACATTTCTTCTACCCAACAAGTAGGACAAGTGTTTTTCACAAACACTCACGTGTTTTTCAAGGATGGGTGCAAATGAGAATCTTAGTAAATATTCTTTAAGCTGAATAAACAAGTATGAGGTATTGAGGTGTGCTAGGAGACAAGATTCACAAGAGAGCTACAGTGTTTGCGGTGGGAGTGCGAGCTTTCTTGGTTGGTGGATCTTCTTTCCTCTTGAAAGCTTTTTCTCTCTCTAGAAATTTGGGCAAGAGTTAATGGCGCACACTTCTATCTTTCTCTCTCCATATTCTTCTATTTAGAGCGTCTAGGGCACCAAGGGTCTTCTAGTAAAGTTTTTAGCCGTTGGAGGTCATTTGAGAAAATTTGAAGAAGTTTTGAAATGTTGGCGACGTTTTTCAGAAAATCTGCAAAATAACACAATGTGTCGACACATAGGTTCTATGTGCTGACACATTAGACTAGATCTGAAAATATAGTTTCGGGTGTTAGTTCAATGTGTCGACACCATAGCACAATGTGTGGACACCTTCAACACTTAGCCGAAAATCAACTTGAATGGTTTGAAATGTAGAGTCTCAGGTGTTAGTTCAATGTGTCGACACCATGATCCAATGTGTCGACACCTTCAACACTCAGTCCAAAATCAACTTGAATGGTTTGAAATGTAAACTCTCAGGTGTTAGTTCAATGTGTCGACACTTCCAACACTTAGCCAAAAAATCAAGTTGAATGGATTGGAATGCAAACTCTCGGGTGTTAGTGCAATGTGTCGACACCATGGTCCAATGTGTCGACACTTTCAACACTTGGACAAAACATTATGAGTTTTAACAATAACTACTCCAATTTAATAGTTCTCATAAGCACTTGCAATATAAAAAAATGATCAATTAACAAGAGTAATGATCTTGAAAAAGAATCTCAATATAATATCTTAATGGACTTAAAAATGTTTGAAAACTTTGTTATCATCAAAATCAAAAAGGATTGTTTGTAAGAACAACCTTGGGCTAACACTTTTGGCTTAGTTTTCTTTTGAGCTTTTGTAGTAGTTTTTGTTGCTTTCGGTTCTTTCCTTTAGAGTTGTTTTCATTGTTTTCTTCTACTGTTGTTTACACCGAATACACTCTTTTTATATATTGTTGCACTCTCATTTCAGTTGTAGAACTTGTTGGACCGAATGTCATATTCCATTTATATTCCAGAATTGAGTTTTGCTTTGGTTGGATGATTAAATGTTATGTTTCCATTTCACTTCCTTAATGTTAGAATAGTGTTTGGTTTTGCTTTTGTTAGTTTTATTGAGTATGGGTATGAATAGATTGTGACTAGCTAGAGGTTGGGTACAAAGTGTTTGATGAAATGTCTCTTAGAGCAAGTTTAATGCCAAATGATGTTTATTCGACAACTACTTGAGTTCATCTGGTTTTATCTCCATCTCATGCTACGTTTATGATTACGTGTTTTTCTTGTTAGCTCTTTATTAAGTTTTTAGCTCTCACATTGATCACAATTCAAAATCTCAAAAATCACGGATGGTATCCAAAAACCCAACCTTTCCCTTTGTAAATTCCATTTTCATTGTAAATAGAACATAATTTCTTTTACTGTAATGGTGGTAGGAATGAAAAATTGAACACATCGTTCTTTGTGGAGATGATCTAGGACTTCCCTAGTATTACTTGACAACCTCCTATGCTTGGGAGTAATTCACTAATCATTTTTCGTCGAGTCAAGGTTTTGGCGCCGTTGCCAGGGAACGGTAAGTTCAATTGACATTCTATTGCCATTATTTTTCTTTATTTCCGTTAGAACATAATTTCTTTAGTGCATACACAGACACTTCATACACACATACACTTGATATCACTCTCTTAGGCACTCATGTTTGATGAATTGGGCAAGAGATGCTACACATAGAGTATATAGAGTGAATTCTGTTGATAGTGTGCCTGTTGAGTTGGACACTAGTAGCATTGATTTAAACTCTGATTTGGAAAATTCTGCTACTTTTGAAGATATGGCTGAAGAAGCACCTAGAACATTAAGAGATTATTTGCAGCCCACTCGCACCACAACACCATCATGCATTGCTTTACCTAATTATGCTTCTAATTTTTCAATTAAGCATGACATGATGTCAATAGTACCTCAATTCCATGGGATGGATTCTGATGAGAATACGAGCAAGGCGTCAAAGGTGCTAGTTCAAGTTCCCGTAGTGCCGGTTACGAGAGAACGAGCCAAAAAGTTCAAGGACGTACTCGACGAAATCATTCATGAGATATGGGCCCAAGCCCCTTCGTGGAAGCCCATCAAAGATGACCCACTTTCTAGAAGGATCCGGTCAAGAAATAATTTTGGGACTATTCTAGAAGAATCGGATTGCATGGCAATTTTAAGGGAAAAATCCTTTCCATTCATGGTATTTCGATTATTATAGGAGGGTGTGTCATTTCCTTTTGAAAAGTTAAAAAAATCAGTTTTAAAAAAAAAACTATTAGTTTTATTTTGTCTTTTGTCGTCCAGCACATTCCTTAAATGGCTGGTTGTCCTTTTCATTATTTTGGCATATGCTATTTGCTGTTCTACGTCCAGCTCGCTTTCTTTTGATAGAGTCTTTTTATTTTGGCACGTGGGTTTGACGTCCAATTAAGTTGTTATCAAGTAAGGAATATTCTATTCCATTAGACTAGTTTTATTGTTTCCGTCCAGGTCTATGTTCTATAAGGAATCTTATTTCCTTGGTCATATTTTGTCTAGGAAATAAGGAAATTTATTTCCTTAAGTGTCTGGTGAGTTTTAGGCTAGTAAAGTTTTCTTTATTTAGCTAATTTCGAATTTTATTAGATTTTCTATGTAAGATTTATTTCCTTGTTATTTTCAGCACTTTAAATAGGAGCTCTTGCATTGTAATGAAGAGACATTGATGAATGAAATTGTGAGAGTTATTCTCTTTGGTTCTTTGAAGAACTTCTCGAACTTATCGGGATTTCCCGTGGCGTTCACTTTGACTTATCAAATGGATTTCCATCACCGTTTGTGGCGTCCTCATCATACCGAGGTTCTTGCTTTCTTAAGCAACGGGTCGAGGTTCCATTCGAATCAGTCCTAGAAACGATCTTGGGTTCCCTATAGTTGTTGGGTCTCGTTACAGGATAACGGGGTTCACATCAGATTCTGAAAGTCCATACCAACACTTGACGGATTTTGAGCTTGCTTGCACTACTTTTATTACTAGAGCTTCAACAGATGAATTTGTTAAACTTCGTTTATTTCCTTTCACTTTAAAGGATAAAGCGAAGATTTGGTTTAATTCCTTGATATCAAATTCTATCTATAGTTGGTCTGACATGCAATGTGAGTTCTTACATAAATTTTTTCCTTTTCAGAGAACTCAATTTTTGCAAGAGCAAATCAGCCACTTTATGCATAGAGGTGATGAGACCTTCCACGCTTGTTGGGAAAGATTTAAGGATTTAATGAAAATCTGTCCACATCATGGCTTTGAGTCTTGGAGGCTTGTCAACTACTTTTACACTGCACTTACACCTGGATGCAAGCAGTTTGTTCAGACTATGTGCAATGGGGAATTCTTTAGCAAGGAACCTGATGAAGCATTGAAGTTCTTTGATTATCTTGCTGAAAGTGCCCAGCAATGGAATACACGATCTGACCCGACACCATTGGCAGTACAACCTCTCAGAGCAATTGGTGGTGGGGTAAATATGAAGTCAAAGAGGATACTGATGTCCAAGCTCGTATTAGTGCTTTGACTAGGAGGTTGGAGGTTATGGAATTAGAGAAGGTGAAGGCCGCGAATGTCACGCCCCGAACGCAGTCCCGTAGGGGACCGTGACAGCCGCGAGCAACCCCAGAGGTTAGCTCCAGCGTGCTTCCTTAAACATACAGCGGAAAGAACATAGGATTGAGAGAGAGACGGGCCAAGTACATAACAACATAACTTCATAAAGGTCCTCAATGAAGCATTGCATCTTATATTACACATTACATGATTAACACATATACAGGTGACAGATCACATCGATCATGTCACAACCAAAACACATAAGTGTCTTCCTTCTAAGACAGATAGTCCTCCTGACTTCCTTCACCTGAGGCATCTGGAATGATACAGTTTTAAAAACGTGAGTCAAAAAGACTCAGTAACGGATAAACATAACTTTAAAGCATGCTCTTAAAATTTGGACTTATCATATCATGAGAAATCATAATTCATGATGCACATGCATGTTCCATGATTATTCACGTGCCCTTGATCGTAAAACTTGTTCATGCACTTGAATTTGGCTCATGGTCCTTGAAAATAGTTCATTCATAACTTGTGGGCTACTTACGCTCCATTTAACCCCTGGAGTCCGGGTTGTACTTTCCCATCGGAATCGTCTCCCTTACCCTTGGGGACATTTCATTTGGTCGAGCTAGCCCTTGAAGTGGCCCCTAGCCTGATGGCTAGACACGACCCTTGGAGGCCCACACCTTCTAATTGTCCTTCAGTGTGGTTGCACCACCTCTTAGGATTCACCCAACCTTCTCGCATTCGTCCTTCGGCATGGGAGTCCATCTTGATGGTACGGTACCGACCAGAGCCCTTAACTGACTTGACTTATCATAAAGCTTCTCATATGTCATTGCATAAAAGTCTCTTTAGAAAATTATGCAATGGTCGTGTCATGGCATGCTTGCTCATGTAAAATTATGCAGTGTATCATTCCAGTTTTACAAAAATGTAAGTTTATACTTACAATTCACTTACTTCCACTTACCTTGCTCCTCTTGAAAATGAGACGGTGCTTCGCGTACAAGCGATGCAATTACTACACTTAGATGCTTAGGAAATCAATTTCATAGGCATACAAAAGAAATACTTGTAATTATTAGGTTTTCCAAAAGTACATATCTTGAGAGTACTATTTTGTTTACAAAAGATTATTTAACTAGCTTACGTAAAACAAATGAAGAAGTACAATTAAACATAGCATCAAACATCTCCGATATGATTGCTAAAGGGATCACTATACTATACACAATCAACTAGGTACACCTGTACTTCCCCAACATCAATGATTTCAACCAATTCTTGAAATCCTTGCCATCATAACCTCAATGACTCCATAACTAAGATTAATCAACTATCAATAATGCTAGAGCTCACAAGACTTCAATTGATACTCTAAATTCAACATATATGAGATTTAACAAGATCCGCTCGAGAGCCTGTCGAGCACTGGTCGAGCGCAAACTCTCTGTGTGAATATTTCCCAAAGGCCGCTCGAGCACCTGTCGAGCGTTGGTCGATGGCAAGACATTGTCCACTTTATTTCCTTAAGGCCGCTCGAGCGCCTGTAGCACGCTAGTCGAGCGTGATGATACCTAAAAACAGAGTGCTAAAATCTTCCTATTCCAACAACCTAAACATGATCCCGAGGTTGATTCTACTGACAAAGACCATTCCACACACCCTAATACATGCCTAAACGAATCTTCATATACATATCAACCCGAGGCACCCTCTTAACATAAGATGTTTAGGGTTTCTAATTCCAAACCGTTCAATCCTAAACTAGATTTCCATATCCAAGCCTCTTAGCCATCAACCATCTCATGCATGCAAATCTAGAAGAATATGACCAAACCCACACAATATATCAACATGCATGATAATTCCTCAAGCCGAAATTTACTCAATCCTCCAATTAATCCCTTCCTCCAAACCACAATAACCTCAACAGATCCAACCTAATCAGATCTACTCATGCATGTATTTACAAGATAAAAGAGCACAAGGCACACGGCCAAAAATAGCAAGTCCAACCAAAAGACCAACTCTACTTACCTTGGTGCTGAACACAAGCTTGATTAGAGAAGAGAGCACCTAGCATAAGAGTATCTAAGGTCAGAAACTATGGAGGAAAACAACTAAAACAGCACATGCAAAACAAAATCTACCTCACCCTCCAACTAAAGCACTCGGCTTTCACCAAAAACTTCACTACCCTTTAGCTTTCGGTTCCTCCCACCAGAAAGGCTTCAAGGGCTGAGATAGGTGTTTAACAGGTGCTGAGATGGAAGCTTATGGTGAGGGAAAGGGGGAGTAACAGCAGCTATTGGAAGTGACTTAAAGAGAAACAAGGGAAATGCTTAGAGCTTGAAGTGCTTCGGCCAAGGGAACAAGAGCGAGCTGAAATGGTGTGTTTCTGTCAAAGGGAGAAATGAGCTGAGTGAAGAGAGATATCCGGCCAAGGAGAAAGAAAACAAACTTGAGCAAAGAGAGGTGAGCTTCGGTCAAGGGAAAAGGCAAGCAAACTGAAAAAGGAGAGAAGTTGATCACCAAAGAAAGAGAGTTAGGAGAGGTTAAGCAAATGGATGGAAAGAAGTGAAATGCTAGAGTGAACTGAACATGTGGTGAGGGAGAGATGCACAGTGAAGAGTGAAATGCAAAAGGGTGAAAATGAATCTAGCCTAAGATGTGAGAAAAGGGGAAAAACTTTGTTAACAACGCCTATGGCCATAGGTGCAATAGGTGGTGACATGATCCTTGTCTTTTCACTTTCACTTCACTTCATTTCTTTGTCTCCAAGTTAAGCCACTCACGTGAATCTCCTAGACTCTAGAATTCTCTCTTCTTGCCATTCACGTAAACACTCTTGTCATTTCACTTATCACATAGGTACATTAACTTATCACAATATATATACACATTAGCTTATCACCAACAACTTATCAACTTATCTATATCAACCCCATAACTTATCTCTATGAAAACACTCTAACATATCTCTTTGATAATCACAACAGCTTATCTCCCTAATAAACTCTCTAGCTTATCACCAACAACTTATCACTTATCTATATCAACACAATAACTTATCTCTAATGATCATTACAACTACCCAATGGTGATTAAGATTACCTAATCAAGAATACAAGATAATGTATTAGCTCAATATGATTACATAATTATAGACTTATATACCATGAGTTTCTACTTAGAGATTTTCGGCTATGAGAATTAAAATTTCTCTTCATATATTTAATTTCATGAATGATGGAATATAATAAGCAATGGAAAAATAAGTTCATAAAGGAAATCTACCTAGCAAGATTCGGCTCTTAGGAAAAATAGTAATAAACTTGTACTAATAAACTGTCACAATGATAAAGAAATTATCTAAGGAAATCTTAAAATAAAATTTCATAATAAAGTTAATGTATCATAAACATTAAACTTAGATCATACATTGGCCAAAAATATGGCTCCATGAGTTAAATTAAACGAATACATAGGAAAATAGCAAAAAGGAAATACGGGGTTCACAGTGAAAGCAGTGGAGGTGTGTTCTCTATGTGCCGATTTTAGCCATAAGACTCAGGATTGTCTGATTATGCCAGTTTTATAGGAGAGTGGGTCTGATCAGATGCAATCAGCAAATTGGGCTGACAGAGCACCAAATCAACCTTTCTCTAACACTTACAATCCGGGGTGGAGGAATCATCCAAACTTTTCATGGAAGAATGATCAATCTGGTCAATCTTCGCATTTTCAGCAACCTCCCCAATCTTATGCACCACCTTCTCAGCAGACATCTCATCCGGCTGCTCCTCAGCACCATTATCAACCACATCAAACTTCTCAGAGCTATCCAATTGCAGCAGCACCTCCAGGGTTCCAATCTAATGTAGCTGCTCAACATTCTCAAGTATATCGGCAGCAACAAATGCATAATGTCTCAGAGGAATCAATTGAAACAACAAAGGCTGTTATTTCTTTAAGAAGCGGAATGGAAGTTCCCCGACTTGAGATGCTTGTGCATAGACAGACAGTTGCCTTGACACCTGAAGTTGTAAATGAGGCAGATGAAGCTGAGAAAAATTTGAAACCAGAGGAAGTCCGGCTTGAAGCAAAGAAACCTGCAAGTGATGAGGCAGAGACGAGTAGGGAGTTCCGACCTGTGGTTCTCTATCCTCAGAGATTGGCAGCTGGCCAAAAGAACAAATATCATACGGAGATTCAGGAAATCTTCAAGCAAGTGAAGATCAATATTCCATTTTTGAACGCCATACAACAAGTTCCTTCATGTGCAAAATTTCTGAAGGACTTGTGCACAGTGAAGAGGAAGCTGAATGTAAAGAAGAAAGCTTTCTTGACAGAGCAAGTCAGCTCATTGATATTGAGCGAGACTCCTCAGAAGTTTAGAGATCCCGGCACTCCTACTATTTCCATTATGATTGGCGAATCACGCATTGGGAGAGCTTTACTTGACTTAGGTAGCAGTGTGAACTTGCTACCATTCTCAATATATGAGCAGTTGGGATTGGGTGAGCTAAAAAAGACTTCTATCATGCTACAGTTGGCTGACAGATCAGTCAAGGTGCCATGGGGTATAATTGAATATGTCTTGGTTCAGGTAGATAAATTTTACTATCCAGTGGATTTTTTAGTTCTGGATATGCAGCAGAAAGTTTCCACTATCTACCAGGCACCTGTCATTCTTGGACGTCCATTCCTTGCTACCACCAATGCATTGATTAATTGTCGAAGTGGAGTACTGAAGCTCACATTCGGGAATATGACATTGGAGATGAATGTGTTCAATGCCTGCAAGATACCGAGTGGAGGTGACGACTCAGAGGTACATGCCGTTGATTTGATAGATGACTTTGATATTTCAGAGCTGTTATCAGTACTTGATTCTGATAGTGCATTTGAGGATGATTTTCCCGAGCAGCCTGAAACTCTTATTGAGACAGTTCCTCCATTAGTAGAATTGACAGAAGTAGAGAGACAGTTAATAGAGACACATGACCCTCTCAATTGTCAGATGTGAGCTACACAGCAAGTTGGCGTAGGCCAGTCTTTGAAGCCCTTGACTTACCAGAAGTCATGAAGTCATCAGAAAAAGAAGTTCCTACATTGGAGTTGAAGCCACTACCTGAGGACTTGAAGTACGTTTTTCTGAGTCCAGCTGAAGACACATTTCCAGTGGTCATTTGTTCTCAACTTACTGCGAAACAGGAAGCCGATTTATTGCAAATATTGAGAAGGCATCGGGGAGCAATAGGCTGGACCATTGCAGACATCAAAGGAATTGACCCTTCGATTTGTACACATAACATTTTTCTGGAGGGAGATGCACGACCAGTTCGTGATGCATAGCGGAGATTAAATCCCACCTTGGAAGAGGTGGTGAAGAAAGAGGTGGTGAAGAAAGAGGTGCTGAAATTATTAGCCGTGGGCATCATTTATCCTATCTCCGACAGCAAGTGGGTAAGCCTGACACAGGTAGTTCCAAAAAAATCTGGTTTAACTGTTATTGAAAATGCTAGTGGAGAGTTGGAGAATGTGTATCGACTACTGTAAGTTGAATTCAGTTAGTCGAAAAGATCATTTCCCATTACCTTTCCTGGATCAGACACTCGAAAAAGTAGCTGGTAATTATTGTTTCCTTGATGGCTTTTCTGGATACTATCAAATTGCCATAGCACCAGAGGATCAAGAGAAGACCACCTTCACTTGTCCATTTGGTACTTATGCTTTTCATAGAATGTCATTTGGTCAATGTAATGCACCTGCTACTTTTCAGCGTTGTATGATGAGCATCTTTTCTGACATGCTAGATGATATGTGTGAAGTTTTTATGGATTATTTTTCTGTGTTTGGTAAATCTTTTGATGATTGCTTGAAAAATTTAACTGTTGTCTTGAAAAGATGGGAAGAGAATAATTTGCTGTTGAATTGAGAGAAATGTCAGTTTATGGTGAGTAGTGGCTTGGTACTTGGTCATCTAGTTTCTAAGCGTGGTATAGAGGTTGACAGAGCCAAGATAGAGCTGATTTCTCAGTTACATGTCCCTAGGACAGTGAGGGATATCCGGTCCTTTTTTGGCCATGCTGGCTTTTATAGGCGTTTCATTCAAGGATTTATTAGTATTTCTAAACCGTTGTGTACTTTATTGCAAAATGATACTACTTTCGTGTGAACTGATGAGTGCCAACATGCCTTTGAGACCTTGAAGAAACACTTGACAGTTGCACCCATTATGCAACAACCTCGGTGGGACTTGCCTTTTGAAATTATGACCGATGCTAGTGATTTCGCTCTAGGTGCCGTTCTAGGCCAATGAGTGGATAACAAGCCTACTGTCATTTATTATGCAAGTCGTACTTTAAATGATGCTCAGAGAAACTATACCACCACCGAGAAAGAGTTGTTAGCTGTAGTGTTTGCTTTAGATAAATTTCGTTCTTAGATTATTGGGTCGCCTGTTATTATCTTTACTGACCACTCTGCTTTGAAGTATTTGTTAGCCAAGAAGGACACTAAGCCTAGATTGATCCGATGGATTCTTCTTCTTCAAGAGTTCAACATTACCATTCGAGATAAAAAGGGAGTTGAAAACGTTGTAGCTGATCATCTTTCTCGCTTACAGCTATCTAATGTATCTTCATCTCTTCCTCCCTTAAATGATGATTTTCCTTGTCACTGACCAGATGCCAGAGCATTGGGCAGTTCAGGACAAGCGTAAGTTTCTCGCAGAGGTGCGACACTATTATTTCGACAACCTTATTTGTTTAAATATTGTGCTGATCAATTGGTACGTCGATGTGTGTCTGATGATGAGTTTACTTCTGTGATGCATTTTTACCATAGTAGAGCGTGTGGAGGCCACTTTTCTGCAAAGAAAGCTGTTTCAAAAATTCTGCAAAGTTGACTCTACTGGCCTACTATGTTTAAAGATGTTGAATCATTTTGCAAGGCCTGTGAGCCTTGTCAGAAAATTGGAAAAATTACAGTAAGAAATGAAATGCCTCTTTACCCTATTTTAACTCTTGAAATTTTTGATTGTTGGGGAATTGATTTTATGGGACTCTTCCCTAATTCATTCGGCAATTCCTACATTTTAGTTGCTGTAGATTATGTGTCAAAATGGGTAGAAGCCATACCTTGTAGGAAAAATGATCATAAGGTTGTCATTCGTTTTCTGAAAGAGTTGTTTGCATGTTTTGGCATGCCTAAAGCGATCATTAGTGATGGATGTCACGCCCTGAATGCTAGCCCGAAGGGGGTTAATGAAAATCGGACTTGCTCCAACCAAAATTCACACTTCGATAAGTTGGTATACAACTCCTCCCTAAGAATCTGTAGAACAGTCCTTTAGATGCTTCTCATGTTCCTCCTTATTTCGTGAATAAATGAAGATGCCATCTATAAAAGACAACTACAAACTTATCCAAGAACTCTTTAAACACCCTGTTCATCAAATCCATAATTGCGGCCAGGGCATTGGTCAACCCAAATGGCATCACCAAAATTCATAATGACCATAGCGTGTCCGGAAGGTCGTCTTAGATATATCTCCTTCACCTTCAACTGATGATAACCCGACCTTAAATAAATCTTCGAGAGCCCCTTGCAACTGATCGAACAGGTCATCAATACGAGGTAACGGGTATCTATTCCTTATGGTCACCTTATTCAACTCCCTATAATCAATACATGTGAGACCCCGAATTTTACAACGTCATTTTATGCTTACGTATTTTGCTATTTATATTTAAGGTGTTGTTATTGGTAAATTTTCTTAATACGTAGCAAGATTTTATACCACAATGACCTATGTTATTTTTATTTGGGGTTACTACACTTTCCTTAAGTATTCTTATTATGGTGGTGAAGTCAAGATTTTCTTGGTGGCCGAATTCCTTCAATATAATTTCCCGTATGAAATATGCGTCTTCAAGGTAATTCCCTATATGACTTATGACTTATATCAAGGTTTAAGACTATTTAAAGGAGGTGTTTTAGTGCATTTTATTGTACCTTATGGTTTATGAATTCGCACTTAGTCTTTCATGAATTATCACTTATGGTTATGAAGTCATGTTAGTACATTTTTAATATATTCTTAATGACCGAATTTCTTCAAAGTGAATTTCTCCAAGATAATTTCCATAAGACTTGTGATATTCTTCAAGGTAACTTTTTATATGAATTATTGTTCATTGAATTATTCTTATTTGTTAAGGTGTTTATGGTGATGATGATAGAAGAACTTATGATATTTTTAGCCTACTTTAAAGTATTTTGAAATATCTCTAAAGTATCTCTAAAATATCTCTAAAGTATTTTGACTTGTGATATTTTTAGCCTACTTTAAAATATCTCTAAAGTATTTTCCTTATAGCCTACTTTATGATTTTGAAATGTTAATACATGTTATTGAGCCAATAACTTATGATAGTGGGCTGTTATTGGGCCAATAACTTATGTTAGTGGGCTGTTAGTGAGGTATATCACTCAATTACAATGATGGGCTGTTATTGGGCCAATAACTTATGATAGTGGGCTGCCATTGGGCTGTTAGTGGGCTAAGTCATTTAAGATGTAATAAGTCTTGATTAACCTCTTCTAAGCTCTAGTTAATACCCAATTAAGTGTGCAAGGTTGTATTGAAACAAGGTTCACGTGAAGTGTAAGCCAAGAAAGAAACAAAAAGGGAAATAAAGCAAAGGGAGCCCAACTCGACTTATCAGACGGATTTCCATCCCGTTTGTGGCGTCTTCACCATACCGAGGTTCTTGCTTTCCTAAGCAACGGGTCGAGGTTCCATTCGAATCCATGCTAGAAACGATCTTGGGTTCCCTATAGTTGTTGGGTCTCGTTACGGGATAACGGGGTTCACATCATTTGGTATCAGAGCTTTGGTTCTAGTTCGGGCTTGCTTATCCCTTTTTATTTTCGTTTCTTTGTTTTTTTTTCTTCTCCAATTCAGTTCACACCATCTATCTTTCCTGAGCCGAATTTCCGAAAAAAAAAATTCCGAAAATCTCATTTATTGAGGTTCCTGTTATTCTGAAATTCACCCCACCCCAAAGTCCTATTATTTTGAGTGAAACACGAGTGACGAGTGATCTCTATTCTTTTAGTGTAAACACGTCAGGGAGCGATTTGAGAGGTCCTTGTTTTTTCTTTCGTTCTAACATTGTTTTTGCAGTAATCATGTCTAGTGATAGTGGAAAGAGCGTTGCCAGCGATGATACAAGCCTTGCTGAGCATAGATTACTTATGGAGGCCTTGTTGAATAAGCTGGGGAAATCTCTGACTGTGAAAATAGATTCAGTCCACAAGACGATGGAGCGCACAAACGAACGGGTAGCTCAGCTGGAGACGAAGCAACACCAAAACGACCCCAACTTCAGTAGACGGAAGAGAGCACCACGGAGGGCGGAAAGGGAGGACGAAGACAAGCCTTACAGATCTGAATTTGAAGAGGAAGGAGATCGTGATTCTCATATTGACTATAGGAGATATGGAGGACGAAGAGAAGCTAGGATTCGAGAAGATAACAACTTCAGTGGTATTAAGATGAAGACTCCGTCTTTTAAAGGGAGATCTGATCCGGAAGCCTATCTTGAGTGGGAGAAGAAGATGGAGTTCGTGTTTGATTGCCACAATTACTCCGAAACCAAGAAGGTAAAATTAGCAATCACTGAGTTTTCTGGGTATGCTATAACTTGGTTGATGTGAACCCCGTTAACCCGTAACGAGACCCAACAACTATGAGGAACCCAAGATCGTCTCTAGGATGGATTCGAATGGGACCTCGACCCGTTGCTTAGTAAAGCAAGAACCTCGGTATGGTGAAGACGCCACAAACGGGATGGAAATCCGTTTGATAAGTCGAGTTGAACGCCACGGGAAAATTCCCGATAAGTTCGAGAAGTTCGTCAAAGAACCAAAGAGAATTAACCTCACAAAACCGTGTATCTTGAATGAATTTCGAACTACAACTTAGGCCTCTATATATAGGCCATCTTATACACGAAAACCCTAAAAGGAAACACTCCTAAACATGGCGCCTAAACCTAGTACAAAAGGGAACTAAAAGCCACCTAAAATAGATTCGGTTATTAAGGAAATAATGCTTGGCGCCTAAACCAAAAAGGCAACAAAATTAACACCTAAACTAAACTCGAAATCAGCTCCTATATGGCAAGAAAGGTGCGGCTAAATTAGTCCCACAATCATGCCATCCGAAACCATAATTAGGAGTATCTTCTAGAAGACTTCCTTGCATGCTCAAATGAAAACCCTACTCGGGCTCTTCTAGAACTTGGAGCACATTGACAATTCGTGGGTCATGCTGAATGGGCTTCCACGCCTTTGCTTGATCCCATGCCTCTTGAATTAACCCGTTGAGTGCATCCTTGAACTTCTTCGCTCGGGCTCTTGTAACCGGTCCACTTGGCACTTGAACGGGTTCCTTTGAAACGGCACCTCGAGCTCCATCATTGGTGGGATCAATTTGTGAAAAATAGGAGGCGGAATGGAGAACAACCGATAGAGACGTGGGAGGCTATGAAGGCGGTCATGAGAAAAAGGTTCGTTGCAAGCTACTACCACCGAGAGTTGTACAAAAAGCGACAAGATGTTAGACCGGTACGCCGGATTGTAGCGGACTACCAAAAGGAGACGTATGAGTCACAAACGTCCAAATCTGAGATCAAGCAACTTCACCAACGTCGGGATTCATTTGAGCAGCAGTCACAAAACGCCCCCAAATTCCGTAGTCGAGAATTCCGTGAGGCATTCCTGGAGTGGGAGAAGAAGATGAAAGACCTCATGTTTGCTCGTAACAAATCCGAGCTGAAGCCCACGAAGGTCAGAGACGTACCTCAAGAGAATTGTTGTGTTGTTGCCGAAAATGACGATTCCACCCCTGACGATCTGCCACTCTTGGAGGAAATTCCCGTGGAGGATCCTTTAGCTCCTGAAGTATTGTCGTTGATGGCAAACGAAGGATTGCCACCGACGCAAGTATATGAGGATCCCTATGTCCAGGAATATGAGGTTGTCATTCCCGAGGAAACACGATATGACGCTCCATTTTATGTCTGCGATGATTTGAGGACAAATCACTTTCAAGAGGAGGGGAATGATGAGAATACGAGCAAGGCTTCAAATGTGCTAGTTCAAGTTCCCGTAGAGCCGGTTACGAGAGAACGAGCCAAGAAGTTCAAGGACGTACTCGACGAAATCATTCATGAGATATGGGCCCAAGCCCATTCGTGGAAGCCCATCAAAGATGACCCACTTTCTAGAAGGATCCGGTCAAGATATATTTTTGGTTCAATTCTAGAAGAATCGGATTGCATGGCAATTCTAAGGGAAAAATCATTTCCTTTTATGGTATTTTAATTAGATTATTTAGTGTGGTACACGTCCAGCTGCTTTTAGTCAAATATGGTGGGATTTTATTTATTTAGTCATGTTTGTCTTTTCCTATTATGTTAGGCGTGTAGGGTCAGCCACCTAATGGCAGTTGTCTCTTTCTTTAGATGTTTACGTCCATGCTTGTTTCAGTTAAATAAGGAATATATTTCCTTGGCTTGATTGGTTGGTGTTAGGAAACTTTTCCTTTGATTAGCTATAGTCGGCCAGTTTTTTCTTTCCTTCTTTAGAGTCCTTTTTATTTTGGGGAATGGGTGGGCGTCCAGCACAAGTTACTTATTTGTCTTATGTGTTTTAGGCAAGCAAGGATTTAATTCCTTGCCTAATTTCGAATTTTATTAGGTTTCTATGTTAGTTTTATTTCCTAGTTATTTTCAGCCCTTTAAATAGGAACTCTTGCATTGTAATTGGAACAACTTTGATCAATATATTTTGTGAGGTTTAATTCTCTTTGGTTCTTTGAAGAACTTCTCGAACTTATCGGGATTTTCCCGTGGCGTTCAACTCGACTTATCAAACGGATTTCCATCCCGTTTGTGGCGTCTTCATCATACCGAGGTTCTTGCTTTCCTAAGCAACGGGTCGAGGTTCCATTCGAATCCATGCTAGAAACGATCTTGGGTTCCCTATGCATTTCTTCTCTTGACTCTACAGTGCATCAAAGTAAGTATGTTATGCATTTCTTCTTGATTTACAGCAACGGGTCGAGGTTCCATTCGAATCCATGCATTTCTTCTTGATTTACAGTTATGCATTTCTTCTCTTGACTCTACAGTGCATCAAAGTAAGTATGTTTTTAAAGCCATGATTTATCAAAGTTCATGTTTTAAACTGTTGTTCCTTACTGAGTCCTTCGACTCATAGTTTTTAATCGTATCATTCCAGATCCACAAGAAAATTGGGGAGCAGAGGATTATCTCACGTAGAAATCCTAGAAGTTCGGGAGTTGGAGTCGGAATTGGTGAACTCCGAGTTAGCACTAGTGAGTGCTGGTTTGATTTAAGTGGCAGTATGTTGCCCTATTACGTTTTGTATAAGTTTGTGAACAAGATGCAATGTAAAGACTTTTCTGAGTTATAATTTGTTTACTGAGGGGTTATGTTCATTGAGGTTGTATCTCAGCCAACATGTGGATCCTGAGTGAGTCTTCCGCTGTGTATAAAAAAAAAATTCCGCTGCGTTGTATCAGACTTCCGCTGTAAGAGTTAGTGTAAGCGCTGGAGTGTTCCCGGGGAATGCTCGCGGCTGTCACTAACCCCTTCCAGATAGCGTCGGGGCGTGACAATACACCTCCGGAGTCTTCCGTCCTTTCTCTTGACAAATTGGTGCTCCCCCAAAGTGATACACTTGGCCGTATAAACTATTTTTCCAGAATCTTCTAATTGAACCTTTAGCTCCTTCAGCTCCGCTGGAGCCATTCGATACGGTACTTTAGAAAGTGAAATTGTCTCTAGTTCTAACTCAGTACCAAACTCCACTTCCCTATCTGGGGGTAAACCAGGTCTTCCTTCAGCAAATACATCGGGGTTTGCTCTACTATAGCAGCCTCCCTCTGGTTATCATTCGCCAGGACTAAAAGTCCTTCATGACCTTCTTGCAACATTTTCTTGACCTAGTTGGCTGACATACTCACTGGCCTTCACTCCATCCTTCTCATACATGGGAAACAACAGCCTGATCTCCCTTCCTTTTAGAACAAGACCTTCTCCTCATAACGATTCATACTAGCACCATGCGCTGTCAACCAATTCATGCCTAGTATGATGTCAAGCCCCCATCTCCATTACTATCAGATTAGCTAATATTATATGCCCCTCAATTCGAGTAGGCACTCTTTATAATTTGATCACCACCAATAGACCACATTTCATAATCACTCTAACTCTTCAAATGAACCAATGCATCATCATTGAAATCAATAACCAATCTAAATGCTTATGAAGCACCCTTATCATTATTCTACAGGTCTCTTATGCAGTGATAATTTCTAATGGCATCAATAAGCATTCATAATAACAATCTTTAATGCAAACATATCTTATCAGATATATCTCTTTTCTAATCCAAAGATCACACCCGGAACATAGATAAGCATTAATACATACTTGAGCTCATTACAATTGGTCAACAATTCCTTTATTTGTGCGGTATAAATCTCCAATAGTTCCTTGATTCCCTGCTCATCTAATCTCAATTGCAGAAAATGTTCAATGTCAAAATTCAGTATCCTCAAAACAACCCAAATGTTTTGAATTCCTAAACCTTAATAGAACAAAGAGCAATACCTATTACTTAGCTATATTTTTCCTTCTGACTAACATCAAAATGTTCAGGCAAACTCCATTCGGAGGTTACCAAATCAAGACCTCATTCCATTAAAAATTCCTTCTAAAGGTCTGCGCAATCATATCCTCAGGTAACCTTAACCATTCCTTCCTTGTTGTACCTGCTCGGCAATAAGCTGAGCCATGTGCCCTAGAACTTCATCAGTGGTAACACCCGGATCCTCGGGTCCCCAATTTCTTGTGGTCCTCCAGGTGCCATCCTGCACTTCAAGGTCATCGCTTAACATAGAACACAACTTAACTTAGAAGTCTAGCATATTCAATTCCTAATATATAGCTTATCTCTTAGGGTTGAAGGGTTATAATCCATTCCCTATGTCTCTTGGCCCTACTCTCAACCTCCTCTGATACCATTTAACTGTCACGCCCCGAACGCTAGTCCGAAGGGGGTTAATGACAACCGCGAACATCCACTCAATGAATGTTCCAGCGTTTTCTTAATCTTACAGCGGAATTTTTTTTATATACATACAACTGAGAGAGACGGGCCAAAGAGATTTACTTAAACTTCAACTTACACAATCGACTACAACGGTAAACAACGGTAATGGTGTAAGCAATAGCATGACTGCATGGCCGAGGTACAAGATCTAAGGGATTCCAACAAAACTTCTTCATATTGACTTACTCATAACATCTTCACCTTACACCCTGAATCCTTATATACCTTACAACATTGTTTAGCATCCTGCTGCCTCAGTATGATATCAAGCACTCTTAGGGCTTTATGTACATTCCCAATGGCCTATGACCAAAAACATTACAATCCACTACATACTCAATCAGGAAATCCTCAGGACTCCTGTCACCTGGCAAACCTGGAATTATACATTTTGCAAACTGTGAGTCAACGACTCAGTAAGGAAAAGAACTTGTAAACTTATAAACTTGTAAACATGAACTTGAATTCATAATCTTGTAATCATGCACAAGTACCATAGCTTGAAAACATAACTTAAAATCATGAACTTGTAAACATAATGTGCTTCATGCATGATCATGACTTCTTGATGTGCATGTATGCTTCATGTGTGCATATGCACATGCACTTGCTCTTGAAAATTTAAGCTTGCACTTGTAACATCATGATCTTGAAAAACATGCTCTTGTACTTAAAATGACACGTGGTCCTTGGAAAGTATTTTCTTCTTGACTTGTGGGCTACATACTCTCCATTTACCCGTGGGCTACATACTCTCCATTTACCCCTGAAATCAGGGTTGTGCGTTCCCGTTGGAACTGTCCCCTATTTCCCTTGGAGACATTACATCTGGTCGAGCTAGCACACCTTCTCGCAATCGTCCTTCAGTGGCTAGACACGACCCTTGGAGGTCCACACCTTCACGTAAACGTCCTTCAGTATGGGCGTCCTAGGTAACATCCATCCTTCACGTAAACGTCCTTCAGTATGGATGTACCTTCTTAACTTGGTACGGTACCGACCAGAGCTCCTTACTTAACTTGTCATAAAAACTCTCATACTTCCATTTGCATAAAGATTTCTTTCATGCTTTCATGCAAGTGCTCATGTCATGTCATGTTGTTCATGTAAACCATGCTGTGTACCATTTCAGTTTTCATAAAAGTGTAAGTTTTCACTTACCTCGATCCTCTCGATCTTAGAATGGATCTTCCCCTACAAGCGAGTTACTTTCGTTACTTAACACTTAAGGATAAAAATTCAAATAGAACACACGAGAAGAAATACTTACATTCGGTTTTCCAAAAGTACGCACCTTTGAAAATATGATTTCATTTACAAAAGATTTCTTCGCTTAGCTTCATAAAACAATTGAAGAGAAGCAATTAAAGACAGGCATCAACATCTCCAATAAGGTTGCTAAAGGGACCACTATGTAATCCACTCAATCAACTAGGTGCACTGATTCTTCCCATTGACATAATTGATTTCAAGCCTATTCTTGAAATTCAACAACTCATGCTAAGAATTTCAAGCCAAAACAGCAACCTATATAAGTCGTCTAGCTTAATACCACTCATACAATACTTTACGTCATACCATGCTTGATATGAACTCCACCAACAATTGTGATGAAACCCGATAACAATGATGGATTGAAACCCCAAGATCGTGAAGACAAGATTTGTTGAGCCATGACCCATCACCTGACCAGATGATGAACCAAGACTACGAAGGATTGAAACGCCACACCAAGAAATCTAGGTGATAACTTTCGGTTACTTGAACGCCACAAGATGAACTTGATAAGTTCAAAGAGTTCTTTGAAGAACCAAGAGGAACACAACACCTCTCAAATGATCTGAAAAACCAATATTGAATTCGAAGTTACTGTTCACGCGGAAATGACCATCTAAATACTTGGAACATCCCTCCAAGAATAGGAAAGCCATAACTATAGCTTTAAAGTCACATAAATATTACCATAACAGGTTCCCACGAAATTAGGCCTCTTTGTCTACTAGAGGCAGCCAAAAATAGCTAAAGGACCAGGTACAATGTACTAATCATGCCCCGGCAAAGACCAAGTTTATACCCCTATTAATTAGCCTTAAAACTCAATAAATTGGAGCTCATAAAGGGTCAAACGTTACTGTTCACGTTGGTGCATGGATATGAGTCTCTTCACTTGCCCTGATGACATGGACTAGGCCTTGATTATTATTGGAGCCCATCTTGGTATTTTCAAAATCAGCCCAACTTTCTTGGATTAGCCCATTGAGTGCTTCCTTGAAACGTTTGGCTCTAAGTCTTGTAATTGGGCCACTAGGAAGTGATAAAGGGTCTTGAACTCCATTCCCATGTGTATGCTCAACAAGTCCAGCTCCGTGGTCACGTACAAGTCCAGCTCCTTGATTTGCATCAATGCTTGGACTAATGTTTATCGAATTTCCGCCACCCTAACCTCAATAATTTCATAACTAAGTTTGGTCAACTAGCCTCAATATTAGGGTTTCACAAGTCTTCAATAGGAAATTCAAAAACTCAATATATCTGAAATTTAACAGGTCTCGCCTCGAGCGTCGGTCGAGCGCCAAGTCTCTGTCCAATTCTCCTCTATCCTCGCTCTAGCGGTGGTCGAGCGCCAACTCACTGTATGAAAACTTTCAAGGCCGCTCGAGCACCTATTGAGCGTTGGTCAAACGACAAGACACTATCCATCGTATTTCCTTAAGGCCGCTCGAGCGCCTGACGCACGCTGGTTGAGCGCGATGTTACCTAAAAACAGGGCACTAAAATCTCTCTATTCCATCAACTTAAATATGATTTCTAACCCAATTCTTTTGACCACATCAATGACATATAACCTACATATAACATTATTTCCATGATTTTTAACCAAGACACCACTTCTTAGCCCAACCATGGCTTTACCCCTTCCTTCCTCCACCAATCAACAACATCACAACCACAACTCCAACAATCACAACCAACATCCAAGGCTAATTTATTCATCCTTGTGTTCATAACAGCAGTCATTCTCTCACATTCTTCCTACTTTTACAACTCCAATTCAATGTTTACAACAAAACCATGATTCCATCATTAAACTAAACTATTGCATTTATTCCTCTTCTCTTGGTCTTTTTAGCAAACACCTAGAGTGCATAAATGGTTCTCTTGAACCATTTCCCAGATCTAGCCATATCTCCTCATGGTTTCATGTACAATCTATACTACCCTTTAAGACTTGCAAGATCTACACTTTCATCAAAGAAACACACATGAACACAAGGAGAAAACATCAAAGAAACAACACCCATCAAAGAAACAAGAGAAAATGGGAGAAATGGGTAGTGGGTAATCCGGCCAACCCAGATTTTTCACATCCCACACTACCTTTCTTTTCTTCTTCTCCTTTCTCCTTTCTTCTTCTTCTTCTTCTTCTTCTTCTTCTTCTCTTCTCTTCTCTTCTGGGGGTGGGTGCTAGGGCAAGATGAGTGTGCTAGGGCATTTGGAAGTGAGATGTGCGGCAAAAGAAAGGGGGGAGAAGTAATAGGCGTGAATTGCTTTGGGGGGAAAGACAAGGCTGCCCCCCTTTCTTTCCCCCCTTCACGTGATTTCCACATTTTCTTCTCTTTTTTTTTAAATTCGATTTCTTCCAAATATTGCAAACTTAGAGATATATTCCAACAATTAAAAAAAATTGGCCTAATTAATCTCAATTACTCAAATTTAACAATTGCAAACAATATAACATTTAAATCATAGCTTATGACGCATAAAAATGCTAGGGGAAAATTCCACCTAGACATGATTTTAGATTATGCTTTTCTCAATAATTAGAGTAATAATAATAATAATTAGGGTAATACACACTTAGGGAGTCATAATTCTTTTGCAATGATAGAAATAAGGTCGAGGTCTCACAATGGAGGTTCGCATTTTTGCAATAAACCTTTTGAAAAACTCATGCAAAAATATTGGGTGACTCACAAGGTCTCTACTCCAAATCACCCCCAAACTAATGGTCATGCTGAGTTGGCCAATAGAGAGATCAAGCTCATACTTGAGAAAACGGTCCGTCCTACTCGAAAGGATTGGTCCGAAAAATTGGTTGATGCTCTTTGGGCCTATAGAACTGCATTCAAAACTAATTTAGGGATGTCCCCTTACAGATTAGTTTATGGTAAGGCATGTCATCTACCAGTTGAAATTCAACATCGTGCTTTATGGGCTATAAAACAGATTAACTTTTCACTTGATGCTGCCAAAGTGATGGAGCTCAAGGTGTCGTTTCAAAGGAACCCGTTCAAGTACCAAGTGGACCGGTTACAAGGCCACGAGCAAAGAAGTTCAAGGATGCACTCAACGAGCTAATTCAAGAGGCATGAGATCAAGCAAAGGCGTGGAAGCCCATTGAGCATGACCCACGGATTGTCAATGTGATTCATGTTCTAGAAGAGTCCGAGTAGGGTTTCATTTGACTTGGCAAGAAAGTCTTCTAGAAGATACTCCTAATTACGGTTCGGATTGCATGATTTTGGGCAGCAATTAGCTGCACCTTTCTTTCCTTATTGGTGCTGATTTCGAGTTGATTTTAGGTGCTAAGTTTGTTTCCTTTTTGGTTTAGGCGCCAAGTGTTATTTCCTTAGTAATTGAGTTTATTTTAGGTGTCATTAAGTTACCTTATTTACTAGGTTTAGGCGCCACTTTATTGCCATATTTGTGAGTGTTTCTTTTAGGGTTTTCGTGTCTTATATGGCCTATATATAGAGGCCTAAGTTGTATTTCGAATTCATTGAATATACACGACTTTTGTGAGGTTTTAATTCTCTTTGGTTCTTTGAAGAACTTCTCGAACTTATCGGGATTTCCCATGGCGTTCAACTCGACTTATCAAACGGATTTCCATCCCGTTTGAAGCGTCTTCACCATACCGAGGTTCTTGCTTTCCCAAGCAACGGGTCGAGGTTCCATTCGAATACATGCTAGAAACGATCTTGGGTTCCCTATAGTTGTTGGGTCTCGTTACGGGATAACGGAGTTCACATCACAAAGGTTTAAGAAAGTTGCAGATTTCTGAGCTCGATGAAGCGAGGGAAGCTTATGACAATGCCCGCTTGCCAAAGGAGTGGATGAAGTCACTACATGACAAGAAGTTAAAGACAAACAGCTTCTCTCTAATCAGCGAGTGCTGCTTTATAACTCCCGACTGCAACTTTTTCCTGGGAAGCTGCCGATGGGTTGGCCCATACATCATTAAAGAGGTTCATTCTCATGGTGCGGTAGACATTGTCGATCCAAAAAAGGAAATAGCTACACAATCAATGGACAACGTCTCAAGCCATTTATGACTCCCTTCGATCCAAATGAAGAAATCTTGCTTGTGCAAGACCCCAGGGGAGTCCTCTGACCTTTTTCCTTTTTGTTGTTTCTTTTTTTTGTTTTATTTATTATTTGCATTATTTTCTTTTCCTTTTCTTTTGCACTTGTTGGTTGTAATTTTTTGTTGTCTTCATTTTGGTTTGCTTCTCTGTGTTCCCATCTTTCTTTTGTTTCCCTTTATGCTTTCACATTGAGGACAATGTTTCATTTAGTTGGGGGGAGGGTTTTGCACGTTTTGCAATCATACAATAAATTCATTTACACTTATCATTACCATATTGCATTTTACTGTGATTAGGCTGAATTGCTAACTCCTAGTAAGATGGTGATGGTGGTTGAACTTTATTAATGCCTGTAAACAACTCTTTTCTTCTCGAGCATTCAAATTTGACATTGATGAAACATGAATGATGATGTGAACTCTCTAGTTTCAAACTTTGGAAGTTTTCTGAGCTTGACCTTAGAATTAGGTCTCACAGGATGAAGGGCAAAACATTCTAAGAAATAGCTATTTCTTTTACCTGATATCTCTCAGTAGTCTTCATCTACATACCAATGACTAGAATAGAGAGAAGTACACTATAGGACTACTGAGTTGTGCCATTCCGAAAAAAAATAAGAGCAAAAGAAAGGGGCAACTTGAGTTGTTATTGAATAAAGGGCTAGAAACAGTTGCCCAAACTTTGGGGGTTTGGAAAACTCAACAACCCTTAAGAACAGAGTTGGTGCGAAAACTGCTAGACCCTTCAGCTTTGAAGTAGTTAGGATCAATATTGATCAATCTGAAGGTCGAAACTCTTTTGGACAACAAGTGGTAGAATTGAGGACTAAGAGAGAGTCAAGGTGATAAATCGTAATTTCTCTAGACGTTTTGCCTCAATCCTATTAAGAGGAGATACTAAGTATTTCAAAGATGCTGATAGAGTTTGAAATTATGAAAGTCATTGTGATTGAAAATTCTTTTTAATTGACTTATTTTCTTGTGAATGAATTGCTGTCTCAATGCATTATTTTGTTCAATTACTTTTCGCAATTTTTGCTAAGAGACTAGCAAAAAGCTAGTTGGGGGTGTGATTGTATCACAATTTTGCTAATTTATCACTTAAGAAAGTTCTACAATTACACTATTTCCACTAGAAAATGAGAAAATTATGCTTTGGACATTAGCAAGGGGCGAATTGTTAATTTTAACAAAAGCAAGTGTAATTGAGTAATTTTCAGTTATTTGTTTTCTCTCCTCTCACCATATTTTCATAAATATGATTGGAATATTTCCTATATTAACTTCAGTTTTTCCGTTTTGCATATGAACAATGGAGATGAAGTGAGCTCATGGAAGTGAGAGGGAGGCTGGAATCAAAGAGTCGCTCGAGCACGTTGTCGAGCGCAAGTCACGCTTTATGCTGCTGTTTGAAATTACGAAGACACTCGAACGGCAGGTCGAGCGCTGATCGCGCGTGAAGTCTCTGTTTGAAAATCTCCAAAAACTGCTCGAGCGGCACGACGAGCGTTGGTTGCACGATACGGTTCTGTGTGAATTTCTTCACAGGATGCTCGAACGAACGTGGAGCGTCGGTCGAGCGCGATGCGTCTGACGCCACGCTGGAGGGTATTTTTGGAGGTCGAAAATAAACCCAAGGGCATTGCTGCTGAGTCACGACAAAGACCCCCCAAAAAGAAGGTTTTAAAGCACATTTTCGTGCAAAGCAAAGGGAGAGTTCGAAAGTTTCATTTTGCTGGTTCGTAGGTTGCTTGTGGGTGGCTGCTGAGTCTCCCAACTTTTCTCAAAAGACCATTTTTCCTCTGCTTTTCCTAGCTGCTACAGTAGAGACCAAAAGCTTGTTGCTTTTAGCTTAGTTTTCTTTTGAGCTTTTGTTGTAGTTTTTGTTGCTTTGGGTTCTTTCCTTTAGAGTTTTTTTCATTATTTTCGTCTACTGTTGTTTACATCGAATACACTCTTTTTATTTATTGTTGCACTCTCATTTCAGTTGTAGAACTTGTTGGACTGAATGTCATATTCCATTTATATTCCAGATTTGAGTTTTGCTTTGGTTGGATGATTAAATGTTATGTTATGTTTCCATTTCACTTCCTTAATGTTAGAATAGTGTTTGGTTTTGCTTTTGTTAGTTTTATTGAGTATGGGTATGAATGGATTGTGACTAGCTAGAGGTTGGGTACAAAGTGTTTGATGAAATATCTCTTAGAGCAAGTTTAATGCCAAATGATGTTTATTCCACAACTACTTTAGTTCATCTAGTTTTAACTCCATCTCATGCTACGTTTATGATTACGTGTTTTTCTTATTAGCTCTTTATTAAGTTTTTAGCTCTCACATTGATCACAACTCAAAATCTCAAAAATCATGGATGGTATCCAAAAACCCAACCTGATGGAGCTCAAGGTGTCGTTTCAAAGGAACCCGTTCAAGTACCAAGTGGGCCAGTTACAAGGGCACAAGCAAAGAAGTTCAAGGATGCACTCAACGGGCTAATTCAAGAGGCATGGGATCAAGCAAAGGCGTGGAAGCCCATTGAGCGTGACCCATGGATTGTCAATGTGATTCAAGTTCTAGAAGAGTCCGAGTAGGGTTTCATTTGACTTGGCAAGAAAGTCTTCTAGAAGATACTCTTAATTAGGGTTCGGATTGCATGGTTTTGGGCAGCAATTTGCTTCCTTAGTTGCTAGGTTTAGCCGCACCTTTCTTTCCTTATAGGTGTTGATTCCGAGTTGATTTTTAGGTGCTAAATTTGTTTCCTTTTTGGTTTAGGCGCCAAGTGTTATTTCCTTAGTAATCGAGTTTATTTTAGGTGTCATTAAGTTACCTTATTTGCTAGGGTTAGCCGCCCCATTATTGCCATATTTGTGAGTGTCTCTTTTAGGGTTTTCGTGTCTTAGATGGCCTATATATAGAGGCCTAAGTTTGTATTTCGAATTCATTCAATACACACGACTTTTTGTGAGGTTTAATTCTCTTTGGTTCTTTGAAGAACTTCTCGAACTTATCAGGATTTCCCGTGGCGTTCAACTCGACTTATCAAACGGATTTTCATCCCGTTTGTGGCATCTTCACCATACCGAGGTTCTTGCTTTACTAAGCAACGGGTCGAGGTTCCATTCGAATCCATGCTAGAAACAATCTTCGGTTCACATCATTTGGTATCTCAGCTTTGGTTCTAGTTCGGGTTTGCTTATCCCTTTTTATTTTTGTTTCTTTGTTTTTTTTCTCTTCTCCAATTCGGTGCACACTATCTATCTTTTCTGAGTCGAATTTCCGGAAAAAAAAATCCGAAAATCTCATTTATTGAGGTTCCTGTTATTCTGAAGTTCACTCACCCCAAAGCCATATTATTTTGAGTGAAACACGAATGAAGAGTCATCTACATCCTTGAGTGTAAACACGTGAGGGAGTGAATCGTGAGGTTCTTTTTTTTTCTAACCTTGTTTCTGCAGCAACCATGTTTCAAAACCGTGGTAAGAACGTGTCCGAAATGTTTCGACACCAGCTGACTCGAAGCTGTATATGGAGGCCATGATAGTGAGGCGTATGATGAACCAAATACAAGGACGGCTAGATCGGCTGGAGAATTCTCAACCCCAACCTGGTCCCAATTTCCGTAGACGGGAAAGAGCACAACGTAGGGAGTAAAGGGAGTACGAAGAAGAGCCTTACAGATCTGACTTTGAAGAGGAAGAGGATCGTGATTCCAATGTTGGTTATAGGAGATTTGGAGGGCGAGCTAGAGAAGCTAGAAATCGAGAAGATAACAACTTCATTGGTATTAAGATGAAGAGTCCGTCCTTTCAAGGGAGATCTGATCCTGAAGCCTATCTTGAGTGGGAGAAGAAGATGGAGTTCGTGTTTGATTGCCACAACTACGCCGAAACCAAGAAGGTAAAATTAGCAGTCATTGAGTTTTCTGAGTATGCTATAACTTGGTGGGATCAACTTGTGATAAATAGGAGGGGAATGGAGAACGTCCAATAGAGACATGGGATGCTATGAAGGCGGTCTTGAGAAAACGGTTTGTTCCAAGCCACTACTACCGGGAGCTGTACAAAAAGTTACAAAGCCTTAAGCAAGGAAGTCGAAATGTAGAAGACTATTACAAGGAGATGGAGATGGCCATGACCCGTGCAAACGTTGAAGAGGATGGAGAGGCTACCATGGCTCGTTTCCTACATGGCCTGAACCGGGAGATCCATGATAGGGTGGAGATGCAGCATTATGTGGAGATAGAAGACATGGTGCATATGGCTATCAAAGTAGACCAGCAACTCAAGAGAGGGAGTGGGGGACGTACCAGCCATAATTCGAATTCTACTTTTTCCAAGCCAAGCTACACCAAGCCCATGGACAAGTCACACGTGTCCAAACCCGAGCCCAAACCCCCTACCACCAGCCACACTTCTCAAGGTAAAACTGAAGCTTCTACTTCTAGAAACCGTGATATCAAGTGTTTTCGATGTCAAGGCAGGGGACACATAGCAAGCCAATGTCCAAACAAGCAAGTCATGGTGTTGAAGGCCAATGGAGAGATCGTCATCGATAGTGAAGAATCTGACACCGACGACATGCCACCCTTGGAGGATGTTTCCTAGGACGAATACATAGCCCCTGAAGCGTTGACCTTGGTGGCGAGGAGAGCCTTGAGCTTGCAAGCAAAGGGTGATGAGGAAGTACAGCGGGAGAACATCTTTCACACTAGGTGCTACATCAAAGACAAGGTATGTAGTGTGATTATTGATGGTGGTAGTTGTACTAATGTTGCGAGCACAATCATGGTTGAAAAGTTGGGATTGCCCGTGTTGAAACATCCTAGGCCATATAAGTTGCAGTCGCTGAATGATAGTGGAGAAATAAGGGTGAACAAGCAAGTGTTAGTTGCCTTTCAAATCGGTAAGTACGAACATGAAGTGATGTGTGATGTAGTACCGATGCAAGCGGGACACTTGTTGCTAGGGCGTCCGTGGCAATTCGATCGACATGTGAAGCATGATGGCTTTACGAATAAGTACTCTTTTGTACTTAATCAGAGGCCAATCACTCTTGTACCCTTAACACCGCAGCAAGTATATGAAGATCAAGTGAGGTTGCAGCAAGAGAGTGATCAAAAGAAAGAGAGTGAGCAAAAGAAAAAGAGTGAAAATCAGAGAGTGAGTGAAAATTCGAGAGCGGCCGACAAAAAAGAGAGAAAAGGTTCGGCCATTGAGAGAAAATCAGAGAGAAAAAAGAATTTCTATGCAAAAGTGAGTGAGGTCAAGCGAGCGATGCTTTCAAATCAGCCGATGATTGTACTTTTGTACAAAGAGGCCTTTTTAAACACTAACGCTTTTGACCATGCCTTGCCTAGTTCTATTTTTCTCTTTTACAGGAATATGATGATGTCTTCCCCGAGGAAACACCACATGGATTACCTTCGATTCGAGGGATCGAACATCAAATTGATTTTGTCCCCGGTGCTGCCATTCCAAACCGACCAGCTTATAGGAGCAATCCCGAGGAGACGAAGGAGCTTCAACGGCAAGTCAGTGAGTTGTTGGATAACGGGCACGTGAGGGAAAGCATGAGCCCATGTGCTGTTCCGGTTCTACTTGTACCTAAGAAGGATGGGACGTGGAGAATGTGTGTTGATTGCCGAGCTATCAACAATATAACGATAAAGTATCGTCATCCTATTCCACGCTTAGATGATATGTTAGATGAGTTGCATGGTTCTTGCATATTTTCCAAAGTTGATTTAAAGAGTGGTTATCATCAAATTAGGATCAAAGAAGGAGATGAATGGAAAACTGCTTTTAAAACAAAATATGGTTTGTATGAATGGTTAGTTATGCCTTTTGGTTTGACTAATGCTCCGAGCACCTTTATGAGTCTTATGAACCATGTTTTGCGTGCTTTTATAGGTAGATTTGTTGTTGTCTATTTTGATGACATCCTCATTTATAGCAAAAACATGGACGATCATGTAGTGCATCTGAAATCTGTGTTAGATGTGCTAAGGAAAGAGAAGTTGTTTGCTAATTTGAAAAAGTGCACGTTTTGCACCGATAAGCTTGTATTTTTGGGTTTTGTTGTTAGTTCACAAGGTATACAGGTTGATGAAGAGAAAATCCGTGCAATCCAAGATTGGCCGAGTCCCACGAGTGTAGGTAATGTTCGTAGTTTTCACGGACTTGCTAGTTTTTACCGGCGGTTCGTGAAGGACTTTAGTAGCATAGCCGCACCACTTACCGCAGTGATCAAGAAGAACGTTGGATTTCGATGGGGAGAAGAGCAAGAGAAGGCGTTTCAATTACTCAAGGAGAAGTTGACTAACGCATCTTTGTTGTCTTTACCTAACTTTTCTAAAACATTTGAAATTGAATGTGATGCTTCAGGTATTGGTATAGGCGTCGTTCTTATGCAAGAAGGACGACCAATAGCCTACTTCAGCGAGAAACTCAGCGGGGCAGCCTTAAACTACCCAACATATGACAAGGAGTTGTACGCGTTGGTTCGAGCTTTAGAGACGTGGCAGCACTATCTATGGCCCAAGGAGTTTGTGATTCATACCGATAATGAATCCTTGAAACGTTTGAAGGGCCAACACAAGCTAAACAAAAGGCATGCGCTTTGGGTGGAGTTCATTGAGACGTTTCCATACGTCATTCGGTATAAGCAAGGTAAGGAGAATGTGGTAGCTGATGCCCTTTCTCGCAGGTATGCTCTACTTTCCACACTAGATGCCAAGTTATTAGGTTTTGAGCATATTAAGAGTTTATATCCTAATGACCATGACTTTGGTGATGAATATCGTGCTTGTGAGAAAATTGTATGTGGTAAGTTCTTTAGGCTTGATGGGTTCTTGTTCCGAGAAAATAAGTTATGTGTGCCTAATTGTTCAATGCGGGAGTTATTAGTGCAAGAATCCCATGGTGATGGACTAATGGGACATTTTGGAGTTGCCAAAACCTTAGCTATTTTACAGGAACACTTCTATTGGCCTCACATGAAGAGGGATGTCAAGAGAATTTGTGGTAGGTGTATCACATGTAGACAAGCTAAGTCCAAAGTGCAGGCAAATGGTTTGTATACTCCCTTACCTATTCCTAGTGAGCCTTGGATTGATATTTTCATGGATTTTGGCTAGGATTGCCTAGGACTAAACGTGGGAGAGATTCGATTTTTGTGGTCGTGGCTAGATTTTCTAAAATGGCACATTTTATTCCATAACGGATGATGCGTCGCATGTTGCTAATCTATTCTTTAGGGAAATTGTAAGACTACATGGCATGCCTAGGACGATTGTCTCGGATAGAGATACGAAATTCTTGAGCTATTTTTGGAAGACTTTGTGGTGTAAGTTAGGCATTAAGCAGATTCACGAGCAAGCGAGACTCAACATTAAGCGACGAACAGAGCAGTATGCAAAACAAGCCAATAAGGGTCGTAACAAGATAGTTTTTGAACCCGACGATTGGGTTTGGCTACATAACGACGTTCCAAATTGCTCTCACGAGGCGATGGTCCTTTCCAAGTCCTCGAGCGCATCAATGATAACACCTACAAACTAGATTTACCTGGTGAGTACACTGTCAGAGCCACATTTAATGTTACTGATCTGAGTCCTTTTGATGTAGGTGAAGATTTGAGGGCAAATCCTTTTCAAGAGGAGGGGAATGATGGAGCTCAAGGTGCCGTTTCAAAGGAACCCGTTCAAGTACCAAGTGGGCCAGTTACAAGGGCACGAGCAAAGAAGTACAAGGATGCACTCAATGGGCTAATTCAAGAGGCATGAGATCAAGCAAAGGCGTGGAAGCCCATTGAGCATGACCCACGGATTGTCAATGTGATTCAAGTTCTAGAAGAGTCCGAGTAGGGTTTCATTTGACTTGGCAAGAAAGTCTTCTAGAAGATACTCCTAATTAGGGTTCGGATTGCATGGTTTTGGGCAGCAATTTGCTTCCTTAGTTGCTAGGTTTAGCCGCTTTCTTTCCTTATAGGTGCTGATTCCGAGTTGATTTTTAGGTGCTAAATTAGTTTCCTTTTTTGTTTAGGCGCCAAGTGTTATTTCCTTAGTAATCGATTTTATTTTAGGTGTCATTAAGTTACCTTATTTGCTAGGGTTAGCCGCCCCATTATTGCCATATTTGTGAGTGTCTCTTTTAGGGTTTTCGTGTCTTAGATGGCCTATATATAGAGGCCTAAGTTTGTATTTTGAATTCATTCAATACACACGACTTTTTGTGATGTTTTATTCTCTTTGGTTCTTTGAAGAACTTCTCAAACTTATCGGGATTTCCCGTGGCGTTCAACTCGACTTATCAAACGGATTTTCATCCCGTTTGTGGCGTCTTCACCATACCGAGGTTCTTGCTTTCCTAATCAACGGGTCGAGGTTTCATTCGAATCCATGCTAGAAACGATATTGGGTTCCCTATAGTTGTTGGGTCTCGTTACGGGATAACGGGGTTCACATCACAACCTTTCCCTTTGTAAATATCATTTTCATTGTAAATAGAACATAGTTTTTTTTACTGTAATGGTGGTAGGAATGAAAAATTGAACACATCGTTCCTTGTGGAGATGATCTAGGACTTCCCTAGTATTACTTGACAACCTCATATGCTTGGGAGTAATTCACTAATCATTTTTAGTTGAGTCAATAGGTACATCCATACCAGCTTTTCAAATATATTATCTAAATGAGTAGTCCTTTCCAATTTAGCTATTTAGATATTCTCTGCACGACTGTCGCAACCCTCCCCATTTAAATTGGTTTCCCATGTGAGTACTTCTCTCTCGCAGTCTTGTGTTATCCCGTTTAAGCCTCTATAACACACTATACTCTATTGCATCACATCGCTGATGCAGATGAATATCCCTGATCGGCGCCCATCATGGTCAGAGGTTGCATAAACTGCACTTCTCGAAATCTTGACGCCCCAGCGGAAATTTGTCGTTACAACTGGCTGAGTTCACTGGGGAATTACAACAGCATTTTGGGCAGCCGTTCTCAGTGTGGATTGTGTCCTCTAGATGGGATCGACTCAAGCGCATGTTATGGCAACGCACACTGCGTCAGCCCTAGTTTTCTCTTGACCTCATGACCAACACACTTCAAGCAAGTCATGATGCTTGGAACCAATATTCCCATGTAAGTGACCTGCACCCTTGACCCATATATTACTCTACCTCAAGTAAAAAAGTTTAAGATTGAATGTTTCGGCTATCACCTGAATTTTTCCAAGTGTCGTGCTTTCCAACATAAGGGCTCTCTCACGCTAAAGCATTACAAGCACTTTCAGGCACACAACTAAAATCAAACCATTCTTGTTCGACATAGCACAAGTTAAAATGAATTACATGTGGTAGTCATTGCGTTAACAACGCTTGCTCGCTCATACGAGATGGAGAGCACAAGGGAAGCGAGGTCGCAAGGAATCATAGGTACATCCATACCAGCTTTTCAGATATATTATCTAAATTTGTAGTCCTTTCAATTTAGCTATTCAGATATTCTCTGCACGACTGTCGCAACTCTCCCCATTTAATTTGGTTTCCCATGTGCGCACTTCTCTCTCGCAGTCTTGTGTTATTCCGTTTAATCCTCTATATAACACACTATACTCTATTGCATCACATCGTTGATGCAGATGAATATCCCTGATGGGTTCCCATCGAGGTCAAGGGAGGAATAAATTGCACTTCTCAAAATCATTATAGACCAAACCCCTATTGACGCCCTTGCGGAAATTTGTCGTTATAACTGGCTGAGTATCACCGGGGAATTACAATAGCGTTTTGGGTAGCCGTTCTCAGCGTGGATTGTGTTGTCTAGATGGGATTGACTCAAGCGCATGTATTTACGATGGCAACGCACACTGCGTAAGCCCGAGTTTACTCTTAACCTCATGACCAACACAATTCATGAAAGCCATTATGCTTGGAACCAATATTCCCAAGTAAGTGACCTGCATCCTTGACCCATATATTACTCTACCTCAAGTACTAAAGTTTGAGATTGAATGTCTCGAGCTTTCACCTGGATGGTTTTTCCAAGTGTCGTGTTTTCCAACTTAAGGTCTCACTCACGCTCAAGCAGTACAAGCACTTACAAGCACACAACAACTAAAAACAAATCATTCTTGTTCGACACTGTACAAGTTAAAATGAACTACACATGGTAGTCATTCCGTTAACACCACAGTGGGCATTGACGCTATAGGGCGGTGACTCGCACCAAAGCCACTAAGTCTCCCACGGTTCATCCAATATGGTCGTTCTATATCGCGTTGTAAAGGACCAGCTAGTGGTGGAAGCCCAACCACCCCTCCTCGAGGTGCACCATGGTGGCACTGGCGAAGGGCTATCATTGTCGATAACAATCTCTAGAACAGTGGTCATCGATGGACTCTTTTGGGTGTCGGTCGAGACAGCAATCACGGTTGATGAGTGGTTCTCCAATGAATGAAACAAGGGAGTGTTCACAATTAGAGGCCATTTTTTGTAGACTGAACTGCGAGGGAGAACTTTTAAGAAGTGAACTTGATGGGAAACTAAGTTATACAAAGGGAAACTAAAGTAATGACTTATACTCCAAAGTGGGTTAGGATGTGCAGAGAAGTGAGTTTATGGGTGCTGTGACCTGTGACATTTATCCAATGTCAGGAATCGAATAATAGAACTGTGAAATAATGGACTTTTGAGAGAGCAGGGGTGTAGATCATGGTCATTGGTTTGTCAATCCACCACACAGTGAACTTCCCTTCCTTAGGAGCTCTCATACTTGCAGAGAAAATTAAATAAGTTTTATTTAAGACGTGACTTTGCTCTCTAACTTAAGTTGTTTGTGCTTTCTACTTTAACTTGCCCTAGATTGCCTTCATGACAATTAAATAATTTTTATACTGATGTGCCGCTTCCCTTACACTCTCTAACTCGCACGACCAAAATTACGTCTTTTGTTAATTGGTTGTTAATATTTTTGAAGTATATTTGCAAATCGAAAAACTAAATAATTATTTTGTTAGGAGTCGCTTCCCTTTCGCTCTCCAACTAGCGCGAGTGAAACTTACAATATGGTTTTTTTTCGCGTTCTTCCCTTGCAATCTCCAACTTGTTCGAGCGAAACTTATATAAGTTTATTGTTTAACGTGTTGCATCCCTTGCGATCTCCAACTTTTTTTTTTTTTTTTTCTAAATTGCGATCTCCAACTTACATGAGCAAAACACATATAATTATTTTTCTAACATGTTGCTTCCTAACTTCTTTTCTTAATCTTCGCTTCCCTTCTGCTCTCAAACCTAACTCGTTTGATTTTTAAATTTTTGTTTTGGTTAAGTGTAGCTTTATTAGAAAAAAATATGTCCAATAAAATAAAGTGTCGTTTATGTAATAGGCTATTAATCTGCATTAACTGGGTCATTTTGACATGTAATACCATGTATACGAATATTTAACCTTTGCATGATAATCGATAATCGTATGGAGCATATACGTTCATCCTTTTTTTTGGTATGTCGAAAATGCCTTTGTACAACTATCTCATTCATTGTTCTAAAAAAATCGTTGTGCAGACGCCCGTCAACATTACTAATGGCTTGCATCATTACCAAAGATTATTTTTCGTTTGTTTTTATTAAAAATATAGCTTTGTTTTTATTAAAAGGAGTGAAATAGAAATTAGCATATGTGATAGGTGTTTGATGTGGGAATTTATATCACACATTTGGTCATCATAATTGTCTTGATTTAGAGCATTCTGTATGTGTTTCTTTGCTTAGTTGTCTAGAATTTGAGGTGTTTTACATTTACTGAATTATTATAAATTCTTGGTATTTTTCAGTTTACATGTGTTTGATTAGGTGAAATTGGGCTGATGTGAAGAGGCCAAATTCGGGTTAGGTCATCAAAGCCAAATCCTAGTTGTCTCGGTCTAGGCAAACAAGAATATTGTTTGATCAATCGATTGTAACGGGAGCAATAGACATGGGTTTCAAGTTTTGTTTGATTCTCTGGAAACTTAAGACGAAGGCCTAAAACTTTTATGAAGACCTCAAAACCTAATTCCACCGTTTTGAAGTTCAAAATCTAGCTGGAAGTCGAGTAACAAATATGCCAAGAATTTCGGTATTCACCAGGTCAATGAGAAGCCCACGTGTGTTCTTATTTTAAAGAAAACCTAAACACCTATTAGGTTTTGGTGTGCCGCATGAAACAAGAGGAGGAATAAATCAATTGAAGGATTCATTGGAATTAAGAAGGAAACTTTCCTTTCTCGGAATTCTTGGAATTCCTGAAACACCCTTCGGTATTTAGAGCATAGCTTTTAATATAGAACTCGAATGATGTCAATCGTGGTGTCTACGAAAAGCTAAGAGAAAAGGCTACAACTTTCGTGTTTTGAGATTTTCCAAAAAAAAGCAACAAAAAACGGTGAAAATTGAGCATCAAGTCAGTGGTCGAGAGAAAACTGCCTATTTGAGAACCCTGTTTTAGGGAAACAAAGAGGATTTTAAGGAGAGAGAGGGAGAACAACTAAGGGACGGAAAAGAGAGGAGTTTTTTACTACTAGAGAGGAATCCGAAGTTTGGAACAAGGTGAAGAAGGTGGAAGCTGAATTGGAGTTTGTCAACAATTGACAACAATTGAGATTCTCAATCTACATATAGTTCCTTCTTAATTCTTTTATCTTCTCTTTCAACAATTTTCATTATGAATTTCAGAGTTGTTATGATTTATTCTGATTTTGCTATGAACTAATTTTTATTGCTAAGGCTACAATGTAGCCTCTCCATGACAATTTCGAATCTTATTACTATGTGATCGAAATTTTATCATTCTTTTTTGAAGTATACATCATTGAATTTATTGCTTTCAATTTATCTGGCCAATAGTTGAATGATTTGTTATGCATGTTAACTCGAGAGATGATGCATGTAGTTTAGCATTAAATGATGTATGACATGAATTGAACAAAAGACAGGAATGTGCCAACATGATTTGTGCGGCTTTTATGTGAAATATTATTAATCTTAATGTGCTCAATTGCTTCTATATTTGCATAGGCATAGCGTGATTTGTTGTATGTTGGGTAATTCTAATTCTACTCGAGAGATGGTCTTAGATAAATTAGAATATTCTGCCATCAAAGAGGTTGATAATTGACCGATTGCGTGGTTAGGGTTTTGGTTTTGAATGGTTAGGTGAGTCAAATACCTTAGTGTTTTCTTCTTGGGTGAAATTTTCTTTAAGTTTATTGTTTTAAGTTTATTTTTGTTTCTTCAAATTCAAAATCCACCTCTTTTTCTTGATTTTCAAATAATTTAGAATTAGAACAATTTCAATAGTTAATAGGTGAGTAGTCCTCGTGGGTTCGACATTCATTCATATTACTATATTACTTGTTACGATTTCGAGCACTTGTGAATTTTCACAATAGTGTTCTTCCCATTTTGTTGTCTGTGGTCGAGTCTTGTCCAACTTCTTATTTGAATCCAATGTAGAAGATGTGATAGGCATGGGGAAGGCCTTCGTCGCTGGCTGTCACTCACTTGTTCCTTCTGTGTGAGATAGTGAACCGTTAATAACCATAATAGTTGCAAGAAAGAAAGAAGGATAGGAAGAAGATCAAGAAAGTAGAAGAAAAGGAGGTTTCAGGGGATTATAATCTTTTCTTCTTCTAATAGTTTATAATGGATTTATAGAATAATTTTTGTCGTTTTGGTGTTTGTAGGTGACTCACTTTAAAATGAGCAGCGCAAAGGCTATCCCAAGTATAAGAGTTATGTCGTGTAATAATTAGCCCAAAAAGGCTAAATCGTCTCCTCAGGGAAAATAGATTAATTTCAAACTCGCATAAAAAATAAGGAGAATATAAAAAGTGTTTACTGAACATGGTTCATATTCATATTCTTGGATTTTGGAGAGTTTGAAACGAAATTAATACAACACAAAACGTAAACTAAGAATATAACATGCATTAAAGTAAATGACGAGAGGAATAAAACTTGATGTTGAAACCATGAGAAAAAGAAAAGAAGTGAAGAGAGAGAGTAGGGAGAATAATGATGGTCTGCTAAGGTAAAGAAAATAGGGGAAGAGCATGAGGTGAGAGTATCTGCTAAGGGAGAAAATTGAGGGAGAAGAGAGAGAAGGAAAAAGAAAAGGGAAATTAAAGGGTGAGAAATTGAGAGACAGAAAAGAGCAACGCATAAAAAACAGAGGAGAGAAAGTAAGGTTTAAACAAAGAGAAAGATAATGGAGTAAAGATAAGAGAGAGAGAGAGAGAGAGATAGAAGAGGTGCAGCTAGGTTAAAATAAAGTTGAGAGAAAGTAGGGTTTGTTACGCTAAAGGTGAGAGTAAAAAGGAGAGAGAAAATAGGGAGAGAAAAGGGTTGAGAGGGAAATAGAGAGAGAAAAAATAAAAGAGAGAGGAGAGAGAGAGAAAGTGAGGCTGGAAAAAATAAAATAAAGAGGTAGAGAGAATGATTTTGTGAAAAGGAAAAGGAGAGAGAATAAATAGACGGAAGACTCTGCCATGAAGAGAAGAAAAAGGGAAAGAGAGAGAAAATATGGAAAATGAAGCTAGGTTAGAAAAAGTGGGGATGAGAAGAATAAGATGTAGGGTTTGCTAGGTTAAAAGAAAATGAGAGTGAAAAGGGAGATGGAGGGTTTAGATTTAAGTGCCTCTACTTTCTTCATTGAATTACAGTACTGTCATTAATGAATCTCTCTTGCGCTGTCATGTATCTTAGTAGACAGATCTTGTTCTCTGCGAGTCTAGAGAGTAATTAATTTTATCATCCTGTACAAAAATACTTAATTAATTCATGATATCATAAGACGAAATTAAATTCCTAAAATAATTACAATGCAAATGATAAAAATAATGATTCTAAAATGTATCTGGACACGGTGTGACTTAAGTACAGGCAAACTAAAGATGGAAAAAATTGCATGTGCACTAAATTAAATCTAAAGTCATATAAATTCAACAATTAAATGTACAACTTAGATTTATGCCTCTTAATCATCTTTCCATCTAAAACTAATATTTAAAATATTAAAAGTCCAGAATAAAACTCTTGAACAAGAAGTCCTCCTTCTTAAAATCAACCAAAGTTTTAAGAAACAAAGTCAACAAGAGTCTGAACAGTCAGAATAGGTTCCCGAACCTGAACCCTTTCAGCCTCAATTTACTCTCCCACAAGATACTCCGGAAGGTAGCTAATTCCTTAGTATCATGAATCGTATGCATTTCCAGAAATGGCATGCAAAAGTAAACATCATAGTAAATTCTGAATTTGCATTTGAGGTTATTGCCCTTATTGATTCAGGAACAGATCTCAATTGTATTCAAGAAGGTCTTATACCCACTAAGTACTATGAAAAGACTAGAGAACGTCTTCATTCAGCCAATGGTACTTCTATGGGTATTCAGTATAAGTTATCCAAAGCACATGTCTGTAAAGATAATGTTTGCTTTAAGTCATCGTTTGTTTTAGTAAAAAATCTGCCTGATCAAAAGGTGATCTTAGGCACTCCCTTCATATGCCTGTTGTATCCTTTCACCACAACAAGTGAAGGACTTATAACTTCCATCTTAGGTCAAAAGGTAACTTTCGAGTTTGTTCATCCTCCTCATCCTAAGGAACTCTCCTTGTTGCAGGAAGCCTCCATAAGTAAAAATCTTAATTTCCTTGTCCAGAAAACTCAACATCTTGATTTTTTAAAGGAAGAAATCAAGTTCAAAAGAGTTGAGGACCAACTCTTAAGTCATTCCAAGTAAAATTAGAACAACAAATCTGTTCTGATGTTCCAAATGCTTTCTGGCATAGAAAGCAACACATAGTAAAACTCCCATATGAACCGGATTTTAGTGAGAAAAATATTCCCACTAAAGCTCGACCCATCCAGATGAACCAGGAGATGATGGAAGTCTGCAAGAAAGAAATCCATGATCTTTTGAGTAAAGGTATCATTCGCCATAGTAAATCCCCATGGTCTTAATTTAAAATATTAAATTAGTTTTAGATATACTAAATATGCAATATTCTAGTTCAATCAGTGGGTTCGGTTACGAGAAGGATGTTTCAGGAAATTAGCAAAGGTAATCGAGTTTCAAAATTCCTAATAAAAGGAACCTTGGTCTCAATTTTTATAAATAATATTGCACGTGAAAAAATTAATCACATGTTAAATATAGTCTCCTTCTTCATGTGGTATGCAGTGATACTCTGAGTGTGATTAGTAGAGTAAGAATGTACTAAATTTTCTTTATGCTGCAGTTGGTGGAAAATAATAGTATTATCATAAAAAATCATGTATGGAGTGTAGTTGTTAAACAATAAACCAACTTACTTCAAATATAGTGGCGTGCAATAATATGCAAAAATGACCAACTTGGTCGTTAGTTTAGAGGTTAAATTCATTAAAAAAAAATTAACAGATGGAGGACTGAACTATGTATAATAAAGTTAAAAGGATGCTTTGTTAATGAAATGTTGAAGGTGTTGAAATATATAACAGTACTATTAGGATATTGTACCAATTAAATGAAATGTGATGTAAATTAACTTTTTGTCTAGAGGATTGATACAACCTTTCTTAAATTTTTAAAACAAAAATGATACAATTTTATGGAGTGTTTAATGAGTTTGTTTGGGTTGCATTTTTTTATAACCGTTACAATACAAGGAACATTTGAGTGCGTGAAGTTGTTTAATGGACTGCAATGAGATGATCAATGCAGTGCTTTTGGGGAATCTCGCGCACCCATTGTCAATGGAAGAGGACGAATGGTGGGAAAATATATTTTGCATTATGTTAATGGATGCTCTGAGGCGAGTTGCAGTTACTAAAACACCACAACAAACGTCTATACTTTGGGGAGATATGTTTGTTGAGGAGAAGCTGATGGGCAACGAAGGCACCTTTCGATTATTATGTGATGTGCTTCGACAGAAAGAATTGGTAGTAGACTCTAAAGGACTAAGGGTAGAAGAGTCGGTGATGATATTCCCTATGATTGTTGGACATTGACGAGGGATGCTTTTTGTTGGCGACTGGTTCCAACATTCTATGGAGACAATATGTCGACACTTTAGATGTGTGATGCGTGGAGTTTGTTGTATAGGGATGACTATATTGACTCCTCGCCGATGGGAAAGAACACATTCATACGTGGCGCACAATCGCAAGTACTACCCATGGTTTAAGGTAATAAAATATTATAATGTAATTCGTTATGCACATTTTGTAGTAGTAGTGCAATGGAGTTTATTAACAATTTGGTGTGATATTGTAGAATTGCATTGGAGCCATTGAAGGGACTCAAGTGAGTGCATGAGCTCCGTGAAGATTTCGTACTGCTTTCATACCCCGAGTTTTTAAAACATCACATGCATTTGGAGATGCTAAGTTCAAAACATTGATTAGGAAATGATTAAGTGAGATTTGGAGTTCGCGTGCAACTAGGTTATTATTCAAATGTTGAGGAGCTCGTATTGGATCAATAAAATTTTTTAAGCAGGTAGGACGTTTTTGTCTCCAAAACCGAACCATATAATTTTTATGCTTTTAATATGTTGGGGGATCATCCACGAGGTTATAGTTCAAATTTGGAGACTTTTTATTTTTCGGAAGCAAGTAGGACGTTTTATGGAAGCAATTAGGTTGATTTGTGTTATCGAACAATTAGTGAAACGATTAGCAAAACTTAATCATTAAGCATGAGAAACTCGGCTGCCCTAAAGAGTGACACATATAAAGGCTAGGAAGCACAACAAATCAAAGCTAGAAGCACGACAAAAAAGGCTAGGACCTAGGTAGCTTGAGGTGTCGACCACCGGTGGACCTAGGTGGTGATTCACCAAAGCTATAGGCTGAATTCCGGCCATAGGTGTGCTGAGCAGCTGCTTAGGGTGGTTGGGTGTCATCACATGGTGGAAGTAGCCTTTTGAGTCTCCGGAGCTAGCCTAAACACGTGTCGCGTTGTGATGAATCAAGATTTCCTATAAATAGGGAGGGTGGCCGGCCATTCAAACTTACACCATTCAAATCTGAAATTTTGTGAGTTAAATCTTGAGAGCAAGAGTGAAGTGAAGTAGAAGCAAGAAGGAGGAAGTCAATTAGAGAAGATTAGTGAAGATCAAACTCGCTTAGAGGTAAAGTT
This sequence comes from Myrica gale, assembly GCA_963930655.1. Taxonomy (NCBI): domain Eukaryota; kingdom Viridiplantae; phylum Streptophyta; class Magnoliopsida; order Fagales; family Myricaceae; genus Myrica; species Myrica gale. Next base: position 15,605,133 of record OZ005610.1, on the reverse strand, counting down.
TAGTTTTGTTATCCTTGATTTCAATTCTTAAATTGTCAAGATGATTTGTGAATCTCTTGTATTTTTTATACTCAACATCTCTTGATGTTATTAACGTTGTTCTATTCTTCCTATTGTTCTTGACGAAGAACAAGCTCATCTTTTCGAAAAAGTATCATTGTCAAAGTTCAATTCGTTTTCAAAGTGTTTTTCTACTTTGATCCGTTTCTTTTCATAATTTATTCCAAAAGTTGTTTTCAAAGCTTGAACATATTTCTTTTCTTTTGATTACAATACTTTTCATGTCAAAATTAGTATTTTCTACGTGGTGATTAAGCCGGTTTTTAACCGAGAAGTCAAAGTGTTGTTTTGCCTTCACAACATTTTCCTTTGAGAAATGTTTTATAATGTTGTGATGATGGAAATAAGTTAAGGTGTTGCATATCATAAATGAGATGTATGGGCGTTGATATGAGACATGCATACTTAATTTGTACGTTGGTAAGGAATATTGATGTTCAAGTGTGGTTAAGATGTTGCATATCATAAATGAGATGTATGAGCGTTGATATGAGGCATGCATACTTAACGCATACTGTGACATCTTGACAGTACTGTGCATAAGAGAATGCGTTCACTTGTTGTGACATTCTGGCCTCTTTGTCGTACGTGGAAAGATCCTTTGTTAGGATAACTCGCTCTAGGAGCTTGAGGTCGTATTGTGCTCTTGGAGTACTGCTGCAAAGATACGGATGGTTACTTGTAACCAGTCACTCTGGCCAAGTGATTCACTCTTGGAGTGAGAGTAGTGGTGATTGGTGATTAAGAATGGAAAGAGGAAAAGATCATTTTTGAGAAAATTGGGTATTTTCATTTACTTTTTCTTCTGTTGAGATTTTATTATTGAAACGGGTTTTCTTCAATATTGTGTTCTTGTATCTGCTATTCTGGTCTACTAACCGCTGGCTTTACTAAGTCATTTGGACTCACCGTTATTTGTTAAATATCTCTTTAGCAGATGTTTGAGGTTTACTTAGGTGAATTCACCAAGGCCATTCAACATGGCTTTATACTCTGGAGCTGACATTTTAAGTCTATGTCGACCTAGATGTTCTGATAGAGGGGCGAGGCCATATGTGGATTACACCGAAATCTGATAATTACATCAACATCTTGGACTTGGATGATACTGACGACGAAGATTAGAGATCTTCTGCTTTATGTTCCTCTTAGTTTTTCTGCTATAGTGTTCTTTTTGTACTATAGTATGTACATTATACGAAGTGGGTTCTCTTTTGTAATACTTCGGTATTAATAAAAGGTTCTACTTGTGTTTTGCTTAGAATCCTGTTGCTATTAACGATCCTTCCACTAGCCGTAACCTCAATCTAATAGCAGCGTCCCTTATTATAAACAATGCTTGAGGTCTTGATGATCCGGGCTATTACAACTGCATGCAGAAATAGGAAGTCAAATATTGCCCAAAATGTTCTCGCAGTGTGTGATGTTGATAAGCTATTCACTTTTGTTCACTCTGGCTGGGAAAGGGTCAGCGCATGACTCTCGTGTATTCTATGATGCAGTCACTAGGCTAGAAAATAAATTCTCATTTCCATCACCAGGTACCTAAGAAAAACATATATTCCCACTGAAAAAAAAAATTTTCATGCTTATAATTGAATTCATTATCCAGACTCCCATATGGCATATGAAGCCACATGAAGAATGTGAGTTCCTGGAATAATTTATGTGTGCATCATTACAGTGGCTGAAAGATGTTGGGGTTCGACATATATATAATTGTTTATGTTATCATTAATGCATCATGTTTATGTGAACTACGTTGGTTAACTAGTTTATAATTTATTTTTCGTAGCATGTAATTGTTCTTCTGTAGCACATATCAAATAGGGTCGATGAATGAGGTCACTCCAAGATTAAAAAATTAAGGTTGAAATTATATTCTTGTACATGAAACTTTTACGTCGTAGAGAGGATATGATAATGGATGGAGAAGGGCAGTTCGCCCATGACATGACCCAGTTTTGCTTCTCTGAAGATGGGAAATATTCGATGTCTTCCGATAAGGATGCGATGGCCAATATGATGTGGGCGCAACAACATTGATTGGGAGTTTAAAATGGTCTGTGATAATCTGATTAAAATCAATGTCACGTCTATTATCTTTTTGGGTTTGCTTGTCATGTATGGTTGGTTACCTTTGTAGTATAAACTTCGTCCTAGTTGGGTACTTATCTTGATAAAATAGTATAAAATTTTTGAATTTGCTTATCATGTATGGTTTCTTGGTTGTTTTCAGAAGACTTAAAGTGTGAGGGTATGCAGCATGTGTTAAACATAATTTCTCATATATGTAAGTAAATTGGTTTTCCTAGATGGAAGGGGATCCTTTGTGTTGTTGTGGTTGTGGCCCAATGCAAATACGTGTTGCTAGAATGGAGAAAAATTATGGACAAATGCTTTTATCGTTGCCCTACTAGTCAGGTAGGACTTTTCGTGACCTCCTTTGTGTAGTCATGCTCGCTCTCGTGACTTGGAGAGCACGAGAGTAGCGAACGTTAACAAAAATATTTACAAAAATAAAACTTGCTAGTTCGCGCGAGTTTGAGGGCCCAAGGGAAGTGGAAGCTAACGAAAAAAAATAAAACTTGCTAGCTCGTGCGAGTTGGAGCTCCCAAGGGAAGCGGAAGCTAACGAAAAAATAATTACAAACTCGCGCAAGCGAGCTAGGGAGCACAACGGAAGCCATGGCTTAAAAGGCCAACGAGACAAGTTCACCTCGGTAACGGACGTTAGTGGAATTGACGAGGGATGTTAACTTTATTTCAAGATAGGACTCAGTTTATGAGGCAAACGGCTTGGTATCCGAATAGTAAAATGAAACTGAATCTCAATCCGAAACTAATCCTAAATTTAGACCCGTTCCCAAACATAGCCATCATGGTGGATGCTCTTAGTTTTAACGTTTTCAAACTAAAAAAGCATACCCTTTAAGAAAACATGGTGACCCAATTAAGATGGACAATCACCCCACTCACCATTGACCTTCGGCCAATTACATGAGGAGCAAGTGCGCAACCCTTCTGTTACATATGAGAGTATGTGTATGTAATTTAAGTGGCAAGTTAATAATATTACTACCTAACGCCCGTATATAAAATACACAACTTGGCTTCGAAGTTGCACCAAACCATGTTTAGACTTCAAGCCAACATGTGCACATGCTTAAAATATTATACACTCGCTCTCCCATTTATCCCATATATACACTACTGTATTGTTCTACTTCTTTGGATCAGACCGGCCATCCAAACTTCCCCCTTATGGCTTTCTCTGTTATCAGATCAAGCCGAAACACAGTTAGGCCGCATGAGCAGACGCCATCTGGAACACTTGACCTATCAGCCATTGATAGATTGCCTGTTTTGAGATGCAATGCTCGAACCCTGCATGTGTTTAGAAGTGGCACTGAGCAGGCTGCGCGAATCATTAGAGAAGCTTTGTCCAGGGTATTGGTTCCTTACTACCCTCTTGCTGGAAGGCTGAAAGAGTCGAGCCAAGGACAGCTCCAAATTGAATGCAGCGGAGAAGGCCTGTGGTTTGTGGAGGCGTCTGCTGATTGTACTCTTCATGCTGTCAATGACTTCGAAGATGTTGTATCCATTCCATATGAGGAGCTTCTACCTGATCATATCCCAGAAAATGAACGGATAGAACCGCTTGTGCAAATGCAGGTATGTCCAAAAGATAAAGCCGAGTGGGGTTAATAAGTATAATAAGCTTGAGAATTTGATTGGGCCGAAGTGCCAGTCTGAGCCAGACAATAGACCTTGGGCCATGACAAAAAGGGGTCTAAAATTATATAGCCTAATATTATACCTATCGCGTAGAACTAGAAGCGCCAATTAAAATAAATGATGAATTTGGTTTCAGGTGACTCAATTTGCATGTGGTGGTATCGTGATAGGCCTCATATTCTGCCATAGCATATGTGATGGCCTAGGAGCTGCACAATTTCTAAACGCGGTTGGTGAACTGGCTAAAGGTGTTGAGCATCTGAGCATCCAGCCGGTGTGGCGCAGGGACTTCTTTCAACCTCCACCCCACCACCAAGCAAATCTCACTGCATTGGTAAACCTACCACCACCGATGCCCAACTATACGCTTGAGCATGCCAATGTAGATATACTTCTGGATCACATCAACCAACTCAAGCGAGAATTCCAGCAATCAACCGGACAGACTTGCTCTTCTTTCGAAACCGTAGCTGCCATGTTTTGGAGCCGTCGAACACAAGCTATAAACTTCAAGGAAAATACAGAACTCAAGCTCGTTTTCTTTGCGAATTGCCGTCAGCTCCTGGACCCTCCATTGCCAAACGGCTTCTACGGCAACTGCTTCTTCCCTGTGACAATCACCGCTTCAAGTGAGCAACTCAGTCGGGCATCAATCACAGATGTTGTGAAAATTATCCAAGAAGCAAAGGCTAAGCTCCCAGTTGAGTTTGCCATGTACATGAAGGGTGACTCGGTGAAAGATGGTGAAGACCCATTTGCACCACCACTGACCTACACCACACTGTTTATATCAGAATGGGGACGACTGGGATTCAACCAAGTGGACTACGGCTGGGGCCCTCCGGTCCACATCGTTCCGATCCAAGGCTCTAGCAACATACCAGTTGGCATCGTGGGGTACTTGCCTTTGCCCAAGAAAGGTGTCCGATTGATGACATGGTGTGTGGAGGAGGTCCACCGGCAACCCTTCCTCGACCAGATGATGGCACATGAGTAACATCAAATCTTCTCTACAGAAGATCCTACGAATTAGTGTTTGGACCTTTTTTACAACATTCTGGAACCCCTTGATTCCTTTAGATATATACCACGAGGAGGAATAAATACAACAGAAAAGTGTCACATTTGTGGGTTCATACTTTGATTGTTCAACAGCCTTACATTCTAATAAATATTCATGTCATAAATTTGCATAAACCCAAAGTTGCAGGACGATGATTCAGCAAGCACTAATTTTTTTGATGAACAGAAAGTGATACAGATTGTTGCGAATTTATCAGTACCTGTGAAGAAAAGCAATAAATTGACATTCTTGGTTCAAAAAAAATGGTTGCCATTTTCAGATGGTGCCTGTAAGCTAAGGCGGTAGACTGTACGTAGTCGTGTTCAGTTCAACATGTACAGCTACCCCAGTGGTCAGCAAAGAGAAAGCTAACAAACTCAATAGGGACCAGCCTACCCTATACTTCGGTTGTACCATGTTACGTCCGTCTATTGGGCTGACCGGCCCATTATCTTTGGATTTGGGCCAAAATCTTCATGGACAAACTTTGCTCAAGTCTGGGCTCAGTCATTGTTTCAAGCACGAATACACCAATATTCCTTCTTCTTGCGGATCTCCACGTTAATATTCAATTCTGTTTTTTGGGTGATGCATGAACGGACCGGACGGATTTCCTAATTTTCCTTGGTTACCTAAACAAAGAAAGAAATAAAAAACCTAACTGACACTTATGTTCGGCTAGAAATGCGCCAAGGTGACCCAAAGGTTTCACTCAGCTTGTTCACAGAATGCATGTGAACCGAGATGTTGAACCCATTTCCTTATTGGCTATTTCTACAAAGGAGATCCTTCGGTTTCGGGGGATGAGGCTGTGGATGTTCATTCAAGAGGCATGGGTGTCCACAGGCTCCCCACATCAATGAAAAGCGGCACTTAAGAGTCCTTAATTTTCCTAAGAAAACTCCCACACGTCTCTGACAAGTGCTGGACCCCACCATAAGTCTTCGTCTTGGAACATTGTGGTTACGAATCAATTCCCACACCATCACATGATAATTTATTATGAAGTGAATAGTGATGGTGGGTCTAATGATGATGGCGATGATAGTGGTTCGTCTTGCTTGCATCACGATGATTGAAGCACGGTAAATGAGAAAGAAAAACTCTAGAGATACCCTCCCAATCTCAAATTAAAATATTCAATAGATAGATTTCGTATTATTTAGCCTGAGTTTGGATGAGAAAGTAATTTTTTTAATTTAGTATAAATTCTGTTGGAATTGATATGAAAAAATTGTTCAAGTTTTGTAAGAACACTATAAAAAAAGCGGTCTATAGCAGCGGTCAGAAAATCGCTGCCATAACTTTAGCAGCGATTTTTTAGCGGCAGTCGTCGGCATAGGTCTATAGCGGCAGTTTGGGTAACCGCTGGTGAAGACCTCGGGTCTATAGCGGCGGTCACATAGCAGCGGTCGGAACCGCCGCTATAGACCCAAGCACAATTGCGTTGTTTTGACACTTAAGGTCTGTAGCGGCGGTCACCCGATATGACCGCCGCTAAAAACATATAGCAGCGGTCAGGTGCAACCTATAACCGCGGTCAGTGACCGCCGCTATCGGTTAATAGCTTTTTTTTGCCAGAATATCCAAATCACCACTAATTTATTCCTATATTTTTCTATACATGTTTGTTTATTGGTAATACAAATTTATTTTAATAATCATAATTCATTGGATGTAAAAATTTAAACACCAAGGATAATAAATCAAAATATACTTAATCATTGATTAATACCATTTTACAACAAACACAAGAATCTTTACAAGTAATCTAAAAAGTAACACCTTAGAGAAAAAAAATCTAAAAAGTAACAATTTTCTAATATAAATAGCATTAAGCAATGACCAACTAAAATATTCAAATACAACACTTTACCATAAGCAACTCTAGATAAAACAGGGAAGCTTGTCCATGAGCGCTTTACCATGAGGTATAAGCAACACAAGCAAGCTTGTCCATGAGCGCTCCGGCTTGGGCCGATAGGCCCAAAGCCTCCGCTCCATGGACTAAGCCTCACAGTAAGTGAGCTGAAGGCATAAGGCTTATTTACTGATGTGAACCTCGCCAAGAGTGACGAGACCCGACAACGAAAGGAAACCCAAGATCGTTCTAGGACAGATCCGAATGGAAACCTCGACCCGTTGTTTATTAGAAACAAGAACCTCGGTATAAGGAAGACGCCACAAACGGTGGTGGAACTCCGTTTGATAAGTCGGGTTGAACGCCACGGGAAATCCCGATAAGTTCGAATAGTTCTTCAAAGAACCAAAGAGAATCACAAGACGCCACAAAGTTGTGTCCCTTTTCTACATGCCCAAAGGCCCTTTAAATATACTTGGAACATCCCTCCAAGAATATGATTCTAATTAAAATAGGAACCTAATTCAAATTTAAAAGAAATTAAATTCTCCTAAAAATTCGGCTAAGTAAAAGGGATAAACTAGCATTTGATTTGAATTCAAATTCAAATCAAATATTCCTAAAAATTAGGAAAAGGGATAAGCCAACATTTGATTTGAATTCAAATTCAAATCAAATATTCCTAAAAATTAGGAAATGATCAAATGACCATGAAAGGAAAGGATTTGGCCCTTAAAATAGCTATGCAATCTGATTCTTCTAGGAATAGACCCAAAAATAACTCTTGACCGGATCCTTCTAGAATGTGGATAATCTTTAATGGGCCTCCATGATTTTGCTTGAGCCCATATCTCTTGAATGAGTTCGTCGATTCCATCCTTGAACTTCTTGTCTTGTTCTGTCGTAATCGGCCCTACGGGTACTTGAACTAGCTCATTTGAAGTCTTGCTCAAGTTCGCATCATTCTCTTGGCGCTCTTTTTAATGTCTGCGATGATTTGAGGACAAATCACTTTCAAGAGGAGGGGAATGATGCGAATCTGAGCAAGGCTTCAAAAGAGATAGTTCAAGTTTCCGTAGGGCCGGTTACGAGAGAACGAGACAAGAAGTTCAAGGATGGACTCGACAACTAAAGGGAACCCAAGATCGTTCTAGGACAGATCCGAATGGAAATCTCGACCCAATGTTTATTAGAAACAAGAACCTCGGTATAAGGAAGACGCCACAAACGGTGGTGGAACTCCGTTTGATAAGTCGGGTTGAACGCCACGGAAAATCTCGATAAGTTCGAATAGTTCTTCAAAGAACCAAAGAGAATCACAAGACCTCTCAAATAATATTAATCTCAAAGTTGTGTCTTTTCTACATGCCCAAAGGCCTTTAAATATACTTGGAACATCCCTCCAAGAATAGGATTCTAATTAAAATAGGAATCTAATTCAAATTTGAAAAGAAATTAAATTCTCCTAAAAATCCGGCTAAGTAAAAGGGATAAACCAACATTTTGAAAAGTGATTCAAATGCAAATTCAAACATTCCTAAAAATCCGGCTGAGGACAAGGGATAAACTAGCATTTGATTCAAATTCAAATTCAAATCAAATATTCCTAAAAATTAGGAAAAGGGATAAGATAGCATTTGATTTGAATTCAAATTAAAATCAAATATTCCTAAAAAATTAGGAAATGATCAAAAGACCATGAAAGGAAAGGATTCGGCCCTTAGAATAGCCATGCAATCCGATTCTTCTAGAATAGACCCAAAAATAACTCCTGACCGGATCCTTCTAGAACGTGGATCATCTTTAATGAGCCTCCATGACTTTACTTGAGCCCATATCGCTTGAATGAGTTCGTCGAGTCCATCCTTGAACTTCTTGTCTCGTTCTCTCGTAACCGGCCATACGGGAACTTGAACTAGCTCTTTTGAAGCCTTGCTCAGATTCGCATCATTTACAATAAAAATCACATGATAATATACTTGAAAGAGATGGAAAGTTGATCCTGTAAAAGCTTACATTAAAAAATAATCCACAAAAAAAGCAGGACAAAGCTACTGATGACTAAGATAACGAAACCAATATTTAAATAATGTGGGCTGCATGAAAAACACTTTACCCTTGCAATTTTTCCAAAATAGTTGAAAGGTAAGATCCACAAGCATCAGTAAGACGGTTTCGAGAGACATTAAGCACTTCCAATCGAGCAAATAGCATAGGGCATTCACAAATCTGAAGACTGACAAGCTCAGGATAAAGAGAACAGAAAAACTCAAAAAGCATTACCCATGTTAGTCAGCTACTGATAGATTCAAATCAGTACAACAACTTTATTTGTCCACAATCTACAAAGTAAGCAACAATATAATATATGAATGACTAGTTATTATTCATTGACATTCCAAAGCAAAGTTCGCGGTCTCAAGAAAGGGAGTAGAGGAAGCTCCCGTATTTGAATGACTTCACACCACTTGATACCTGATTGATTGCTAACTTCAATAAATTAAAATTCAAAAAGATCCAAGTATGATTCCCCAAAACTTGAACAATATGTTATAGTTGTTTTAATAATAATTTTATATTTTGTAGTTATATATTTTTAGTAAATTATATTTTGTATGATTTGTTATATTTTTTATAATACATTACATGTACTTTAATTGTATATGTTAAATTCACAATATCTTTTTTTGGAAATAAATAATATGTCCTAATTAATTAGTCTTATATTACAAATTATTGAAATATAATTGTTAATTTAAATCTATAAAATATTAAATTTTCATAATAACTATGATCAAGATATTAAGTTATGTACTTTAATTGCATAAGCTAATTAATCTCACAATATCTTTTTATTTAAAATGGGATAAATGCAAAATCAGTCCCTGTGCTATACGCAAAAATCGATTTAGTCCCTGTGATATGAAAAACATCGATTTAGTCCATGTGATTCTATTTTCGTTTGTTATTGGTCCTCCATCAGGGACTGATTTTATCACTTTCTGAAATCACAAGGACTAAATCGATGTTTTTCATATCATAGGGACTAAATCAATTTTTGCAAATAGCACAAGGACCAATTTTGCATTTATCCCTAAAATTAAATAATATATTATGCAATAACTTTAATGTTCATAACACTTTCTTTAACTTCATATTTTATTAAGTTGTCTTTAAATTAAAATTTCCCACGTACATGACAAACTACATTATATATTAACATAAATACAATAATATTTAACATAATTATTAACATTAAAAAAATTACAACTAATTAAAAAAATATTTGATCTTATACCTATAGCGGGGGTCAACACACAACCGCTGCTATAGGTTAATTTTCAGCGGCGTTTGCCGCAAACGCTGCTGAATGTGGGTCTATAAGTTTGAAAAAAAACGCTGCTAAATGACGGTCTATAGCGGCGGTCAGTGCGGCGGTCACTGACCGTCACTAAAGGTACGACCTTTGGCGGCGTTTTGGAAAAACACTGCTAAAGAGGGGTCTATAGCGGCGGTTAGTGACCGCCGCTATAGGCTCCCTTTAGTGACGTTTTTTGAAAACCGCCGCTATAGACCTGTTTTTTTTAGTGGAATGTTGTAAAAAGTTGTTATAATTTATAAAAAAAAAGTATTAGAATTGATAAAAAAATACTTGTGAAGATCTTTTTTTTTTATTTTGACATCCAAATAATAGATTTAATATTATTTATGCAAAGTTTCAAACTAGTCTTAGAATAAAATTTATTTATTGTATTTATTTATTTTCCGAATTCTACAAGTAAAAAATTATTACAAAGATCTCTAATCTAACAAATCTCTTTCTTATCCTAACCAAGAAAAAAAATTATCTTTCTTATCTTACGGACTTTGACCCAGTGATACACCTTTTTCTTTGTGCTTCTTTTGATGTGAAAAGTAGCCTCCGAGCAACATGTGACATTATTAGGCAGATGTTCTTCTACCTTGATGGAATCTTCATCAGTGGTCAAAAGTTCAAGCCCAACAAGAATCGCAAACCGTGTCTCCCTCTCCCTCACACGTTCGTGTTTTGCTTGTGAGTTTACACCGGAATATTCTTTTGCGACACCTTACTAGAAAGGTCAGGATGGAGCCAAGAGAATAATAGCATGTCGTGGTTGCCAAGTTTCCGTTTGTATTTTGTGTGAAGGAAAATTCTTGTCTATCCGAAAGCACAACTATACCAACAACATAAGTACGGTGGTACAATTACATAGCATAAAGTACGAGAAGGAGGAACTAGGAAGCAACATCATTTAGGTAAGCAGCTACTAATTTAATGGCATCCTCAACTTTTCTTTTGTCCCAAGATATTGGTTCCATTCGCTCAAAATAAGCAAAAAGATAGACACTAAGGTTATGTTTGCTTTGCTCTCAAAACGTTTTTTAAAAAAATTTCAAATTTTTTTATTAATTTCAATATATTTTTACAAATTTTAATTTTTTTTACACTTTTAGTAATTTTTAATAAAATTTAATAATTTTCAATAAATTTGTGACCCAGTGATACACCTTTTTCTTTGTGCTTCTTTTGATGTGAAAAGTAGCCTCCGAGCAACATGTGACATTATTAGGCAGATGTTCGTCTACCTTGATGGAATCTTCATCAGTGGTCAAAAGTTCAAGCCCAACAAGAATCGCAAACCGTGTCTCCCTCTCCCTCACACGTTCGTGTTTTGCTTGTGAGTTTACACCGGAATATTCTTTTGCGACACCTTACAAGAAAGGTCAGGATGGAGCCAAGAGAATAATAGCATGTCGTGGTTGCCAAGTTTCCGTTTGTATTTTGTGTGAAGGAAAATTCTTGTCTATCCGAAAGCACAACTATACCAACAACATAAGTACGGTGGTACAATTACATAGCATAAAGTACGAGAAGGAGGAACTAGGAAGCAACATCATTTAGGTAAGCAGCTACTAATTTAATGGCATCCTCAACTTTTCTTTTGTCCCAAGATATTGGTTCCATTCGCTCAAAATAAGCAAAAAGATAGACACTAAGGTTATGTTTGCTTTGCTCTCAAAACGTTTTTTAAAAAAATTTCAAATTTTTTTATTAATTTCAATATATTTTTACAAATTTTAATTTTTTTTACACTTTTAGTAATTTTTAATAAAATTTAATAATTTTCAATAAATTTGTGACCAATCCCAAAAAAAAATTACATTATTTAAAAAAAAAACAAACACAAAAAATATTTTCAAAAAAAAATCCTAAACTCCTTCAACCCTACTATTATTAGGAAATTCCAAACGGGTTGTGATAATTGGTACAGTGTCAGATGCGAGACTGGTGGGACTTTTGTTTGATATATATATATATATAATTTTTTTCCCTTTTTCTGAGCATATTGGGAGTGGTTGAATTTCGGGGCTCTAAACTTTGACAAGACATCCACTGAGAGTGACTTCAAAATCACCCAAAAACCTCTTGAACGCGACCTCAAGCTCCGAAATTGGCATACTTGCGAGTTGGGGCCTCGGCTTATCCCCTGGTATTCCCCACTTCCACATGGCCCAATAGATGAGGTAGTGCGTCTCACTATGTAGAGCCCCAGCACGAATCTTGCAATTGCCTGGCGTGCATAGATTTCAATCTTCTAGATGCCCAGCCAGATGAATTATTTATGGGGTTGCTTTCCTTTGCTAGTTCCTCAACCTGCCCCATTTACTTTTTTTTTTTTTAATTCAAAGCATATAATCAAACAAATACTGACCTTTCTCTTGTACCAATTTATAACGATTCAAGTAAAACGTAAGCCAGTTTTTTTAATTAGTGTTCGGACTAGTTAATGCGCATTTTGATTAATTTTAAAATCTGTGTAGTCTATCGTCCAATATAAACTGAGATAGGTTAAAAATCCTGAAATGACTAAAGATTGATAACACGTAAAAAGTTTTGAATTTGGAACATTGAGGGAGCATATTTTAATGGCTCAAGTCTTAACCCTTAGGTCAATCATTAGGTTTACTAAAATCAATTTCTTACTCCAATTCCTAAAGGACTATAATCTAAGATTAATTTTTTAAAAATTATCATAATATCCTGTCCTACCCATTAAACATCTTCCGCAGATATTTGAATCGTTTACTATTCCTATACTCTGTTCAGAGAACAATAATTGGAGATTGGAGATGAGGTATCTTGCCAGCATATTGAAAAACTCTGTTCGGGAAAAGTTTAGTTCTCTTTTATTAGTTTAATCCTGTTCTTTCCTATTTATGTGTTATTCTCTGGCACAAGAGGACGAAAATACAACATTTAATAACTATTACATGGTTTAAAAAATAATTAAACTATATAGGGAAAACAAATGTCTGTTAACTTTATAAGCATATTTTTTTGAGATGACTCGCGATTTGTCAAACCTGAAAAGTTTGCGTTTCGTAGTTGTCGCCCATGACTCCACATTTGGCATCATCTACGAGAAGCGGCATACTTCCAAGAAGGCATGCGCTAAAGCTTGCAGCCGAAGGAATCGTAGAAAAATATAAGAATAGTAGTCAAGAATAAAAAAGAATACAGATTTGGTTGACAAGGTGAATATTCGGGGCTTTTGGACTGTGAGGAGCTCTGACGCTCATGTTCCTTCCGTAAATGGTAGGAGGCTCTAGCCTATCACGACTAGTCGTGCTTGCACTTCAAGCAAAGACATAATGACGAAGCGCTTTTAATAGCATTGAACGCAACCCGAGAGATTGAGATCCTTAAAAGTGCCATAAGTTCGGCACCTGTGGATCTCAGATCCTGGCAGTTTCAGGTACTCTTTTGATCCTCTGCCTTTCTGAGGGATCATCTTTGTCGACGGCCCGTTTGTCTGTTTTTTCTTTTGGCATATGGGTTGTGTACACTTTCTGTTCATTCAATGCTTATGGCGATGGTAGTTTGGCCTTCTTTAGTTCTTTTGTTATGCTTCGGTATTCTTTTTCCTTTCTCAGATAGGGGCTTATCATATATTCAGTGTAACCTTCTTATTAAAAAAATACTTATATTAAAAAAATGCTTACGATGATATAAGATGTTGGATATTATGATGATAATGCCGATGATGTTCTTGGAGACCTTCAGTTTTTCAGAACTTTTTATCTTTCTGATGGAAACCACGGGGTTGCGGAGATCTGCTCCCGCCAAAAGAACAAGTTTTGTATTATTTTGCCTTCCTGAACCCATCATTTATGCTCCATGGGCACTGCTTTTTTGAAATTTTCACATTTTACTTTAATGGAAATTAGTACACCTTGTCTCTCTCTTCCTCTGGTTGGGTTGCCATCTCTGTCGTCTTTTGTTTTTGAGGGGTAATTTGGGTCGGTGCTTTTCTCGTCCTCGCCAGGATGTGTAAAGAATCAAATATACTAATTTTGTATCTTCTGTAATTAAATTAGCTTCATTCTCTAACAATGTACTGATTCGAGTTGATATACTTTTTGTCAGTGACACATACTCACTCATGCAGGAAAGTAGTCATATTTGTAGTGTCAGTCTGTATTTGCGGGCTTCTCTATCGAAATTAAATTGAACTGTAGGGAACACGCACAAGGGTATTGAACTTTGAACGGTTATATACATAAATAAATCTTACCATATGAATAGATCTATTTAATTAAATTTGAGGTAAAAATAACGAATCGTCCATGCATTATTACACTTGTCAACTGCCCATGGGTATCATTCTGTTAATCTGTGGTAGTTTAATGTTATTTCGGATATTTTCACCGTATTTTCCAGCTGGGAGTATAAGTTCCTGATTTTAGACTTTGACTGTGTTCTGCAGAAACTCTCTGAATTTTGTTTGAGCTGAAAAAAGTAGCTGAAAATCGGACCTCTATCTTAGCTTTAGCAATATGGCAGTGGAGAATGGCTTCGTCGGTGAAACAAATACGGATGAAGCGACCTCATCAAAAATAAATGTAGAAGCAGAGAAAACGTCTGGCGAGAATGGTGATCAGGAAGACTCAAAGATGAGCAAAGGAGACGAGAAAACTAACACTGTCCCATTTCACAAGCTGTTCTCATTTGCAGATTCCACCGATATCTTGCTGATGATATTTGGCACACTTGGGGCTGTGGGGAATGGGATAAGTATGCCCCTTATGACTATCCTATTTGGAGAATTGATTGATTCTTTTGGTAATAACCAGAGTGACCACGAAGTGGTTCATGTTGTTTCCAAGGTAAAAATCTTTGTTGGCTAATGATTACTTACCCTGTTGAACTTTTCCACTGACGGCGTACTTGTGAACTTGTTGGGTTTCTTTATTGTAATTGTTCTGAGGTAAAAATCATGTATAGTCCAGCTAATTATCATAATCTACTGGAACTTGTGTTGCAAGTTAATCCATGTGAATGAGATTTATTGTTAAGCTGTTCTTTCTTTCTTGGCATCTTAAAGTTGTTATATGAAGATGTTATATTTTGGTTTCCTTGAAAAATTATAGGTTGCTCTAAAATTTGTCTACTTGGGAATGGGGGCAGCCGTGGCAGCATTCCTTCGTAAGTTGATGTCATATTCCAATCAATTTAAAATTTATATTGCTTGTAGATAGTCTTTTGTCCATCAGTATCAGTAATCGAATTGAGAAATGTGTGTTGTTGTCAGAGGTGGCTTGCTGGATGGTCACAGGGGAGAGACAGGCAGCACGAATCAGGGGTTTATACCTGAAGACTATATTGAGACAAGATGTTGCATTTTTTGATAAAGAAACAAACACCGGAGAGGTTGTTGGGAGAATGTCCGGTGACACTGTCCTCATACAAGATGCAATGGGAGAGAAGGTACTACAGTGCTGCGATACATAAAATGCAATGACCCTGAATTTCCTATGTACTTGTGCGCATGGTACGGGGTTTAACGAGTCTGTTTGTGCAGGTTGGGAAATTTCTGCAACTGGTTTCTACATTCATAGGAGGTTTTATTATAGCATTTATCAAAGGGTGGCTTCTAACCCTTGTGATGTTATCCTCCATTCCTCTTCTCGTGACGTCTGGTGCAGTTGTGTCCATAATCCTAGCCAAGATGTCCTCCCGTGGACAAAGTGCTTATGCGAAAGCAGCAAATGTAGTTGAGCAGACAATTGGCTCAATCAGAACTGTATGTCACCTTGTATTGACTTATTTTGGAGGTTATAGCTGACCATAGTTTGCCAGTTTTGGAGGTGATATATAACCTTTTTGTCCCTGTCTAGGTTGCATCATTCACCGGCGAGAAGCAAGCTATAGCTAATTACAGCAAATTTCTTGTAAAAGCTTACAATTCTGGTGTTCATGAAGGCTTGGCTTCTGGGTTTGGTCTTGGAATCGTTATGTTAGTAGTGTTTTGCAGTTATGCTTTGGCTATATGGTTTGGGGGAAAGATGATACTGGAAAAAGGATACACTGGGGGTGAAGTGCTGAACGTGATTATTGCTGTGCTTACTGGTTCCATGTGAGCTGCATTTCTGCTTTGTTTTTCTGGCAGTATTGGTAATTGTGTTCTTACTTTTCTTAACTCCTAATCTTTTTTATCTTCTTTTATTTTCATTTGAATATCTCAGGTCACTAGGCCAGGCATCTCCTTGCATGAGTGCATTTGCCGCTGGTCAAGCTGCAGCATTTAAGATGTTTGAAACTATAAAAAGGAAGCCAGAGATCGATGCTTATGACACAGCAGGAAAGATACTAGATGACATACGCGGCGATATAGAGTTAAGGGAGGTTTATTTCAGTTACCCGAGCAGACCTGATGAGCAGATATTTGATGGATTCTCTCTTTGTATTGCAAGTGGCACTACTGCAGCTCTGGTTGGGCAAAGTGGAAGTGGGAAATCAACTGTGATTAGTCTGATAGAGAGATTCTATGATCCCTTGGCTGGTGAAGTTCTTATAGATGGCATTAATCTAAAAGAATATCAGCTTCAATGGATTAGGGGGAAAATTGGTCTTGTCAGTCAGGAACCAGTGTTATTTGCATCCAGCATTCGGGATAATATCGTGTATGGAAAGGATGGGGCAACTACTGAAGAGATAAGAGCAGCAGCTGAACTTGCTAATGCTGCCAAGTTTGTCGATAAACTACCACAGGTTTGAATTTTATCTCAACTTGATTACATTTTAAGGCCTGCTGTTCAGATTTATTGGAGAAAATTGCCAATTTATTTTTAAGATTTTGAATTTCACTTCCAGGGACTAGATACCATGGTTGGGGAGCATGGAACACAGCTGTCTGGAGGACAGAAGCAGAGGATTGCCATTGCAAGAGCAATTTTGAAGGACCCACGAATTTTACTTCTGGATGAAGCTACAAGTGCACTTGATGCAGAATCTGAGCGAATAGTACAAGAGGCACTAGACAGGATTATGGTCAATCGGACTACTATCATTGTTGCCCATCGGTTGAGCACAGTAAGGAATGCCGATATGATTGCAGTCATTCATAGAGGAAAGATGGTTGAAAAAGGTATGTATCGAGTACAGTCATTCATACTCTTTTAACTCATCCACATGCAATAACCAGTAAAGGTTATGCATCAGGCCCTATGGTCAGACGTTTAGTACTTATTATGTTATCTGGTTAAAAATCGTCTCTTATTATCTTGATAAATTAAAGCTCTGAATTTCCCATATCTATGTAAAGATTTTGATCATTCTGTAATCTTAAGAATTTTTGGTGCATCTCCTGGATACTTTTATAATACGTCACTTTTTTTATGTTCACCAATTATTTAAGTAGTTGCATAATGAGAACAGAAAAAAATTTCTCGACCTATTATGCGTTATTTTTGCCAATTGAAATTTGTTTTGGTTATTTCCAGACATGTTATGAGCTATCCTAATCCACTTTCAAATCTTAAACTGTGCTTATCTGTACATAGTAGGTGGACCATGGTTTTCACACCTTGGTGGGAAAGAGGCAGGTTAAGATGTGTTTTTAATTAATGTGTCTCTCAATCAATCAGGCTCACACTCGGAACTACTTAGGGATCCTGATGGAGCATACTCTCAGCTCATACGTTTGCAAGAAGTGAACAAAGAATTGGAATACTCTGTAGATGATCAAAACAAATCGGAAATCACGGTGGAATCTGCTAGACAGTCAAGTCAAAGAATGTCACTCCAACGATCCATTAGTCGGGGATCATCAGGAATAGGAAATAGCAGCCGCCACTCTTTCTCTGTATCATTTGGTCTTCCTACTGGAGTTAATGTACCGGATGCACTGGCAGAACAAAAGACCCCTCCACTACTGCAAGAAAATTCTCCACAGGTGTCTATCCGGCGCCTTGCCTACCTCAACAAGCCTGAGATTCCAGTGCTCATTGTTGGAGCTGTAGCTGCAATCATCAACGGACTGATATTTCCAATTTTTGGTTTACTAATTTCCAGTGTCATTAAAACGTTTTATGAACCACCTCGTGAACTGAAAAAGGATTCAGAATTTTGGGCAATAATGTTTATGGTCCTTGGTCTAGCATCATTTCTGGTGATTCCAGCGCGGTCATATTTCTTTGCAGTGGCTGGGTGTAAATTAATCCAGCGCATTAGATTAATGTGCTTTGAAAAGGTGGTTCACATGGAGGTTGGCTGGTTTGATGAGCCAGATCACTCAAGTGGTTCCATTGGTGCAAGGCTCTCGGCAGATGCAGCATCAGTTCGTGCCTTAATTGGGGACGCACTTGCTCAGATGGTGGAAAATGCAGCTGCAGCTGTCGCTGGGTTGGTCATTGCTTTTGTCACAAGCTGGCAGTTGGCTCTAATTATCCTTGTATTGCTTCCTTTAATAGGACTTAATGGATTTGTTCAAGTGAAGTTCCTAAAAGGATTTAGTGAAGATGCAAAGGTACGCTCTAGTGCCTCAACTACTAAGGATTGCAGCATGCTAAATATTAAGCATTTCAATGATAAAAATTGAAAAAGTTGAAATTTTGACCAAGATTCAGAGGAAAGTATTTGCAAAGACATTGATATGGTTGATTTAACATATATAGGTAGGTATTTTGAAAAGTGCTTCATGATTTTGGCTGAAGTTGAGGATCTTGTAGAGTTTTTCATTACAATTTACTTATGAAGTGAATGTATCTCTCAACAAGTAAATTGGTGGGTGCAGATGAAGTATGAGGAAGCAAGCCAGGTTGCAAATGATGCAGTTGGAAGTATAAGAACAGTTGCTTCTTTCTGTGCTGAAGAGAAGGTGATGCAATTATACAAAAAGAAATGTGAAGGCCCTATGAAGGCAGGGATAAGGCAAGGCTTGGTCAGCGGGATAGGATTTGGGATTTCTTTCTTCTTGCTTTTCTCTGTCTATGCAACCAGTTTCTATGCAGGAGCCCGACTCGTTGAGGATGGAAAAGCAACTTTCTCAGATGTTTTTCGAGTAAATATTCTTTTCATCCTTGGCAGTTTTCCAAAAGATGTTAAATTTTTTTAAAGAATGGTTAAATTCACTTGCATGAATTTTTGTTTCGATAGTTTTGAAATTTTTTTTCCATAGTTCTGAGAAGCAAGTGTTGTCTGAAGGTCTTCTTTGCCTTAACCATGGCTGCCATTGGAATTTCTCAATCAAGCTCCTTTGCTCCTGATTCTGGCAAAGCCAAGACTGCCGCTGCTTCCGTGTTTGGGCTAATTGACAGGAAGTCAAAAATAGATCCAAATGAGGAATCGGGCATGAAATTGGATGATGTAAAGGGTGAGATTGAGTTCCGTCACGTAAGCTTCAAGTATCCATCTAGGCCAGATATTCAGATCTTCCGTGACCTCAGCTTGGCTATTCATTCTAGCAAGGTAAAGTGTTGTGATGAGATTGTGGTTTAGCTTAATCAAGTAGTATTTCACTTTACTCATAATGATTGTGTTCAAATCATATTGGGCTCAATATCTTCTGCAGACTGTTGCTTTGGTTGGAGAAAGTGGTAGTGGAAAATCCACGGTAGTCTCGCTTCTGCAAAGATTTTACTATCCTGATTCAGGTCATATTACATTGGATGGCATTGAACTCCAAAAGTTCCAACTCAAGTGGTTGAGGCAACAAATGGGGCTTGTTAGCCAGGAACCAGTTTTATTCAATGAAACTATCCGCGCTAACATTGCATATGGCAAGGAAGGAAATGCAACTGAGGCAGAAATTATAGCTGCATCAGAGTTGGCGAATGCCCACAAGTTCATTAGTAGCTTACAACAGGTTAGCCTATTGCAAACAATTTTTCATAGCACATCTAATCGTCCTTCTTGAAACTAGGACCGAGTCCCTTTGCTAAGAAAACTATGTTGGGTAAAATAATAATCTGCTGATGTGCTTAAATTCTTGTGTTTTGACAATGAAAACTGTAGGGTTATGATACCACAGTCGGAGAACGAGGAGTTCAGTTGTCCGGCGGGCAGAAGCAGCGTGTTGCTATTGCTCGCGCTATAGTTAAGAGTCCAAAAATATTACTACTAGATGAGGCTACCAGTGCACTAGATGCCGAGTCAGAGAAAGTGGTTCAAGATGCATTAGACCGAGTCATGGTCAACCGGACGACGGTTGTTGTGGCACATCGATTGTCGACAATCAAGAACGCTGATCTGATTGCAGTCGTTAAGAATGGAGTTATTGTGGAGAAAGGAAAGCACGAGAGTTTGATTAATATCAAGGATGGATGTTATGCCTCCTTAGTTGCACTCCACATCAGTGCTGCAACCGCATGAGACACTGTTTATAATTGGTCCTAATTCAAAGTGTATGTTGCTTTCTCTTTTCCACATATAAATGTATTTTTTTTCTGCTGTCATGTTTTTTGGTTTATATTTATGAAAGTTAATGGTCAAACGTTGTTAGCTTCATACGACAATTTTTGTAGATTCAGTTAGTAAAGGATGCCATTAGATAATCATGTTACTTATGAATGAAGGGATTCGTAAGAATCACTTGTGAGGCATATGAGTGTCTTTGCTAGTAGGTTTTTTTTTCTTAACCAACTTCACTTCATTCGATAGTCGAATAAAGTTACATTGAGTCTTTATACAAAATGATCAGACTTAGCAGATGCTTGGGGATAATATTAAACGGAACTGTACCATGAAATTTAATTAGGCATGCCCACTTAGCCAGTGAGTGAGCATTCGAGTTTGCTTTCTGGAGTCTTTCGAGAAACACCAAAGTGGAAAATTTTGCATCATCTCTCTTATTTCTAAAGACACTTGGCTGATACGGTTTCAAGGAAAGTCCATTGTAGGGTCATTGATCCCATTTATAGAACTACGGGAGTCCCCTTTACAAAAAACAGCATGCAAATTCCTGAACTTCGCTTCTTCAGCTGCCATACGGGCTGCTAACATTTCCCCCAGCAGAGGAGACATGGCAGGAAGTATTTCCATTCGAGCCCATAAAAGGATCCCAGACATTTTATAGCATGCACATGCCACAATAGTAAAAACTCTGAATTTGAGCATCAAAATTAATTTTAACACAACCCATCGGAGAGGGCACCCAGTTTTGGATTTGTTGGGAGGTAACATCTTCCCATGCCGCAACATGCTCTCTGAAGCATCTCTGGATCTGTCGTAATAATCTACGGAGATCCGATGCTTGATCATGGTGGACTTTGAGATTTCTAGTAAACTAAGTAAACTAGATGAGGTCCATCACTACTGCAGTGTAGACAATAAAAGCATGCTCATCCTCAGACCGAACTATATGTAAAGTGGGGTTAAACATCGCCTTCAACCATTCATTGATTGGAATATCTGCCATGATTGTCGTGTTAATAGGCCATGGGGATTGTCTCCATACACAGTACGCATAAGGGCATCTCACAAAGAGATGCTCAACATATTCTTCATCAAGATCACACAGTTGGCATTTGGTATCGTCTAGGGAGAGATTTGGGACAAAGTGGCGGATTCTTGCTCGTACTGGAATGGCCTTCCATATAACTTGCCACAAGAAATGCTTCCCTCTTTATGGAAAACATTCATTGAGGCGTATTAGGACATCCTGTAATTGGAGGTGGTAAGCTCAAGATAGCTGCCACACTATCATCATCAAACAAGTGGCGAAGGGTAACAACATTCCATTCCCCCACCTTTACTTGACACTAACTTTCGGTTGCTGCAATTGTTCCACTCCAAGGATCCTTGGTTTTAGTCTGAATGTCTCCATCAAAGGAAGCCATGGGTCAGCCCAACAGTTGAGACTTCTTCCATCACCCACCTTATAGCACAGCCCTTTGCTTTGAAATCTCAGCATCTGTATAATCCCCTGCTAAAATCATGAGCAATGTCGAACATTTTTTGAAGCGATGATTTGGTTGGGGCTACAATACTTTACTCAGCAATTTTACCCACAGCTTATTGTTGAAATATTGGGTTTGTCACGCCCCGAACGCTAGCTAAACGAGGCTAATGACAGCCGCGAGCATTCCCGACAAGGAACGCTCAAGCGTACTTACTACAATTCTTGCAGCAGATAATATATACCTCATCCAGAGGATTCTTGCAGCGGAATATTATAATGCCTCAATATTTAAAAGAAGCCTTATAATGCTAGCGTATAACGTACATAATAACATGCTTCCCATCGATAACTTACAGTAGTTATAACATGGTCTCAAAATATCAACCAGTTTAAAACCTTAACTTACTAAGCCGAATAACCCATGACCACCACATCACGGAGGCTCATGCCGGCTCTTACAAAAATTATCTAAACCTTTACTAATAAAAGCAAAAAAAAAAAGACATTATTGCCAACCCTTCTCATAGGGTTCAAGGTCCTCCTCTTAAGTTTCCTCCCCTGTAACATTATCTGGAATGATACAATTTAAAACTGTGAGTCGAAAGACTCAGTAAGGAATTATAGCTAAAATATGGATTTGAAATCGTAAGCATGCACTTGAACTTGAAATCATAAGCATGCACTTAAACTTGAAATCATCATGAACTTGAACTTGGAAATATCATGTAAACATATGTAATTCATGCATGATCATGAATTCTGATGCACGTGTATGCCTCATGATTGCATATGCACTTGCACTTGCTCTTGAAAACATCACTTGTACTTGTAAAATTCTTGCTTTTGGAAAATCATTCCAATTCCTATCTGATAGGCTAATTGCCCTCTATTTACCCCTGACATCAGGGTTGTGCGTTCCCATTGGAACTGTCCCCTATTTCCCTTGGGGACCTTACATATGGTCGAGCTAGCACACCTTCTCGCGTTCGTCCTTCAGTGGCTAGACACAACCCTTCGAGGTTCACACCTTCTTGCAAGCATCCTTCAGTGTGATTGCACATACCTCGTGGACTACCCATCCTTCTTGCAAGCATCCTTCGGTATGGGTGCCCTAGGTGACATCCATCATTCACGTAAACGTCCTTCGGTATGGATGCACCTTCTTGACTTGGTACGGTACCGACCGACTTGGGTTCATTAACTAACTTGCCATAAAGTAGCATAAAAATGATACTTTCATTTGCATAAAATTTCTCCTACTTTTCTCATGAGAAAAATGAATGCAAATGATCATGGTGTATTTATGTCGTGCTTGATAATGTCATGCTTGATATATCATGCTTGATATGCTTATTCGTAAACACTTTTCATGCTGTGTATCATTCCAGTTTTTGAAAAGCGTAAGTTTCTACTTACGATTGCTACTTACAAACGTAAGCTCCTCTTACAAGTTCCCCTTACCTTCGTTCCCTTGAGCGCCTGAATTGTACTTGCCTACAATTGGGTCACACTAGTGTTATTCAAAGGTTCACCAGGCGTATAAAGCAGTCATTCAATAACTCATACTTCGTCATACAAAAACATCCATATTCTTGACCTCTAGTTGGTCATCTTACACCACAAGACATTTTCTTAAGTGAAAAACCTAGTAGGGTCTTCTAATAGGTCAATAGGAAACTTAGAAACTTAGGAATTTTTTTTTGAAATTCAAAGAAGCCGGTCGAGCGCTCGTCGAGCGTTAAGCCTCTGTATAAAAATGTTCGAAGGACGCTCGAGCGCTGGTCGAGCGTCGGTCGAGCGTGAACTTACTGCACTAATAATTCTTGAAGGGTGCTCGAGCGCCTGTCGAGCGTCTGTCGAGCGTGAACTTACTGCACAAATAATTATTGAAGGGTGCTCGAGCGCCTGTCGAGCGCCTGTCGAGCACCAGTCCATATTTCAGACACCAAACACACATAATACCTCCAACACACACGAAATTTGCCCCAAATGCTCTCCTCATATAACCTCATTTCCAGACTTCTATTTTACACATACAACTCAAAACTTCCAACCAAAACCATGATCTCATCCTACAACCAAAAGTCATTGCATCTATTCCACTTCTTTTGATCCTATTATCAAACACCTAGTATGCAAGTTGATTTTTCTCTTGTACATAAATCTTCAGATCTGGCCACATTTTCATGGTTTCCTATACAACCCATACTACTCTTTAAAGCTTGCTAGATCTACACTATCTTTAAGAAAGCATGTATAGATCTACCTTATACTCTCATGAACACAAGGAGAAACAACCTAGACAAACTACCATCACAACAACAACCAACCATCAAAAATGAAAACAAGAAGAGGGTGAGAGAGAGATGGCTTGGCCGGCCAACTACTCACCTTTTCTCTCTTCTCCTTCTTTCTTCTTCTTTCTTTCTTTCTTCTTCTTCTTCTTCTTCTTCTTCTTCTTCTTCTTCTTCTTCTTCTTCTTCTTCTTCGGTGGGGGCTAGGGCATGTTTTGATTTTGGGGGAGGGGGGAGCAGCTTATACGGGAAGGGGTTGGGGGAAAAGGGAAAAGGCAAAAATGCCCTTTCCCCCCCTTACTTCCCTTTTTAACCCTCAACTTTCCCCCTACTTCCTTTTTTGCCCCTAAAGAACATCTATTTTACTTTTCCTGCCACTCCACAATTCTAACCTTAATATATCTCCTCATTTCTTGTTCCAAGGGTCCACATATTGTCACACATAATTCAAAATCAAAGCCTATTTAAATTCCTCCAATTATTGTAACTCAAGGACATATTCAATTAATAAAACAACCAAGCTAATAAATCTCAATTGCTCAATTAACTAAGACAATTGATATAACAATTAAACTTCTAGCTTAAAGCTCATAAAACGCTAGGAAGAAATTCCATCTAGACATAACTTTAGATAAATAAAATCATTCATACATTTCTCCATAATACACTCTTAATTAAAGTAATACATACTTAAAAGCTCATAAGCAATAAATTGATAGACTTAAATTTGGGGTCTCATAGGGTTGCTAGTCAACTATCTCCGTAATTATCTCTTTGCTTCTTTCCTATTCTAGAGACAGTGTAGTTGTCCAGTAGGTGTGGGCAGATTCATGATACGTGTAACTTGATTGTAGGATTGCATAGCTTGATTATAGGATCTATATCTTTGTCTCTTCTCTATATGTACTATACGAATTCATTGAGAAAACAATAACAATGAAATATTCTTCTCGGACTCTGTTTTCAACTTGGTATCAGAGGCAGGTTCCCACTGGACCCCTCTTTCTTTTCTGATTGTGTCCTCTATTGACGCCACACCGAAAAGCATCTATTCCACCTGCTCACGTCACCATGAGCAAGTAAGAGTCTGAAGCATCTAGGAACAAATCTGTTCCTATCATTATTCAATCTGAAGGTTCATCCTTCAACGCAGGGATTATACTTAATGAGACAAACTATGATGTCTGGTATCAACTCATGGAGATGCATATTGCCGAGAAGGAGAAACTCTCCTTTATTCGTGGAAACTCACAACTACCTACCGCGAAGGATGATGAATATGAAAAGTGGTATGCAGACAATCAGAAGGTCAAGCGATGGCTACTGATGTCTATGTCCCCAGACATTATGAAGCGATACATTCGCTTACCCACTGCACGTGATATTTGGAAAGCTCTTTCCAAAGCTTTCTATGATGGAGCGGATGAGTTACAAGTTTTTGCCTTGAATCAAAAAGCTTTCTCTGCCAAACAGAATGGCAGAGCATTCTCTGTGTATTATGGAGAAGTAATCGAGATTTTTGGTGAATTGAATCATCGTGATAAGGTGGTTATGGAGAGTGAGAAAGATGTTGAATCTTACCGAAAATCCGTTCAGCGACAACGGGTGCATATTTTTCTTGCAGGATTAGATGGTGAATTTGAACAGATCCGTGGTGAAATTCTGAGAAAGGAACCTGTTCCGGAGTTAGAAGAATGTTATACACTCATCCGCCGTGAATTTGTTCGTCGCACAACGATGAATGGAGACTCTGAAAAATCTGAAGCTTCAGCCATGGTGGCTCGAAACCGGCCCCCTCAAAACTCGCAAGACCGAATAAAGTCCAGCCATCACAAGACAAATAATGGTACCGATAAATCCACCTATAAATGTACTCATTGTGATCAAACTGGTCATACGAAAAGTCGCTGCTATGAACTTGTGGGGTATCCAGAATGGTGGGATCACAACCGGGATCCACGGAACAGGAATCCTAAGAAGTCCTCTACTGCTGCGATTGTTGAAACAAAGGCAGAGGATGAAGTTGCTGAAAAGGTCTCGGCATTGGCAGCAGTTGCAAGTAATGGTGGTAAGGTTTTAAATATGTCTACACCTGTTTCTAATAGTGCATGGATAATTGATTCTGGTGCTACAGATCATATGACATTTGATTCTAGACGAGTCACAACCCTTAAAACGTCATCACAAATGTCTGTGTCCACTGCCAATGGTACTTCAACCCCAGTTATTAGGGAAGGATCCTTGCCCCTTACCGATACTTTGAATTTAGATTCTGTTTTAGTTGTACCTTCTTTGAGCTATAACCTCTTGTCAGTTTCTCAAATAATCGTTGCCTTATCTTGTGTTGTAATTTTTTGGCCTGAATTTTGTGTGTTTAAGGACATCCGAACTCGGCAGACGATTGGTTGTGGTGTTAGGTGCGGGAAGTTGTATTACCTGGACTTGGCATCACAGAGTTTAAACACGTTGGGTCAAACTCTGCAATTGGATGGTTCTAAGGGGGAAAAGAAACAATATGATATTTGGTTATGGCATCGACGTCTGGGGCATCCTTCTTTTGGTTATCTCAAGAAATTATTTCCTCATTTATTTGCCAAATTTGATGTTTCTAGTTTCAAATGTGAAGTTTGTGAACTTGCAAAGAGTCATCGTGCTTCATTTCCATTAACCTTGAATAAAAGTTCAATTCCTTTTATGGTTATACATTATGATGTTTGGGGTCCCTCCAAAGTCACTACCTTGGGTGGATCATGTTGGTTTGTTACTTTTATTGATGATTGTACCAGGATGACCTGGGTGTGCTTGATGAAGTCCAAAGGGGAAGTGAACCTATTATTTCAAAATTTTCATACTATGGTTCAAACTCAGTATAACGCACAAGTTCAAGTCCTCCGCAGTGACAATGGAGGAGAATATATGAGTTCTGAATTGCAACAATATTTGGAAGCACATGGAATTATTCATCAAACTACTTGTTCCTATACACCCCAACAGAATGGGGTAGCTGAGATAAAAAACCGTCACTTATTGGAGGTTGTCCGTGCTTTATTGATAGAAGCTCAAATGCCACTATCTTATTGGGGCGAAACACTTTCCGCTGCAACATATTTGATCAATCGAGTACCCTCGAGCTCTCTCGATTTCCAAACGCCATCCCAAGCTCTTTCTAAAGCAAGTGTTGCCCCAAATGTCCCAAACTTACCTCCTCATGTCTTTGGTTGTGTAGCATTCGTACACCTTCATCAGCATCAACGCAACAAGTTGACGCCTCGAGCATTGCGATGTGTCTTTGTTGGGTACGCTACTCATCAAAAGGGGTACCGATGCTAGCATCCTCCAACTCAAAGAATGTTTATTACTTGTGATGTTTGTTGTTTTTCATGAAGACTCCATGTATTTTTCCTCTGAGCCTAAACTTCAGGGGGAGTACCAGGAGGAAGTTCAGACTCTAGACTATGAACAGGAGGAAGCTCAAACTCTCGAACTCCCTCAACGGGTTAACCATGATGTGGGTAACTTGGATACAAGTGGTATAAATTTGGACCAAAGTGGTGATGAATACTCACAACTTGGGTCGACCGATCAAGACGTGGGTGCATTGGATTTGAGTGGTATCAATTTGGACCAAAGTGGTGAGATACACCCAGAAACTGAATTTGTGGGTCCACCTTCATCTGAGTCCCTCACACCACCTGCAACTGATGCACCAAACCAATCGTTTGCTGAAGATGTCCTGGAACCAGTTAGAAAACATCTACCACAACGTCAGACCAGAGGTATTCCTAAACCTACATATGAACCCGATCCTTCTAGTAAAGTTAAATATCCTATGAGTCACTATGTGTCTAACCATCGTTTGTCAGAATCAAATCAATCATTTGTAAATCAATTATCTACTGTATCTATTCCTAACAGTGTGCAGGAAGCCTTAGCTGACCCAAGGTGGAAAGTTGCTATGAATGAGGAAATGAAGTCCTTACAGAAGAATAAAACTTGGGAACTTGTTGATCTTCCACCAAGAAAGAAACGAGTTGGATGCGGGTGGATTTTTACTGTGAAGTACAAAGCAGATGGTACAATTGAACGCTTTAAAGCACGATTGGTTGCAAAAGGATACACCCAAACCTATGGGATCGACTATACAGATACTTTTGCACCTGTAGCTAAAATCAACACAGTTCGAGTATTGTTGTCTCTAGCTGCGAACTTGGATTGGCCATTACAACAATTTGATGTGAAGAACGCCTTTCTACATGGTGAGTTATCCGATGAAGTCTACATGGATCTCCCACCAGGAAGCATGATACCAGAAAAACATAGTCAAAAGATCTGCAGATTAAGAAATCATTGTATGGGTTGAAACAATCTCCACGAGCATGGTTTGGAAGATTCACAAAGGCCATGATAACCTTTGGCTACCATCAGAGCAATTCAGACCACACCTTATTTCTAAAGAAACAACAAGGTAGCATCACTGCACTTATTGTATATGTAGATGACATGATAGTCACAGGAAATGATCCTGAAGAAAGGAAAAGACTACAAGGTTACTTGTCCAGAGAATTCGAAATGAAAGACCTTGGTCCCTTGAAATTTTTCCTTGGAATTGAAGTATCCCGATCTGATAAAGGGATCTTCCTCTCTCAAAGGAAATATGCCTTGGATTTGTTACAAGAAACTGGTATGTCAGCATGTCAACCTGCTAATACACCAGTGGAAGAAGGTTTGAAATTATGTGTTGAGTCTACTCAAGTACCAGTTGATAAAGGAAGATACCAGAGACTTGTAGGAAGATTTATGTACTTAGCACACACAAGACCTGATCTTGCCTATGCATTGAGTATTGTCAGCCAATTATGCATAATCCTGGAGAACAACATATTAATGATGTTCTGCGTATTTTGAGGTATCTAAAGTCAGCTCATGGAAAGGGGATCATGTTCACTAAAAACATAGATTGTCAAAGCGTGGAAGCATATACCGATGCTGATTGGGCTGGAGCAATAGATGACAGACGATCTACTTCAGGATATTTCACCTTTGTAGGTGGTAACCTTGTTACATGGAGAAGCAAAAAACAAAATGTTGTTGCACGATTAAGTGCAGAAGCTGGCACTTGGAGTTTGTGAAGTGTTACGGTAAAGCTTCTCTTACAGGATTTGGGCTATCCGCCTAGGCAACCAATTCGACTATATTGTGACAATAAAGCAGCATGTGATATTGCCCATAATCCGGTTCAACATGATCGTACAAAGCATGTTGAGGTAGACAGGTTTTTCATTAAGGAAAAGCTGGATGAGAAAATTGTGGAGTTGCCTCACATTCGATCGGAGGATCAGCTGGCGGATATTCTCACCCAAGCAGTTTCAGCTCGAGTATTCTCAAAGTTTTTGGGCAAGTTGGGCATGTGTGACTGTGAGACCCCGATTATTTCTTTTTGTTATTTTCTATGTATTAGCTTTAATTTTAATTATGGGGCCATATTTTGGCCAATGTATGACCTAAGCTTTATGTTAAGGTACATTAACTAATATGAGATTTTATTTCATAAATTTTTCTTTAAATAATTTTCTTTTCATTATGGAAGTTTTGCGCAAGTTAAATTTTATTTCCCTAAAAGCCGAAAATTGCAAGGTAAGTTTCTCTTATGAATTTATATTTTTCATTTGCTTGGTATATATTTCATAGTCCATCAAATTAAAATATGATTAAAGATTTATATATATTGGCCGAAAATAATTAAATGGAAAATCATGAAATTCTTTTAAGTATTTGAATATTTTTGTGTGTCATTAATAGGTGGCATATATTATTATTATGTGACCTAAATTAGTAGTTTGAATTATCATTAGAATATTAGATGATAAGCTACTAAGCATATGATAAGTTTTAAGAGAGTTTAAAATGATAAGCACACTTGCTTATCATAGTGATAAACTAGCATAATGATAAGCTAGGAAACTTTTTATGTAATAAGTTAATGTGACTATCGTAGAGATAGGCTAGAACCATTATCTTAAGATAAGTTGTCATGCTTATGAGATGATAAGCTATGTAGTTGAACTAGATAAGCTAGAGTGCTTATATGAGATAAGTTAGGTGACAAAAGTAACTAAATTGAAAGTTAGTTGTGAGAGTAACTAAGTTGGTTAAAATGTAACCAAACAGAATAAATAAGCTTGTGTCAAGGCCATTTACGTGAAGAGCATGGAGATTTGAAGAGTTAAAAGCTTGTGGACCATGTGAGTTGTAAAGAAGTGATAAGAGAGCAATTATGTGACAAGACAATTCAATGGAAGAGAAATGAGAGAAAATCAAATGAAAGGGCAAGAGTTCACGTGGGATAGCAAGCATGAGGAGGCAAAGTGATTGTCACGCCCCAAACGGCATCCCGTAGGGACCGTGACAGCCGCGAGCATTCCCCGGGAACACTCCAGCGCTTACACTAACTCTTACAGCCGAAAAATTTTTATTATACACATCGGAAGACTCACTCAGGATCCACATGTTGGCTGAGATACAAACTCAATGAACATAACCCCTCGGTAAACGAATTATAACTCATAAAAGTCTTGACATTGCATCTTGTTCACAAACTCATACAAAACGTAATGGGGCAACATACTGCCACACTCAAAACAAACCAGCACTCACTAGTGCTAACTCGGAGTTCACCAATTATGACTTCAACTCCCGAACTCCTAGGATTTCTACGTGAGATACTCCTCTGCTCCCCAATTTTCTTGTGGATCTGGAATGATACGATTAAAAACTATGAGTCGAAAGACTCAGTAAGGAACAACAGTTTCAAACATGAACTTCGATAAAACAAGGCTTTAAAAACATACCTACTTCAATACACTGTAGAGTTAAGAAAAGAAATGCATAACTGTAAGTCATAAGATAGTGCATAAAAACCATGATGCATATGCATGCTCTGTGATGCACATGTCATGCACTAAAATCTCTTGCCACTCTTGGCCTTTTCAAATGCATTTCAAATCTCGAAATTGGCCCCAGGCCCTTGAAAATATTACTTTCATACTTGTTCTTGAAATTGGCCCCTGGCCCTTGAAAATCATTCATTTCATATCTCTTACTGTGGGCTCGCTCCATTTGACCCCATAAAGTCAGGGTTGTGCGTTCCCATTGGAACCGTCCCCTATTTCCCTTGGGGACCTTACATACGGTCAAGCTAGCACACCTTCTCGCATTCTTCCTTCAGTGGCTAGACATGACCCTTGGAGGCGCCACACCTTCTCGAGCAACGTTCCTCGGTGTGGTTGCACATACCTCAAGGACATACCCAACCTTCTCGATCAGCGTCCCTCGGTATGAGCGTCCTAGGTTCCATCCATCCATCCTTCTCGATCAACGTTCCTCGGTATGGATGATGAACCTCACTTAACTTGGTACGGATTCAACCAAAGCCCCCGGGCTTAATCATAACATAAATTCTTTCTCATTTGCATAAAACAACTTTTCATGTTTCTATGCAATGAACATGTCATGCCACTCTTGAAAACATCGTAATTTCATTTGCATCAAAACGTCTCTCATGCGTTCATGCAAATGATCATGCTATGACATGTTCGAAACATCATGCGTACTTGAAACATTCTTTATGCACACTTCATGTCACTTGAAATAAAACATCATACCATGCACAATAAGACATGCAGTGTATCATTCCAGTTTTCCAAATCGGGTTAGAATTCACTTACAGTACTCCTTGCAAATCTCCTTAGATCTCACTTGGCCCTTTGCCTACAAAGAATAAGTTCGATTCTTAATATACTGAGTATACGTGAAATTATATCAACACGCTCGGTTCTATGAACTATTCGAGAAAACCTATCTTGAAATCCACTAAGGAACGAATAGTGATAATTAAGCACTTAACTTAATCTTAACGATATAATATAGTTGCTGAAGTTCTCTTAGTCCAATTGAACATCTTGTTCACCTCTTAACCTTGAACTCCCCGTCCATCACAACGGTTTCAAACAGCAACTATATATATTTATTTATTTCGATATTGTAGATTTATACATTGCCTAGGTTATTTAATCTTTTACTTTCTACTAATTAAGCTTAGGTTATTTAATTACTTAATGCTATTGCAATATATTTCTATTCTTATTTAAGACTCTAATCAGTAACTAATTGCTCTAGAAATCTTAATCTTCCTTTTAATACAAGTATTCAATTAAATCTTTACATTAATCAATCACTAACCTTAATCATAATTAACTCTTGGCTTGGTCATTAGATCTCTATGCAACCCGAGACATTAACCTTGATTAGAGTTTTTATATTTTCTCGTCATATGATCAAGGTTCTTTAAGTTCATCAATTACTAACCCTAATTATACTTAATCCTTGGCTTGACATTAAATCTTTAGGCAGCCCGAAAACATAAGCTAATTTTTCCATCATAAGTTTCGGCCAACCTAGTTAAATCCTCAATCAATACTTAACACCACAAAGCTTTGCTAATTCTTTTAATCCGAATCTTTAAGCCTATTATCTATGTTTTTCTCTTACTAATATGGCATGTTTTATGATTGAGCTTAAATCTTCTAACTTAATTGGCCATATTCCTAATCTCATTTATCCAACACATATAAACATAAATCTTATTCATAGGGTTGCTATTAGGGTTACACAAATTAGGTCATTCGGCCATGCACCATTTTAAGCATTTCTTGTCTAAGTTTCTTCTCCATTGGTGATCTCGTCCTCCACTTTTCAGATTCACAATCTAGGATCTACCAATCACAACACAACTTCTAGATCTAGCTCAATGCCATATTCGGCCAACACAACTTGTTCATAAAATAATTAGCTCTTTCGATTTGCATGCAACCTATAATATTTCAAGCCTAGCCCATATGCGTGTGTTCACTAAACCTTTATACATGACATGGTCATTCATCAAATTGACATTTAACAAAATATATTTAGAGATTCAACACCTATAAGTTTCGGCCAACACCATAAATCATAACCCTTCATGGCAAAACTTGACATCATGCATACCCTTTGCATTTTAAGACCATACTAGGCATTATTCATTCTTAACATTTTTCTAACCTTTAAGTTCGGATCTCATGCTCATATAACTAGATCTAACATTATATCCTAGGGTTGATCTCATAACCTCAAGATCTAGCAAAACCAAGTACCAACTCAAATTCAACCATGTGATATTCGGCCTACATCATTTTAGAACTAAGAACCCACATCTTTGGCCTTACCTTGATGATTAATCACAAGTCTTGAGCACCTAGCACAATAAAATATCTTAGGTTAGAACTTATAAAGAACTTTAAGCACAAACACTTAGTAGAATCAAGCCTACCTCTACCTTTACCAAATCTTCACCAAAAATCCTTCCTTCCTTCACCCAACTTTCGGTTCCCCCTCTTTGGAGTGGTTTCAAGCTTGATTTTAAGGTGGTAAGGTGGGTTTTATGGTGGAGAGAAATAAGATACGCTTGAATGATTTAGTTCTAAGGAAATGAACTAAATTTTCTTCAAGAGAAAAGTGGCTAAATGAGTAGAGTTTTCAAAGGAAGAAATGGAGTTGCACAAGGATATGGTTCGGTCACCTCAAGGAGAAAACCAAACTTGAACTTTGGAGAGTGTTTTAGGTTGCAAGAAAGGAAGAACAAGACTTGAGCTTAGAGGAGAGATTCGGTCAAGAGAAGAAAATGAAGAGTGTTGAAATGGAATGGGTGATATTCGGCCAAGGCAATTTCAAATGTGAAGTGTGAATTGAATTGGCAATTGAATCTCCCAAGGTGACATTATGGCAATGACGATTGACATGAAGTGTTTGAAAATGACAAGAGAGAGAAAGAAGAAAAAGGGGGTGAATTGGGTGAGCTTTGGCCGACCATGCCATTGTCTTTTCTCTCCTTTTGGCTTTTCACTTTCTCTCACATCACACTTTGCCTCCTCATGCTTGCTTTCCTACGTGATTCTCTCGCCCTTGCATTTGATTTTCTCTCATTTCTCTTCCATTGAATTGTCTTGTCAATTAATTGCCATCTCATCACTTCTTCACAACTCACATGGGTAAATCACTTTATGGCTTTTCCATTCTCCTCATGTCCTTCACGTAAATGGCTTTGTCACCTTTTGGTTTGCTTTTTGTTTACTTCAATTATGATGTTTGGTTAAAATGCAACTAACTTAGTTACTCTCACATCTAACTTTCTAGTTATCCTTACCACTAACTTTCAATTTAGTTACTATTTCACCTAACTTATCTCCTATAAGCTCTCTAGGTTATCTAGTTCAATTACATAGCTGATCACCTCATAAGCATAACAACTTATTTTAAGATAATGGCTCTAGCCTATCTCTACGATAGCCACATCAACTTATTACATAAAAAGTTCCCTAGCTTATCATTATGCTAGCTTATCACTATGATAAGCAAGTGTGCTTATCAAATTAAACTCTCAAACACTTATCATATACCTAGTAACTTATCATTTCATTTTCTATGATTATTCAAAACTACTAATCTAGGCCACATAAATATATATATATATATATATATATATATATATATGTGTGTGTGTGTGCTATCTATTAATGACACACAAAGTATTCCAATACTTAAAGGAAATTTATGATTTCCATTTAATTATTTTCGGCCTATATATAAAAATCTTTAATCATAATTTAATTTTATGGATTATGAAATATATTAGGCAAATGAAAAATATAAATACATGAGAGAAACTTACCTTGCAAGTTTCGGCTCTTAGGAGAATATAATTCAACCTTGCACAAAACTTTCATAATGAAAGGAAAATAATGTAATAGAAAAATTTCATGAAATAAAATCTCATATTAATTGATGTACCTTATCATAAAGCTTAGGCCATACATTGGCCAAAAATATGGCTCCATAATAGAATTAAAAGATAATACATCGGAAATTAAAAGCTAATACATAAGAAATAACATAAAAAATAATCGGGGTCTCACAGTGATGATGTGAGAGAAAGTGAAAAGCCAAAAGGAGAGAAAAGGACATGCCATGGTCGGCCAATGCAACCCAAATTCACCCCCCCTTTTTCTTCCCTCTCTCTTGTCATTTTCAACACCTCATGTCAATGGTCATTGCAATAACTCACCTTGGGAGACTCAATTGCTTCATGTGAATTCACTCCACACTTAGCATTTCAATTTCCACACTTCATTGCTTCTCTTGGCCGAATACCCCATTCCATTTCAACTCTCTCTCTCTTTTTCCTCTCTTGGCCGAACTTCTCCCTTAAGATCAAGTCTTGTTCTTTTCTTCTTGCAACCAAGCCATTCCTCTAAAGTCTTAGTTTGTTCCCTTTCCTTGAGGTGACCAAATCTTCCCCTTGTGCAACTAAATTCTTCTCTTAGAAATTTCTACTCACTTAGCCACTTTTTTCTTGTTGGATTTAACTCATCTCCTTAGAGCTAAATCATTTCAAGTTTACCTTGTTTCTCCCCACCATAAAACCTACCTTAGCACCTTATAATCAAGCTTGGAACCATTCCAAAAGGGTGAACCGAAAGTTGGGTGAAGGAAGGATCTTGGTGAAAATTTGGTGATTAGTGGAAGGTAGAGGTATGCTTGATTTCACATAATGTTTTGCTTAAGTTCTTTATAAATTCTGACCTAATCATCAAGGTAAGGCCAAAAAATGTGGTTGTTAGTTCTAAGATTGATGTTGGCCGAATATCTCTTGGTTGGATTTGAGTTGGTACCTTGATTTTGTTAGATCTTGAGTTTATGAGACCAACCCTAAGTTATAATGTTAGATCTAGCTATATGAGCATGAGATCCGTACTTAAATGTTAGAAAGATGTTAAAGGATGAACAATGTATGCTAGTATGGTCTTAAAATGCAAAAGGTATGCATGATGCAAGTTTTGACATGAAGGGTTGTTTTGGATGGTGTTGGCCGAATCTCACATGAGTAGGATTTCCAAATGTAGTTTTGTTAAATGTCAATTTGATGAATGGCCATGATATGGGTAAAGTTTGGTGAACACATGCATATAGGTTAGTCTTGAAATGTAGTAGGATGCATGCAAATCGAAAAGCCTAATCATTCTATGAACATGTGTATTGACCGAATATGACATTGTGCTAGATCTAGATTTTTGTGTTGTGATTGGTAAATCCTAGGTTGTGAATCTGAAAATAGAGGATGGGATCACCATTGAAGAAGAAAACTTAGACAAGGAATGCTTAAAATGGTAAATGGCCGAATGACCTAATAAGTGGAACCCTAATAGCAACCCTATAAATAAGATTATATTACATGTGATGAATAAATAAATTAGGGTTATAGCCGAATGGATTAGAGAATAAAAGCTCGATCATAAAACACACCATATTAGTAAGAGAAAAACATAGATAATAGGCTTAAAGATTCGGGTTAAAAGAATTAGCAAAACTTTGTGGTGTTAAGTATAGATTGAGGATTTAACTAGGTTGGCCGAAACTTATGGTGAACAAATAACTTATATTTTCGGGTTGCATAAAGATCTAATGTCAAGCCAAGGATTAATTATAATTAGGGTTAGTAATCGGTAAACTTAAAGACCTAGTTAAATGTATGTAATAAAAGAAAGATTAGGATTTGATTATAGTGCAATTAGCTTGCTAATTAGAAAACTAAGTAAGATGATTAATAAGAAATTTCTATATAAAACTTTGTGAATAATATTATATTTTCAGAAATATATCTTTGGGTAATAACCGATTTAAAATACAAATATTTAACTTGTACGATTACGTACTTAATTCTTAGCACTAAGAAATGTTTGAATCGCATGTAGGCGATCTTCACATCTTTACACATAATCAAGGAGACCGAGGTAAGTGGAAACAGTAAGTGGATAGTAAGTGAATCTTACACTTTTATGAAAACTGGAATGACACACTGCATCGATTCATGAACAAGAATGATATTTCGAGCAAGCATGATATGGCATGAGCATTGCATGATTTTCTAGAGAGAATTTTTATGCAATGATTTATGGGAAGTTTATGGAAAGATAAGTTAAGTCAAGGGGCTCTGGTCGGTACCGTACCATCATGATGGACACCCATACCGAAGGACGAATGCGAGAAGGATGAGTGAATCCTAAGAGGCAGTGCAACCACACTGAAGGACAAGAGAAGGTGTCGGCGTCGTGTCTAGCCATCAGGCCTGGGGCAACTACGGGCTAGCTCGACCAAATGGAAAGTCTCCAAGGGTAAGGGAGACGGTTCCGATGGGAACGCACAACCCGGACTCCAGGGGTTAAATGGAGCGTAAGTAGCCCACAAGTATGAAAGAAATATTTTCAAGGGCCTGGGGCCGATTTCAAGAACAAGTTATGAATTAAACGTTTTCAAGGGCCCGGGGCCAACTTCAAGCAAGAGCATATGCATATCCATGACATGCATGTGCATCATGAATTATGTTTTTCCATGTTGAGCAAGTACAAGTCAAGAGCATGTTTTAAATTTACGTTTTTCCCTTACTGAGTCTTTTTTACTCACGTTTTTTAAAATTGTGTCATTCCAGATGCCTCAGGTGGAGAAAGTCAGGAGGACTATCTGACTTAGAAGGAAAAGATTATATTCATGTTTTGTTGATTGTGACTTGATCGATGAGATCCGTTACTTGTTTAGTGTTAAACATGTTATGTATGTTATGTATGTATTAAGGTGTGAATTTATTGAGAACCCTAATTATGTTATGAGTTGGCTCGAGTCTCTCGTGATCCTGTACGTTTCCGCCGTAAGCATGTAAGAATGCATGTAAGAACGCTGGAGCTATCCCGGGGATTGCTCGCGGCTGTCACTGTCCCTGCGGGATGCCGCTCGGGGCGTGACAATGACATCTATGCACCAACTTGAGGGGTATGTATGACATCTCTTCTCTATATGTACTATACGAATTCATTGAGAAAACAATAACAATGAAATATTCTTCTCGAACTCTGTTTTCAACTCTTATCACCCCCATTATACATTCGCCAGCCTATTTTTGCAATAAGAGCTTGATTGTAGTCTTAAAATTTTCGAAATCCAAAGAGACATTTCTATCAAAGAGACAAAGACAACTCCTTCGGAAAGCAAATAGAATTCCATGACTTTGGAACAAAGTTACGGCTTTTCTCCAATGGAAAACCCCACCAAAAGTCTCATAAAAAGGTTGTCTAATGCTTGGCAGTAAGATTTTGGCACAAGAAAACTAGTCATCCAATATGAAGGCAGGGAGGAAGCTGTTAGTTTTTGTTCACAATCAATATTTTGATGGTTTCAATAAATGGATTAAGTTTACAAAATGGACATCTTCAAAGACAAAGACATTTCTATCAAAGAGCCAAAGACAAGAAGATTGAATATGCAAGGAGCTCAAAAGTGAAGATTCAAGACCATAAGGTATAATCTTGTAACTCTTAATTTCATTTTTGACAAGAATTTGAATCACACACTTGCATATCTTTCAAAACGTGCATTAACCGTTTTACTTTTTGTATGAAAGACCAAAATGTTTTTAATGGTTTCAAATCACTCCAATCAAACTCTCAAACCATACTTATGAGAAGTTAGTGTTTAAAATTGGGTGTTTTAAGTTGGTCAAAATCATGGTTTTAAATGAACCGGATCGTGTGCTTAAGTTGTGGAGGTTGATCAGCTGGTGAAGCAGTCGACTGGCCTACGACCGCTTGGTGTAGCGGTCGACCGGTCTATCTTTTAAAAAATAGATCCGTTGAGAACATTATGACCGTTGTGGTAATGATAACTTGAATTTTGACAAATCGCCCCTAACGGCTATAAACGGTAGTTTTTTAATGTGACATATATAAAGACCTTTCTATTGTCTCAAAACAAGGGAGAATAACCACATATCATTTATATGGCTCGAGAAAGATCTTAAACCTTCTTATTTCATATTTCTCATATCATTCACACAAATTACAATTTCTTATCCTTGTCATTGTGTGAATCAAAGAGATAGAACTTTTTATTTTCATATCCACTCTTTTGAGAGAGTTTATTCTGGTATCTTCTTATCCAAGAGAGATAATTCATTTAGTGAGTGTTCACTAAAGAAGAAGCTTAGAGAGGGTATATCTCAAGGTTCCTCCTCACCGAATCAGACGCAAAGCCTTTTTTTTAACTCTATTTTCCCCATTCACTTCGTGAAGACCAATTTCCCCCTCACCGAACCAGATCTACCACTAGTGAAGGCGTTATCACTTCGCGAAGACCAATTTCCCCCTCACCGAACCCAGATCTACCACTAGTGAAGGCGTTATCACTTCGCGATTTGCTCGTGCCCTAGACAAAGACCGAAGACAGAAGAAAATTTGTTGGCAGAGATTTATCCTTTACGATAAGCCATCAAACTAAGACCCTCATACGATTTTACTGGAATTAATTTGATTTTTTTATTGTGAGTTTAGTAGGGATTGGAATCTGGATTTCGTAGCAATTGGAACTTTCACTTTGTAGGTATTTTAGATGTTAGATGTTGTGGAATGTTTCGTATGTGGGAAGGATATTTATAGGCATCTTATGTGGTCTAAAAGTGATAGTATATTACAACTTCTCTCTGGTGGCCGACAACACGTGGTCCAGAGAATTGTTTGAAATTTTTTCAGATTCATTCGACATCGTGTGGTCCCATAGTCATAAGACAACATGTGGTCCTAGAGTTTTGTTGTTAGTTTAAACCATTTTTAAATGGTTGTGAAACAGATCATTAAAATGCAATTTTTTCAAGTACCTACCCTAATTGATTGACGTTTGAATATAGATTTGTTTACTGTTATAGTTGAATAAAATATAAAACATAGTATGCATTTGTTTGCTTGGTCAAATATTTGTTACTGGATGGTGGCATTGTTATGGCATTTCAGTTTGTTTTGCTTTGTGAACAGGGGATGAAATGTCACATGATGATATCAATGTATTATTTGACTAATCATCAGTTTTGGCTGAGTCCAATATTTTCACTGAGATTTTTTTCCCCGTTTTGGTGGATTCTATCTGTATCTTTGATAATGAAATGAAATCTATCCCATTTGACCCTTAAAAAGCTAACTTCCTATCTGGTAGTATGAAGAAGTTTTGTGAAGTACCAGATTTAGTTTCACATTGTTAGAATTTCACCATATGCATACCATATTTAGTTTTTTAGTAAAGTTGCATACTAATGTTTTTTTTTTGCCAAGACTTACTCTATCATCTCATTATGTTACATATTATTGTGGTAGGTCCCAATGGCTTCAGATTCCATTGTCTTTAAGGTCCTGATATGAATTCCACCAACAATTGTGATGAAACCCGATCTAGCTTCTCTATTCCCATACCCACGCTCATACCTTCCTCGATTCACATATGGCTCATCAATATCCTCTGACTCCTCCTCTTCCTCAACATTCCTCCAAGGAACACGCCCACCTCGCGGCCCATTGGGAATGTCTTGTCGCTGGTCTCTGGAGTTCCAGCTTCTACCCTATCCAACCTTGCATGAATAGGCTCTAATTCATCTCTCAACATACGCCTCATCTCCCCTAACATTGCTTGCATTTGGAGGTTTGGAACTCTAGGTTGTCGAGATTCTTCGGTTGCATCTTCTTCTTGATTATTGGACATGTTTAAAAATCTGCAAAACAAGGTTAGAATCCTCACGAACACTCCCTCACGTGTTTCACTCAAGGATGGATACACTAGTACTCGTGTTTTCACTCTAAACGACTTTTACCCTCTTCTGGTCTCACACACTCTTGCCTTTTTCCACTCTTTTGTGTCTTCTTTTAGTTCTTAATCGAACTTCAAAAAAAACAAATGCAAGATAATCCAGCAGCGATTCAATGATGAGAAACAACCAAACTCAACAAATAGATCAAGAACTTGAATAAGGTGAGAAACAAGATTGAAAGGAAGAGCTTTTTCTTTCTGGAATCGTATACTTCGTTCTTTTCTTCTCTTCTTTTTTTTTCGCCCTTGTTTTTTTTTTGTCTTTTTTTTTCTCTTAGCAAGGAAGGGAAATAGAAAAGATTTTTTTTTTGAGCAAGGAACAGGAAATAGAAATGCGAATAAAAGATAGTCAAACTTATCTTAGAACCAAAGCTCTGATACCAAAATGATATGAATTCCACCAACAATTGTGATGAAACCCGATAACAATGATGGAATGAAACCCCAAGATCGTGAAGACAAGATTTGTTGAGCCTTGACCCTTCACCTGACCAGATGATGAACCAAGACTACGAAGGATTGAAACGCCACACCAAGAAATCTAGGTGATAAGTTTCGGTTGCTTGAACGGCACAAGATGAACTTGATAAGTTCAAAGAGTTCTTTGAAGAACCAAGACGAACATAAGACCTCTCAAATGATCTGAAAAATCAATATTGAATTCGAAGTTACTGTTCACGCGGAAATGGCCATCTAAATACTTTGAACATCCCTCCAAGAATAGGAAAGGCTCCCACGAAAATATTACCATAACAGGTTCCCACGAAATTAGGCCTCTTTGTCTACTAGAGACATCCAAAAATAGCTAAAGGACCAGGTACAATGTACTAATCATGCCCCAGCAAAGACCAAGTTTATTCCCCTATTAAATAGCCTTAAAACTCAATAAATTGGAGCTCATAAAGGGTCAAACGTTACTGTTCACGTTGGTGCATGGATATGAGTCTCTTCACTTGCCCTGATGACATGGACTAGGCGTTGATTATTATTGGAGCCCATTTTGGTATTTTCAAAATCAGCCCAACTTTCTTGGATTAGCCCATTGAGTGCTTCCTTGAAACGTTTGGCTCTAAGTCTTGTAATTGGGCCCTTGAGCTCCATTCCCATGTGTATGCTCAACAAGTCCAGCTCCTTGGTCACGTACAAGTCCAGCTCCTTGATTTGCATCAGGTCCACTATGGGGGCAGGTTAGACAGGTCGGATGGGTGTGTATACAGGATGGGAAGATGGCTATGCACCATGATAATGCAGCAGCAGCAGTCCGTGTAAGTACCACAACTACATGTCTAGTAAAGTTGATTATAGTGTTGTGTAATAGATTGAGTATTAACTAAGTTATTATTTCTAGGCATCATGGAAGAAAACAAAAGACAAAGGGAAGAAACCTCGATGGCAGATATAAGATTTTTGGATGTTAGTCATGGCCCAAGTTGACAATTTGTGTATTTTGTTGGGTATGTATTCTATTGGCAGCTATTTATTTGGATGTTAGTTGCTTGAACGCTGCACTGAGAGGGTTTGTATTTTGTTGGTAGTGAACTTGCACTTGCACTAATTGGGTTTGTATAGAAGATGGTACTTGGTTGTATGTGATGAAACTTATTGTGTATAGCAGATGCTGCTATCAAATTTGGCAATGAATTTGAAGTTTGTTTAAACAGGACCTGCATTATTGTAAGATTACAAGATTTTGATGGCAATGAATTTGTTGGCAGCTATTTTCATGGCAAAGAATTTGAAGTTTGTTTAAACAGTTATTGCATTATTGTAATATTATAGGATTTTGGTGGCAATGAATTTATTGGCAGCTATTTAAACAGGATCTACATAACCAGTCATGAGTCTCTCTGTACAAACAAATTCAGTTAGTTGTTGACCAACAAAATATAGATACAAGACAATAAACACCTAATGCGGCTAACATGAGCTTCGAACGTATACACAACCCAGTACTGAATATGTGAGCAGACCAAATTCCAAAAATAAGAAACAAACAAAACATTAAACTAGCCCTATAATCACTAATCTTTACATTTGAAACTCTTCTCTCAATCTCAATCTCTAGCCGATATTGCGCGATCATAGCATCAATTTTGGCTCGATTTTGGACATTCAAACCCTCAATTTATAGGTGATGCTGCTCAGATATATTTACAATCTCTGCTCGATGTTGCTCGGTCATAGGAACAATGAGTTGATTTTGTTGTCGGAGCTATCTCACAATTGATTCACAAGCAGATTGTTCGCCAAGCGACTGCCCATGCATTGCTC
Organism: Myrica gale; assembly: GCA_963930655.1. Taxonomy (NCBI): domain Eukaryota; kingdom Viridiplantae; phylum Streptophyta; class Magnoliopsida; order Fagales; family Myricaceae; genus Myrica; species Myrica gale. The sequence goes on along the minus strand of OZ005610.1, from coordinate 15,561,877 downwards.
GAAGTTGCTGAATAACCCTTCGTCCATACAAAAACATCTTAGGATCTCTCTATGCAAAATAATTAGAATGACCTCCATCCAGCCATTAAAATAGTCCCCACCTAATTAATGAAACATTACCACATACACATGCCAAATTTAATAAACATTCGCAACCAATTAAAAAACATTACCGCAAAACATAATCTCGTCGGATATTTATGGTAAACATTATTGTCCAATTATAGCTTAACAAGCAACCAAATTCATCATTTGCAAACAAAACACTAACCTTGAATTTCACACAACCTGATATGAACTCCGCCAACAATTGTGATGAAACCCGATAACAATGATGGATTGAAACCCCAAGATCGTGAAGACAAGATTTGTTGAGCCTTGACCCTTCACCTGACTAGATGATGAACCAAGATTACAAATGATTGAAACGCCACACCAAGAAATCTAGGTGATAAGTTTCGGTTGCTTGAACGCCACAAGAGGAACTTGATAAGTTCAAAGAGTTCTTTGAAGAACCAAGAGGAACACAAGACCTCTCAAATGATCTGAAAAATCAATATTGAATTCGAAGTTACTGTTCACGCGGAAATGACCATCTAAATACTTTGAACATCCCTCCAAGAATAGGAAAGGCATAACTATAGCTTTAAAGTCACATAAATATTACCATAACAGGTTCCCACGAAACTAGGCCTCTTTGTCTACTAGAGGCAGCCAAAAATAGCTAAAGGACCAGGTACAATGTACTAATCATGCCCCAGCAAAGACCAAGTTTATTCCCCTATTAAATAGCCTTAAAACTCAATAAATTGGAGCTCATAAAGGGTCAAACGTTACTGTTCACGTTGGTGCATGGATATGAGTCTCTTCACTTGCCCTAATGACATGGACTAGGCCTTGATTATTATTGGAGCCCATCTTGGTATTTTCAAAATCAGCACAACTTTCTTGGATTAGCCGATTGAGTGCTTCCTTGAAACGTTTGGCTCTAAGTCTTGTAATTGGGCCACTAGGAAGTGACAAAGGGTCTTGAGCTCTATTCCCATGTGTATGCTGGACAAGTCCAGCTCCTTGGTCACGTACAAGTCCAGCTCCTTGGTTTGCATCACAACCCTAAAACCGTCTCCCAAAAATGTCATCTGTAAAGGCAATAGTTGATTTTGCTCTCAATAACATTTTGGGCCTTCTGTAGAAGCTCCACTTTCACCACTTCCCGAGCTACCACTTATGTGTGATTCAGACATTAGAATGACTGAAAAAATATGCAGTCTCTTACTTAATGGCTTCTGTTATAAATATCAGATATAAATAGTTACTTACTCGTAGTTAAAATTGAGCCAAGTAAATATCAGATATTAATTTGACGTTTCTAAGCCACATCAGTCAAAATAGACAGAGCTCAGTAAAAACTTGATCTCTTTTACTTACAAAATGTGTTCTGCTATACAACAAGCTGCAACCCAAACATTAACAAGAGTTGGCCACTTATGCAAGCGAAAAATCACAACTTATAACAAAGTAAGAAGGAAAAAATAGTGTTACCTTCCACTGGTTTCTAAGTTTGTTAATGGCAATCTTTTAGGAACAAGTGCTGGAACATACTCTTTCTTTTTCCAGACTCAGCTTATGAAGGAATTAGTTACTTTCATTCCAAATGAACCATACATATATAATTTATTTGATCTAGTCATGGATTCTTTTCCTTTCCAAAACTACCTCAGAAACGAATAGGCACAGTGGGTAATCAGTTCGACAGACCCACTCAATCTTTTCCTTTCCAAAACTCCCAACTCAATTTGCTACCAATAGACTACTAACCAAATGCTTTTCATTTCCTACCCCATCGACAGACCCACTCAATCTCTTTCTAAATGCTGAACATACTCAATGCTGAAACATACTCAATCTCTTTCTGAGATTGATATGTTTTGAAAGAAATGAGTCTTAAATCGCCGAATTGAAAATTAAGGGTATCGATTTGATTTTTTCCATAACTTATGGGGCTAACTATGAGTTTACCTCTTTAAAATTTTATTTCAAAATCCTAACTAGACCATTAAATTCTTTCCTACATAATAAGATCGAAAATTTCACCATGCTAGTAATCATCTCCCACTCTGTAAGTTAGAAAGAAATATCCAATTGATTTTAAATAAAATTCACGAGTTAAAGAAATTTAATTCAATTGCATAAAAATATGCATAATAGTTTAGCACAAAACAGATTATGAATAAACAACAAATAATATATTCACAAAATAAAATCTAGAAGCCAGCTGGATAGGCGCAAAATATTTGTTTATTTATTTTAAAAAATTCAATTAAATAAAAAATATGAATAAAGAGTATTTATAAAAATTACCTCATTTACTGAAACAAAAAACATTTAGCTAAAATAATTGCAAAACTGACATGAGCCACTCATGTAGCTCAGTGGTCAGCTACTTGTGACCAAGCCTGGAGTGCAGGGGTTCAAACCAAGCTGTGACCCGGGCATCTCTTGCCCATGCGCCGCTTAAGGCCTGCTGAGAGAAGCCAACTGGCCGCTGCTGCGTGTGCACGATGCCGCTGTTATGCCTGAACGATGCCGCAGCTGCGTGTACGCTGGGCGCGGCACGACCCGCACCCCTACGCTGCCGGCGCTGCTTTTGTGCAATTTGCACACTGCTTGTACCAATCACCCTTCATATACTTGTCTTGCTTCTCATACGCACAGTCTCGTTTTTCTAGATTTAAAACAGACTGAGAAAACAAATTTCAAGCATGTTAAAACAAACTCTCCTGTAAAACCGAGAAAACAAATTTCAAAGATACAAATGTGCAATATCAATTTAAAAAATTGGAAAAACAAATTTCAATTGCATATTCTCATGTGGTTCTCGTCATATATTATACATGGAATCCAAAAACATGCGAAACAAATTTTTAACATGCTCACATATATTTGAATATTAAACAAATTTGGGGTAAACTTATAGTTAGCCTCTTATCTTTGGGGCAAAATCGTTTTCCCTCAGTGAGTGTGAAATAAATCTTCAACCCTCTTTAGTTCGAAATCATCAACCCTGCACTTGGTACTGCGCTTGCGCGCTGGAATGCAGATTTTGGTTATTTCACGAAAAATCGTCTCATTTGACGGTGAATTTAAATGGGGGGCAATGATTGAGTGATTTTGAAACATAGGAGTATCAAATTGTTGGCTTGGAAATAAGGGTCGTAACTTGATTTTGCCCAAAAGATATGAGACTAACTATGAGTTTACCCCAACAAATTAAAACCTAAATAAAACACATGTTATTCAATCATCAGAGATTAAAATCAAAACATGTGATGCAGTACGAAAACAAGCTAACCTTGCTCTGATACCAATGTTAGATTTTACCAATCGGAGCTGGTATCAAAAATACCTTGTGCGGAAGCTCCGATTTCCAAGAATATTTGTTGCTCGTCTTACAGCCCACGATCAACGATCCACAAATCATGAACATTGCTCTCAAGTCGTTCTCGAGGCCACCGAAGCCTTGATGCCTTGAGATAAATTTCTTCTCTATGAGACTGTTTGTACATGAGAATCTCACATAGAGAATCCCAAGGAGAGAAATCAAGTTTGAATTCAAATTTGAAACCTGGAGAAGATATCCAGTTCATCTATAATTCAAACTTTAACTTAAAATTTAAATATCCATGTGATGCTCCATGTGTCATGGATTTTTCTAACAAAATGTATAAAGGTCGGAGAAGAACCTCATTAGTGTGCCGCCAATTTCCTCCTTACCCACGAGCCATCAGTAGTCTTGAGGAACTCGATTGAATTCCTCTGGCGCCGAATAATGGTGGATAAGTAAAAAAAACGCGTATTCAAGTCCAGCACAGTCAACCATGTAACTCTAGATTTTGAACGCCATAGGATTTCCTCTTTCTTTTGCTCTTCCATTAGGGCCTTGCGAATTGAATATTCTTTATTATAATTCTGGGGAGAAGGGATCTTCTGCTATATAATCTCCAAAGCCTCAGATAATTGCTTAATTTTGCTCTGAATATTGCCTATTTGCCCACCGTATCTCTATTCCATCTTCTCAGTCCCGCTCTTGTTTGTTTAATCTTCTTATAAAGTCGCATAGCAGGACCCATGACATCAATGCTTCCAAGCTTCCAGAATGGTTGCTGCAGAAGAAGGCTCTCTAATCCAAAATTCCTCAAAGTGAAATGGTAAAGCGTGTACCCTGCTGCCTCCATCGGTATTGAAGTTCTTGGTAGACTTAATACCGTAGCTCTCGGGAAAAGGCTTCTCCAAGCCGCATTAGAGATGCCTCTATCAAGTTTCTCCAGGATATTCGCAGCCCCTTGCCTACAATTTGTCCAAGTGTAATACAAACCCATAGAGCCCACGTCAATCAGGCCACATTGATTCATAAACTCTTTCAAGCCTTCGACTGATGAGGATCCGAACAATTTTCCTCCTTGTTTATCACTGGAACAAAGAATAGAATTAAAATCCCCACAAAGCCTTGTCCCATTGAAAGACTCCTCAATCACAGCTAGAGAATCCCAAAACTCCTGCTTGTTGCTCCATTCAGTAGGTGCATAAATACAAGAGAGAAGCCATGGGTAGGAAACATTGGCTACTACTCATAAGGTTAAAGGAACAATATAACAAGAGCCTTAATGGACATTTTAGCCCAACTTTTAATGTACTCTCTCTGTCAGTGTCTGACTCTTACTTTCCCGGAAATGATAATACTTTGTAGTCTCAATCTGCTTCAGCTCTCCTCTCTATACGTGGAATGGTCATATTTGGATTTTAAAGAATTAAAAACTTAAATCCATCGAACATAAACAACGATTTTTTTTTTCTATTTTGATCGCAGGTTGTCCCTGAAAAGTGGTAAAATATTATTCGCATTCTCATTTCTTAATGGCTGCTTCTGTATAATCAATATGAAGATAACGGGTCAACTGTCAATCCTCCATGTGTACGTGTCTAGTATTTCTCTGAGTCCAACAATCTTGAATTTTCCGGCTTTGTTCATAAGTTGCTGGTTTCATCAATGAACTGTGTTCTGCAGGGAGCTATTTAGATTCTGCTTGTACTGACTAAAGTAGCTAAAAGTGGTTTAGAATCCCAGATTGAGTAGCTATAATTACCGTAGGATCAAACTTTCCAGCTTCATGGGCCAAACAAATAAAGTTGGAACTCCCCCATGAAAATGCAAAGGAGAGGCTGAGAAAACCTCTGACATGAATGATGATCGAGAAGACTCAAAGAAGAGTAAAGCAGACAGGAAAAACCAATACTGTTCGATTTCACAAATTGTTCACACTTACAACAGGTTAGACCAGTGCAACTCACAAACCAATACTGTCAGTTGACTGATAACTCACTCATGCAGGAAAGTAGTCATATTTGTAGTGTCAGTCTGCATTTGCAGGCTTCTCTATAGAAATTAAATTGAACTCTAGGGAAAACGCACAAGGGTCTTGAACTTTGATCGGTTACTTACATAAATAAATCTTACCATATGAAATATCTATGTAGTTTAATTTGAGGTAAAGATAACGAGTAGTACATGCATTATTAAAATTTTCAACTGAACGTGGATATCATTTTGTTAATCTGTGGTCGTTTGAAGTTATTTCGGATATTTTCTGTAAGACCCCAAAGAAATCCGTGTTTACTTCATTACAAGATGAAGGATTCCATGGCTTATTTTGTATTAAAAGAGACCTTGCTTGGCCAAGGCATGATTTAATGTTAAGAAAATGTATATGTAGTTATTTTGAATTTCCAATATGTGATGTTATTATTCAAATGCCATGGATGAAATTTAAATTTTATAGTAACCGATTTCATGTTGCTAGATTAATTGCATTTTTCTTTTCAATATCCTTGATTATTTTTGAAGGATTTTCTTATGGATGATGTTATTGGGCTGCTAAGAATTTTATGTTGGGCTTTAAAACCTAAGGCAATGGGCTGATGATGGGCTACTCCTACTTGGCCGAATATTAGGTGTAATTGGGCTATTGAAATATTGTTTATGGGCTGCCCTAATATAGATAGTGGGCCCTTTGGATTGTGATATTGGGCTGCTATAAGACTTAGAATATTAAGTGGATATTGGGCTTTAAATTTATGATAATGAGTTTTAAAATAATCATGAAAATGGGCTTTAAAAGTCATGGTATTGGGCTGCCATGAAACCTATGATAATGGGCCTTGGAATGTTGTTATTGGGCCTTAGAGAATTTGGTCATTGGGCCTTAGCCCTTGGGCTTTAGGTGGTAATGTTAGGCCTTGAATAAAGGATTTATTGGGCTGCCCAATGGGCCTTGAGATTAAGCTAATGATACTAGATTAGTAGTGCTAATCTTCATTAAATTTACTAAGTAACTAGATTGTGTTAAGTAAACTACGTAGTTGGAATTCAACTAAATGAACTAAGTTAGTTGGCCAAGCATTGAATGAAGGATTTGAGTTGTGTGGTTAGGGGTGATGGTCGACCAAGACAAGAGACAAGACAATGACAAAAGCTGAAAAGTAGAGAAAAAGGTGGGTTTTACCCCTTGGCCGAATTCCTTGTCTAAATTCACTTCATTTTACCTTTTGTGAGAAGTCTTGCACGCCTAACATCACCCTCACACACTCATTTCACTTCTTGGGTCATCTTGGTCGTGCAACACAAAGCCAAAGGAGAGAAACACAAAGCTAAAAGAGAGTAGAAACCGAAACCAAGAGAGAAAGGGAGAGGAGGAGAGAATCAAGGGTGAACCGAAACCTTTGAGCCAAGGAGTGAGGTTTCAAGCTTGGATCCAAGGGAAGCTTGGGTAAGGGAAGAAGGAGGACAAGGGAGAAGAAGAGGGAGAAGAAGGAAGTGAAGGAAAAGGAGAGGTTTTGCAAGGAAAAGCAAGGAGAAAACAAGGGAACACCAAGGTAAAATTCGGTCTACCATTTTCCCTTGTTGGCCGAACTTCATGTAGTTGGATCTTGGATTTTTATGTTGTATTTTGCTAGATCTAGTGTTATTAAGGTGTCTAAGTGTTAGATCTGGTCATGTATGTCTTGGATCTAAGGTTGTATGTTAAGAAAAATGCAAAGGGAGAGCAATGTATGTTAAAGGAAGTTAGATCTAAGTTTATGCTAAGTTGGTTGGTTGTAAGTTGTAAATCTCCCTAGATTTATGGTTATGGATGTGTTTGAATGTTAGATCTGGTCATGTTAATCATGAATAATGAAAGTGTGAAGTAAATGCATGCAAAGGTGGATTGTAGAATGCAAGGGTATGCATAATATAATTTTTAGCATGAAAATGTGATGTTATGGGTTATGGCCGAACCATATATGCCCTAGGTTTCCAAGAGAAATTTTGTGTATGTATAGATCTGGATATTGGCCATGTTATATGCAAGATTAATGACCTAATGCATGGTAGATAATTATGTTATGTAAAAGATGCATGCAAATTGAAGGAAACAAAAGAAACATAATTATTTGGATGAAAAACATGTGCTGGCCGAATTATATAATGCATGGTGTCTTGTGGTTGTGTTTTGATTTTAGATCCTAGGTTGTGAAATTGTTGAATGGAGGATGGGATCACCATTGGAGTTGAAGTTGTGATTAAAGGATGCATAAAATTTAGTGTTGGCCAAATGTTTAAGGTGAAGGAACCCTAATTGTAAATTATGATAAATAGGTTATAATTGTTGTGTTGGATACTTGAAATTGGGGATTAGGCTAATTGGAATAATATTGAGGAACCATGAACATGTGATGAAATATTTGAAACCCTAAGTTAGGGTTAGTATCTCGGATTAATTGAGGTTTAAGGTCCAAATCAAGATTTAATCATTATTAAAGTTATTGATGGTTTAATGTAAGGTTTTAGGGGAGCACATGTAATAATGGGAGACTTAGTTTTAATCCTAATTTATTAATTGTTGATTAACCCTAATCGTGCATAGATATATATAAATATATTGTAATAGAGTTTGATTAAATAACCTATGTTTTGAATATTAGTTAAAGAAAGAGTAAATAAAATATTTTTAATGATTAAAAGAATTACAGTGATATATATATATATATATTTGGTTGATAACCGATTTCAAAAATGCAAATGTTTTATTTATATGATTACGTACTATTTCTTAAGTCTAAGAAATATTTGAATCGCTTGTAGGCGATCTACGTGTCTTTATACACTAGCAAGGAAGACCAAGTGTAAGTGGAATTTGTAAGTGGAAACCGTAAGTGGTTCTTTTCAAAACTGGAATGACACACTGCATCATTTCATGAACAAGCATGAGATTTTGATCAAGCATGACATGACATGTGCATTGCATGAATTTTTCTAAAGATAATGTTTATGCAATGATTTTATGGAAAGATTATGGAATGTTTTATGAAACGATAAGTTATGCCAAGGGGCACTGGTCGGTACCGTACCATCAAGATGGACTCCCATACCGAAGGACGAATGCGAGAAGGATGGGTGAATCCAAGAGGCTGTGCAAAACCACACTGAAGGACATTGAGAAGGTGTGGGCCTCCAAGGGTCATGTCTAGCCACTGAAGGACGAATGCGAGAAGGTGTGCTAACTTGACCGTATGTAAGTATCCAAGGAAAATCGGGGACGGTTCCAAAGGGAACGCACAACCCTGACTTCAGGGGTCAAATGGAGCGAGCCCACAGTAAGAGATACGAATAAGTGATATTCAAGGGCCTGGGGCCGAATTCAAGCAAGAGCATATGCATATCCATGACATGCATGTGCATCACGAATTAAGTTCCTTTTTCATGATTATGCAAGTACAAGTAAAAAGCATGTTTCAAGTTTATGTTTCTCCCTTACTGAGTCTTTTTGACTCACGTTGTTTTTAAAATTGTGTCATTCCAGATGTCTCAGGTGAAGAGAGTCAGGAGGACTACCTGACTTAGAAGGACCAAGATTATGTTCATATTTTTGATAATGGTGACTCGATCGATGCGATCCGTCACTAGTTGGGTTTTAATATGTTATATATGTTTTGTATGCAAACTTAATGAGAACCCTGATTATGTAAGATTTAGCTCGAATCCCTCGCGATCCTGTATGTTTCTGCCGTAAGCACGTAAGAATGTAAGTAAGCGCGGCTGTCACGGTCCCTGCGGGATGCCGTTCGGGGCGTGACATTTTTACTGGCTCAAGTCTTCCAGCTGGGAATATAAGTTCTTGATTCGAGACATTGACTGTGTTCTGCAGAAACTCTCTAAATTTTGTTTAAGCTGAATAAAGTAGCTGAAAATCAGACCTCTATCTTAGCTTTAGCAATATGGCAGTGGAGAATGGCTTCGTCGGTGAAGCAAATACGGATGAAGCGATCTCATCAAAAATAAATGTAGAAGCAGAGAAAGCGTCTGGCGAGAATGGTAATCAGGAAGACTTAAGGAAGAGCAAAGGAGACGAGAAAACTAACATTGTCCCATTTCACTAGCTGTTCTCATTTGCAGATTCCACTGACATCCTTCTGATGATATTTGACACACTTGGGGCCAGTGGCAGAACTAGGACTAAAATTCAGGGGGGTCGAATTTTAAAAGCGAAATAACAAGAATTTTTTTTTTCCTTTGTAATGTTAAAAATTATCTTACAATTACAATATCAAAAATGAATAACTATAAGCATTAAAAATATTACAATACATGTACGCATGTGACAATTGCATCCTATCTCATCAACGTTTTTTCTCACTTTACACCTTTGTTTGTAGCTACGCCTACTTTTGATGATCTTTAACATAGAATTTAGCCTCTAGCAGGTGAATAGATACTCCAAGATTTTAATTCACAAACTCGCACAACAAAACTAGATGTAGTCAAGGAAAGAAAAAAAAACAAGGGTAAGTTTCCTCCCTCCTTTTCAATATTATGCCAAGAAGGAAGAAATTTCTGGCAAAAACATAAAAGACTTGATGTTCTCATGGTCTCTCGAGGATGTTCTCAATAAAGATCTGTACAAAAAGTAGGTTTAAGTTGTGGTTATCTAATTAAGCACATAACCTCTATAATTTCCGCTACAGATTATAGGCCTTAGGGAAGTAATCTCTTAAGTATCAATTCATCTTCATTTCAGATTACAGGTCAGAAATACAAGCTGTTACTTATGCAAAGCTACGACTGAAGATGCTGCCCACTTATTTCTTGAATGTCCACTGGCAAAGTGGTTCCGGATTTCCAGTGGTCGGTACTTCCACTCGAATCGTGGCCGTCAATTAAGTTGGCAGTTCAACTTTCCAAGATAAAGTCAAAACTGGAGGTTGAGCCACATCAGTGTGTGACTGTTTATGCACGTAGCTAAAGAGTAGGACCCATTAGGATAGTGGCACATACATTGATCTTTCTACAATTGTTTAGATCGTACGGTTGTTAGAATATCTGTGATGACTGTCATCACACTGGTCTATCACGCTAGAACGGTTCAGAATAAAGCAGGACCGTTCGTGGAAAACACGTGTTTGTACGTTCTAATTATTTGCCGCCATTACATGTGACCAAATATGGGCCCTTAAGAATAGGATTCGGCTCGAGGGGTAGCGGCCCTTATTTTTTTTAAAAAAAATATTTATATTTGCATGTAAAAATTCTTTTTTGTTGGCTTGAGGGGTAGCAGCCGCCCAGGACCACTACCCCTTCGTTCCGCCACTGCTTGGGACTATGGGGGAATGGGATAAGTATGCCCCTTATGACTGTCCTATTTGGGAGATTGATTGATTCTATTGGCAATATCCAGAATATCAACGAAGCAGTTAAAGTAGTTTCCAAGGTAAATATATTTTTTGGCTAATGATTACTTATACCGTTGAACTTTTCCACTGATGGCGTACTTGTGAACTTGTTGGGTTTCTTTATTGTAATTGTTCTGAGGTAAGAATTATGTATATTTCAGCTAGTTATATCAAATCTGTTGGAATTTGGGTTGCAAGTTAATCTATGTGAATGGGATTTATTGTTAAGTTGTTCTTTCTTTTTTGGCATCTTAAAGTTGTGATATGAAGATGCTATAGTTTGGTTTCCTTAAAAATTATAGGTCGATCTAAATTTGTCTACTAGGGGATGGGGGCAGGCGTCGCAGCATTCCTTCGTAAGTTGATGTCGTATTCCAATCACTTTAAAATTTATATTGCTTGTAGATAGTCTTTTGTCCATCAGTATAAGTAATTGAATTGAGAAATGTGTTTTGTTTGTCAGAGGTGGCTTGCTGGATGGTCACAGCCTGTAAGGGGAGAGACAGGCAGCACGAATAAGGGGTTTATACCTGAAGACTATATTGAGACAAGATGTTGCTTTCTTTGATAAAGAAAAACAACGGAGAGATTGTTGGGAGAATGTCTGGTGACACTGTCCCCATACAAGATGCAATGGGTGAGAAGGTACTACAGACAGTGCTGCGATACATAGAAAATTAATTACCCTGAATTCCCTATGTTCTTGTGCGCATGGTATGGGGTTTAACGAGTCTATTTGTGCAGGTTGGGAAATTTCTGCGACTGGTTTCCACATTCATAAGAGGTTTTATTATAGCATCAAAGGGTGGCTTCTAACCCTTGTGATGTTATCTTCCATTCCTCTTCTTGTGACGTCTGGTGCAGTTATGTCCATAATCCTAGCCAAGATTTCATCCCGTGGACAAAGCGCTTTTGCGAAAGTATCAAATGTAGGTAAGCAGACAATTGGCTCAATCAGAACTTTGTGTCACCTTGTCATTTGTAATTGAGTTATTTTGGAGGTTATAGCTGAACATACTGTGCCAGTTCTGGCTTCTATTATCTTATAGTGTGATATATTGCCTTTATGTCCCTGTCTAGGTTGCATCATTCTGGTGTTCATGAAGGCTTGGCTTCTGGGTTTGGTCTTGGAATCGTTATGTTAGTAGTGTTCTGCAGTTATGCTTTGGCTATATGGTTTGGGGGAAAGCTGATACTGGAAAAAGGATACACTGGGGGTAAATTGCTGAACGTGATTATTGCTGTGCTTACTGGTTCCATGTGAGCTGCATTTCTGCTTTGTTTTTCTGGCCGTATTGGTAATTGAGTTCTCTTTTCTTAACTCCTAATCTGTTTATTTTATTTTCATATGGATATTTCAGGTCACTAGGCCAGGCATCTCCTTGCATGAGTGCATTTGCCGCTGGTCAAGCTGCAGCATTTAAGATGTTTGAAACTATAAAAAGGAAGCCAGAGATCGATGCTTATGACACAGCAGGAAAGATATTAGATGACATACGCGGAGATAATAGAGTTAAGGGAGGTTTTTTTCAGTTACCCGAGCAGACCTGACAAGCAGATATTTGATGGATTCTCTCTTTGTATTGCAAGTGGCACTACTGCAGCTCTGGTATGGCAAAGTGGAAGTGGCGTCTACTGCAAAAAGCAGTAATAATCAAGTAAAATAGACTTAACCAGCCCATTGGTCCATGTCGACCAAAGACAAGCTAGTCAACGACAAATCCTACGCAAACTCCAGAACTCTCCAGATTTGAAACTCCCCTGAAACTCCCCGAATTCCCTTTCTCTCCTTCCCCTTCGCATGGTCTCGTGACATTCCTTCCCCCTTAGAAAACCTTGCCCACAAGGTGGGGATATTCCTCCTGTAAACTCCAATACGACACCCAAGTCGAATCCTCTTCAGCAGCACCCTTCCATTTGTCCAAGACCTCTGTAACAGCTCGATCTCCCGACCGACGGAAACGTCTCTCCAAAATGCGTTCAGGCTCTACTTGAACAGCACCTTCGGCATCAACTGGTGGCAAGGTGGGTAGAGGAACAATGTGTGATCCCAGCTTGCGCTTGAGGCAGGAGACATGGAATACCGGATGGATTCGGGCCTCGGCTGGAAGATGGAGCTCGTAAGCAACATGGCCAATCTTTTGTGCTATTTGGAAGAGACCATAGAACCGTGGTGAAAGTTTCAAACTTTTTCTGGCAGCCAAAGTTTTTTTACGGTAAGGTTGGAGCCGCAGGTATTCCCAGTCCCCAATCTTGAAATTTCTCAATATGATGCTTGTTGTACTGAGCTGTGTACCGTTCTTGAGCTGCCTGTAAATTATGCTCGAATGTGTCTAAGATTTGGTCTCTGGATTTGAGTTGACGCTACTGCTGCATTTTGGGTAGTATTTGAGATGTAGTGGATTAGTTTTGGTGGTGGGTAGCCATAGAGGGCCTCAAATGGTGTAGTGTGGGTGGATGAGTGGAGACAATTATTGTACCACCATTCTGCCATAGGTAACCAAAGAGACCAGGATTTGGGTTTTTCACCACAATAGCATCGCAGATACTGACTGGCCGACACATTTGTTGACCACTTCTGTTTGGCAGTCCCTCTGAGGGTGATAAGCTGAGGAGTGAGCCATGGTAGTCCCCTGCAGCTGGAATAATTCAGTCCAAAAATGATTGAGGAAGATGGGGGATCTCGGTCTGACACAATGGAGTTAGATCTAAACCTAGGATATGTTTTGTTGGATGTAAGTTGGATATTCCCTAGATCTATGGTTGTTGATGTGTCTAAGGTATAGATTTGGTCATGTTGGTTGGATATGATGAAGGTATGGGATTAATGCATGCAAGTTAGGTTATAAAATGCAACGATATGCATGTTGTGATTTTTAACATAAAGGGTTGTGTTATTTGGATGATGGCCGAATATGGTATGCCCTAGATCTTCAAATATAATGTTGTTCAAGTGTAGATCTAGTCATGTTGGTTATGAATGATGAAGATATGAAGTTGATGCATGCAAGATAGGTTATAAAAATGCAAAGGATATGCATGTTGTGATTTAAGTATGGGAAATGTGATGTTTTGGTGTATGGCCGAACCATGTGTGTAAGATCCCGAAGAAACCTTGCTTGGACAAGGCATGATTTTATGTTAAGAAAATGCATGTATAATTATTTTGAATTTCTAAAATATGATGTTATGATTTTCAATGCTATGGATGGGATTTTAAATCTATAGTAACCAATTTCATGTTGCTAGATTAATTGTATAATTTCCTTCAATAATCTTGATTTTAATTTTTGAAGGATTTTCTTATGAATGATTTTAGATTATTAAGACTTGCATGTTGGGCTTAGAAACCTCAAACAATGGGCTGACATTGGGCTACCCATGTATGGCCGGTTATTAGATGTATTTGGGCCTTGAAGTTATGACATATGGGCTACCCAAGTACATGTGATGATGGGCCCTTGAAGTGAGATATTGGGCTGCCATGAGGCTTATAACATGTGGTGTATATTGGGCTTTTATGGCATGCTAATGGGCTGCCAAAGTAAACATGGTAATGGGCCTAGTAATGGTGCTATTGGGCCTTAAGAAAATTGGACATTGGGCCCAAGCCCTTAGACTTATGAATTGGGCTTTAGGTGGTAATGTTGGGCCTTGGATTAAGGATTTATTGGGCTGCCCAATGGGCCTTGAAGTCAAGTTTATAATATGAGATTAGTATTGCTAAACTTCATTTATTTTACTAAGTAAACTAGGTAGTTTGAATTCAACCAAGTTAACTAAATGGGGAACAAGCTTCAAACTAGAAGTTGGAATTATGTGGAGAGGGGAGATACACGTGAATGACAATTAGGGTTTGAATTTTGTGGTGCAAAAATGTTATACAAGAAAGGCAAAGGAGACATGAAGGAGACAAAACATGCAAAAGCTGAAAATAGACATAGAAAGGGAAAGAAAACCCCTTGGCCGAATTTCTTGGCCACATGCACTCCTTTTACCTCTTGTGAGAACCCTTACATGCCTAACACCACCCTCACACACTCATGCACTCATTTTGACACCATTTGGTCGACCAACACAAGCCAAGAGAAAGGGAGAGAAAGAGAGAAACCAAGGCCAAACCGAAACCAAGAGAAAGGGAGAGAAAGGTGAGGAACTAAGGCCAAACCGAAACCCTTGGCCCCAAAGGCTGAGTTTGAGCTGCTGTCAAGGAGGTTTTGGGTAGGAGAAGAAGGAGGACAAGGAAGAAGAAGAAGGTGAAGTCAAGAGGTGTTGTGCAAGGGAAAAAGGGAAAAAGAAAACAAGGGAAACACTAAGGTAAAAATCGGATCTTGTTTTCCTCTTGATGGTCAAACCCTTTTGTGTTTAGATCTTAGGGTTTGCGTTGTTATGCTTGGATATGGTGAGATCTGAATGACTAAGAGTATTAGGTTGCTTAGTAGGTAAAAAAGGGGAAGAAGCTTTCAAGGGATCAAAGGGGAGGAAAGAAGAACAACAAGGTAAGCATGGATCTTGCATCTCTATTTTGGCCGAACCATATGGGGTTGGATATTGAGTTTTTGTTTTCTATTTTAGTTGGACTTTGAACATGGGTATGTGCAAGTGATAGATCTGGACATACATGCTTTAGATCTAAGTTTTAAATGTTGGAAAAATGCAAAGAATAGACAATGTATACTAGATGAAGTTAGATCTAACCTAGGTTGTGTTTTGTTGAATGAAAGTTGAATATTTTCTTAGATCTAAGGCTGTTGATGTGTCTAATGTATAAATCTAGTCATGAGGATATTAATGATGAAGATATGAAGTTGATATATGCAAGATAGGTGATAAAATGCAAGGATGAGCAATGTATGTTAGAAAAAAGGGTTAGACCTAGCCTAGGTTGTGCTTGGCCGAATGGTATGGTTGTTTTTCCTTTAGATCTTGTGTTGAGGTCTCTAAATGATAGATCTAGAGTTGGTGGTTGTATATGATGAAAATATGGAATTAATACATGCAAGACGGGTCATGAATGCAAAGGAGATGTATATTATAATTTTAGCATGAAAAATGTGGGATTTTGATGTATAGCCGAACCATGTATGCTTAGGTTTTCATGAGTGAATTGCATATGCTTAGATCTGGACATTGGCCATGTTGTGTACAAGATTTATGACCTAATGTATGGTAGATGAGTGCTATGTGTAAAGAATGCATGCAAGGTGATAGAACCAAAGAAAACCTAGTGGTGTTTTGATATTTTGAGTTGGCCGAATATTGCTATGAGTATGATGTATTGTGTTGGTGCTTTGATTTATAGACCCTAGGTTGTGAAATTGTTGAATGGAGGATGGGATCACCATTGGAGTAAAAGTTGTGATTATTTGGTGCATAATGGTAGTGGCCGAATGTTAGTAATAATGAAACCCTAAGTACCATTTATGATTTATGGATTTTCGTTATTGTGATGGATAAGGAAATTAGAGTTTAGGCTAGTGGGAATAAATATTGAAGAACCATGACCTTTTGATAAAATATTATTGGGAACCCTAGTTAAGATTTAATCATAGTTGGATATAAGGTTTTAATGGAGTACGTGTAATAAAAAGAGACTTAGGGTTAATTCGGTCATGGTGTCGACACCTTGAGTGATGGTGTCGACACATCTAACTAAAACTCGAGAGTTTACATTTTTCCCACTTTGACTAAGTGTTGTAAGTGTTGACACCTTGAGTGATGGTGTCGACACATCTAACTAAAAGTGTTGTAAGTGTCGACACCTTGAGTGATGGTGTCGACACATATAACTACATTCCGAAATTTTATCGGATTGAAATATGTGAGGTGGAATTTATGTAACCCTAAATATGGAATTTAAAACCCTAATCGGGAATAGAGGTGTAAATATTTTGTAACATGGTTAATAATTAAATAACCTAAGTTTAGATAATATTAGAGGAGTAAATAAAATACTTTAATTGATTAAAAGAATATCGGTGATTATATGTATAGTATATATTTAATAATTATGTGCTATTTCTTAAAGACTAAGAAATATCTGAACCGCTTGTAGGCGATCTACGTGTTTTATACACTACCAAGGAGGACCGAGTGTAAGTGGACAGTAAGTGGTTCTTTTCAAAACTGGAATGACACACTGCATCATTTTATGAACAAGCATGAGATTTTGATCAAGCATGACATGACATGTGCATTGCATGAATTTTTCTAAAGAGAATATTTATGCAATGATTTTATGGAAATTATGAAATGTTTTATGAAACGATAAGTTAAGTCAAGGGGCACTGGTCCGTACCGTACCATCAAGATGGACTCCCATACCGAAGGACAATTGTGAGAAGGATGAGTGAATCCACGAGGCTGTGCAACCCACACTGAAGGACATTGAGAAGGTGTGGTGCCTCCAAGGGTCATGTCTAGCCACTGAAGGACAAATGAGAGAAGGTGCGCTAGCTTGACCGAATGTAAGGTCTCCAAGGGAAATCGGAGACGGTTCTAAAGTTAACGCACAACCCTGACTTCAGGGGTTAAATGGAGCGAGCCCACAAGTAAGAGATATGAAATGATTATGAAAAGGCCAAAAGTGGCACAAGTATGAATAAGAAATTCTCAAGGGCCTGGGGCCGAAATTAAGCAAGAGCATGTACATATCCATGACATGCATGTGCATCACTTATCAAGTTTATTCTCTTTCATGATAAAGCAAGCATAAGTCAAGAGCATGTTCAAGTTATGTCTTTCCCTTACTGAGTCTTTTTGACTCACGTGTTTTTTTAAAATTGTGTCATTCCAGATGCCACAGGTGAAGAGAGTCAGGAGGAATACCCGACTTAGAAGTTCCCGGATGATATTCTTATTTTGTGTATAGTGACCTGATCGATGAGATCCGTCACTAATTGAATTCTAAACATTATATGTGTTTTGTATGGAAACTTAATGAGAACCCTGATTATGTTCGATTAAGCTCTAATCCCTCGTGGTCTTGTATGTTTCCGCCGTAAGCAAGTAAGTAAGAATGCTGGAGCTATCCGGAGATAGTTCGCGGCTGTCACGTTTCCTGCGGGGTGCCGTTCGGGGCGTGACAATGTGTGTCCTAAAACCTTGAGAATGATTTTATATATGCTTGGATCTGTTGGTTGGCCATATTATCTATAAGATTAGTAATCTATTGCATGAAAATCAACCTTGAAACGTGAAGAATGCATGCAAAGTAAAAGAACCGAAGAAAACCTAGTGGTGTTGTGATATTTGGTGTTGGCCGAATTATGCTATGAGTGATAACTTGTGTTGTGTTTTGATTTTTAGATCCTAAGTTGTGAAATTGTGGGACGGAGGATGGGATCACCATTGGAGATGAAGTTGTAATTAAAGAACACATAAAATTGGTATTGGCCCAATGCCATGAGGAAGAGAAACCCGAATTGCAAGCTTTGTAACAATTGGAAATTTTATTTGCTTGTGATGAATAAATAAAATTAGGATTGTGGCCAAACAAATTAAAAGATGTTAAGGCTTAAAGGATCGAGTTAAAGGATTAACAAGCCTTGTGATGTTAAGCATGGATTAAGGATTCAATTAGAATGATTTAATGTTGGCCAAATCCTATTTAGGGCAGAGTGAGACGTAATCGTAATGAGATGTATATCAAAGCTAAGGATTAGAGAGCCTTGACCTTATGAGGAGAAAAATGTAAACCATAATCAAGGTTAATGTCTCGGATTGATAAAGGTTTAATATCCAAGCCAAGGGTTGTTAATGATTAAGGTTAGTGATTTATTCAGGTAAAGATTTAACCGAATACAGGAAATAAAAGAGAGACTTAGGTTTAATCCTAAATCCGTCAGTTGTTGATTAGAACCCTAATCAAGATACCTATAAGTATATGTGCATAGATATTATATTGCAATATTAAATAATTAATGACCTAAGTTTTAAATATTAGTTAAAGAATAAATTAAATAAAATATTTAATGATTAAAAGAATTATATTGATATATATATATATATATATTATCAAAAAAAAGAAATATAATATAGTTGCCATTCGGAAACGTTCCGACGAATGGAAGGTACGAAGTCAAGTGATGAACGGGAAGTTCAAGATGGATTAAGAAATATCCGGCAACTATATTATACCATTAAATTAAGTAATGAGTAGAATTATCGCTACTTGTCCTTAGTGGACTTCAAGATAGGACTGTCGGGTAATTCGTAGGACCGACACGTACCAATATGGTTTCATCTATACGCAGTACATTGAAAGATTGAACCTATTCCTTGTAGGCGAGGAGCCAAGTGAGCAAAGGAGAATTTGCGAGGAGTACTGTAAGTGAATCTTACCCCTTTTGGAAAACTGGAATGATACACTGCATGTTTTATTGTGCATGGCAAGATGTTTTTAATACATATGAAATGTATTGCATGAAGAATGTTTCAAGTACGCATGATATTTCGAACATGTCATAGCATGATCATTTGCATGAACGCATGAGAGACGTTTTGATTGCAAATGAAAGTACGATGTTTTCAAGAGTGGCATGGCATGTTCATTGCATAGAAAACATGAAAAGTTATTTTATGCAAATGAAAGAGAATTTATGTTATGATTAAGCACGAAGGTTTTGGTTGAATATGTACTAAGTTAAGTGAGGTTCGACATCCATGCCGAGGGACGTTGTTCGTGAAGGATGGATGAATGGACGCCCATACCCAGGTACGTTGTTCGTGAAGGATGGGTTAGTCCGTGAGGTATGTGCAACCACACCGAGGAACGTTGCTCGAGAAGGTGTGGCGCCTCCAAGGGTCGTGTCTAGCCATCAGGCCTGGGGCCACTTCAAGGGCTAGCTCGACCAGATGTAAGGTCTCCAAGGGAATTCGGGGACAGTTCCGAAGGGAACGCACAACCCTGACTTCAGGGGTCAAATGGAGCGAGCCCACAAGTAAGAGATACGAAATGGTTGTGAAAAGGCCAACAGTGGCACAAGTATGAAATGAATGATTTTCAAGGGCCAAGGGCCAATTTTATAAGCAAGAATGAAAGAAAGATTTTCAAGGGCCTGAGGCCAATTCCGAGATTTGAAATGCATTTGAAAAGGCCAAGAGTGGCAAGAGATTTTAGTGCATGGCATGTGCATCACGGAGCATGCATATGCATCATGGCTTTTTATGCACTAACTCATGAATTACAGTTTTGCATTTCTTCTCTTATCGCTACAATGTATTGAAGTAAGTATGCTTTTAAAGCTATGTTTTATTAAAGTTCATGTTTCAACTGTTGTTCCTTACTGAGTCTTTCGACTCATAGTTTGTAAATCGTATCATTCCAGATCCACAAGATAACTGGGGAGCAGAGGAGTATCTCACGTAGAAATCCTGGAAGTTTGGGGATTGGAGCCGGAGTTGGTGAACTCCGAGGTAGGACTTGGGAGTGCTGGTTTTGATCAAGTGGCAGTATGTTGCCCTAGTACGTTTTGTATAAGTTGCAAACAAGATGCAATGTATAGACTTTTATGAATTATGATGTGTATACCGAGAGGTTATGATCATTGGGCTTGTATCTCAGCCAACATGTGGATCCTGAGTGAGCCATCCTATGTGTATATTTTTTTTAAAAAAAAATTCCGCTGTAAGAGTTAGTGTAAGCGCTGGAGTGTTCCCTGGGAATGCTCGCGGCTGTCACGGTCCCTGCGGGATGGCGTTCGGGGCGTGACACATGATGTTACGAACATGTCATAGCATGATCATTTGCATGAACGCATGAGAGACGTTTTGATGCAAATGAAATTACGATGTTTTCAAGAGTGGCATGACATGTTCATTGCATAGAAACATGAAAAGTTGTTTTATGCAAATGAGAGAATTTATGTTATGATTAAGCCCGGGGGCTTTGGGTCAGATCCGTACCAAGTTAAGTGAGGTTCATCATCTATACCGAGGAACGTTGATCGAGAAGGATGGATGAATGGAACCTAGGACGCCCATACCGAGGGACGTTGATCGAGAAGGTTGGGTAAGTCCTTGAGGTATGTGCAACCACAACGAGGAACGTTGCTCGAGAAGGTGTGACGCCTCCAAGGGTCATGTCTAGCCACTGAAGGACGAATGCGAGAAGGTGTGCTAGCTTGACCGTATGTAAGGTCCCCAAGGGAAATCGGGGACAGTTCCAATGGGAACGCACAACCCTGACTTCAAGGGTTAAATGGAGCGAATAAGCCCACAAGTGTGAATAAGAGATTTTCCAGAGCCTGTGGCCAATTTCGAGATTTGGAATGTATTTGAAAAGGCCAAGAGTGGCAAGAGATTTAGTGCATGGCATGTGCATCGCGGAGCATGCATATGCATCATGGTTTTTATGCACTATCTCATGACTTACAGTTATGCATTTCTTTTCTTAACTTTACAGTGTATTGAAGTAAGTATGTTTTTAAAGCCATGTTTTATCGAAGTTCATGTTTCAAACTGTGTTCCTTACTGAGTCTTTCGAATCATAGTTTTTAATCGTATCATTCCAGATCCACAAGAAGATTGGGGAGCAGAGGATTATCTCACGTAGAAATCCTAGGAGTTCGGGAGTTGGAGTCGGAATTGGTGAACTCCGAGTTAGCACTAGTGAGTGCTGGTTTGTTTTGAGTGGCAGTATGTTGCCCTATTACGTTTTGTATGAGTTTGCGGACAAGATGCAATGTAAATACTTTTATGAGTTATAATTCGTTTACCGAGGGGTTATGTTCTTTGAGCTTGTATCTCAGCCAACATGTGGATCCTGAGTGAGTCTTCCGATGTGTATAATAAAACTTTTTCCGCTGTAAGAGTTAGTGTAAGCGCTGGAGTGTTCCCGGGGAATGCTCGCGGCTGTCACGATCCCTACGGGATGCCGTTCGGGGCGTGACATATAGTTTGTTCTCCCGAAACAAGAATCCATCAAGCCTAAAGAACTTTCCACACGAGGTTTTCTCACACGCTCTATATTCCTCACAAAATTCCCGGTCATCAGGGTATAGATTCTTAATATGTTCAAAACCAAGCAATTTTGCATCAAGTGTGGAAAGTAATGCATACTTGCGAGAAAGTGCATCGTCGACCACATTCTCCTTACCTTGCTTGTATCGAATGACGTATGGAAACGTCTCAATGAATTCCACCCATCGCGCATGCCTTTTATTAAGCTTGTGTTGACCCTTCAGATGTTTCAAGGATTCGTGATCGGTATGAATCA
Organism: Myrica gale; assembly: GCA_963930655.1. Classification (NCBI taxonomy): domain Eukaryota; kingdom Viridiplantae; phylum Streptophyta; class Magnoliopsida; order Fagales; family Myricaceae; genus Myrica; species Myrica gale. Next base: position 15,539,895 of record OZ005610.1, on the reverse strand, counting down.
CAAACTCCTTAGGCCATAGATAATGCTGCCACGTCTCTAAAGCTCGAACCAACGCATACAACTACTCTTCATATGTTGGGTAGTTTAAGGCTGCCCCGCTGAGCTTCTCGCTAAAGTAGGCTATTGGTCGTCCTTCTTGCATAAGAACGGCGCCTATACCAATACCTGAAGCATCACATTCAATTTCAAACATTTTAGAAAAATTAGGTAAAGACAACAAAGGTACGTTAGTCAACTTCTCCTTGAGTAATTGAAACGCCTTCTCTTGCTCTTCTCCCCATCGAAATCCAACGTTCTTCTTGATCACATCTGTAAGTGGTGCGGCTATGCTACTAAAGTCCTTCACGAACTGCCGGTAAAAGCAAGTCCTTGAAAACTACGAACATTACCTACACTCGTGGGACTCGGCCAATCTTGGATTGCACGGATTTTCTCTTCATCAACCTGTAACAACAAAGCCCAAAAATACAAGCTTATCGGTGTAAAACGTGCACTTTTTCAAATTAGCAAACAACTTCTCTTTCCTTAGCACATCTAACACATATTTCAGATGTATTACATGATCGTCCATGTTTTTGCTATAAATGAGGATATCATCAAAGTAGACAACAACAAATCTACCTATAAAAGCACGCAAAACATGGTTCATAAGTCTCATAAAGGTGCTCGGGGCATTAGTCAAACCAAAAGGCATAACTAACCATTCATACAAACCATATTTTGTTTTAAAAGCGGTTTTCCACTCATCTCCTTCTTTGATCCTAATTTGATGATAACCAACTCTTTAAATCAATTTTGGAAAATATGCAAGAACCATGCAGCTCATCTAACATGTCATCTAAGCGTGGAATAGGATGACGATACTTCACCGTTATATTGTTGATAGCTCGACAATCAACACATTCTCCACGTCCCATCCTTCTTAGGTACAAGTAGAACCGGAACAGCACATGGGCTCATGCTTTCGTTCACGTGCCCCTTATCCAACAACTCACTGACTTGCCGTTGAAGCTCCTTGGTCTCCTCGGGATTGCTCCTATAAGCTGGTCGATTTGGAATGGCAGCACCGGGGACAAAATCAATTTGATGTTCAATCCCTCGAATCGGAGGTAATCCATGTGGTGTTTCTTCGGAGAAGACATCATCATATTCCTGCAAAAGAGAAACAATAGATGTAGACAAAGTATGGTCAAGAGCGTTAGTGTTTAAAAAGGCCTCTTTGTACAAAAGTACAATCATCGGCTGATTTGAAAGCATCGCTCGCTTGATCTCACTCACTTTTGCATAGAAATTCTTTTTTCTCTTTGATTTTCTCTCAATGGCCGAACCTCCTCTCTCGAATTTTCACGCACTCTCTGATTTTCACTCTCTTTCATTTTCTCATTCTCTTTCTTTTGCTCACTCTCTTTCTTTTGATTACTCTCTTGCTGCAACCTCACTTGATCTTCATATACTTGCTGCGGTGTCAAGGGTACAAGAGTGATTGACTTCTGATTAAGTACAAAAGAGTACTTATTCGTCAAGCCATCATGCTTCACATGTCGGTCGAACTGCCATGGTCGCCCTAGTAATAAGTGTCCCGCTTGCATTGGTACTACATCACATAAGACTTCATCTTCGTACTTACCAATTCGAAAGGCTACTATCACTTGCTTGTTCACCCTTATTTCTCCACTATCATTCAGCCATTGCAACTTGTAGGGCTTAGGATGTTTCAACACGGGCAATCCCAACTTTTCAACCATGACTGTTGCCACATTAGTACAACTACCTCCATCAATAATCACACTACATACCTTATCTTTGAGTAGCACCTAGTGTGAAAGATGTTCTCCCGCTGTACTTCCTCATCACCTTTTGCTTGCAAGCTTGAGGCTCTCCTTGCCACCAAGGTCAACGCATCAGGGGCTATGTATTCATCCTCGGAAACATCCTCCAAGGGTGGCATGTCGTCAGTGTCAGATTCTTCACTATCGGTCACGATCTCTCCATTGGCCTTCAACACCATGACTTGCTTGTTTGGACATTGGCTTGCTATGTGTCCCCCTGCCTTGACATCGAAAACACTTGATATCACGATTTCTAGAAGTAGAAGCTTCAGTTTTACCTTGAGAAGTGTGGCTGGTGGTAGGGGTTTGGGCTCGGGTTTGGACACTTGTGACTTGTCCATGGGCTTGGTGTAGCTTGCCTTGGAAAAAGTAGAATTCGAATTATGGCTTGCACGTCCCCCACTTCCTCTCTTGAGTTGTTGCTCCACTTTGATAGAATTCAAATTATGTCTTCTATCTCCACATAACGTTGCATCTCCACCCTATCATGGATCTCCCGATTCAAGCCATGTAGGAAACGAGCCATGGTAGCCTCTCGATCCACCTCAATATTTGCACGGATCATGGCCATCTCCATCTCCTTGTAATAGTCTTCTACGCTTCGACTTCCTTGCTTAAGGCTTTGTAACTTTTTGTACAGCTCCCGGTAGTAGTAGCTTGGAACGAATCCTTTTCTCATGACCGCCTTCATAGTCTCCCATGTCTCTATTGGACGTTCTCCATTCCGCCTCCTATTTATCACAAGTTGATCCCACCAAGTTATAGCATACTCAGAAAACTCAATGACTGCTAATTTTACCTTCTTGGTTTCGGAGTAGTTATGACAATAAAAAATAAAAGGGATAAGTAAACCCGAACTAGAACCTGGCTCTGATACCAAATGATGTGAACCCCGTTATCCCGTAACGAGACCCGACAACTATAGGGAACCCAAGATCGTGTCTAGGACTGATTCGGATGGAACCTCGACCCGTTGCTTAAGAAAGCAAGAACCTCGGTATGGTGAGGACGCCACAAACAGTGATGGAAATCTGTTTGATAAGTCAAGATGAACGCCACGGGAAATCCCGATAAGTTCGAGAAGTTCTTCAAAGAACCAAAGAGAATTAAAACCTCACAAAACCGTGTATATTCAATGTCTCGAACTAAAACTCAAGCCTCAATATATAGGTCAAACCAATACACAAAAAACCCTAATGGAAACACTCCTAAACATGGAAATAAAGTGGCGCCTAAACCTAGTTCAAAAGGAAACTAAATAATACCTAAACCAGCTGCTGCAATTAAGGAAAGAATCCTTTCTTGCCTAACAAAACCCTTGGGCGCCTAACATAGGAATCTAACTATGGAATATGATAATTACTCGACCAAAAATAATAAACTAACCTAAGGAAGACTTCTTGGCCGAACTAAATCACCACATGGCTGAACTAAACCCTAATTGCCTTAAATAAAACACTCTTCAAATGGCAATAGGGTGCTGGCCGACCATCATGTCAAAAGACCATGAATGGAAATGATTTGGAGCTTAACATAGCCATTTATGAGAATACGGGCAAGGCTTCAAAGGAGCTAATTCAAGTCCCCGAAGAGCCGGTTACGAGAGAACGAGCCAAGAAGTTCAAGGACGTACTCGACGAAATCATTCATGAGATATGGGCCCAAGCCCATTCGTGGAAGCCCATCAAAGATGACCCACTTTCTAGAAGGATCCGGTCAAGAGATAATGTTGGGTCTATTCTAGAAGAATCGGATTGCATGGAAATTCAAAGGGCAAAATCCTTTCCTTTTGAAATCTTTTGATTATTTATTTTGTTCAGCATTTACTTTCCTTGTTGGGTACTGTTCACGTCCAGGTCTAGAGTTAGGCAAATAAAGAATATTTCTTTACTTTATTTTGGTACTGTTCACGTCCAAAATATAGTTCCTTAAATAGGTTGTTGTTTTAGGCAACTAAGGAGTTATTTCCTTAGTCTTCCTTTTTGGTTTAGGCGACAAGTATGTTAGGAAATAAGGAAATTTATTTCCTTATTTGTCTTATGTGTTTTAGGCAAGCTAGGATTTAATTACTTGCCTAATTTCGAATTTTAATTAGGTTTCTATGTTAGGTTTATTTCCTTGTTATTTTCAGCCCTTTAAAAAGGAGCTCTTGCATTGTAATTGAGACAGACATTGATCAATGAAATTGTGAGAGTTATTCTCTTTGGTTCTTTGAAGAACTTATCGGGATTTCCCGTGGCGTTCATCCTGACTTATCAAACGGATTTCCATCCCGTTTGTGGCGTCTTCACCATACCGAGGTTCTTGCTTTCCTAAGCAAGGGGTCGAGGTTCCATCCGAATCGGTCCTAGAAACGATCTTGGGTTCCCTATAGTTGTTGGGTCTCGTTACGGGTTAACGGGGTTCACATCATTTGGTATCAGAGCTTTGATTCTAGTTCGGGTTTGCCTATCCTTTATTTGTTTTCGTTCCTTTGTTTCTTCTCCAACCTGTCACACATCCTTTGCCTATCTTTCAAAATTTCGTTCATTGTTTTTTTTTCTCTTCTCTAATTCGGTTCACACCATCTATCTTTCCTGAGTCGAATTTCCCAAAAAATAAAAATAAAAAAAATAAAATCCGAAAATCTCATTTTATTGAGGTTCCTGTTATTCTGAAATTCACCCCACCCCAAAGTCCTATTATTTTGAGTGAAACACGAGTGACGAGTGATCTAATCTTGAGTGTAAACACATCAGGGAGCGATTTGGGAGGTCCTTGTTATGTCTTTCGTTTTAACATTGTTTTTGTATTAATCATGTCTCGTGATATTGGAAAGAGCGTTGCCAGCGATGATACGAGCCTGGCTGAACATAGATTACTCATGGAGGCCTTGGTGAGTCGCCTGGAGAAATCTCTGAAGGCGGAAATAGAGTCAGTCCACGAGACGGTGGATCGCACAAATGAGACGGTGGAGCGCACAAATGAACGGATAGCTCGGCTGGAAACACAACAACCCCAAAACGACCGCACCTTCCGTAGACGGGGAGAGAGTACCACGGAGAGAGGAAAGAGACTACGAAGAAGAGCCTTACAGATCTGATTTTGAAGAAGAAGCAGATCGTGATATTGGCTATAGGAGATATGGCGGACGAAGGGAGCCTAGGATTCGAGAAGACAACAATTTCAGTGGTATCAAGATGAAAATTTCGTCTTTCCAAGGGAGATCTGATCCGGAAGCTTACCTTGAGTGGGAGAAGAAGATGGAATTCGTGTTCGATTGCCATAACTACTCCGAAGCTAAGAAGGTAAAATTAGCCGTTATTGAGTTTTCTGACTATGCTATAACATGGTGGGATCAACTTGTGACAAATAGAAGGCGGAATGGAGAACGTCCCATAGAGACATGGGATGCTTTGAAGGCGGTCATGAGAAAAAGGTTTGTTCCAAGCTACTACCACCGGGAGTTGTACAAAAAGCGACAAGATCTTAGACCGGGACGCCGGATTGTAGCGGACTACCAAAAGGAGACGTATGAGTCACAAACGTCCAAATCTGAGATCAAGCAATTTCACCAACGTCGGGATTCATTTGAGCAGCAGTCACAAAACGCCCCCAAATTCCGTAGTCGAGAATTCCATGAGGCATTCCTGGAGTGGGAGAAGAAGATGAAAGACCTCATGTTTGCTCGTAACAAATCCGAGCTGAAGCCCACGAAGGTCAGCGACGTACCTCAAGAGAATTGTTGGGTTGTTGCCGACAATAACGATTCCACCACCGACGATCTACCACCCGTGGTGGAATCCTACAAGGAGGTGGATGAATCACAATCAGCCCAATCCGAGTTGAAGCCCGAGAATGTCAGCCACGTCACTCACGAGAATTGTTGCATCGCTGCCGAAAATGACGATTCCACCCCTGACGATCTGCCACCCTTGGACGAAATTCCTGTGGAGGATCCTTTAGCTCATGAAGTATTTCCATTGATGGCAAACGAAGCATTGCCACCGACGCAAGTATATGAGGATCCCTATGTCCAGGAATATGAGGTTGTCATTCCCGAGGAAACACGATATGACGCTATTTTTGATTTGAGGACAAATCACTTTCAAGAGGAGGGGAATGATGAGAATACAGGCAAGGCTTCAAAGGAGCTAATTCAAGTCCCCGAAGAGCCGGTTATGAGAGAACGAGCCAAGAAGTTCAAGGACGTACTCGACGAAATCATTCATGAGATATGGGCCCAAGCCCATTCGTGGAAGCCCATCAAAGATGACCCACTTTCTAGAAGGATCCGGTCAAGAGATAATGTTGGGTCTATTCTAGAAGAATCGGATTGCATGGAAATTCAAAGGGCAAAATCCTTTCCTTTTGAAATCTTTTGATTATTTATTTTGTTCGGCATTTACTTTCCTTGTTGGGTACTGTTCACGTCCAGGTCTAGAGTTAGGCAAATAAAGAATATTTCTTTACTTTATTTTGGTACTGTTCACGTCCAAAATATAGTTCCTTAAATAGGTTGTTGTTTTAGAAAACTAAGGAGTTATTTCCTTAGTCTTCCTTTTTGGTTTAGGCGACAAGTATTTTAGGAAATAAGGAAATTTATTTCCTTATTTGTCTTATGTGTTTTAGGCAAGCTAGGATTTAATTACTTGCCTAATTTCGAATTTTAATTAGGTTTCTATGTTAGGTTTATTTCCTTGTTATTTTCAGCCCTTTAAAAAGGAGCTCTTGCATTGTAATTGAGACAGACATTGATCAATGAAATTGTGAGAGTTATTCTCTTTGGTTCTTTGAAGAACTTATCGAACTTATCGGGATTTCCCGTGGCGTTCATCCTGACTTATCAAACGGATTTTCATCCCGTTTATGGCGTCTTCACCATACCGAGGTTCTTGCTTTCCTAAGCAACGGGTCGAGGTTCCATTTGAATCAGTCCTAGAAACGATCTTGGGTTCCCTATAGTTGCCGGGTCTCGTTACGGGATAACGGGGTTCACATCAGCCATGCAATCTGAATCTTCTAGAATAGTCCCATATTTGTCTCTTGGCCGGATCCTTCTAGAGTGTGCATCATCTTTAATGGGCCGTGCATCATCTTGAGTGGGCCTCCACGAATGGGTTTGGGCCCATATCTCTTTACTGAGTTCAACGAGGGTATCTTTGAACTCCTTGTCTCGGGCTCTCATATCCAGCTGTGCTACTTCATTCAGTTCTTTTGGAACTAAACAAACAATCAAACAATTCCAGCAATGATTCAGCAAGAACTCATCAAGGAATTTTAGAGAAAGCAAGATAAATAATATCAAGGGAATAAGAATACAAAGAACACGATGGATTAGAAAGGTGGAAACTAGAATAGGTAGTGATTCGTCACAGGAGGAAAAAAAAATACTTGTTTGGGGTGAAGAGATTTTCGTACTAATAGGAACCCATATGGAAACAATCGAATTTTTTTTTTCGGAACCCTTTTCTTTCTTCTGTTTTTGTGAGTCTCTTTCTCTTTTCCTTTGATAACAAGAGCACAAGATCTCAAGATACTAAGGTATGAAACTTTCGAACAAGAGGTAACATGAACCAGAACAATAAAAGCTTGAATAGAGAAGTCAAGAAGTTTCGGCTAAGAAGGGTAGTTGATATGAGTCGACTGTAGGACAGAAACAAAAAAACGAAGTTAGAGAAGGTATGCAAAGGATATGAAAAGAAGAAACAAAGGACGAAAACAAATAAAGGATAGGCAAACCCGAACTAGAACCAAAGCTCTGATACCAAATGATGTGAACCCCGTTATCCCATAACGATACCCAACAACTATAGGGGAACCCAAGATCGTTTCTAGGACTGATTCGGATGGAACCTCGACCTGTTGCTTAGGAAAGCAAGAACCTCGGTATGGTGAATACGCCACAAACGGGGATGAAAATCCGTTTGATAAGTTGAGTTGAACGCCACGGGAAATCCCGATAAGTTCGAGAAGTTCTTCAAAGAACCAAAGAGAATTAGACCTCACAAAAGTCGTGTATATTGAATGCCTTCGAAATACAAACTTAGGCCTCTATATATAGGCCATCTAAGACACGAAAAACCCTAAAAGAGACACTCACAAATATGGCAATAATGGGGCGGCTAACCCTAGCAAATAAGGTAACTTATTGACACCTAAAACAAACTCGATTACTAAGGAAATAAAACTTGGCGCCTAAACCAAAAAGGAAACAAAATTAGGGCACCAAATCAGCTACACCATCCGAACTACTATGGAAAGAAAAATGCTCCTAACATAGCCATTCACGTCCAAGCCAATTATGGAATAAAGGTGGCGTGTAAATCATGTAGATCAGCCTTGCTCAGCTTCTAGAACGTGTATCACATTGACACTCCTTTGTGGGCCACGTGGGTCTTGTTCAATGGGCCTCCATGAATTTGCTTGAGCCCATGCCGCTTGAATCAGCCCATTGAGTAGCTCCTTAAACTTCTTGGCTCGTGCCCTCGTAACCGGCCCAATGGGAACTGGAATTGGATCCTCCAACGATGTACCGTGATTTCCTTCAATACGTAAAGGCAAATTGAAATAGGAAATAAATTTCCTTTTTTGACTTAAAGAGCTGGACGAAAAAAAAAAAACAAACTTTCCTAACTCAACTAACAGGTCTCACGGCAACAGAAAAGGCAAGGAACTTTGGTGGCTGGACACACTCGACTAACAAAGGAAAATTAAAAGAAAACTATATGTGCCTAAAAGAGACAACACATCTAACACAAAAGCTCACACGGAAATTTAAATCTTGAATCAAAAATAAATAATCAGAAGATTTCAAAAGGAAAGGATTTTGTCCTAGAATTTTCATGTAATCTGATTCTTCTAGAATAGTCCCAAAATTATCTCTTGACCGGATCCTTCTAGAAAGTGAATCATCTTTGATGGTCTTCCACGAATGGGCTTGGACCCATATCCCATGAATGATTTCATCGAGTACGTCCTTGAGCTTCTTGTCTCGTTCTCTCGTAACCGGCCCTACGGGATCTTGAACTAGCACCTTTGACGCCTTGCTCGTATTCTCATCAACTATTGCCCTACCCGAGGCCCAAACGAGCGACCCGGGGCATCTCATGCTGTGGGCGCCGTTTGGCCCCCAAAGGTAGGGGTTTGTGCCCAACGGCGCAGCCAGCCGCGCCCCGCCACCCCCAGGCCGGTGAGACGCCAACCAACTTTGACCAAGAAGTTCATTAAAAGCATTTTGAAGCTCACTAAAAGAAGTTTCATGCTCATCATCGGAAGAGTGTACCTCATCATCATCCTCATCAGTATCTTCAAAAGCCATGAAGCACATGTTGGTAATTTCTCTATCTTCTTCTTCGGAAGAGGAGAAGGAATTTTCATTGTTAGCCTTCCAAGATGTCTTCTTGTATTTGAGGCTTTTCGTTCCTTTCTTGCTCTTGAGGAAGTTCTTGAACTTTCTAGTTGAGGATTTGAAGCGATCCTCATTGTTGAGGTTTTGAAGCGATCCTCATCTTCTTTTTGCTCTCATCTTCATTCTCAAGCATTTGGATCTCATGGGTCTTGAGTGATCCAATTAGCTCATCCAGAGGAAGCTTTGTGAGATCCTTGGCTTCTTGTATGACAGTCACTTTGGCCTCCCATGTCTTTGATAGTGACCTAAGGATTTTTCTCACCAAATCGGAGTTAGTATAAGATTTACCAAGTGCATTCAAATAATTTATAATTGTGGTAAATCTAGTATACATGACAGTAATGGACTCCTCTGGTGTCATTTTAAATAACTCATAGTTATGAACAAGCATGTTGATTTTTGACTCTTTGACATGACTTGTTCCTTCATGACTAATTTCTAACATATGCCATATATCTCTAGCATTTGAGCAAGATGCAATTTTATTAAATTCACCATATGCAATATAATATGTTCATGGCTCTTGCATCCAGAAAGATTTTCATTTTATCATTTCCATCATATTCGTTTTCGCTTTTGAGAGTTTCAACCTCTCCAACTTTCTTTGAGGGAATATGAGAGCCATTTAAAATACAAATCCATAAGTTAAAATGATGCAAATCAAGGAGCTGGACTTGTACGTGACCAAGGAGCTGGACTTGTTGAGCATACACACATGGGAATGGAGCTCAAGACCCTTTGTCACTTCCTAGTGGCCCAATTACAAGACTTAGAGCCAAACGTTTCAAGGAAGCACTCAATGCGCTAATCCAAGAAAGTTGGGCTGATTTTGAAAATACCAAAATGGGCTCCAATAATAATCAAGGCCTAATCCATGTCATCAGGGCAAGTGAAGAGACTCATATCCATGCACCAACGTGAACAGTAACGTTTGACCCTTTATGAGCTCCAATTTATTGAGTTTTAAGGCTATTTAATAGGGGAATAAACTTGGTCTTTGCTGGGGCATGATTAGTACATTGTACCTTGTCCTTTAGCTATTTTTGGCTGCCTCTAGTAGACAAAGAGGCCTAATTTCGTGGGAACCTGTTATGGTAATATTTATGTGACTTTAAAGCTATAGTTATGCCTTTCCTATTCTTGGAGGGATGTTCCAAGTATTTAGATGGTCATTTCCGCGTGAACAGTAACTTCGAATTTCAATATTGATTTTTCAGATCATTTGAGAGGTCTTGTGTTCCTCTTGGTTCTTCAAAGAACTCTTTGAACTTATCAAGTTCATCTTGTGGCGTTCAAGCAACCGAAACTTATCACCTACACTTCTTGGTGTGGCGTTTCAATCCTTCGCAGTCTTGGTTCATCATCTGGTCAGGTGAAGGGTCAAGGCTCAACAAATCTTGTCTTCACGATCTGGGGGTTTCAATCCATCATTGTTATCGGGTTTCATCACAATTGTTGGTGGAGTTCATATCATTTTGGTATCAGAGCTTTGGTTCTAAGATAAGTTTGACTATCTTTTATTCGCATTTCTATTTCCTGTTCCTTGATAAAAAAAAAATTGTTTCTATTTCCTGTTCCTTGCTCAAAAAAAATCGTTTCTATTTCCTGTTCCTTGGTCAGAAAAAAAAAACAAGGACGAAAAAAAGAAAGAAAGAACGAAGTATACGATTCCAGAAAGAAAAACTCTTCCTTTCTGAGTCTCTCACCTTATTCAAGTTCTTGATCTATTTGTTGAGTTTGGTGTTTCTCATCATTGAATCGCTGCTGGATTATCTTGCATTTGTTCTTGAAGTTCGATTAAGAACTAAAGAAGACACAAAAGAGTGGAAAAAGGCAAGAGTGTGTGAGACCATAAGAGGGTAAAAGCCGTTTAGAGTGAAAACACGAGTGCTAGTGTATCCATCCTTGAGTGAAACACGTGAGGGAGTGTTCGTGAGGATTCTAACCTTGTTTTGCAGATTTTTAAACATGTCCAATAATCAAGAAGAAGATGCAACCGAAGAATCTCGACAACCTAGAGTTCCAAACCTCCAAATGCAAGCAATGTTAGGGGAGATGAGGCGTATGTTGAGAGATGAATTAGAGCCTATTCATGCAAGGTTGGATAGGGTAGAAGCTGGAACTCCTAGAGACCAGCGACAAGACATTCCCAATGGGCAGCGAGGTGGGCGTGTTCCTTGGAGGAATGTTGAGGAAGAGGAGTCAGAGGATATTGATGAGCCATATGTGAATCGAGGAAGGTATGAGCGTGGGTATGGGAATAGAGAAGCTAGGACGGGTAGACCCAGGAGGGATAATGATTTAGGATGCATAAAGATTAAAATTCCATCTTTTCAAGGTAAGAATGATCCTGAAGTTTATTTGGAGTGGGAAACAAAGATGGAGATGGTGTTTGACTGTCACAACTACTCAGAGATAAAGAAGGTTAAGTTGGCTGCAATTGAGTTTACTGATTATGCCATTGTTTGGTGGGATCAACTATTGATTAGTAGGAGAAGGAATAGAGAGCCACCCGTAGACACTTGGGAGGAGATGAAAATGCTTATGAGGAAGCGTTTTGTACCCAGCCACTATTATAGGGGATTGTATCAAAAGTTGCAGAGGTTAACTCAAGGTTCCAAGAGCGTGGATGAATATTACAAGGAGATGGAGGTAGCTATAATCCGGGCCAATATAGAAGAGGATCGGGAAGCCACCATGGCTAGGTTCTTGCACGGATTAAATCGAGAGATTGCAGATATAGTCGAGATGCAGCACTATGTTGAATTGACGGATATGGTGCATCAAGCCATAAAAGTGGAGGAGCAATTCAAACGAAAGGGATTGTATAGGAGGGGACAACCTATGACTACCACCAATCCATGGAAGACAGCTCCAAAAAGGGACGAGCAGCTGCACAATAAGCCAAAGTTTGAGCCCTTTAAGAATGCCAATTCAAAACCTGCCACTTCTTCAGGTAATATGGAAGCTTCAAGTTCTAAAACTCGTGATATTAAGTGTTTTAAATGTCAGGGGCGGGGACACATAGCCAGCCGGTGTGTAAACAAAAGGGTGATGGTTTATAAACGCCCAAGTAGAACTTGAATCAGAGAATGAGGAAGAAGTAGATGATGACGACATGCCATCTTTGGAGGATGATGATGAAGAGCAAAATGCTGTGATTGGAGATTTATTGGTAGCAAGGCGAGTTCTCAATGTGCAGATTAAGGAGGAAGAAAGTAACGAAAGGGAGAATCTATTTCATACTCGGTGCTTCGTAAACAACAAAGTTTGCAGTGTCATTATCGAAGGAGGGAGTTGCACCAATGTGGTCAGCACTTATTTGGTGGAGAAATTGGCCTTAACTACCTTGAAACATCCTCAACCTTACCGGCTTCAGTGGCTGAATGAATGTGGCGAAATCAAGGTGACAAGGCAAGTGTTGGTGGCATTAACAATTGGAAAATATGAAGATGAGGTGCTATGTGATGTGGTTCCTATGCATGCATGCCACTTATTGTTGGGAAGACCATGGCAGTATGATCTGAGGGTTACACATGATGGATTCACAAATAAGTATTCTTTCACTCTTAAAAAGCAGCCTATTACTCTTGTGCCTTTAACTCCAAAACAGGTCAGGGAGGACCAATTGAAGTTACAAAGATCAAATGAAAAAAAGAAGGAAAAAGAAAGAAAGGCCGAAATTGAAAAAAAGGAGTTTGGGAAAAAAGGACAGAAAAACATTGATCAGAGTGAAAAAGAAAGGGAGAGGATTTCGGCCATGGTAAGAGAGCAAGAGAGGAAAAATTTAGTTACATTGCAAAAAAAAGTGAGATCAAGAGAGCTTTATTTTCACATCAGCCCCTTATTGTACTTATGTACAAAGAGGCTCTTTTATGTACTAATGATCTCGTCGGTACTTTACCGAGCGAAATTGTTTCTCTTTTGCAGGAGTTTGAAGATGTCATTCCCGAAGAGGTACCTTATGGTTTACCTCCAATCCGAGGGATTGAACATCAAATCGATTTCATACCTGGTGCATCAATTCCAAACCGACCTGCTTATAGAAGTAATCCCGAGGAGACCAAGGAACTTCAAAAGCATGTAGGTGAATTATTGGAGAAGGGGTATGTGCGTGAAAGCATGAGTCCTTGGGCGGTTCCAGTGCTATTAGTTCCTAAGAAGGATGGGACATGGAGGATGTGTGTTGACTGCCGAGCCATCAACAACATCACGGTAAAATATCGTCATCCCATTCCTAGATTAGATGATATGCTGGATGAATTGCATGGTTCTTGTGTCTTTACAAAAATTGATCTTAAGAGTGGATATCATCAGATTCGGATGAAGGAAGGTGATGAATGGAAAACTGCTTTTAAGACTAAATATGGTTTGTATGAGTGGTTAGTGATGCCTTTCGGTTTAACTAATGCTCCAAGCACATTTATGCGTTTGATGAACCATGTTTTACGTGCATTTATTGGCAGATTTGTGGTTGTGTATTTTGATGATATCCTAATTTATAGCAAAAACTTGGAAGAACATGTAATGCATTTGAAATCTGTGTTGGAAATTCTAAGGAAAGAAAGGTTGTTTGCTAACCTCAAGAAGTGCACCTTTTGCACGGATAAGCTTGTGTTTCTTGGTTTTGTTGTTAGTAATAAAGGAATTGAGGTGGACGAGGAAAAGGTGAAGGCAATCCAAGAGTGGCCAATGCCTACAACAATCAGCCAAGTGAGGAGCTTCCACGGCTTAGCTAGCTTCTATAGACGGTTTGTGCGTGATTTTAGTAGCTTAGCCGCCCCTCTTACTGAAGTCATCAAGAAAAATGTGTCATTTAAGTGGGGGAAAGAACAAGAAAAGACATTTAATCTGATCAAAGAGAAGTTAACCAATGCACCTTTGCTTGTTTTACCTAACTTTGCTAAAACTTTTGAAATTGAGTGTGATGCTTCAGGAATAGGCATAGGAGCTGTTTTGATGCAAGAAGGTCGTCCAATTGCTTATTTCAGCGAAAAGTTGAGTGGGGCAGCCCTAAATTATCCCACTTATGATAAGGAGATGTACGCCCTGGTAAGGGCTTTGGAAAATTGGCAACACTATCTATGGCCAAAGGAATTTGTGATTCACACAGATCATGAATCTTTGAAGCATTTGAAAGGACAGCACATGTTGAACAAACTTCATGCCAAGTGGGTGGAATTCATTGAAACATTTCCTTATGTGATCAGATACAAGCAAGGTAAGAAAAATGTGGTGGCTGATGCTTTGTCTCGAAGGTATGCCTTACTTTCCATGGTAGATACAAAATTGCTTGGCTTTGAATACATTAAGTATTTGTATGCACAAGATTCTGATTTTGGTGATGTGTTCAATGCATGTGAAAAAGTGGCATATGATAAGTTTTATAGGCATGATGGATTTTTGTTTCGGGAGAATAAATTGTGTGTGCCTATGTGTTCTTTGCGTGAATTGCTTGTGAGAGAAGCTCATGGTGGTGGATTTATGGGTCATTTTGGTGTAGCTAAGACTTTCGGAATTTTGCATGATCATTTCTTTTGGCCTCATATGAAACGTGATGTGGAACGAATATGTGAGAAGTGTATCACGTGTAAACAGTCTAAGTCTAAGTTGAAACCTCATGGTTTGTACACCCCTTTGCCAATACCTAGTGAACCTTGGACTAATATTTTCTATGGATTTTGTTTTAGGTTTACCTAGGACTAAGAGGGGAAGAGATTCAGTTTTTGTGGTGGTGGATAGATTTTCCAAGATGGCACACTTCATTGCATGTCATAAAACTGATGATGGATCACATATAGCTGATTTGTTCTTCAAAGAAGTTGTTCGGTTACATGGTATTCCCAGGACCATTGTCTCTGATAGGGATGCAAAGTTTTTGAGTTACTTTTGGAAGACTTTGTGGGGAAAATTGGGAACCAAGTTATTGTTTTCCACTACTTGTCATCCCCAAACGGATGGCCAAACTGAAGTAGTGAATAGAACTTTGTCTTCTTTGTTGCGTGCTATCATTAAAAAGAACTTGAAAACATGGGAAGATTGTTTGCCACATGTTGAATTTGCTTACAATAGAAGTATACATTCTGCAACTATGTTTTCACCATTTGAAGTTGTTTATGGCTTCAACCCATTGTCACCTTTGGATTTAATTCCTTTACCTTTGAGTGAACGTGTTAACTTAGATGGCAAAAAGAAAGTAGAATTTGTCAAGATGATTCATGAAAAGGCCCGGCTGAACATTGAAAAGAGGACTCAACAATATGTCAATCAAGCCAACAAGGGACGCAAGAAGGTAGTATTTGAACCTGGAGATTGGGTCTGGTTGCATTTAAGGAAGGAACGTTTTCCGGAGAAACGACGTTCAAAACTCCTACCTCGGGGTGATGGACCATTTCAAGTCATGGAACGCATCAACGATAATGCCTACAAGCTTGACTTACCCGGTGAGTACGGTGTCAGTGCAAGCTTTAATGTTACTGATTTGTCTCCATTTGATGTAGGTGCTGATTTGAGGACAAATCCTTCTCAAGAGGGGAAGAATGATGCAAATCAAGGAGCTGGACTTGTACGTGACCAAGGAGCTGGACTTGTTGAGCATACACATGGGAATGGAGCTCAAGACCCTTTGTCACTTCCTAGTGGCCCAATTACAAGACTTAGAGCCAAACGTTTCAAGGAAGCACTCAATGGGCTAATCCAAGAAAGTTGGGCTGATTTTGAAAATACCAAAATGGGCTCCAATAATAATCAAGGCCTAGTCCATGTCATCAGGGCAAGTGAAGAGACTCATATCCATGCACCAACGTGAACAGTAACGTTTGACCCTTTATGAGCTCCAATTTATTGAGTTTTAAGGCTATTTAATAGGGGAATAAACTTGGTCTTTGCTGGGGCATGATTAGTACATTGTACCTAGTCATTTAGCTATTTTTGGCTGCCTCTAGTAGACAAAGAGGCCTAATTTCGTGGGAACCGGTTATGGTAATATTTATGTGACTTTAAAGCTATAATTATGCCTTTCCTATTCTTGGAGGGATGTTCCAAGTATTTAGATGGCCATTTCCGCGTGAACAGTAACTTGGAATTCAATATTGATTTTTCAGATCATTTGAGAGGTCTTGTGTTCCTCTTGGTTCTTCAAAGAACTCTTTGAACTTATCAAGTTCATCTTGTGGCGTTCAAGCAACCGAAACTTATCACCTAGATTTCTTGGTGTGGCGTTTCAAACCTTCGTAGTCTTGGTTCATCATCTGGTCAGGTGAAGGGTCAAGGCTCAACAAATCTTGTCTTCACGATCTTGGGGTTTCAATCCATCATTGTTATCGGGTTTCATCACAATTGTTGGTGGAGTTCATATCACAACCTCACCAAGCATGAGATATACACTCTCAAAGCTTATTCTTTAGTGAACAACCTCACTAAAGGAAACACCACTTTTGATAGGTAGATTTAGGAACAAGACTCTCTCAAAGAGTAGATATAAAAATGGAAAGCTCTATCTCTTTATTCACACAAAGACTAGGATATGAAAGTGTGTTTTGTGTGAATGCTATGAGAAATATAGAATAGGAAGGTTTAGAATATTTCTCAAGTAGTAGAAATGATATCTGGTCGTTGGGTTATCATTTTAGAAGAAATGAAGGTTTATTTATAGGCCACATATGAAAACTAGCAGTTGCCTTTGGGAGTTTTTGATAAAACGAGACGGTCGACCGCAACATGAACCTGTCGACCGCTTCAAGTTACCGTTACCCAACGGTCATATTCTCAGAAGGTTCAACGGCTCTTTTATCAAAACCAACCGGTCGATCGCTACATGAGGCGGTCGAAGTACCGGTCGATCGCTACATGAGGCGGTTGAAGTACCGGTCGATCGCTTGAACAGCCGGTCGACCTACTCAACATATAAGCATGATCTGGTTCTTTTAAAAATAAGGTTTTTGACCACTTTTAAACACCAAATTTTGAAGACATACTTCCCATAAGTATATGAATGGTTTGTGAATATATTTGAGGTGTTTTGAAACCTATAAAAACATTTTAATCTTTCAAACAAAAGGTAAAACGGTTTATGCACGTTTTGAAAGATATGCAAGTGTGTGATTCAAATCCTTGTCAAATGTGAAATAAAGAGTTACAAGGATTATACCCTAAGGTCTTGAATCTACACTTTAAGCTCCTTGCATCTTCTTGTTCTTCTTTCTTCATGGTTCGACTCTTTTCGTCAAGTTGTCTTTGTCTTTAAAGATGTCCAATTTGTAAACCTCATCCGTTTATTGAAATCATCAAAATCTCGATTGTGCACAAAAGCCAACAAAACCAACACAGATTAAACAAAACAAGCAACACAAGAGATCCAAAAGATCTCAACAGATTTCATCCAATCGCCAAAGAGAAACCCACGGGCAAGGGTTTTTCCTTAAAACACTTTCCACTTTCTTCAAAAACCGAAACCCACAAGCAAATAAAAGAATGCTTTTGCCCGAGGTTTCACTTTCGCGTGGATTCCCTATGCGAATCAGCGAAGGAAACATGAAGAAAGGTAGAAAGAGAACTAACTTGGAACATTGAGATTTCACAAACCTCACTCCGATACCACTTGTTGGAATCGCGGGATCGGCGCAGTGGAAACAAGATCGTTGAAATCAGAGCAGCCCAAGCGTTCTGCCTCCTTCAAATCCACGCACACAGCTTTGAGAGAGAAGAATCATATAGAGAGAGAAGCTCTCTTTCAAGAAATCGAATTTCTCGTTTATCATCTTCAGTCTCTTCTCAAATGAATTTTCTGAGCTATTTGTAATGGCTGGCTCAAAAACTCAACTGAGCTTTAAGGATATCAAATCTCGGCAATAGGAACATCATGAAAAACTCTTTTTCATTAAACTCTTTATATTATTCTGTATTCCGAATTTATGGGCTTCTGCAAATTGTGATCATGTCCATTAACATATCACAATTGACCCCTGAGATAATGAGACTGTTTTTATGAAATCCTATTTGCTAACAATTATATGCTTATTTATCCTTCCACCATACTATATTCCACATGAGCTAATAGGATTGGAATAATTTCACCGATTAAGTTCCTAGCTCATATAATTCTTAATTCTCAGTCTGTGTCTAGGTGGACTTCCAAAACTTTTTCGCAAATATTTACTTAATATATAATATAAGTAAAACTCGTGAAAACAGTTTTTCACAAAATCTCGCTGCGCATTGTTTTTACAGGAGTCCAACAAAATACAGATATAATGAATATACTGTCTCATCAAGAGACTGGTGGATTCCATATTGAGCAATTATACAAATTCACTTACTATGCACAAGGCCCAACTTTGTCTGGAATATTTGATATGCGAAGATCATCACCAAATGACTCAGTCAAAGCACAAGCACACAACAAGTAAACATGCATAACTCTCTCAGGTCTATTGGGACTTGAGAGAATTATACAAATTCACTTAGTATAATTCATAGTAAGTGAATTATACAAATTCACTTAGTATGCACAAGACCCAATTTTGTCTGGAATATTTGATCTGCGAAGATCATTACCAAATAACTCAGTCAAAGCACAAGCACGCAACAAGTAAACATGCATAACTCTCTCAGGTCTAAGGACAACATAAGCTAATTGTGCTGAATATCATTGTCTACATCAGTGATCATTTCCAGAAGGTATTCATATTCGATTCCGTTCAGTGCATGTACTCTTACATTACACCCACTCGTCTGCTTAAGGTCACCACCTCAATGACGGAGTCCATAATTCTATCTTATAGAGGCACAACGAGTGTAGACCAATTTGTTCATTAACATGTACCTCGGTCTAGAACAAAGTGAGTCAACGAGGATCCGAAAAGTCATACTCCCTGCCTCCGATTCATTAACCATTGGCCTGACTTTTCTACAATGTTACTCAATAATATGACATCTTATGTCATGACATCTTATGCCGTTGAAAATATGACATCTAATGTCATTGCATATACCCAAAATAATATACAAATGATTAATCAATAACATTAATTATCTCATAATTATGCAAAAAGATTGGTTTTGAGGGCATACATCTAACAATTCCAGCCCAGTTTTTGAAGGAAAGCTGAATTGATCTCCTTCATGCATCGAATTCCAAGACCACCAGCATGTTTCGACTGACATATGGCATGCTACACCTTAGGAGTAAAATGATGAGACTTATGAATCTTTGAACATTTATCCACCTTCGCACACCATCCCATCAGAAAATGTAAAGACTGCATATAATATTGGGGGTAAAGAAGTAGCTACCGATTTGATAAGAACAGTCCGCCCCGCCTGAGATAAAGATTTACACTTTCACCCCGCTACTTTGGTCTGGATCCGGTCCTGCATCTCAGTAAAATGCTTATTTTTTTATTTCCCCCAAAAAATAGGGAGGCCCAAATACTTGTAATCGATCTTCTTTCGTTTCAATTCGAAGATTTGTAACGTGTTTGGGTTGAAATAAATGGCAGAATTGTGCGTATTCACTAACTGACCAAACCAACCACAATAATCATGAAGAATAGAGTCGACAGCTCTAGCCTCTCTATGTTTGCCCTACAGAACAACACTAAGTAGTCTGCAAACATTAAATGTGAGACCGGAGGGGCTCCTATTGCCACCCGAACACCATGAATAGAACCGATCCTCTCATCCCGAATAAAAAACCCGGTTCGAGCTTAAGAAGCCAAAATAAATAGGAAAGGGGAGAGAGGATCTCCCTGCCTCAACCTTCTAGAGGGAACAATACAACCAAAGGACTCCCATTAAGTAATATAGAGTAATAGACAAAAGTAATGCGTTGACCAATTAAATTGATCCACTCCGAGCAAAACCCGAAATCATGAAGGATTTGGAAAATAAAATTCCATTCAAGTCTGTCATAGGCCTGGGACATGTCCATCTTCAAGGCCATAAGACCTTTCTTGCCAGCCTTAATTTTCATAGAATACATGAGCTCCGAGGCAGTGATAGAGTTATCCCGTATCAATCTACCAGGTACAAATGTCGATTGTGTTGGGGAGATTACAGACGGCAAAACATATTTCAACCTATTGGCAAACAGCTTAGAAATAACTTTATAACAAACATTACAAAGGGCAATGGGACGAAACTGCTCCACCTTAGACAGGTTATTGATTTTCAGGATCAAAGATACATATGTATGATTCATCTGTTTGAGAAGATTCCCAGTCTCAAAAAACCGTTTCACCATGGTAGTAACAGACTTACCAACACAGGCGGATCTAGCAAGGGGCAACTGCCCCCCATTGCTAGAAAAATCTCTCAATTTTTTTAATAGTAGGTGAGTCCAAGAATATACTGCTGCCCCACTACCTATCTAGAGGTTTAGTTAATGGTTTGAAGGAGCAGATCTAACTACTTTGCTGCTGCTACCTTAAAGTGTGTACATGCCAACACTATTTTGATGGGCCCAAATTAAAATTTTTTTGGTGAACAAAATAAAATTCAGATTTTAGGTAAGGGTGAAAGAAAATAAAAAACAGTACATGAGGAAAAAGCAAGTGCACTTGTAATTTTAATTTAGGGAAATTTGCTTTTTAGTCACTGAGTTTTAACCCCATTTTATTTTTAGTCACAAAACTTAACATGTCAAATTTTTAGTCCTCACCTTCTTATACTTGTGAAAAATGGTCCAACCGTTAGCTTCCGTTAGTTTTAATAACGGAAATTTTTTCCACGTCAGCCCCGTTTCCACGTCAGCAATCAATTCCCATGAGAAGCACTGCCTCAACAGTCCCCTGTTTTGCATTTCTTTCCCGGCAGCTGTTGCTTTCCATCTCCTTCTGCCCCTTGTTTCCCCGACTCTCTCTCTCTCTCGGAAACCCAACCCCCCGGTTCAATATTAATGCCAGTTTCTGCTTATAAAACCTGGTATAAGCATCCTGAAGCTTGAGAGAGAGACTGAAGAGATATAGAAAGAGAGGGATATGGAGATTAAGAATGGGTTGCTGGGGAAGTTGGGTCGCCAGTGCTATGCAGTGTTGTGCTTGGGAGTGCTCGTTGTGTCTGTATCCATAGCTCACTATGTCGGTGCTGCGGAGCCAAGCTCATGCCCTCGGGAGGGAACAAGAAGTCACCTTCGTGCTATGCACGGTTCAAGCCAAAACGACTGACTACTGAACTACCCACTGGTCTCATCAAGCTCATGGGGCCTGAAGAAAAAAATCTCACGCTACGTAAAGCTTCAGTCACATAGCTTGTTTGTGTCAAGAAGAGTAGCGTAGATTTTTCATCTTTTCATCTTCATCTCTTTCTCTGTTTTTTCTTTTGGGAAACATTAACTCTGTAACTTTTTTCTCTCATGGTTAAAGTCGACGTTGCTTACGCTTTGGCTTTAAAGTTTCTCTGCAAATTTCTTCTGAGAATATAAATTGGGTAATATGTTACGGTCGTCTAAGCTCAGTTGGGTGATCACAGATTTGCCATGGGGAATATCTCAATACAAATTCTGATCACCTGCAACCAAAGAATAATGAACAAACAATGCTTGGATATATGGAAGCCGATCAATGCCTGAGTCTTTAACTTCCCCTCGAGGACCAATCACTTCCGCTCCTGTTTGCTTTATTTTATTTTGTTTTTCAGGTTCTTTCCAAAATCAAAGAACGGACAAATTTGTACTAAAAGCAAGAACAACCTTCGATAAATAAAGTTCGAAGATCTTAACAAAAACCAACCTGAGGGACAGAAAAACAAACCCTCTTAGTTGAGTAGAGAAAATCTATAACTTTCACCGGAGAAAAAAAAAAGAAAAACCTGGATCTTTTTGAATCACCTGGCTTTCAAACACACCCTTTTGGGTTTTGCACTTTTGTTTTCACTAAGAATTTTCAGTTAAACCCGAGAAAACAAACCACAAACCACAGCATGAGAAGAGAGACGAAGACAAAGAGAGATTCAGAGAAGCGGGGAATTAGAGACGAGGAAAGAGAAAAGAAGGGAGATTACTGTGAGCTACAGGTCGTTTAATGGTAATAACAGTTCAAATCGTGGGTGACATGGGAATATATTGCTGACGTGGAAAAAATTTCCGTTATTAAGACTAACAGAAGCTAACGGTTGGACCATTTTTCACAAGTATAAGAAGGTGAGGGACTAAAAATTTGACATGTTAAGTATTGTGACTAAAAATAAAATTGGGTTAAAATTCAGTGACTAAAAAGCAAATTTCCCTTTAATTTATCATGTTCATTTTTTGGGATAAATACAATATTGGTCCTTGTGGTTTACTCCAAATTCAAATAAGTCCTTAAACTTTAAAACACATTAAATTAGTCCCTAAAGTTTAATATCCATCATGACTTTAGTCCCTCAGGGACCTTTCAAATGTGAATGATTTTAAACGTTAGGGACTAATTTGATGTGTTTTAAAGTTTAAGGACTTATTTGATTTTGGAGTAAACCACAGGAACCAACATTGTATTTATCCCTGATTTTTTCTTAAATTCAAGGAAACTCGCCTCATCACCATTTCATCTACCTCTCGAGGTTCGGTTAAAGATAGCCAAAGGAGTGGCCCGAGAACTGGCCTACATCCACGAGATGAAACAAGCAGCTCAGCCCAATTTTTGGCAGGTCAAAGTCAGTGAAAGCCAATAATACTCTTGAGGGCATCCAAGACCTCTCCATTACTGGTGCCCAATATGGAAGACATTACTCCAACTCTTGATCGGACTCGGGGTGGAGGGCAAACAATTACTTATTTCCATCGTTTTCGTGTGAAAATGTTTTGCCAAGTTATTGATTTGATCGCTCAGGAGATGAATCATTATTTCACAGAAGTATACATAGTTACTTATTTATATAGCATGTATTGATCCATTATTTCTCAGCGTTTGATCATGCTAAATTACTTCGTCTTGCCGAGCGTTATCCAGAAGATTTCTCAGCAATTGATCGTGTTGTACTTATAGATCAACTTTGAAACTACATTTATGATGTGAGAATTCATTATGCTTTTTCTGGGCTTCAAGATGTTAGAGGTCTTGCTGTAAAGATTGTTGAGACAATAAAACATATTCTATATCCATTGGTTTATCAGCTTATTGAGTTAACATTGGTTTTACTAGCTGTGACTGCAACCGTTGAGAGAATGTTCTCTACAATGAAGTTTATCAAAACTGACTTGCGTAATAAGATGAAAGATAAATGAATGAATGATTTTATTGTGGTATATATCAAGAGGAAATTTTTTGAAACTATTGAGAACGAAGCTATTTTACAATGTTTTCAAAAGATGCCTCCTCTTAGAATCAGCAAATAGTACGGTATGTGTATTTCAATATTTTTAGTATTTTTAGTCCTTAATTTTTGATATTTTAACTCTTAAGACATTTTTTTTTGTATTACGTAGTATTTTTTTTTGTCATTTTTCCTTAGGAGTTTGCCCTCCCCCTTCGATTGCATTCCTGATTCCGCCCTTCGATTGCATTCCTGATTCCGCCACTGCTTACCAACCGTCTTCCAGTAATGTTGATAGAACGTCTTCGTCATGCCATCCGACCCAGGGGCTTTGGAAGCGCCCAATTGTTTGAGAGCAGCATATATTTCCATATCTTCAAGGATACTACAGAGAAACGAATTATCCAACCCTGAGATCATAGGAGAAAAAAGGGCATTCAAATCTGGAATAGGAGGAGGTGCGACAGAAGTGTATGAAGATTTTAAATGATAAACCAATAAATTACCCACATCCCTTCGATTCGAATGCTTTGACCCCTGCCGAATCTTGTAATAACAGCACGTCATTTTTGCGTCTTCTAATAATGGTTGAGAGATGAAATAAATGGGTATTCAAATCAGAAGTAGTTAACCATTGGATTCGAGATTTAAATCTCCAAAGATCCTCTTTTTCATAGTGGATTGCAACTCACCCCTTATCACCGCAATGGCATCTTTCGTTAAATCAGAGGTTGGGAAATTTTCCAGGGTAGATAATTCTTGTTGTAGCTTCCGAATTTTTGAGGAAAAGAAGCCACTGATTCTCAGCTCCACTTTTGCAACGCCTTTCGAGTAAAACCTATCTTCCTACACAATTTAAAAGCGGAAGGGACCACCACTGCAACGTCCCACACTTTGAATAACCGGACTACTCGAAATTTCTTTTAAGCCAAAAATACTCAAAGCGAAATGGTCTCCACCCCTGGAAAGCGCTCCCTTGTGAATAAAGGAGGATTAGTGATCTAAAGAAATCAGCGGAAGATGCGAGAGAAGAGCACGCGGAAATAATTTTGTCCATGCTGGAGTAGCATAAGCTGTCTAATCTCTCTTTTATCCATCTTGATCCTTGAAGACAATTACACCAAGTGTAGGGGGTCCTACAAACCCCAGATCTACCAACCCATGGCTGTAAGAGATGAAGAAAACCACTCATGGACGAAAGTGTAAGAGATCGCGCAGCAGAAAATTCTTGGATCGTTGAAAACTAGCAGCCCAAGCGTTCTACCTCCTTTAGATCCAACCAAGCACACAGTTCTTGAGAGAGATAATTATAGAGAGAGAACGATTCTTTCGTAAAAAAATGAATTCTCTTCTCTCAAATGAAGTTCTGAGCTATTTATAATGGCTTCTCAGAACTTCTCCTGTGCATATGCGTGAGATCTTTAGGGTCTCAAATCTCGGTCGTAGTATCATCATGAAAAAATCTTGTTCATTTAATTCCCTCCATGGATAGGTCTTAAAATCAGTGTTATTGATGGAAAGCATAAGTGTACTAAGGTTGAATATGAGTTGGACACGAAAAATGTGAAAACAACAACCTTGCAAGTATCGAATCACGATTTATTTCAAGTGCTTTGGGTGATCAATTTAGGTTTAATGATTACGGATCCGATCTTGGATGTTGAGGTTATGAAAGAAGACGATGTGAAGATAAAATCCGTGTAAGAAGGAAACGGTACGGAAGAAGTTATGATAGTTTGAAAACGGAAGACCGAGTTGGAAATACCTTAGGAATTTCACCTAAGTTGGAGTTGTTTGCTGAGTATGTTTGTTGTTTTCAAATTTAATATATGAAAACTAGTTTGTTTAAAGAAATGTCACGTACGAAGAATCACATTTTTAAAGATACGAATTTTGAAACCGGAAAAGGATATGAATATAATGATATACTTTACGTGAATGTATATTTCTAAACTTCTAAGTGACGAATATGACTCGCTTGTAGGCGAAGCTTCATCCTAAGCTCGAGAGGATCGAGGTAAGTGGAAACTTACGTTTTTCCGAGAACTGGAATAATACACAACATGATTACTCATTATCAAGCATGACATGACATAAGCATTTGCATTGATGGAGCTCAAGGTGCCGTTTCAAAGCATCCCGTTCAAGTACCAAGTGGGCCGGTTACAAGGGCACAAGCAAAGAACTATAGGAACCTCGACCCAAGATCGTTTCTAGCATGGATTCGAATGGAACCTCGACCCGTTACTTAGGAAAGCAAGAACCTCGGTATGGTGAAGACGCCACAAACGGGATGGAAATCCGTTTGATAAGTCGAGTTGAACGCCACGGGAAAATTCCCGATAAGTTCGAGAAGTTCGTCAAAGAACCAAAGAGAATTAAAACCTCACAAAACCGTGTATATTGAATGTTCTCCGAACTACAACTTAGGCCTCTATATATAGGCCATCTAATACATGAAAACCCTAAAAGAGACACTCACAAATAAGGTAATAAAGTGGCGCCTAAACCTAGTTCAAAAGAAAACTAAAAGACACCTAAAATAGATTCGGTTATTAAGGAAATAATGCTTGGCGCCTAAACCAAAAAGGAAACAAACTTAACACCTAAACTAAACTCGAAATCAGCTCCTATATGGAAAGAAAGGTGCGGCTAAAATAGTCCCAAAATCTTGCCATCCGAAACCCTAATTAGGAGTATCTTCTAGAAGACTTCCTTGTAGGCGCTCAAATGAAAACCCTACTCGGGCTCTTCTAGAACTTGAAGCACATTTACAATTCGTGGGTCATGTTGAATGGGCTTCCACGCCTTTGCTTGATCCCATGCCTCTTGAATTAGCCCGTTGAGTGCATCCTTGAACTTCTTTGTTCGTGCTCTTGTAACCGGTCCACTTGGCACTTGAACGGATTCCTTTGAAACGGCACCTTGAGCTCCATCATTGCCCTCCTCTTGAAAAGGATTTGTCCTCAAATCTTCACCTACATCAAAAGGACTCAGATCAGTAACATTAAATGTGGCACTGACAGTGTACTCACCAGGCAAATCTAGTTTGTAGGCGTTATCATTGATGCGCTCGATGACTTGGAAAGGACCATCGCCTCGTGGGAGCAATTTGGAACGTCGTTTCGTGGGAAATCTCTCTTTCCGCATATGTAGCCAAACCCAATCGCCGGGTTCAAAAACTATCTTGTGACGACCCTTATTGGCTTGTTTTGCATACTGCTCCGTTCGTCGCTCAATGTTGAGTCTCGCTTGCTCGTGAATCTGCTTAACAAAGTCAGCTTTCCTTTTGCCATCTAAATTAACATGTTCAGTGACTGGCAAAGGTGATAAGTCCAATGAAGTCAAAGGATTAAAACCATAGACTATTTCAAGAGAAAAGTGAGTAGCAGAATGAATAGCTCTATTATAGGCAAACTCAACATGTGGTAAACATTCTTCCCAAGTTTTAATGTTCTTTTTGATGATCGCCCGTAATAACGTAGACAAGGTCCTATTGACAACTTCTGTTTGACCATCCGTTTGTGGGTGACAAGTAGTAGAAAACAATAACTTAGTGCCTAGCTTACACCACAAAGTCTTCCAAAAATAGCTAAAGAATTTCGCATCTCATCCGAGACAATCGTCCTAGGCATGCCATGTAGTCTTACAATTTCCCTAAAGAATAGATCAGCAACATGCGACGACGCATCATCCGTTTTGTGACATGGAATAAAATGTGCCATTTTAGAAAATCTATCCACGACCACAAAAATCGAATCTCTCCCACGTTTAGTCCTAGGCAATCCTAGCACAAAATCCATGGAAATATCAACCCAAGGCTCACTAGGAATAGGTAAGGGAGTATACAAACCATTGGCTTGCACTTTGGACTTAGCTTGTCTACATGTGATACACCTACCACAAATTCTCTCGACATCCCTCTTCATGTGAGGCCAATAGAAGTGTTCTTGTAAAATGGCTAAGGTCTTGGCAACTCCAAAATGTCCCATTA
The DNA here is from genome assembly GCA_963930655.1 of Myrica gale. Lineage (NCBI taxonomy): Eukaryota > Viridiplantae > Streptophyta > Magnoliopsida > Fagales > Myricaceae > Myrica > Myrica gale. The sequence goes on along the minus strand of OZ005610.1, from coordinate 15,512,450 downwards.
GTCCACCCCCATGGGATTCTTGCACTAATAACTCTCGCATTAAACAATTAGGTACACATAACTTATTTTCTCGGAACAAAAACCCATCAAGCCTAAAGAACTTACCACATGCAATTTTCTCACAAGCACGATATTCATCACCAAAGTCATGGTCATCAGAATATAAATTCTTAATATGCTCAAAACCTAATAACTTGGCATCTAGTGTGGAAAGTAGAGCATACCTGCGAGAAAGGGCATCGGCTACCACATTCTCCTTACCTTGCTTATACCGAATGACGTATGGAAACGTCTCAATGAATTCCACCCAGCGTGCATGCCTTTTGTTTAGCTTGTGTTGGCCCTTCAAATGTTTCAAGGATTCATGATCAGTATGAATCACGAATTCCTTAGGCCATAGGTAGTGCTGCCATGTTTCCAAGGCCAGGACTAGTGCATACAGCTCCTTGTCATAGGTGGGGTAGTTTAGGGCTGCCCCGCTTAGTTTCTCGCTGAAATAAGCAAGTGGTCGTCCGTCTTGCATAAGAACTGCGGCAATGCCAATACTTGAAGCATCACATTCAATTTCAAACGTTTTGGAAAAGTTAGGCAAAGATAATAAAGAGCATGGGTTAACTTCTCCTTAAGTAATTGAAACGCCTTCTCTTGCGCGTTTCCCCATTGGAATCCCACGTTCTTCTTGATTACTTCGGTAAGTGGTGCGGCTATGCTACTAAAGTCCTTCACGAACCGCCGGTAAAAACTTGCAAGGCCATGAAAACTACGAACCTCACCTACACTTGTGGGACTCGGCCATTCTTGAATTGCACGTACCTTCTCTTCATCAACCTGTATACCTTGTGCACTAACAACAAATCCCAAGAATACAAGCTTATCGATGTAAAAATTGCACTTCTTCATATTAGCAAACAACTTCTCTTTCCTTAGTACATCTAACACAGATTTCAGATGCACTACATGATTGTCCATGTTTTTGCTATAAATGAGGATATCATCAAAATAGACAACGACAAATCTTCCTATAAAAGCACGTAAAACATGGTTCATAACTCTCATAAAGGTGCTCGGAGCATTAGTTAAACCAAAAGGCATAACGAACCATTCATACAAACCATATTTTGTTTTAAAAGCTGTTTTCCATTCGTCTCCTTCTTTTACTCTAATTTGATGGTATCCACTCTTCAAATCAATTTTTGAAAACACACAAGAACCATGCAACTCATCTAACATGTCATCTAAGCGAGGAATAGGATGACGATACTTTACCGTGATGTTGTTGTTGGCTCGGCAATCAACGCACATTCTCCACGACCCATCCTTCTTAGGTACAAGTAGAACCGGAACAGTACATGGGCTCATGCTTTCCCTTACGTGCCCCTTATCCAACAACTCACTGACTTGCCGTTGAAGCTCCTTGGTCTCCTCGGGATTGCTCCTATAAGCTGGTCGGTTTGGAATGGCAGCACCGGGAACAAAATCAATATGATGTTCGATCCCTCGAATTGGAGGTAATCCATGTGGGGTTTCTTCGGGGAAGACATCGTCATATTCCTGCAAAAGAGACACAATAGCACTAGGCAAAGCTTGGTCAAGAGCGTTAGTGTTTAAAAGGGCCTCTTTGTACAAAAGTACAATCATCGGCTGATTTGAAAGCATCGCTCGCTTGATCTCACTCACTTTTGCATAGAAACTCTTTTTTCTCTCTGGTTTTCTCTCAAGGGCCGAACCTCCTCTCTCTTTTTTTCGGCTTCTCTCGAATTTTCACTCACTCTCTGTTTTTCACTCTCTCATTTTCTCATTCTCTTTCTTTTGCTCACTCTCTTTCCTTTGTTCACTCTCTTGCTGCAACCTCACTTGATCTTCATATACTTGCTGCGGTGTCAGGGGTACAAGAGTGATTGACTTTTGATTAAGTACAAAAGAGTACTTATTCGTAAAGCCATCATGCTTCACATGTCGATCGAACTGCCACGGACGCCCTAGTAACAGGTGTCCCGCTTGCATCGGTACTACATCACACATGACTTCATCTTCGTACTTACCGATTCGAAAAGCAACTAACACTTGCTTGTTCACCCTGATTTCTCCACAATCATTCAACCACTGCAACTTATATGGTCTAGGGTGTTTCAACACGGGCAATCCCAACTTTTCAACCATTACTGTGCTCGCAACATTAGTACAACTAACACCGTCAATAATCACACTACATACCTTGTCTTTGATGTAGCACCTAGTGTGAAAGATGTTCTCCCGCTGTACTTCCTCGTCGCCCTTTGCTTGCAAGCTCAAGGCTCTCCTCGCCACCAAGGTCAACGCATCAGGGGCTATGTATTCCTCCTCGGAAACATCCTCCAAGTGTGGCATGTCGTCGGTGTCAGATTCTTCACTATCGGTCACGATCTCTCCATTGGCCTTCAACACCATGACTTGCTTGTTTGGACATTGGCTTGCTATGTGTCCCCTGCCTTGACATCGAAAACACTTGATATCACGATTTCTAGAAGTAGAAGCTTCAGTTTTACCTTGAGAAGTGTGGCTGGTGGTAGGGTGTTTGGGCTCGGGTTTGGACACTTGTAACTTGTCCATGGGCTTGGTGTAGGTTGGCTTGGAAAAAAGTAGAATTCGAATTATGGCTTGCACGTCCCCCACTTCCTCTCTTGAGCTGCTGCCCATTTTGATAGCCATATGCACCATGTCTTCTATCTCCACATAATGTTGCATCTCCACCCTATCATGGATCTCCCGGTTTAGGCCATGTAGGAAACGAGCCATGGTAGCCTCTCCATCCTCTTCAATATTGGCACGGGTCATGGCCATCTCCATCTCCTTGTAATAGTCTTCCACACTTCGACTTCCTTGCTTAAGGCTTTGTAACCTTTTGTACAGCTCCTGGTAGTAGTGGCTTGGAACAAACCGTTTTCTCATGACCGCCTTCATAGCATCCCACGTCTCTATTGGACGTTCTCCATTCCGCCTCCTATTTATCACAAGTTGATCCCACCAAGTTATAGCATACTCAGAAAACTCAATGACCGCTAATTTTACCTTCTTGGTTTCGGAGTAGTTATGACAATCAAATACGAACTCCATCTTCTTCTCCCACTCAAGATAGGCTTCCGGATCAGATCTCCCGTGAAAAGACGGAATCTTCATCTTAATACCGCTGAAGTTGTTATCTTCTCGATTCCTAGCGTCTCGTCGCCCTCCATATCTCCTATAGCCAACATGAGAATCACGATCTTCTTCATCGTCAGATCTGTAAGGCTCTTCTTCGTAATCCCTTTCCTCCCTCCGTGGTGCTCTCTCCCCGTCTACGGTAATTGTGACCGGGTTGGGGTTGAGGATGCTCCAGCCGATCCAGCCGTTCTTGTACTTGGTTCAACACCCGCCTTATTTCACCTACCATGGCCTCCACATACAGCTTCGGGTCAGCTGGTGGTGTATCTTCGTCGAACACGCTCTTTCCACTATCTCGAGACATGATTACTGCAAAGATATAGCGTTAGAAATAAAAACAATAAAAGGACCTCACAAATCTCTCCCTTACGTGTCTCACTCAAGAATAGGGTCTCTAGTCACTCGTGTTTCACACACAAGATATGGCTTTTACCCTCTAATAATCTCACCACTCTTGCCTTTTTCCACTCGGTAATCCTCTTGCGGTTCTTTTGGAACTAAACAAACAATCAAGGAATTCCAGCAACGATTCAACAAGAAATCATCAAGGAATTTCAGAGAAAGCAAGATAAATAATATCAAGGATATAAGAATGCAAAGAACACAATGGATCAGAAAGGTGGAAACTAGAATAGGTAGTGATTCGTCCAGTAGAAAAAAAAATACTTGTTTGAGGTAAAGAGATTTTCGGAATAATAGGGACCCCAATATATGGAAACAATCGAAAATTTTTTTGAAGCACTTTCTTTCTTCTTCTTTTGGGAGTCTCTGTAAGACCCCGAAGAAACCTTGCTTGGACAAGACATGATTTTATGTTAAGAAAATGTATGTATAATTATTTTGAATTTCTAAAATGTGATGTTATGATTTAAATTCTATGGATGGGATTTTAAATTTTATAGTAACCAATTTCATGTTGCTAGATTAATTATATATTTTCCTTCAATATTCTTGATTTTAATTTTTGAAGGATTTTCTTATGAATGATTTTAGATTATTAAGACTTGCATGTTGGGCTTAGAAACCTCAAATAATGGGCTGACATTGGGCTACCCATTTATGGCCGGTTATTGGATGTATTTGGGCCTTGAAGTTATGACATATGGGCTGCCCAAGTACATGTGATGATGGGCCCTTGAAGTGAGATATTGGGCTGCCATGAGGCTTATAACATGTGGTGTATATTGGGCTTATAATGGCATGCTAATGGGCTGCCAAAATAATCATGGAAATGGGCTTGGGAAAGCATGATATTGGGTTGCCATGAAGCCCATGGCAATGGGCCTTGTAATTGTGCTATTGGGCCTTAAGGAAATTGGACATTGGGCCTAAGCCCTTAGGCTTATGAATTGGGCTTTAGGTGGTAATGTTGGGCCTTGGATTAAGGATTTATTGGGCTGCCTAATGGCCTTGAAGTCAAGTTGATAATATGAGATTAGTATTGCTAATCTTCATTTATTTTACTAAGTAAACTGGGTAGTTGGAATTCAACCAAATTAACTAAATGGTGGAACAAGTTTCAAACTAGAAGTTGGATTTATGTGGAGGGGGAAGACACACGTGAATGACATAGAGGTTTGAATTTTTGTGGTGCAAAGTGTTTACTAGAAAGGCAATGGAGACAAGAGGGAGACAAAAATTGGAAAAGCTGAAAAATGACATGGAAAAGGAAAGAAAACCCTTGGCCGAAATTCTTGGATACATTCACTTCATTTTTGCCTCTTGTGAGAAGCTTTACACGCCTAACATCACCCTCACACACTCATTCACTTATTGAAACCCTTTGGTCGACCAACACAAGCCAAGAGAAAGGGAGAGAAAGAGTGAATGTAAGAACCCGAAGAAACCTTGCTTGGACAAGGCATGATTTTATGTTAAGAGAATGTATGTATAATTATTTTGAAGTTCTAAAATGTGATGTTATGATTTAAATTCTATGGATGAGATTTTAAAATTATAGTAACCAATTTCATGTTGCTAGATTAATTATATATTTTCCTTAAATATTCTTGATTTTAATTTTTGAAGGATTTTCTTATGAATGATTTTAGATTATTAAGACTTGCATGTTGGGCTTAGAAACCTCAAACAATGGGCTGACATTGGGCTACCCATGTATGGCCGGTTATTAGATGTATTTGGGCCTTGAAGTTATGACATATGGGCTGCCCAAGTACATGTGATGATGGGCCCTTGAAGTGAGATATTGGGCTGCCATGAGGCTTATGACATGTGGTGTATATTGGGCTTATAATGGCATGCTAATGGGCTGCCAAAATAAACATGGAAATGGGCTTGGGAAAGCATGACATTGGGTTGCCATGAAGCCCATGGCAATGGGCCTAGTAATGGTACTATTGGGCCTTAAGAAAGTTGGACATTGGGCCCAAGCCCTTAGACTATGAATTGGGCTTTAGATGGTAATGTTGGGCCTTGGATTAAGGATTTATTGGGCTGGCCTTGAAGTCATGTTTATAATATGAGATTAGTATTGCTAAACTTCATTTATTTTACTAAGTAAACTAGGTAGTTGGAATTCAACCAAGTTAACTAAATGGGGAACAAGTTTCAAACTAGAAGTTGGATTTATGTGGAGGGGGAAGACACACGTGAATGACATTAGGGTTTGAATTCTTGTGGTGCAAAATGTTATACTAGAAAGGCAATGGAGACATGAAGGAGACAAAAATTGGAAAAGCTGAAAAAAGACATGGAAAAGGAAAGAAAACCCCTTGGCCGAAATTCTTGGCTACATGCACTTCATTTTTGCCTCTTGTGAGAACCCTTACACGCCTAACACCACCCTCACACACTCATTCACTCATTTGACACCCTTTGGTCGACCAACACAAGCCAAGAGAAAGGTGAGGAACCAAGGCCAAACTGAAACCCTTGGCCCCAAAAGGCTGAGATTGAGCTGCTGTCAAGGAGATTTTGGGTAGGAGAAGAAGGAGGACAAGGAAGAAGAAGAAGGTGAAGTCAAGAGGTGTTGTGCAAGGGAAAAAGGGAAAAAGGAAAACAAGGGAACACTAAGGTAAAAACCGGATCTTGTTTTCCTCTTGATGGTCAAACTCTCTTGTGTTTAGATCTTAGGGTTCGAGTTGTTATGCTTGGATATGGTGAGATCTGAATGACTAAGAGTATTAGGTTGCTTAGTAGGTGAAAAAGGGGAAGAAGCTTTCAAAGGATCAAAGGGGAGGAAGGAAGAACAACAAGGTAAATATGGATCTTGCATCTCTATGTTGGCCGAACCATATGGGGTTGGATCTTGAGTTTTTATGTTCTATTTTAGTTGGACTTTGAACATGGTTATGTGCAAGTGTTAGATCTGGACATACATGCTTTAGATCTAAGATTAAATGTTGGAAAAATGCAAAGAATAGACAATGTATACTAGATGAAGTTAGATCTAACCTAGGTTATGTTTTGTTGAATGAAAGTTGAATATTTTCTTAGATCTAGGGCTGTTGATGTGTCTAAAGTATAAATCTAGTCATGTGGATATTAATGATGAAGATATGAAGTGGATATATGCAAGATAGGTGATAAAATGCAAGGATGAGCAATGTATGTTAGAAAAAGGGTTTAGGCCTAACATAGGTTGTGCTTGGCCGAATGGTATGTTTGTTTTCCTTTAGATCTTGTGTTGTTGAGGTCTCTAAATGATAGATCTAGAGTTGGTGGTTGTATATGATGAAAATATGAAATTAATACATGCAAGACGGGTCATGAATGCAAAGGAGATGTATATTATAAATTTAGCATGAAAAATGTGGGATTTTGATGTATAGCCGAACCATGTATGCTTAGGTTTTCATGAGTGGATTGTATATGCTTAGATCTGGACATTTGCCATGTTGTGTACAAGATTTATGACCTAATGCATGGTAGATGAGTGTTATGTGTAAAGAATGCATGCAAGGTGATAGAACGAAAGAAAACCTAGTGGTGTTGTGATATTTTGAGTAGGCCGAATATTGCTATTAGTGATGACTTGTATTGTGTTTTGAATTTTAGATCCTAAGTTGTGAATTTGTTGAATGGAGGAAGGGGTCACCATTGGAGATGAATTTTGACTAAGGAAACATAGAACATGGTGTTGGCCGAATGCCTAGTGTTGTAGAGACCCTAATTGCTAGTTTGTGATAAATGGAATATAATTGATTAAGATGGATAAATGAGATTAGGATTGGCTAATCGGATTTAAGGATATTAAGACTTAGAAGCTAGGGTTACAAGGAATTAGCAAAACCTTGTGTTGAAAACATGTACTAAAGATTTAATTAGAATAAATAGTTCTTGGCCGAAATTACTAAGTGAATTACACTTGTGAAGATTTTAAGTACATTAATAGTGGGAGATTTGGATTTAACCCTAATCTATTAATTGATTAAAACCCTAATCAGGAATAGAGGTGTAAATATTTTGTAACATGGTTAATAATTAAATAACCTAAGTTTAGATAATATTAGAAGAGTAAATAAAATAATTTAATTGATTAAAAGAATATCAGTGATTATATGTATATTATATATTTAATAATTACGTGCTATTTCTTAAAGACTAAGAAATATTTGAACCGCTTGTAGGCGATCTACGTGTTTTATACACTACCAAGGAGGACCGAGTGTAAGTGGACAGTAAGTGGTTCTTTTCAAAACTGGAATGACACACTGCATCATTTCATGAACAAGCATGAGATTTTGATCAAGCATGACATGACATGTGCATTGCATGAATTTTTCTAAAGAGAATATTTATGCAATGATTTTATGGAAAGACTATGAAAAGTTTTATGAAACGGTAAGTTAAGTTAAGGGGCACTGGTCGGTACCGTACCATCAAGATGGACTCTCATACCGAAGGACAAATGTGAGAAGGATGACGATATTTTACCGTGATGTTGTTGATAGCTCGGCAGTCAACACACATCCTCCATGTCCCATCCTTCTTAGGAACTAATAGTACTGGAACCGCACAAGGACTCATGCTTTCACGCACATACCCCTTCTCCAATAATTCACCTACTTGCTTTTGAAGTTCCTTGGTCTCCTCGGGATTACTTCTATAAGCAGGTCGGTTTGGGATTGATGCACCAGGTATGAAATCGATTTGATGTTCAATCCCTCGGATTGGAGGTAAACCATAAGGTACCTCTTCGGGAATGACATCTTCAAACTCCTGCAAAAGAGAAACAATTTCGCTCGGTAAAGTACCGACGAGATCATTAGTACATAATCTTCCTCTTTGTACATAAGTACAATAAGGGGCTGATGTGAAAATAAAGCTCTCTTGATCTCACTTTTTTTTGCAATGTAACTAAATTTTTCCTCTCTTGCTCTCACCATGGCCGAAATCCTCTCCCTTTCTTTTTCACTCTGATCATTGTTTCTCTCTCCTTTTTTCCCAAACTCTTTTTTTTCAATTTCGGCCTTTCTTTCTCTTTCCTTCTTTTTTTCATTTGATCTTTGTAACTTCAATTGGTCCTCCCTGACCTGTTTTGGAGTTAAAGGCACAAGAGTAATAGGCTGCTTTTTAAGAGTGAAAGAATACTTATTTGTGAATCCATCATGCGTAACCCTCAGATCATACTGCCACGGTCTTCCCAACAATAAGTGGCATGAATGCATAGGAACCACATCACATAGCACCTCATCTTCATATTTTCCAATTGTTAATGCCACCAACACTTGCCTTCTCACCTTGATTTCGCCACATTCATTCAGCCACTGAAGCCGGTAAGGTTGAGGATCCTTCAAGGTAGTTAAGGCCAATTTCTCCACCAAATAAGTGCTGGCCACATTGGTGCAACTCCCTCCATCGATAATGACACTGCAAACTTTGTTGTTTACAAAGCACCGAGTATGAAATAGGTTCTCCCTTTGGTTACTTTCTTCCTCCTTAATCTGCACATTGAGAACTCGCCTTGCTACCAATAAATCTCCAATCACAGCATTTTGCTCTTCATCATCATCCTCCAAAGATGGCATGTCGTCATCATCTACTTCTTCCTCATTCTCTGATTCAAGTTCTCCTTGGGCGTTTATAACCATCACCCTTTTGTTTACACATTGGCTGGCTATGTGTCCCCGCCCCTGACATTTAAAACACTTAATATCACGAGTTTTAGAACTTGAAGCTTCTATATTACCTGAAGAAGTGGCAGGTTTTGAATTGGCATTCTTAAAGGGCTCAAACTTTGGCTTATTGTGCAGCTGCTCGTCCCTTTTTGGAGTTGTCTTCCATGGATTGGTGGTAGTCATAGGTTGTCCCCTCCTATACAATCCCTTTCGTTTGAATTGCTCCTCCACTTTTATGGCTTGATGCACCATATCCGTCAATTCAACATAGTGCTGCATCTCGACTATATCTGCAATCTCTCGATTTAATCCGTGCAAGAACCTAGCCATGGTGGCTTCCCGATCCTCTTCTATATTGGCCCGGATCATAGCTACCTCCATCTCCTTGTAATATTCATCCACGCTCTTGGAACCTTGAGTTAACTTCTGCAACTTTTGATACAATCCCCTATAATAGTGGCTGGGTACAAAACGCTTCCTCATAAGCATTTTGATCCCTTCTTTATCTCCGAGTAGTTGTGACAGTCAAACACCATCTCCATCTTTGTTTCCCACTCCAAATAAACTTCAGGATCATTCTTACCTTGAAAAGATGGAATTTTAATCTTTATGCTTCCCAAATCATTATCCCTCCTGGGTCTACCCATCCTAGCTTCTCTATTCCCATACCCACGCTCATACCTTCCTCGATTCACATATGGCTCATCAAAATCCTCTGACTCCGCCTCTTCCTCAACATTCCTCCAAGGAACACGCCCACCTCGCTGCCCATTGGGAATGTCTTGTCGTTGGTCTCTAGGAGTTCCAGCTTCTACCCTATCCAACCTTGCTTGAATAGGCTCTAATTCATCTCTCAACATACGCCTCATCTCCCCTAACATTGCTTGCATTTGGAGGTTTGGAACTCTAGGTTGTCGAGATTCTTCGGTTGCATCTTCTTCTTGATTATTGGACATGTTTAAAAATCTGCAAAACAAGGTTAGAATCCTCACGAACACTCCCTCATGTGTTTCACTCAAGGATGGATACACTAGCACTCGTGTTTTCACTCTAAACGTCTTTTACCCTCTTCTGGTCTCACACACTCTTGCCTTTTTCCACTCTTTTGTGTCTTCTTTAGTTCTTAATTGAACTTCAAGAACAAATGCAAGATAATCCAGCAGCGATTCAATGATGAGAAACAACCAAACTCAACAAATAGATCAAGAACTTGAATAAAGGTGAGAAACAAGATTGAAAGGAAGAGCTTTTCTTTGTGGAATCGTATACTTCGTTCTTTTTTTTTCGTCCTTGTTTTTTTTTTGTCTTTTTTTTTTCTCTGAGCAAGGAACAGGAAATAGAAACGATTTTGTTTTTTTTAGCAAGGAACAGGAAATAGAAATGCGAATAAAGGATAGTCAAACTTATCTTAGAACCAAAGCTCTGATACCAAAATGATATGAACTCCACCAACAATTGTGATGAAACCCGATAACAATGATGGATTGAAACCCCAAGATCGTGAAGACAAGATTTGTTGAGCCTTGACCCTTCACCTGACCAGATGATGAACCAAGACTACGAAGGATTGAAACGCCACCCCAAGATCGGTTGCTTGAACGCCACAAGATGAACTTGATAAGTTCAAAGAGTTCTTTGAAGAACCAAGAGGAACACAAGACCTCTCAAATGATCTGAAAAATCAATATTGAATTCAAAGTTACTGTTCACGCGGAAATGGCCATCTAAATACTTGGAACATCCCTCCAAGAATAGGAAAGGCATAATTATAGCTTTAAAGTCACATAAATATTACCATAACAGGTTCCCACGAAATTTGGCCTCTTTGTCTACTAGAGGCAGCCAAAAATAGCTAAATGACTAGGTACAATGTACTAATCATGCCCCAGCAAAGACCAAGTTTATTCCCCTATTAAATAGCCTTAAAACTCAATAAATTGGAGCTCATAAAGGGTCAAACGTTACTGTTCACGTTGGTGCATGGATATGAGTCTCTTCACTTGCCCTGATGACATGGACTAGGCCTTGATTATTATTGGAGCCCGTTTTGGTATTTTCAAAATCAGCCCAACTTTCTTGGATTAGCCCATTGAGTGCTTCCTTGAAACGTTTGGCTCTAAGTCTTGTAATTGGGCCACTAGGAAGTGACAAAGGGTCTTGAGCTCCATTCCCATGTGTATGCTCAACAAGTCCAGCTCCTTGGTCAAGTACAAGTCCAGCTCCTTGATTTGCATCAATATGGATCTTACATCTCTATTGTTGGCCGAACCTTATGTGGTTGGATCTTGGGTTTTTATGTTCTATTTTAGTTGGACTTTGAACATGGTTATGTGCAAGTGTTAGATCTGGACATACATGCTTTAGATCTAAGATTGAATGTTGGAAAAATTGAAGGAATAGACAATGTATTTTAGATGAAGTTAGATCTAACCTAGGTTATGTTTTGTTGAATGAAAGTTGGATATTTCCTTAGATCTAGGGCTGTTGATGTGTCTAAAGTGTAGATCTAGTCATGTGGAGATTAATGATGAAGATATGAAGTTGATATATGCAAGATAGGTGATAAAATGCAAAAGGAAAATAATGTATGTTAAAGGATGTTGGTTTTAAGCCTATGTTAGTTGTAAGTTGTGAATCTCTTTAGATCTATGATCGTATTGTGTTGAATGTTAGATCTGAACATGCCATACATGAATGATGAGGATGTGAAGTAAATACATGCTAAGACGGATTATAGAGTGCAAAGTATGTATGTATAAATTTTCTAAGTATAAAAGGGGTATTATGAGGTAAGGCCGAATATAGTATACCTAGGGTTCCAAGAATTATTTTGTGCATAATTGGATCTGGTCATTGGTCTTGTTACATGCTAGATTATTGGCCTAATGTATGGTAGATAATTATGAAGTGAAAAGGATGCATGCAAGTTGAAAGAAACAAAAGAAAACTTGACTATTTGGAAAATGAGTGTGCTGGCCGAATAGGTTAGTGCTTGATCTCTTATGTTTGTGTTTTGATTCTTAGATCCTAGGTTGTGAAATTGATTGAATGGACGATGGGATCACCCTTGGAGTTAATGTTGTGATTAAGGGATGCACAAAACAAGAGTTGGCCGAATGTCATAAAGGAATAAAACCCTAAGAGTAAGTTTTGATAATCGGTTTAGAATTGTTGTATTGGATAATTGAAATTTGGGGATAAGGCTAATTGGAATAAATGTTGAAGAACCATGATCAAGCAATAAAAAATATTCGAAACCCTAGTTAGGGTTAGTACTCGGGATTAATTGAGGGTTAAGGTCCAATTCAGGATTTAAGTGTGATTAAGTACATCATAATAAAGATTGGTTAAATAACCGAGTTTAGATAATATTAGAAGAGTAAATAAAATACTTTACAGGATTAAAAGAATTTCAGTGATATAAGTATATATATATATATTTAATAATTACGTGCTATTTCTTAAAGTCTAAGAAATATTTGAATCGCTTGTAGGCGATCTACGTGTTTTATACACTACCAAGGAGGACCAAGAGTAAGTGGATACTGTAAGCGGACAGTAAGTGGTTCTTTTCAAAACTGGAATGACACACTGCATCACTTCACGAACAAGCATGAGATTTTGATCAAGCATGACATGACATGTGCATTGCATTGCATGAATTTTTCTAAAGAGAATATTTATGCAATGATTTTATGGGAAATTATGGAATGTTTTATGAAACAATAAGTTAAGTTAAGGGCACTGGTCGGTACCGTACCATCAAGATGGACTCCCATACCGAAGGACAAATGTGAGAAGGATGGGTGAATCCACAAGGCTGTGCAACCCACACTGAAGGACATTGAGAAGGTGTGGTGTCTCCAAGGGTCATGTCTAGCCACTGAAGGACAAATGAGAGAAGGTGCGCTAGCTTGACCAAATGTAAGGTCTCCAAGGGAAATCGGAGACGGTTCCAAAGGGAACGCACAACCCTGACTTCAGGGGTTAAATGGAGCGAGCCCACAAGTAATAGAGATGGAATGGTTGTGAAAGGCCAATAGTGGCACAAGTATGAAATGAATAATTTTCAAGGGCCTGGGGCCGAATTTAAGCAAGAGCATGTACATATCCATGACATGCATGTGCATCACTTATCAAGTTTATTCTCTTTCATGATTAAGCAAGCATAAGTCAAGAGCATATTTCAAGTTATATCTTTCCCTTACTGAGTCTTTTTGACTCACGTGTTTTTAAAAACTGTGTCATTCCAGATGCCACAGGTGAAGAGAGTCAGGAGGACTACCTGACTTAGAAGGTCCCGGATGTTATTCTTATTTTGAATATGGTGACCTGATCGATGAGATCCGTCACTAATTGAATTTAAATACTATTTATGTTTTGTATGAAAACTTAATGAGAACCCTGATTATGTACGATTTAGCTCGAATCCCTCGTGATCTTGTATGTTTCCGCCGTAAGCAAGTAAGTAAGAACGCTGGAGCTATCCGGAGAATAGCTCGCGGCTGTCACGTTTCCTGCGGGGTGCCGTTCAGGGCGTGACAGTCTCTTTCTCTTCTCCTTTGATAACAATAGCACAAGATCTCAAGGCACAAAGATATGAAACTTTCGCACCAGATATAACAAGAACCAGCTCTAGCAAAGCTTGAATAGAGAAGTTAAGAATTTTCGGCTAAGTAATGGCTATGAACCGACTGTAGGACAGAAACAAGGAAAACGAAATTAGAGAAGATAGTCAAAGGATATGAAAAGAAGAAACAAAAGGATGAAAAATAAAAGGGATAAGTAAACCCGAACTAGAACCAAAGCTATGATACCAAATGATGTGAACCCCGTTATCCCGTAACGACACCCAACAACTATGAGGAACCAAAGATCGTTTCTAGCATGGATTCGAATGGAACCTCGACCCGTTGCTTAGGAAAGCAAGAACCTCGGTATGGTGAAGACGCCACAAACGGATGGAAATCCGTTTGATAAGTCGAGTTGAACGCCACGGGAAAATTCCCGATAAGTTCGAGAAGTTCGTCAAAGAACCAAAGAGAATTAAAACCTCACAAAACCGTGTATATTGAATGTTCTCCGAACTACAAATTAGGCCTCTATATATAGGCCATCTAATACATGAAAACCCTAAAAGAGACACTCACAAATAAGGTAATAAAGTGGCGCCTAAACCTAGTTCAAAAGGAAACTAAAAGACACCTAAAATAGATTCGGTTATTAAGGAAATAATGCTTGGCGCCTAAACCAAAAAGGAAACAAACTTAACACCTAAACTAAACTCGAAATCAGCTCCTATATGGAAAGAAAGGTGCGGCTAAAATAGTCCCAAAATCATGCCATCCGAAACCCTAATTAGGAGTATCTTCTAGAAGACTTCCTTGTATGCGCTCAAATGAAAACCCTACTCGGGCTCTTCTAGAACTTGAAGCACCTTGACAATTCGTGGGTCATGCTAAATGGGCTTCCACGCCTTTGCTTGATCCCATGCCTCTTGAATTAGCCCGTTGAGTGCATCCTTGAACTTCTTTGTTCGTGCTCTTGTAACCGGTCCACTTGGCACTTGAACGGGTTCCTTTGAAACGGCACCTTGAGCTCCATCAAAAACATGGGGAAAAATGGCTAGATCCGAAATGAGGGTTCAAGAGAAATCTGTTATGTGCTCTAAGTGTTTGATAAAAGGCCTAAGAGAGGATTGAAACCTATTTTGAGCATGTATGGCCGAATCTATTGGTTGATGTATTAGGTTGTATGCACATGAGTCTTGTTGAGAACCACCAAGCCCTAAGTGTTTGATATATGGTCATATCTGAAAGATATTCAAGAGAACAAATGATACACTCTAGGTAATTGATAAAAAGACCAAGAGAGGAGGGAGAAAGGCAATAACTCGAATTTATGAGATGGACTCATGTTTTAGCTGAGAGATTTAGTTGGAATGTGAGAAAAGTTGAAGTCTAGAGAATGAGGGTGTGAAAGGAGAGTATTTTGAGACAAATTTCGTGGATTTTGGAGGTGTATGGCATAAGTTGTGTTCTGAATATCGATTGTCGCCCGAGGAACGCTCGACAACCGCTCGACCTAATAGTACAAGATTTTTATTCAGAGACGTTTCGCCCTAGGTACGCCCGACTGGCGCTCGAGCGAAACTGGGCAATTTTATTCAGAGAGTTTCGCCCGAGGTTCGCCCTACTGGCACTCGAGCGAAAGTATCTTACAGAGACTTTTCGCCCGAGCAGCGCCCGAGCTCCTCTCGAGCGGCTTCCTTTGAATTTCAAGAATTTTTATAGCTTCGTTTTGAACTATTAGGAGACCCTACTGAGTTTTTCACTTAAGGAAAATACCTTGTGTTGTAAGATGACCAACTAGAAGTCAAGAATGCGGACGATCTTGTATGATGAAGTGTGAATAATTGATCGATTTCTCTATACGTCTAGTGAACCTTTGAATAACACTAGTATGACCCAATTGTAGGCAAAGTGCAATTCAAGCGCTCAAGGGAACGAAGGTAAGTGAAAACTTACGCTTTTGAAAAAACTGAAATGATGCACATCATGAGTTCTCATGATTTATTACAACATGACATAAGCATTTGCATGAAAAAGAAAGTTTTGTGCGAATGAAAGTGTGAGACCCCGATATCTCTTTCGTTATTTTCTATGTATTAGCTCTAATTTAAATTATGGGGCCATATTTTTGGCCAATGTATGACCTAAGTTTAAGGTACATTAACTATTATGAAATTTCATTTCAAGAATTTTTCTTTAAATAATCTCTTTTTCATTGTGCAAGTTTAATTTTATTTCCTTAAGAGCCGAAACTTGCAAGGTAAGTTTCTCTTATGGATTTATATTTTTC
Organism: Myrica gale; assembly: GCA_963930655.1. Lineage (NCBI taxonomy): Eukaryota > Viridiplantae > Streptophyta > Magnoliopsida > Fagales > Myricaceae > Myrica > Myrica gale. The sequence continues at coordinate 15,496,329 of OZ005610.1, read as the reverse complement.
AGTTGCTTAGTATATCCCATAATCCATGAAATTTAATTATGAAGAGAGATTTGCATATTATGGCCGAAAATAAATAAGTAGAAAGTCATGAAATTCATGTAAGTATTTAAATATTTTTGTGTGACTCTAATAGGTAGTATTGATCATCATTAGGTGTCCTTAATTAGTAGTTTTGAATTAGCATTAGAAATATTACATGATAAGCTACTAAGCATATGATAAGCTTTAAGAGAATTTAAATTGATAAGCACACTTGCTTATCATAGTGATAAGCTAGAGAGCTTTTAAGATAATAGGTTGTTGTGGCTATCTTAGTGATAGGCTAGAGCGATTATATTGAGATAGGATACCATGCTTATAAGTTGATAAGTTATGGATTTGAACTAGATAAGCTAAAAGTGCTTATAAGAGATAAGTTAGGTGTGACAAAAGTAACTAAGTTCATAAGTTAGGTGTGACAAAAGTAACTAACTTTGTTGAATTGTAACCAAACAACATAAATGAGCTATGAGAAAGCTGATGTGAACCCTGTTATCCCGTAACGAGACCCGACAACTATGGGGAACCCAAGACCATTTCTAGAATGGATTCGAAGGGAACCTCGACCCGTTGCTTAGGAAAGCAAGAACCTCGGTATGGTGATGACGCCGCAAACGGGGACGGAAATCCGTTTAATAAGTCGAGTTGAACGCCACGGAAAATCCCGATAAGTTGGAGAAGTTCTTCAAAGAACTAAAGAGAAATACTCTCACAAATTCATTAATCAAGGTCTGTTTCATTACAATGCAAGAGCTCCTATTTAAAGGGCTGAAAATAACAAGGAATTAAATCTTACATAGAAACCTAATAAAATTTGAAATTAGCTAAAAAAAGAAAACTTTACTAGCCTAAAACACACCAGACACTTAAGGAAATAAATTTCCTTATTTCCTAAACAAAAATAAGACCAAGGAAATAAAATTCCTTATTAAAGCAAAGACCAATGCTGGACGTGAACTACAACAAAACAAATCTAATAAAATTAGATTCCTTATTTGACTAACTGCTGGACGTAAATGACACTTGCCAAAATAGAAAGACTCTAACAAAGGAAAAGAAAGAACTGGCCGCCCAACAAATTAAAAGGGAAAGAAAAACGTGCGAACAAGAAACTATCTAAGGAAATAAATATTCCTTATTTCCTAGACAAGAATTGACGTGAACAACAGAACACCACTAAGGAAATAATATTCCTTATTTCCTAGACCTGGACGGAACAACACAACTCCATATACGCCTAACACAAAACCCAAAAAGAAAATTAAATGCAGAACAAAATAAATAATCAAAAGATTTCAAAAGGAAAGGATTTTGCTCTTTGAATTTCCATGCAATCCGATTCTTCTAGAATAGTCGCAAAATTATTTCTTGACCGGATCCTTCTAGAAAGTGGGTCATCTTTGATGGGCTTCCACGAATGGGCTTGGGCCCATATCTCATGAATGATTCCGTCGAGTACGTCCTTGAACTTCTTGGCTCTTTCTCTCGTAACCGGCTCTTCGGGGACTTGAACTAGCTCCTTGAAGTCTTGCCCGTATTCTTATCAAAAGCCATTCACGTGAAGACCATGTGGGTTGCAAAGAAGAGATAAGATGAGCAATTAAGTCAAGACAAGACAAAGGAAGAGAAAAGCCATGAATGGTGAAGTTCACGTGAAAGCTAAGCCAAGAAGAGAGAAAATGAAATGGATGGCAAGGAGTTCACATGGGAGGCTTGGCTTGAGGGGACAAAGAGATGAGGTGAGAGAAAGTGAGAAGAAAAAGGAGTGAAAGGGACCATGCATTGGTCGGCCAACTCACCAAAATTCACCCCCTTTTTCTTTCTTTCTCTCTTGTCATTTTCAACATCACTTGTCGTTGTCATTGCCATAAATGAATCTTGGGAGAGTCAATTGCTTTCTATGAATTCACCCCCACCGTTGGCATTTCAACTTCACATTTCAAATTGCTTTTCTCCCTTGGCCGAATATCACACTTCCATTGCAACTCTCTCTTTTTCTCTCTTGGCCGAAACTTCTCTTTAAGCTTAAGTCTTGTTTCCTTCTTCTTGCAACCAAATCACTTCTCTAAAGTTCTAGTTTGTTTGTTTCTCTTCTTTGGGTGACTGAATCTTAGTGCAACTCATTTCTTCTCTCTTAGTAGCTGAAAATTTATATTCACCTAGCCATTTTCCCTTGTTGAAATTTAGCTCACTTTCTTGGAACTAAATCAAATCAAAGTTTCAAGCATTGCCTTGTTTCTTCAAACAACTTTTAGTTGCTCAATACTTCTCTTTTCCTCACCATAAACTTCTATCTTAGCACCTTGAAGACACAAATCTCAGCCCTTGGAACCATTCCTAAAGGTGGAACCGATGACCTCGTTAACCTTTACCTCTTTTCCTCACCATAAACCTTTATCAAGGGGTTTTCAAAGATAGTCGTGCCAATGACCTCGTTAACCAAGAAGAACGTTAAGTTCGATTGGACAGACGAGTGTGAACGAAGTTTCCAGACGTTAAAGGCTCATCTAGTTACTGCCCCGGTGTTAGCTTTGCCCTCAGAGCATGGGGAGTACGAGATCTATACGGACGCCTCGAAACAAGGTCTTGGGTGTGTTTTGATGCAAGACAAGAGGGTCATAGCCTATGCGTCTAGGCAATTGAGGCCCCACGAGGTGAATTACCCCACTCACGACTTGGAGTTAGCTGCAGTCGTGCATGCGTTGAATATATGGAGGCATTATCTCTACGGAGTTAAATGCGAGATATTCACGGATCACAAGAGCCTCAAGTACTTCATGTGAGACCCCGATTTTCTCCTACATAATTGCTTATGTATTATTTTATTTCCGATGTAATAGTTTTTATTTCTTAATGGGGCTATGTTTTGGCCAATTATGGCCTAATTTTTATGTTATGGTATTTCGATTTAAAATGGGATTTTATTTCATAAAATCTCTTTAAATAATTAATATGCCATTTTATGCAAGTATAAATTATATTATACTAAGAGCCGAAAATTTCAAGTAAGTTCCTCTTTTACAAATTAATATTTTTACCTAATATGATTCATGGACCACATAAATTGAATTATGCTTAAATAATTTCCTTGTATAAGCCGAAATTATTAATAGATTGAATAATGAAATTCTTTTGAATACATGGATTAAATATTTTATGTGACATGTAATATCATGATGTGTTCTATATTATTTCCATATGAATATTCAAATGATAAGCTATGTAGTTATGTGATAAGTTTAGAAATGATTTAATTGATAAGCACACTTGCTTATCATAGTGATAAGCAAGCATGATAAGCTAGGAAACCTTTAGAGTGATAAGGCCTTGTGATTATTGTAGAGATAGGCTAAGGTCATTATGACATGATAAGAGAACATGCTTATGAGATGATAAGCTATTGGAATGGATAGATAAGTAAGGGAGCTTATAAAGTGATAAGTTAGGTGATAAGTGAAAACCAAGTTGAAAGTTAGTTGCATATTAATGTGGAAGTAACTAGGTTGGTTGAAAAGCAACCAAACTAAGCAAATGAAGGCTTTTACGTGAAAGGCTATGAGGAGAAATTGGAAAGCCAAAGTGAAGTGCCATGTGATGTGTAAGAGGTGTGTAAGAAGTGTAAGATTGATAAGACAACACATGGATGCAAAAGAGAAGAGAAAAGCAAGGGAGAGGAAGGCATTTACGTTGGAATGCATGTGAGGAGAGAGAGAAGGTATTCAAATGCAAGACAAGCTTTTGGAAGACAAGTGATGTGAGATAAAAAAGGTGAAAGGAAATAAAAAGAGAGAGAGAAGACTTAGACCTTTGCTTGGTCGGCCAACACCCCCCCATTCATCCCCTCTTCATCTTTCTTTTCCTCTCTTGTCAACTCACCCTCTCAAGCCTTGTGTCATAGCATTTACTCCCCTTGGGAGACTCAATCTCTCACATCTCTCTTGCAAATGCCATGACCGAAATTCACATCTCACCCCACACTCCAATTCTTCCTCATTTGGCCGAACCCCTCATTGCTCTCAACTCTCTCCCATTTTCAAGTCTTGACCGAATCTTACACTCAAGAGTTCAAGGTTTGTGCATTTCATCTTGCCTCTAAACCATTTCCATCTAGCTTGCCAAAACCCATTCCAAAAGCCAAGTAAATCTCTCCTTTTTGTTGACAAATCCTACCATGAAAACCTAGCCATTTGACACCATTATTCTTCAAACTTACCATGTCCTCTTCACCACCATAGAGTTTCTTTTAAACCAAGTTTGGTCATTTCTAAGGAGGGTGGACCGAATCTTTGGAGGAGGAAAAGGATAGGAAGATTTGGTAAAGGTTGAAGGTGAGTTTAGTTTCATTGATAAATTTTGTCTTGAGCTTCACAAGTACTAACCAAAGGTACCTTATTTTCTAGGTGCTCAAGCTTGGACAAACAACAAGGTAAGACTAAAATGATTTTTGTTGGGTTAGCATGAGTGGCCGAATGGCCTATGTGTAAGATTTTGGAGTTGTATTTTGATAGATGCCTTGATGTTGTTAGATCTTGGATGCTTAGGAACCCTAGGTTGTTTACATGTTAGATCTAACCATGGAAGCCCTAGATCTAAGGTTGTATGTGAAGAAAAAGGCAAATGAAGAACAATGTATGCTAAAGGAAGTTAGATCTAAGTTTTGATATGTTGGGTTGATGAAAAATGATATCTTTGTTTAGATCTATGGATATTAGTGTGAATAAAGAGTAGATCTATTGTTGATGGAATTGTTTGATAAAAAGGATTAAGTGTATGCATGCTAGTTAGGTCACAAATGCAAAGGATATGCATGATATGATTTTTAGCATGAAAAAGGTAACATTTTGGGTATGGCCGAAAATAAGCTATGTGGATTTTCATGTATAGTTTTGAATATGTGTAGATTTGGACATTGGCCTTAACATGTGCAAGATTTATGACCTTAAATGCATAGTGGATGATTATGTTAAGTATTGGGAGCATGCATATTGAAGGAAATAAAAGAAAACTAATCATTGGGTAAAAACTTGAGTTGGCCGAATGCCTTGAGTATGGTGTATGGTATTGGTGTTTTGATTTGTAGATATTAGGTTGTGAAATTTGTTGATTGGAGGATGGGATCACCCTTGGAGAAAAAGTTGTGATTTAATTGGTGCATAAATGGTAGTGGCCGAAAGTTACAAGAAGTTAACCCTAAGTGTAAATTTATAATTTATGTATTTTCATTGTTGTGTTGGATAAGAAAAATTAGAGTTAGGCTAGTTGGAATAATATTATATAGCCATGATCTTTATTAAATATTATGGGAACCCTAGTTAAGTTTTACTCGGGTTTTATTTGAGGTTTAAAGTCTAAGTTAAGATTTAATCATGAATAAATTATTAATAGTTAGATATAAGGTTTAATGTAGTACGTGTAATAAAAAGAGACTTAGGTTTAAATCTAAACCTATGAGTATTATTTAACCCTAATCGAGACACGTACATGGATAAATATATTTTTATTTCAATAAAAATATTAATTTAATAAGTTAAGTTTTGAATATTGTTAAGGAAAAGAATAAAATAATTATTTTGTAATTAAATGAATTTCTGTGATATGTATATATAAATATATATATATATATCTTCGATTTCAAAAGAAATGATTTCATAATTCTTAAAGTCTAAAAGAATATTTGAATCGCTTGTAGGCGATCCACGTGTTTGTATACACGAACAAGAAGAGCAAGAGTAAGTGGAATAGTAAGTGGATACTGTAAGTGTACAGTAAGTATTTCTTTTCAAAACTGGAATGACACACTGCATCGTTTCATGAAGAAGCATGAATTTTAAGAAAGCATGACATGATATGAATTTCATGAATAAGCATGAATTTTAAGAAAGCATGACATGATATGAATTTCATGAATAAGCATGAATTTTAAGAAAGCATGACATGATATGAATTTCATGAACAAGCATGAATTTTAAGCAAGCATGACATGACATGTGCATTGCATGAATTTTTCAAGAAGAAAATTATGCAATGATTTTTATGGAAAGAATACGAGAAGTTTTATGAAACGATAAGTTAATATAAGGGGCACCGGTCGGTACCGTGCCATCAAGTTGGACTCCCATACCGAAGGACATTTATGAGAAGGATGGGTGAATCCAAGAGGCTGTGCAAGCCACACTGAAGGACATTGAGAAGGTGTGGTGCCTCCAAGGGTCGTGTCTAGCCATCAGGCCTGGGGCCACTTCAAGGGCTAGCTCGACCAGATGTTAAGGTCTCCAAGGGAATTCGGGGACGGTTCCGAAGGGAACGCACAACCCTGACTTCAGGGGTCAAATGGAGCGAGGCCACAAGTAAAAGACATGAAATAATTATGATAAGGCCAACAAGGGCACAAGTACGAAATTAATGATTTTTAAGGGCCAAGGGCCAGTTTTACAAGCGAGTATGAAAGAAAGTGGTTTTCAAGGGCCTGGGGCCGAAAACACTAAGCAAGAGCATATGCATAATTCATGAGCACGCATATGCATCAGTTATCAAGTTTTCTTTCTTTCATGATTAAGCAAGCATGAGTCAAGAGCATGATTTAAGTTTTACGTTTTTCCCTTACTGAGTCTTTTTGACTAACGTTTTTAAAACTGTGTCATTCCAGATGTATCAGGTGAAGAGAGTCAGGAGGACTACCTGACCTAGATGCCCAAGATGTTAAGCTTCGCATTTTGTTGATAGTGACATGTGTGTCACTAATTGGGTTCTAATATGTTTTAAATATTTGTTTTGTATGAATTTAATGAGAACCCTGATTATGTAAGTATTTGCTCAAACCCCTCGCGATCCTGTACGTTTCCGCCGTAATCAAGTAAGAAAATAAGTAAGAACGCTGGAGCCATCCGGGGGATAGCTCGCGGCTGTCACGGTCCCTGCGGGATGCCGTTCGGGGCGTGACAGTTAAGTTGGTATCAGAGGATCGGAGGGTAGAGTCGTAGAACATAGGGAACGAAGTAGAACCCTAAACCCTAAAGCATGAGATAAAACGTTTAGGGTTAAGTATGATGAGAATTTATGAGGTTGAGGTTGTTCTAAGCTGAACGATAACGTTGAAGTGCAGGATGGCACCTAGGAGGCCAACAAGAAATCAAGAGTCCGAGGCTCCCGGAGTTACTACCGAGGATGTGTTAAGGCACATGGCTCAGCTAGTTGCCGAGCACGTGCAACCGGGTGCCCATGCTGAAGGGGCCCGAGGACGCCCTGAGGGGTGTACGTTCGATCAGTTTAACCGCCAGCACCCGCCAGCGTACAACGGCAGGGGAGATGCCATACTAGCAGAAAATTGGCTGGTGGAGATGAAAGAGCTACTTGAGGTCTTGGGGTGTACCGAGGCCCAAAAGTTAAGTTATGCTACCTTCAAGCTGCAAGGGGATGCCAAAAGGTGGTGGCAGTCCGAGAAGGTGTTGCTGGAACAGGAGCTGGGAGAGCAGCTCATAACCTGGGAGAGGTTCCAGCAAGAATTTTTAGATCGTTATTTCCCACGGACGACCCGGGAAGCGAAGGCAAGGGAATTCGCTACCCTAACCCAAGGAGCCATGACGGTGGAGCAATACGCAGGCCGATTCATGGAGCTGGTGCGGTTTGCCCCGTACTTGGTGCCCGATGAGGAAAGGAAGGCCCGAAAGTTTGAGGAAGGGTTACACCCACGGGTCTATGACAGGGTGTATAGTCATAACCTTAAAACCCTGGCAGAAGTAATTGAACGGGCAGTGATAGTGGAGAGAGGACTGCAGAGGATAGTAGTCTATCATGATCAGCAAAAGAGGAAGACTCCTTCCAACCCAACCGTTCCGCAGATGCCCTGGAAGAAAAGTAGGCCAGAGCCGTCACAGAGGCAGCCTCAGAGGTCGAACCAGAGGCCGAACCCGAGGCCAAACCAGAGGCCTGGTGGAGCTCAGAATGCCGGAGGAAATCAGTTTCCTCTGTGCAACAAGTGCAACAAGAGACACCCTGGGGAGTGCAGGCATGGCTTATGTTTCAAATGTGGGAAGCCTGGTCACTTCGCCAGAGACTGTAGGAGTGCAGGCAGCTCAAACCAAGCACCCCGACCCACGCAACAGGACAATGCAAGGAGGCAGGGAGGCCCAACACAGGCGAGGTTATATGCAATGACTCCGGAGGACGCGGAGAACCAGAACCGAGTGGTGGCAGGTAAGTTGCCTTTGCCCCAGGGGGAAGCCCTAGTTCTGTTTGATTCAGGGGCCACGCATTCATTCATTGCATCAGCATATTGCAAGACACATGCCTTAAATAGTGAGTTGTTGGATTGTGGTGTCCTTGTGTCAACGCCCGCTGGGGGAAGAGTCGAGTGTAGCCGGATGGTGAAGGACTATCCGATAGTAGTAGAAGGGCAAGTCATGTTGGCTGATTTGATAGTTATGGAGATGGGAGGATTTGATGTCATCCTAGGTATGGATTGGTTGTCGAAGCATGGTGCCAATATTCGGTGCTATGAGAAGAAGGTCGTGTTCCAAAAGGAGGGGAGACCGGATTATTGTTTTACCGGTATGAGGAAGATGGAGCGAAGGCCAGCAATTGTCTCGGCCCTGCAAGCTAAGAGATTGTTGCAAGGAGGGCACGAGGGAATTCTAGTATGGGCAAGTGATACGCGAAGCGATACGCAGAACGAGGTCCCTGCATTTGACCAAACCCCAATAGTGACTGAGTTTCCGGATGTATTCCCGGAAGACCTACCGGGGTTACCGCCGGATAGGGAAGTGGAGTTCGGAATTGAATTGGAAGCTGGGACAGTCCCAATTTCCAAGGTGCCGTATCGAATGGCTCCGGCAGAGCTAAAGGAGCTGAAGGTCCAGTTGGAAGATCTCTTGGAGAAGGGATTTATAAGGCCGAGTGTGTCGCCTTGGGGAGCACCGATCCTGTTTGTGAAAAAGAAGGACGGAAGCCTCCGGATGTGTATTGATTATAGGGAGTTGAATAAGGTGACTGTGAAGAATAGGTACCCGCTACCTCGCATTGACGACTTGTTCGATCAATTGCAGGGGGCACAAATATTTTCAAGAATTGATTTGAGGTCGGGTTACCACCAGTTGAAGGTTAAGGAGGGAGATATATCAAAGACGGCCTTTCGAACCCGATATGGTCACTATGAATTTTTGGTGATGCCGTTTGGATTAACTAATGCCCCGGCCGCATTTATGGACTTGATGAATCGAGTGTTCAGGGAGTTCCTGGATAAATTTGTGGTGGTGTTCATAGACGATATTTTGATTTATTCTCGGAACCAGGAGGAGCATGAGGAGCATCTCAGGATTGTTTTGCAGATCCTAAGGGAGAAGAAGCTATATGCTAAATTCTCCAAGTGCGAGTTTTGGTTGCAGCAAGTCCGATTTTTAGGGCATGTAGTGTCGGGAGAAGGAATTGCTGTAGATCCCGGAAAGGTTGATGCGGTTTTCAAATGGCCTAGACCTACAAATGTTAAGGAGATAAGAAGTTTCCTGGGATTAGCAGGGTATTACCGGAGGTTTATCAAGGAATTTTCAAAGATAGCTATGCCAATGACCTCGTTGACCAAGAAGAACGTTAAGTTCGATTGGACAGACGAGTGTGAGCAAAGTTTCCAGACGCTAAAAGCTCATCTGGTTACTGCCCCGGTGTTAGCATTACCTTCGGAACATGGGGAGTATGAGATCTATACAGATGCCTCAAAGCAAGGTCTTGGGTGTGTGTTGATGCAAGATAAGAGGGTTATAGCCTATGCATCGAGGCAACTGAGGCCCCACGAGGTGAATTACCCCACTCACGACTTGGAGTTGGCTGCAGTCGTGCATGCTCTGAAAATATGGAGGCATTATCTCTATGGGGCTAAGTGCGAGATATTTACGGACCATAAAAGCCTCAAGTACTTTAACACTCAGAAGGAGCTGAATATGAGGCAACGACGCTGGTTGGAGTTGATCAAGGACTATGATTGCACCATTAGCTACCATCCTGGGAAAGCTAACGTGGTGGCTGATGCTTTAAGCCGGAAGTCGGCTGAAACAAGTGCCGTAGAGGTAGTGGCTAAGGAGATCATGGAGGATCTAAAAAGAGAGGAGATCACGCTTGTATTGGCCGACCAGTATGTTTCCATCGCAGGGCTGTCATTGTAACCATCGCTGGAGGAGCGAATCTGTGAAGCCCAGAAGAGCGATGCGGTGATAATAGGGATTAGGGAAAGGATTGAGAAGAATAATGATCCCGATTTTGAGGATAGGGATGGAGTGCTGAGGTACCGGAGTAGAATATGTGTCCCTGGTGATGGGGGAATCAAGGAGTTGATTTTGGCAGAGGCGCATACTACGCCCTATACCATCCACCCTGGAGGAACGAAGATGTATCAAGACATCAAGAAAGTTTACTGGTGGCCGAATATGAAGAGAGAGATAGCGAAGTATGTCGCTCGATGTCTGACTTGTCAGAGAGTAAAAGCAGAACACCAGAGGCCAGCAGGAACATTGAAGCCTCTGGAGATCCCTGAATGGAAGTGGGAAGGAATAGCCATGGATTTTGTAGTAGGGCTACCGAGAACGACAGCTGGCTACGATGCAATATGGGTAGTAGTGGACCGATTGACCAAGTCAGCCCACTTTCTGCCCATCAGGGTGAAGTATACCCCGGAAAGGCTAGCTGAAGTTTATCTCCAAGAAATTGTGAGGCTCCATGGCATACCAAAGAGCATAGTGTCGGATAGGGATCCGAGATTTACGTCAAGGTTTTGGAAAAGATTGCAGGAGTCCCTAGGCACTAAGTTGAATTTTAGCACTGCTTTCCACCCACAGACGGATGGCCAATCGGAGCGGACCATTCAAATTTTGGAAGACATGCTTCGAGCATGCGTCATTGACTTCAAAGGAAGCTGGGCTCAGTATTTACCGCTAGCAGAGTTCGCATACAACAACAGTTTCCAATCAAGTATTGGCATGGCACCGTATGAAGCTTTGTATGGAAGGAGGTGTAGGTCGCCATTATATTGGGATGAAGTAGGAGAAGGAAGACTGTTGGGGCCAGAGATGATTTTGCAGACAAAAGAGAAGATTCGGTTGATCAAAGAAAGACTTATTACGGCCCAAAGTCGGCAAAAGAGTTATGCGGACAATCGAAGAATAGAATTGACCTTTGAGGAAGGAAGTAAAGTGTTTTTAAAGATTTCTCCAACAAAGGGGGTAGCACGATTCGGGAAGAAGGGGAAGCTTCAACCCCGATTTATAGGACCTTTCGAGATCCTAGAGCGTGTTGGACCAATGGCGTATAGACTGGCCTTACCGCCATCAATTGCGGGAGTACATGATGTGTTCCATGTATCGCTTTTACGAAAGTATGTGTCAGACCCTACCCATGTGTTAGAATATGAGCCCTTACAAATTAAGGAAAACCTTACCTATGTGGAGGAGCCAGTAAGGATCATCGATAGAAAGGAGCGACAATTGCGGACCAAGGTGATACCGCTAGTGAAGGTTCTATGGAGGAATCATGGGGTAGAGGAGGCATCTTGGGAGTTGGAAAGTGATATGTACGAGAAGTACTCCCAGTTAAAAGGAGAATAGGATCCGAATGTTTATTTCCTTCCCTATTGATTGAATGTTTGGCTTGTATGAGTATTATTGTCTGATATTTGTGCTTGACTTCCTTACATAAAGAATGCTAATTCTTTGTTATATATGATGATATTTTGAATGCACACATGACTGACCGTTGTATTATGTTGTCAGATGCCACCGAGTAGTCGACCCCCTCGTTCCCAGCATTCGGGCACGCCTTCTCAGAGAAGGATGACCGCACGAGAGTACCGCAGTTTGTTTCGGGTTAACCATAGAACCCAAGGTTCCACGAGACAGTCGGGAAGCCAGGAGGCTCCGACTCACGCATCACATGAGACGGATAGAGGGGACCCCCGAGGAGCGTACCAAACCCACGTAACGTATTGGCAGCAAGGTATGGCGGGGACCTACCAGCCCCCGCCACCCCCGGCACCAGACCAACCTGGACCTTCCAGGTGGGGTCAACCCTTATCTCCAGATTGTTCTGGATATCTGGAGGGTATTTACTGGCCAGAGTCGCCAATAAATGCTATTCCCTTAAGGACCATGTTACCCGGAAACTTTGAGGAAGATCCGGAAGAGGAACCGGAAGAGGATCCGGAAGAGGATCCGGAAGAGGATCCGGAAGAGGACCCGGAGGAGGATCCGGAAGAAGACCCCATGGAACAACATCCGATACCTAGTGAGAATAGAGAACGATCCCAAGAACGACCTAGGCGTAGTAACTCGAGACGTGAGTGTACACCTAGGCGATGTAACGAGAACCGACACCGTCGAAGAGTTAGGGCTCAAGACGCTGGATCGGAGACCCACTTTTCGTCACAGGAAGTAGAGTCTAGACCTAGGTTTCATGGACCACCCGAGAACGTCATCCATGACCCTAGTCTAGAGGAACCAAGTCAAGGAATCAGATCGCACTCTTGGACGGGGAGTAATTCCCCAGATCGCGTTTACCAGGGAGAGATTAGTAGTGGGACAAGCACTAATGTTCGTCCCAATCCCCATTGTCCTACACCTACGCAATCAGGGCAAAATTTCTGGTGGTAAAAGAAATTCCGAGGTCGGAATTTTTATAAGGAGGGGAGAATGTGAGACCCCGATTTTCTCCTACATAATTGCTTATGTATTATTTTATTTCCGATGTAATAGTTTTTATTTCTTAATGGGGCTATGTTTTGGCCAATGTATGGCCTAATTTTTATGTTATGGTATTTCGATTTAAAATGGGATTTTATTTCATAAAATCTCTTTAAATAATTAATATGCCATTTTATGCAAGTATAAATTATATTATACTAAGAGCCGAAAATTTCAAGTAAGTTCCTCTTTTACAAATTAATATTTTTACCTAATATGATTCATGGACCACATAAATTGAATTATGCTTAAATAATTTCCTTGTATAAGCCGAAATTATTAATAGATTGAATAATGAAATTCTTTTGAATACATGGATTAAATATTTTATGTGACATGTAATATCATGATGTGTTCTATATTATTTCCATATGAATATTCAAATGATAAGCTATGTAGTTATGTGATAAGTTTAGAAATGATTTAATTGATAAGCACACTTGCTTATCATAGTGATAAGCAAGCATGATAAGCTAGGAAACCTTTAGAGTGATAAGGCCTTGTGATTATTGTAGAGATAGGCTAAGGTCATTATGACATGATAAGAGAACATGCTTATGAGATGATAAGCTATTGGAATGGATAGATAAGTAAGGGAGCTTATAAAGTGATAAGTTAGGTGATAAGTGAAAACCAAGTTGAAAGTTAGTTGCATATTAATGTGGAAGTAACTAGGTTGGTTGAAAAGCAACCAAACTAAGCAAATGAAGGCTTTTACGTGAAAGGCTATGAGGAGAAATTGGAAAGCCAAAGTGAAGTGCCATGTGATGTGTAAGAGGTGTGTAAGAAGTGTAAGATTGATAAGACAACACATGGATGCAAAAGAGAAGAGAAAAGCAAGGGAGAGGAAGGCATTTACGTTGGAATGCATGTGAGGAGAGAGAGAAGGTATTCAAATGCAAGACAAGCTTTTGGAAGACAAGTGATGTGAGATAAAAAAGGTGAAAGGAAATAAAAAGAGAGAGAGAAGACTTAGACCTTTGCTTGGTCGGCCAACACCCCCCCATTCATCCCCTCTTCATCTTTCTTTTCCTCTCTTGTCAACTCACCCTCTCAAGCCTTGTGTCATAGCATTTACTCCCCTTGGGAGACTCAATCTCTCACATCTCTCTTGCAAATGCCATGACCGAAATTCACATATCACCCCACACTCCAATTCTTCCTCATTTGGCCGAACCCCTCATTGCTCTCAACTCTCTCCCATTTTCAAGTCTTGACCGAATCTTACACTCAAGAGTTCAAGGTTTGTGCATTTCATCTTGCCTCTAAACCATTTCCATCTAGCTTGCCAAAACCCATTCCAAAAGCCAAGTAAATCTCTCCTTTTTGTTGACAAATCCTACCATGAAAACCTAGCCATTTGACACCATTATTCTTCAAACTTACCATGTCCTCTTCACCACCATAGAGTTTCTTTTAAACCAAGTTTGGTCATTTCTAAGGAGGGTGGACCGAATCTTTGGAGGAGGAAAAGGATAGGAAGATTTGGTAAAGGTTGAAGGTGAGTTTAGTTTCATTGATAAATTTTGTCTTGAGCTTCACAAGTACTAACCAAAGGTACCTTATTTTCTAGGTGCTCAAGCTTGGACAAACAACAAGGTAAGACTAAAATGATTTTTGTTGGGTTAGCATGAGTGGCCGAATGGCCTATGTGTAAGATTTTGGAGTTGTATTTTGATAGATGCCTTGATGTTGTTAGATCTTGGATGCTTAGGAACCCTAGGTTGTTTACATGTTAGATCTAACCATGGAAGCCCTAGATCTAAGGTTGTATGTGAAGAAAAAGGCAAATGAAGAACAATGTATGCTAAAGGAAGTTAGATCTAAGTTTTGATATGTTGGGTTGATGAAAAATGATATCTTTGTTTAGATCTATGGATATTAGTGTGAATAAAGAGTAGATCTATTGTTGATGGAATTGTTTGATAAAAAGGATTAAGTGTATGCATGCTAGTTAGGTCACAAATGCAAAGGATATGCATGATATGATTTTTAGCACGAAAAAGGTAACATTTTGGGTATGGCCGAAAATAAGCTATGTGGATTTTCATGTATAGTTTTGAATATGTGTAGATTTGGACATTGGCCTTAACATGTGCAAGATTTATGACCTTAAATGCATAGTGGATGATTATGTTAAGTATTGGGAGCATGCATATTGAAGGAAATAAAAGAAAACTAATCATTGGGTAAAAACTTGAGTTGGCCGAATGCCTTGAGTATGGTGTATGGTATTGGTGTTTTGATTTGTAGATATTAGGTTGTGAAATTTGTTGATTGGAGGATGGGATCACCCTTGGAGAAAAAGTTGTGATTTAATTGGTGCATAAATGGTAGTGGCCGAAAGTTACAAGAAGTTAACCCTATGTGTAAATTTATAATTTATGTATTTTCATTGTTGTGTTGGATAAGAAAAATTAGAGTTAGGCTAGTTGGAATAATATTATATAGCCATGATCTTTATTAAATATTATGGGAACCCTAGTTAAGTTTTACTCGGGTTTTATTTGAGGTTTAAAGTCTAAGTTAAGATTTAATCATGAATAAATTATTAATAGTTAGATATAAGGTTTAATGTAGTACGTGTAATAAAAAGAGACTTAGGTTTAAATCTAAACCTATGAGTATTATTTAACCCTAATCGAGACACGTACATGGATAAATATATTTTTATTTCAATAAAAATATTAATTTAATAAGTTAAGTTTTGAATATTGTTAAGGAAAAGAATAAAATAATTATTTTGTAATTAAATGAATTTCTGTGATATGTATATATAAATATATATATATATCTTCGATTTCAAAAGAAATGATTTCATAATTCTTAAAGTCTAAAAGAATATTTGAATCGCTTGTAGGCGATCCACGTGTTTGTATACACGAACAAGAAGAGCAAGAGTAAGTGGAATAGTAAGTGGATACTGTAAGTGTACAGTAAGTATTTCTTTTCAAAACTGGAATGACACACTGCATCGTTTCATGAATAAGCAT
Organism: Myrica gale; assembly: GCA_963930655.1. Lineage (NCBI taxonomy): Eukaryota > Viridiplantae > Streptophyta > Magnoliopsida > Fagales > Myricaceae > Myrica > Myrica gale. The sequence goes on along the minus strand of OZ005610.1, from coordinate 15,480,581 downwards.
GAATTTTAAGAAAGCATGACATGATATGAATTTCATGAATAAGCATGAATTTTAAGAAAGCATGACATGATATGAATTTCATGAACAAGCATGAATTTTAAGCAAGCATGACATGACATGTGCATTGCATGAATTTTTCAAGAAGAAAATTATGCAATGATTTTTATGGAAAGAATACGAGAAGTTTTATGAAACGATAAGTTAATAATATAAGGGGCACCGGTCGGTACCGTACCATCAAGTTGGACTCCCATACCGAAGGACATTTATGAGAAGGATGGGTGAATCCAAGAGGCTGTGCAAGCCACACTGAAGGACATTGAGAAGGTGTGGTGCCTCCAAGGGTCGTGTCTAGCCATCAGGCCTGGGGCCACTTCAAGGGCTAGCTCGACCAGATGTTAAGGTCTCCAAGGGAATTCGGGGACGGTTCCGAAGGGAACGCACAACCCTGACTTCAGGGGTCAAATGGAGCGAGCCCACAAGTAAAAGACATGAAATAATTATGATAAGGCCAACAAGGGCACAAGTACGAAATGAATGATTTTTAAGGGCCAAGGGCCAATTTTACAAGCGAGTATGAAAGAAAGTGGTTTTCAAGGGCCTGGGGCCGAAAACACTAAGCAAGAGCATATGCATAATTCATGAGCACGCATATGCATCAGTTATCAAGTTTTCTTTCTTTCATGATTAAGCAAGCATGAGTCAAGAGCATGATTTAAGTTTTACGTTTTTCCCTTACTGAGTCTTTTTGACTAACGTTTTTAAAACTGTGTCATTCCAGATGTATCAGGTGAAGAGAGTCAGGAGGACTACCTGACCTAGATGCCCAAGATGTTAAGCTTCGCATTTTGTTGATAGTGACATGTGTGTCACTAATTGGGTTCTAATATGTTTTAAATATTTGTTTTGTATGAATTTAATGAGAACCCTGATTATGTAAGTATTTGCTCAAACCCCTCGCGATCCTGTACGTTTCCGCCGTAATCAAGTAAGAAAATAAGTAAGAACGCTGGAGCCATCCGGGGGATAGCTCGCGGCTGTCACGGTCCCTGCGGGATGCCGTTCGGGGCGTGACACTTCAACACTCAAAAGGAGCTGAACATGAGGCAACGACGCTGGTTGGAGTTGATTAAAGACTATGACTGCACCATTAGCTACCATCCTGGAAAAGCTAACGTGGTGGCTGGTGCCCTAAGCCGGAAAAGCTGAATGAAGTGCCGTGGAGACGGTATCGGAAGAGATCATGAAGGATCTGAAGAGGGAGGAGACTACGTTCATTATGACGGATCAGTTCGTCTCAATCGATGGGTTCTCATTGCAACTATCCCTGGAGGAGCGAATTTGCGAAGCCCAGAAAAGCGATGCGGTGATAGCAGGAATTAGGGAAAGGATTGAGAAGAAGAATAATCTCGACTTTGAAGATAGGGATGGAGTGTTAAGGTACCGAAACAGAATTTGTGTCCCTAGTGCTGGGGGAATCAAAGATTTGATCTTAGCAGAGGCGCATACTACGCCCTATACCATCCACCCAGGAGGAACAAAGATGTATCGAGACATCAAGAAGGTTTATTGGTGGCCGAACATGAAGCGGAAGATTGCGGAGTATGTCGCTCGATGTCTGACCTGTCAGAGAGTGAAGGCAGGGACATTGAAGCCTCTAGAGATCCCGGAGTAGAAGTGGGAAGGAATAGCCAGGGATTTTGTTGTAGGGCTACCACGAACGACAGCTGGCTACGATGCTATATGGGTGGTAGTTGTGGACCGATTGACCAAGTCAGCCCACTTTTTGCCCATTAGGGTGAAGTATACCCCAGAAAAGCTAGCTGAATTTTACCTCCAAGAAATTGTGAGACTCCATGCCTAAGAGCATAGAGTGTCAGACAGGGATCCAAGATTTACTTCGAGATTTTGGAGGAGACTGCAGGAATCCCGGGGCACTAAATTGAACTTTAGTACCGCTTTCCACTCGCAGATGGATGCCCTGTCTGAGCGAACCATTCAAATTTTGGAAGACGTGCTTCGAGCATGTGTCATTGATTTCAAAGGCAGCTGGGCTCAGTATCTGCCGTTAGCAGAGTTCGCATACAACAACAGTTTCCAATTGAGTATTGGCATGGCACCATACGAAGCCTTATATGGGCGGAAGTGTAGGTCGCCATTGTATGGGGACGAAGTAGGAGAAGGAAGACTATAGGGGCCGGAGATAATCTTGCAGAAAAAGGAGAAGATTCGGGTGATCAAAGAAAGACTTATTACGGCCCAAAGTCGACAAAAGAGTTATGCGGACAATCGAAGAAGGGAGTTGACCTTTGAAGAGTGAAGTAAAGTGTTTTTAAAGATTTCTCCAACGAAGGGGGTAGCGCGATTCGGAAAGAAGGGGAAGCTTCAACCCAGGTTTATAGGACCTTTCGAGATCCTGGAGCGCGTTGGACCGGTGGCGTATAGGTTGGCATTACCGCCATCCATTGCAGGAGTCCACGATGTATTCCATGTGTCGCTCCTACGCAAGTATGTATCTGACCCTACTCATGTATTAGAATATGAACCTTTGTAGATCAAAGAGAACGTTACCTATGTAGAAGAGCCAGTAAGGATTCTCGATAGAAAGGAGCAACATTTGCGGACGAAGGTAATACCGCTTGTAAAGGTTCTGTGGAGAAACCATGGGGTAGAGGAGGCTTCCTGGGAATTAGAGAGCGATATGTATGAAAAGTACCCCCAGTTGAGAGGAGATAGAAATTTGAACATTTGCTTCATTTTCTTGAATAGACTGATATGGATTGATTGTGCAATGTTTGCTATTTATATATGACTGATTTCCTTTGCATAAAGAATGTTAATTCTTTGTGGTATATGTTGATATTTTTATATGCAAATGACTGACCCTTGTATTGTGATGTCAGATGCCATCGAGTAGCCGACCCCCACGTTCCCAGCAGTCGGGCACCCCTTCTCAGTGAAAGATGACGGCACGCGAGTACTGTAGTTTGTTCCGAGTCAACCCTAGATCTCGGGGTTCGACGAGACCGTCGGGAAGCCATGTGGCTCCTACTCATGCACCACATGAGACCGATAGAGAAGACACGAGGAGAACATACCGGCCTCATTTACCCTATTGGCAAGAAGGTATGGTGGGGACATACCAGCCCCCGCCACCTCCGGCAGAAGACCAGCCTGGACCCTCCAGGTGGGGGCAACCCCTATCCCTAGATTACTCTGGATATCTGGAAAACCTTTATAGGCCAGAGTCGCCAATAAAGGTTATTCCCTTGAGAACCATTTTACCAGGAAATTTAGAGGAGGATCCGGAGGAGGATCCAGAGGAGGATCCGGAACAGGATCCAATGCCTAATGTAGAAAGAGAACGACCTCAGGAAGAACCTAGGTTAAATTACCCGAGGCATGAGTGTACTCCTTGGCGATGTTCTGATAGAAGACATCGTAGGAGAGTTAGAGCTCAAGATGCTACATCTGACACATATCTTTCCTCACAAGAAGTTGAATCTAGACCTAGGTATCGTGGACCACCCGAAAATGTAATCCATGACCCTAGTTTAGAAGAACCGAACCAAGGAGCTAGATCACAATCTTGGACGGGGAGTAATTCCCCAGATCACATTTATCAGGGGAAAATTAGTAGTGGGGCAAGCACGAGTGTTCGCCCCTACCCAAATGGTCCTGCACCCTCGCAGTCAGGACAAAACTATTGGTGGTAAAGAAATTACGGGGTCAGAATTTTTATAAGGAGGGGAGGATGTGAGACCCCGTTTATCTTTTTTGTTATTTTCTATGTATTAGCTCTAATTTAAATTATGGGGCCATATTTTTGGCCAATGTATGACCTAAGTTTAAGGTACATTAACTACTATGAAATTTCATTTCAAGAATTTTTCTTTAAATAATCTCTTTTTCATTGTGCAAGTTTAATTTTATTTCCTTAAGAGCCGAAACTTGCAAGTTTAATTTTATTTCCTTAGTATATCCCATAATCCATGAAATTTAATTATGAAGAAAGATTTGCATATTATGGCCGAAAATAATTACGTAGAATGTCATCAAATTCATGTAAGTATTTAAATATTTTTGTGTGACTCTAATAGGTAGTATTGATAATCATTAGGTGTCCTTAATTAGTAGTTTTGAATTAGCATTAGAAATATTACATGATAAGCTTTAAAAGAATTTAAATTGATAAGCACACTTGCTTATCATAGTGATAAGGTAGCATGATGATAAGCTAGAGAGCTTTTAAGATAATAGGTTGTTGTGGCTATCTTAGTGATAGGCTAGAGCAATTATCTTGAGATAGGTTACCATGCTTATAAGTTGATAAGTTATGGATTTGAACTAGATAAGCTAAAAGTGCTTATAGGAAATAAGTTAGGTGTGACAAAAGTAACTAAGTTTGTTGAATTATAACCAAACAACATAAATGAGCTTTGAGAAAGTCATTCACACATTCTTGCAAGCATCCTTCAGTATAGAGAGCAAATGTAAGGTCCCCAAGGGAAATAGGGGACAGTTCCAACGGGAACGCACAAGCCTGATGTCAGGGGTAAATAGAGAGCATGTAGACCACAAGATAAGAATTGGAATGATTTTCTAAAAGCAAGAGTTTTACAAGTATAAGTGATGTTTTCAAGAGCAAGTGCATGCTTATAAGTGATGTTTTCAAGATTAATCATGAGGCATACACGTGCATCAAAATTCATGGTCATGCATGAATTTCATTATTTTTACATGCTTATTATTTCAAGTTCAAGTGCACGCTTATGATTTCAAGTTCATGATTATGAGTTCAAGTACAAGTTCATGGTTTCAAACTCACGATTTCAAGTTCATGTTTCCAAACCACGATTTCAAGTCCTTGTTTTAACTATAACTCCTTACTGAGTCTTTCGACTCACGAAATTCTTTTTAAACCGTATCATTCCAGATGTTCTAGGCGACAGGAGTGCTGAGGATTTCTTGACGTAGTAAGTTTAGATGTCAAGTATCCTAGTCATTGTAAACCGGAGCGGGGGTTGGAGAGTTCATATGAAGCACTAGGAGCGCTTGATATCATATTGAGGCAGTCATGCGATGTAATTGAGACACTTACCCTATTAGGAGGAAGTCGTCTTGTGTAAGTTGAAGTTTATGGTAAATCTCTTTGGCCGTCTCTCTCAGTTGTATGTGTATATTTTCCGCTGTAAGTATAAGAGAAAACGCTGGAACATTCATTGAGTGGATGTTCACGACTGTCATTAACCCCCTTCGGGCTAGCGTTAGGGGCGTGACAGTAAGGGAAAACATAAACTTGTAAACATTAGTTTATGACTTGAACAAGAATAAACGTAACTCTTGATGCACATGCATGCTTCATGGTTGCATATACACATGTACTTGCTCTTGAAATTTATGCTTGGACTTGTAACAATCTTGATCTTGAAAAACATGTTCTGGAACTTGGAAATGGCACATGGTCCTTGGAAAGTATTTTCTTCTTGACTTGTGGGCTACTTACGCTCCATTTAACCCCTGAAGTCAGGGTTTTGCGTTCCCATCGGACCTGTCTCCCTTTCCCATGTGGACATTTCATTTGGTCTAGCTAGCTCACCTTCTTGCATTCGTCCTTCAGTGGCTAGAGACGACCCTTGGAGGTTCACACCTTCTCGCATTCGTCCTTCAGTGTGGTTGCACTTACCTTTTGGGTTCACCCATGTTTCTTGCATTCGTCCTTCGGTATGGGTGCCCTTCTTGAACGTACGGTGCCAACCGGAGCCCTTAACCTAACTTGACTTATCCTAAAACTTTCATATATCATTGCATAAAAACTTCTTTTAGAAATCATACAATGCTTGTGTCATGTCATGCTTGCTTATGATGCCATGCTGTGTATCATTCCAGTTTTGTAAAAATGTAAGTTTATATTTACTCCACTTACCTTGATCTTCTTTGAGTTTTGGTATGAAGTTCTGTGAGACCCTGTTTATTTCTTTTGTTAGTTCTGTATGACCTAAGCTTTATGTTAAGGTACATTAACTAATATGAGATTTTATTTCATAAATTTTTCCTTAAATAATTTTCTTTTCATTATGGAAGTTTTGTGCAAGTTTAATTTTATTTCCCTAAGAGCCGAAACTTGCAAGGTAAGTTTCTCTTATGGATTTATATTTTTCATTTGCTTAGTATATTTCATAATCCATGAAATTAAATTGTGATTAAAGATTTATACATATATTGGCCGAAAATAATTAAATGGAAAAAATAATGAATTTCCTTTAAGTATTTGAATATTTTTGTGTGTCATTAATAGGTAGCATATATCATCATTATGTGGCCCTAAATTAGTGGTTTGAAATATCATTAGAAATATTAGATGATAAGCTACTAGGCATATGATAAGTTTTAAGAAATTTTAAAATGATAAGCACACTTGCTTATCATAGTGATAAGCCTGTATAGTGATAAGCAAGAGAGCTTTTAAGATAATAGGTTGTTGTGGCTATCGTAGAGATAGGCTAGAACAATTATCTTGAGATAGGTTGTCATGCTTATAAGATGATAAAAGCTATGGATTTGAACTAGATAAGCTAAGATACTTATAGGAGATAAGTTAGGTGTGACAAAAGTAACAAAGTTGAAAGTTAGGTGAGAAAAGTAACTAAGTTAGTTGAATTGTAACCAAACAAATTAAATGAACTTTGTGTCAAGGCCATTCACGTGAAGAGCATGGAGAGTGGAAGAGTCTCAAGGTTGTGGTCCCATGTGAAGAGATAAGCTAAGCATTTAATGGACAAGACAAGACAAAGGAAGAGAAAAGCTAGGAATGGTGATGTTCACGTGAAAGCCAAGCCAAAAAGGAGAGAAAGTGAAGTGGATAGCAAGGGGCTTTACGTGGGAGGCATGGCTTGAGGGGACAAGAGATGAGGTGAGAGAAAATGAGGAGAAAAAGAAGTCAAAAAGACCATGCATTTGTCGGCCAAACTCACCCAAGTTCACCCCCTTCCCCCTCTTGTCATTTTCAACATCTCATTGTCATTTGTCATTGCAATAAATGAATCTTGGGAGACTCAATTGCTTCATACGAACTCACCCTCATTTCAAATTGCCTTGGCCGAATATCCCACTTCATTTAACTCTCTCTCTCTTTTTCCTCTCTTGGCCGAAACTTCCCCTTTGAGCTTAAGCCTTGTTCTTTCCTTCTTGCAACCAAATCACTCCTCTAAAGTTCTAAGTTTGTTTCTCTTCTTTAGGTGACCAAATCCCCCTTTTGTGCAACTCATTTCTTCTCTCTTAGTGGTTGAGAATCTCTATTCACCTAGCCATTTTCCCTTAATGAAATCTAGCTCACTTCCTTAGAACTAAATCATTTCAAGTTTGCCTTTTTTTACCCACCATAAAACCTATCTTAGCACCTTATATCAGCCTTGGAACCATTCCAAAAGGGTGAACCGAAAGTTTGGGTTAAGGAAGGATCTTGGTGAAAATCGGGTGACTAGTGGAAGGTAGAGGTAGGCTTGATTTCACATGATGTTTTTGATTAAGTTCTTTATAAGTTCTGACCTAAGGTGTTTTACTATGCTAGGTACACTCCTTTTGTCAAAGCTTGTGTTCAATCGTCAAGGTGAGGCCAAAAAAGGTTGTTAGTGCTAAGTATTGATGGTTGGCCGAATGTCTCTTGGTTGGATCTTGAGTTGGTGCTTTGATTTTGTTAGAAGACCAACCCTAAGTTATGATGTTAGATCTAGCTCTATGAGATCCGAACTCGAAAGTTAGAAAAAAATGTAAAGGAATGCATGTTGCAAAGTTTTGGCATGAAGGGTTGTGTTGGTTGGTGTTGTCCGAAACTTATATGTCTTTAATCTTCAAGTAGAACTTTGTTTAAATATAGAATTGATGAATGGTCATGATATATGTAAGTTTAGTAAACATATGCATATAAGCTAGTCTTGAAATGTTGAGGTTGCATGTAAATCGAAAGAACTAAGGAAACCTAATTATTCTATGAAAATGTGTGTTGGCCGAATATGATGTTGTGCTAGATCTTGAAGTTGTTTTGTGATTTGTAGATCCTAGGTTGTGAATCTGAAAATGGAGGATGGGATCACCACTGGAGAATAAAATTTAGACAAGGACTTAATTAGGTTGGCCGAAACCTATGGTGAACAAAATAAAGCTTATATTTCGGGTTGCATATAGATCAAATGTCAAGCCAAGGATTAATTATAATTAGGGTTAGTAATTTATGAACTTAAAGACCTAGTTTAACGTATGTAATAAAAGAAAGATTAGAATTTGGTTATAGTGCAATTAGCTTGCTAATTAGAATCCTAAGTAAGAATGATTAATAAGAATTTCTATGTAAACCTTTGAGAATAATATTATATTTTCAGAAATATATTTTTGGGAAATAACCGATTAAAATACAAATATTTAACTTGTATGATTATGTACTTATTCCTTAGTACTAAGAAGTGTTTGAATCGCTTGTAGGCGATCTTCGTATCTTTATACATAATCAAGGAGACCGAGGTAAGTGGATTGTAAGTGAAACTTGTAAGTAGAAACTTACACTTTTATGAAAACTGGAATGACACACTGCATTGATTCATGAACAAGCATGATATTTCGAGCAAGCATGACATGGCATGAGCATCGCATGATTTTTCTAAAGATAATTTTTATGCAATGTCGTATGGAAAATTTATGGAAAGATAAGTTAAGTCAAGGAATTCTGGTCGGTACCGTACCATCATGATGGACACCCATACCGAAGGACGAATGCGAGAAGTATGAGTGAATCCTAAGAGGCTGTGCAAACCACACTGAAGGACAATGAGAAGGTGTGGGCCTCCAAGGGTCGTGTCTTGCCATCAGGCCTGGGGCAACTACGGGCTAGCTCGACCAAATGAAAAGTCCCCAAGGGTAAGGGAGACGGTTCCGATGGGAACGCACTACCCGGACTCCAGGGGTTAAATGGAGCGTAAGTAGCCCACAAATTATGAATGAACGATTTTCAAGGGCATGGGGTCAATTTCAAGAACAAGTTATGAAAGAAATGTTTTCAAGGGCCTGGGGCCAATTTCAAGAACAAAGTTATGTCTTTACAAGCAAGAGCATATGCATACCCATGACATGCATGTGCATCATGAATTATGTTTTTCCATGACAAGCCAGTACAAGTCAAGAGCATGTTTTTAAGTTATGTATTTCCCTTACTGAGTCTTTTTTACTCATGTTTTTAAAATTGTGTCATTTCAGATACCTCAGGTGAAGAAAGTCAGGAGGACTACCTGACTTAGAAGGAAAAGATTATGTTCATGTTTTGTTGTTGTGACTTGATCGATGAGATCCGTCACTTGTTAAGTCTTAAACATGTTATGTATGTATTAAGGTGAAAGATTATTGAGAACCTTATTATGTTGAGAGTTGGCTCGTTTCTCTCGTGATTCTGCTTTATTCTGCTGTAAGAATGTATGTAAGAGCGCAGGAGCTATCCTGGGGATTGCTTGCGGCTGTCACGGTCCCTGCGGGATGCCGTTCAGGGCGTGACAAATTCGCCTACAAGCGATTCAAATACTTCACTTAGATGCTTAAGAATTTAATCACATAGACATTCAAAGAACTACTTATAGTTGTTTCGGTTTTCCAAAAGTATGTATCTTTGAAAATACAATTTTGTTTACAAAAGATTACTTTAATATAAGCTTTCATAAAACACTTGAAGAAAAGCAATTAACATTACATAATATAATTCTAAGCCCAAAACAACAACTAATTATGTGCCTAACTCAATTTCCTTGCTCTAAACCTTACCAAACCTAATGTCCATCAAACTCCACCAACTTAACCTCCTTTTTCCCCTTATAGACTTGCTGATCTACTCCACTTCACCAATATACTCATAATATCAAAGACCTTAACTTAAAATTTTGGGTTAAATGCATGTCATGCCCCTGTGGTTTGCGGTAATAGCAAATATGTCTCTAAGGTAAACAAAGTCCTTTTCATACCCCTGAGCTAACATTCAGAAGTAAAAATGCCCTTTCATACCCCTGAGGTAAACGTAACGGAAGGGCATATTTGCTCCTGAATGTTTACCTCAGGGGTATGAAAAGGACTTTGGTTACCAGTCACGCCCCGAACGGCACCCCGCAGGAAACGTGACAGCCGCGAACTATCTCCGGATAGCTCCAGCGTTCTTACTTACTTGCTTACGGCGGAAACATACAAGACCACGAGGGATTCGAGCTTAAACGAACATAATCAGGGTTCTCATTAAGTTTTCATACAAAACACATATAATGTTTAGAATTCAATTAGTGACGGATCTCATCGATCAGGTCACTATACACAAAATAGGAATATCATCCGGGAACTTCTAAGTCAGGTATTCCTCCTGACTCTCTTCACCTGTGGCATCTGGAATGACACAATTTTAAAAAACACGTGAGTCAAAAAGACTCAGTAAGGGAAAGACATAACTAGAAACATGCTCTTGACTTATGCTTGCTTTATCATGAAAGAGAATAAACTTGATAAGTGATGCACATGCATGTCATGGATATGTACATGCTCTTGCTTAATTTCGGCCCCAGGCCCTTGAAAATTTCTTATTCATACTTGTGCCACTATTGGCCTTTCACAACCATTCCATCTCGTTTACTTGTGGGCTCGCTCCATTTAACCCCTGAAGTCAGGGTTGTGCGTTCCCTTTGGAACCGTCTCCGATTTCCCTTGGAGACCTTACATTCGGTCAAGCTAGCGCACCTTCTCTCATTTGTCCTTCAGTGGCTAGACATGACCCTTGGAGGCACCACACCTTCTCAATGTCCTTCAGTGTGGGTTGCACCGCCTCGTGGATTCACCCATCCTTCTCAAAATTGTCCTTCGGTATGGGAGTCCATCTTGATGGTACGGTACCGACCAGTGCCCCTTAACTTAACTTATCGTTTCATAAAACATTCCATAATTTCCATAAAATCATTGTATAAATATTCTCTTTAGAAAAATTCATGCAATGCACATGTCATGTCATGCTTGATCAAAATCTCATGCTTGTTCATGAGATGATGCAGTGTGTCATTCCAGTTTTGAAAAGAACCACTTACTGTCCACTTACACTCGGTCCTCCTTGGTAGTGTATAAAACACGTAGATCGCCTACAAGCGGTTCAAATATTTCTTAGTCCTTAAGAAATAGTACGTAATTATTAAATATATAATATACATATAATCACTGATATTCTTTTAATCAATTAAAGTATTTTATTTACTCTTCTAATATTATCTAAACTTAGGTTATTTAATTATTAATCATGTTACAAAATATTTACACCTCTATTCCCGATTAGGGTTTTAATCAATTAATAGATTAGGGTTAAATAATACTCATAGATTTAGAATTAAACCTAAGTCTATTTTTATTACACGTACTCCATTAAAACCTTATATCCAACTATGATTAAATCTTAACTAGGGTTCCCAATAATATTTTATCAAAAGATCATGGTTCTTCAATATTTATTCCCACTAGCCTAAACTCTAATTTCCTTATCCATCACAATAACGAAAATCCATAAATCATAAATGGTACTTAGGGTTTCACAACCTAGGATCTATAAATCAAAGCACAAACACAATACATCATACTCATAGCAATATTCGGCCAACTCAAAATATCACAACACCACTAGGTTTTCTTTGGTTCTATCACCTTGCATGCATTCTTTACACATAGCACTCATCTATCATGCATTAGGTCATAAATCTTGTACATAACATGGCCAATGTCCAGATCTAAGCATATACAATCCACTCATGAAGACCTAAGCATACATGGTTCGGCTATACATCAAAATCCCACATTTTTCATGCTAAATTTATAATATACATCTCCTTTGCATTCATGACCCATCTTGCATGTAATAATTTCATATTTTCATCATATACAACCACCAACTCTAGATCTATTATTTAGAGACCTCAACAACACAAGATCTAAAGGAAAACAACCATACCATTCGGCCAAGCACAACCTAGGCTAGGTCTAACCCTTTTTCTAACATACATTGCTCATCCTTGCATTTTATCGCCTATCTTGCATATATCAACTTCATATCTTCATCATTAATATCCACATGACTAGATTTATACATTAGACACATCAACAGCCCTAGATCTAAGAAAATATTCAACTTTCATTCAACAAAACATAACCTAGGTTAGATCTAACTTCTTCTAGTATACATTGTCTATTCTTTGCATTTTTCCAACATTTAAAACTTAGATCTAAAGCATGTATGTCCAGATCTATCACTTGCACATACCCATGTTCAAAGTCCAACTAAAATAGAAAACAAAAACTCAATATCCAACCCCATATGGTTCGGTCAACATAGAGATGCAAGATCCATGCTTACCTTGTTGTTCTTCCTTCCTCCCCTTTGATCCCTTGAAAGCTTCTTCCCCTTTTTCACCTACTAAGCAACCTAATACTCTTAGTCATTCAGATCTCATCATATCCAAGCATAACAACTCAAACCCTAAGATCTAAACACAAGAGGGTTTGATCATCAAGAGGAAAACAAGATCCGGTTTTTACCTTAGTGTTTCCCTTGTTTTCTTTTTCCCTTTTTCCCTTGCACAACACCTCTTGACTTCACCTTCTTCTTCTTCCTTGTCCTCACCTTTCTCTCCCTTTCTCTTGGTTTCGGTTTGGCCTTGGTTTCTCTCTTTCTCTCCCTTTCTCTTGGCTTGTGTTGGTCGACCAAAGGGTGTCAAAATGAGTGCTTGAGTGTGTGAGGGTGGTGTTAGGCGTGTAAGGGTTCTCACAAGAGGTAAAATGAGTGCATGTGGCCAAGAAATTCGGCCAAGGGGTTTTCTTTCCCTTTCTATGTCTATTTTCAGCTTTTACAATTTTTGTCTCCTTCATGTCTCCCTTGCCTTTCTAGTATAACATTTTGCACCACAAGAATTCAAACCCTAATGCCATTCACGTGTGTCTTCCCCCTCCACATAAATCCAACTTCTAGTTTGAAACTTGTTCCCCATTTAGTTAACTTGGTTGAATTCCAACTACCTAGTTTACTTAGTAAAATAAATGAAGTTTAGCAATACTAATCCCATATTATAAACTTGACTTCAAGGCCAGCCCAATAAATCCTTAATCCAAGGCCCAACATTACCACCTAAAGCCCAATTCATAAGTCTAAGGGCTTGGGCCCAATGTCCAACTTTCTTAAGGCCCAATAGTACCATTACTAGGCCCATTGCCATGGGCTTCATGGCAACCCAATGTCATGCTTTCCCAAGCCCATTTCCATGTTTATTTTGGCAGCCCATTAGCATGCCATTATAAGCCCAATATACACCACATGTCATAAGTCTCATGGCAGCCCAATATCTCACTTCAAGGGCCCATCATCACATGTACTTGGGCAGCCCATATGTCATAACTTCAAGGCCCAAATACATCTAATAACCGGCCATACATGGGTAGCCCAATGTCAGCCCATTGTTTGAGGTTTCTAAGCCCAACATGCAAGTCTTAATAATCTAAAATCATTCATAAGAAAATCCTTCAAAAATTAAAATCAAGAATATTGAAGGAAATTATACAATTAATCTAGCAACATGAAATTGGTTACTATAGATTTAAAATCCCATCCATAGCATTTAAAATCATAACATCATATTTTAGAAATTCAAAATAATTATACATGCATTTTCTTAACATAAAATCATGCCTTGTCCAAGCAAGGTTTCTTCGGGGTCTTACATTACCTCAGGGGCATATTTGCTATTACCGCATACCACAGACGCATGACATGCATTTAACCCTAAAATTTCTATGTGCATCTAGTCCACATTTATTTGAACATGCTAACCTATTTTCAGCCCTAGCTTGAACAAACCAAGGCTATCAATGTTTCCAACCCTAATCATGGCTAACCCGAGACTATTTTTCTTAACCTATGGTGTTTAGGTTTTACACTTCACAACAAAACTTTCCTTTAGATCCTTCATCTATTCGGCTATAAGTATTTTATACATACTTGCATCACGAACCTCATTTCCTATTCTTGTATTACATAGGGTCTCTTTCCAACTTAACCTAACACTTACAACGCCAAGTTTTCACTTCATTTTTGCACATAATGTATTCGGCCAACACATTCAAGATTTAACCAAACCTTAACCCCAAACATAGTGTTTTCTAACTCCAAACCATTCGACCATTACCTAGATTTTCATTTCTAAGCCATTCGACCATCAACAAATCACATGCATGCAATTTTCTTCACATCCAACATGAAATCCCCTCCTCCAGCAATCAAGTTCACAACCTAAGAGGCGCTAATCAAAATATATATCCAAGATCTTGCAAGAAAGAAAAATCATTCGGCCAACCATAAATATCATAACAATCAAAGGGCTGAAACCTAACTACCATATCTCATCTTCACATACATTTTTCTTTCACATCTCAGAACCATTTTCACACGCATTTGTTCATTCAACATCATAGCACTTCTCATTCACTAGATCTAACAAATATTCAAGAGAAAAGCAAGAGGTATACAACCAAATCAAGAAGGAAGTGAGACATGCAAGGGTTCGGCCAAGAGAGCCCTTGTACTAACCAAAATTTCGGCCTTACCTTGTTGTGCTGAACACAAGAGCTGATTAGGGAAATAAAATACCTAGCATAAAATACTCAAGGTCGTCGTTGATGTGAACCCCGTTATCCCGTAACGAGACCCAACAACTATAGGGAACCCAAGATCGTTTCTAGCATGGATTCCAATGGAACCTCGACCCGTTGCTTAGGAAAGCAAGAACCTCGGTATGGTGAAGACGCACAAACGGGATGGAAATCCATTTGATAAGTCGAGTTGAACGCCACGGGAAAATTCCCGATAAGTTCGAGAAGTTCGTCAAAGAACCAAAGAGAATTAAAACCTCACAAAACCGTGTATATATTGAATGAATCTCGAACTACAACTCAAACCTCTATATATAGGCCAAACCAATACACGAAAAACCCTAATGGAAACACTCCTAAACATGGAAAAAATTGGCGCCTAAACCTAGCTCAAAAGGAAACTAAATAACACCTAAACCAGCTGCTAAAATTAAGGAAAGAATCCTTTCTTGCCTAACAAAACCCTTGGCGCCTAACATAGGAATCTAACTATGGAATATGATAATTACTCGACCAAAATAATAAACTAACCTAAGAAAGACATCTTGGCCGAACTAAATCCCCACATTGCTGAACTAAACCCTAATTGCCTTAAATAAAACTCTCTTCACATGGCAATAGGGTGGTGGCCGACCATCATGTCAAAAGACCATGAATGGAAATGATTTGGAGCTTAAAATAGCCATGCAATCTGAATCTTCTAGAATAGTCCCATATTTGTCTCTTGGCCGGATCCTTCTAGAGTGTGCATCATCTTGAATGGGCCTCCACGAATGGGCTTGGGCCCATATCTCTTTACTGAGTTCAAAGAGTGCATCTTTGAACTCCTTGTCTCGGGATCTCGTATCCGGCTGTACTACTTCATTCAAGGTCTTGCTCGGATTCTCATCAGTCGTTCACTTAAAATTGTAGTGTCGTCTCTCAACCGAGTTGTGCAATCACTTCGTCATGGACCTCAGCTGAGTCTCATCGAAGCTTCTCTTCATGTTTTGAAGGAAGATCAGCAACGGTTGGGTTAGAAAATGGACTCATTGGCTGATGGTATGAAGAAGGGCTTTGAGGAGATTAAGTCTCTCCTATCCAATCATACCACAGAGTTTGAGTCCTTGGAGTGTGAAGTAGGTTATACTCGTCACTTCTATCCATTACTAGGTCTACATCATTGTGCCTCTATTTAATAGGAAGATGGACTTCGTCATTGAGGTAGTGACCTTAAGCAAATGAGTGGGTGCAATGTAAAAGTACATGTACTGAAGGGGATCAACTATGAAGGTATTCAACACAATTTGTTGAGAAGGTGGTATTCAACACAATTTGTTCATTGTATCCTTAGACCTGAAAGGTTTATATGAATCTATTTGTTGTGTGCTTGTACTTTGACTGAGTCATTTGGTGACGATCTTTGTAGGTCAAAGATTCAAGATAATGTCAGGTCTTGTACATAAAAAATAGGTTGTATAAATGCTTAATAAGGAATCCACCGGTCTATCACTTTGAGCCCTCCGTCCATTTTTTCCATCCAAATTGACGAAACAGTGATCACGCGCGCATCGGGTGGGATTTTAAAATGAAAAGACACATTTGCGCTCACTCTCAAAACGACAATATCCAAAAGTCTCGCCCCTCCAACAACCTCCTCAAATAACGATCCCCTTTTTCTCTCATTCCCATCGTCTCTTTGAAAAATCACGTTCCACAAGCTAATTTTTTGTTTCCCAATTAATCCCAACACCACATACAAAACGACGCTCGAAAACTTTTTTCGTCGAAAAAAGAAACCCGGTCCATCCCTTTCACCAACGGCTGCACCAATGAACTCTTTGTGGTCATGGTCGCTGTCTATGGACACTAGGGCCCAGATCTCGGAGCTTGAGCATTTAGAAGGGAAAGCACTTGTATGGAAGCTGTTGACGGGCCCGTGTTCGGTGCAAGAGAAATTGGGATTGGATGTTAAGGGAAAATTATCAAACATCGCAAGAAGCTATTGTGGCTCCTGACATCACAGAAAAGACAAAAAGCAGGGAATAGCTTCAATGACGAAATGAAAAATGGGGAATAAAAGGTCAAGGTTAAGATAAGAAGTAGAGGCCTTGTAGCTCTCCCTCTCGTCAAGCTTAGTCTCAATCATGACTCACGAGAGTGGCCTCTTAGAACGTTAGGGCTTCGAATGGGCGAGCTTTGCAAAGGGTAGTCTTAAACTTCATTAAATCCAAAAAAAGTGTATATTATTTGTATCCAAGAAACAAAAGTAAAAGAAAACATATTCCAATTCTTTGGTGTTGTCGTTTTTAGATTGAGGGAAAAAGTGTATGTTTTCATTTAAAAAGGGCATATGTTGCGCACGTGACCACTGTTCAATCAGTTTGGACGGAAAAGTTGGAAGGAGGGCTCAAATTGATAAATTAGGGAAGTTTGCGGGTTTAATGTGTCAAAATTAATAGTTTGGGGTCCTCTTTGACATTTGTGTGCAACTTCAAGAGCTAAAAGTGACTTTATCCTTACATATATTTTTTTGTGAAATTGTTTTGGAAACAATTGATAGTCCAACGAGTTAGAGATTGTGAATTGATAATTATATGAGTTGGGGACTTAATCGGTTATATGATAACAAACACACTTTATATGCTTTAGAATATTTTTGAACACGCGGTTTCGAATCCACAATCTCATTAAATTGTTCCAAAAGCATTAATTCTCTCTCGTCTTTGTATAACCCTAAATTTGAATCAAACACCAATGCTTGCACTAAAATTTTCACATTATCTTAAGTAGGAGTTTCAAGAAAAAGTGGAATGGAAATTACATTATCAAAGCATGAAAAACTTCTCCAACAAAGATGGTGTTGACACATAGTCAATATGGTGTCAACACATTGAACTGACACCTGAGAGCCAATTTTGTGGTGTCAACACGTGCAATGAAAGTGTTGACACATCGCATTGCAACACGAGAGCAGTTTTGAAGGTGTTGACACATAAGAAGACAGTGTCAACACATCGATAGTCAAACGTTGCGAAATTACAGATATAGTCAAAAGGACATCAACTGTCATTTATAAAATCATGGCACCACACAAGACTAAAGGCTTATATATAAAACAAGATGGAAAGAGAAAAGGTTACCACTTGCATCATCATTCTTGACCGAGAACACAAAGAAAGAGGTTTGACGAAGAAAATTTTCACAAATCCTATGAAAGCTACAGCTGCCACTTGCCATTACTCCAACTTTCTTTCTCTGATCTTGTCTTCTAGCTCATTATTGTTCCTAGTATTTGCACATCAAGCTTTAAGAGCTATTATTTATTACCTCTTTCATCAATTATTTGAAAAACATTAAAGTGTGGGAAACACTTGGGCCTACTCGTGAGGATAGAAGAAATCTTACCGTGAGTGTGAGATTTGTTGTAAGAGTTAGAGCATGACCTCAGTAAAACGCTTGCAAAGGTTACATAGCACCCGGAAGCTAAGGTGTGATTACTATTGGATAATAGTAGAGAAAGCCCAAGGAAGACAATAACCTTAGGGGTGGAAGTAACCAAGTCTTGGCCGAACCACTTAAAAATATCGGTGTTATCTCTCTACACTTATTCTCTACTATTTATTGTTGTTCTTTATTGTGTTGTGATTCATTATACTTGAAACACTTTTGCATTAGAGTTGGTTACGAAAAAGTTTTAATTTTTATTAAAACCCAATTCACCCCCCCTCTTGGGTTGTCACCTATACTCACACTCACAAACTTAGTCTTGAGGCTTGGGTTGTCATATCCTAAGGAGCACGGTTCAGAAATTCATTCTGTAACAATGGAGGAACTCCTGCCTTTAGACTATCCAAGTTATAAATTTTCCCTTTAGGGAAAGCACATATTTTTTATCTAGATGTTAGCTGAAACATAAAATTTTGCAAGTCTTCCATGCTTTTCAGCAAAAACAATATATCATAAGAAGAACTTCGTCTTTCCATATCAGAAGTTAGTTCACAAGTGAAGATTCTGGAGAAAAAAATGGGTTGTATAGCATAGAGGCCTTGACTTTATTTGATATAGAAAAATGTTGGTCTGGCTGAAGATGCTTTTCTCTCTGCAAAAGAATCAAGGACTAGTACACTGCTTCACATGTTAGTCTGTAATGGCTCAAGAAAATTTCAAAACCAAACTATCACCTTAGCAAAGAAGTAATAAATCAGTTGGGGTTGCATGATTTGGCCTTTGACCCTCTTTTATCATTGACTAAACAAAACCAAAACATCTTTCTGTAAATTGTTATATCAGAAGCAAGTTATCAGAGCATTCCAAGACAATACTTCTTTGAGGCATGACTTCAAACGGTGACCTCCCAGCTTCAAGATCTCCACAGTAAAAGTACATGCTAATTAAATGCATTGACTAGTGAAACATTAGATACAAACTCACTTTTGATACAGAGATACTGGAGTTCTCACATGATGGTATAATTGACACAAAAGTGACAAGATTTGGCTGCAAGCAAGCACAAATTATTGGCTACACCTTCAAGGCTTCATCGGTGTTTTGGTTCTGCATATATGCAGAGACCGTCATTCCACATTGTGACATTCTTTTTCATTACGGAATCGAAAATACTCATTGCAATACATAAATCTGGAACACTAGCATACGTTGAAACTAAAGCAGGCACCAAAAAAAAAACTTTAGAAAAATATCCAGACTTGATGGGGAAGCCAAGTATTTTCCATTATGTGAAAATTGCAAGAACAACACTTCATCATTGTGTTCTCGTAATATCTGTAAAGTTTGAAATGGAATCTAGTCTCTTCCACGCAGATGATCAGTGTACTGACATTTCCTTATACAAAGAGTTGTGAAAATTGCAAGCATCTCGTTGCAAAAGAAGTGCTTGTTCAACTAAATGCTCCAAGCTTCTTTCAGACTGTCGAGGGAAGAAATTTCTGTAATTCCTCCAAATGTGAACCCTCTTGTTGTAACTGAAAGTTACTACTACGGAAAATTAACTTACCAATTATCTTTGTTTTCCGAGAATTCTTCAGTAATCTTCAGGTTCTTGTCGATCTAAGAAACTCGAGAATTCCACAATAGCAGCCCAAATGTCCTGCCTCCTTCCTCCCCACGCTCATAGTCGTTGTATGGTTTTCTGAGTTCTGATGGCCAACTCTGAAACTAATAATTAGTCGATTAGGGTTGATTATCTCATATTACATTCACCCCGAGAATTTGAGATTGATTTTTGAAGTCCCTTTTCCTAACAATTATAATCGTTTATTTATCATTTCACTACACTATATTCCATATGAGCTAATAGGACCAAATATTATCATTGATAAAAATCCTAGCTCATATAATATTTACTTTTATAATCTGTAACTTGTTGGACTCTCAAATTGTTTCCAAAACAATTTCACAAATAAATATGTATAATAAATTAATTCCAAAAAAACATTTTCCCAAAAAATATTTTTCTTGAGTCCAACCCTATACAGGAATACTCGAATATAATATCTCACGAAGAGACTGGTAGATTCCCTATTGAGCATTCATTAATCATGCACCAGACACGACGTTGTCTCGAATATTTTACCTAGAAATATAATCACCGAATGACTCAGTCAGGGTACAAGTACACAATAAACAAATCTGCACAAACCTCCTCTCAGGTCTAAGGATATCATAATCAAATTGTGTTGAATACCTTCTCAACATCAATGATCACTTCCAGAAGGTATCTATATTTGATCTCATTCAGTGCATGATCTCGTTAAGATCAGTTCCTCAATGACTTTATACATCATCCTATTTAATAGAGACAGAATGAGCATAGACGTATTGTACATAAATATGTACCTCGGTCTAGAACAAAATATCAAGTTTAATAGTAACTGATATTACTTTGATTCATTAACCATTGACATTACTTTTCTACAATTTCACTCAATAATAACCGTGTAATATCTTATGTCACAACAAAACCTATGTTAAGAAACTCGTACTGGCCCTCATGGGTCCTAAAAGAAGTTTTATTAGCATCTTCTAGCTTGACTCTAATCTGATGATAACCGGACCTCAAATTGAGCTTAGAAAAGAACTTACCCCGTGTAACTCGTCTAATAACTCATCAACCACCGGGTTAGGAAATTTGTCCTTAAAAGTTTCCTTGTTTAGGGCCCTATAATCCACACACATGTGCCATGTACCATCAACCTTCCTTACCAGCAAAACAGGGGGATTAAAAGGGGTTTGGACTTAATCTGATAACGTTCGTTTTCAATAGGTCCCTAACCATTTTCTGTGTCTCTTCTTTTTGTAAAAAATGATAACGATAAGGCCTTATTGATATAGGTGAACGACCATCCTTAAGAACGAGAGCGTGATAATGAGACTTGTAGCCCAGTAGGCTCCTCAAACACCCCAGATTGCTTCTGTAGCAGTACCTCAACATCTGGTAACACTGCTGTTCTACTCAATTCCAAAGGCTCCATTAGTTGTAGGATGACACCCTTGCTCCCAGCCTTATGTAACTCGGTTAACTCCTTCTATTCCATCAATTGCATAGGACTTAAACCTTGCAACCTCACTCTTTTCTGCTGCCAATCAAGCTCCTTGCTGGGTACTGTTCACGTCCAGGTCTAGAGTTAGGCAAATAAAGAATATTTCTTTAGTTTATTTTGGTGCTGTTCACGTCCAAAATATAGTTCCTTAAATAGGTTGTTGTTTTAGGCAACTAAGGAGTTATTTCCTTAGTCCTCCTTTTTGGTTTAGGCGCCAAGTATGTTAGGAAAAAAGGAAATTTATTTCCTTATTTGTCTTATGTGTTTTAGGCAAGCTAGGATTTAATTCCTTGTCTAATTTCGAATTTTATTAGGTTTTCTATGTTAGATTTATTTCCTTGTTATTTTCAGGCCTTTAAATAGGAGCTCTTGCATTGTAATTGAGATAGACATTGATCAAGGAAATTGTGACAGTATTTCTTTTTGGTTCTTTGAAGAACTTCTCAAACTTATCGGGATTCCCCATGGCGTTCAACTCGACTTATCAAACGAATTTCCATCCCCGTTTGTGGCGTCATCACCATACCGAGGTTCTTGCTTTCCTAAGCAACTGGTTGAGGTTCCCTTCGAATCCATTCTAGAAACGATCTTGGGTTCGCTATAGTTGTTGGGTCTCGTTACGGGGTAACGGGGTTCACATCATTTGGTATCGGAGTTTTGGTTCTAGTTCCGTTATCCCGTAACGAGACCCAACAAATATAGGGAACCCAAGATCGTTTCTAGCGTGGATTCGAATGGAACCTCGACCCGTTGCTTAAGAAAGCAAGAACCTCGGTATGGTGAAGACGCCACAAACGGGATGGAAATCCGTTTGATAAGTCGATTTGAACGCCACGGGAAATCCCGATAAGTTCAAGAAGTTCTTCGAAGAACCAAAGAGAATTAAAACCTCACAAAAGTCGTATATATTGAATGAATTCGAAATACAACTTAGGCCTCTATATATAGGCCATATATGACACGAAATCCTTAAAAGAAACACTCACAAATATGGCAAGAAAGTGGCGCCTAAACCTAGTAAATAAGGTAACTTAAATGACACCTAAATAAACTCGATTACTAAGGAAATAACATTTGGCGCCTAAACCAAAAAGGAAACAAATTCAGCACCAAAAATCCACTCGAAATCAGCACCTATAAGGAAAGAAAGGTGCGGCTAATTGCTGCCCAAAATCATGCAATCCGAACCCTAATTAGGTGTATCTTCTAGAAGACTTTCTTGCCAAGTAAAATGAAACCCTACTTGGACTCTTCTAGAACTTGAAGCATATTGACAATCCGTGGGTCATGCTCAATGGGCTTCCACGCCTTTGCTTGATCCCATGCCTCTTGAATTAGCCCGTTGAGTGCATCCTTGAACTTCTTTACTCGTGCCCTTGTAACCGGTCCACTTGGTACTTGAACGGGTTCCTTTGAAACGGCACCTTGAGCTCCATCATTCCCCTCCTCTTGAAAAGGATTTGCCCTCAAATCTTCACCTACATCAAAAGGACTCAGCAGAATGAACAGCTCTATTATAGACAAACTCAACATGTGGTATAAACATTCTTCCCTAGTTTTAATGTTCTTTTTAATGATCGCCCGTAATAAAGTAGACAAAGTCCTATTGACAACTTCAGTTTGACCATTCGTTTGTGGGTGACAAGTAGTGGAAAACAATAACTTAGTGCCTAACTTACACCACAAAGTCTTCCAAAAATAGCTCAAGAATTTCGCATCTCTATCCGAGACAATCGTCCTAGGCATGCCATGTAGTCTTACAATTTCCCTAAAGAATAGATCAGCAACATGCGACGCATCATCCGTTTTGTGACATGGAATAAAATGGGCCATTTTAAAAAATCTATCCACGACCACAAAAATCGAATCTCTACCACGTTTAGTCCTAGGCAATCCTAGCACAAAATCCATGGAAATATCTATCCAAGGCTCACTAGGAATAGGTAAGGGGGAGTATACAAACCATTGGCCTGCACTTTGGACTTAGCTTGTCTACATGTGATACACCTACCACAAATTCTCTCGACATCCCTCTTCATGTGAGGCCAATAGAAGTGTTCCAGTAAAATAGCTAAGGTTTTGGCAACTCCAAAATGTCCCATTTGTCCACCACCATGGGACTCTTGCACTAATAATTCCCGCATTGAACAATTAGGCACACATAGCTTATTTTATCGGAACAAGAACCCATCAAGCCTAAAGAACTTACCACATGCAATTTTCTCACAAGCACGATATTCGTCACCAAAGTCATGGTCATCAGGATATAAATTCTTAATATGCTCAAAACCTAATAACTTGGCATCTAGTGTGGAAAGTACGATATTCGGATTTGCTTATCCTTTATTTGTTTTCGTTCCTTTGTTTCTTCTTTTCATATCCTTTGCCTACCTTCTCTAATCTCGGTTCTTCGTTTCTGTCCTACAGTCGGCTCATATCATCCACTTAGCCGAAACTTCTTGACTTCTTTATTCAAGCTTTGATTGTGCTGGTTCTTATCATCTCTTGTTCTAGGTTTCATATCTAAGTTTCCTGAGATCTTGTGCTATTGTTATCAAAGGAAAAGAGTAAGGGACTCGCAAAAGAAGAAGAAAGAAAGGGGTCCGAAAAAAAAAAAAAGTTTCATATCATTGATTTCAACCTATTCTTGAATTTCTCGCCATTCTAACCTTAATAACTCCATAACTAAGTTTAATCAACTATCCTTAATGCTAAAGCTCACAAGACTACAATTGAAACTCCAAATTCAACATGTATGCTGTCGAGCACTGGTCAAGCGCCAACTCAGTGTTAGACGGCAAGACACTGTCCATCATATTTCCTTAAGGCCGCTCGAACACTGACGCAAGCTAGTCGAGTGCGATGATACCTAAAAACAGAGTGCTAAAATCTTCCTATCCCAACAACCTAATCATGATCCCTAGGTTGATTCTTCTGACAATAAAACATTCCACACACCCTAATACATGCCTAAACAATCTCCATATTCCATACCAACCCATGGCACTCTCTTAACATAAGATGTTTAGGGAATCACTACACAACCGAAATTTCTCTAACAACTATACCTAATCGGCCATAACCAACATATCTATATATATACATGCAAAATCTCACTTGCTAACCTTGCTACATAGGGTTTCTAATTCCAAAACGCTCTATCCTTAACTAGATTTCCATATCCAAGCCTCTTAGCCATCAACCATCACATGCATGCAAATCTAGAAGAATATGACCAAACCCACACAATATACCAACATGCATGATAACCCCTCAAGCCGAAATGCATTCAATCCTCCAATTAATCCCTTCCTCCAACAACATAAATCTCAGCAGCCCCAACCTAATCAGATCTAATCATACATGTATTAACAAACAAAAAGGGCACAAGGCACACGACCAAATAGCAAATCCAATATCTCAACCTATCTTACCTTGTGTTGCTGGACAACAAGCTGGTACCTAGCACCAAATGCTCGAGGTTAGGACTCGAGAAGAGAAAGGAACAAGGAATGCATATGCAAAACCAAAACTTGTGTGGCTACAAGTGCTGAGATTTAACACTAGAATATTCTATCCTTCGAACTCTCAGTTCCAATCTCTTGTGTGGCCTCCAGTGCTGAGATGGTAGCAACAAGGGTTGATGATGAAGCTTGTGGTGAGGGAAAGAAGATGAACAGGGGCTGGAAAAGCTTGAAGAAAAGCAAAGGGAGAGCTTGGAGTTGAAATGGTTTGGCCAAAGAGAGAGTTGAGCAAAAGAGGTGAGTTTCGGTCTGATGAGAATACGAGCAAGGCGTCAAATGTGCTAGTTCAAGTTCCCGTAGAGCCGGTTACGAGAGAACAAGACAAGAAGCTCAATGACGTACTCGACGAAATCATTAATGAGATATGGGCCCAAGCCCATTCGTGGAAGCCTATCAAAGATGACCCACTTTCTAGAAGGATCCGGTCAAGATATATTTTTGGTTCGATTCTAGAAGAATCGGATTGCATGGCAATACTAAGGGGAAAATCCTTTCCTTTTATGGTATTTTAATTAGATTATTTTGTGGTTCACGTCCACCATAAAAGGAAAGGATTTTCCCCTTAGTATTGCCATGCAATCCGATTCTTCTAGAATCGAACCAAAAATATATCTTGACCGGATCCTTCTAGAAAGTGGGTCATCTTTGATGGGCTTCCACGAATGGGCTTGGGCCCATATCTCATTAATGATTTCGTCGAGTACGTCATTGAGCTTCTTGTCTTGTTCTCTCGTAACCGGCTCTACGGGAACTTGAACTAGCACATTTGACGCCTTGCTCGTATTCTCATCACGGTCACAAGGGGAAAAGGCAAACTGAAAATGGAGAGAAGTTGATCACCAAAGAAAAGAGAGCTAGGAGAGGTTTGCGTGTGAATGATGGGCTGAAATGGAAAAGTGATGTGGTGAGATGTGTGAGGCGTGAAAGACAAGAGTGAGGAATGAACTTGGACCCATTTTTTGTCAAGAGGGGAAGGGGGCAGCATGGGTTCCTCCGTCCATGCTCATTGGTTGCATGGGCGGCAACCAATAATGCAAAGCTACCTTGCCACACTTATCACTTCCAACCTTGCTCCCAAAGCCTTCACGTGATTCACCAAAGAAAAGCAAATTCAATTTAGCCTTTCACGTAATCTACCTCGCTCTCCACTTTATTTCTTTTTTTTCATTTCACCTACCACTTATCACATAGGTACATTGGCTTATCACCACTATATGTATGAGACCCCGAACTTTGCTTTTGCTATTTTCCTATGTATTTGTTTTAATTTAAATTATGGGGCCATATTTTCGGCCAATGTATGACCTAAGCTTAATGTTTATGGTACATTAACTTATTATAAAATTTTATTTCAAGAATTTTCTTTGAATAATTTCTTTTTCATTGTGGAAGTTTTTAGTGCAAGTTTAAATTCTATTTTTCCTAAGAGCCGAAACTTGCTAGGTAAGTTTCTTTTTTTATATATTTTCATTTGCTTAGTATATTCCATAACCTATGAGATTTAATTATGAAGAGATATTTTATATGTCATGGCCGAAAATATCTAAGTAGAAAAACATGAAATTCATGTAAGCCTTAATAGGTAGCATTGATCATTATTATGTAGCCTTAATTATCTTTAGAAATATTATATGATAAGCTACAAGATATATATGATAGTTTGAAAAGAATTTAATTGATAAGTGAGTGTGCTTATCATAGTGATAAGCTAAGAGATTTTTTTAAGATGATAGGTTGTTGTGGCTATCTTAGAGATATGCTAGAATAATTATCTTGAGATAAGTTATCATGTTGATAAGTTGATAAGTTATGGTATTGAAATAGATAAGTTAAAGTGCTTATTGGAGATAAGTTAGAATACGTATATGTGTTTTACGTGAGACAAGAGGAGAAAAGTCTAGATGAAAGTTAAAAAAAAAAAGCTAAAGAGTTGCTTTTCCCTTGGTGATCACGTGAAGAGCAAGAGAATTGTAAGATGAATTAAATGGAAAAGACAAGACAAGGGCTAAGCATGAGGGGACAAAGAGATAAGGTGAGAGAAAAGTTGAAAGAGACAACACATTTGCTTGGACATTGCCGTCCAAGTTCACCCCCCACTCCTTCACATTTCAACTAGCCTTTCACGTATCAATACCACCCCACTCCTTCACATTTCATTTGTTCATTTCCTTTGGCCGAACCACACTTCTCATTTCCACTTGCTTTCTCTTTTTCTCTCTTGACCGAAACTCATCTCTTTGGCTTAAGTCTTGTTTCCCTTCTCTTGAAACCAAAACACCTCTCTATGTTCTAGGTTTGCTTCTCTCCTTTGGTTACCGAAATTCCCCCTTGGCACAACTCATTTCTTCTCTCTCGGTGGCTGGAAATCTCTCTTCACTCAGCCATTTTCCCTTTGACAGAAACTTAGCTCACTCTCTTGGCCGAATCACTTCAAAGCTTCAAGCCTTGCTTTGATTTCTTCAAGCTATTTTCAGCTGCTGTTACTTCTCTTTTTCCTCACTTCAAAGCTTTCATTTCAGCACCTATTAGACACCATTCTCAGCCCTTCGAACCACTCTTGTGGGAGAAACCGAAAGTTGAAGGATAGTGAAGGTTTTGGGTATAAACCAAGAGCTCTAAGTTGGAGGTTGAGGTAGATGTTGTTTTGCATGTAATGTTTTTGGCTCTTTTCCTTCAATGGTCCAGATTTTGTATATTTTTGTGCGAGGTTTCAGCTCTTGAGTTCAGCACAAGCGAGGTAGGGTTGGATTCTTGGTTAGCAAAGTATTTTGCTTAACCGAATCTTGCATCTTCTATTTCTCTTTGTTTGGCCATAGTCCTTATTGATATTTTTGTATGAAAATGGTAGATTTGATAGGTTGGTTGTGATGTAGTTGTTGGAGGAAGGGATAAGTTAAACATGGAGAAAGAAATATTGATTTGGTTGTGAGTTGCTTATGGAAAATGCAATGAAGTTGGTAATGCATGCTAAGTTTCGGATGATGGTTCACAAAATGCTTGGCCGAATATTATCCTTTGCTAGATCTTGAAATTATGTTATGATTTGTAGATCCTAGGTTGTGAAACTAATATTGGAGATGGGATCATGTTGAAGATTAAGTTTGGTTCATTGAATAAGTTAGAGGTTAAAACCTAGGTTTAGTGTTAAAAATAATATTTCATGTTAGTAAATCATAAATGATCGAGCTTAAGGCCACGGGTTGGTATTAGTTAGGGTGATTAACAAAGCTTGGTGATATCAAGAATGAATTGAGGTTGCAATTAGGGTAATCATGTGTTGGCCGAAATATATTTGGTGCAAAAATAAGGTTAAGTTGAAATGGTGATGAGATTTAATGGTGGTTAAGGTATATTGAGGGCCACGGTGCAAAAATAAGGTTATAGTTGTTGGGTCTCGTTACGGGTTAACGGGGTTCACATCATTTGGTATCAAAGCCAGGTTAACCCCGTTAACCCGTAACTAGACCCAACAACTATGAGGAACCCAAGATCGTCTCTAGCATGGATTCGAATGGAACCTCGACCCGTTGCTTAGGAAAGCAAGAACCTCGGTATGGTGAAGACGCCACAAACTGGATGGAAATCCGTTTGATAAGTCGAGTTGAACGCCACGGGAAAATTCCCGATAAGTTCGAGAAGTTCGTCAAAGAACCAAAGAGAATTAAAACCTCACAAAACCGTGTATATTGAATTACAATGCAAGAGCTCCTTTTTAAAGGGCTGAAAATAACAAGGAAATAAACCTAACATAGAAACCTAATTAAAATTCGAAATTAAGCAAGTAATTAAATCCTAGCTTGCCTAAAACACATAAGACAAATAAGGAAATAAATTTCCTTATTTCCTAACATACTTGTCGCCTAAACCAAAAAGGAAGACTAAGGAAATAACTCCTTAGTTGCCTAAAACAAGGACCTATTTAAGGAACTATATTTTGGACGTGAACAGTACCAAAATAAAGTGAAGAAATATTCTTTATTTGCCTAACTCTAGACCTGGACGTGAACAATACCCAACAAGGAAATTAAATGCTGAACAAAATAAATAATCAAAAGATTTCAAAAGGAAAGGATTTTGCCCTTTGAATTTCCATGCAATCCGATTCTTCTAGAATAGACCCAACATTATCTCTTGACCGGATCCTTCTAGAAAGTGGGTCATCTTTGATGGGTTTCCACGAATGGGCTTGGGCCCATATCTCATGAATGATTTCGTCGAGTACGTCCTTGAACTTCTTGGCTCGTTCTCTCGTAACCGGCTCTTCGGAGACTTGAACTAGCTCCTTTGAAGCCTTGCCCGTATTCTCATCAACCTAAGAGCAAGTGTAATGGGTAGCATCAATGCAAGAAAGTGTTATGAAAATGGAAGAAAAATGATTATGAGAGCCGAATGGTTGCTGCTCTAGGTCATGGAAAGGTGTCATATGTGATTCCTAAGGGTTGCTTGCTGTTAAGAAGGTATGTTGATGGCATGGAATTAAACAGCAAGCTAATCATCTAGTAGCTTGATTTCATTTGGTGAATATGGAGGTAATTGCACTCGGGTTAAGTGGGAATTGAATTCATGTTATTGTCTTTAAGTGAATCATACAGATTTTGCAAGAAAATGGAAGATATGAATCTGAAATGTTCATTTGGGTTCATGTCAGCAAGCCTAAGAATAAAAAGGAGGCCAAACGGTCATTGGTCGATCACTAAAATAAGGATTCATGCCTATCGATTATATTTGGAAGAATTGTTGGCACTAGTGTTCTTCTGAACTTGGAAACTTAAAGAAAAGACCAAAGTAACTTAGGTTAAATCTTATATGTCTCGGCAATGTCCATATAGCTCATCTATTGAGGTTAAATTGGTGGAAAATGATAGCTATTAGTCCATGTATAATACGATGAAAAGTGTGGAAGAAAGGAATAGAAACTAGACGAAGATAAGTTGCTGTTTTGACTTGGAATTTTTTTAAGACGAAATGTTGTTGCCGATTTCATGGATAGGCTTTGGAATCAATGTTAGTGACAAGAAGAATTATTTGAACAAGTAGGATACGAGTTGGACGAAGTAGGTGAAAACAGCAATCTGGTTGAAGTTATTTGATGTACATGTTTAATTGTCTTCAAATTGTTTTATTAAAGCCCTTTTTAAAGAAATTTTTTACAAGTGAAATCATATTTTCAAGATATGTAATTTTGGAAACCGGAAACGGTTACGGGTACTTTTGTATGTCAACTTGAAAATTATTATCTAAGCATTTATGTAACGAATATGATTCGCTTGTAGGCGAAGAACCACCGAGTATCAGGAGGAGCAAGGTAAGTGGAAGTAAGTTAAGCTTATATATTTTTTTTTCAAAACTGGAATGATAGACAACATGTTTTGATGATCAAGCATGATATGTATTTTATATCAACCATGGCATGATGTTCAAAGATGCATGATAAGACGCATGAAATGTTGTTCATGACAAGTTGATTTCTAGCATGATATTCAAACAAGCATGGCATCATATGCAAGCATGTCATGGCATGAGCATTGCATGATTTTCTAAAGAGATTTTATGCAATGACATATGAGAAAGTTTATGATAAGTCAAACGACACTGAAGGACAATGAGAAGGTGTGGGCCTCCAAGGGTCGTGTCTAGCCATCAGGCCTGGGGCAACTACGGGCTAGCTCGACCAAATAAAAAGTCCCCTAGGGTAAGGGAGACGGTTACGATGGGAACGCACAACCCGGACTTCAGGGGTTAAATGGAGCGTAAGTAGCCCACAAGTTATGAATGAAATATTTTCAAGGGCCATGAGCCAAATTCAAGTGCATGAGCGAGTTTTACGATCAAGGGTCATGAGCCAAATGCAAGAACATGAACAAGTTTTACGATTAAGAGCATGTGCATATGCAACCATGAGGTATACACGTGTATCAAAATTCATGATCATGCATGAATTACGTTATGTTTATATGCTTACGATTTCAAGATTCATGATTATGAGTTCAAGTACAAGTTCATGTTTTCAAACCATGATTTCAAGTCATAAACTCATGTTTTCAAGTTAAGTTTTCCCTTACTGAGTCTTTTTGACTCACGTTTTTAAAATTGTATCATTCCAGATGCTTCAGGTAAAGGAAGTCAGGAGGACTATCTGACCTAGAGACAAGACAACTATGTATCTGGTTGGAGTGGCGGTTGACCGTTGTGGTCCGTCACTTAGATTATGTGAACCTTTATGTTGTAACTAAGATATCAACCTCTTTTAAGAACTGTATTACAAGGTTAGTCATGAGTTTGTCTCATCTCTCTCGCGATCCTACTTTTCTCTCCGCTGTATGTTTTAGGAAGCTCGTTGGAGCTTTCCCTCGGGATTGCTCGCGGCTGTCACGGTCCCGGCGGGACTGCATTCGGGGCGTGACAATATGCAATGGCGTGACAATATGCAATCTAGCCTATCACCATATAAGGTATATCAACTTATCTCTAGATAAAAACAATAGCTTATCTCCATTAACACACTAGCTTATCACTTTGATAAGCACATTAGCTTATCTCTTATATAAATGCATTAGCTTCACTGTGATAAGCTCACTAACTTATCTTTTAAATTCTATATCAAGCTATCTTATATACCTAATAACTTATCACTTCATTTCTCTAATGATAATTAAAACTACCTAATGGTGATTAAGATTACCTAATCAACAATACAAGATAATCTATTAGCTCAATATGATTTCATAACTATAGACTTATATACCATGATTTTCTACTTACAGATTTTCGGCTATGAGAAAAAAAAAATTCTCTTCATATATTAATTTCATGAATTATGGAATATAATAAGCAATGGAAAAATAAGTTCATAAAAGAAATCTATTTAGCAAGATTCGGCTCTTAGGAAAAATAATAATAAACTTGTACTAGTAACTTTCACAATGATAAAGAAAGTATCTAAAGGAAATCTTAAAATGAAATTTTATAAGAAAGTTAATATATCATAAACATTAAACTTAAGTCATACATTGGCCAAAAATATGGCCCCCTTGAGTTAATTCAAAACGAATACATAGGAAAATGGCAAAAGGAAATACGGGGTCTCACACAAATCCTCCGTAATCGAAGATGAAAATTAGGACGAGGAAGACATATAGTCTTAATGACTAGAAAGTTCGAGAACTTCCTCAAAAGAAAGAAAGAGAAGAGAAGCCTCAAGTACAAGAAGACATCTTGGAATGTTAACGATGAAAGCTCCTCGTCCAAAGGGGAATAAGATGAAGAAATGATGAGCCTGAGATTTCATATATTATTAAAATGCATTTGATGAACTTGTTTCTCAATTCGAAAAACTAGGTTCAAAATATACATAATTGAAAAGGAAACTCATTTTACTCTCAAAAGAAATTTATTCATTAAAAAATGAGCAAGATACTCTAAAGCTTGAAAATTCTTTATTCAAACAAAAAGCTTTAGAATTTGAAAATGAGAAAGTTGCTTTGAGAAACTTTGAAAAACATGCTTAGTAGTGAAGCCTAAGTTTTTGTCAAAAGTGGCTTAGGCTACAAGCCTTCTATTCACCAAAAATATTTTAAAAATTATTTGTGAAGGCTAAGTCTTTTTGTCCAGCCACACAAACATGTCATTTTTGCAATAAAAATTGACATCTAATTTTTTATTGTGCATTAAAGAAACTTGGGAGCAAGAATCTCAAGAAAGCATGGGTTCCAAAAGGAAGAAAAACTAACTTTGAAGGACCCAAGAAGGCTTGGGTACCAAAAATGATTTCTTGGTTCTCTTGTAGAATGGAGCAACAAATGGTGCTTGGATGTAACTTGCCTATTAAAAAGGCTTGTGAGATTTGAGGAAATATTTTAAAGGGAAAACCTTTGGTAACTTCTAAATCGTTAATTAAGAATAAATTTTATTGTTAGTTGATGATATTTTTTTTATGTGTTTATGTTATAAATGGAAATATATTCATCTTTGACATATTTTTTGCATTTATCAAAATCGAACATCTATAAGCTAACGCTTTTACAAAAATAATAAACATTGATAAATTTTAGCGAGCTTAAACTTTCTTTAGTTGAGAATAACCTTTAAATTCTCATTGGTAGCTAAGACGTTGGTACAAACTCAGTCGGTGGGCTACTATCGTAATAGCGATAGAGTCTTGAGTCCCCAGTAGTCATCTTCTATACAATTTCAATGAGATTGTTATTTGAAACCCAAACTTGATCTTTTGGGTGAAAAATGAATTTTTGAATTCTATCAATGCATTCTCTTTTTGCTTGACAAAGGCGGAGAATTCTTAAATGTCTACATGTTTGTATTCCCTTTGGTTATATGATAGTTTTTGTTATAATGCATATTTTGGGCGAAATGTGTCATTTGTCTTTTTGATGTGACAAGGGGGAGAAATGTGCTAATAGTTTTGTTAACTATAGATTCTCATTTTTTAATTGGATTGTTAACATTGATTGTATTACTCTTTATGAATCCAAATGACTTCTACTAATGTTTTGTCTTAAGTTTTAAATGTTTGTCGAATTGCAAAAGATACGGGGAGTTATCCCAAAACTATCAATTTATTGTCATCATCAAAAAGAGGGAGATTGTTCGCATTTGTGCACAATCGAGATTTTGATGATTTTAACAAATTGATTAACTTTATAAATGGACATTTTCAAAGACAAAGTCATGTTTCATCGAAGAGCTAAAGACTTGAAGAAAGAAGATCTAGAAGATGCAAGGTGCTCAAAAGTGAAGATTCGAGACCTTAGGGTATAAGTTTGTAACTCTTTGTTTGTTTTTTGACAAGAATTTGAATCAGACACTTGCATATTTTCAAAACGTGCATAAACCGTTTTAAGTTTTTTTGAAAGATTAAAATGTTTTTAATGGTTTCAAAACACCTCAATCAAACTTTCAAACCTTCATATTTTATATTTCTCATATCATTCACACAAAGCACACTTTCATATCCTATTCTTTATGTGAATAAATAGATAGAACTTTCCACTTTCATATCCACTATATAAGAAGAGTTTGTTCTTCAATCTTTCTATCAAAACAGGTGTTTCCTTTAGTGAGGTTGTTCACTAAAGAATAAGCTTTGAGAGTTTATATCTCAAGCTTGGTAAGGTTGAAAAACTACTTGGGTGGGTTTGAGTGCTCAGCCCGAGAAAACACTTGTACGGTTCTCTAGCACCCATAAGCTAGAGTGTAAGCTATTGGAGAATAGTGGAAAACCTCAAGTAGCACGTATTTACTCTTATTGCATATTATATATTTGTGATAAAGTAGTATTTACTTGCAAGCACGATTTTGGGGGTCAATAGCAAAAAGTTTAGAAAACCAACTCACCTCCCCCCTCTTGGGTTTCCTTAATGTGGTTTTGCATTGTGAATGGTCGTCATGTGCCTACAAAAATGGTTGGAGAAGTGGAATCTCCTAAGAACGAAAAGGAATATGATGCTAATGATAAAATGAAAATCTCTCCAGATGCAAGAGTCATGAACATATTATATTGTGATTTAGATAGAGGAGAGTTTAATAGAGTTTTTTCTTATTCAAATGGTAGAGATTATGACATACTCTAGAAATTACTCATGAAGGAACAAGTCAAGTCAAAGAGTCAAAAATCAACATTTTTTTTCTTAGTTACGAATTAATTAAGATGGAACAAAATGAATCAATTAGTAACATGTATACTAGATTTACCCACATCATAAATCGTTTGAATACACTTGGTAAATCTTATACTAACTCGCATTTGGTGAGAAAAATTCATAGGTCACTATCAAAGTCATCGGAAGCAAAGGTGACCACGACTCAAGGGACTAAAGATCTCACCAAGTTTCCCTTAGAAGAGCTTCTCGGATCCCTCAGACTCATGAGATCATCTATACCATTTCAATGAGATTGTCATTTAAAACTCCAAATTGTTCTTTTCATTAAAAATGTTTATTTTTAGTTCTATCCATGTATTCACTTTTTTATTGACAAAATGAGAGATTTCTTAATGTATTATTCCCTTTGATCATATAATGAATATTGGTAGTTTGCATATTTGGGGAAGATATTGATGGACAATGCATCCACATATCTTAATTTTTATCAAATTTTTGGTGGCATCCATTTAAGTTTCTATCCTGTCTTTTTCATGTAACAAAGGGAGAAATGTGTTGATAATAGTTTTGATGACTATGGGGGTGTTTTGTTTGTGGAAATTTCGGGGAATATTCTTGAAATTTTGGGAATCTTTACTTTATTGAGATTTATTGGGGTTTGTGAAAAGTAGAGTGTGTGTGTGTAAAAGTTAAAAATTTTGGAGT
Organism: Myrica gale; assembly: GCA_963930655.1. NCBI lineage: Eukaryota > Viridiplantae > Streptophyta > Magnoliopsida > Fagales > Myricaceae > Myrica > Myrica gale. The sequence continues at coordinate 15,445,502 of OZ005610.1, read as the reverse complement.
GTGTTTGTTTTGTTGGAAATTTCGAACCCCAAAATTTTGGGGAAACAAACACCCCCTATATATTCTCATTTTGAAAATTTGATTACGAACTTCGATTCTGTTACTCTTTTATGAATCCATTAGCTACTAATGTTTTGTCTCGAGTTTTAAAAGAACGTCCAATTGCAAAAGATAGGGGGAGTGATGGAGCTCAAGGTGCCGTTTCAAAGGAACCCGTTCAAGTGCCAAGTGGACCGGTTACAAGAGCCCGAGCAAAGAAGTTCAAGGATGCACTCAACGGGCTAATTCAAGAGGCATGGGATCAAGCAAAGGCATGGAAGCCCATTCAGCATGACCAACGAATTGTCAATGTGCTCCAAGTTCTAGAAGAGCCCGAGTAGGGTTTTCATTTGAGCATGCAAGGAAGTGTTCTACAAGATACTCCTAATTAGGGTTTCGGGTGGCATGATTGTGGGACTATTTTAGCCGCACCTTTCTTTCCATATAGGAGCTGATTTCGAGTTTAGTTTAGGTGTTAAGTTTGTTGCCTTTTTGGTTTAGGCGCCAAGCATTATTTCCTTAATAACCGAATCTATTTTAGGTGTCTTTTAGTTTCCTTTTGTCCAAGGTTTAGGCGCCATGTTTAGGAGTGTTTCCTTTTAGGGTATAAGATGGCCTATATATAGAGGCCTAAGTTGTAGTTCGAGATTCAATGAATATACACGGTTTTGTGAGGTTTTTAATTCTCTTTGGTTCTTTGACGAACTTCTCGAACTTATCGGGAATTTTCCCGTGGCGTTCAACTCGACTTATCAAAGGGATTTCCATCCCGTTTGTGGCGTCTTCACTATACCGAGGTTTTTGCTTTCCTAAGCAACGGGTCGAGGTTCCATTCGAATCCATCCTAGAGACGATCTTGGGTTCCTCATAGTTGTTGGGTCTCGTTACGGGTTAACGGGGGTTCACATCATTGAGTCATCCCAAAACTATCAATTTATTGTCATCATCAAAAAGGGGAGATTGTTTGCTTTTGTTCACAATCGATATTTTGATGATTTCAATAAATGGATTAAGGTTACAAAATGGACATCTTCAAAGACAAAGACAATTTTATCAAAGAGCCAAAGACAAGATGATTGAAGATCAAGAAGATGCAAGGAGCTCAAAAGTGAATATTCAAGACGATAGGGTAAAATCTTGTAACTCTTTGTTTCACTTTTGACAAGGATTTGAATCACGCACTACTTGCATATCTTTCAAAATGTGCATCAACCATTTTACCTATTGTTTGAAAGACCAAAATATTTTTTAATGGTTTCAAATCACTTAAATTGAACTCCCAAACCTTTTGTATACTTATGGGAAGTTAGTCAAAATCGTGGCTTTCAATGACCGGATCATGTGCTTAGTTGTGTAGGTCGACCGGCTGGTGAAGCGGTCAACCGGCCTACAACAGCTTAGCGTAGCGGTTGACCAGAATATGATTTTAAAATAGATTTGTTGTGTTCTGACATTATGATCTTTGGGGTAACGGTAACCTACAGCGATCGACCGGCTCGTCGTGAATTTTGACAGATCGACCCCTGACGGCTATAAACAACTAGTTTTCTAATGCGGCCTATATAAAGACCTTCTTAATATCTAAAAATAAAGAAGAACGACTACATATCATTTCTATAACTTGAGAAAGATCTTAAACCATCTTATTTCATATTTATAATATCATTCACACATACATCTTCACATCCCCATCATTGTGTAAATCAAAAGAAATACAGCTTTCAATTTTCTTATCCACTCTTTGAAAAATTTAATTCTTGTATAAGAGAAGTGCTTCCTTTAGTGAGGTTGTTCACTAAAGAAAAGCTTTGAAAGGGTATATCTAAAGCTTGGTTAGGTAGCCCGGAAAAGCACTTGTAAGGTATTGTAACACCGGAAGCTAGAGTGTAAACTATTTGAAAGATAATGGGAAAACCTCAAGTGATGAGAATACGAGCAAGACTCCAAATGAGCTAGTTCAACATCCCGTAGAACCGGTTACGAGAGAACGAGCCAAGAAGTTCAAGGACGTAGTCGACGAAATCATTCATGAGATATGGGCCCAAGCCCTGTGAGACCCCGTTTATCCTTTTGCTATTTTGATGTGAACCCCGTTATCCCGTAACGAGACCCAATAACTATAGGGAACCCAAGACCGTTTCTTGCATGGATTCTAATGGAACCTCGACCCGTTGCTTAGGAAAGCAAGAACCTCGGTATGGTGATGATGCCACAAACGGGAATGGAAATCCGTTTGATAAGTCGAGTGGAACGCCACGGGAAATCCCGATAAGTTCGAGAAGTTTTTCAAAAAACCAAAGAGAATTAAATCTCACAAAATTCGTGTATCTTCAATGAATCCGAAATACAAAGTTTAGGCCTCTATATAAAGGCCAACCCAGACACGAAAAAACCCCTAAAAGAGACACACATATACTTAAGGAAATAAAGAGGCGCCTAACCCTAGCAAATAAGGAAACAAAAAGACGCCTAAAACACACACTCACACCTAAGGAAAGATAAGTTGGCGCCTAAGCATAAAAGGAAACAAAAGAGGCGGCAAAAGGTCATGCAATTCGAATCCAACTAAGGCAATATTGATCTCCTTAGAAAGTGGCGCCTAATTGATTCTTCTAGAATAATTTCTTGTCATGTTTAACCGGATGCTTCTAGAACGTGAATCAAATTGACAAATCCTTGTGATTCACGTGGGTCTTGTTCAATGGGCCTCCGTGAAGTTGCTTGAGTCCATGCCGCTTGAATTAGCCCATTGAGTAGCTCCTTGAACTTCTTAGCGCGTGCCCTCGTAACCGGCCCAATGGGAACTCGAATTGGATCCTCCGATGACGTGCCTTGAGCTTTGACCGAACACTTCTCATCTCAAGCTTGCTTTTCTCTCTTTTCCCTTGACCAAAGCTCACCCTCTTGGTTCAAGTTTGCTTCTTTTCTCTTGAAACCGAAACACCTCCCTTTGCTCAGCTTATTTCTTCTCTCTTGTTGGCTGGAAATCTCACTTCACTCAGCCATTTTCCCTTTGACAGAAACTCAGCTCACTCTCTTGGCTGAATCACTCCAAAGCTTCAAGCCTTGCTTTGATTTCATGCTATTTTCAGCTGCCGTTACTTCTCTTTTTCCTAACTTCAAAGCTTCCATTTCAGCACCTATTAGACAAAATTCTCAGCCCTTGGAACCATTCTTGAAGGTGGAACCGAAAGCTTGAAGAGTAGAGAGGTTTTGGGTAAAAACCGAGAGCTCTAAGTTGGAGGTTGAGGTAGATGTTGTTTTGCATGTAATGTTTTTGGCTCTTTTCCTTCGATGGTCCTGATTTTGTATATTTTTGTGCTAGGTCCAGCTCTTGAGTTCAGCACAAGCGAGGTAGGGTTGGATTCTTGGTTCGCAAAGGATTTTTCTTAGCCAAATCTTGCATGTTCTATTACTATTTGTTTGGCCATTGCCCTTGTTGACATTTTTGTATGAAAATGGTAGATTTGATAGGTTGGTTGTGATATAGTTGTTGGAGGAAGGGATAAGTTAGAGATGGAGAAAGAAATAATGATTTGGTTGTGAGTCGCTTATGGAAAATGCAATGAAGTTGGTAATGCATGCTAAGTTTCAGATGATGGTTCACAATATGCTTGGCCGAATATTATCCTTGCTTGATCTTGAAATTATGTTAGGATTTGTAGATCCTAGGTTGTGAAACTGATATTGGAGGATGGGATCATGTTGAAGATGAAATTGATTCAATAAATGTTAGTATGTGATGCATCGCCGAATAGTTTAGTGAAGGAACCCTAATGGCCGAATGAATGGTAGATGATAGTTAATTTGCATGTTATGTATAAATGGATTTAATGTCATGGCTGAATGAGTTAGAGGTTAAAACCTAGGTTTAGAGTTAAGAGAAATCTTTCAAGTTAGTTAAGCATAAATGATGGAGCTTAAAGACCAAGGGTTGGTATTTGTTAGGGTGATTAGCAAAGCTTGGAGATTTTTAGCACCTTTACCTTGCTGTTTTGGAGACTTGGTTAGGATATGATTAATATTGATTTCAAGCCTCATAATTATATTGTTTGGGGCTTTGGTCAGCAACTTATCTTAGTGATTAGTGTGTAGTGGAATAAATCAGCACATATAGAGAGAGCAAGAGATTAAGTTAGTGGTTTTAGACCATTAATAGTTGCTGTTTTTAACTTGGGATTCTATATTGATTTGAATACTTTTCTCAAGTGTTTAATAAGAGTTTTCTAAGTAAACCTTTGAAAATGATATAGTATTTTCAGAAATGTAATTTTGGTGAAAAACCGAATTATATACAAATATTTTTCTTGTATGCTTATGTGCTTAATTCCTAAGTAACTAAGAGGTATTTGAATCGCTTGGAGGGGATCTTCGTACCATTACTCATAATCAAGGAGACCGAGGTAAGTGGAAGTAAGTGTGTAAGTAAGCTTACATTTTTTTTTCAAAACTGGAATGACACGCTGCATAAATTCATGAACAAGCATAAGATTTCAAGCAAGCATGGCATGGCATGAGCATTGCATGATTTTCTAAAGTAATTTTTATGCAATGTCGTAGGGAAAGTTTTATGGAAAGACAAGTTAAGTCAAGGGGCTCTGGTCGGTACCGTACCATCATGACGGACTCCCATACAGAAGGACGAATGCGAGAAGGTTTGGTGAATCCTAAGAGGCTGTGCAAGCCACACTGAAGGACAATGAGAAGGTGTGGGCCTCCAAGGGTCGTGTCTAGCCATCAGGCTCAGGGCAACTACGGGCTAGCTCGACCAAATGAAAAGTCCCCAAGGGTAAGGGAGACGGTTCCGATGGGAACGCACAACCCGGACTCCAAGGGTTAAATGTAGTAAGTGGCCCACAAGTTATGAAGGAAACATTTTCAACGCCCATGGGCCAATTTCAAGAACAAGATTATGTCTACGAGCAAGAGCATGTGCATAACCATGAGACATGCATGTGCATCATGAATTATCATTTCTCATGTTATGCAAGTCCAAGTTAAGATCATGTTTTAAACTTATGTTTTCCCTTACTGAGTCTTTTTGACTCACGTTTTTAAAAATTGTGTCATTCCAGATGCCACAGGTGAAGGAAGTCAGGAGGACTACCTGACTTAAAAGAAAGATTTTTCTATGTTTTGTTGTTGTGATCTGATCGATGAGATCCGTCACTTATTTAAGTGTTATCATGTTATGTGTATCTTAAGATACAAGTTTATTGAGAACCTTTATCATGTTCTGTATATTTTTCCGCTGTATGTATGTATGTATGAGTGGTGGAGCTTTCCTGGGTATTGCTCGCGGCTATCACGGCCCCTGTGGGATGGCGTTCGGGGCAAGCCCATTCGTTGGAGGCTCATTAAAGATGATCCACGTCCTAGAAGGATCCGGCCAAGAGACATTTATGGCTCTATTCTAGAAGATTCGGATTGCATGGCTATTCTAAGCTCCAAATCATTTCCTTTCATGGTTTTTTGATATGATGGCCGACCACCACATTATTTCCATTTGAGAAGTGTTTTATTTAAGGCAATTAGGGTTTAGTTCAGCTTTGTTTAGGAGAGGGACGTCCAAGCGGACTACCAAAAGGAGACGTATGAGTCACAAACGTCCCAATCTGAGATCAAGCAACTTCACCAACATCGGGATTCCTTTGAGCAGCTGTCACAAAACGCCCCCAAGTTCCGTAGCCGAGAATTCCATGAGGCATTCCTGGAGTGGGAGAAGAAGATGATAGACTTCATGTTTGCTCGTAACGAATCCGAGCTGAAGCCCACCGCTGACGACCTGCCACAATTGGAGGAAATTTCCGTGGAGGATCATTTAGCTCCTGAGGCATTAGCATTGGCGGCAAGCAAAGCATTGACACCGATGCAAGTATATGAGGATCCATATGTTCCGGAATATGAGGTTGTCATTCCCGAAGAAACACCATATGGCACTCCTTTTGATGTCTGCGATGATTTGAGGACAAATCACTTTCAAGAGGAGGGGAATGATGAGAATATGATGAGAATCCGAGCAAGACCTTGAATGAAGTAGCACAGCTGGATACGAGAGCCCGAGACAAGGAGTTCAAAGATGCCCTCGTTGAACTCAGTAAAGAGATATACATTCGTGGAGGCCCACTCAAGATGATGCACGACCCATTCTATGTTAGGCGCCCAAGGGAAAGTTAGGCAAGAAAGGATTCTTTCCTTAATTGCAGCAGCTGGTTTAGGTGTTATTTAGTTTCCTTTTGAACTAGGTTTAGCCGCCACTTTATTTCCATGTTTAGGAGTGTTTCCTTTAGGGTTTTCGTGTATTGTTTTGGCCTATATATAGAGGCTTGAGTTGTAGTTCGGAGGACATTGAATATGCACGGTTTGTGAGGTTTTTAATTCTCTTTGGTTCTTTGACGAACTTCTCGAACTTATCGGGAATTTTCCCGTGGCGTTCAACTCGACTTATCAAACGGATTTCCATCCCGTTTGTGGCGTCTTCACTATACCGAGGTTATTGCTTTCCTAAGCAACGGGTCGAGGTTCCATTCGAATCCATCCTAGAGACGATCTTGGATTCCTCAGAGTTGTTGGGTCTCGTTACGGGTTAACGGGGTTCACATCATTTGGTATCAGAGCTTTGGTTCTAGTTCGGGTTTACTTATCCCTTTTATTTTTCATCCTTTTGTTTCTTCTTTTCATATCCTTCGACTATCTTCTCTAATTTTGTTTTCCTTGTTTCTGTCCTCAGTCGGTTCATAGCAATTACTTAGCCGAAAATTCCTAACTTCTCTTTTCAAGCTTTGCTAGAGCTGGGTCTTGTTATATCTGGTGCGAAAGTTTCATATCTTTGTGCCTTGAGATCTTGTGCTATTGTTATCAAAGGAGAAGAGAAAAAGACTCCCAAAAGAAGAAGAAAGAAAGGGGTCGAAAAAAAAAAGTATTTTCGATTGTTTCCATATATTGGGGTCCCTATTATTCCGAAAATCTCTTTACCTCAAACAAGTATTTTTTTTCCACTGGACGAATCACTACCTATTCTAGTTTCCACCTTTCTGATCCATTGTGTTCTTTGCATTCTTATTTCCTTGATATTATTTATCTTGCTTTCTCTGAAATTCCTTGATGAGTTCTTGTTGAATCGTTGCTGGAATTCCTTGATTGTTTGTTTAGTTCCAATAGAATCGCAAGAAGAGGATTACCGAGTGGAAAAAGGCAAGAGTGGTGAGATTATTAGAGGGTAAAAGCCATATCTTGTGTGTGAAACACGAGTGACAAGAGACCCTACTCTTGAGTGAGACACATAAGGGAGAGATTTGTGAGGTCCTTTTTGTTTTAATTCTAACACTATATTTTTGCAGTAATCATGTCTCGTGATAGTGGAAAGAGCGTGACTAACGACGATACCCCACCAGTTGACTCGAAGCTGTATATGGAGGCCATGATAGGTGATCTAAGGTGTGTGTTGAGCCAGGTACAAGAACGGCTAGAGAGGCTGGAGCATCCTCAACCCCAACCTGGTTTCAATGGCCGTAGACGAGAAAGAGCACCACGGAGGACGGAAAGAGACTACGAAGAAGAGCCTTACAGATCTGACTTTGAAGAGGAAGCAGATCGTGATGTATATGTTGGCTATAGAAGATATGGGGAGCGAAGAGACGTTAGGTACCGAGAAGATAACAACGTCAGTGGTATTAAAATAAAGATTCCGTCTTTCCAAGGGAGATCTGATCCGGAAGCTTATCTTGAGTGGGAGAAGAAAATGGAATTTGTGTTTGATTGCCATAACTACTCCGAAGCTAAGAAGGTAAAATTAGCTGTCATTGAGTTTTCTGACTATGCTATAACTTGGTGGGATCAACTTGTGACAAATAGGAGGCGGAATGGAGAACGTCCAATAGAGACATGGGATGCTATGAAGGCGGTCATGAGGAAACGGTTTGTTCCAAGCCACTACTACCGGGAGCTGTACAAAAAGTTACAAAGCCTAAAGCAAGGAGATGGAGATGGCCATGATCCGTGCCAATATTGAGGAGGATCGAGAGGCTACCATGGCTCGTTTCCTACATGGCTTGAATCGAGAGATCCATGATAGAGTGGAGATGCAACATTATGTGGAGATAGAAGAAATGGTGCATATGGCTATCAAAGTGGAGTAGCAACTCCAGAGAGGAAGTGGGGGACGTGCAAGCCATAGTTCGAATGCTACTTTTTCCAAGCCAACCTACACCAAGCCCATGGACAGCTCACAAGTGTCCAAACCCGAGCCCAAAATCCCTACCACCAGCCACACTTCTCAAGGTAAAAATGAAGCTCCTACTTCTAGAAATCGTGATATCAAATGTTTTCGATGTCAAGGCAGGGGACATATAGCCAGCCAATGTCCAAACAAGCAAGTCATGGTGTTGAAGCCCAATTGAGAGATCGTGACCGATAGTGAGGAATCTGACACCGACCACATGCCACCGTTGGAGGAAGTTTCCGAGGAGGAATATGTAGCCCCCGATGCGTTGACCTTGGTTGCAAGGAGAACCTTGAGTTTGCAAGCAATAGGAGATGAGGAAGTGCAACGGGAGAATATCTTTCACACTCGGTGCTACGTCAAAGACAAGGTATGTAGCCCCCGATGCGTTGACCTTGGTTGCAAGGAGAACCTTGAGTTTGCAAGCAATAGGAGATGAGGAAGTGCAACGGGAGAATATCTTTCACACTCGGTGCTATGTCAAAGACAAAGTATGTAGTGTGATTATTGATGGAGGTAGCTGTACTAATGTTGCAAGCGTGATTATGGTAGAGAAATTAGGATTGCCCTTGTTGAAGCACCCTAGGCCTTACAAGTTGCAATGGCTGAATGATAGTGGAGAAATAAGGGTGGACAAGCAAGTGTTAGTAGCTATGCGGATTGGTAAGTACGAAGATGAAGTCTTTTGTGATGTAGTACCAATGCAAGCCGGACACTTATTGCTAGGGCAACCATGGCAATTCGATCGACGTGTCAAGCATGATGGCTTTACGAATAAGTACTCTTTTGTACTTAATCAGAAGCCAATCACTCTTGTTCCATTGACACCACAGCAAGTATATGAAAATCAAGTGAGGTTGCAGCAAGAGAGTGATCAAAAGAAAGAGAGTGAGAAAAAGAAAGAGAGTGAAAAAAAGAAAGAGAGTGAGAACAAGAAATTGAGTGAAAATCAGAGAGAGAGAAAATCCGAGAAAGAGTGAAAATCCGAGAGAGGCCAACAAAAAAGAGAGTGAAGATTCGGCCATGGAGAGAAACTCCGAGAGAAAGGAGAGTTCCAAGGCAAAAGTGAGCGAAAGGAAGCAAGCCACTCCGTACAAAAAGGCAGTTTTAAACACTAATGAAATTCATCATTCCATTCCTAGTTTTATTGTCTCTTTTTTGCAGGAGTATAAGGATGTGACATGGAGAACGAGCGATAATCACCAAGTCATCCACAAAATAATAGTAAAGTACCGGCCTCCTATTCTCCGATTCGCCATAATCCTCACCGATGTGACCAAGAAGAATGTTAGATTTCGATGGGAAGAAACACAAGCGAAGGCGCTGCCATTAATCAAACAAGAGTGTCCCGATGCTTCTTTATTATTTTTATCTAACCTGAATAAAACGTTCAACTTTACATGTGGAGTTTCAGGTATTATCATAATCCCAGCCCGTAGGCAAGAAGAACAACCAATGGAGTATTTCCATGAGCAGCTACGAGGACCAACTTTCAAATATCCAATTTATGCAAAGTAGTTGCATGCAGTGATGCAAGCCTTAGAGACATGGCCAAGACGTCCCAAAGTGCTTACAAGGGGCGGTGGTTCTTTCAAAGTTTTCATGCAAATCAAAGACAACATTACAATCTGGAGTTATCAGGTAAAGAGAATGCAAGTGCTAGTTTTCAGATTTCTGATCTCCGTCCTTTTGATGCAGGTGAAGATTTGAGGACAAATTCTTTTCAAGAGGAGGGGAATGATGAGAATTCGAGCAAGACCTTGAATGAAGTAGCACAGCTGGATACGAGAGCCCGAGACAAGGAGTTCAAAGATGCCCTCGTTGAACTCAGTAAAGAGATATGGGCCCAAGCACATTCGTGGAGGCCCACTCAAGATGATGCACGGCCCATTAAAGATAATGCACACTCTAGAAGGATCCGGCCAAGAGACAAATATGGGACTATTCTAGAAGATTCAGATTGCATGGCTATGTTAAGCTCCAGATCATTTCCATTCATGGTCTTTTGACATGATGGTCGGCCATCACCCTATTGCCATTTGAAGAGTGTTGTATTTAAGGCAATTAGGGTTTAGTTCGGCCATGTGGGGGTTTAGTTCGGCCAAGATGTCTTTCTTAGGTTAGTTTATATTCTTGGTCGAGTATTATCCTATTTCCTTAATTAGTTTTCTATGTTAGGCGCCCAAGGGTTTTGTTAGGCAAGAAAGGATTCTTTCCTTAATTGCAGCAGCTGGTTTAGGTGTTATTTAGTTTCCTTTTGAACTAGGTTTAGGCGCCACTTTATTTCCATGTTTAGGAGTGTTTCCTTTAGGGTTTTCGTGTATTGTTTTGGCCTATATATAAGGCTTGAGTTGTAGTTCGGAGGACATTGAATATACACGGTTTGTGAGGTTTTTAATTCTCTTTGGTTCTTTGACGAACTTCTCGAACTTATCGGGAATTTTTCCATGGCATTCAACTCGACTTCTCAAACGGATTTCCATCCCGTTTTTGGCGTCTTCAATATACCGAGGTTATTGCTTTCCTAAGCAACGGGTCGAGGTTCCATTCGAATCCATCCTAGAGACGATCTTGGATTCCTCATAGTTGTTGGGTCTCGTTACGGGTTAACGGGGTTCACATCAGAATACGAGCAAGGCGTCAAAGGTGCTAGTTCAAGTTCCCGTAGAGCCGGTTACGAGAGAACGAGACAAGAAGTTAAAGGACGTACTCGACGAAATCATTCATGAGATATGGGCCCAAGCCCATTCGTGGAAGCCCATCAAAGATGACCCACTTTCTAGAAGGATCCGGTCAAGATATATTTTTGGTTCGATTCTAGAAGAATCGGATTGCATGACAATCCTAAGGGAAAAATACTTTCCTTTTATGGTATTTTAATTAGATTATTTTGTGTGGTTCACGTCCAGCTGCTTTTAGTCAAATATGGTGGTATTTTATTTATTTAGTCATGTTTTGTCCTTTTCCTAATTTTGTGTTAGGCGTACAGGAGGAGTTGCTGTTGTTCACGCCAAGTCTTGTCTACACAATAAGGAATATTATTTCCTTAGTTGTGTTTTATGTGTGTGAACGTCCAGCAGTTAGTCAAATAAGGAATCTAATTTTATTAGATTTGTTTTGTTGTAGTTCACGTCCAGCTTTGGTCTTTGCTTTAATAAGGAATTTTATTTCCTTGGTCTTATTTTTTGTTTAGGAAATAAGGAAATTTATTTCCTTAAGTGACTGGTGTATTTTAGGCTAGTAAAGTTTTCTTTACTTAGCCAATTTCGAATTTTATTAGGTTTTCTATATAAGATTTATTTCCTTGTTATTTTCAGCCCTTTAAATAGGAGCTCTTGCATTGTAATGAGAGGGACATTGATCAATGAAATTGTGAGAGTTATTCTCTTTGGTTCTTTGAAGAACTTCTCGAATTTATCGGGATTTCCCGTGGCGTTCATCCTGACTTATCAAACGGATTTCCATCCCCGTTTGTGGCGTCCTCATCATACCGAGGTTCATGCTTTCCTAAGCAACGGGCCGTGGTTCCATTCGAATCCATGCTAGAAACGATCTTGGGTTCCCTATAGTTGTTGGGTCTCGTTACAGGATAACGGGGTTCACATAACTTTAACTTGTTGCAACTTGCCCCACAAAACTATGCTTCTCGTTGCGATTTCATCTCAACATGTTGAATTTGTTATATCGAACGGTTTTTATCCCTGGTAAACGACATGTGACTTTCTCTTTACTTGAAAAGACAAATTTAACCTGCATGAGTCTAAGTGAGTCATTTTTTCTATTTTAATAAAAAATCAACTAATTACATTTTTCTTGTCCTACAAAATGCTAGAAGCACTGTATAAGACTTTGGCGGACTCAAACGAGGGAAAACCATCTTTTCACTTAGGATAGTTTGTATTTTCTTGTTGAATGAATTTTTATTCGATTGACTATACTTTACTGGATTCTCCCAACATCTGAAAGTTACCAAGTTTAAAAAAATTTATGTCAGAGTTATGAATGAACATATGAGTTGATCATCATATTAGGCGTCACCCACGATGTCACATGCTTAAAATATGATGTCACATAATAATGAAATTGAAGTATTTTTCTGGCGTTGATATGTCAGATGGTTATGAATGAGGAATGTTTTCGAGTATGCATCGCTACTGTTACATGGCTTTACGTGATGAACGAGGTTAAAGGAGAGAGATTCCCTTCGTCAACATCTATATTATAATGAGTAATAACCTCAAGTGTAATAACAGTCAAAAAGGGGACGCAATAAATATTACAATGAATAATAATATCCCAATGACTAACGGGGTGCTCTCAAATAAGGCCAGTCAAAAAGGGGACCCAATGAAATACGGTCCAAAGAACGTTCTCCCCGTTCAAAGTTCGAAAGAGAGCGGTCAATAGGTCCCACCTAAAAGCTTAGACCCCGTCAAAAACTCAAAAAGAGTGTGGCTAGTGTTAGCAACTTCATCCAACTTGTTATGTGTCCTCATGTTTTTGCTATATTTAAGACTCATACCACGTTAACATCTCCATCACATGGATGAGATTCACTGCTATTAAGTAATACCCTAAGGTACATTTAGTTGCACCGAAATATTTAGTCATAGTAGGTGAAAAATTCTAATTCGACAAATACAAACAAAAGGCCGATATTTTTTTAAGGCTTAATTATAATTTCTACCCTTAAATTATCACTTGATTCTCAAATACCCCATAAATTTTAACTCATTGCAACACAGCTCCACAAACTACACTTCTCGTTACGATTTCTGACTCACTCTAAAATGAGAAGTGCAAAGGCTATCCCAAGTATAGGAGTTATGTCGTGTAATAATTAGCCCAAAAGGCCAGATCATCTCCTCATGGAAAATAGATTAACTTCAAACTCGCGCATAAGAAACAAAGAGAAAATAAAAAGCGTTTACTGAACACAGTTCAGATTCATATTTTTTTGATTTTAGAGAGTTTGTAACGAAATTAAAACAATACAAAACATAAACTAAGAATATAACAAACATCAAAGTAAATTGCAAGAATTAAATGACAGAAATTAAATAACAATAAGTAAAGGACAAGGAAAAAAAACATAAGAATCATGGATTAAATAATATTGTCTTATTACAACCCAAAATTCATGTTAAAAGAAACAAACAACGAGAACATAATCCAAAATTCAAATAGAAATTACAGGAAATTAAAGAGGAAAAAACTTAAATCTAAATCCTAGGAATTGAAACACAAGACATTGAAATTATAAAGCAAAAAATAAACTAATCTAAAAACTGAAAATAATAGAGAGAGAGAGTAGAAAAGGGAGTAGTTATGGGCGGCTAAGAGAGAAAATAGAGGGAGAAGAGAGAAGGAAAACTAGGGTTTTTGTCAAGAGAAAAGATAGAGAGAGTAACGTATAAAGAGAAGTTGGAGAGAAAAAGTAGGGTTTGGACAAGAGAAAAAGAGAAAGAGAGAGAGAGAGAGAGTAGGGAGAGACGGGCGGCTGAAAAGAATAAAAGAGAAAACGCTCTCTGTTTTCTCCACACCAGCAGACTCTTTACGGTGGAGGGGGGAGCTCCGACTCCATCACCCCCTCCTCCTTTTTAGTTTTCTTCTCCTCCCTCTTCCCTCTCCCCTCTCTTCCTCTTTGGTTTGTTTGGCCGGCGTTGGAGTCTCACAGAGACGACTTGCCTCGACTTCCTGGTCGAACGCGGTGGTTTCTCTCCCTTGCCTTGTTTCGGCGAGTCGGCCAAGCTTTCACAAATAGCTTGGATCTTTGCGGTGGAATGGAGAGGCTGGTAGTCGCGTTGATTGCGGAGCTTGGGGAAGTTGCACATGGTAAAGTCGCCCCGGAGCTTGTAGGCATCCCTGTCGTAGGCCCAGGCGGCTTCTTCGGGGGTGTCAACAGTGCCCAGCCCAAGACGGGTACAGTTCTTTGGGAGATGGAGCTGATTACACAGATATGGGGTTCCCGATCGGATTTCCCTTGTTTTCCTGTCGGACGTTTTACCTCTGTTATTCCGGTCTTGCCTCAATCAACTGGTAAAGTTGGATTTGATCTTCGTCCATTTGCGCCTTCTTGGATCTCGACTGTACACCTGGAGGCTAATCCTCGGGTTATTTTGGCCAATATCAGTCATTTTGACAAGTTTGACGGGTCCTCAGCCTATTATTGTTGAACACGTTGGCACTATTTTGGATATTTCAGCTTATCCTTATCTCTCCCTTGCTTTGATTGTGCACTCACCAGCTGGAGATCCTTCGATCTTGTTCTGGCCAAAATCTCCACGTATTTTTCCGTGGCTTATGTTATGCTTTCGCCCATTTGGTTCAGCCCCTATGTTTAGGGCTTGTTTTATATTATGCTTTCGCTCGTTTAGGCTAGCCTCTCTGTTTAAGGCTTGCTTCGGTTTAATTATGTGTTTGTCTATTGTTTGCAATTACAACTGGGATTGCATGTTCAGTGACAGTTCTTTCACGAGTTTTCCGTGTTTCCTAGGGCCCTCGAGCCCTCTAGCTTCGGGCTTTTTGTCCGCCACCTCTGAGGACCTTGTGTCCTCTTTAAAAGTCACTTTACTGTTGGCTCCACCGCTGTCGCTTGTAACGCCCCTTTTGGGTTCTTTTCTTTGTGTTTACTAGGTTGTAAATTTTGTTTGTGTTTTTTTTAATATAAAAAATTAGAAGTTTCAACAACAAAAAAGAGTAGAGGAATTCTAGGGTTTATTAGCCTAAGAGGTGCGATAAATAGAGAGAAAAAGAGAGAAAATAGGGAGAGTAACGCATAAAAGTTAGAGAGAAAATAGGGAGAGTAACGCATAAAAGTTAGAGAGAAAATATAGGGTATAGGACTGCATATAAGTCACCCATTGGTATTTCATCTTATCAATTGGTGTTTGGGAAACCATGCCACTTTCCAGTTGAGTTAGAACACAAGGCTTATTGGGCTATCAATAGCTTCAACATTAAGATAGATGAAAGTGAACACAGGAAATTGCAACTACAAGAGTTAGAGGAAATTCGCAGTGATGCCTATGAGTGGGCAGAGATTTACAGGGAAAGACGAGGCTTTTCATGACAAGATGATCTCTAGAAAGGAGTTTGAAGTTGGTTAAAAAGTCCTATACCATTCAAGGCTTCTTTTGTTTCCGGGTATGTTGCGTTCTCATTGGATTGGACCTTTTGCTGTTACTAATGTTTTTCCTCAATGAGTAGTTGAAATTGAAAGTTTAGCAACTTCCAAAGTGTTCAAGGTGAATGGCCATAGCCTTAAGCATTTCTATGAAGGCTTCCAAGTAGAGAATGTGGCAAAACTGGACCTTGAGGATCCGATTTATACTAATTGAATTTCTACGACAATAAAAAAAGGCGCTGCTTGGGAGGCAACCCAAGGGGAGTTCGTGTTAGATGTATGCCCTCAAACAAATCCTTTTGGATAATTATGAGATAATTATTATTGTTGATTGATCACTTGTATATTATTTTGGGTACATGGAATGGCATAAGATGTCATATTTATAATGACATTTGATGTCATATTTGATGAGCCACATTATAGAAAAGTCAAGCCAATGATTAATGAATCGGAGGCGGGGAGTATGACTTTTCGGATCCTTGTTGACTTACTTTATTTCAGAACAAGATACATGGTAGAATGATTAACCCTGTCATTGAGGTGGTGACCTCAAGCAGACGAGTGAGTACAATGTAAGAGTACATACACAAAACCGGATCAAATATAAATACCTTATGGAAATGATCACTCATGGAGAACGATATTCAACACAATTAGCTTATGTTGTCCTTAGACCTGAGAGAGGTATACATGTTTGCTTGTTGTGTGCTTTTTCTTTGAACGATTCATTTAGTGATGATCTTTCAAATATCAAATATTCCAGATAATTTTGGGCCTTATGCATAGTAAGTGAATTTGATGAGGCAGTATATTTATTATGTCTGTATATTGTTGGATTCATATAAAAACGCTGTGCAGCGACATTTTGTAAAAAATGTTTTCACGATTTCACTCATATTATATATTAAGTAAATATTTGCAAAAATGTTTTTGAAAAGTTTTGGAAGTCCAACTAGGTACAAATTGAGAATTAATAATTATATGAGCTAGGGACTTAATAGGTGATATTATTCTGTTCCTATTAGATCACGTGGAACATAGTATGGTGGAACATTATATAAGAATATAATTGTTAGTAAAAGGGATTTCACAAAAACAAGCTCATTAACTCGGGGTGTCAATTGTGCTTTGTTAATGGACATGATCACAATTTGTAAAAGCTCATACATTCAGATTACAGAATATAAAGGGGTTTAATGAAAAAAAGTTTTTCATGATGATCCTATGGCTAGGATTTTAGGTCCCTAAGGATACCACGCTATAGCACAGTTGAGTTTTGAGTCAGCCATTATAAATAACTCAGAAACTTATTTGAAAGATAACGATTTCATTTTGAACTTCAGAGTTTCTCTCTCTCTACCTCTCTCTCAAACCTATGTGCGTGAATCTAAAGGAGACAGAACGCTTGGGTTATTTTGATTCAACGATCCATTCCGTTGCGATCTTGCATTCCAATAGTTCATTTTTCTTTTTTCTTCTTATTTTCGCAATTATATCTTGGTTATTTTTGTGTTTTCTTTGCATTTCACCTTACATTGGGGACAATGTAAGTTTTAAGTTGGGGGAGGGGATTTAGGTTGTGTTTGTATTTAGATTAAAAAAAAAAGAGTTTTGCTGTTTGTTTTTGTGGTTTTCAACGATTTTTGGTTGTGTATGTCATGAGCAAGATTCAATTAAGCTTGAAAAATTCATATCATGATTGAATAAGTAATCTTTCAACTTCAAATTATTTAGTCTAGTTATTTTTCTTGAGAATGGTAGTGACTAAATTTGGTAGACAAAAGCCAGTGAGATTTTGAGCCTTTAGACTGACACATCCATATCAGTCTCCCTATTTTCTTTCATGTGAGATATTCTTGCATGGCTTTGTTTCTCTAGAACTTCCCATGATTCTTTTTGAGGTAATATTGACACATGCATGCGTGAACATGATTAAGGCCAAATAGCCTACCTTGTAATTAATTTTCCCTTTGTTGAACCCATTTGAGATTTATTGATTTTTTCTTTAATTTATTGTGAACCCACGTTACAAGCTTTAAACTCGAAATGCAATGTTTTTACCCAAGCCGTAGATCTAGTGGAGCATTGTTCATCATTATGATATGTATGGGTGCGCAATAAATAAGTGCGGGGTATCCGGAATTTTGGTATGGCTATGACTGGTGAAATGTAACACGTTTTCATTCTCAATTCGCGAGTTCCTTTGTTGATGTAATCTTGGTGAACCAAAAAAAAAAGAGAGAAAGAAAAGAATAAAAGGTGGTGATGGAGAGGGAATTGCTATTAATGTTACAAAGTGTCCATGTTCATAATTCCTCCTAAAATTTCAAGAAAGTGCATGTCTGTTTATACATGATATATACAAAGGTGAAAGTTGTTGCGAAGGATCGTTCCTTACTGCAAACGAGAGGTGTTCCTTTTGAACGATCTCTTTTTCAATGCAAGAGTTGTGCATGGTTTAAATGCTTTAAATCCGAATTGAAGAAGCTGCTGAATACATTGGTTTTACATGTCTTATACGTTCGAGCTTGAGTTGATTCATTTTTGCTCCACTAGTTTCGATGGCTTTTGAGCTACATTCCCAAATATTTTCCACCTTGATCCTAAACCCCGTTAAATTCCCTGAAAAGTCCTTATGATTCGTGTTATGCATGTGATCGCAGTGATGGAGAATGATAAGATATGCAAGCCTATGGTAGATCATTTCCATTGGAATTAATTTGAGCGAAACACATACCCTTCCAACACATAAGAGTCGAGTGTTTATTTCCGTGAGGGTCTACGTATTTAGTTTACTCCATTTTCGAGTGAAAATGCTTACTAAGTAATTATAAGTTGTTTAAGAATGCTTGTTCATGATATGTTATGAGTTTTGAAGAGCATGGTTGTTCTTTGTTGATGGCATTGGAATCTTGGAGTTTTTGGAAAAGTGAATTTGAGTTTTGCCCGAGGACAAGGTGTCACGCCCCGAACGCTAGCCCGAAAGGGGTTAATGACAGCCGCGAACATCCACTCAATGAATGTTCCAGCGTTTTCTCTTATACTTACAGCGGAAAATATACACATACTACTGAGAGAGACGGCCAAAGAGATTTACCATAAACTTCAACTTACACAAGACGACTTCCTCCTAATAGGGTAATTACATCGCATGGCTGCCTCAATATGATATATCAAGCGATCCTAGTGCTTCATATGAACTCTCCAACCCCTGCTCCGGTTTACAACAACTAGGATACTTGACATCTAAACTAACTACGTTAAGAAATCCTCAGCACTCCTGTCGCCTGGAACATCTGGAATGATACGGTTTAAAAAGAATTTCGTGAGTCGAAAGACTTAGTAAGGAGTTATAGTTAAAACATGGACTTGAAAACATGGTTTGGAAACATGAACTTGAAATCGTGAGTTTGAAACCATGAACTTGTACTTGAACTCATAATCATGAACTTGAAATCATAAGCATGCACTTGAACTTGAAATAATAAGCATGTAAACATAATGAAATTCATGCATGACCATGAATTTTGATGCACGTGTATGCCTCATGATTGCATATGTACATGCACTTGCTCTTGAAAACATCAAATATACTTGTAAAACTCTTGCTTTTGGAAAATCATTTCAATTCTTATCTTGTGGGCTACTTGCTCACTATTTACCCCTGACATCAGGGCTGTGCGTTCCCGTTGGAACAGTCCCCTATTTCCCTTGGGGACCTTACATTTGGTCGACCCTTGGAGGTTCACACCTTCTTGCAAGCATCCTTCAGTGTGATTGCACATACCTCATGGGCTTCCATCCTTCTTGCAAGCATCCTTCGGTATGGGTGCCCTAGGTGACATCCACCCTTCACGTAAACGTCCTTCAGTATGGATGCACCTTCTTAACTTGGTACGGTACCGACCGACTTTAGCTCATTAACTTAACTTATCATAAAGTAGCATAAAATGATACATTCATTTGCATAAAATTTCCCTTTCTTTCTCATGAGAAAAATGAATGCAAATGCTCATGGTGTGCTCATGTCATGCTTGATGATGATAAATCTTAATTTCTTTTCATACTTTCATTCGTACAAAACTTTCTTTTCCATGCAAATGCTTATGTCATGTCGTAATAAATCATGAGAATTCATGCTGTGCATCATTCCAGTTTTTTCACTTACCTTCGTTCCCTTGAGCGCTTGAACTGCACTTTGGCTACAATTGGGTCATACTAGTGTTATTCAAAGGTTCACTAGAAGTATAGAGAAATCAATCAATTATTCACACTTCATCATACAAGATCGTCCGTATTCTTGACTTCTAGTTGGTCATCTTACAACACAAGGTATTTCCTTAAGTGAAAAACTTAGTACGGTCTCGTAATAGTTCAAAACTGATGTGAACCCCGTTACCCCGTAACGAGACCCGACAACTATAGGGAACCCAAGATCGTTTCTAGCATGGATTCGAATGGAACCTCGACCCGTTGCTTAGAAAATCAAGAACCTCGGTATAGTGAAGACGCCACAAACGGGGATGTAAATCTGTTTGATAATTCGAGTTGAACGCCACGGGAAAATCCCGATAAGTTCGAGAAGTTCTTCAAAGAACTAAAGAGAATTAAACCTCACAAAATATATTCATCCAAGCTGTTCGAATTACAATTCAAGAGGCTCCTATTTATAAGCTAGAAATAACAAGGAAATAAATCTAACCTAGGAAACAAGGGCTGGTCGAGTAAGGCACTTTTGAACAAGGAAAGAAATCCTTGCTTACCTAAAACAAAGATTGCAATTAAGGAAATAATCCCTTGCTTGCCTAACTAACCTTTAGACGCCTAAAATAGAGTTCTACTTAAGGAAATATGATAATACTCGACCATAATAAGAAACTAACCTATAAAAGAAAGCTTGGACCTTCAACCCTAACATATAGCCGAACTAAACCCTAATTGCCTTAAATAAAACACTCTTCAAATGGCAATAGGGTGGTGGCCGACCATCATGTCAAAAGACCATGAATGGAAATGATTTGGAGCTTAAAATAGCCATGCAGTCTGAATCTTCTAGAATAGAGCCATATTTGTCTCTTGGCCGGATCCTTCTAGAATGTGCATCATCTTGAATGGGCCGTGCATAATCTTGAATGGGCCTCCACAAATGGGCTTGGGCCCATATCTCTTTACTGAGTTCAACGAGTGCATCTTTGAACTCCTTGTCTCGGGCTCTCGTATCCGTCTGTACGGGATGAACTACCTCATTGAAAGTCTTGCTTGGATTCTCATAAAAAACGAAGCTATACAAATTCTTGAAATTCAAAGGAAGCCGCTCGAGAGGAGCTCGGGCGCTGCTCGGGCGAACCTCGGGAGAATCTCTCTGAATAAAATTGCCCAGTTTCGCTCGAGCGCCTGTCGGGCGTACCTCGAGCGAAATGTCTCTGAATAAAAATCTTGGACTATTAGCTCGAGCGGTTGTCGAGCGTTCCTCGGGCAACAGTCAATATTCGAAACACAACTTATGCCATACACCTCCAAAATCCACGAAATTTGTCTCAAAATACTCTCCTTTCACACCCTCATTCTCAAGACTTCAACTTTTCTCACATTCCAACTAAATCTCTCAGCTAAAACATGAGTCCATCTCATAAATTCGAGTTATTCTCTTTCTCCCTCCTCTCTTGGTCTTTTTATCAAACACCTAGAGACTACGCAACACCTAGAGTGTATCATTTGTTCTCTTGAACATCTTTCAGATCTGACCATATATCAAACACTTAGGGCTTGGTGGTTGTCAACAAGACTCTTATGCATACAACCTAATACAACAACCAATAGATTCGGCCATACATGCTCAAAATAGGTTTCAATCCTCTCTTAGGCCTTTTATCAAACACTTAGAGCACATAACCGATTTCTCTTGAACCCTCATTTCGGATCTAGCCATTTCTCCCCATGTTTTCATGTAAAATCTATACTTCCCTTAAACACTTGCAAGATCTACACTATCTTCAAAGAAAGCATGTATAGATCTACATTTTCTTCAAATAACACATAAACACAACACATATATACAAGGAGAAAATCAGCAAACTTCACAACCAACAACCATCAAAAGAAAAGAGAAAATGGGAGAAGATGGGCATGGCTTGGCCGGCAAAAACCACTCACCTCTTTCTCTCTCTTTTGATGTGAACCCCGTTATCCCGTAACGAGACCCAACAACTATAGGGAACCCAAGATCGTTTCTAGCATGGATTCGAATGGAACCTCGACCCGTTGCTTAGGAAAGCAATAACCTTGGTATGGTGAAGACGCCACAAACGGGATGGAAATCCGTTTGATAAGTCGAGTTGAACGCCACGGGAAAAATCGCGATAAGTTTGAGAAGTTCGTCAAAGAACCAAAGAGAATTAGACCTCACAAAACCGTGTGTATTGAATGAATCTCGAGCTACAACTTAAGCCTCTATATATAGGCCAAACCAATACATGAAAAACCCTAAAGGAAACACTCCTAAACATGGAAATAAAGTGGCGCCTAAACCTAGTAATTAAGGTAATTTAATGACACCTAAAATAAACTCGATTATTAAGGAAATAACACTTGGCGCCTAAACCAAAAAAGAAACAAACTTAACACCTAAAATCAACTCGAAATCAACACCTATATGGAAAGAAAGGTGCGGCTAATTATTGCCCAAAATCATGCCATCCGAAACCCTAATTAGGAGTATCTTCTAGAAGACTTCCTTGCATGCTCAAATGAAAACCCTACTCATGCTGAATGGGCTTCGACGCCTTTGCTTGATCTCATGCCTCTTGAATTAGCCCGTTGAGTGCATCCTTGAACTTCTTTGTTCGTGCCCTTGTAACCGGTCCACTTGGTACTTGAACGGGTTCCTTTGAAGCGGCACCTTGAGCTCCATCATCTTTCTTTCTCCTTCTTCTTTTCTCCTTCTCCTTCTTCTTCTTCTTCTCTTGTGTTCTTCAGGTGAGCTAGGGCAAATGACTTATGCGGTTTGGGGAGGGGGGGTGTTGTCTTATGCGTAGGGCTTGGGGGAAGGGAAAAGGCAAGACTGCCCTTCCCCCCTTTTTTTCTTTTCTGCCACTCAAGAAATCTTATTCTCTTTCTGCCACTCCACATATTTTCCAAGGTTAAAGCCCCTAATTAAAATCTTCCAAATATTGCAAACGATATAACTTTTAAATCATAGCTTAAGACGCATAAAAATGCTAGGGGAAAAATTTCACCTAGACATGATTTGAGATTATCCCCCTATACATGTCTTACTCAATAATTAAAGCACAACTTATGGAGTCATAATTCTTTTACAAAGATAGAAAAAGTTGGGGTCTCACACAAGCAAATGATAAGTATGGGGGAATTTCATGAGAATGCAAAATGTCATAATTTTTCTCTAATAATGTTTAGTCTTTTACACTTAGTTGGTGTCACGCCCCGAACGGCACCCCGCAGGAAGCGTGACAGCCGCGAGCTATTCTCCGGATAGCTCCAGCGTTCTTACTTACTTGCTTACGTGCTTACGGCGGAAACATACAAGATCGCGAGGGATTCGAGCTAAATCTTACATAATCAGGGTTCTCATTAAGTTTTCATACAAAACATATATAATATTTAGAATTCAACTAGTGACGGATCTCATCGATCAGGGGAGAAAATGTTTGTATTTTGTTGTGTTATTTTTGTTGACCTATCTGGTCTGCCACTTGAACTTAATGTTTCATGTGTTGTAATTAAGTTATTATGTCTTGGAGCGGTATTGCAAGAGTAGTCATGAGTTGTATATTTTTCCGCTGTATGTATGTATGTATGAGCGCTGGAGCTTTCCTGTGGATTGCTCGCGGCTATCACGGTCCCTGCGGGATGGCGTTCGGGGCGTGACAGTTGCTATCACGGTCCCTTCTTTCTTCCTAGTTTCGCTGAGGTGCGGTTAGTCTCTCATACCTTCGATGCCATCCACTTAGTCGTTCAGAAATACTATTTAAAGTTAAGAGTTTTTCAATTAAGGTAAACACTACATGTTTTCTTTTGCTTTTTTTAATTTTTCCCCTGATTCTTTTGCTTGAAACACCCACCATATGCTACTTTTTTTGTCCGCTGTAAATATTTCCATCTCTACACGTATGAGTAATTGTGCAAACTAGCATATATATGTCACGGCCAAATTTTCCTGAATCTCTCTCTCTCCCGTGTTGTGTACCCAAACGAAATGTAATGGGCAATAGGGTGATTGTTCCAGCTTCTTCTCGAAGTAGGAAACATGGAAGAAGGGATATTGGATGCGAGCCTCGGTGGGTAGAGTGAGTGAATAAGTGTCACGTCTTGTATAGGTATTAACCTCTGAAGTCTCTTTATAATAATAGAAATGCTATATGAGATTTCGGCACAAAAATACTAGATGGTATTAAAATGACCAAAATACCCTCACTAGAGAGCTAGAAATTCTTGAGCTAGAGTAATAATTTAAAAAAATTAAAATTTTTT
Source organism: Myrica gale (assembly GCA_963930655.1). Taxonomy (NCBI): domain Eukaryota; kingdom Viridiplantae; phylum Streptophyta; class Magnoliopsida; order Fagales; family Myricaceae; genus Myrica; species Myrica gale. Next base: position 15,421,623 of record OZ005610.1, on the reverse strand, counting down.
GGGTTAGTTCTAATAAATCTCAGTGACTTACACAAAAATTTTCAGAGCTTGAATCAACATATATTCACATAAAATGATGCATTACTCAACCTAGTACTACATGGATGTTGCTTAAACATTTGCATGTCATAGTTTCTCCTTTTATCAGCACATACTAATGATATTACACATTTTTTGTTCACTACTTGCACTAACGTCATACTCTTACAAATCAGATCCTTTGCAAGCACTATGTATTCATTAAAAAACACATACAAGACTTCAAAATGAGCATAATTCAACTTGCGAAGCACCCCATTTCATTTCAACATCAAACCGTGCCCCTTTACCCATTCTTTTTCCTTTTTAGCCACTGATTGTGGCTTACATTCTACCAAGTCCCCCCTTTAACATCTCAACAAATACATTTAACATTAGGTGCAAAAAAAGGGTACATCGCATTTACTTTTTACACTAAAACTCACAAGCAACAATATAGATTCAAACGTATAACAAATTTTTTAAGAAAACTCATGGATCTAACATGCAATCACTCTATTTTCTCTACCCTAGCCAACCCCACAAGAAAAAGTACTAACTACACCCTTACCTTGAGTATTTCGGCTAGAGCACTTGGAGGGTTGAAATAAGCTTATACCAAACAAGCTAGGGTGGGAGAGACTAAGAAAAAATGAAAGCTAAAAGAAAAATGGCTCACGGGAGAGATTTCTCCCCTAGCCGAAGCGTTCACAAGCCTCACCTTGGACTTCCTTTTTCTTTTCTTTTTTTTTTTCTTTCTTTCTCATCCTTCCATCTTCTTCACTGAAACCTCTCATCTCATTCACTTTTCTTTCCTTTTCTCTCTTTCTCTCTGTCTCAAAAGCGCAGCCCACCTCTCTCTCTCTATCTCTCTCTCACTCTTACACAACTAACTTTGCAAACTAGTGAGTGCGTGTGTTGTCATGCCAAAAAATGGGTTTTATACTACTTTGCAAACAATGATGAGCTAAGTTCTAGCATAGGTGATGAGAATTCAAGCAAGGCGTCAAATGTGCTTGTTCAAGTTCCCGTAGAGCCGGTTACGAGAGAACGAGACAAGAAGTTCAAGGACGTACTCGACGAAATCATTCATGAGATATGGGCAAAAGCCCATTCGTGGAGGTCCATCAAAGATGATCCACTTTCTAGAAGGATCCGGTCAAGAGATAATTTTGGGACTATTATAGAAGAATCGGATTGCATGGCTATTCTATGGGCCAAATCCTTTCCTTTCATGGTCTTTTGATTATTATAGGAGTGTGTGTTATTTCCTTTTGAAAAGTTAAAAGGTTGAATTTTAAAGCTATTAGGAGAAGTAACGTCCAGGTTAAGAATTAGTTAAATAAGGAATATTTAAATTAGATTTTTTTGTGTGGTTCACGTCTAGCTTCTTTTAGTCAAATATGGTAGTATTTTATTTCATTAGTTATGTTTGTCCTTTCCGTTCATTTTGTTAGGCGTGTGTGACCAGCTGGGATCTTTCTTTCCTTTGTTAGAATCCTTTGTTAGTAGTTTATTTCCTTAAGTTTAGCTTTTACGTCCAGCTTTTGGTGAGAGTCAAATAAGGAATATTTTCCTTGTCTTATTTGCGTTTGCTGCGTCCAGCATATGTGTCCTAGCTTAGGTTTTATTTCCTTTTTAATTTCGGCCCTTTAAATAGGAGCTTTGCATTGTAATTCAACAGACATTGATCAATGAAATTGTGAGAGTATTTCTCTTTGGTTCTTTGAAGAACATCTCGAACTTATCGGGATTTTCCATGGCGTTCATCCTGACTTATCAAATGGATTTCCATCACCGTTTGTGGCGTCCTCATCATACCGAGGTTCTTGCTTTCTTAAGCAACGGGTCGAGGTTCCATCCGAATCGGTCATAGAAACGATCTTGGGTTCCCTATAGTTGTTGGGTCTCGTTACGGGATAACAGGGTTCACATTATTTGGTTTCGGAGCTTTGGTTCTATTTTTGGTTTGCTTATCCGTTTTTGTTTTCGTTCCTTTGTTTCTTCTTTAGCCGTTCACATCCGTTGCTTATCCTTTAAATTTCGTTTCTTTGTTTTTTTTTTTCTCTTCTCCAATTCGGTTCACACCATCTATCCTTTATTAACCGAATTTCCTAAAAAAAAATCCGAAAATCCCATTTAATGAGCTTCCTGTTATTCTGAAATTCACCCACCCCAAAGCCATATTATTTTGAGTGAAACACGAGTGAAGAGTGATCCACATCCTTGAGTGTAAACACGTAAGGGAGTGAATCGTGAGGTTTTTTTTTTCAGCTGACCAGAAATTTCTTCTGGAGACCATGATGAGTGAGATGACTTCACAACTGGCTCAACTTCACCAACATCTGGATTCACTTGAGCAGCAGCCACGAAACGCCCCCAAATTCCGTAGACGAGAACGAGTTCCGCAATGGGAGGCTTGGAAAGAGGATGAAGAACGTTATGGATCTGTTTTTGAGGAAGAAGAGTATCGAATTTCCGTTGTTAACAACAGGAGACTTGGACGAAGATATACGGAAGCTAGGTTTCAGGAAGATAACAACTTGGGTGGTAATAAGATAAATATTCCATCCTTTCACGGTAGATCTGATCCCGACGAATTCCTTGAATGAGAGAAGAAGATGGAATTCGTGTTTTCTTGCCATAACTATCTCGAGCCAAAGAAGGTAAGACTTGCTGTGAATGAATTCGCTGAATATGCTCTAACTTGTAGGGAGCAGCTTGTGATTCACAGGAGACGGATAAGAGCATGACCAATAGAGACATGGAAGGAGCTGAAAACGGTGATGAGAAAGGAGTTCGTTCCATGTGACCAACATCGAGAGTTGTACCGAAAACTACAAGGTGTTAGACCGGGAAGCTGGAGTTTAGAAGAATCCAACAAGGAGGTGGATGAATCACAAACAGCACAATCCGAGCTGAAGCCCGAGAACGTCAGCCACGTCCCTCAAGAGAATTGTTGTGTTGTTGCCGAAAATGACGATTCCACCCCTGACGATCTGCCACTGTCACGCCCCGAACGGCACCCCGCAGGAAACGTGACAGCCGCGAGCTATTCTCCGGATAGCTCCAGCGTTCTTACTTACTTGCTTACGTGCTTACGGCGGAAACATACAAGATCGCGAGGGATTTGAGCTAAATCGTACATAATCAGGGTTCTCATTAAGTTTTCATACAAAACATATATAATATTTAGAATTCAACTAGTGACGGATCTCATCGATCAGGTCACCATAATCAAAATAAGAATAACATCTGGGTCCTTCTAAGTCAGGTAGTCCTCCTGACTCTCTTCACCTGTGGCATCTGGAATGACACAATTTTTAAAAATGTGAGTCAAAAAGACTCAGTAAGGGAAAGACATAACTTTGAAACATGCTCTTGACTTATGCTTGCTTAATCATGAAAGAAGAGAACTTGATAAGTGATATACATGCATGTCATGGATCTGTACATGCTCTTACTTAAATTAGGCCCCAGGCCCTTGAAAATTACTTATTCATACTTGTGCCACTCTTGGCCTTTCACAACCATTTCATTTCTTTTACCTGTGGGCTCGCTCCATTTAACCCCTGAAGTCAGGGTTGTGCGTTCCCTTTGGAACCATCTCTGATTTCCCTTGGAGACCTTACATACGGTCAAGCTAGCGCACCTTCTCTCATTTGTCCTTCAGTGGCTAGACATGACCCTTGGAGGCACCACACCTTCTCAATGTCCTTCAGTGTGGTTTGCACAGCCTCGTGGATTCACCCATCCTTCTCACATTTGTCCTTCGGTATGGGAGTCCATCTTGATGGTACGGTACCGACCAGTGCCCCTTAACTTAATTTATCGTTTCATAAAACATTTCATAATTTTCCATAAAATCATTGCATAAACATTCTCTCAGAAAAATTCATGCAATGCACATGTCATGTCATGCTTGATCAAAATCTCATGCTTGTTCATGAAATGATGCAGTGTGTCATTCCAGTTTTGAAAAGAACCACTTATTGTCCACTTACAGTATCCACTTACTCTCGGTCCTCCTTGGTAGTGTATAAAACACGTAGATCGCCTACAAGCGATTCAAATATTTCTTAGACTTTAAGAAATAGCACGTAATTATTAAATATATATATATATATATATATATATATATATATACATATATCACTGAAATTCTTTTAATTCTTTAAAGTATTTTATTTACTCTACTAATATTATCTAAACTCAGTTATTTAACCAATCTTTATTACGATGTATTTAGGTGTCTATTCACGATTAGGGTTAATCAACAATTAATAAATTTGGGATTAAACCTAAGTCTCCCATTAGTTAATGAACTACATTAAACCTTACATCAAACTATTAATAACTTAATCACACTTAAATCCTGAATTGGACCTTAAACCTCAATTAATCCCGAGTACTAACCCTAACTAGGGTTTCGAATATTTTTATTGCACGATCATGGTTCTTCAACATTTATTCCAATTAGCCTTATCCCCAATTTTAATTATCCAATACAACAATTCTAAACCGATTATCAAAACTTACTCTTAGGGTTTCATTTCTTTATGACATTCGGCCAACTCTTGTTTTGTGCATCCCTTAATCACAACATTAACTCCAAGGGTGATCTCATCCTCCATTCAATCAATTTCACAACCTAGGATCTAAGAATCAAAACACAAACATAAGAGATCAAGCACTAACCTATTCGGCCAGCACACTCATTTTCCAAATAGTCAAGTTTTCTTTTGTTTCTTTCAACTTGCATGCATCCTTTTCACTTCATAATTATCTACCATACATTAGGCCAATAATCTAGCATATAACAAGACCAATGACCAGATCCAATTATGCACAAAATAAATCTTGGAACCCTAGGTATACTATATTCGGCCCTACCTCATAATACCACCTTTTATACTTAGAAAATTTATACATACATACTTTGCACTCTACAATCCATCTTAGCATGTATTTACTTCACATCCTCATCATTCATGTATGGCATGTTCAGATCTAACATTCAAACACATATACGATCATAGATCTAAAGAGATTCACAACTTTCTACTAACATAGGCTTAAATCCAACATCCTTTAACATACATTATTTTCCCTTTGCATTTTATCACCTATCTTGCATATATCAACTTCATATCTTCATCATTAATATCCACATGACTAGATCTATACCTTAGACACATCAACAGCCCTAGATCTAAGGAAATATCCAACTTTCATTCAACAAAACATAACCTAGGTTAGATCTAACTTCATCTAATATACATTGTCTATTCCTTGCATTTTTCCAACATTCAATCTTAGATCTAAAGCATGTATGTCCAGATCTAACACTTGCACATAACCATGTTCAAAATCCAACTAAAATAGAACATAAAAACCCAAGATCCAACCACATAAGGTTCGGCCAACAATGGAGATGTAAGATCCATATTTTTACCTTGTTGTTCCTTCTTCTTTCCCTTTGATCCTTTGAAAGCTTCTCCCCCTTTTCACCTACTAAGCAACCTAATGCTCTTAGTCATTCAGATCTCACCATATCCAAGCATAACAACTCAAACCCTAAGATCTAAACACAAGAGAGTTTGACCATCAAGAGGAAAGCAAGATCCGGTTTTTACCTTAGTGCTTCTTTGTTTTCCTTTTTCCCTTTTCCCTTGCACAACACCTCTTGACTTCACCTTCTTCTTCTTCCTTGTCCTCCTTCTTCCCCCTAAACGAAATCCCCTTGACAGCAGCTCAATCTCAGCCTTTTGGGGCCAAGAGTTTCGGTTCTCCCTTGGTTCCTCACCTTTCTCTCCCTTTCTCTCTTGGTTTCGGTTTGGCCTTGTGTTTAACTCTTTCTCTCTTCTCTTGGCTTGTGTTGGTCGACCAAATGAAGCTCAATAAGTGAATGAGTGTGTGAGGGTGATGTTAGGCGTGCAAGGCTTCTCACAAGAGGCAAAAATGGAGTGAATGTAGACAAGGAATTCGGCCAAGGGTGTTCTTTCCTCTTCCATGTCATTTTTCAGCTTTTCCATTTTTTGTCTCCCTCTTGTCTCCATTGCCTTTCTAGTATAACACTTTGCACCACAAAAATTCAAACCTCAATGTCATTCACGTGTGTCCTCCCCCACCACATAAATCCAACTTCTATTTTGAGACTTGTTCACCATTTAGTTAATTTGGTTGAATTCCAACTACCTAGTTTACTTAGTAAAATAAATGAAGATTAGCACTACTAATCTCATATTATAAACTTGACTTCAAGGCCAATTGGGCAGCCCAATAAATCCTTAATCCAAGGCCCAACATTACCACCTAAAGCGCAATTCATAAGCCTAAGGGCTTAGGCCCAATGTCCAACTTCCTTAAGGTCCAATAGCACCATTACAAGGCCCATTGCCATGGGCTTCATGGCAACCCAATATCATGCTTTCCCAAGCCCATCTCCATGATTATTTTGGCAGCCCATTAGCATGCCATTATAAGCCCAATATACACCAAATGTTATAAGCCTCATGGCAGCCCAATATCTCACTTCAAGGGCCCATCATCACATGTACTTGGGCAGCCCATATGTCATAACTTCAAGGCCCAAATACATCCAATAACCGGCCATAAATGGGTAGCCCAATGTCAGCCCATTATTTGAGGTTTCTAAGCCCAACATGCAAGTCTTAATAATCCAAAATCATTCATAAGAAAATCCTTCAAAAATTAAAATCAAGAATATTGAAGGAAAATATACAATTAATCTAGCAACATGAAATTGGTTACTATAAATTTAAAATCCCATCCATAGCATTTAAATCATAACATCACATTTTAGAAATTCAAAATAATTACACATACATTTTCTTAACATAAAATCATGCCTTGGCCAAGCAAGGTTTCTTCGGGATCTTACAGCCACCCTTAGAGGAAATTTCCGTGGCGGACCCTTTAGTTCCTGAGGTATTGCTATTGATGGCAAACGAAGCATTGCCACTGACGCAAGTATATGAGGATCCCAATGTCCAGGAATATGAGGTTGTCATTTCCGAGGAAACCCGATATGTTGCACTTTTTTATGTCTGCGATGATTTGAGGACAAATCACCTTCAAGAGGAGCAAGGCGTCAAAGGTGCTAGTTCAAGTTCCCGTAGAGCCGGTTACGAGAGAACGAGACAAGAAGTTCAAGGACGTACTAGACGAAATCATTCATGACATATGGGCCCAACCCATTCGTGGAAGCTCATGAAAGATGATCCACTTTCTAGAAGGACCTGGTCAAGAGATATTTTTGGGACTATTCTAGAAGAATCGGATTGCATGGCAATTCTAAGGGCAAAATCCTTTCCTTTTGAAATCTTTTAATTATTTATTTTGTTCAGCATTTAAATTTTGTGTGTTTTTGTTTAGACGTGTGTGTCTCTTTTTGGCACATGTAGTTTTCTTTTCTTTCCTTTTTTTGTTTTACGTATGACCTCTTAGATCATTTAGGTAAGTTTCCTTTCTTTCCTTTTATCTTCTTTTAGGCATGTGGGTCTTTCTTTTAGGCGTGTAGAATCAGCAAGTTAAAAAAGGCTGCTTGTCTTTTTCATTTATGTGTTTTACGTCCAGCTTAGGCTTGTCGAATAAGGAATATAATATTCCCTTAAGTCTAGTTCTTATTTTATTTTTGGCGTCCAGCAAGTGTCCTTGTGATGAGAATATGAGCAAGGCTTCAAATGTGCTAGTTCAAGTTCCCGTAGTGCCGGTTACGAGAGAACGCGCCAAGAAGTTCAAGGACGTACTCGACGAAATCATTCATGAGATATGGGCCCAAGCCCATTCGTGGAAGCCCATCAAAGATGACCCACTTTCTAGAAGGATCCGGTCAAGATATATTTTTGGTTCGATTCTAGAAGAATCGGATTGCATGGCAATTCTAAGGGAAAAATCATTTCCTTTTATGGTATTTTAATTAGATTATTTAGTGTTGTACACGTCCAGCTGCTTTTAGTCAAATATGGTGGGATTTTATTTATTTAGTCATGTTTGTCTTTTCCTATTATGTTAGGCGTGTAGGGTCAGCCACCTAATGGCAGTTGTCTCTTTCCTTAGTTGTTTACGTCCATGCTTGTTTTAGTTAAATAAGGAATATATTTCCTTGGCTTGATTGGTTGGTGTTAGGAAACTTTTCCTTTCATTAGCTATAGTCGGCCAGCTTTTTCTTTCCTTCTTTAGAGTCCTTTTTATTTAGGGGAATGGGTGGGCGTCCAGCACAAGTTACTTATTTGTCTTATGTGTTTTAGGCAAGCAAGGATTTAATTCCTTGCCTAATTTCGAATTTTAATTAGGTTTCTATGTTAGTTTTATTTCCTTGTTATTTTCAGCCTTTAAATAGGAGCTCTTGCATTGTAATTAACCCCGTTATCCCGTAACGAGACCCAACAAATATAGGGAACCCAAGATCGTTTCTAGCATGGATTCGAATGGAACCTCGACCCGCAGCCTAGGAAAGCAAGAACCTCGGTATGGTGAAGACGCCACAAACGGGATGGAAATCCGTTTGATAAGTCGAGTTGAACGCCACGGGAAAATTCCCGATAAGTTCGAGAAGTTCGTCAAAGAACCAAAGAGAATTAAAACCTCACAAAACCGTGTATATTGCATAATTACCTTAAAACCTCTAAGATTCTCATACATGTCACACACATTATTTTACAAAAAGAAATTCATTTAAAGACACATTATCTGTTTATGCCCTCATAAACAATCATTTTGCATAATTATGAGATAATTATTGTTATTGTTTAATCACTTGTATATTATTTTTGGGTACATACAGTGACATAAGATGTCATATTTAAAATGACATTAGATGTCATATTATTGAGCAACAATATAGAAAATTCAGGCCAATGATTAATGAATCGGAGACTGAGAGTATGACTTTTCTGATCCTTGTTGACTTACTTTGTTCTAGACTGTGGTACATGATAATGTATAAATAGGTATACACTCGTTGTCCCTCCATAAGACCCTCCATAAGATAGAATGATGGACTCCGTCACTGAACCGGATCAAAAATTAAAACCTTCTGGAAATGATCACTGATGTAACGAACGATATTCAGCATAATTAGCTTATGTTTTCCTTAGACACGAGAGAGTTATGCATGTTTGCTTGTTGTGTACTTGTGCTTTGACCGAGTCATTTGATGATGATCTTTGCAGATCAAATATTCCAGATAATGTTGGGGGTTGTGTATAGTAAGTAAATTTGTATAATTGCTCAGTATGGAATCCACCAATCTCTTGATGAGACAGTATATTCATTATGCCTATATATTGTTTGACTCATATGAAAACGTTGCGCAGTGACAGTTTGTGAAAATGTTTGCACGATTTTTACTTATATTATATATTAAGTAAATTTTTGCGAAAATAATTTTGGAATGTTTTGGAAGTTCATTTAGGTACAGACTGGGAGTTAAGAGTTATATGAGCTAGAGACTTAATCGGTGATATTATTCCGGTCCTTTTAGCTCATGTGAAATATAGTATGGTGGAAGGATAAATAAGCATATAATTGTAGCAAAAAGGATTTCACGAAAACAATCTCATTATCTCGGAGGTCAATTGTGATATGTTAATGGACATGATCATAATTTGCAGAAGCCCATAAATTCAGATTACAAAATATAAAGGGGTTAATGAAAAGAGTTATTCATGATGATCCTATGGCCGAGATTTGAGATCCCACCCTATAGCACAATTGAGTTCTGAGCCAGCCATTATAAATAGCGCAGAAATCATTTGAGAAAAGAGAGAATTCATTTCAACGAAATTTCATTTCAAGTGAGAGTTTCTCTCTCTAGATTTTCTCTCTCACAAAGATGTGTGCGTGGATCTGAATGAGGCATAACACTTGAGCTACTTTGATTCAACAATTCTTTATGCTGCGATCTCGCGTTCCAACATTATCGTGGCATAAAATTTCACCAACAACTTCAATCTTGAAATTTTTACTTCTATTTCATCTTCTAAGGTTCTCACCACCCTAGATCTTTCCATGCAAACTCATTTCATATCGAGACACCATTCGTTACCCTTGAGAATAAACAAACACTACTGTCTAGTGTGTGGTGGAGAGGATACACAAATGCAAACTTTCAATGAGATATTGATGATAAAATATCTACATATGGATTTGTGTTTACATTCGGTAAAGGAGCAGTGAGTTGGAGATGTTTCAAGCAGAACACCACTGCTGACTCCACCACTGAGGCGGAATATGTCGCTGCCAGCGAATCTGCAAAGCAAGTTGTATGGATACTTAAATTCATACAAGAGTTTGAAATTGTTCCTTCGATAGAATCCCCGAACACCATTTATTGCGACAACGATAGTGCTATAGCACAAGCGGTGGAACTTCGGGCTCATCAAAGGACAAAACACATAGAAAGAAAATTTCATCTTATACCGTGACATTGTGAATCGAGGTGATGTAGTGATGACTAAAATAACATCAGCTGAGAACATCACAGACTCGTTCACTAAACCGTTGACTCAGAGAGTGTTTGAGAAGCATCTAGAGTTTATGGTGTTAATGTAATTGGTTCTGAGTGCAAGTGGAGATTGTTAGATGTATACCCTCAAAACCAATCATTTTGCATAATTATGAGCTAATTATTGTAATTCTTTATGAGAGGGCAAAAACAACCTAAGAGGGGGTGAATTGGGTTTTTAATAACTTTTTTCCCTTTTCTTATAAAACTAGGTATGCTAAGAAACCTTTTCTATAAAGCAGGTGAATAGATCTATATAACCAATGACTATGATGAAGTGTAAAACGAATAGATAAACAAGTACAACAAATAAATATCAACAGTAAATGGAGATAAGGGTAGAGAGATAATATCGTGACTTTTAGGTGGTTCGGCCAACACTTTCCTACGTCCACCCCCAAGGCTATTGACTTCCTTGGGCTTCGTTCACTATTCTCCAAATAAAAATTACACCTTAGCTTCTCGGGTGCTAAGGAACCTTTACAATGTTTTTTCGAGCTCACACTTTAACTCACTCTCACAAATCCTAACAACCTAGAGGATTTCTTCTCCCCAAGAAGTAGGACAAGTGTTTTTCACAAACACTCACGTGTTTTTCAAGAATGGGTACAAAATGAATCTTAGTAAAAAGGTCTTTAAGTTGAATAAACAAGTATGAGGTACTGAGGTGTGCAAAGAGACAAGATTCAAAAAGAACTACAGAATTTGCTGGTGGAAGTACGAGCTTTCTCGTTGGTGGAGCTTCTTCCTTGTTGAAAGCTTTTTCTCTCTCTAGAATTTAGTGCAAGAGTTAATAGCGCAGCACACTAGCTTCTCTCTCTTCATCTTCTCCTATTTAAAGCTTCTAGGGCAACAAGGGTCTTCTTGTAAAGTTTAAATACCGTTGGAGGACATTTGAGACAATTGGAAGAAGCTCTCGGGTTGAAATGAGTTGACGTCGTTTCCGTATTTTCTGCAAAATAGCACAATGTGTCAACACATTGATTGTATGTGCTGACACGTTAAACTAGATCTGGAAATAGGCTCTCGGGTGTTAGTTCAATGTGTCGACACCATGGTCCAATGTGTCGACACTTCCAACACTTAGTCATAAAAATTGTTTTGAAGGCCAAAAAATCAAAACTCTCGGGTAGTAGTTCAATGTGTCGACACCATGGTCCAATGTGTCGACACTTCCAACACTTGGTCATAAAAATTGGTTCTTTAACAACAACTACTTCAATTTAATAATTCTAAAAAATACTTGCAATATAAAAGATGATCATTAACAAGAGTAATAATGATCAAGTATGCTTAGAGAGATTTTAGAATAAGGAACCCTTGATACATGAAAAATGTAATGATTTTGAAAAGGAATTTCAATGTAAAATCTAAAAGACTTGAACAAGTCTGAAAACTTTGTTATCATCAAAATCAAAAAGGATTGTTTGCAAGAACAACTTTGGGCTAACAATCTCCCCCCTTTTTGATGATGACAAATCCATTTTAAAACCAACACTTTGCTAATAATTAGAAAAGCTCCCCCTGAGAACAAGCAAGGATTTTTTCATGAAACTTTCAGCAAAGTAGACTTTAAGATTTTACGAAAATTTTCCAAGAGTTCCCTTTGTTTGTAGATGTTTCCAAAAGCTTAAGAAATACACAACACTTCTATATTCTTTCTCCAAACTTCATATGCCAAACCAGATCACAAGACTTCATATATAAGGAGGAGTTTTGGGATAGAAATACTACCTGAAGCAAGTTATCATCAAAAAAATCCTTTAGAGAATAACAGGTAAGTAGCATATGTATGCCATAACATTCAACTAGATAGTTCAAGGTATAGACAGAAATAAATACATTCAAGAGGAAGACAACAACACACAAAAATAAGAGCCAATTACAAATGTCCTCAAAATGAGCTAGGAATGTCAGCATACAAATAGGCACTTTTCTCCCCCTTTGGCATCATCGAAAAGTAGGGCAAGGGAAAGGTGAAGAGAGGAGGCTATGGAGATCTAGGAGGAGGAGGATGATCGACGTCAAATTTCATCAACCATTTATCCAAGTCGTTGAGAACCAATATGTGAATTTTTCGACCTTAGGACGCAGCTATCGATCCTCTTCCATACGAACCTCGGAAGCATCTATGACATCTTGAGCAGAAGATTTTTATTCATTCGTAGAGGTTTGAATCACGGTACTAGCCAGATTGATGCTATTGTGGACTTGATGTTTGAGGAGTCTCACATCCTTGTCAAGAAGATTGAAACGCTCATCAAAACCCGTCTTCATACCAAGAGATAATATTTCCAACTGCTGACCCAGCTTCTTGTGTTCTTCTTTGATGTCCCCAAATGAAGTTTCAAGATATGCATGGGGAGGCTCATGTGAGCGGGAAGGGGTAGTTGTGATGATGACTCCGCATGCAAAGATGGAAATGGAGGAGGGGAGAAGGTCTCTCTCGGAGTTCTAGTGACATTTGGAGTTCGTTGCGAGGAGCGAGTATGACGACTGGAAGACATGGAGAATGGGATTTTGAGGGAAAAGAGGGAGATCGGCCGGTGGGTTTTTGGAGAGAGAGAGTGAATAATCGAAATTTGTGAGGGGAAGGCTTAGCCGCACGGTTTGAGAGAGAAAGAGGTCTGAAAGGGGTAGAGGGCCTAAATGCCGAACCCTAACTCAAATGAGATTAATATACAACCCGTGCCCTTGCCTATTTTAAAAACAGTAAACACCAGCAATGTGTCAAGACATTGGTCATGCTCCCGAAACATGGTTAGAAAAAAAAAGACTCGGGTGAAAGACTCATGTGTCCACACATGAGATCATGGTGTCGACACATATTTCTCCATGGAAGAAAAACTATTAAACCAGATGAGGAGAATCCGAGCAAGGTTTCAAATGAGCTAGTTCAAGTTCATGTAGAGCCGGATACGAGATAACGAGACAAAAAGTTTAAGGATGGAATCGACGAACTCATTCAAGAGATATGAGCTCAAGCAAAGACATGGAGGCCCATTAAAGATGATCCACATTCTAGAAGGATCCGGTCAAGAGTTATTTTTGGGTCTATTCTAGAAGAATCGGATTGCATGGCTATTCTAAGGGCCAAATCCTTTCCTTTCATGGTCTTCTGATCATTTCCTAATTTTTAGGAATATTTGATTTGAATTTGAATTCAAATCAAATGCTAGCTTATCCATTTTCCTAACTTTAGGAATGTTTGAATTTGCATTTGAATCACTTTTCAAATGTTGGTTTATCCCTTTTCTTTAGCCGGAGTTTTAGGAGAATTTAATTTCTTCCAAATTTGAATTAGTTTCCCTTTTAAATTAGAATCCTATTCTTGGAGGGATGTTCCAAGTATATTTAAAGGGCCTTTGGGCATGTAGAAGACACTACTTTGAGATTAATATTATTTGAGAGGTCTTGTGATTCTCTTTGGTTCTTTGAAGAACTAGTCGAACTTATCCGGATTTCCCGTGGCGTTCAACCCGACTTATCAAACGGACTTCCATCCCCGTTTGTGGCGTCATCACCTTACCGAGGTTCTTGCTTTCCTAAGCAACGGGTCGAGGTTCCGGCTCTACGGGAACTTGAACTAGCTCATTTGAAACCTTGCTCGGATTCTCATCACCAGAGGTGCTGACACTTGTTTTACCAAGTGTTGAGACATCACATGAAAATTTATTTTATGAAAAAGTTCTAATGCCATGAATCACGTGGAAAAAAACATTCATTATTCTCAAACATGTATAGAGCAATCAGGACTACAATTAAGAGATGAAACAAGGGTATAATAACAATTCAATCCAAAGGAAATTTCATTCATATCTCTTGGCGAATAAAACAAAATCTATCATCATTAAGGTGTTTTGTGAAAATGTCCGCCAATTGAAGGTCAGTGTTTACAAACTCAAGAATAATATCCCCCTTTTGAGCATGATCACGAATAAAGAGATGTTTTACCTCAATATGTTTGGTCCTAGAGTGCTGAATTAGATTTTTAGTAATATACTCGGCTTCCGTAGTTGATAAAGCTACGGAGTTTTGTTTCTTACAACACCAAGAGACTAGTGAGGGTCCAAGAAATTGGCATGCACCACTAGTACTCTTTCTATCAAATTTACTACCGACATAATCCGCATCCAAGTATCCTTGCAAATTTAATTCAACACTCTTAGGATAAAATAAACCAAGATTTTGAGTGCCAACAAGATATCTAAAAATTCGTTTGACGGCAAGGAGATGAGATTCCTTTGGACATGATTGAAATCTAGCACACATACATACACTAAACATTATATCGGGGCTACAATTTGTAAGGTATAGTAATGAGCCGATCATACATCGATACTTTGTTTGGTCCACATCCTTACCTTTTTCATCCTTCTCCATTTTTGTAGATGGACTCATAGGTGTGCTCATAGGTTTTGAATTGTCCATGTTGAATCTTTTGATGAGATCTCTTGTATATTTAGCTTGACTTATGAAGATGGCTTCACTACATTGCTTAATTCAGAGCCCGAGAAAGTAATTCAATTCTCCCATGAGGCTCATTTCAAATTCACCTTGCATCACTTGAGAAAACTCTTTACACAAAGATTCATTAGTAGATCCAAAGATAATGTCATCAACATATATTTGAACATGATTTTCGATGAGAAAGGAACTTAGACGTTCATACCATGCTCGAGTTGCTTGTTTCAATCCATAAAGAACTTTTGTGAGCTTGTATACATGATTTGAAAGATTTTCATCTTCAAATCCCGGTGGTTGCTCAACATACACTTCTTCAGTGAGAAATCCATTTAAAAAAGCACTTTTTACATCAATTTGAGAGTTTAAAATCTTTATAACTAGCGAAAGCGAGAAGCATGCGAATGAATTCCAAATGAGTAATGATGTGAACCCCGTTATCCCGTAACGAGACCCAACAACTATAGGGAACCCAAGATCGTTTCTAGCATGGATTTGAATGGAACCTCGACCCGTTGCTTAGGAAAGCAAGAACCTCGGTATGGTGAAGACGCCACAAACGGGATGGAAATCTGTTTGATAAGTCGAGTTGAACGCCACGGGAAATCGCGATAAGTTCGAGAAGTTCTTCAAAGAACCAAAGAGAATAACTCTCACAATCTCCTATTTAAAGGGCGAAAATAAACAAGGAAATAAAACTAAACTAAGACACAAATGCTGGACGCAACAAACAAAAAAGGCAAGGAAAAATATCCCTTATTTGACTCTCACATAACCTGTACGTGAAAGCAAACTTACACTGACTTATCAAAACCTTTACGTAAAAGCCACTTTTAGAATAGTCAAATAAATGTCCTTATTTGACTTCTCAAAAAGCTACGTAAAAGCAAATTGGAATAGGAAATAAATTTCCTTATTGGACTTAAAGTGCTGGACGGGATTTACTTTCCTAACTTAACTAGCAGGTCACACGGCAACATAAAAAAAGGCAAGAAAAGAAAACTACATGTGCCTAAAAGAGACACATGTCTAACACAAAATAAACTAGGAAAGGACAAAAACTTGAAATGGAAACTGACCTCACACCACTAACAAAAGGGAAATTAAAATGCTGAACAAAAATAAATAATCAAAAGATTTTAAAAGGAAAGGATTTTGCCCTTAGAATTTCCATGCAATCTGATTCTTCTAGAATAGTCCCAAAATTATCTCTTGACCGGATCCTTCTAGAAAGTGGATCATCTTTGATGGGCTTCCACAAATGGGCTTGGGCCCATATCTCTTGAATGACTTCGTCGAGTACATCCTTGAACTTCTTGGCTCGTTCTCTCATAACCGGCTCTCCGGGGACTTGAACTAGCTCCTTTGAAGCCTTGCCCATATTCTCATCATTCCCCTCCTCTTGAAATTGATTTGTCCTCAAATCATCGCAGACATCAAAAAGAATGTGATATGGTGTTTCCTCATGAACGACAACCTCATATTCCGGAACATATGGATCCTCATATACTTGCGTCGGTGTCAATGCTTTGCTTGCCGCCAATGGTAATGCCTCAGGACCTAAATGTTCCTCCACGGAAATGTCCTCCAAGGGTGGCAGATCGTCAGCAGTGGAATCGTCATTTTCGGACACGATGCAAAACTTCTCTTGAGGTACGTGGCTGACCTTCGAGGGCTCGTCAGCGGTGGAATCGTCATTTTCGGAGAGGCTGCAAAAATTCTCTTGAGGTACGTCGCTGACATTCCTGGGCTTCAGCTCGGATTTGTTACGAGCAAACATGAAGTCTATCTTCTTCTCCCACTCCAGGAATGCCTCACGGAATTCTCGGCTAAGGAATTTGGGGGCGTTTTGTGACTGCTGCTCAAATGAATCCCGACGTTGGTGAAGTTGCTTGATCTCAGATTTGGACGTTTGTGACTCAATCGTCTCCTTTTGGTAGTCCCTACAATCCAGCGTCCCGGTCTAAGATCTTGTCGCTTTTTGTACAACTCCCAGTGGTAGTAGCTTGGAACAAACATTTTTCTCATGGTCGCCTTCATAGCCTCCCACGTCTCTATCGGTCGTTCTCCATTCCGCCTCCTATTTATCACAAATTGATCGCACCAAGTTATAGCATACCCAGAAAACTCAGTAATTGCTAATTTTACCTTCTTGGTTTCGGAGTAATTGTGGCAATCAAACACGAACTCCATCTTCTTCTCCCACTCAAGATAGGCTTCCGGATCAGATCTCCCTCGAAAAGACGGAATCTTCATCTTAATTTCACTGAAGTTGTTATCTTCTCGAATCCTAGCTTCTCTTCGTCCTCCATATCTCCTATAGCCAATATGAGAATCACGATCTCCTTCCCCTTCAAAGTCAGATCTGTAAGGCTCTTCTTCGTACTCCCTTTCCTCCCTACGTTGTGCTCTTTTCCCCGTCTACGGAAATTGGGACCAGGTTGGGGTTGAGAATTCTCCAGCCGATCTAGCCGTCCTTGTCGCTGTTGATATTCCTTCTTCATTCGATCAAAGCGCGCATCCAATATCTTTTCCCAGTCACGCACCACGGCCTCCATAAACGATTCTGAAAGGAACCCACTTGTAGCCTCTTTGGGAACGTTCTTACCATGATTGTGAGGCATGGTTGCCGCAGAATCAATGTTAGAAACAAGAAAGAAAAAAAAAATAACAAGGACCTCCCCAAATCGCTCCCTGACGTGTTTACACTCAAGAATAGAGATCACTCGTCACTCGTGTTTCACTCAAAATAATAGATAACTGATATTTTCGGATTTCTTTTTTTCGGAAATTCGACTCAGGAAAGATAGATGGTGTGAACCGAATTGGAGAAGAGAAAATTAAAAAAAAAAACAAAGAAAAGAAATTTAAAGGATAAGCATACCCGAACTAGAACCAAACCTCTAATACCAAATGATGTGAACCCCGTTATCCCGTAACGAGGATTTTCCCGTGGCGTTCAACTCGACTTATCAAACGGATTTCCATCCCGTTTGTGGCGTCTTCACCATACCAAGGTTCTTGCTTTCCTACGCAACAAGTCGAGGTTCCATTCGAATCCACACTAGAAACGATCTTGGGTTCCCTATAGTTGTTGGGTCTCGTTACGGGATAACGGGGTTCGTATCCCTGTGGTCAGCAAGTTGTTGCAATGCAGTCCCTCCGTCAACTTACTTAACGGTCAAAACTTCTGGGATGACCTTTTTGTTACATGATGCATAACTCAGGGACCAATTTGTCAAAAGGTGATACCACAGGGACCTACAAATTAGTCCCTGTGGTAACATCTTTTGACAAATTGGTCCCTGAGGTATGCATCATGTAACAAAGAGGTCCTCCCGATAGCTTTGACCGTTAAGTGGATTGACAGAAATCTAACGGGAGGACCTTTTTGTTAATGATACTTACCCTATGGACGAATGTGTTCAAGTTGAAACCACAGGGATCAATTTGTCAAAACGTGAAACCACATGAACTGTTTATGTACTTTACCCTTTTTTAAAAACACGTGAGTGTTTGTGAAAAACACTTGTCCTACTTCTTGGGTAGAAGAAATATCCTCTGGGTTGTAAGGATTTGTGAGATTGAGTTAAAGTGTGAGCTCGAAAACACTTTGTAAAGGTTCCTTAGCACCCGAGAAGCTAAGGTGTAATTACTACTTGGAGAATAGTGAAGGAAGCCCAAGGAAGTCAATAGCCTTGGGGGTGGACGTAGGAAAATGTTGGCCGAACCACCTAAAAGTCACGGTGTTATCTCTCTACCCTTATCTCCATGTACTGTTGATATTTATTTGTTGTACTTGTTTATCTATTCCTTTTACACTTCATCATAGTCGTTGTTTATCTCTTGGGTTATTTTTGCCCTCTCAATTGGTATTGCAGTCGACAAATTGACCTCCCTTGTTTAATGGAACCTCCTAAACTATTGTATGGCAAGGATGAGAATCTACATCCAAGCCGTTGATTATGATCTGTGGATAATCATTTCAAGAGGTCCTCGATTTCCTCAAGGAGCCGATGGAAAGCTCAAGGAAGAGAAATATTTTGATGAGAATGATCTTAAGCTCATGTTTTTAAATTCTAAGGCTATGAATGTTCTATATTGTGCCCTTGATTCAAATGAGTTAAATCGTATCTCTGGATGCGATACTGCAAAACAAATTTGGGATAAACTTCAAGTATCCCATGAAGGTACGAATCAGGTAAAAGAAAGCAAGATTAGCATGGTTGTTTATAACTATGAGCTTTTTAAGATGACATCTGATGAATCTATCTCTTCTATGTTTTGATGTGAACGCCGTTATCCCGTAACGAGACCCGACAACTATAGGGAACCCAAGATCGTTTCTAGGACCGATTTGAATGGAACCTCGACCCGTTGCTCATGAAAGCAAGAACCTCGGTATGATGAGGACGCCACAAACGGTGATGGAAATTAGTTTGATAAGTCGAGTTGAACGCCACGGGAAATCCCGATAAGTTCGAGAAGTTCTTCAAAGAACCAAAGAGAATAAACCTCACAAAATTCGTGTATATTGATTGAATGCCGAAATACAAAGCTTACGCCCCTATATATAGGCCGAGCAAGACACGAAAATAAACCCTAAAATAAACACACATAATTAAGGAAATAATGTGGCGGCTAACCCTAGCAAATAAGGCAATATAATGGCGCCTGAAAACAACCTAGAATCCGAACTAATAAGGGAACAAAATATAGGCGCCTAAAGCTAAGAAAGGAAACAATTTGGACGCCTAAAACAGACTAAGCAATCCGACATATATGGAAAGAAAGTGGCGATCTTGCTCTCCTTAGAAAGTGGAGTCTAATTGAGGTTAACCGGATGCTTCTAGAACGTGAATCAAATTGACAACTCGAATTGGATCCTCCGATGATGTACCTTGATTCCCATCATGTTTACTCGTTTTACTGATATCATAAATGGGCTTAAATCTCTTGATAAAGAGTACTCTAACGATGAAATGGTAAGAAAAATTCTCAAGTGTCTTCCTAAAGCTTGGGAACCCAAGGTCACTGCAATCCAAGAAGCCAAGGACTTGACGAAGCTCTCGTTGGACGAGCTCATGGGATCTCTCATGACCCATGAGATGAATCAAGTTAAAGGAGACGAAGGTGAAGGCAAAAGAAAAAGGGGTGTTGCCCTAAAGGCCACATACTCTAGTGAGGATGAATCCTCTGAGGATGATGAGGAAATGGCTTTATTCACTAAAAGAGTCAAGAAGTTCTTCCACAAGAAGCATGGAGATAAATGTCCTTCAAGAAAATCAAATTACAAAGGTGATTGCTGCAAAAGGAATGAAATCATCTGCTTCGGATGCAAGAAGCCGGGTCACATAAAGTCGGAATGCCCCAATGTTGAGACTTACAAGAAGTCCAAGGATTTCAAAAACAAAAAGAAAGCATTCTTGGCTGCATGGGGAGAATCCGATGAAAGAAGTAGTGACACCGATGAAGAAGTTGCAAACCTTTGCTTCATGGCAAAGGATAACAAAGATGAGGTACAAAGCTCTTCATTTGACTCTTTTACTGTTGAGGAATTACAAAATGCTTTTGATGAACATGTTGAGTTGAAAATAATTTTTTTAAGTATTGTTGTCTCAAAAAGAACCATGAATTGCTTATTCAAGAAAGTGATTCCTTAAAATGCCAAGTTGTTTCTCTTAAAGAGAATCTTGCAAAATTCAAAAAAGAAAAGACAAATGTTATACATGAAGAGTCAATTGATTTAAAATTAGAAAACAATTGTTTTAGAGAAAAAGTTGAAACTCTTACTTAAGATATTGCTAGATTTACTCAAGGAAAGAAGAACCTTGATATTCTCCTTGGCTCACAAAAATGTTGTTTCAACAAAAGCGGAATTGGCTATTAGTCAAGTGGATATCAAAAGTTTTATTCTGATATAATTATTAAGTCATCAATACCTTTCCTTATGTGTAATTTTTGTGGAAAGCATTGACACATCTCACACACATGTCCAACTCCACTCATGGGATCAAATTTGTATGGATTCAAAAGGCTAATACAAATGGACCCAAAAAGGTTTGGGTACCAAAGATCAAGAGCTAATGGTTTTTGCAAGAATGCTTGGAGTCCAAAGACTTAAAGGAACATTGGGTACTTGATAGTGGATGCTCCAAGCATATGACCGGAGACAAAAGTTGGTTCAACTCCTTTTGTCTTAAGAATAAGGGGTCCGTTACATTTGTTGACAATGGAAAAGGAAAGATACTTGTGTTGGAAGTATTGGTACGTATCCTAATCCAACAATTGAAAATGTTATTCTTGTCAAAGGTTTAAGGCATAATCTCCTAAGCATTAGCCAATTGTGTGACAAGGGAAATCGAGTCATTTTTATCATCAATGTGCCTTGTTGAAAATATTGAAAACAAGAAAGTCTGGTTTGTTGGACATAGATTTGAAAATGTATACATTTTTCATTTAGGGAGTATCTCTTCAGAAAATATAAAATGTTTTCAGCTCTAAATGATAAAGACAATTGGTTGTGGCATAGGAGGCTTGCTTATGCAAGCATCGACCTAATTCTAAACTTGCCAAATTAAATCTTGTTTCGGGTTTGCCTAATCTCTCTTTTGAAAAGGATAAAATTTGTGCAGCATGTCAAATGGGCAAACAAACCAAAATATCTTTTAAATCCAAAAACATTGTGTCCACTTCTAGACCACTCCAACTCCTACACATGGACTTATTTGGTCCAACCCGAATATTGAGTTTGGGTGGCAAACGTTTTGGCCTTGTTGTTGTCGATGATTTCAGTAGATTCACATGGGTTTTATTCCTAGATCATAAATATGAAGACTTTCATGTTTTTGAATAACTTAGCAAGAGAATTCAAAATGAAAAGGGTTTTGCTATTTTTAGCATAAGGAGTGACCATGGTAAAGAATTTGAAAATTCCTCCTTTGAAAAGTTTGTGGAGAAAATGGAATTAATCATAAATTCTCAGCTCCTACAACTCCTCAACAAAATGGTGTTGTAGAGAGAAAAAATAGGACTCTTGAAGAAATGGCTAGAACCTTTCTATGTGAAAACAACTTACCTGATTACTTCTGATCTGAAGCAGTTAGCACAAGTTGTTATGTAATGAACTATTGCATGATAAGGCATATTCTCAAGAAAAACCAACATTGGTTATTTTCATGTTTTCGGTTGTAAATGTTTTGTGCTCAACAACAATAAGGACAATTTGGGTAAGTTCGATGCAAATGCGGACGAAGGTATATTTCTCGGTTATTCATCTTCTAGCAAAGCTTATCGTATCTTTAATAAACGCACCCTAGTTGTTGAAGAATCAGTTCATGCTGTCTTAGAATCCGTTCATGCTGTCTTTGACGAATCTGACAATCTTGTGAGAAAAGATGAAGAAGATATTGTAGATCTTAACAAAAAGGTTGATGAGCTTACAATTGACGAAGACAAGGGAGAGGCACCTGTGCAAGAGCCTCAAGGAGAGTCACAGATTGATGAAGTTAATCTACCAAAATCTTGGAAGTACATCAAGAGCCATCCTCTCCAACAAATTATTGGTAACATTGAAAAAGGGGTAAGGACTCGATCTTCCATTCATCAAGCCAATAATCTTGCTTTACTTTCACAACTTGAGCCTAAGAACTTCTCTGAGGCTAAAGATGATGAAAGTTGGATCTATGCTATGGAAGATGAATTAAAACAATTTGAGAAAAACCAAGTATGACATCTAGTATCTAGACCCAAGGACTATCCAGTTATCGGCATGTTCTGGGGTTGTAGTGAGGAACAAAGCTAGATTAGTAGCCCAAGGTAATCAAGAAGAAGGAATTGATTTTGATGAAACCTTTGCTCCTGTTACTTGATGAGAATATGGGCAAGGCTTCAAAGGAGCTAGTTCAAGTCCCCGGAGAGCCGGTTACGAGAGAACGAGCCAAGCCCATTCGTGGAAGCCCATCAAAGATGATCCACTTTCTAGAAGGATCCGATCAAGAGATAATTTTGGGACTATTCTAGAAGAATCAGATTGCATGGAAATTCTAAGGGCAAAATCCTTTCCTTTTAAAATCTTTTGATTATTTATTTTCGTTGAGCATTTTAATTTCCCTTTTGTTAGTGGTGTGAGGTCAGTTTCCATTTCAAGTTTTTGTCCTTTCCTAGTTTATTTTGTGTTAGACGTGTGTGTCTCTTTTAGGCACATGTAGTTTTCTTTTCTTGCCTTTTTTTATGTTGCCGTGTGACCTGCTAGTTAAGTTAGGAAAGCAAATCCCGTCCAGCTCTTTAAGTCCAATAGGGAAATATATTTCCTATTCCAATTTGCTTTTACGTAGCTTTTTGAGAAGTCAAATAAGGACATTTATTTGACTATTCTAAAAGTGGCTTTTACGTAAAGGTTTTGAGAAGTCAGTGTAAGTTTGCTTTCACGTCCAGGATATGTGAGAGTCAAATAAGGGATATTTTTCCTTGCCTTTTTTGTTTGCCGCGTCCAGCATTTGTGTCTTAGTTTAGTTTTATTTTCTTGTTTATTTTAGCCCTTTAAATAGGAGATCTTGCATTGTAATTCGGACAGATATTGATCAATGAGATTGTGAGAGTTATTCTCTTTGGTTCTTTGAAGAACTTCTCGAACTTATCGGGATTTCCCGTAGCGTTCAACTCGACTTATGAAACGGATTTCCATCCCGTTGAGGTTCCATTCGAATCCATGCTAGAAACGATCTTGGGTTCACTTCTTTTAGCAAAGCTTGTGTTCAATCATCAAGGTGAGGCCAAATGTGGTTGTTGGTGCTAAATATTATTGTTGGCCGAATGTTCTCTTGGTTGAATCTTGACTTGGTGCTTTGATTCTTGCTAGATCTAGACCTTGAGCTTAGAAAACCAACCCTAGTTGTGTTGTGATGTTAGATCTGGTCATATAAGCATGAGATCCGAACTTGAATGTTAGGAAATGTAAAGGAATGAACAACACATGCTAGGAAAGTTTAGATCTAAACTCACACTACACTTGGCCGGATGTAAGTTGGATTTTTCTTTAGATCTCTTGGCTGTTGAAGCTTCTAAATGTTAGATCTGGACATGGTGGTTGTATAAGATGAAGAGATGAGGTTGTAAAGCTCAATGCATGCTAGTTTGGTCTTAAAATGCAAAAGGAATGCATGTTGCAAGTTTTGGCATGAAGGGTTGTGTTGGTTGGTGTTGGCCGAACCTTATATGCTTTTGATCTTCAAGTAGCATTCGAATTATGCCTTGCACGTCCCCACTTCCTCTCTGGAGTTGCTGCTCCACTTTGATAGCCATATAAACCATGTCTTCTATCTCCACTTAATGTTGCATCTCCACCCTATCATGTATCTCCCGGTTCAGCCCATGTAGGAAACGAGCCATGGTAGCCTCTCCATCCTCTTCAACATTTGCACGGGTTATGGCCATCTCCATCTCCTTGTAATAGTCTTCTACACTTCGGCTTCCTTGCTTAAGGCTTTGTAACTTTTTGTACAGCTCCCGGTAGTAGTGGCTTGGAACAAACCGTTTTCTCATGACCGCCTTCATAGCATCCCATGTCTCTATTGGACGTTCTCCATTCCGCCTCCTATTTATCACAAGTTGATCCCACCAAGTTATAGCATACTCAGAAAACTCAATGACTGCTAATTTTACCTTATTGGTTTCGGAGTAATTATGGCAAGGACAAGATCTAGTGAAAATTGGAGTTCACATGCAACTGAGTTATTGTTGAGGAAGTTGTTTTTTTTGTTTTTTTATTGTTGAGGAAGTTGAGGAGCACGTATTGCATCAATAAAAATTTTTAGCAGGTAGGACGCCTTTGTCTCGAAAACTGTACCATATGATTTCTATTATTTTAATATGTTGGGCAATCATCCGTGAGGTTATGGTTCAAATTTGGAGATTTTTTTATTTTTCAGAAGCAAGTAAGACGTTTTTTGGAAGCAACTAGGTTGATTGGTGAACATCGTTGGAATTTTGAGGATTAGTGAAACTTATCCATTGAATTATGGATAGAGATGAATTGTGGATAGAGATGACTTGTGGATAGAGATGAATTATGGATATAGGTGAATGTGGATAGATTTGAATTGTGAATAAAGATGACTTGTGGATAGAGATGACACCAAGGAAGCATGACCAATCAAAGCTAGTAGCACGACAAATCGATGCAAGAATCACGACACAAAAGGCTATAACCAACGAAGCACGAAGTGTCGACCATTGGTGAACCTAGGCGGCGACTCATCAAACCTATACGGTGAATTTTGGCCATAGCCTTGCCATTCAGCTGATGTAGGTTGCTAGGTGTCAAAAGGAGAGAAATGTAGCCTAGTGACTCACCAAAGTTAGCCTAGCTAGGTTGGACCTTGTCGGAATGCAACCGGCCGTGTTTTCCTATAAATAAGGGTGGATTTCGACCTTTGAAGAGTACACCATTCAATCTGAATTTTTGTAAGTTAAATCTGGAGAAAAAGAGTGAAGTGAAGTTGGGGAAGGAGGACGAAAAAGATTAGTGAAGATTCGGCTTCATTAGAGGTAAAGTTTAGTTGGTTATATTCGAATTCGATTCAAGTTTTCAAGATGATTATTGTGAATCTCTTGTATTTCTTACTCTAAAAATCTATTGATGATATTAGCATTGTTCTATTCTTCCTATTGTTCTTGATGTTCTTCGTGTTATTCGTATTCTTGTGGAAGAACAAGCTTGTCTTCTCGAAAAAGTATCATTGTCAAAGTTCAATTCGTTTTCAAAGTGTTTTGCTACTTTGATCCGATTATTTTCAAAACTTCTTCCAAAAGTTGTTTTTCAAAGCTGATTTGAACCCCGTTATCCCGTAACGAGACCCAACAACTATCGGGAACCCAAGATCGTTTCTAGCATGGATTCGAATGGAACCTCGACCCGTTGCTTAGGAAAGCAAGAACCTCGGTATGATGAAGACGCCACAAACGGTGATGGAAATCCGTTTGATAACTCAAAGTGAACGCCACAGGAAATCCCGATAAGTTCGAGAAGTTCTTCAAAGAACCAAAGAGAATATAACTCTCACAATTTCATTGATCAATGTCTATCCAATTACAATGCAAGAGCTCCTTTTTTAAAGGGCTGAAAATAACAAGGAAATAAACCTAACATAGAAACCTAATTAAAATTCGTGTTTTAGGCAAGGAATTAAGCAACGGGTCGAGGTTCCATTCGAATCCATGCTAGAAACGATCTTGGGTTCCTCATAGTTGTTGGGTCTCGTTACGGGATAACGGGGTTCACATCAAAAGCTTGACCATATTTATTTCCTTCCGATTTCAATACTTTTTATGTCAAAATTAGTATTTTCTACATGATTAAGCCGGTTTTTAACCGAGAAATCAAAGTGTTGTTTTTGCCTTCACAACATTTTCCTTTGCAATTGTTTTATAATATTGTGATGATGGAAACAAGTTAAGGTGTTGCATATCATAAATGAGACGTATGGACGTTGATATGAGACATGCACACTTAACTTGTACGTTGGAAAGGAATATTGATGTTCAAGTGTGGTTAAGGTGTTGCATATCATAAAAGAGATGTATGGGCGTTGATATGAGACATGCATACTTAATGCATACTGTCACGACGTGACAGTACTGTGCATAAGAGAATGCGTTCACATGTTGTGACATTCTGGCCTCTCCGTCGTACACGGAAAGATCCTTTGTTAGGATAACTTGCTCCGGGAGCTTGAGGCCGTATTGTGCTCTGGAGTACTGCTGCAAAGATACGGATGGTTACTTGTAACCCGTCACTCTGGCCAAGTGACTTACTCTGGGAGTGAGAGTAGTGGTGATTGGTGATTGAGAATGGAAAAAGGGAAATATCATTTTTTAGAAAATTGAGTCTTTTCATTTACTTTTTCTTATTATGAGGTTTGATTGTTGAAACGAGTTTTCTTCAATATTTTGTTCTTGTATCTGCTATTCTGTTGCACTAACTGCTGGCTTTACTGGGTAATTTGGACTCACTGTTGTTTGTTAAATATTCTTTTAGCAGATGCCTGAAATATGTTTAGGTGAGTTTACAATGGCCATACAACATGGATGGACCATTCTGGTGTTATCATTTCCTGTCTATGTCACTACTGATTTAGATGTTCTGATGGAAGACCGAGGTCATAGGTGGATTACCCCTATTTCGAATGACTATGTCAGCATGTGCGACAAACTTAAGTGATTCTGATAGTAAGGAGTAGAGGTTTTATGTTTCTTAGTTTTTCCGCTGCTGTGGTTTTCTCTTTAGTATGAACATTATAAGAAGTTGGCTCTCTTTTGTAATACTTCAGTATTAATAAAAGGTTCTACTTGTTTTTTAGTTGGAATCTTGTTTTTTTCACGATCTTCTCACTGGCCGTAACCTCAGTCTAATAGCGACGCTTGAGGTCTTGACGGTGCGGGCTATTACATAGGAAGTATGACTCTTCGGTTCCTTATTCACTTTATGTTTCGTTCTACACCAAGGTACATATTGATGTATGATAGGTTTACACTCGTACCTCTATTTAATAGGTTGATGAACTTCTTCATTGAGGTAGTGATATTAAGCAAATGAGTGGATGTAATGTAAGAGCACTGAACAGGATCAAATATGATTCACCATCTGAAAGTGATCACTGATGTTAAGAAGGGTATCAGCACAATTAGTTTATTGTATTCTTAGACCTGAGTGTTTATACGGATTTTTTTTTGTGTACTTGTGCTTTGACGAAGTGATTTGGTGATCATCTTTCTAGGTCGAAGATTTCAGATAACGTTGGGCCTTGTACATAATAAATGAGTTTGTATGAATGTTTAATAAGGAATCTACTAGTCTCTTGATGAGGCAGTATATTCAATATATCTGTATAAGGTTGGACCAGAAAAAAATCCATTGGCCAATGGTATTTTGGGAAAATGTTTTTCGAAATTAATATATAAATTATATATATATTTATTTGTGAAATTTTTTTGGAAACAATTGATAGTTCAACGAGTTAAGGACTTAGTTAGTGATATGATTTTGGTCCTATTTACTCATGTGGAAAATAGTATGGTGGAAGGATAAATATACAAATAATTGTTAGTAGAAGAGATTTAACAAATCAATCTGAAAGACTCGGGGGTAAATTTTGATATGTTAATGGACATGATTATAATTAGTAGAAGCCTAAAATTTAGAATAAAATAATATAAGGGAGAGTTAAAGGAAAAAAAAAAGCATTTCCATGTGATCCTTGGCCGATATCAGAGGTCTCTAACGATCTCACGCTATATATCACAGCTAGGGTTAAAAAAAAAGACTATAACATAGCTTTTTCTAGACATTTGGTCATTATGACTTTAAGAAACCCTATGACGGTTGTGAGGCGTGGAAAGGAGGAATGAGGCAGAACATTTGGACTCCTTAGTTGTGAAATCAAAGACTCAAGACCTGAAGATTATCCAAGATAAAGATTCAATCGCAAATAAAGTTCAAGATCATTTGTTAGATCAAGTAAGTATAATTTTCTACAGGCAAACTTTC
This sequence comes from Myrica gale, assembly GCA_963930655.1. Lineage (NCBI taxonomy): Eukaryota > Viridiplantae > Streptophyta > Magnoliopsida > Fagales > Myricaceae > Myrica > Myrica gale. The sequence continues at coordinate 15,393,064 of OZ005610.1, read as the reverse complement.
ACATACCTCACTTAATATGTACTCGAATCACCTGAAACCTGTGTCGAAATCCTTGGTTTTGAAAGGGTTTTAAGATTAATTTGATTTGGTTTCGAAACAATACAAGAGTTGGGACAAAAATGGTCCCTAACTGAGACTCTGTTCCGCATAATTTAATTTTTCTGCAGAACAGTGGGTTTCAAATCGATTTCTTCACTCTTTGTACACTAGATCACACATGCAATGATTTATATTTAATCTAAACAAGCTTTTAAACATTTTTAATACATAAACACAACCAAATCTCCATCAAGAATCCCTCCCTCCATCAGTTTCACAACCTACAACTATTTTACCTTGGTTTCCTTCGATTTTTCTGGTGTTCTTTGTTTCTTCTTCGTCTCCGATTTTGCTTTTCTCACTTTCTCTCTCTCTCTCTCTATATATATATATATGTCTCTGCCTGAGTGTTTGACAGTGTGGGAGAGGAGAGCTTTCGGTGTGTAGGATGGGGAAGGAGTGATGTGAACCCCGTTATCCCGTAACGAGACCCAACAACTATAGGGAACCCAAGATCATTTCTAGAATGGATTCGAATGGAACCTCGACCCGTTGCTTAGGAAAGCAAGAACCTCGGTATGGTGATGACGCCACAAACGGGAATGGAAATCCGTTTGATAAGTCGAGTTGAACGCCACGGGAAATCCCGATAAGTTCGAGAAGTTCTTATCAAACGGATTTCCATTCCCGTTTGTGGCGTCATCACCATACCGAGGTTCTTGCTTTCCTAAGCAACGGGTCGAGGTTCCATTCGAATCCATTCTAGAAACGATCTTGGGTTCCCTATAGTTGTTGGGTCTCGTTACGGGATAACGGGGTTCACATCATTTGGTATCAGAGCTTTGGTTCTAGTTCGGGTTTGCTTATCCCATTTTATTTTCATTTCGTTGTTTTTTTTTCTCTTCTCCAATTCGGTTCACACCATCTATCTTTTCTAAATCGAATTTCCGAAAAAAAAATCGAAAATCTCATTTATTGAGGTTCCTGTTATTCTGAAATTCACCCCTCCCAAAGCCCTATTATTTTGAGTGAAACACGACTGACGAGTGATCTCTATTCTTCAGTGTAAACACGTCAGGGAGCGATTTGGGAGGTTCTTGTTATTTCTTTCGTTCTAACATTGTTGTTGCAGCAACCGTGTCTCAAAATAGTGGTAAGAGTGTGGCCAATGACGACACACCACCAGCTGACTCGAAGCTGTATCTGGAGGTCATGGTAGGTGATATGAGGCGTATGATGAACCAAGTAGAAGAACGGCTAGATCGGCTGGAGTATCCTCAATCCCGACCTGGTCCCAATTTCCGTAGACGGGGAAAGAGCTCAACGGAAGGAGGAAAGGGAGTACGAAGAAGAGCCTTACAGATCTGACTTTGAAGAGGAAGAAGATCGTGATTCTCATATTGGCTATAGGAGATATGGAGGGCAAAGAGAAGCTAGAAATCGAGAAGATAACTTCAGTGGTATTAAGATGAAGAGGTCGTTCTTTCAAGGGAGATGTGATCCGGAAGCCTATCTTGAGTGGAAGAAGAAGATGGAGTTCGTGTTTGATTGCCACAACTACTCCCAAACCAAGAAGGTAAAATTAGCAGTCACTGAGTTTTCTGGGTATGCTATAACTTGGTGGGATCAATTTGTGATAAATAGGAGGCGGAATGGAGAACGACCGATAGAGACGTGGGAGGCTATGAAGGCGGTCATGAGAAAAAGGTTCGTTCCAAGCTACTACCACCGGGAGTTGTACAAAAAGCGACAAGATCTTAGACCGGGACGCCGGATTGTAGCGGACTTCCAAAAGGAGACGTATGAGTCACAAAAGTCCAAATCCGAGATCAAGCAACTTCACCAACGTCGGGATTCATTTGAGCAGCAGCCACAAAACGTCCCCAAATTCCGTAGAGGATTCCTTGAGGAATTTCCTTGGGTGGGAGAAGGAGATAGACTTCATGTTTGCTCTTAACAAATCCAAGCTGAAGCCCGCGAATGTCAGCGACGTACCTCACGAGATTTTTTGCATCGAGGCCGACAATAACGATTCCACCACCGACGATCTACCACCTTTGGAGGAATCCTACAAGGAGGTAGATGAATCACAAACAGCCCAAACAGAGTTGAAGCCCGAGAATGTCAGCCACGTCACTCACGAGAATTGTTGCATCGCTGCCGAAAATGACGATTCCACCCCTGATGATCTGCCACCCCTGGACGAAATTCCCATGGAGGATCCTTTAGCTCCTGAAGTATTGCCATTGATGGCAAACGAAGCATTGCCACCGACGCAAGTATATGAGGATCCCTATGTCCAGGAATATGAGGTTGTCATTCCCGAGGAAACACGATATGATGCTATTTTTGATGTCTGCGATGATTTGAGGACAAATCACTTTCAAGAGGAGGGGAATGATGAGAATCCGGGCAAGGCTTCAAAGGAGCTAGTTCAAGTCCCCGTAGAGCCGGTTACGAGGGAACGAGACAAGAAGTTCAAGGATGTACTCGACGAAGTCATTCAAGAGATATGGACTCAAGCAATTTCATGGAGGCCCTTTGAGCATCATAGATGTCAGCAACAAAGAATCATCACCATGATTCGAGTTCTAGAAGGACGCATCAAATCCGGTCAAGGTTAAGCTTCAAGGACAAGCATCAAAATGGGCAAAATTGGCATGTATATTTATTTGCATGCCAATAAATTGCCGCAAAAGCCCTAGCTTTGAGATTAAAGGGGCTATTATTTTAATTCCTTTTCTTTTGAAAGGAATTTCTGGGCGTACGGTCATTTAAGGTATTCTTTCCTTTTTTTTATTTGAGTCGTCCAGCTTACTTTATTTCCTTAGGTAGTGTGTTGTTCGGTCCAGCTCTAAGTCAAATAAGGACTTTTTCAATTAGCTATTATTGTGTTGGTCACGTCCAGATTAGCTTTTAGTCAAATAAGGCATTTTATTTGACTATTCATGTTGTCTTTTTCCTTTTGAGTCTGTTAGGCGTGTGTGACCATCTAGGAGTTTCTTTCTTTACGTACAACTTCTCAAATAAGGAATATTCCATTTCCTTCCTTAGCTTTACGTTAGGTGCTAGTCAAATAAATAAGGAATTTTATTTCCTTAGTCTTCTAGTTTTGTCTTAGACGTCCAACCTTAGTGTTTTATCTTCCTTATTTGTATTACGCATCTAAGAGATTATTTCCTTACTAGTTTAATTAGGTTTTATTTCCTTTGTTATTTTCAGCCCTTTAAATAGGAGCTCTTGCATTGTAATTCGAAGAACATTTTGATTAATGAATTTGTGAGAGTATTTCTCTTTGGTTCTTTGAAGACCTTCTCGAACTTATCGGGATTTCCCGTGGCGTTCAACTCGACCTATCACACGGATTTTCATTCCCGTTTGTGGCATCAGCACCATACCGAGGTTCTTGCTTTCCTAAGCAACGGGTCGAGGTTCCATTCGAATCCATTCTAGAAACAATCTTGGGTTCCCTATAGTTGTTGGGTCTCGCAACAACTATAGGGAACCCAAGATCGTTTCTAGAATGGATTCCAATGGAACCTCGACCCGTTGCTTAGGAAAGCAAGAACCTCAGTATGGTGATGACGCCACAAACGGGAATGGAAATCCTTTTGATAGGTCGAGTTGAACGCCACGGGAAATCCCGATAAGTTCGAGAAGTTCTTCAAAGAACCAAAGAGACATACTAATGATGTGAACCCCGTTATCCCGTAACGAGACCCAACAACTATAGGGAACCCAAGATCGTTTCTAGAATGGATTCGAATGGAACCTCGACCCGTTGCTTAAGAAAGCAAGAACCTCGGTATGGTGATGACGCCACAAACGGGAATGGAAATCCGTTTGATAAGTCGAGTTGAACGCCACGGGAAATCCCGATAAGTTCGAGAAGTTCTTCAAAGAACCAAAGAGAAATACTCTCACAAATTCATTAATCAAAATGTTCTTCGAATTACAATGCAAGAGCTCCTATTTAAAGGGCTGAAAATAACAAAGGAAATAAAACCTAATTAAACTAGTAAGGAAATAATCTCTTAGACGCCTAATACAAATAAGGAAGATAAAACACTAAGGTTGGACGTCTAAGACAAAACTAGAAGACTAAGGAAATAAAATTCCTTATTTATTTGACTAGCACCTAACGTAAAGCTAAGGAAGGAAATAGAATATTCCTTATTTGAGAAGTTGTACTTAAAGAAAGAAACTCCTAGATGGTCACACACGCCTAACAGACTCAAAAGGAAAAAGACAACATGAATAGTCAAATAAAATGCCTTATTTGACTAAAAGCTAATCTGGACGCGACCAACACAATAATAGCTAATTGAAAAAGTCCTTATTTGACTTAGAGCTGGACGGAACAACACACTACCTAAGGAAATAAAGTAAGCTTGACGACTCAAATAAAGAAAGGAAAGAATACCTTAAATGACCGTACGCCCAGAAATTCCTTTCAAAAGAAAAGGAATTAAAATAATTGCCCCTTTAATCTCAAAGCTAGGGCTTTTGCGGCAATTTATTGGCATGCAAATAAATATACATGCCAATTTTGCCCATTTTGATGCTTGTCCTTGAAGCTTAACCTTGACCGGATTTGATGCGTCCTTCTAGAACTCGAATCATGGTGATGATTCTTTGTTGCTGACATCTATGATGCTCAAAGGGCCTCCATGAAATTGCTTGAGTCCATATCTCTTGAATGACTTCGTCGAGTACATCCTTGAACTTCTTGTCTCGTTCCCTCGTAACCGGCTCTACGGGGACTTGAACTAGCTCCTTTGAAGCCTTGCCCGGATTCTCATCAAGGAGAATCGAGATATAAGGAAGACGAAGATGACAAAGGAAGGGGGAGACCACGAAGAGCAGCCGGGGGAGGAAGGCCCTAGATTTGGCTCCATTTTGCAGCAAAAGCATTATTCGTTAGGATTTGGAGTTATGAGAGACGGATACAACTTGATAGCTAGAAAGTGGTGGATATTTTCCTATAGTTATCACATCTGGTAAACTGGGTTTGCTTTGTCCGTAGTTCTTCTCCATGAAGCAGAAGCAGCAGAAGAAGAGAGACAATGACACCGATGAAACATGGTCAAACATGGTATTCGGGAAAAGAGTTTCAAATATGCAGTCTAGATTTAAAGTGAAAAATCTAACGTCTAACGTTCTGCCAAATCATTTAATGACAAGAGAGAAGGATGGCTCGGCTTTGCTAAGTTTTCTTTACAACCCAGTTTTTGAGCTGGCTTCCCCCCCCACCCAGGTTTTCTTCTTTCCTGAATCCCCTCCCCCCCCCCCCCCTCTCTCCCTCGGCATATTCTATTGACAGAATGTCAAACAACAATTTTTCATGCGTGCTTGGATTGGAATCCCACAAAATGGCAAACAACGACTTGTCGTCTCTTCTAAAGGTTATTTTGCTATCCCTATACAATTCGATGAGCAAAGACATGTTAGGGCTCACCTCTGTTTCTCTGCTCGTGTGGACAAGCGACCAAGTTGTAACACCCAAGATTTCTATTTTTAAATTTATTTGACTTTGATATTTGAAATGTTTTCTTTAAATTTGAAATTTGAGTTTAATTCATTTAAAATTGTTGAATTTTTATCTTTGACTTAGTCAAACCTTTTTAAAATTTGAAAGATTTTATAATTATTTAAAATTAAAAGTTTTAGTTTAAGGGAGTCTAATCCTAGTGTGAGTCTATATATAGATTTACACATTGATTTTAATTTTTACACACCTTGATTTTACACCAACAAGAGGAAAAAGAAGGGTTTTCTTGCTTTCAACAATCTAGACAAAATTTCTTGAAGCAAATTCAGGTATTTCAAATTTCTTGATATTATATTGGTATTATTTTTATGAGAGATCAAACCATAGGGTGTCTAGATCTAGCCCCAATTATTTCAAAATTTTCGAAATATTTTTATTGGGTTTCTTGGAGTAATTTAAATTTGAGTTCAAGATTTGTTTAAGAAAAATTCAGGTTCTTGATCTGAGTTGTAGATCGAATTATATTTTTATAGGCGACTTTAGACATCGAAAAATTGCGTACTAGACATCTGCAGGAGGAACGAGTTAAAGTTTCGTAATTTTTGGAGATGTATAGGTATAGTTTTGAAAATCTAGAAGTTAGGCTTAGAGAAATCGGAATTGCTGAGAAAGATTCACTGATACAGATTGGAATTTTGAACCAGATGACATATCTAGGCTTAGAATTTCGGCATGAAATTTTATAGATATATGTATAACATATATATAAATCTTTGGTATAAATTTCGGGATTTTTGGATATCGTAATAGATCTTTATGAATTTTGAGAAAGATTCATTGATACAGATTGGAATTTTGAACCAGATGACACAGCCGCGAACATCCACTCAATGAATGTCCAGCGTTTTCTCTTAATCTTGCAGCGAATTTTTTTTATACATACAATGAGAGAGACAGGTCAAATAGATTTACTTAAACTTAAACTTACACAATCGACTACAACGGTAATGGTGTAAGCAATAGCATGACTGCATGGCCGAGGTACAAGATCTAAGGGATTCCAACAAAACTTCTTCATATTGACTTACTCATAACATCTTCACATTACACCCTGAATCCTTATATACCTTACAATCTTGTTTAGCATCTTGCTGCCTCAGTGTGATATCAAGCACTCTTAGGGCTTCTGAGACATATCTTTCTTCACAGGAAGTTGAATCTAGACCTAGGTATCGTGGACCACCTGAAAACGTAATCCATGACCCTAGTTTAGAGGAACAGAACCAAGGAACTAGATCACAATCTTGGATGGGTAGTAATTCCCCAGATCACATCTGTCAGGGAGAAATTAGTAGTGGGGCAAGCACGAATGTTCGCCCCTACCCATATGGTCCTGCACCCTCACAGTCATGACAAAACTATTGATGGTAAAGAAATTCCGGGGTTAGAATTTTTATAAGGAGGGGAGCATGCGAGACCCCGTTTATCTCTTTTGCTATTTCCTATGTATTTGTTTTAATTTAAATTATGGGGCCATATTTTTGGCCAATGTATGACCTAAGCTTAATGTTTATGGTACATTAACTTATTATGAAATTTTTATTTCAAGAATTTTCTTTAAATAATTTCTTTTTCATTTTGGAAGTTTTTAGTGCAAGTTTAAATTCTATTTTTCCTAAGAGCCGAAACTTGCTAGGTAAGTTTCTTTTATGGACTTATATTTTCCATTTGCTTAGTATATTCCATAATCTATGAGATTTAATTATAAAGAGAAATTTGATATGTCATGGCCGAAAATATCTAAGTAGAAAAATCATGAAATTCATGTAAGCATTTAAATATTTTTGTGTGTCTTTTAATAGGTAGCATTGATCATCATTATGTAGCCTTAATTATCATTAGAAATATTATATGATAAGCTACTAGATATATATGATAGTTTGAAAAGAATTTAATTGATAAGTGAGTGTGCTTATCATAGTGATAAGCTAAGAGAGTTTTTAAGATGATAGGTTGTTGTGGCTATCTTAGAGATAGGCTAGAATAATTATCTTGAGATAAGTTATCATGTTGATAAGTTGATAAGTTATGGTATTGAATTAGATAAGTTAAAGTGCTTATTGGAGATAAGTTAGAATACATATGTTTGTGATAAGTTAAGGTAGTTATTTGATAAGAGAAGTGAAAAGTAGATAAGTGAAATCAAAAGAAGAGATAAGTGAAGAGGCAAGGGTGCTTTACGTGAGACAAGAGGAGAAAAGTCTTGAAGTTTTGTGTTGTTCACGTGAAGGGCAAGAGAAGAGATAAGATGAGAATTAAATTGAAAAGACAAGACAAGGGCTTCATGTGAATGGCTAAGCAAGAAAAGAGAAAAGTTGAAATGAATTGAAAGGACAAAGCAAGAGGACTTCACATGAAGGGCTAAGCATGAGGGGACAAAGAGATAAGGTGAGAGAAAAGTTGAAAGGGATAACACATTTGCTTGGTCATTGCCGTCCAAGTTCACCCCCCCCCTTTTTCTTTTTCCCTCTTGTCACCTCTTGTCATAATTGAGTCCAAGTGTAAATTCAACTTGCTTTTCACGCCTCATCACCCCCCCACTCCTTCACATTTCATTGCTCATTTCCTTTGGCCGAACCACACTTCTCATTTCAACCTTCTTTCTCTCTTTTCTCTTGACCGAAACTCACTCTCTTGGTTCAAGTCTTGCTTCCTTTTTCTTGAAACCAAAACACCCCTCTATGCTCTAGCTTTGCTTCTTTTCTTTGGTGACCGAAATTCCTCCTTAGCTCAGCTCATTTCTCTCTTGGTGGCTGGAAATCTCTCTTCACTCAACCATCTTCCCTTGACAGAAACTCAGCTCACTCTCTTGGCCAAATCACTTCAAAGTTTCAAGTCTTGCCTTGTTTCCTCAAGCAACTTTCAGCTGCTGTACATTTCTCCTTTCCCCACCATAAACCCCCATCTCAGCACCTTGTAGACACTATTCTTAGCCCTTGGAACCATTCTTGAAGGTGGAACCGAAAGTTGAAGTGTAGGGGAGGATTTTGGTGAAAACCGAGGGTTCTAGTGGAAGGTAGAGGTAGATTTGATTTTCATATGTTATTTTGCTTGAGTTCTTTATAGTTTCTGACCTTAGATGTTTTATTATGCTAGTTTCTATTCTTTTAGCAAGCTTGTGTCCAATCATCAAGGTAAGGCCAAATATGGTTGAAGGTGCAAAGGGATGTTGTTGGCCGAATGACTTGTATTTGCTAGATCTGAGTTTAGATAACTTGTAGGATATAATGTGAGCTTGGAATTGAACATGCATGCCTAAGGTCCTAACTTGGTTGTTAGAAAATGTGAAGAAATGGTCTATGCATGTTAGTAATATATCGGGTATTAACTTGCACCACATTTGGCCGAGTTGCATGTTAAGTTTAGTATACCTCTGTCATGATCAAAATATAGATCCTTTGAGTTGAATGTGAAGCTGGTTTGCTAGATTTATTGTAGCTATAAGTCACGGGTTCCACTATGATGAAGAGAATATGAATGCATGTGTTAAATAGCATGAAAATGTGTGGTTCAAGGTGTTGGCCGAATGATATTTTAGGTGTATTTTTGCTCCTGAGCCATGATTTGTAGAATCTAGGTTGTGAACCTGAGAACGAACGATGGGAATACATTGGAGATGAATTTTGGTTTCAAAAACACTTGTAGTGATGCATGACCGAATGATGTAGAGAAGGAAACCCTAATGGCCAAACGATTAGTAATTTAAAATGTAATTGCATGTGATATATAAGTGAAATTAATATTATGGCCGAATGAGTTAGAGGTTAAAAACCTATATTTAATGTTAAGAGAAATCTTGCAAGTTAGTTAAGCATAAATGATGGAGCTTAGACCTCGGGTTGGTATTTGTTAGGGTAATTAGCAAAGCTTGGATTTTTGGTACCATTAGATTGCTAATTTTGGACTTAGATGCTATTAGGATATGTTGATTTGCTAAATACTTTTTCAAGCGTTTTATGTAAGTTTTCTAAAATAAACCTTTGAAAATAATATAGTATTTTCAGAAATATATTTTTGGAGAAAAACCGAGCTATATACAAATATTTATCTTGTATGCTTATGTACTAAATTTCTAGTAACTAAGAGTTTGAATCGCTTGTAGGCGATTTTCGTTCCATTATTCATAATCAAGCAGACCGAGGTAAGTGGAAGTAAGTGTGTAAGTAAGCTTACATTTTTTTTTAAACTGGAATGACACGCTGCATAAATTCATGAACAAGCATGACATTTCAAGCAAGCATAGCATGACATGAGCATTGCATGATTTTCTAAAGTGATTTTTATGCAATGTCGTATGGAAAGTTTTATGGAAAGACAAGTTAAGTCAAGGGGCTCTGGTCGGTACCGTACCATCATGATGGACTCCCATACCGAAGGACGAATGCGAGAAGGTTGGGTGAATCCTAAGAGGCTGTGCAAACCACACTGCAGGACAATGAGAAGGTGTGTGATGAGAATCCGAGTAAGGCTTCAAATGTGCTAGTTCAAGTTCCCGTAGAGCCGGTTACGAGAGAACGAGACAAGAAGTTCATGGACGTACTCGACGAAATCATTCATGAGATATGGGCCAAAGCCATTCGTGGAAGCCCATCAAAGATGACCCACTTTCTAGAAGGATCCGGTCAAGAAATAATTTTGGGACTATTCTAGAAGAATCGGATTGCATGGAAATTCAAAGAGCAAAATCTTTTCTTTTTGAAATCTTTTGATTATTTATTTTGTTCAGCATTTAATTTCCTTGTTGGGTACTGTTCACGTCCAGGTCTAGAGTTAGGCAAATAAAGAATATTTCTTTAGTTTATTTTGGTACTGTTCACGTCCAAAATATAGTTCCTTAAATAGGTTTTCATTTTAGGCCACTAAGGAGTTATTTCCTTAGTCTTCCTTTTTGGTTTAGGCGCTAAGTATGTTAGGAAATAAGGAAATTTATTTCCTTTTTGTCTTATGTGTTTTAGGCAAGCTAGGATTTAATTCCTTGCCTAATTTCGAATTTTATTAGGTTTTCTGTGTTAGATTTATTTCCTTATTTGTCTTATGTGTTCTAGGCAAGCTAGGATTTAATTCCTTGCCTAATTTCGAATTTTATTAGGTTTTCTATGTTAGATTTATTTTCAGCCCTTTAAATAGGAGCTCTTGCATTCTAATGAAAGGAGACATTGATCAATGAAATTGTGAGAGTATTTCTCTTTGGTTCTTTGAAGAACTTCTCGAACTTATCGGGATTTTCCAGTGGCGTTCATCCTGACTTATCAAACGGATTTCCATCACCGTTTGTGGCGTCCTCACCATATCGAGGTTCTTGCTTTCTTAAGCAACGGGTCGAGGTTTCCTTCGAATCCATTCTAGAAACGATCTTGGGTTCCCTATAGTTGTTGGGTCTCGTTACGGGATAACGGGGTTCACATCATTTGGTTCTAGTTCGGGTTTGCCTATCCTTTATTTGTTTTCGTTCCTTTGTTTCTTCTTCAACATGTCACATATCCTTTGCCTATCTTTCAAAATTTCGTTCATTGTTTTTTTTTCTCTTCTCTAATTCGGTTCACACCATCTATCTTTCCAGAGTCGAATTTCCGAAAAAAAATCCAAAAATCTCATTTATTGAGGGTTCCTGTTATTCTGAAATTCACCTCACCCCAAAGTCCTATTATTTTGAGTGAAACACGAGTGACGAGTGATCTATTCTTTAGTGTAAACACGTCAGGGAGCGATTTGGGAGGTCCTTGTTATTTCTTTCGTTTTAACATTGTTTTTGCAGTAATCATGTCTCGTGATAGTGGAAAGAGCGTTGTCAGCGATGATACGAGCCTTGCTGAACATAGATTACTTATGGAGGCCTTGTTGAGTCGAGTGGAGAAATATCTGAAGGTGCAAATAGAGTCAGTCCACTAGACGATGGAGCGCACAAACGAAAGGGTAGCTCAGCTGGAGAAGAAGCCACACCAAAACAGCCCCAACTTCCGTAGACGGGGGAGAGAGCACCACAGAGGGAGGAAAGGGAGTACGAAGAAGAGTCTTACAGATCTGACTTTGAAGAGGAAGAGGATCGTGATTCTAATGTTGGCTATAGGAGATATGGAGGTCGAAGAGAAGCTAGGAATCGAGAAGATAACAACTTAAGTGGTATTAAGATGAAGATTCCGTCTTTTCAAGGGAGATCTGATCCGGAAGCCTATCTTGAGTGGGAGAAGAAGATGGAGTTCGTGTTTGATTGCCACAACTACTCCGAAACCAAGAAGGTAAAATTAGCAGTCACTGAGTTTTCTGGGTATGCTATAACTTGGTGGGATCAATTTGTGATAAATAGGAGGCGGAATGGAGAACGACCGATAGAGACGTGTGAGGCTATGAAGGCGGTCATTAGAAAAAGGTTTGTTCCAAGCTACTACCACCGGGAGTTGTACAAAAAGCGACAAGATCTTAGACCGGGACGCCGGATTGTAGCGGACTACCAAAAGGAGACGTATGATTCACAAACGTCCAAATCTGAGATCAAGCAACTTCACCAACGTCGGGATTCATTTGAGCAGCAGCCACAAAACGCCCCCAAATTCCGTAGCCGAGAATTCCATGAGGCATTCCTGGAGTGAGAGAAGCAGATAGACTTCATGTTTGCTCGTAACAAATCCAAGCTGAAGCCCACGAATGTCAGCGACGTACCTCAAGAGGATTGTTGCATCGTTGCTGAAAATGTCGAGTCCACCGCTGCCGACCTGCAACAGTTGGAGGAAATTTCCGCAGAGGACCATTTAGCTCCTGAGGCATCGCCATTGGCGGGAAGCAAAGCATTGACACCGACGCAAGTACATGAGGATCCATATGTTCCGGAGTATGAAGTTGTCGTTCCCGAGGAAACACCATATACCGCTCTTTCTGATGTCAGTGATGATTTGAGGACAAATCACTTTCAAGGGGAGGGGAATGATGAGAGAATGAGACAAGAAGTTCAAGGACAAATCACTTCAAATGTGCTAGTTCATGTTCCCGTAGAGCCGGTTGCGAGAGAATGAGACAAGAAGTTCAAGGACGTACTCGACGAAATCATTCATGAGATATGGGCCCAAGCCCATCAAAGATGACCCACTTTCTAGAAGGATCCGGTCAAGAAATAATTTTAGGACTATTCTAGAAGAATCGGATTGCATGAAAATTCAAAGAGCAAAATCCTTACCTTTTGAAATCTTTTGATTATTTATTTTGTTCAGCATTTAATTTCCTTGTTGGGTACTGTTCACGTCCAGGTCTAGAGTTAGGCAAATAAATAATATTTCTTTAGTTTATTTTGGTACTGTTCACGTCCAAAATATAGTTCCTTAAATAGGTTGTTGTTTTAGGCAACTAAGGAGTTATTTCCTTAGCTTCCTTTTTGGTTTAGGCGCTAAGTATGTTAGGAAATTAGGAAATTTAATTTCGAATTATATTAGGTTTTCTGTCTTATGTGTTTTAGGCAAGCTAGGATTTAATTCCTTGCCTAATTTCGAATTTTATTAGGTTTTCTGTGTTAGATTTATTTCCTTATTTGTCTTATGTGTTTTAGGCAAGCTAGGATTTAATTCCTTGCCTAATTTCGAATTTTATTAGGTTTTCTATGTTAGATTTATTTTCAGCCCTTTAAATAGGAGCTCTTGCATTGTAATGAAAGGAGACATTGATCAATGAAATTGTGAGAGTATTTCTCTTTTGTTCTTTGAAGAACTTCTAGAACTTATCGGGATTTTCCCGTGGCGTTCATCCTGACTTATCAAACGGATTTCCATCACCGTTTGTGGCGTCCTCACCATATCGAGGTTCTTGCTTTCTTAAGCAACGGGTCGAGGTTTCATTCGAATCCATTCTAGAAACGATCTTGGGTTCCCTATAGTTGTTGGGTCTCGTTACGGGATAACGGAGTTCACATCAGTGTGGACCTCCAAGGGTCGTGTCTAGCCATCAGGCCTGGGGCAACTACGGGCTAGCTCGACCAAATGAAAAGTCCCCAAGGGTAAGGGAGACGGTTCCGATGGGAACGCACAACCCGGACTCCAGGGGTTAAATGGAGCGTAAGTAGCCCACAAGTTATGAAGGAAATGTTTTCAAGGGCCAAAGGCCTATTTCAATAACAAGATCATGTCTACGAGCAAGAGCATATGCATAACCATGACATGCATGTGCATCATGAATTATGATTTCTCATGATAAGCAAGTCCATGTAAGATCATGTTTTAAAGTTATATTTTTCTCTTACTGAGGGGATGTTTGACGGTGAAAATTTTGAGTATTGGAGTTTGAGAAATATTATAAAGTAAAGATATGTTATGGGAGTTGGTGAAAAAGTAAAGAGGGAGAAGATTTTTAATAAATATTATAATAATAAAAAATTATGTGGTGAATTTTTTATGATTAAACCCAAATATTTGGGCACCAAACATACCCTGAGTCTTTTTTACTCACGTTTTTAAAATTGTGTCATTCCAGATGTCTCAGGTAAAGGAAGTCAGGAGTACTACCTGATTTAGAAGAAATATTATTTCTATGTTATGTTGTTGTGACTTGATCGAGGAGATCTGTCACTTGTTTAAGTGTTAAACATGTTATGTACATATTAAGATGCAAGCATATTGAGAACCTTAATCAAGTTATGAGTTGGCTCGCCTCTTTCGCGATTCTGTATTTTTCCGCTGTAAGTTTGTCACGCCCCGAACGTCGTCCCGCAGGGACCATGACAGCCGCGAGCATTCCCCGGGAACACTCCAGCGCTTACACTAACTCTTACAGCGGAAAACTTTTCTTTATTTTTTATTTTTTTTTACACGTCGGAAGACTCACTTAGGATCCACATGTTGGCTGAGATACAAGCTCGATGAACATAACCCCTCGGTAAACGAATTATAACTCATAAAGGTCTTTACATTGCATCTTATTCTCAAACTCATACAAAACGTAATAGGGCAACATACTGCCACACTCAAAACAAACCAGCACTAGTGCTAACTCGGAGTTCACCAAATTCCAACTCCAACTCCCGAACTCCTAGGATTTCTACGTGAGATAATCCTCTGCTCCCCAATTTTCTTGTGGATCTGCAATGATACGATTAAAAACTATGAGTCGAAAGACTCAGTAAGGAACAACAGTTTAAAACATGAACTTTGATAAAACATGGCTTTAAAAACATACTTACTTCAATACACTGTAAAGTTAAGAAAATAAATGCATAACTGTAAGTCATGAGATAGTGCATAAAAACCATGATGCATATGCATGCTCCGCGATGCACATGTCATGCACTAAAATCTCTTGGCACTCTTGGCCTTTTCAAATGCATTTCAAATCTCTTGCCACTCTTGGCCTTTTCATAAACATTTCAAATCTCTTACTGTGGGCTCGCTCCATTTGACCCATGAAGTCAGGGTTGTGTTGTTCCCATCGGAATTGTCTCCCATCCCTTGGAGACTTAACATCTGGTCGAGCTAGCCCGTAGTTGCCCCAGGCCTGATGGCTAGACACGACCCATAAGAGGTGCCACACCTTCTCGAGCAACGTTCCTCGGTGTGGTTGCACATACCTCAAGGACTTACCCAACCTTCTCGATCAACGTCCCTCGGTATGGGCGTCCTAGGTTTCATCCATCCATCCTTCTCGATCAACGTTCCTCGGTATGGATGATAAACCTCACTTAACTTGGTACGGATCCAACCAAAGCCCCAAATCAGGTCTCATATCATACATACTCTTTTCATTCGCATACTTTGTAGGATTTGAAGAGTTTTGTGAATTTTTATGTGTTGTTAAAGTTGTATTGGTGTTTGTGTAGAGATTGATGATGTGTAAAAAAGTGATGATGATGTTTAAAGTTAATTTTTATTTAATTTTTTATTTATTATATTTTATTAATTACTAATTTTTTAAAGGTTAAAAAAAACAAAAAAAAAGTCAAAAAAGTAGGCTGATCGAAGTAGACAAGCTGCTGCGCATGGCAGCAGCTTGTCGGAAGAGATTTAAAAAAAAAAACAGAAAAAGCAAGTCAGACGTGGGCCCCATGATGCCGGCGTGGATGCTGAATTTGCCGAACAAAATGCATTTGTGAATGCGAATCCTGCGGAAATGCAGAACACGAACATCGCCCTAGTTAAATCCTCAATCAATACTTAACACCACAAAGCTTTGCTAATTCTTTTAATCCGAATCTTTAAACCTATTATCTATGTTTTTCTCTTACTAATCCGACGTGTTTTATGATTGAGCTTAAATCTTCTAACTTATTTGGTCATAACCCTAATTTTTATTTATCCATCACATGTAATATAGTCTTAATAATAGGGTTGCTATTAGGGTTCCATGAAATTATTAGCTTTTAATTTTCTAACTTATTTGATCATGTGAGACCCCGATTATTTCTTATGTTATTTCTTATGTATTAGCTTTTAATTTCCGATGTATTAGCTTTAATTTTATTATGGGGCCATATTTTTGGCCAATGTATGGCCTAAGCTATAATTTTTTATAGGACATTCCTCTGTACTTATCTTTTGAACATTTGGATGAATTTGTATTTTGGACAATTGTTGGATGAATGTATGGTTTATTCTTGGTATTATGAGCATTGTTTCTTATGAGCATTTATTGGTATATCATTGATGTTGGTTATAAGGTTTTGAAAAGTTGTGGATATTTGAATCGCACTTCAGGTAATCTCCTTGAAACTCTCCTCTATATGAAGTCTTGTGATCTGAAATTGAATGATGAAGTTTGGGGGAGTTTGGAGGATGTTATAGAAGTGTTTTTACAGGTTTTGAAAATTTGGAAAACCTCTATTTACAAGGGAACTCTTGCAAAATTTTCGTAGAATCTTAAAGTTCTTTTTGCTAAAAACTCATGAAAAACTCCAGCCTAATCTCAGGGGGAGCTTTTCATTTTGGTATCAACAGTTTATTATTAATTGGGTTTGTCATCATCAAAAAGGGGGAGATTGTTAGCCCAAGGTTGTTTTATAAACAATCCTCTTTGATTTTGATGATAACAAAGTTTTACAACGTGTTTTTAAACCTTTAGATTCTACTTTTGAAAATCCGTTTCAAGAAAATGATATCAAGAGTTTTCTAGTTGTAAATCGGCCTCAGATATAATCGAACACTCTACATAAGCTTACCTGTTAAACTTTACATTGTAGGTATTTTGGGATTGCTTGTTGGTGCCAGGAGAAACACTTTTCAGCCTAAGTGTTGAAGGTGTCGACACATATCATCATGGTGTCGACACATCAGTCATACACCAGAATGCATGTTCCAAGCCGAAGTGAAGGTGTCGACAAATAATGAAGAGGTGTCGACACATTGGTCATTCAACAGAAAGCAAGTTCCCAGGCCAAGATGAAGGTGTCGACACATAGACCAAGAGGTGTCGACACATTCCACTATCAACAGAAGGCAAGGTTTACAGGCCAAAGCTGATGGTGTCGACACATATGCAATTAGTGTCGAAACATTGCACATGCACCCGAAGGCATGTTTCCAAGGCATTTTGAAGGGTCAACTCTTTGAAGAGAAGTGTCGACACATTCGACATAAGTGTCGACACATTGGTCATACACCCGAAAGTGAGTTTCCAGGCAAAACTCCTAGGTGTCGACACATACAGGGAAGGTGTCGACACATGCCTCGATTTCTCAGATCCTGAAGCGACGTCACTCACTTAAAAATGTCTCCAAAGGACCCAAATGACCTCCAACGACTCCAAATCTTTACCAGAAGACCCCTGATGCCCTAGAGACTATAAATAGAAGAAGTTTGAAAGAGAAAGCAAGAGAGCTTTACACGAAAATCATCCTTGCCTTAATTTCTTGAGAAACAAAGCTCTAAGAAGAAAGAGAGAAGAAGCTCTTCCATCCAAGAAGGCTTGCATTCAATCTTGCAAATCCAGAAGCCTTCCTTGAAGATCGTATTCTTCTAGTTCACCTCAGGTTCTTAAACTTGTAGATTTGGCTTAGAGAGCCGTTTCATTTCTTGAGTTACCCACTTGTATATCTGGCTTAGAGAGCCTTCGATCATTGTATCCAAACCTCATAAAACCTTCAAGTGTTGAGTGAACATTGTATCCTACTTGTGAGAGTAGAAGAAATCCCTAGGTTTTGGGATTTGTGAAAAGAGTTGAAGCGTGAGCACTGAAAACGCTTTGTACGGTTCCTTAGCACCCCGGAAGCTAAGGTGTGTATTCGCTTGGAGAATAGTGGAGGAAGCCCAAGGAAGTCAATAGCGTTGGGGGTGGACGTAGGCAAGAGTTGGCCGAACCACCTAAAAATACTGGTGTCATGTTCTTCACTCTCCTCTTTATTTCTTGCTTATATTGCTTGATTGAACTTGCTCATTTATTGTTCTTGATCTCATTGCTTGTTTACGTAGAATTAGATCTGAGCTATTTTGGGTTTGTTTTCAAAAGGATTCAAAAGTTTTTGAAAAACCCAATTCACCCCCCCTCTTGGGTTGTTTTTGCACTCACATTTAATTATGATTAAAGGTTTTTATATATAGGCCGAAAATAATTAAATGGAATAAAATCAAGAATTTCTTTTAAGTATTGAATATTTTTGTGTGTCATTAATAGGTGGCATATATTATTATTATGTGACCTAAATTAATAAGTTGAATTATCATTAGAATATTAGATGATAAGTTACTAGGCATATGATAAAGTTTAAGAGAGATTAAAATGATAAGCACACTTGCTTATCATAGTGATAAGCAAGCATAATGATAAGTTAGGGAACTTTTAGGGTAATAAGTTATTGTGGCTATTGTAGAGATAGGCTAGAGCCATTATCTTAAGATAAGAGATCATGCTTATGAGATGATAAGCTAAGTGATTGAACTAGATAAGCTAGAGAGCTTATAGGAGATAAGTTAGGTGAAATAGTAACTAAATTGAAAGTTAGTTGTGGGAGAGTAACTAAAGTTAGTTGCAATGCAACCAAACAAAATAAATAAGCTTAAAGGGAGAGCCATTTACGTAGGAAGAGGGAGCCAAAAGTTAATTGCACATGTGAAGTTGTAAGAAGTGGAAGAGAGCCATTAATTGACAAGACACCACATTGGAAGAAAAAGAGAGAAAAACAAAGGGAGATCAAGCCATGGGGTGAAGTTCACGTGAAGATCAAAGTGAGAGAGGCGAGGAAATTTAATGCAAGGACATAGCTTTAGGGAACAAGAGTGACGTGAGAAAAAGGTGAAAAGAAAAATGAAAAGAGGAGAGAGAAGGGAAAGCCATGCTTGGACGGGTTTTATGATTGGTCGAACACTTCATCTCTTCCAACTCTCTCTCTTTTTCTCCTCTTGACCGAGTCTTTCCTCTAGATCAAGCCTTGTTCCTTTCCCTTTTTGCAACCTAAATCACACCCCAAAGTTCAAGTGTAGTCCTCTCTTTGTGGTGACCGAATCCTCACATTGTACAACACCATTTTCCTCTTTTGAAAACCCTACTCATTAGCCACCTTTCTCTTGAAGAAGTTTAGTTCATTTCCTTAGAACTAAATCATTCAAGCTTACCATATTTTCCCTCCACCATAAAACCCACCTTAGCACCTCAAATCAAGCTTGGAACCACTCTAAGGAGGGTGAACCGAAAGTTAGAAGAAGGAAGAGTTTTGGTAAAAGTTTGGTGAAGGTAGAGGTAGGCTTGATTCTATTTAGTGTTCTTGCTTAAAGTTCTTCATAAGTTCTAACCTAGGGTATTTTATTGTGCTAGGTACTCAAGCTCGTGAATTACATCAAGGTAAGGCCAAAGATGTGGGTTGTTGGTTTTGAATATGGGGTTGGCCGAATGTATCATGATGGGATCTTGAGTTAGTGTCTTGAGTGTTGTTAGATCTTGAGGTTATGAAATCAACCCTAATGTATAATGTTAGATCTAGCTATATGAGCGTGAAAACCGACCTTAAATGTTAGAAAAATGTTAAGGATGAATAATGCATGCTAGTATGGTCTTAAAAATGCAAAGGGTATGCATGATTGCAAGATTCGCCATGAAGGGTTATGATTTAGGGTGTTGGCCGAAACTTATAAGTGTTGAATCTCTAAATATATTTGTTAAATGTCAATTTGATGAATGACCAAGACATGTATAAAGGTTTATTGAACACATGCATATGGGCTAGGCTTTAAATATTATAGGTTGCATGCAAATCGAAATGGGCTAATCATTTTACGAATATTTGTGTTGGCCGAATTTGGCATGATGCTAGATCTAGAAGTTGTGTTGTGATTGGTAGATCCTAAGTTGTGAATCTGAAAAATGGAGGATGAGATCACCAATGGAGAAGAAACTTAGACCAGAAATGCTTAAAATGGTGTATGGCCGAATGGCCTAATATGTGTAACCCTAATAGCAACCCCATGAATAAGAATTTTGATTATATGTGATGGATAGACAAAATTAGGGTTATGACTAAATAAGTTAGAAGATTTAAGCTCAATCATAAAACCCGTCATATTAGTAAGAGAAAAACATAGATAATAAGTTTAAAGATCTGGATTAAAAGAATTAGCAAAGCTTTGTGGTGTTAAGTATTGATTGAGGATTTAACTAGGTTGGCCGAAACTTAGGGTGACTAAGATAGCCTATATTTCGGGTTACATAGAGGTTTAATGTCAAGCCAAAGATTAAGTATGATTAGGGTTAGTAATTGGTGAAACCTAAAGACTTAGTGTAATATATGTGATAAAAGAAAGATTTGGATTTTATCAAAGTGCAATTGGCTTCCTAAATTAGAATACCTAAGTAAGATGATTGACAAGAAATTTCTATATAAAACCATTGAGAATAATATTATATTTTCAGAAATATATCTTTGGGTATTAACCGATTTAAAATGCAAATATTTTATTTATATGATTACGTACTTATTTCTTAATGCTAAGAAATGTTTGAATCGCTTGTAGGCGATCTACGTGTCTTTATACATTATCAAGGAGACCAAGAGTAAGTGGAATTAGTAAGTGGAAACCGTAAGTGGTTCTTTTTCAAAACTGGAATGACACACTGCATCGATTCATGAACGAGCATGAGATTTCGAGCAAGCATGACATGACATGTGCATTGCATGAATTTTTCTAAAGAGAATTTTTATGCAATGATTTTATGGAAAAATTATGGAAAGTTTATGAAACGATAATTTAAGTCAAGGGGCACTGGTCGGTACCATACCATCAAGATGGACTCCCATATCGAAGGACGAATGCCAGAAGGATGGGTGAATACAAGAGGCTGTGCGAACCACACTGAAGGACATTGAGAAGGTGTGGGCCTCCAAGGGTCATGTCTAGCCACTGAAGGATGAATGCGAGAAGGTGTGCTAGCTTGACCGTATGTAAGGTCTCTAAGGGAAATAGGGGACGATTCCAAAGGGAACGCACAACCCTGACTTCAGGGGTTAATGGAGCGAATAAGCCCACAAGTATTAATTAGTGATTTTCAAGGGCCAAGGGCCAATTTTACAAGCAAGCATGAATGAAAGATTTTCAAGGGCCTAGGGCCAAATTCAACCAAGAGCATGTGCATATCCGTGACATGCATGTGCATCACGAATTAAGTTTCTTTTTCATGATTAAGCAAGTACAAGTCAAGAGCATGTTTTAAGTTTATGTTTTTCCCTTACTGAGATATACGTTTATATACGTTTATGATGAGAATACGGGCAAGGCTTCAAAGGAGCTAGTTCAAGTCCCCGGAGAGCCGGTTACGAGAGAACGAGACAAGAAGTTCAAGGACGTAGTCGATGAAATTATTCATGAGATATGGGCCCAAGCCCATTCGTGGAAGCCCATCAACGAAGATCCACTTTCTAGAAGTATCCGGTCAAGAGATAATTTTGGGACTATTCTAGAAGAATCAGATTGCATGGAAATTCAAAGAGCAAAATCCTTTCCTTTTGAAATCTTTTGATTATTTATTTTGTTCAGCATTTAATTTCCTTGTTGGGTACTGTTCACGTCCAGGTCTAGAGTTAGGCAAATAAAGAATATTTCTTTAGTTTATTTTGGTACTGTTCACGTCCAAAATATAGTTCCTTAAATAGGATGTTGTTTTAGGCAACTATGGAGTCATTTCCTTAGTCTTCCTTTTTGGTTTAGGCCACAAGTATGTTAGGAAATAAGGAAATTTATTTCCTTATTTGTCTTATGTGTTTTAGGCAAGCTAGGATTTAATTCCTTGCCTAATTTCGAATTTTAATTAGGTTTCTATGTTAGGTTTATTTCCTTGTTATTTTCAGCCCTTTAAAAAGGAGCTCTTGCATTGTAATTCGACAGACTTTGATCGATGAAATTTTGAGAGTATTTCTCTTTGGTTCTTTGAAGAACTTCTCGAGCTTATCGGGATTTTCCCGTGGCGTTCATCCTGACTTATCAAACGGATTTCCATCACCGTTTGTGGCGTCCTCACCATACCGAGGTTCTTGCTTTCTTAAGGAACGGGTCGAGGTTCCCTTCGAATCCATTCTAGAAACGATCTTGGGTTCCCTATAGTTGTTGGGTCTCCTTACGAGATAACGGGGTTCACATCAGTTTAGGGTCAGTACGATAAGAATTTTTGAGGTTGAAGTTGTTCTAAGCTGAACGATAACCTTGAAGTGTTATCCGATAGAAGTAGAAGGGCAAGTCATGCTGGCCGATTTGTGTTGGCGAAGCATGGTGCCAACATTCGGTGCGTGTTAGATCAGGAGTGTGTCGATAGTCAGGATTAGATGACACGTGGGTGGGTAGCTGAGTGATTATTAGAATAAATGTTTGACTTTAGTATGAGTCTAAACATGTTTAGATTTGTCTTTGTGTGCTAAAAGAGTTTTTTTAAGTTTTATTACGATAGATTTATTGAATTTTTTAAATAAATTTATTCTGCATTTATTATTAGATATGTTTTAAATCAAAAGTCTAATTGTTTATTTAAAGTAAGTCGCCCTCTAGCCTTTGAGGTTTGGGGTGTGACACAAGTGCTTTGGTAGCTCTACTTTATCTCATTGGCCATTATTTTTTGGTTGCTCTCAAATACTCATTTATTGCCGCTCTTCTTTATGCAAAGTGCACTGGAAGCTAGAGAACACAGGGGAAGAAGAAGTGTGACTAAAAACTTGTTGAAGAGTAGTTGGATGTGGCCCTAGAAGGGGAGGTCAGTGGAAGCAAAAAGGACGACATCGGTCTTTGAAAAAGTGATTTTTTGACAAATTACTTTTCATCTTTTGGTTTAAAGGCGCGGGCAATCAGGTAATTAGACTCTCACTTATCAAGGGCATATAGGTCATTTGCTATGGACGACTGGCACGTGGAACGCACATGGAGGCAAATTTCGTCTATTTTAACGGTAATTTCAAATGGGGGAGTAGATTGAAAAGATTTGAAACTTAAAAGTCTCAAATCGCCATTTTCAAGATAGCGGGTACCAGATTGATTTTTGCCCATAAATATGGGGCTAACTATGAATTTTCCCCAACTATTAATTAAAACCAAGCCATATTAATTAGTTTAATTATTAGAGACGATAACATTGAAGAAAATGAAGCTACTAGACTAATGAAATAATAATAGACCAAAATATTGGCAAAAAATCCACCAAATTGATTTGTTTAACAATTAGTGTCACGCCCCGAACGCCATCCCGCAGGGACCGTGACAGCCGTGAGCATTCCCCGGGAACACTCCAGCGCTTACACTAACTATTACAGCAGAAATATTATTATTTTTTCTTTTATACACATCGGAAGACTTACTCAGGAACCACATGTTGGCTGAGATACAAGCTCAATGAACATAACCCCTTCAGAAAAGTCTATACATTGCATCTTGTTCGCAAACTTATACAAGACGTAATAGGGCAACATACTGCCACTCAAATCAAACCAGCACTCTAGTGCTAACTCGGAGTTCACCAATTCCAACTCCAACTCCCGAACTTCTAGGATTTCTACGGGAGACAATCATCTGCTCCCCGATTTTCTTGTGGATCTGGAATGATACAATTAAAAACTATGAGTCGAAAGACTCAGTATGGAACATCAATTTGAAACATTAGCTTTGATAAAACATGGCTGATGAGAATACGAGCAAGGCTTCAAATGTGCTAGTTCAAGTTCCTGTAGAGTCGGTTACGAGAGAACGAGCCAAGAAGTTCAAGGACGTACTCGACGAAATCATTCATGAGAATATTCCTTTCATAATTCGTTCTTGAAATCGGCCCCAGGCCCTTGAAAATCAATCATTTCATATCTCTTACTGTGGGCTCACTCCATTTGACCCCATGAAGTCAGGGTTGTGCGTTCCCATCGGAACGTTCTCCCATCCCTCGGAGACTTAACATCTGGTCGAGCTAGCCCGTAGTTGCCCCAGGCCTGATGGCTAGACACGACGCCCACACCTTCTCTTGTCCTTCAGTGTGGTTGCACTTGCCTAAAGGACTAACCCATCCTTCTCGCATTCGTCCTTCGGCATGGGCGTCATAGGTTCCATCCATCCATCCTTCTCGATCAATGTTCCTCGGTATGGATGATGAACCTCACTTAACTTGGTACGGATCCGACCAAAGCCCCAAATCGAATCTCATAACATACGTACTCTATGCAATGAACATGCCATGCCACACTTGAAAACATCGTAATTTCATTTGCATCAAAACGTCTCTCTCATGCGTTCATGCAAATGATCATGCTATGACATGTTCGAAATATCATGCGTACTTGAAACATTTTTTATGCACAATACATGTCACTTGTATTAAAAACATCTTGCCATGCATAATAAGATATGCAGTGTATCATTCCAGTTTTCCAAATCGGTAAGATTCACTTACAGTACTCCTTGCAACCTTCTCGTTTCTCACTTGGCCCTTTGCCTACAAGAAATGCTTCAATACTTAGTTATCAATACCCAACCAAGCATACAATGTATCATATACCATCTTAGTTTCAAAGTTCATATCTGAAACTTTACGTGAAATTGTACATTAACTTCATAATACTACAAATCTCTTGATCATTTAATTCCCTATTCATTCCTCCAATTTCAGCTACTGATCAAAGCTTAGATTATCTAATTACTCAACTCCATTGTAATTTATTTCCATTATTACTTAGAACTCTAATCAGCAAACTAATCATACTAAGATTCAAGTTTAACACTTTTCTTCATTTCGTGCATTAAGATCAATCGTTTCTAACTTACTAATTCGTCACTTCCCATGCATGATTGATCTATTTATATTCTTATAGTATAGTTAAGGCTTCTTCTATCCGTACAAATTCAACTACTGTTTTGAATCTCATACGGTTCGGCCAACACCTAATTATCTTACTTGCAACTTCCATTCGTAGCTTTGATAGCATTAGACTCTGTTATTCATACTAACTAATGCCACCCGAACCATTAAACCACATCATTCATGCGTTCATTTATGTGTAAGATGACTTTTAACATAAGACCTAGGTTTGATCATTCGGCCAAAATCTTGATTCCCCAAAGTACTTGTAACAAACTGTCCTTCGATACGTGTAAGGTTGCTGTTTTCACCTTATTCGTGTCCAATTCGTATTCAACCCTAGTACACTTATTCTTCTCATCTATAACATTGATTTCAAGACCTATCCATGAAGGGCAGCAATAACATTTCATATTAAGAATTCTATATCAAATCAGCAACCTAGATCATGTCCAATTTCTATTCTCCTTTTTCAACACTTTTAATCTTCCTTTGCATGGACTAATAACCATTAATGCCATCACTTAACTTCATGGAACGTGATATATTGTTGTTGCCGAGACCTATAGGACTTGACCTAATTTTCATGTTCTTTCATCTCCAAGTTTCTCAAGCTCACAAGAGGATATATCAATGAACACATTGAATCCTTACTTCAATGGCCAACCCGTGGCAATACTCACTCCTATACTTATTGACCTAGACCCAAAACATATCTTAGGTTCACAAGTCCACATATGTCTTGCAAGATCCATGCAATTCATTGAAAGCACTCAACATGTCATAAATCTCCATATAACCCGAGCCTTTAAGCTTTCTTATCTTTGTTCTCTCTCACATTACATGTAGTCTTTTCTTTGTACTTAGGTTTTTATCCTCTAATCTATTCAGCAATGACCTCATTCATCCATTACATGTAAGTGTAATTCCATTTGTTATTAACTTGCCATTAGGGTTGCCTTTTACTAGGTCATTCGGCCAAGCACAAATCCAAGTATTCGTCGAGTACAATTTCTTCTCCAATTGTGATCTCATCCTCCATTAACAGATTCACAACCTAAGATCTACAAATCACAGCACAATCACAAGATCTCGTACAATATCTCATTCGGCCAACACCAACATGCATGTCATTAACATGCATTTTCATTCTCATATCTCATGCATGGCTACCCGAGACCTATCCTCACAATCACCCTTGCAAATTAGTCTTCCATCATTTCAAAGCTTTACTAAGCATAGCATGCATTCGGCCAACACAACCAATCACAACCATTAATGCCGAAACTTAACTACTTTGCAACATGCATTCCCTTTTTATTTCAAGACCAAACTAGCATGCATTTAGCCCTACAACCTCA
Organism: Myrica gale; assembly: GCA_963930655.1. Classification (NCBI taxonomy): domain Eukaryota; kingdom Viridiplantae; phylum Streptophyta; class Magnoliopsida; order Fagales; family Myricaceae; genus Myrica; species Myrica gale. The sequence continues at coordinate 15,366,904 of OZ005610.1, read as the reverse complement.
TCTCTTCATCATATACAACAACCATAACTAGATCTAACATTTAGAGACTTCAACAGCAAGAGACCTAAAGGAAAAACCCAACTTTCATTCGGCCAAGTGTAGTGTGAGTTAAGATCTACACTTTCCTAACATGTATTAACCTTTCCTTTGCATTTTCTAACAACCAAGATAGGATCTTAAGCATGCATGTTCAATTCCAAGCTCACATTATACTCTATGGGTTGATTAAACTTCAGATCTAACTAAAATAAGACATTCGGCCAAGTAAAACTTCCAAGAGAACCGAATTTACCTTGCTGCCTTCACTTTTCTTTTTCTCTTAAACACAACCTTCAAATATTTCTCATCATCAACACTAGGATCTATGTACAGCTCACCTTAAATAGAAATTAGGACCAAAACATCAACAACATGTGCAAAGATTAATTCATCCGGCCAAAGGCTCCAAAGAACACACTTACTGATGTGAACCCCGTTATCCCGTAACGAGACCCAACAACTATGAGGAACCCAAGATCGTTTCTAGCATGGATTCGAATGGAACCTCGACCCGTTGCTTATGAAAGCAAGAACCTCGGTATGGTGAAGACGCCACAAACGGGATGGAAATCCGTTTGATAAGTCGAGTTGAACGCCACGGGAAAATTCCCGATAAGTTCGAGAAGTTCGTCAAAGAACCAAAGAGAATTAAAACCTCACAAAACCGTGTATATTGCATGAATTCGAACTACAACTCAAGCCTCTATATATAAGGCCAAACCAACACGAAAAACCCTAATGGAAACACTCCTAAACATGGAAACAAAGTGGCGCCTAAACCTAATTCAAAAGGAAACTAAATAACACCTAAACCAGCTGCTGCAATTAAGGAAAGAATCCTTTCTTGCCTAACACAACCCTTGGACGCCTAACATAGAATTCTAATTATGGAATGTGATAATTACTCGACCAAATTAATAAACTAACCTAAGAAAGATATCTTGGCCGAACTAAATCCCCACATGGCTGAACTAAACCCTAATTGCCTTAAATAAAACTCTCTTCACATGGCAATAGGGTGGTGGCCGACCATCATGTCAAAAGACCATGAATGTAAATGATTTGGAGCTTAAAATAGCCATGCAATCTGAGTCTTCTAGAATAGTCCCATATTTGTCTCTTGGCCGGATCCTTCTAGAGTGTGCATCATCTTGAATGGGCCTCCACGAATGGGCATGGGCCCATATCTCTTTACTGAGTTCAACGAGTGCATCTTTGAACTCCTTGTCTCGGGCTCTCGTATCCGGCTGTACTACTTCATTCAAGGTCTTGCTCGGAGTCTCATCATTCCCCTCCTCTTGAAAAGGATTTGTCCTCAAATCTTCACCTACATCAAAAGGACGGAGATAAGAAATCTGAAAACTAGCACATGCATTGGCTTTACCTGATAACTCCAGCTTGTAAATGTTGTCTTTGATTTGCACGAAGACTTTGAAAGAGCCACCGCCCTTTGTAAGCACTTTGGGACGACTTGGCCATGTCTCTAAGGCTTGCATCAGTGCATGCAACTCCTTTGCATAAATTGGATATTTGAAAGTTGGTCCTCGTAGCTGCTCACTGAAATAATCCATTGGTTGTTGTTCTTGCCTACGGGCTGGGATTATGCTAATACCTGAAACACCACTAGTAAAGTTGAACGGTTTTATTCAGGTTAGGTAAAATTAATAAAGAGGCATCGGGGTACTCTTGTTTGATTAATGGCAGCGCCTTCGCTTGTTCTTCTTCCCATCGAAATCTAACATTCTTCTTGGTCACATCGGTGAGGATTATAAGTGTGAGGATTATGGCGAATCAAGGAATAGGAGGCCTGTACTTTACCATTATTTTGTGGAGGACTTGGTGATTATCGCTCGTTCTCCATGTCACATCCTTATACTCCTGCAAAAGAGAGACAATAAAACTAGGCATGGAAGGATCAATTTCATTAGTGTTTAAAACTGCCTTTTGTAGAAAGGTACAATCGCAAGCTGGTTCGAAGGAGTGGCTTGCCGGATCTCACTCACGTTTGCCTTGGAATTCTCTTTTCCCTCGGATTTTCTCTCCATGGCCGAATCTTCTCTCTCCTTTTGGTTGGCCTCTCTCGGATTTTCACTCACTCTCTGATTTTCACTCAATTTCTTGTTCTCACTCTCTTTCTTTTTTTCACTTTCTCTCTCTTTCTTTTGATCACTCTCTTGCTGCAACCTCACTTGATCTTTTTGTACTTGCTGCGGTGTCAATGGAACAAGTGTGATTGGCTTCTGATTAAGTACAAAAGAGTACTTATTCGTAAAACCATCATGCTTGACACGTCGGTCGAATTGCCATGGTCGCCCTAGCAATAAGTGTCCGGCTTGCATTGGTACTACATCACATAAGACTTGATCTTTGTACTTACCAATCCGAATAGCTACTATCACTTGCTTGTCCACCCTTATTTCTCCACAATCATTCAGCCATTGCAACTTGTAAGGCCTGGGGTGCTTCAACAAGGGCAATCCTAATTTCTCTACCATAATCAAGCTTGCAACATTAGTACAACTACCTCCATCAATAATCACACTACATACCTTATCTTTGACGTAGCACCTAGTGTGAAAGATATTCTCCCGTTGCACTTCCTCATCTCCTATTGCTGCCAAACTCAAGGCTCTCCATGCCACCAAGGTCAACGCATCGGGGGCTACATATTCCTCCTCGGAAACATCCTCCAGTGGTGGCATGTGGTCGGTGTCAGATTCTTCACTATCGGTCACGATCTCTCCATTGGCCTTCAACACCATGACTTGTTTTTTGGACATTGGCTGGCTATATGTCCCCTGCCTTGACATCGAAAACATTTGATATCACGATTTCTAGAAGTAGAAGCTTCATTTTTACTTGGAGAAGTGTGGCTGGTACAGCTCACCTTAAATAGAAATTAGGACCAAAACATCAACAACATGTGCAAAGATTAATTCATCCGGCCAAAGGCTCCAAAGAACACACTTACTGATGTGAACCCCGTTATCCCGTAACGAGACCCAACAACTATGAGGAACCCAAGATCGTTTCTAGCATGGATTCGAATGGAACCTCGACCCGTTGCTTATGAAAGCAAGAACCTCGGTATGGTGAAGACGCCACAAACGGGATGGAAATCCGTTTGATAAGTCGAGTTGAACGCCACGGGAAAATTCCCGATAAGTTCGAGAAGTTCGTCAAAGAACCAAAGAGAATTAAAACCTCACAAAACCGTGTATATTGCATGAATTCGAACTACAACTCAAGCCTATATATATAGGCCAAACCAATACACGAAAAACCCTAATGGAAACACTCCTAAACATGGAAACAAAGTGGCGCCTAAACCTAATTCAAAAGGAAACTAAATAACACCTAAACCAGCTGCTGCAATTAAGGAAAGAAACCTTTCTTCCCTAACAGAACCCTTGGACGCCTAACATAGAATTCTAAATAAGGAATGTGATAATTACTCGACCAAATTAATAAACTAACCTAAGAAAGATATCTTGGCCGAACTAAATCCCCACAAGGCTGAACTAAACCCTAATTGCCTTAAATAAAACTCTCTTCACACGGCAATAGGGTGGTGGCCGACCATCATGTCAAAAGACCATGAATGGAAATGATTTGGAGCTTAAAATAGCCATGCAATCTGAATCTTCTAGAATAGTCCCACATTTGTCTCTTGGCCGGATCCTTCTAGAGTGTGCATCATCTTGAATGGGCCGTGCATCATCTTGAATGGGCCTCCACGAATGGGCTCAGGCCCATATCTCTTTACTGAGTTCAACGAGTGCATCTTTGAACTCCTTGTCTCGGGCTCTCGTATCCGGCTGTACTACTTCATTCAAGGTCTTGCTCGGAGTCTCATCTTTGAACACCTTGCTGTTTTGCCCCTTTTTTTATTTCTCTTTTCCCTTTTTCTTTCCTTCTCCTTCCTGATAAGAATCTGAGTGAGGCTTCAAATGTCCTAGAGCTGGTTACGAGAGAACGAAACAAGAAGTTCAAGGGCGAAAATAGATTCAGTTCACAAGACGATGGAGCGCACAAATGAACGGGTAGCTCAGCTGGAGACGAAACAACACCAAAACGACCCCAACTTCCGTAGACGGGAAGAGAGCACCACGGAGGGAGGAAAGGGAGGACGAAGACGAGCCTTACAGATCTGACTTTGAAGAGGAAGGAGATCGTGATTCTAATATTGGCTATAGGAGATATGGAGGACGAAGAGAAGCTAGTTTTCGAGAAGATAACAACTTCAGTGGTATTAAGATGAAGATTCCTTCTTTTCAAGGGAGATCTGATCCGGAAGCCTATCTTACGGGGAGAAGAAGATGGAGTTCGTGTTTGACTGCCACAACTACTCCGAAACCAAGAAGGTAAAATTAGCAGTCACTGAGTTTTCTGGGTATGCTATAACTTGGTGGAATGGAGAACGACCGATAGAGACGTGGGAGGCTATGAAGGCGGTCATGAGAAAAAGGTTTGTTCCAAGCTACTACCACCGGGAGTTGTACAAAAAGCGACAAGATCTTAGACCGGGACGCCGGATTGTAGCGGACTACCAAAAGGAGTCGTATGAGTCACAAACGTCCAAATCTGAGATCAAGCAACTTCACCAACGTCGGGATTCAATTGAGCAGCAGTCACAAAACGTCCCCAAATTCCGTAGCCGAGAATTCCGTGAGGCATTCCTGGAGTGGGAGAAGAAGATGATAGACTTCATGTATGCGCGTAACAAATCCGAGCTGAAGCCCACGAATGTTAGCGACGTACCTCAAGAGGATTGTTGCATCGTTGCTGAAAATGTCGAGTCCCCCGCTGCCGACGAGCCACAGTTGGAGGGAATTTCCGCAGAGGACCATTTAGCTTCTGAGGCATTACCATTGGCGGTAACCAAAGCATTGACACCGACACAAGTATATGAGGATCCATATGTTCCGGAGTATGAAGTTGTCGTTCCCGAGGAAACACCATATAGCGCTCTTTCTGATGTCAGTGATGATTTGAGGACAAATCACTTTCAAGAGGAGGGGAATGATGAGAATCCGAGTAAGGCTTCAAATGTCCTAGTTCAAGTTCCCGTAGAGCCGGTTACGAGAGAACGAAACAAGAAGTTCAAGGACGTACTCGACGAAATCATTCATGAGATATGGGCCCAAGCCCATTCGTGGAGGCCCATCGAAGATGATCCACTTTCTAGAAGGATCCGGTCAAGAGATATTTTTGGGACTATTCTAGAAGAATCGGATTGCATGGCAATTCTAAAGGCAAAATCCTTTCCTTTCATGGTCTTTTGATTATTATAGGAGTGTGTGTCATTTCCTTTTGAAAAGATAAAAGTTGAATTTTTAAGGATATTAGGAGTGGACGTCCAGGTCTAGAGTTAGGCAAATAAAGAATTGTTTTAATTAGCTTATTATTGTGTTGTTCACGTCCAGCTTGCCTTTGTCAAATAAGGAATGTTTCATTTCCTTATTTTAGTTGCCTTTTTTTACGTCCAGCTTGCTTTTGTCAAATAAGGAATGTTTCATTTCCTTATTTTAGTGTATTTTCGTCCAGATTTGGTCTAAGTTTTATAGGGAATTTTATTCCCTTGGTCTTATTTTGTTTAGGAAATAAGGAAATATATTTCCTTTAGTGTCTGGTGTGTTTTAAGGCTAGTAAAGTTTTCTTTACTTAGCTAATTTCGAATTTTATTAGGTTTTCTATGTAAGATTTATTTCCTTGTTATTTTCAGCCCTTTCAAAAGGAGCTCTTGCATTGTAATTCAAACAGACATTGATTAATAAAATTGTGAGAGTATTTCTCTTTGGTTATTTGAAGAACTTATCGGGATTTCCCATGGCGTTCACTTTGACTTATCAAACGGATTTCCATCACCGTTTGTGGCGTCTTCACCATACCGAGGTTCTCGCTTTCCTAAGCAACGGGTCGAGGTTCCATTCAAATCCCTGCTAGAAACGATCTTGGGTTCCCTATAGTTGTTGGGTCTCGTTACAGGATAACGGGGTTCACATCACTTCCTCCCTTACTTCTTCTTGGCCTTCTTCTGCTTCCTTCTTTTTCTTCCTTCTCGGTTTCACCCCTTGGTTCTCTCTTTCTCGGTTTCTCTCTATTCTTTCTTTCTTTTCTTTTCTCTCTTGGTCGACCAAAAAAAGTGTGTGTGATGTGTAAGTGATGTGGTGTTCAGCCAATTAATGTGGCCTTGATCATGCACATAGGGGGAGATTCTCCCTTGGTAGCATATAAAAGCCACTTTTCTACCATCACATCGTGTCTCCTTGGCCTTATCTCTCTTTTGGTTCCAATTCAACTAACTTAGTTACTCTAGTGTTACTTAGTTGGCCTAATGGAGTTGTAAGATAACTAGCCCAATAACATAAGTCTAAAGGCCCAATATCATAAGTATTAAGTCCAAATCAATAAGTATAAAGGCAAAGGCCCAATGACATAAATCTTTAAGGCCCAATAACATCATATGACAGCCCAATACAATAGGTCTTGAGCCCAATAATATAAGTCCTAGCAGCCCAATAACAGCCCACTATTATAAGCAATAAGGCAGCCCAATTACCATGATTTCTAAGGCCCAATTTCAGCCCAACAACAACTCAAATTCTTATAAGTTATAAGAGGCCCAATATTAGCTCAATAACATAAGTATTATGGCAGCCCAATAACATAAGTTTTAAAACTAAGGCCCAATAACATAAATCTTAAGGCTAAGGACCACCAACATAAGTCTTAAGGCTCACTTACCCAATCACATTTGGCCATAAAGACATCACCCCACTATCAGCCCAATGACATAAGTTCTAAGGCCCAATAACAGCCCGATTTAATATAAATTCTAGGGCCCAAATTTCATCTCAACCTATTATCATGTATTAACATTTCAAAATAATAAAGTAGGCTATAAGGAAAATACTTTAGAGATATTCAGCAACTTAGATACTAAAAATATCATAAGTTCTTCTATCATCATCACCATAAAAGTTACCTTGAAGAATATCATAAGTCTTATGGAAATTATCTTGGAGAAATTCACCAAAAGAAATTCGGCCACAAAGAAAATATTGACTTCACCACCATAATAAAAATACTTAAGGAAAGTGTAGCAACCCCAACTCAAAATAACATAGGTCATTGTGGTATAATATCTTGCTACGTATTAAGAAAATTTACCAACAACAGCCCTTTAAATATAAATAACAAAATACGTAAGCATAAAATGACTTTGTAAAACCACATTTTAACTCGAGCCCTTTGAGCCTTATAATCCTCGTTTTTCTCTTACATGTATGGTGTGTTTTATCATTGAACTTAAGCTTTAATCCTCTAATCCATTTGGCTATAACCCTAATTTCATTTATCCATCACAAGCATATATAATTTCATTAGGGTTTTTCTTCACTACATCATTCGGCCATGCTCAATTTCAAGTGTTCCTTGTCTACAATTTCCTCTCCAATGGTGATCCCAACCTCCATTTTCAGATTCACAACCTAGCATCTATAATTCACAAAACAACCTCAAGATCAAGCAAGCATCACATTCGGCCAACACCAACCAACACAACCTTTCATGCCAAACTTGCAACATGCATTCCTTTTGCATTTTAATTCCAAACTAGCATGCATTGAGCCTTACAACCTCATCTCTTCATCATATACAACCACCATGACCAGTTCTAGCATTTAGAAACTTCAACAGCAAGAGATCTAAAGAACAATCCAACTTACATCCGGCCATGTGTAATGTGAGTTAAGATCTACACTTTCCTAGCATGTATTGTTCATTCCTTTACATTTTCTAACATTCAAGTTCAGATCTCATGCTTATATGGCCAGATCTAACATCACAACACAACCTAGGGTTGGTTTTCTAAGCTCAAGATCTAGCAAAATCATACATTCGGCCAACACATCATTTTGCACCGACAACCATATTTGACCTTACCTTAATGATTGAAGAAGCCTTGCTTAAAGAAGAGCACCTAGTATAATAAAACATCTTAGGTCAGAAACTATAAAGAACTTAAACAAAATATAACTTGTGAACATCACATCTAAATCTACCTTCCACTAGAACACACGGTTTTCACAAAATCTTCTCCTAGACTTCAACTTTCGGTTCCCCCTTTAGGGATGGTTCCAAGGGCTGAGACTTATGCCTTCAAGGTGCTAAGATAGAGTTTTCAGCAACTGAAGGTTCTTCAAGGTGCTTGAAGAAACAAGGCAAGTCTTGCAACTTGAAGTGATTTGGTTTCAAGAGAGTGAGCTAAGTTTCTAACAAGGGAAGATGGCTAGGTGAATGTAAATTTCCAGCCACTAAGAGAGAAGAAATGAGTTGAACCAAGGGGGAGATTCGGTCACCAAAGAAGAGAAACAAACTAGAGCTTTAGAGAAGTGTTTTGGTTGCAAGAAGAAGGAAACAAGACTTAAGCCCAAAGAGAGAAGTTTCAGTCAAGAGAGAAAAAGAGAAGGAGAGTTGAATGAAAGTGCTATTCGGCCAAGGCAAATGTGAAGTTGAAATGTGAAGGGGTGGGGGTGAATTCATAGAAAGCAAATTGGGTCTCCCTAGATTCAATTATGGCAATGACAATGACAAGGGAGTTGGGTTGGCCGACCAATGCATGGTCCCTTTCACTCCTTTTCAATCACTTTCTCTCTCCTCATCTCTTTGTCCCCACAAGCCTAGCCTCCCATGTGAACTCCTTGCCATTCATTTCGTTTTCTCTCTTTTTTTGGCTTAGCTTTCACGTGAACATCACCATTTCATGGCTTTTCTCTTCCTTTGTCTTGTCTTGTCAATTAAATGCTTATCTTTATCTCTTCTTAACTCTTCACATGGACCACAACTTTAAGTCTTTCCCCCCTCCTTGCGCTTCACGTGAATGGCCTTATCTCTTAGTTCATTTATGTTGTTCGCTTCCAACTCAACTAACTTAGTTACTCTTGTCACACACATAAGCATTCTAACTTATCTCCTATAAGTACTTTAGCTTATCTAGTTCAAATCCCTAACTTATCAACTTATAAACATGGTAACCTATCTCAAGATAATTGCTCTAGCCTATATCTAAGATAGCCACAACAACCAATTATCTTAAAAGCTCTCTAGCTTATCAATTAAATCCTCTTCATGCTTATCATATATTTAATAGCTTATCATATAATATCTCTAATGATAATTCAAAACTAATAATTAAGGCCACATAATGATGATCAATGCTACCTATTAGAGACACAAAAAAATATTTAAATACTTACATGAATTTCATGATTTTCTACTTAATTATTTTCGGCCATAATATGTAAATCTCTCTTCATAATTTAATTTCATGGATTATGGGATATACTAAGCAAATGAAAAATATAAATCCATAAAAGAAACTTACCTAGCAAATTTCGGCTCTTAGGGAAAATAAAAGCTAAACTTGCACTAAAGCTTCCATAATGGAAAGATAAATTATTTAAAGAAAAATTCTTGAAATAAAATTTCATAATAGTTAATGTACCTTAAACATAAAGCTTAGGTCATACATTGGCCAAAAATATGGCCCCATAATTTAAATTAAAAGCCAATACATAGGAAATAACAAAAGAGATAAACGGGATCTCACAATATCTGTGACATGTATGAGCATTTAAGAGGTTTTAAGGCCAAACTTTATCGTCTAAAGTTTCAGTTTGTGTAAGGTTACATGCAAGTGACTATTTTGAGATCTTTTGAAGTTTAATGGTGGTTTGTCAGCCATTATGGAATGAGTTTAACATGCGAAGCACCCCTTTTCATTTGAACACCAAAAGGAGTGCTTCTCACTATTGGACAGAAAATTGGCCCAAGACCCACCTAGATTAAAACCCAACCAAGCCAAGCCCATTAGCAAAGCATTGGCTCACCATTACTCCCAAAATCTTCCCTATTCTCTCGACCTCATCATTCCTAGCTAAAAGACAAACGACTTTTGTGCCATTTGACATGAGTGATCTACACCAATGACCCCACCTCCAATTGGCTATTTTGTTTTTTTTGTTAAATTTTCAATAATCATGACAACCTCTCTAAATTGTAAATAGGCCCATACACTAGAATTTAGCTCATCATTGCTTGCAAAGTTGTAAAAAAGCCAACTTTTAGGCAAGATAACAACGCACACAACATTCTGTATTAGTCCTGTAAGGGGGAGAGAGAGAGAGAGAGAGAGAGAGAGAGAGTGAAACGGAAGGAAAAGTGAGGAAGATTGATGAGAATCCGAGCAAGGTTTCAAATGAGCTAGTTCAAGTTCCCATAGAGCCGATTACGAGAGAACGAGACAAGAAGTTCAAGGATGGAATCGACGAACTCATTCAAGAGATATGGGATCAAGCAAAGTCATGGAGGCCCATTAAAGATGATCCACATTCTAGAAGGATCCGGTCAAGAGTTATTTTTAGGTCTATTCTAGAAGAATCGGATTGCATGGCTATTCTAAGGGCCAAATCCTTTCCTTTCATGGTCTTTTGATCATTTCCTAATTTTTGGGAATATTTGATTTGAATTTGAATTCAAATCAAATGCTAGCTTATCCCTTTTCCTAACTTTTAGGAATGTTTGAATTTGCATTTGAATCACTTTTCAAATGTTGGTTTATCCCTTTTCTTTAGCCAGATTTTTAGGAGAATTTAATTTCTTTCAAATTTGAATTAGTTTCCCTTTTTAATTAGAATCCTATTCTTGGAGGGATGTTCCAAGTATATTTAAAGGGCCTTTGGGCATGTAGAAGACACAACTTTGAGATTAATATTATTTGAGAGGTCTTGTGATTCTCTTTCGTTCTTTGAAGAACTTCTCGAACTTATCGGGATTTCGCGTGGCGTTCAACTCGACTTATCAATCGGATTTCCAACCCCGTTTGTGGCGTCATCACCATACCGAGGTTCTTGCTTTCCTAAGCAACGGGTCGAGGTTCCACTCGAATCCATTCTAGAAACGATCTTGGGTTCCCTATAGTTGTCGGGTCTCGTTACGGGATAACGGGGTTCACATCGAAGATGAGAGCTTTTAGTGAAAAAGAAGGAAGAAGGAGGAGAAAGAAAGAAAAGAAAAGAAAGGAAAAGAGGTAGACCAAGGTTATGGTTGTGAACCCTTCGGCCATGGGAGAAATCTCCCCATGAGCCATTTTTCTTTTAGCTTTCATTTTTCTCTGAGACTCTCTCACCCTAGCTTGTTTGATCTAGGTTTATTTCAACCCTACAAGTGCTCTAGCTGAAATATTCAAGGTAAGGGTGTAGTTTGTAGTTTTTCTTGTGGGGTTGGCTAGGACAGAGAAAATGGAGTGATTGCATGTTAGATCCATGAGTTTTCTTCAAAAATGAGTTGCTGCATGTTTTAATTCATAAACTTATTGGATATTTGAGAGCGTATTTGTTGCTGTGAGTTTTGCTGGAAAAGTATATGCGATAGATACACCATTTCTTTTCACCTCGTGTTAAATTTATTGTTGCGATGCAACTGTAGCCCTTATCCACTCGGCTGCTGCTGGTGGCCGGATAGACAGCACAAAAATGCTCTCTCTCCTGCGTTGGTTCTCTTAGGCCACAAAAGAAAAAGCACAGTTTCTTCTCCTTGTTTCTCATGTAATTGAGCAAGAAACAACAGATTAAAACAAAACAATCAACGCAAATTAAAACCAAGTATATGTCAACAAAAACTCATCCAATCGCCAAAGAGAAACACACGGGCAAAGTGTTTTCGCAAAGAACACTTTTTTTTCAATGAAGAGCAAAAGCGCCATATGCTTTGCCCGATGGTGTCTTTCCGCTTGGATCCATAGGCAAACTGAAAACTGAAGGACAGAATTGCTATCCAACCAACACATTCGTACCTAACTTTCCTGGATCACGAAGAACACGTGAGGTAGAGAGAGAAAACTATCTTGTAACTGTGAGATTTCACAGATCTAGCTTCGGTACCACTTGTTGGAACGAGAGATCGCAGCGGAAAGGATCACTGAATCAGAGCAGCCCAAGTGTTCTACCTCCTTCAGATCCATACACAGCTTTGAGAGAGAGTTTAGAGAGAGAAACTCTCGTTCAAATAAAATTCGTTGAAATTGAATTCTCTGTTTCTCTCAACTGATTTTTGAGCTATCTATAACGGCTGGCTTAGAACTCAATTGTGCTATAGTGTGCGATCTTTAGGGATGTCAAATCTCAGTCGTAGGATCATCATAAAAAACTCTTTTTCATTTAAACCCCCTTATATTCTGTAATCCAAATTTATGGGCTTCTACAAATTGTGATCATGTCCATTAACATATCACAATTAACCCCCAGATAATTAGATTGTTTTTGTTAAATCCATTTTGCTAACAATTATAGACTTATTTATGAGCTACTATGACCGGAATAATATCACCGATTAAGTCCCTAGCTCGTATAATTCTTAATTCTCTGTATGTACCTAGTTTGACTTCCAAAACTTTCCAAAAATATTTTCGCAAATATTTACTTAATATATATTATATAAGTAAAAATCGTGAAAACACTTATCACAAAATGTCGCTCCGCAGCGCTATTATATGAGTCCAACAATATACAGAGATAATGAATATACTGCCTCATCAAGAGACTGGTGGATTCCATATTGAACAATTATACAAATTCACTTACTATGCCCAAGTCCCAACATCATCTGGAAGATTTGATCTACGAAGATCATCACCAAATGTGCTAACACCCGAGAGTTTACATTTCTGGCATTCAAAATGATTTTTTGGCTAAGTGTTGGAAGTGTCGACACATTGGGAACTATAGGGAACCCAAGATCGTTTCTAGACCCGACAACTATAGGGAACCCAAGATCGTTTCTAGCATGGATTCGAATGGAACCTCGACCGTTGCTTAGAAAAGCAAGAACCTCGGTATAGTGAAGATGCCACAAACGGGGATGAAAATCCGTTTGATAAGTCGAGTTGAACGCCACGGGAAAATCCCGATAAGTTCGAGAAGTTCTTCAAAGAACTAAAGAGAATTAAACCTCACAAAATATATTTATCCAAGCTGTTCGAATTACAATGCAAGAGGCTCCTATTTATAAGCTAGAAATAACAAGGAAATAAATCTAACCTAGGAAACAAGGGCTGGTTGAGTAAGGCACTTTTGAACAAGGAAAGAAATCCTTGCATACCTAAAACAAAGATAGCAATTAAGGAAATAGTCCCTTGCTTGCCTAACTAACCTTTAGACGCCTAAAATAGAGTTCTACTTATGGAAATATGATAATACTCGACCATAATAAGAAACTAACCTATAAAAGAAAGCTTGGACCTTCAACCCTAACATATGGCCGAACTAAACCCTAATTGCCTTAAATAAAACACTCTTCAAAAGGCAATAGGGTGGTGGCCAACCATCATGTCAAAAGACCATGAATGGAAATGATTTGGAGCTTAAAATAGCCATGCAATCTGAATCTTCTAGAATAGAGCCATATTTGTCTCTTGGCTGGATCCTTCTAGAATGTGCATCATCTTGAATGGGCCTCCACAAATGGGCTTGGGCCTATATCTCTTTACTGAGTTCAACGAGCGCATCTTTGAACTCCTTGTCTCGGGCTCTCGTATCCGTCTGTACGGGATGAACTACCTCATTGAAAGTCTTGCTCGGATTCTCATCATTCCCCTCCTCTTGAAAATGATTTGTTCTCAAATCTTCACCTACATCAAAAGGAAGGAGATCAGAAATCTGAAAACTAGCACTTGCAAGGTCTTTACCTGATAACTCCAGTTTGTAAATGTTGCCTTCGATTTGCACTAAGACTTTGAAAGAACAGCCCCTTGTAAGCACTTTGGGACGACTTGGCCATGTCTCTCAGGCTTGCATCAGTGCATGCAACTCCTTTGCATAAGTTGGATATTTGAAAGTTGGTCCTCGTAGCTGCTCACTGAAAATAATCCATTGGTTGTTCTTCTTGCCTACGAACTGTGATTATGTTTATTCGGGGCACCCCTGTTTGAGTAATGGTAGCGCCTTCGCTGGTTCTTCTTCCCATCGAAATCTAGCGTTCTTCTTGGTCACATCGGTAAGGATTATGGTGAATCGGGGAATAGGAGGCCGATACTTTACCATTATTTTGTGGATGACTTGGTGATCATTGCTCGTTCTCCATGTCACATCCTTATACTCCTGCAAAAGAGAGACAATAGAACTAGGCATGGAAGGATCAATTTCATTAGAGTTTAAAATTGTCTTTTTGTACAAAGGTACAATCGTAAGCTGGTTTGACGGAGTGGCTGGACTAATCTCGCTCACTTTTGCCTTGGAATTCTCTTTTCTCTCGGATTTTCTCTCCATGGCCGAATCTTCTCTCTTTTTTTGTTGGCCTCTCTCGAAGTTTCACTCTCTCGGATTTTCTCTCATTCTCTGATTTTCACTCACTCTCTGATTTTCACTCAATTTCTTTTTCTCATTCTCTTTCTTTTTTTCACTCTCTTTTTTTTCTCTCTCTTTCTTTTGATCACTTTCTTGCTGCAACCTCACTTGATCTTCATATACTTGCTGTGGTGTCAATGCAACAAGAGTGATTGGCTTCTGATTAAGTACAAAAGAATAATTATTCGTAAAGCCATCATGCTTGACACGTCGGTCGAATTGCCATGGTCGCCCTAGCAATAAGTGTCCGGCTTGCATTGGTACTACATCACATAAGACTTCATCTTCGTACTTACCAATCCGAATAGCTACTAACACTTGCTTGTCCACCCTTATTTCTCCACTATCGTTCAGCCATTGCAACTTGTAAGGTCTAGGATGCTTCAACAAGGGCAATCCTAATTTCTCTACCATAATCAAGCTTGCAACATTAGTACAACTACCTCCATCAATAATCACACTATGTTAGGGTTGAAGGAAAGCTTGGACCTTCAACCCTAACATATGGCCAAACTAAACCCTAATTGCCTTAAATAAAACACTCTTCAAATGGCAATTGGGTGGTGGCCGACCATCATGTCAAAAAACCATGAATGGAAATGATTTGTAGCTTAAAATAGCCATGCAATCTGAATCTTCTAGAATAGAGCCATATTTGTCTCTTGGCCGGATCCTTCAAGAATGTGCATCATCTTGAATGGGCCTCCACAAATGGGCTTGGGCCTATATCTCTTTTCTGAGTTCAACGAGTGCATCTTTGAACTCCTTGTCTCGGGCTCTCGTATCCGTCTGTATGGGATGAACTACCTCATTGAAAGTCTTGCTCGGATTCTCATCATTCCCCTCCTCTTGAAAAGGATTTGTCCTCAAATCTTCACCTACATCAAAAGACTTTCCGTAGTGGTCGGATGGTGCCCTAATTTTTGTTTCCTTTTTGGTTTAGGCGCCAAGCTTTATTTCCTTAGTGATAGAGTCAATTTTAGGTGTCAATAAGTTACCTTATACTAGGGTTTGCCACCCCATTATTACCTTTTTTGTGAGAGTCTCTTTTAGGGTTTTCGTGTCTTAGATGGCCTATATATAGAGGCCTAATATGTTGTAGTTCGAAATCATTCAATATACACGGTTTTGTGAGGTTTAATTCTCTTTGGTTCTTGGAAGAACTTCTCGAACTTATCGGGATTTTCCCGTGGCGTTCAACTCGACTTATCGAACGGATTTCCATCCCGTTTGTGGCGTCTTCACCATACCGAGGTTCTTGCTTTCCTAAGCAATGGGTCGAGGTTCCATTCGAATCCATGCTAGAAACGATCTTGGGTTCCCTATAGTTGTTGGCTCTCGTTACAGGATAACGGGGTTCGCATCATTTGGTATCAGAGCTTTCGTTCTAGTTCGGGTTTGCTTATCCTTTTTTTTATTTTCGATCCTTTGTGTCTTCTTTTCATATCCTTCGACTACCTTCTCTAATTTCTTTTCCTTTGTTTCTGTCCTACAGTCGGCTCCTATCAACTACTTAGCTGAAAGTGGGGTCCCTATTACTCTTCAAAAAAGTGCTACAAAAAATTTTTCGATTGTTTCCATATATTGGGGTCCCTATTAGTCCGAAAATCTCTTTACCCAAACAAGTATTATTTTTACTCCTGTGACGAATCACTACCTATTCTAGTTTCCACCTTTCTAATCCATCGTGTTCTTTGTATTCTTAGTCCCTTGATATTATTGCTTTCTCTGAAATTCCTTGATGAGTTCTTGCTGAATCGTTGCTGGAATTCTTTGATTGTTTGTTTAGTTCCAAAAGAACTGCAAGAGGATTATCGAGTGGAAAAAGGCAAGAGTGGTGAGATTATTAGAGGGTAAAAGTCGTATATTGTGAGTGAAATACGAGTGACTAGAGACCCTATTCTTGAGTGAGACACGTAAGGGAGAGATTTGAGAGGTCCTTTTCTTGTTTTATTTCTAACACTATATTTTTGTAGTAATCATGTCTCGTGATTGTGGAAAGAGCATGTCCAACAATGATACGAGCTTTGCTGAACATAGATTACTATTGGAGGCCTTGGTGAGTCGCCTGGAGAAATCTCTGAAGGCAGAAATAGAATCGGTCCACGAGACGGTGGAGCGCACAAACGAACGGATAGCTCAGCTGGAGACAAAACAACCCCAAAACGACCGCAACTTCCGTAGACGGGAGAGAGCACCACGGAGGGAGGAAAGGGAAGACGAAGAAGAGCCTTATAGATCTGAATTTGAGGAGGAAGATGACCGTAATTCTCATGTTGGCTATAGAAGATATGGAGGTCGAAGAGACGTTAGAAACCGAGAAGATAACAACGTCAGTGGTATTAAGATGAAGATTCCATCTTTTCAAGGGAGATCTGATCCGGAAGCTTATCTTGAGTGGGAAAAGAAGATGGAGTTCGTGTTCGATTGCCATAATTACTCCGAAACCAAGAAGGTAAAGTTAGCAGTCATTGAATTTTCTGAGTATGCTATAACTTGGTGGGATCAACTTGTGATAAATTGGAGGCGGAACGGAGAACGTCCAATATAGACATGGGAGACTATGAAGGCGATCATGAGAAAACGATTCGTCCCAAGCTACTACTACCGGGAGCTGTACAAAAAGTTACAAAGCCTTAAGAAAGGAAGCCGAAGTGTAGAAGACTATTACAAGGAGATGCAGATGGCCATGATCCGTGCAAATGTTGAGGAGGATCGAGAGGCTACCATGGCTCGTTTCCTACATGGCCTGAACCGGGAGATCCATGATAGGGTGGAGATGCAACATTGTGTGGAGATAGAAGACATGGTGCATATGGCTATCAAAGTGGAGCAGCAGCTCAAGAGAGGGAGTGGGGGACGTGCAAGCCATAGTTCGAATTCTACGTTTTCCAAGCCAACCTACACCAAGCCCATGGACAAGTCACAACTGTCCAAACCCGAGCCCAAACCCCCAACACCAGCCACACTTCTCAAGGTAAAACTGAAGCCTCTAATTCTAGAAATCGTGATATCAAGTGTTTTCGATGTCAAGGCAGGGGGAACACATAGCAAGCCAATGTCCAAACAAGCAAGTCATGGTGTTGAAGGCCAATGGAGAGATCGTGACCGATAGTGAATGATGAGAATACGGGCAAGGCTTCAAAGGAGCTAGTTCAAGTCCCCGGAGAGCCGGTTACGAGAGAACGAGACAAGAAGTTCAAGGACGTAGTCGATGAAATTATTCATGAGATATGGGCCCAAGCCCATTCGTGGAAGCCCATCAAAGATGATCCACTTTCTAGAAGGATCCGGTCAAGAGATAATTTTGGGACTATTCTAGAAGAATCAGATTGCATGGAAATTCAAAGAGCAAAATCCTTTCCTTTTGAAATCTTTTGATTATTTATTTTGTTCAGCATTTAATTTCCTTGTTGGGTACTGTTCACGTCCAGGTCTAGAGTTAGGCAAATAAAGAATATTTCTTTACTTTATTTTTGGTACTGTTCACGTCCAAAATATAGTTCCTTAAATAGGTTGTTGTTTTAGGCAATTAAGGAGTTATTTCCTTAGTCTTCCTTTTTGGTTTAGGCCACAAGTATGTTAGGAAATAAGGAAATTTATTTCCTTATTTGTCTTATGTGTTTTAGGCAAGCCAGGATTTAATTCCTTGCCTAATTTCGAATTTTAATTAGGTTTCTATGTTAGGTTTATTTCCTTGTTATTTTCAGCCCTTTAAAAAGGAGCTCTTGCATTGTAATTGGATAGACATTGATCAATGAAATTGTGAGAGTATTCTCTTTTGGTTCTTTGAAGAACATCTCGAACTTATCGGGATTTCCCGTGGCGTTCATCCTGACTTATCAAACGGATTTCCATCACCGTTTGTGGCGTCCTCACCATACCGAGGTTCTTGCTTTCTTAAGCAACGGGTCGAGGTTCCATCCGAATCGGTCCTAGATACGATCTTGGGTTCCCTATAGTTGTCGGGTCTCGTTACGGGATAACGAGGTTCACATCAACCAATAGCCTACTTCAGCGAGAAACTCACCGGGGCAGCCTTAAACTACCCAACATATGACAAGGAGTAGTACGCGTTGGTCCGAGCTTTAGAGACGTGGCAGCACTATCTATGGCCTAAGGAGTTTGTGATTCATACCGATCATGAATCCTTGAAACCTTTGAAGGGCCAACGGCCAACACAAGCTAAACAAAAGGCATGCGCGTTGGGTGGAGTTCTTTGAGACGTTTCCATACGTCATTCGGTATAAGCAAGGTAAGGAGAATGTGGTAGCCGATGCCCTTTCTCGCAGGTATACTCTACTTTCCACACTAGATGCCAAGTTATTAGGTTTTGAGCATATTAAGAGTTTATAACCTGATGACCATGACTTTGGTTATGAATATCGTGCTTGTGAGAAAATTGCATATGGTAAGTTCTTTAGGCTTGATGGATTCTTATTTCGGGAGAATAAACTATGTGTACCTAATTGTTCATTGAGGGAATTATTAGTGCAAGAATCTCATGGAGGAGGATCAATGGGACATTTTGGAGTTGCCAAGACTTTAGCTGTTTTGCAGGAACACTTCTATTGGCCGTACATGAAACGAGATGTAGAAAGAATTTGTGGAAGGTGTGTCACGTGTAGGCAAGCTAAGTCCAAAGTGAAGCCCCACGGTTTGTATACTCCTTTACCTATTCCTAATGAGCCTTGGATTGATATTTCAATGGATTTCGTGTTAGGATTGCCTGAAGTAAACGAGGAAGACATTCAATTTTTGTGGTTGTGGATAGATTCTCTAAAATGGCACATTTTATTCCATGTCAGAAAACGGATGATGCCTCACATGTTTCAGATAGGGATGCTAAATTCTTGAGCTATTTTTGGAAGACTTTGTGGTGCAAGCTAGGTACTAAGTTATTATTTTCCACTACGTGCCACCCACAAACTGAAGGTCAAACTGAAGTTGTCAATAGGACTTTGTCTACTTTGTTGAGGGCGATCATTAGAAAGAATATCAAAACATGGGAAGAGTGTTTACCACATATTGAGTTTGCTTATAATAGAGCCGTTCTTTCTGCTACTCAATTTTCACCATTTGAAATTGTGTACGGTTTTTATCCTTTTTAACCCCATTGGAATTGTCTCCTTTGCCTGTGACTGAACATGTTAATTTCGACGGCAAAAAGAAAGCTGATTTTGTCAAGCAGATCCATGAGAAGGCACGACTCAACATTGAGAGACGAACGGAGCAATATGTAAAACATGCCAACAAGGGACGTCACAAGAAGTTGTTTGAACCCGGAGATTGGGTTTGGTTACATATGCAGAAGGAAAGATTCCCTGGCAAAAGAAGTTCAAAATTGCTTCCCCGAGGAGATGAACCTTTTCAAATCCTAGAGCGCATCAACGACAACGCCTACAAGCTAGACTTACCTGGTGAGTATAACGTCAGTGCCACTTTCAATGTTACTGATTTGAGTCTGTTTGATGGAAGTGAAGATTTGAGGGCAAATACTTTTCAAGGGGGGAATGATGGAAATCACGGTACAACGTTGGAGAATCCAATTCCAGTTCCCATTGAGCCGGTTACGAGGGCACGAGCCAAGAAGTTGAAGGAGCTACTCAATGGGCTGATTTAAGCGGCATGGGCTCAAGCAAATTCATGGAGGCCCATAGAACAAGACCCACGTGGCCCACAAAGGAGTGTCAATGTGATACAAGTTCTAGAAGCCAAGCAAGGATGATCTACATGATTTACACGCCACTTTTATTCCATAAGTGGCTTGGACGTGAATGGCTATGATAGGATTTTTGTTTCCATAGTGGTCTGATGGTGTAGCTGATTTGGTGCCCTAATTTTTGTTTCCTTTTTGGTTTAGGCGCCAAGCTTTATTTCCTTAGTGATAGAGTCTTATTTAGGTGTCAATAAGTTACCTTATTTACTAGGGTTTGCCGCCCCATTATTGCCTTTTTTTGTGAGTCTCTTTTAAGGTTTTCGTGTCTTAGATGGCCTATATATAGAGGCCTAAGTTGTAGTTCGAAATCATTCAATATACACGATTTTGTGAGGTTTAATTCTCTTTGGTTCCTGGAAGAACGTCTTGAACTTATCGAACCTAGCATAGTCAAACATCTTAGGTCAGAACCATAAAGAACTTAAACAAAATATAACATGTGAATATCACATCTAACTCTACCTTCCACTTACAACACAGTTTTCACAAAATCTTCTCCTACACTTCAACTTTCGGTTCCACCTTTAGGAATGGTTCCAAGGGCTGAGATTTGTGTCTTCAAGGTGCTAAGATAGAGGTTTTATGGTGAGGAAAAGAGAAGTGTTTTGGTTGCAAGAGAAAAGGAAACAAGACTTAAGCCAAAGAGGAGTTTCGGCCAAGAGAGAAAAGAGAGAGAGAGTTGCAATGAAAGATGTAGTTCGGCCAAGGGAGAAAAGCAAATGAAATGTGAAGGAGTGGGGGGGGTGATATGCGTAGAAAGCAAGTTGAATTTACACTTGGATTTAATTTATGACAATGACAAGAGATGTTGAAAATGACAAGAGAAAAGGGGGGTGAATTTTGGTGAGGTTTGGCCGACCATAGCATTGTCACTATCGACCTTTTTCTTTCACTTTCTCTCTCACCACCACCCTTTGTCCCCTCAAGCCTTGCTCTCCCACGTGAACTCCTTGCCATTCATTTCATTTTCTCTCATTTTTTGCTTAGCTTTCACGTGAACATCACACCCACTCATAGATTTTCTTCTTTTGTCTTGTCTTGTCAATTAAATGCTCATCTTCTCTCTTCTTTGCTCTTCACATGGTCCACAAAGTTTTATGACTTTTCCACCCTCCATGCTCTTCACGTGATTGGCCTTATCTCATAGTTCATTTATGTTGCTTGGTTCCAACTCAACTAACTTAGTTACTTTTGTCACACCTAACTTATCTCCTATAAGCACTTTAGCTTATCTAGTTCATTCCCATAACTTATCAACTTATAAGCTTGATAACCTATCTCAAAATAATTGCTCTAGCCTATCTCTAAGATAGCCACAACAACCTATTATCTTAAAAGCTCTCTAGCTTATCACTATGCTAGCTTATCAATTTAAATTCTCTTAAAACTTATCATATGCTTAGTAGCTTATCATATAATATTTCTAATGATAATTCAAAACTACTAATTAAGGCCACATAATGATGATCAATGCTACCTATTACAGTCACAAAAATATTTAAATACTTAAATGAATTTCATGATTTTCTACTTAATTATTTTCTGCCATAATATGTAAATCTCTCTTCATAATTTAATTTCATGGATTATGCAATATACTAAGCAAATGGAAAATATAAATCCATAAAAGAAACTTACCTAGCAAATTATGGATCGTAGGAAAATAAAATTAAACTTGCACTAAAACTTACACAATGAAAAAGAAATTATTTAAAGAAAAATTCTTGAAATGAAACTCATAATAGTTAATGTACCTTAAGCTTAGGTCATACAATGACCAAAAATATGGCCCCATAATTTAAATTAAAAGCTAATACATAGAAATAACAAAAGAGATAAATGGGGGTCTCACACTGATGGCTAGACACGACCCTTGGAGATCCACACCTTCACGTAAACGTCCTTCAGTGTGGTTGCACAGACCTCCAGGACTTACCCAACCTTTACGTAAACGTCCTTCAGTATGGGCATCCTAGGTAACATCCATCCTTCACGTAAACGTCATTCAGTATGGATGTACCTTCTTAACTTGGTACGGTACCACCAGAGCCCCTTAGTTAACTTGTCATAAAAACTCTCATACTTCCATTTGCATAAAGACTTCTTTCATGCTTATACGCAAAAGCTCATGACATGTCATGCGTGATAAAATGAGAGTTCATGCTTGCTCATGATGCCATGCTTGTTCGTGAAAGACCATGTTGTGTACCATTCCAGTTTTCATAAAAGTAAGTTTTCACTTACTTCCACCTACCTTGCCTTGCTTCTCTTGATATTCGGATGGTACTTCGCCTACAAGCGAGTTACATACGTTACATATGTTTAGAGAACTAATCAAACAAACATACAAATACTTATAAACATTCTCGTTTTCCCAAAAGTATGAATCTTAGAAAATATGATTTCATTTACAAAAGATTTCTTTAATGAGCTTTCATAAAACAATTGAAGAGAGCAATTAAAGACATACATCAAACATCTCCAATACGGTTGCTAAAGGGACCACTATGCAATTCACTCAATCAACTAGGTACACTGATTCTTCCCATTGACATCATTGATTTCATGCCTATTCGTGAAATTCAGCGACAACAACTCATGTTAAGAATCTCAGGCCAAATCAGCAACCTATAATTCGTCTAGTTTAACATCATACCATGCTTGGACAAATGTTTATCGAATTCCCGCCATCCTAACCTCAATAACTTCATAACTAAGTTTGATCAAAAAGCCTCAATGTTAGGGTTTCACAAGTCTTCAATAGGAACTCAAAATTCAACATTTCTGAAATTTAACAGGTCCCGCTTGAGCGCCTGTCAAGCACCGGTCGAGCTCCAAGTATCTGTCCAATTTTCATCTATCCTCGCTCAAGCGGCGGTCGAGCGCCAAGTCTTTGTATGAAAACTTCCAAGGCCGCTCGAGCACCTGTCGAGGGCTGGTCAAGCGGCACCACTCTATCCAACATTTTCCTTAAGGCCCCTCGAGCACCTGTCGAGCGCTGGTCAAGCGGCTCGACTTTGTATTAAAAATTTCCTTAAGGCCGCTCGAGCGCCTATCGCACGCTGATCGAGTGTGATGATGCCTAAAAATAGGGCACTAAAAACTCTCTATTCCAACAACTTAAATATGATTTCTAACTTGATTCTTTTGACCAATAACAAATCCACACAATTTATTTCATGCCTAAACAATCTCCAAGCACATTGATCATTCAGCCACATCAATGTCACTAACCTACATATAACATTATTTCTCCATGATTTTTAACTATCAATTTCATTAAATATCATTAATCTACCTCAAATCAGAAACATTATTTCATCTAATGAAGTCACGAAATTCGGCATAACAGCAACCTATATACATGCATAACATCATCTCCAATATTTAAACCAAGTCACCACTTTTTAGCCCAAAACCATGGCTTTAACCCTTCCTCCATCAATCAACAACATCACAACCACAACTCCAACAATCCCAACTTAATCAGATCCAATATTCATGTACCTACAAAGGAAAAAGAACACAAGACATTTGGCAAGACAGCAAGTCCATTCCTTTGAGAAAATCAAACCCTAACTTACCTTTCTAAAGATGGACACGAGCTGATTAGGGAAACACCTCTTCCTCCTTCTATCTTACTCGGCCAACACCAAAACTTCACTCTCTTGGCTTCTATCACTCTACCACCTCTTGTGTGACTGAAAAGGGCTAAGATGAGAGCAAGAAGGTACTGATAAGGCTGGAAATAATATGTGGGGGATGAGTTGCTGGAAATGGTGTGAGAAAAGGGAAGGGAAACTTGGTGAAGTGAAGAGCGTTCGGCTAGAGAGAAAATGGGGGCAATGAAGTGAGCTGAAATGAAATGAGAGAACCAAGTGAGCTGCGATGAGAGCAGCTGCTGGAAGTGGAAGTGGCGTGAAGAAGAGAAAAGGAGGAGTTTTGGAGAAGTGAAGAGTTCGGTCAAGAAAAAGTGAGCTGAAATGCGAAAGGTGAAGGGTGAAGTGAAGTGAGGTGATGCTTGCCCATGTAACATGTCAGTGCATGAATTGGTTGTCCCCCTCTCTTTTCCATCTCTTTGCCTCCCATTCATTTCTCACGTGAATCCTCTTCCACTCTCCATAAATCTTCATCTTGCATCACATCTTTTTTTTTCAGCCAACATCACATCTCCTTTTTCAGCCAACAACACATCTCCTTTTTCAACCTACTTTCCTCTCCATTCTTGCAATTCACGTGAACTCTACAACTTCTCAACTTTCATTTGCTTTTCTCTCTTCCCATGGATTACTTTATAAGCTCACCAACTTATCTCAATTAAACTACTCTATAAGCACACTAATTTATCACTTAGTTCTCCTAATAAGGCTTAAGTAATAGAGATTAGGGTTACATAATAACGACAAGGGGAAATTTATGATGTGAACCCCGTTAACCCGTAACGAGACCCAACAACTATGAGGAACCCAAGATCGTCTCTAGGATGGATTCGAATGGAACCTCGACCCGTTGCCTAGGAAAGCAAGAACCTCGGTATGATGAAGACGCCACAAACGGGATGGAAATCCGTTTGATAAGTCGAGTTGAACGCCACGAGAAAATTCCCGATAAGTTCGAGAAGTTCGTCAAAGAACCAAAGAGAATTAAAACCTCACAAAACCGTGTATATTGAATGATCTTCGAACTACAACTTAGGCCTCTATATATAGGCCATCTTATACACGAAAACCCTAAAAGGAAACACTCCTAAACATGGCGCCTAAACCTAGCACAAAAGGAAACTAAAAGCCACCTAAAATAGATTCGGTTATTAAGGAAATAAAGCTAGGCGCCTAAACCAAAAAGGCAACAAAAATAACACCTAAACTAAACTCGAAATCAGCTCCTATATGGCAAGAAAGGTGCGGCTAAATTAGTCCCACAATCATGCCATCCGAAACCCTAATTAGG
Organism: Myrica gale; assembly: GCA_963930655.1. Taxonomy (NCBI): domain Eukaryota; kingdom Viridiplantae; phylum Streptophyta; class Magnoliopsida; order Fagales; family Myricaceae; genus Myrica; species Myrica gale. Next base: position 15,341,791 of record OZ005610.1, on the reverse strand, counting down.
AGTATCTTCTAGAAGACTTCCTTGCATGCTCAAATGAAAACCCTACTCGGGCTCTTCTAGAACTTGGAGCACATTGACAATTCGTGGGTCATGCTGAATGGGCTTCCACGCCTTTGCTTGATCACATGCCTCTTGAATTAACCCGTTGAGTGCATCCTTGAACTTCTTTGCTCGGGCTCTTGTAACCGGTCCACTTGGCACTTGAACGGGTTCCTTTGAAACGGCACCTTGAGCTCCATCAATTTACATGCACTAACATAGGATTTCACAACCATAGATTAATGTAATAAATTTTACTTAAAGAATTTCAGCGATCAATAAGAATTGAAATACTCTCCAAATATTCTTGGCATTTAAGTTAGTAAATCATTGTGGCATAATAATAATAAGCCAATGGAAAATTAATTCATAAGGAAAATCTACCTTAGAGAATTTCGGTCATGATGAATATATCAAATTATACTAACATGATTTAACAACATAATGAAATACTTATGAAAACTTATAATTCAAAATACCATATTCAGTTTAATATCTTACATTGGCCAAACAATAGCCCCTTGAATTTAAATCCAAAAACAATTACATAGAGTAAATAGCAAAATGAAATACGGGGTCTCACAGTAACGATGTGTTATGGGTTGTTGCCCAACTCCTGGCTTCGTAGCAATTTCTCAGACAACCACCGCTTTTTGGCATCTCCTTGTAGCTTAAAAGTAGCAAAGCTCAGTTTCTGCCAAAATCGCATCTCCACCCCAAGACTTCAAGTAACTCCTTTATCTTGACCAACCAGTTATCTGCCAAAATCGCATCTCCTTTGCCATTGTACGTTGGTAGGTGCTGGCGGTTAAACTAGTCGAAGGTGCATCCTTCAGGGTGATATGAACTCCACCAACAATTGTAATGAAACCCTATAACACTGATGGATTGAAACCCCAAGATCGTGAAGACAAGATTTGTTGAGCCTTGACCCTTCACCTGACCAGATGATGAACCAAGACTACGGAGGATTGAAACGCCACACCAAGAAATCTAGGTGATAAGTTTCGGTTGCTTGAACGCCACATGATGAACTTGATAAGTTCAAAGAGTTCTTTGAAGAACTAAGAGGAACACAAGACCTCTCAAATGATCTGAAAAACCAATATTGAATTCGAAGTTACTGTTCACGCGGAAATGGCCATCTAAATACTTGGAACATCCCTCCAAGAATAGGAAAGGCATAACTATAGCTTTAAAGTCACATAAAGATTACCATAACAGGTTCCCAAGAAATTAGGCCTCTTTGTCTACTAGAGGCGGCCAAAAATAGCTAAAGGACCAGGTACAATGTACTAATCATGCCCCAGCAAAGACCAAGTTTATTCCCCTATTAAATAGCCTTAAAACTCAATAAATTGGAGCTCATAAATGGTCAAACGTTACTGTTCACGTTGGTGCATGGATATGAGTCTCTTCACTTGCCCTAATGACATGGACTAGGCCTTGATTATTATTGGAGCCCATTTTGGTATTTTCAAAATCAGCCCAACTTTCTTGGATTAGCCCATTGAGTGCTTCCTTGAAACGTTTGGCTCTAAGTCTTGTAATTGGGCCACTAGGAAGTGACAAAGGGTCTTGAGCTCCATTCCCATGTGTATGCTCAACAAGTCCAGCTCCTTGGTCACGTACAAGTCCAGCTCCTTGATTTGCATCACAGGTTTCGAAAAAACAATTTGAAGAAAAGCGATCAAACATAAGCATCAACCATCTCCAAGCGTATTCACTTAATATCGAGTAAGTACACTAATTCTTCCCATTGACATCCTAGATTTCAAGCGTATTCATGAAATTCAGCAACAACATCTCATGCTAAGTATCTCAAGCCAAATCAGCAACCTACTGAACGTCTAGCTTAATATCCCTTATTCAATACCTTACATCATACCATGCCTGGACTAATGTCTATCGAATTCCCACCATCCTAACCTCAATAAACTTCTTAACTAGGTTTGGTTAACTAGCCTCAATGATGGGGTTTCACACGTCTTCAATAGGAACTCAAAAATTCAACATATCTGAAATTTAACAGATCCCGCTCGAGCGCCTGTCGAGCACCAATCGAGCGTCAAGTCTCTGTCCAATTTTTTATCTAGCCTCGCTCGAGCGGCAGTTGAGCGCTATGAATCTGTATGAAATCTTCCAAGGACGCTCGAGCACCTGTCGAGCGCTGGTCAAGCGGCACGACTCTGTCCAATATTTTTCCTTAAGGCCGCTGGAGCATGAGTCACACGCTGATCGAGCGTTATAATGCCTAAAAATACGTCACTAATAACTCCATATTCAAATATCTTAAACATGGTTTCTAACTTGATTCTTTTGACCAATATCAAATCCACACAATTCATTTCATGACAATTCAATCTCCAAGCAACATTGTTCAAATTCCTATCTAATCTAACCCATGGCCATAACATAGCAAGATCATGATTGATGTTGTACTTTAAGACCAAAAAATCAAGATTACTACCAACACTCCATTTCGCCACAAATAGCATCACCTGCATGCATCATTTCCTATCTAATCTCATTGCACATGCATGATAATATTCCAACTTGTACTACACTACCACTTCCTCTATCAACCCGACCTAATCCTTTCCTCCAACACCTACTCAACATCACAACACCATAGCCCAAAACCGTGGCTTAAACACTTCCTCCAACAACAGCAACATCAACAATCCCAACCTAGATCAGATCCATTTTTCAAGCATATTCAAAGAGAGAATGAACACAAAAAGAACAAGCTTATTTGGCCAAAACAGCAAGCCTTTTCCATTGAGAAAACCAAACCCTAGCTTACCTTGAGGCTGGTCACTAGTGATGACAAAGAACACCATGCATGAACATGCAAGGAAATCAGATCCTTTACCTCCTCTCTTCCTTGGATTTCAGCTTTTTACTAATCGGTTCAAACTTCTCCTTCTACTCCTACGCTCGGTTTCTCTCTTGTGTGGCTTAAATGTGATGAGAATACGAGCAAGACTTCAAATGAGTTAGTTCAAGATCCCGTAGAGCCGGTTACGAGAGCACGAGATAAGGAGTTCAAGGACGCACTCGTTGAACTCATTGAAGAGAAATGGGCCCAAGCCCTTGCATGGAGGCCTACTCAAGATGATGCACATTCTAGAAGGATCCGGCCAAGAGACATTTATGGCTCTATTCTAGAAGATTCAGATTGCATGGCAATTTTAAGCTCCAAATCATTTCCTTTCATGGTCTTTTGATCCTTTCCTAATTTTTAGGAATATTTGATTTGAATTTGAATTCAAATCAAATGCTAGTTTATTATCCCTTTTATTTAGCCGGATTTTTAGGAGAATTTAATTTCTTTCAAATTTGAATTAGTTTCCCTTTTTAAATAGAATCCTATTTAAAGGGCCTTTGGGCATGTAGAAGACACAACATTGAGATTAATATTATTTGAGAGGTCTTGTGATTCTCTTTGGTTCTTTGAAGAACTTCTCAAACTTATCGGGATTTCCCGTGGCGTTCAACTCGACTTATCAAACGGATTTTCATCCCCGTTTGTGGCGTCATCACCATACCGAGGTTCTTGCTTTCCTAAGCAACGGGTCGAGGTTCCACTCGAATCCATTCTAGAAACGATCTTGGGTTCCCTATAGTTGTTGGGTCTCGTTATGGGATAACGAGGTTCACATCATTTGGTATCTGAGCTGGTTATCTACTTTGGGTTTGCTTATCCTTTTTATTTCGTTTCATTGTTTTTTTTCTTCTCTAATTCGTTCACACTATCTGTTCTTAGCGGAATTTCCGGAAAAAAAAATTCCGAAAATCTCATTTATTGAGGTTCCTGTTATTCTGAAATTCACCCCACCCCATAGCCCTATTATTTTGAGTGAAACACGAGTGACGAGTGATCTCTATTCTTGAGTGTAAACACGTCAGGGAGCGATTTGGGAGGTCCTTGATAGTTCTTTCCTTCTAAAATTGTTTTTTCAGCAATAATGTCTCGTGATAGTGGAAAGAGCGTTGCCAGCAATGAGCTGAAATGTGAGAGGTGATAGATGGGTGCTGTGCTAAGGCTGAAGGTGAGGTGAGGAGAGAAGCTGCTGAAAATGGCTACAAAGGGAAAAGAGATGCTATGGAGAAGTGAAGGAGTGTTTTGGCGAAGAAGGAAATGAGCTGAAATGTGAGAGGTGAAGAGTGAAGTGAGGTGAGTTGCTTTAGCCCATGTGACATGTCAAGTCATTAAGTGCTTGTCCCCTCTCCTTATCCATTTTTTTGCCTCCAATTTTAACTCCCACGTGATTCCTCTTCCAATTCTCATAAATTTTCATCTTGCATCACATCTCCTTTTTCAGCCTACCATCACATCCCCTTTCTAGCCTTTAACCACATCCCTTTTTTTCATTCACGTGAAACTCATCTCCCTCTTCACTTGACTTCCACTTATCTCTTATTTCACTTTGCTTTTCTATTTTCACATGGACTACTTTATAAGCACACTAACTTATCATTGGTTCTCTATTACTCTATAAGCACACTAGCTTATCTCTCAGTTCTCCTAATGAAACTTAAGATTACCTAATGGAGATTAAGGTTACATAATAAAGACATGGGGTAATCTACATGCACTAACATAGGATTTCACAACCATAAATTAATATGTAATGAATTTTACTTAAAGAATTTCAGCAATAAATAAGAATTAAAACACTCTCCAAATATTCTTGGCATTTAATTTAGTAAATCATGGTAGCATAATAATAGGCAAATGGAAAAATTAATTCATAAAGAAAATCTACCTTGAGAAATTCGGCTATGACAAATTATACTAAAATAATTTCACATCATAATGAAAATACTTAAGGAAAACTTATAGCTCAAAATATCATAATCATCTTAACATCTTACATTCGCCAAACAACGGCCCCTTGAATTTAAATCCAAAACAAATACATAGAGCAAATAGCAAAAATGAAATACGGGGTCTCACAACTAATGACAAACAAGAGAGCATAAACAGTATGCATGTGATGTTTGAAAGCTCGGGGTATGACATCCTGCCTTTGATTCATTAATCATTGGCATGACTTTTCTACAATGTCACTCAATAATATCTATGTAACATCTTATGTTACATCATATTACCCAATTAATAAATATAAACATGTGACATCTAAATAAATATTATTCAGATAAATGAATTTTAGGGCATTATTCTTACATTATGAATTTTTAAAGTTCAGACATCAAGCTGTCACTCAACCTTGCACGTCCCAGATTCCTTGCTTGTTTTGAATATTTGTTAAGGTGACATTTCAAATTAATCAGATTTTTATGGCTTAGTCTTGAACTTTAAGTTTATGAAAGACAAATGTCGTATGTTTTAGTTGAAAAATGAGAGAGTTACGTGGTTTTGAAGTTTATGAAAGACAAATGTCGTATGTATGGAAACTGGACACGAGGTGAAATGTTTTATATTACGTTCTTATTTTGAAGATCTTTTAAGCAATCTTTTCAAATTGGATTCTTATGAAGAGGTCTTGAACTTTAAATTTATGGAAGAAAAACATTGCAAGAAAAATTTCACGTGATTTGGGTGTGTCACGCCCCAAACGCTAGCCCGAAGAGGCTAATGATAGCTGCGAGCATTCCAAACAATGAACGCTCCAGCACATCTACTAAAAACTTGAAACAAATTTTTTTTAAGACTATCTTGCCTATTACTCTATTCAGAAAATAAGAATTTCTTTAGTTCATGAAAATACTTTTTAGAGACTTATCTTCTTACCCACAGCTGACCTGCAGACTCTCAAATGCTCTACATAATATAAGAACATAAAGAAAGTGTAGGCGAAATAAGAACATATGACTATGTCAAACAACACACATAGGAAGACATTTAGAATTCCATTCTCAGACAATAACTTAAGACCATAAAATATAATTGTCCCAAAGGCTGAACAGATCATGACCACCACACATTGGAGATTCATGTCAGTCCTTTCAAAAATAACTTAGGATCTACATGAATTGCAAGTTAAGGGAAGGTACCATTGTCAACCCCCCACCTCGGGTTCTAGATCCTCTTCATGAATTTTCTCACCTGAAATATCTTCTGGAATGATACAATTTAAAATTTTGTGAGTCGAATGACTCAGTAAGGGTTATGCATGACATGATCATGTATGACAGGTAAAATATGTCAGAATGAATGGATGTTCATGTATTCAACTCTTGCACTTAAAAATTGACTTAAAAATCTCTTCATCATATTTGGGCTCCTTTTATCGCTCCATTTACCCCTGAAGTCAGGGTTGTGCGTTCCCTTCGGAACCATTCCCTTTCCCTTGGAAATATGTCATTTGGTCGAGCTAGTCCTTGTTGTGGCCCCAGGCCTGATGGCTAGACACGACCCTTAGAGGTCCACACCTTCTCGCATTCGTCCTTCAGTGTTGTTGCACATACTTCATGGACTACCCATCCTTCTCGCATTCGTCCTTCGGAATGGGTGCCCATGAGAGTCATCCATCCATCTCGCATTCGTCCTTCGGAGTGGATGCACCTATAATACTAAGGTACGGTAACGACCATCCTATTTAGCCCCATAACATATCAAAACATAGCATAAAATTGTACTTTAATTTGCATAAAATTTCTCTTTCATCTTTACGAGAAAAATAAATGCAAGTGCTCATTCCGTGGTTGATGATAAATATCCATGATGTGTATCATTCCAGTTTTTGAAAAAACAGAATTTTCTACTTACCTTCGTCCACTTGAGCTTATGGTGGCACCTTGCCTACAAATGAGTCATACTAATGTCATTCAGAGGTTTACTAGATGTAGAGAATAATCACTAAATTAAATTCACCACATCATACAAAATCATCCATGTTTTTGAACTACTCAATGGTGATCCTACAATGTAAAATTCTATCATAAGGTTGCTGAAGCCGTAAGACTTGGATGTCAAACTGATCCTTACATTAATTTTTGTAACATATTAAAATTCCAGGTAATTTGGAGCTTGTTTGCAACTCGAAAAGATTTGCCTGAAAATGCAAGCTGTAGAGGACATCCAAGCGGACAGCCCCGACGTCTCCAGCTTCAAAATTCATAACTTCAAAAACATGGCTCCAAATTACATGAAATTTCTTTTAAAATATTTTTCTCTCATAGTTCAAGCTTGAAGACAAAAATCACAAACATCAGAATTACTATGCATTTTCAAAAACACTTCATATCAGATGAAATTCCTAGAGTAGCACTGCTGCTGCCTCTAGCTCGGCCTTCCACTTTCAAAACACCACAACTTATGCATTACATCTCTAAATCACACGAAATTTACCTTAAAGTGTTCTTCTTTCACAAACTTAAATTCTAAGACCAGATTCATAAAATTTGGACTTAAACTGATCACCTAAAAGGTATTTGAAATGAGCAGGAGTTCTAGACGTGCAAGAATACTGGCAGCTTGACGTCTGGACCTTGAACAACGTATAACTCACTCAATACTTAGCGGAATCACCCCAAGTATGGCTTAAAATCTTCATATTTCATAGGCCTATAACATAGAATTCTCTCAAGATCAAAGAATAAGAACAATCGCATCCACTCCTAATTCGAACCTTGTGATCTGCAAAAGCTAATTTCAGCAACTGGTTTTTAGCGATTAGTTTAACAAGCCTTCTCTATAATTCTCAATGATCTCCAACATAATAGGCCAAACTTATCAATTCTACGGGTTCTCCAACGACAACAATAGCTCATAATGGATTAGGTCTTAACTCTAAAGATGCAACAGCAACAAGGAAGTTTCCTTTTCAACGAACTATATTCATTAACAGCAGCAATCATGGTCTATTCAAGCATCATAACCAACATTCAAGAACCACTTTAAACCCTTAAGGAGTGTCATACCCCGAGCTTTAAAAACATCACATGCATTTGGTTTTATATAATTATTAGTAGTACAAGAGACTTAGTGACCAAACGAGATTATTTAGTACTTTAGATACTAAGTTTGAAACTTTGTTTAGGACATGATTAAGTGAGATTTGGAATTCGTGTGCAACTAGGATATTGTTCAGAGTGTTGAGAAGCTCGTATTGGATCAATAAAAAATTTTAAGCAAGTAGGACGTTTTATTTAAGCAACTAGGTTGATTTGTGATTAACGGACGATTAGTGAAACGATTAGCAAAACTTAGTCATTAAGCAAGAGAAATTCGGCTGCCCTAGAGAGTGTGACACTTATAAAGGCTAGGAAGCACGACAAATCGATACAAGAAGCATGACACAAAAGGCTATAACCTAGGAAGCACGAAGTGTCGACCACCGGTGAACCTAGGCGGCGACTCATCAAACCTATAGGGTGAATTTCGGCAATAGCCTTGCCATGCAGCTGCTGTAGGTTGCTAGGTGTCAAAAGGAGAGAAACGTAGCCAAGTGACTCACCAAAGCTAGCCTATCTGGGCTTGACACGTGTCGGAATGCAATCGGTCATGTTTTCTTATAAATAGAGGTGGATTTTGACCTTTGAAGAGTACACCATTCAATCTGAATTTTTGTGAGTTAAATCTTGAGAGAAAGAGTGAAGTGAAATTGGAGAAAGAGGAGGAAAAAGATTAGTGAAGATTCGACTTCATTAGAGGTAAAATTTAGTTCGGTTATCCTTGATTTTGATTCAAGAGTTGTCAAGATGATTTGTGAATCTCTTGTAGTTCTTTTCTTCAACATCTCTTGATGTTCTTAGCATTGTTCTATTCCTTCTTGATGGTCTTGATGTTCTTCGTGTTCTTGATGAAGAACAAGCTTGTCTTTTCGAAAAAGTATTATTGTCAAAGTTCGATTCGTTTTCAAAGAGTTTTTCTACTTTTATTCAATTCTTTTCCAAATTTCTCCCAAAAGTTGTTTTTCAAAGCTTGAACATATGTCTTTCCTTCTGATTTCACACTTTAGAAGTCAAAATTAGTATTTTCTACGTGGTGATTAAGCCGGTTTTTATCCGAGAAATTAAAGTGTTGTTTTTGCCTTCACAACATTTTCCTTTGAGAATTGTTTTATAATGTTGTGATTATGGAAATGATTTAAGGTGTTGCATATCATAAATGAGATGTATGGGCGTTGATATGAGACATGCGCACTTAACTTGTGCGTTGGAAAGGAATATTGATGTTCAAGTGTGGTTACGGTGTTGCATATCATAAATGAGATGTATGGGCGTTGATATGAGACGTGCATACTTAACGCATAGGGTGAAGACGTGACAGTACTGTGCATAAGAGAATGCGTTCACTTGTTGTGACATTCTGGCCTCTCCGTCGTACGCGGAAAGATCCTTTGTTAGGATAACTCGCTCAGGGAGCTAGAGGTCGTATAGTGCTATGGGAGTACTGCTGCAAAGATACGGATGGTTACTTGTAACCCGTCACTCTGGCCAAGTGATTCACTCTGGGAGTGAGAGTAGTGGTGATTGATGATTTGAGAATGGAAAAAGGAAAAGATTATTTTTTTGGAAATTGAGTCTTTTCAGTTACTTTTTCTTATTCTGTTGAGCTAACCGCTGGCTTTACTGAGTCATTTGGACTCACCGTTGTTTGTTAAATATTTTTTAACAGATGTCTGAGGTTTATCTAGGTGTGTTCACCAAGGCAATTCAACATGGCTATATTACTTTGGAGCTGACATTTCGAGTCTATGTCACACGTGACTTAGATGTAGTGATATAGGGAAGGGGCCATAGGTGGATCACACCGAACTCTGATAATTATATCAACATCTCGGACTTGGATGATACTAATGATGAAGATTAGAGATCTTCTGCTGATGTTTTTGTCACGCCCCGAACGCCATCACGCATGGGACCGTGACAGCCGCGAGCAATCCCCCGGAAAGCTCCAGCGTTCGTACATACATACTTACAGCGGAAAATACAGAATCGCGAGAGAAGCGAGCCAACTCATAACGTGATTAAGGTTCTCAATAAACTTGCATCTTAATATATACATAACATGTTCAACACTTAACAAGTGACGGATCGAATTGATCAAGTCACAACAACAAAACATAAAAATGATTTTCCTTCTAAGTCAGGTAGTCCTCCTGACTTCCTTCTCCTGAGGCATCTGGAATGATAAAATTTTAAAAACCTGAGTAAAAAAGACTCAGTAAGGGATAAACATAACTTTAAAACATGCTCTTGACTTGTACTTGCTTAATCATGGGAAAACATAATTCATGATGCAAATACATGTCATGGTATGCATATGCTCTTGCTTGTAGAGACATAAACTTGTTCTTGAAATTGGTCACAGGCCTTGAAAACATTTCCTTCATAACTTGTGGGCTACTTACGCTCCATTTAACCCCTGGAGTCCGGGTTGTGCGTTCCCATCGGAACCGTCTCCCTTACCCTTGGGGACTTTCATTTAGTCAAGCTAGCCCGTAATTGTCCCAGGCCTGATGGCTAGACACGGCCCTTGGAGGCCCACACCTTCTCATTGTCCTTCAGTGTGGTTTGCACAGCCTCTTAGGATTCACCCATCCTTCTCGCATTCATCCTTCGGTATGGGTGTCCATCATGATGGTACGGTACCGACCAGAGCCCCTTGACTTAACTTATCTTTCCATAAACTTTCCATACGACATTGCATAAAAATTCTCTTTGAAAAATCATGCAATGCTCATGCCTTGTCATGCTTGCTCGAAATATCATGCTTGTTCATGAATCAATGCAGTGTGTCATTCCAGTTTTCATAAAAGTGTAAGTTTCTACTTACAAGTTCTACTTACAATCCACTTACCTTGGTCTCCTTGATAAAGATACGAAGATCGCCTACAAGCGATTCAAACACTTCTTAGTGCCAGGAATTAAGTACATAATCATACAAGTTAAATATTTGTATTTTAATCGGTTATTTCCCAAAAATATATTTCTGAAAATATTATACCATTCAAAGGTTGACACAGAAACTCTTATTAATCATTCTTACTTAGGATTCTAATTAGCAAGCTAATTGCACTATAATCAAATCCTAATCTTTCTTTTATTACATACGTTAAAGTAGGTCTTTAAGTTCATCAATTACTAACCCTAATTATAATTAATCCTTGGCTTGACACTTGGCAACCCGAAACATAAGCTTTATTTTGTTCACCGTAGGTTTCGGCCAACCTAATTAAATTCTCAATCTATACTTAACACCACAAGGTTTTGCTAATCTTTTTAACCCGAACCTTTAAACCTATTCTCCTTGTTTTCCTCTTACTTATATGGTGTGTGTTATGATTGAATTTAAGCTTAAATCCTCTAATCCTTTGGCCATAACCCTAATTTCACTTATCCATCACAAGTAAATATAATTTCATTATTATAGGCTTGCTATTAGGGTTTCTCTACTAGGTCATTCGGCCATGTTTTATTTTAAGTATTCCTTGTCTAAATTTTCTTCTCCAATGGTGATCTCATCCTCCATTTTAAGATTCACAACCTAGGATCTACAAATCACAAAACAACTTCAAGATCTAGCACAACATCATATTCGGCCAACACCCATTTTCGTAGAATAATTAGGTTTTTCTTGTTTCTTTTGATTTGCATGCAAACTTCTACATTTCAAGACTAACTTACATGCATATGTTTACTAAACTTACACATATCATGGTCATTTATCAAACCGATACTTAACAAAATTATATTTGAAAATCTAAGGCATACAAGGTTCGGCCAACACCAACCAACACAACCCTTCATGCCAAAACTTGCAACATGCATTCCTTTACATTTTTCTAACATTCAAGTTCGGATCTCATGCTTATGTGGCCAGATCTAACATCACAAATTAGGGTTGGTCTTCTAAACTCAAGATCTAATAAAATCAAAGCACCAACTCAAGATCCAACCAAGAGACATTCGGCCAACAACAATACTTAGCACTAACAACCATATTTGGCCTCACCTTGACGATTGAACACAAGCTTTGATAAAAGAAGTGTACCTAGCATAGTCAAACATCTTAGGATAGAACTATAAAGAATTTAAACAAAAAATAACATGTGAATATCACATCTAACTCTACCTTCCACTAGTCACCCGACTTTCACCAAAATCCTTCCTTAATCCCAACTTTTGGTTCCTCCTTTAGGAAAGATTTCAAGGGCTGAGATTCGGGTCTTCAAGGTGCTAAGATAGAGGTTTTATGGTGGGTAAAAAAGAAGTGTTGAGCAACTAAAAGTTGCTTGAAGAAACAAGGTAATGCTTTGAAACTTTGAAGTGATTTAGTTCCAAGAAAGTGAGCTAAATTTCAACAAGGGAAAATGGCTAGGTGAATAGAAATTTCCAGCCACTAAGAGAGAAGAAATGAGTTGCACTAAGGGAGAGATTCGGTCACCCAAAGAAGAGAAACAACTAGAACTTTAGAGAAGTGATTTGGTTGCAAGAAGAAGGAAACAAGACTTAAGCCCAAGGGAAGTTTCGGCCAAGAGAGAAAAAGAGAGAGAGTGAAAGTGTGATATTCGGCCAAGGGTGTGAGACCCCGATTTTCTCCTATGTAATTTCTTATGTATTATCTTTTATTGTCCAATGTAATAGCTTTTATTTCTTCATGGGGCTAAGTTTTTGGCCAATGTATGGCCTAATCCTTATGTTATGGTATTTCGATTAAAATGGGATTTTATTTCATAAAATCTCTTTAAATAATTTTAATGCCATTTTATGCAAGTTTAAATTATATTTATTTTAGGAGCCGAAATTTGCAAGTAAGTTTCTCTCTTACAAATTTATATTTTTCATTTACTTAATATGTTTCATGGACCATAGAATTTGAATTATGATTTAAGAATTTCTTTGTATAAGCCGAAATTGATTAATGGATTAAATGATGAAATTCTTTTGAATACATGGATTGAATATTTGTATAGCTTTCATATGTGACATGTATTATTACCATGTGGCCTATATTATTAATAGAATTTCCATTTGAATATTCAATGATAAGCTATGTATTTATGTGATAAGTCTAAGAGATGGTTTAATTGATAAGCACACTTGCTTATCATAGTGATAAGCAAGCATGATAGGTTAGGAAACTTCTAGGGTGATAAGACCTTGTGGTTATTGTAGAGATAGGTTAGGGTCATTATCACATGATAAGATATCATGCTTATTGATGAGAATACGAGGAAGGCCGACGAAATCATTAATGAGATATGGGCCCAAGCCCATTCGTGGAAGCCCATCAAAGATGACCCACTTTCTAGAAGGATCCGGTCAAGAGATAATGTTGGGTCTATTCTAGAAGAATCGGATTGCATGGAAATTCAAAGGGCAAAATCCTTTCCTTTTGAAATCTTTTGATTATTTATTTTGTTCAGCATTTAATTTCCTTGTTGGGTACTGTTCACGTCCAGGTCTAGAGTTAGGCAAATAAAGAATATTTCTTTACTTTATTTTGGTACTGTTCACGTCCAAAATATAGTTCCTTAAATAGGTTGTTGTTTTAGGCAACTAAGGAGTTATTTCCTTAGTCTTCCTTTTTGGTTTAGGCGACAAGTATGTTAGGAAATAAGGAAATTTATTTCCTTATTTGTCTTATGTGTTTTAGGCAAGCTAGGATTTAATTCCTTGCCTAATTTCGAATTTTAATTAGGTTTCTATGTTAGGTTTTATTTCCTAGTTATTTCCAGCCCTATAAATAGGAGCCTCTTGCAATGTAATTGGAACAACTTTGATGAATATATTTTGGTGAGGTTTAATTCTCTTTGGTTCTTTGAAGAACTTCTCGAACTTATCTGGATTTTCCCGTGGCGTTCAACTCGACTTATCAAACGGATTTCCATCCCGTTTGTGGCGTCTTCACTATACCGAGGTTCTTGCTTTCCTAAGCAACGGGTCGAGGTTTCATTCGAATCCATCCTAGAGACGATCTTGGGTTCCTTATAGTTGTTGGGTCTCGTTACGGGTTAACGGGGTTCACATCATTTGGTATCAGAGCTTTGGTTCTAGTTCGGGTTTGCTTATCCCTTTTTATTTTTCGTTTCTTTGTTTTTATTTTTCTTCTCAAATTCGGTTCACACCATCTATCTTTTCTGAATCGAATTTCCGAAAAATGAAAAAAAAATCGAAAATCTCATTTATTGAGATTCCTGTTATTTTGAAATTCACCCCACCCCAAAGTCCTATTATTTTGAGTGAAACACGAGTGACGAGTGATCTCTATTCTTCAGCGAGACACGTAAGGGAGAGATTTGTGAGGTCCTTTTTTTTTCTTGTTTTATTTCTAACACTATTTTTGCAGTACTCATGTCTCATGATAGTGGAAAGAGCGTTTCCAACAATGATATGAGCCTTGCTGAACATAGATTACTCATGGAGGCCTTGGTGAGTCGCCTGGAGAAATCTCTGAAGGGGCCTTACAGATCTGATTTTGAAGAAGAAGCAGATCGTGATATTGGCTATAGAAGATATGGCGGACGAAGGGAGCCTACGATTCGAGAAGACAACAATTTCAGTGGTATCAAGATGAAAATTCCGTCTTTCCAAGGGAGATCTGATCCGGAAGCTTACCTTGAGTGGGAGAAGAAGATGGAATTCGTGTTCGATTGCCATAACTACTCCGAAGCTAAGAAGGTAAAATTAGCCGTTATTGAGTTTTCTGACTATGCTATAACATGGTGGGATCAACTTGTGACAAATAGAAGGCGGAATGGAGAACGTCCCATAGAGACATGGGATGCTATGAAGGCGGTCATGAGAAAAAGGTTTGTTCCAAGCTACTACCACCGGGAGTTGTACAAAAAGCGACAAGATCTTAGACCGGGACGCCGGATTGTAGCGGACTACCAAAAGGAGACGTATGAGTCCCAAACGTCCAAATCTGAGATCAAGCAATTTCACCAACGTCGGGATTCATTTGAGCAGCAGTCACAAAACGGCCCCAAATTCCGTAGTCGAGAATTCCGTGAGGCATTCCTGGAGTGGGAGAAGAAGATGAAAGACCTCATGTTTGCTCGTAACAAATCCGAGCTGAAGCCCACGAAGGTCAGCGACGTACCTCAAGAGAATTGTTGTGTTGTTGCCGACAATAACGATTCCACCACCGACGATCTACCACCCGTGGAGGAATCCTACAAGGAGGTGGATGAATCACAATCAGCCCAATCCGAGCTGAAGCCCACGAATGTCAGCGATGTACCTCAAGAGAATTTTTGCAGCGTTTCCAAAAATGACAATTCTACCACTGACGAGCCCTCGAAGGTCAGCCACGTACCTCAAGAGAATTTTTGCATCGTGTCCGAAAATGAAGATTCCATTGATGACGATCTGCCACCCTTGGATGAAATCTCCCGTGGAGGAATATTTAGCTCCTGAGGCATTACCATTGGCGGCAAGCAAAGTATTGACACCGATGCAAGTATATGAGGATCCACATGTCCTGGAATATGAGGTTGTCATTCATGAGGACAACCCCGATGGCCCTATTTTTGATGTTTGCGATGATTTGAGGACAAATCACTTTCAAGAGGAGGGGAATGATGAGAATACGAGGAAGGCCGACGAAATCATTAATGAGATATGGGCCCAAGCCCATTCGTGGAAGCCCATCAAAGATGACCCACTTTCTAGAAGGATCCGGTCAAGAGATAATGTTGGGTCTATTCTAGAAGAATCGGATTGCATGGAAATTCAAAGGGCAAAATCCTTTCCTTTTGAAATCTTTTGATTATTTATTTTGTTCAGCATTTAATTTCCTTGTTGGGTACTGTTCACGTCCAGGTCTAGAGTTAGGCAAATAAAGAATATTTCTTTACTTTATTTTGGTACTGTTCACGTCCAAAATATAGTTCCTTAAATAGGTTGTTGTTTTAGGCAACTAAGGAGTTATTTCCTTAGTCTTCCTTTTTGGTTTAGGCGACAAGTATGTTAGGAAATAAGGAAATTTATTTCCTTATTTGTCTTATGTGTTTTAGGCAAGCTAGGATTTAATTCCTTGCCTAATTTCGAATTTTAATTAGGTTTCTATGTTAGGTTTTATTTCCTAGTTATTTCCAGCCCTATAAATAGGAGCCTCTTGCAATGTAATTGGAACAACTTTGATGAATATATTTTGGTGAGGTTTAATTCTCTTTGGTTCTTTGAAGAACTTCTCGAACTTATCGGGATTTTCCCGTGGCGTTCAACTCGACTTATCAAACGGATTTCCATCCCGTTTGTGGCGTCTTCACTATACCGAGGTTCTTGCTTTCCTAAGCAACGGGTCGAGGTTCCATTCGAATCCATCCTAGAGACGATCTTGGGTTCCTTATAGTTGTTGGGTCTTGTTACGGGTTAACGGGGTTCACATCACTTATGAGGTGATAAGCTATTGGAATGGATTAGATAAGCAAGAGAGCTTATGAAGTGATAGGTTAGGTGAGAGAGAAAAACCAAGTTGAAAGTTGGTTGCAAATTAATGAGGAAGTAACTAGGTTGGTTGGAAAGCAACCAAACAAATTAAATGTTAGTCAAGGAAGGCTTTTACGTGAAAGGCTATGAGGAGAAATTGGAAAGCCAAAGTGAAGTGCCATGTGATGTGTAAGAGGTGTGTAAGAAGTGTAAGATTGATAAGACAACACATGGATGCAAAAGAGAAGAGAAAAAGCAAGGGAGAGGAAGGCGTTTACGTTGGAATGCATGTGAGGAGAGAGAGAAGGAATTCAAATGCAAGACAAGCTTTTGGAAGACAAGTGATGTGAGATAAAAAGGTGAAAGGAAATAAAAGAGAGAGAGAAGACTAAGACGTTTGCTTGGTCGGCCAACACCCCCCCCCCCATTCATCCCCTCTTCCTCTTTCTTTTTCTCTCTTGTCAACTCACCCTCTCAAGCCTTGTGTCATAGCATTTACTCCCCTTGGGAGACTCAATCTCTCACACCTCTCTTGCAAATGCCATGACCGAAATTCACATCTCACCTCACACTCCAATTCTTCCTCATTTGGCCGAACCCCTCATTGCTCTCAACTCTCTCCCATTTTCAAGCACTTGGCCGAACCATCCCCTAGAGTTCAAGGTTTGTTCCTTTTCATCTTCCACCTAAACCACATTCTTCTAGCTTACCAAATCTCATTCTAAAAGCCAAGTTAAACCTCTTTTGTTGTAGACAAAAATCTCTCTGGTGCAAACACAATCCTTCCTTGAAAACCCTAGCCATTTGACACCATTTCTCTTCAAGCTTACCATGTTCTCTTAACCACCATAGAACTTCCTTTTAAATCAAGCTTGGACATTTCTAAGGAGGGTGGACCGAAACTTTGAAGGAGGTGAAGTTAGGAAGAGTTGGTAAAGGTTGAAGGTAAGTTTGGTTTTATTGATGATCTTGCCTTAAGCTTCACAAATACTAACCAAAGGTACTTTATTTTCTAGGTTCTCAAGCTTGGATAGTCATCAAGGTAAGAACAATGTGATGTTGTTGGTTTAGCATAAGTGACCGAATGAGTTATGTGTAGATCTTGAAGTTTAGGTCGTAATATGTCTTGATGTTGTTGGATCTTGAATGCTTAAGAACCCTAGGTTGTTTACATGCTAGATCTAACCATGGAAACCTTAGATCTAAGGTTGTATGTAAAGGAAAAATGCAAATGGAGACCAATGCATGTTAAGGAAGCTAGATCTAGGTCTTGATGTGTTGGTTTGATGAAAGTTGATTATTTTGTTTAGATCTATGGATGTTAGTGTGTATAAAGTGTGGATCTAATGTTGATGGAATTATTTGATGAAAAGATTAAGTGTATGCATGCTAGTTAGGTCACAAATGCAAAGGATATGCATGTTATAATTTTTAGCATGAAAAAGGTGATATTTTGAGGTATGGCCGAATATGATATGCTTAGAATTTTATGTATAGTTTTGTATATGTTTAAATCTGGACATTGGCCATGATATGTGCAAGAATTATGACCCCAATGCTTGGTAGATGATTATGTTAAGTATTAGATGCATGCATATTGAAGGAAACAAAAGAAACTTAATCGTTTGGGTGAAAATATGAGTTGGCCGAAAGTTATACATTGTATTGGTGCCTTGACTTATAGACATTAGGTTGTGAAATTTGTTGAATGGAGGATGGGATCACCATTGGAGTAAAAGTTGTGACTAATTGGTGTATAAAATAGTGATGGCCGAATGTTGCAAGAAAATATAACCTAAGTGCAATTTATAAATAAATGGATTATCGTTGTTGTGATAGATATAGAAATTAGGGTGTAATCTAGTTGGAACAAATATTGAAGAACCATGATCTTTTAATAATTATTATTTGGAACCCTAGTTAAGTTTTACTCAGGATCAATTGAGGTTTAAGTCCAAGTTAAGATTTAATCATGAATAATTTATTAATAGTTTGATATACGGTTTTAATGGAGTACGTGTAATAAAAAGAGACTTAGGTTTAATTCTAAACCTATGAATATTATTTAACCCTAATCGAGGCATGTACATGGATAAATATATTTTTATTTCAATAAAAATATTAACGATTTAATAAACTAAGGTTTGAATATTTGTTAAGGAAAAGAATAAAATATTTTTAAATGATTAAATGAATTTCAGTAATATGTATATATATATATATATATATATATATATATATATATATATATATATATATATATATCTTTGGTTGATGACCGATTTCAAAATGAAATATTTAATGATTGCATACTATTCTTAAAGTCTAAGAAATATTTGAATCGCTTGTAGGCGATCCACGTGTCTGTATACACGAACAAAGAAGACCAAGAGTAAGTGGATACTGTAAGTGGACAGTAAGTATTCTTTTCAAAACTGGAATGACACACTGCATCGTTTCATGAACAAGCATGAATTTTAAGCAAGCATGAATTTTTAAGCAAGCATGACATAACATGTGCATTGCATGAATTTTTCAAGAAGAAAGTTTTATGCAATGATTTTATGGAAAAAATATGAGAAGTTTTATGAAACGATAAGTTAAGATAAGGGGCACTGGTCGGTACCGTACCATCAAGGTGGACTCCCATACCGAAGGACAAATGTGAGAAGGATGGGTGAATCCACGAGGCTGTGCAAACCACACTGAAGGACATTGAGAAGGTGTGGTGCCTCCAAGGGTCATGTCTAGCCACTGAAGGACATTGAGAAGGTGCGCTAGCTGACCGTATGTAAGGTCTCCAAGGGAATTCGGGGATGGTTCCGAAGGGAACGCACAACCCTGACTTCAGGGGTTAAATGGAGCGAGCCCACAAATAAGAAATATGAAATGATTATGAAAAGGCCAAGAGTGGCACAAGTATGAATAAGAAAGATCTTCAAAGGCCAAGGGCCGATTTCACGATCAAACATGAAAGAGATATTCTCAAGGGCCTGGGGCCAACTTCAAGCAAGAGCATATGCATATCCATGAGCATGCATGTGCATCACGAATCAAGTTTATTCTCTTTCATGATTATGCAAGTACAAATCAAGAGCATGTGTTAAGTTTTATGTCTTTCCCTTACTGAGTCTTTTTGACTCACGTTTTTAAAATGTGTCATTCCAGATGCCTCAGGTGAAGAGAGTCAGGAGGACTACCTGACCTAGAAGTTCAAGAATTTATGTTTCATACTTTTGTTGATAGTGGCTTGATTGTCACTAGTTGATTTTTACATGTTATGTATGTCTTGTATGAGACCTTAATGAGAACCCTAATTATGTAAGTTTAGCTCGAACCCCTCGCGATCCTGTATGTTTCCGCCGTAATCAAGTAAAAATATAAGTAAGAACGCTGTAGCCATCCGGAGGATAGCTCGCGGCTGTCACGGTCCCTGCGGGATGCCGTTCGGGGCGTGACAAAGGGAGAATCAAATTTGAAATGTGAAGTTGAAATGCTAAGGGGTGGGAGTGAAGATTTCGTAGGAAGCAATTTGAGTCTCCCAAGATTCATTTATGGCAATGACAATGACAATGAGATGTTCAAAATGACAAGAGGGAAAAAAGAAAAAAAAATGGGGATGAATTTGGGGTGAGCTTGGCCGACCAATGCATGGTCTTTTCTCTCTTTTTTCTCCTCACTTTCTCTCGCATCATCTCTTGTCCCCTCAAGCTTGCTATCCACGTGAAGCCCTTTGCATCTTCATTTGATTTTCTCTCATTTCTCTTCCTTTGTCTTGTCTTCTCACTTAATTGCTTATCTTATCTCTTCTTTGCAACTCACATGGTCCACAAACTTTTTGACTTTTCACTCCTCCTTACATCTTCACGTGAATGTCCTTGTCTTAAAGCTCATTTATGTTGTTTGGTTACAATACAACTAACTTAGTTACTTGTCTCACCTAACTATCAAGTTAGTTATTTTTGTCACACCTAACTTATCTCTCATAAGCACTTTAGCTTATCTAGTTCAAATCCATAACTTATCAACTTATAAGCATGTCAACCTATCTCAAGATAATTGCTCTAGCCTATCTTCTTTACGATAGCCATAACAACCTATTATCTTAAAAGCTCTCTAGCTTATCACTATGCTAGCTTATCACTATGATAAGCAAGTGTGCTTATCATTTAAATTCTCTTCAAACTTATCATATGCTTAGTAGCTTATCATCTAATATTCCTAATGATAATTCAACACTACTAATTAAGGCCACATAATGATGATATATGCTACCTATTAAAGGCACACCAAAAAATATTCAAATACTTAAAGGAATTTCATGATTTTTCTATTTAATTATTTTCGGCCAATATATATATAAATATTTAATCATAATTTAATTTCATGGATTATGGAATATACTAAGCAAATGAAAAATATAAATCCATAAGAGAAACTTACCTTGCAAGTTTCGGTTCTTTAAGGAAATTAAAATTTAAACTCGCACTAAACTTCCATAATGAGAAAGAAATTATTTAAGGAAAAATTCATGAAATACAATATCATATTAGTTAATGTACCTTAACATAAAGCTTAGGTCATACATTGGCAAAAAATATGGCCTCATAATTTAAATTAAAGCTAATACATAGAAAATAACAAAAGAAATAAACGGGGGTCTCACATCCTCCCCTCCTTATAAAAATTCCGACTCCGGAATTTCTTTACCACCAATAGTTTTGTCTTGACTGCCAGGGTGCAGGACCATATGGGTAGGGGCGAACACTCGTGCTTGCCCCACTACTATTTTCCCCCTGATAAATGATATCTGGGAATTACTCCCTGTCCAAGATTGTGATCTAGCTCCTTGGTTCGGTTCTTCTAAACTAGGGTCATGGATCACGTTTTCGGGTGGTCCAAGATACCTAGGTCTAGATTCAACTTCTTGCGAGGAAAGATATGTCTCAGATGTAGCATCCTGAGCTCTAATTCTCCTACGATGTCTTCTCTCAGAACATCGCCTAGGGGTACACTCATGCCTCGGGTTATTTCGCCTAGGCTCTTCCTGAGGTCGATCTCTTTCTACATTAGGCATTGGATCCTGTTCCATAGGGTCCTCTTCCGGATCCTCCTCTGGATCCTCCTCAAAATTTTCTGGTAAATGGTTCTCAAGGGAATAGCATTTATTGGCGACTCTGGCCAATAAAGGTTTTCCAGATATCCAGAGTAATCTAGGGATAGGGGTTGCCCCCACCTGGAGGGTCCAGACTGGTCTTCTGCCGGAGGTGGCGGGGGCTGGTATGTCCCCACCATACCTTCTTGCCAATAGGGTACATGAGGCTGGTATGCTCTCCTTGGGTCTTCTCTATCGGACTCACGGGATGCACGAGTCGGAGCCACATGGCTTCCCGACGGTCTCGTCGAACCCTGAGATCTAGGGTTGATTCGGAACAAACTACAGTACTCGCGTGCCGTCATCCTTCTCTGAGATGGGGTGTCGGACTGCTGGGAACGTGGGGGTCGGCTACCCGGTGGCATCTGACATCACAATACAATGGTCAATCGTGTGCATATATATAATATCAACATATATCACAAAGAATTAACATTCTTTTTGCAAAGGAAATCAATCATAAATAGCAGACATTGCACAATCAATCCATATCAGTCTATTCAAGAAAAGGGAAGCAATATTCAAATTTCAATCTCCTCTCAACTGGGGGTACTTTTCATACATATCGCGCTCTAAATCCTAGGATGCCTCCTCTACCCCATGGTTTCTCCACAGAACCTTTACAAGCAGTATTACCTTCGTCCACAAATGTTGCTCCTTTCTATCGAGAATCCTTACTGGCTCTTCTACATAGGTAAGGTTCTCCTTGATCTGCAGAGGTTCATATTCTAATACATGAGTGGGGTCAGATACATACTTGCGTAGGAGCGACACATGGAATACATCGTGGACTCCTACAATGGATGGCGGTAATGTTAATCTATATGGCACTGGTCCAACGCGCTCCAGGATCTCGAAAGGTCCTATAAACCTGGGTTGAAGCTTCCCTTTCTTTCCGAATCGCGCTACCCCCTTCGTTGGAGAAATCTTTAAAAACACTTTACTTCCCTCAATTTAGTTATTTTTGTCACACCTAACTTATCTCTCATAAGCACTTTAGCTTATCTAGTTCAAATCCATAACTTATCAACATATAAGCATGACAACCTATCTCAAGATAATTGCTCTAGCCTATCTCTACGATAGCCATAACAACCTATTATCTTAAAAGCTCTCTAGCTTATCACTATGCTAGCTTATCACTATGATAAACAAGTGTGCTTATCATTTAAATTCTCTTCAAACTTATAATATGCCTAGTAGCTTATTATCTAATATTTCTAATGATAATTCAACACTACTAATTAAGGCCAGATAATGATGATATATGCTACCTATTAATGGCACACAAAAAATATTCAAATACTTAAAGGAATTTCATGATTTTTCTATTTAATTATTTTCGGCCAATATATATATAAATCTTTTATCATAATTTAATTTCATGGATTATGGAATATACTAAGCAAATGAAAAATATAAATCCATAAGAGAAACTTACCTTGCAAGTTTCGGTTCTTTAAGGAAATTAAAATTTAAACTCGCATTAAACTTCCATAATGAGAAAGAAATTATTTAAGGAAAAATTCGTGAAATAAAATATCATATTAGTTAATGTACCTTAACATAAAGCTTAGGTCATACATTGGCCAAAAATATGGCCCCATGATTTAAATTAAAGCTAATACATAGAAAATAACAAAAGAAATAAACGGGGTCTCACAGTTTCTCTTAGTTTTTCCGCTGTAGTGTTTTTACTTTTTGTACCGTAGTATGTACATTATACTAAGTGGGTTCTCTTTTGTAATACTTCGGTATTAATAAAAGGTTCTACTTGTGTTTTGCTTAGAATCATGTAATCCTTCCACTGGCTGTAACCTCAGTCATTAAATAGCAGCGTCCATTACTATAAGACATTGCTTGAGGTCTTGACGGTCCGGGCTATTACAAGGAGGTGCTGAAATAACAGGGCATCAGTGAAGGTAGAGAAGCAATTCTGCTCTTCACTCTCTTCAGCTTATTTGTACTTTAACCTATCCAAATATAAAATGACAACACCCTATGCCACAACTACTACATATCCAACCATGTATGAGCGAAATAGATTTCAGATCTTGCCAACACCTCATAACAGAAACTAATCTCATGAAAATCTTCCACCTTTATGGTTCCAAATCACAATTTACAGCAGTACCATGATTATCCCTTCACCAGGCCAATGGCAATGCATTACTTTTTCTCTTAGGCTTTCTATCAAACACCTATGCTACAACAATGTTTCTCTTGAACCTTTTCTCCAATCTGACCGTGTATCCCTATGGATTCTTAAGGGTTCAACACTTGAGGCTTGGTTCTCTAATTAAAACTAACATGCATGCAATCTAAAGGTGAATATAAGACAATAAGCCAAAAGACACAAGACATGATGTGCAAGGTTCGGTCAGCCATAACCGATCATCACAAGGTTCCATTTGCAACCCAACATTACTTCTTCTCCTCCATTCACAACCCTACTAGATCAGTTTTCATGTCTACCTTTCATTCCCAACTCATCAGTACTCATATTCAACATGCAATCAAATAACAAAAATTTCTACACAAAGCCTACAGTTCCTACAATTTCAGATTAGGATTCCAATTTCCCCTTACCTCTAGATTCGCTTGGCAATGCATTTTGATGGAAAATGGACACCTTTCTCCCCTATTTTTCTTTTCTTCTTTGTTCTTTTCTTCTCTCTCCTCTTCTCTTTCTCTTCTCTTTCTCTTCTCTTCCCTCTTCTTCTTCTTCTTCTTCTTCTTCTTCTTCTTCTTCTTCTTCTTCTTCTTCTTCTTCTTCTGCTACTGCTTCGGTGATTTCCTCCCTTGTGTGTGTGCATGAAGGTGAGACTTTTAGTGGTGTGACCAACAGCCGAATGAGGAAGAAAGTGGGGCTTATTCGTGAAATAGAGGGGTGGGGGAAAAGGTCCATCTTGCCCCTATAACATTGTGAATATCGCCTCCCTCCCATTGGGTGAAACATGCGGCTGATTTTCCCCATTTTTTTTCACTTGCCACTTCTTACACACTTGACTCCCTTTCTATTATTTCAAGCAAACATATACTTCTACATATCAAGGCCCTAACATAATTGATCCCAAATAATGGAATTTAACACCATAGGAATTCACAAACAATATAGCATTTTAATGGGTTAAATGGATGTCATGCCCCTGTGGTATGCGGTAATAGCAAATATGCCCCTGAGGTAAACAAAGTCATTTTCATACCCCTGAGGTAAACATTCAGGAGCAAATATGCCCTTCCGTTATGTTTACCTCAGGGGTATGAAAGGGCATATTTGCTCCTGAATGTTTACCTCAGGGGTATGAAAAGGACTTTGTTTACCTCAGGGGTATATTTGCTATTACCGCATACCACAGGGGCATGACATGCATTTAACCCCATTTTAATTATAGCTAAAGATGTAGAAAAATGTGCTAAAGGAAAATCTTACCTTAGATGTGAATTTTAAATCAATTCAACCATACATTTTTTTTCCCAAATATTCATAATAGTTCAGACCTTAAAGAGTAAAGAAGTAAGATTTTAAATGTTCAAATTGACATCGAAGAAGACCTAAACTAAGTGATGCTACTAGTCTCTAAGTCGGGGTCTCACAAGGTGTGTACTAAATAAGTTATAAATTTTTGGGGAAATTACACTTATTACCCTCAAACTACCATACATTTTTCACTTTGTACCCTAAAGTACCACTTTTGTCACATTTCACCCTTAAACTACCATGGAGCAACAATTTGCACCCTCCATCTATAATTTCTGTCAATTTAGACGGAAAGCAAATCATGTGCGTCTCACGTGACTTTTTCCCAACTAATCTTCCATTTTTGTACAAGTGATAATTACACTTATCACCCTTAAACTACCTTATTTTTTTCAATTTGCACCCTCAAACTACCATATTGTTTTCACTTTGCACCCTCATACGATGGGGCAAAATGGGAAGATCATGTGGGAAAAAGTCACGTGAGATAAACTTGATTAGTTTTCCGTCTAAATTGACAGAAATTATGGACGGAGGGTGCAAACTATTGGGGCATGGTAGTTTGAGGTTGAAATGTAACAAAAGTGGTACTTTGGGGTGCAAAGTGAAAAAAATGACAATTTGAGGGTGATAAGTACAATTTCTTCTAAATTTTTTAAGATCAAAGGTTAAGCTGGACATGCATTAGTTCGCTCCAAATTTATCAAAGAAATAGGATCTAGCATAATGTATTTACTCGATAAAACAATTAATTCAAAGTAGGACGTAGGAAAAACAATTATCTGCGCACATTTGGTTCTCTCCGTAAATATTCAGTGGAACAACTTTCCTGGCATCATGGTCATTAGGTTTAGAGCACGATGCACCATTGTATCGAGGGGAACTACTTTTTTTGCGGCATTTAGTTTCTCCTACCCGAACTCAATAGAAATGTGCCAGATCCTTGTCACTTTCAAAACATATATCCGGTTGACCGCTTTAAAATTGGCAGTCGACCGGTACAAAAATTGACGGCGTCTGACGGCAGATTGACGGAAGGACTAAATTTTACAAAGATGAAAGTTCAAGGACTAAAATTTTGAAAGTGAAAGTAAAGGACTAAAATTAAAAAGGGCCCAAAACCTAAGGACTATAAAGCAAATTTCTCGTCCTTCTGTCAGTCTGTAGTTAGACACCGTCAATTTTTATACCGGTCGACCGCCAATTTTGAAGCGGTCGACCGCTTCATGTAGAGGTCGACCGATACAAATTTGACGGCAAACTGACGGCAGACTGATGAAAGGACTAAATTTTACAAAGATGAAAGTTCAAGAACTAAAATTTTGACCCTCTAAAATTCATGACTAAAAATGAAAAGGGCTAAAACTCAAGGACTAAAAATCAAATTTTCCTGCTAAATGGGGCTAAAACGTTGTTCCTTTTACCATTTTTTAATTTGGGTCTAGGGGAAAATCCAGTCTGTTCGGTGCTCGGTGGACCGACTGTAAAAACCAAAAAAATATATCCTACAGCCCAGCCCTGGTAGGCCCAAACAACTTAAGCCCAGCCCAAAACCCGTTAGCCTTACTCGAGTCGCTTCTAGTCTAGTCGAGCTCTCCTTACGCGCAGCTCTCTGCTTCTCTTTCTCCTTCACGCACGTCGAATATGGCCGAAGATAGTTACCCAAAACAAAAAATGGCCGAAGATGATCGGCAGGAGAACCGGCCTGCTATTTTCATGGTGGGATCCTCCAACGTGGCAAACGGACTCTCCTCTCCCGTAATTTTTTTTTTCTTATTCTAAGGTACGGGATGTTCTCTAAAGCTGTACAAGTTGGCTGTTTTCTCTTAATTTCACTGCTTCCTCCGCTTGATATCTCTTAATTGCTCTTCTCTACCTTCCCTTACTATTCTAATTAAGCATTATTGAACCTCTTCGCCCCCCGACTCCATAGTGAAATTTTATGCATCTCAAGTGGCTGACTTTATGTTATAATCTAAATCAAATTGAATATTTTGTTGATTTCTTTAAGTGCTACTTTATCGGTGGTAGGATTACTGTCTGTGGATTTTGATGATGCTTCTGATTCATCGTCCGAAGTACTTGTCCACGGGTACTATTCTGCATTACAAGGTGTATTACTCTCACCATGTTTTGTCGATTATCCTAGCATGCATATTAATTTGCTTTATGAACAGCTGGACCATCGACACAAAGTACTACACAGCTGAGGTTTCTGTATGTATGGCGCACCTTCGCGATGGATTCTCTATTGGGTCATTGTCAATGTTCAACCGCTCGGCTGCCTTGGTGATGGTTTTCAACATGAGTGATGTTAGCCTCTTGCCTTTTGCTTCTATTTGGGAATTGTTTTCTGTTGCTCTTGCTTCACTCATAGTCTGCGATGTGTTTAATTCAATGTATCTCTGTTTTCTCTTCCATTTTGTGCAGTTGTCATCGCTTGTTGCTCTTAAGGACTGGGTAGCTTGCACTGATATTAGGGGTTGTTTGTTTGCCAAAATTTTGGGGAATATTCCCGAAATTTTGGAAATTTTTGTTTTATTGAGATTTATTGGGGTTTGTGAAAAGTAGAGTGTGTTGGTGTAAAAGTTAAAAATTTTGGAGTTTGTTTGGTTTGACCGAATTGTTGAGACCCCAAATTATTGGGGAAACAAACATGTCAGAACTTCGAAATATTGTTGTGTATTGGGAACAAGGTGGATCTCCTTCCAGGGCATCCAGTTCATGCTGAATATAGAAGACGCCTGCAGAAGCTTGGTGACTCCTCTGTCGATTCTCATGCAGAGCTTACTGGCTATGGGATTTCTGAATACGAAGGAAGTGCTTTATTGGGGGATGAAGAGCCTTTGTGGGAAATTAAGAGGTCATGTTTGGAATGGTGCAGTCAGCACAACATCGAATTCATTGAGGCTTGTGCTTCCAATGATGATTTTGACAAATGTAAATCCATTCTTCCCATGAGTTGCAATTTAGCTTGCTGATTTTCAATCGGTCTGATTCCTGATGTTTCCTTATATCCTGTATTAGAAAACACACATGCATGATGAAGGAATATGAAATGCCCTGCACAAGTGCAAACAAAAATGTGTTATTTTGCTGTCATGAGTTGTGACAAACTGTCATCTTTCAATGTCCTGCTACTACCCTCTGTAAGTCTGAACACCATGAATTTTAATTTGAAAGACTACCCACTACCGTGTTGTGATGCTACATGGGTGTCATTCCGTGATGGAAGTGTGTTTGCCCTGATGGAAAGGTTTAAGAAGCTCCTAGATTTTCATGTATGTCTCATGTTGGAGTAAGACATATCATAATGGTCTATTTCTCCAGATAGTTGGTAGTTTTTGAAAACTGGATGGAATTGGTTTAAGCATTATTGTAGACTACAAATGATACACGAAGATACACATGGAAGAATAGATACTTTAGATTCGAAGATACACTATAAGTATAGATACTCTAGATTCTAAGATATACATGCATGCATAGATACTCGATTTCCTAGAACACAGGAAGAATGATAATGGAGCTGGTAGTTAAATGACCCTACAAAATCTGGCCCTCCACATATGTTAATAAATAGGCAAATGCTTCTTTACATTATGCATGGCAATGGTGTGGCCAATACATGGCTATAATTTATTTCTCTTAATAAATAACTTGCCACAAAAGGAGTCGTGCTAGTGACTGTGTCTCAATTAACTACTCTTTATCTCCGTGATTTGGAAGACAAAAACACAAAATTCTCGTCTTCTATCCGATTTATGAAGACACAAATAAGTACACATATCTTCATATGAATGTAGACATATTCTGTAATTGTACAGCTATCTGTTCTCTTTTAGATAATGAAACCGTTCTTAACAGGTTTATCAGTTGATGGTGATTCACGAGGACTTGAGCGTCTCTTCGGGGCTCTTTCTGCTCATATGTGGCCTGGAATGGTCCTGAAATCGGGCAATAAGATAACTGAACCATCATTGCCCGAAAAAGAAGGTGCTCTTTTTCCACCATAATAATTGAGTTTTCCTTTCAGTTTGAATTTTCACTTGCTAGTTACATGGCTAAATTCTCCGATCCTCTATGATCAGACTTGTCTTCAGGAGAATCTGATTATGAATCTGAGTATGAAATCCTGTCTGCGGGTTCAGCTGAACCATGGGATGACATTGATAGAGGATGGGTTTCTGCAAATGGTATTACCCCAGGCTGAATATGGCCAGCGTCAGTGCACAGAATAGCTCTGTCATGGAACTGGATCTAATGCAGAAACGCTGCAGCCTTCAACATCAATGACTCCAGTACAGGACGAGAATGACCAGGGTGTGATACCAGGTGAATCTGAGAATGCTACGGAGCCAGATGAGGGTACACATTGATGGAGCTCAAGGTCCGTTTCAAAGGAACCCGTTCAAGTACCAAGTGGGCCGGTTACAAGGGCACGAGCAAAGAAGTTCAAGGATGCACTCAACGGGCTAATTCAAGAGGCATAGGATCAAGCAAAGGCGTGGAAGCCCATTGAGCATGACCCACGGATTGTCAACGTGATTCAAGTTCTAGAAGAGTCCGAGTAGGGTTTCATTTGACTTGGCAAGAAAATATTCTAGAAGATTCAGATTGCCATTTGAAGAGTGTTTTATTTAAGGCAATTAGGGTTTAGTTCGGTCATGTGTTGGGGTTTAACGTCCAAGCTTTCTTTCCTAGGTTAGTTTCTTATTTTTGGTCGAGTATTATCTTTTTCCATAGTTAGATTTCTATGTTAGGCGTCCAAGTGTTTTGTCAGGCAAGCAAGGATTTCTTTCCTTAATTGCATCATCTGTTTTAGGTGTTAATTAGTTTCCTTTTGTACTAGGTTTAGGCGCCACTTTATTTCCATATTTATGTGTTTCTTTTAGGGTTTTTTTCGTGTCTTGGTTGGCCTATATATAGAGGCCTAAGCTTTGTATTTCGGATTCATTCAATATACACGAATTTTGTGAGGTTTAATTCTCTTTGGTTCTTTGAAGAACTTCTCGAACTTTTCGGGATTTCCCATGGCGTTCAACTTGACTTATCAAACGGATTTCCATCCCCGTTTGTGGCGTCATCATCATACCGAGGTGATGACGTCATTCTAGAAACGGTCTTGGGTTCCATATAGTTGTTGGGTCTCGTTACGAGATAACGGGGTTCACATCATTTGGTATCAGAGCTTTGGTTCTAGTTCGGGTTTGCCTATCCTTTATTTGTTTTTGTTCCTTTGTTTCTTCTTTTCATATCCTTTGCCTACCTTCTCTAATCTCGTTTCTTTGTTTCTGTCCTACAGTCGGCTCATATCAACTACTTAGCTGAAACTTCTTGACTTCTCTATTCAAGCTTTGATTGTGCTGGTTCTTCTCATCTCTTGTTAGAAAGTTTCATATCTTAGTATCTTGAGATCTTGTGCTATTGTTATCAAAGGAAAAGAGAAAGAGACTTGCAAAAGCAGAAGAAAGAAAAGGGTCCGAAAAAAAAAAATTTCGATTGTGTTCCATATATTGGGGTTCCTATTAGTCCGAAAATCTCTTTTCCCCAAATAAGTATTTTTTTTTTCTCCTATGACGAATCACTACCTATTCTAGTTTCCACCTTTCTAATCCATCGTGTTCTTTGTATTCTTGTTCCCTTGATATTCTTGCTTTCTCTGAAAATTCCTTGATTAGTTCTTGCTGAATCGTTGCTGGAAATCTGTGATTGTTTGTTTAGTTCCAAAAGAACTGCAAGAGGATTACCGAGTGGAAAAAGGCAAGAGTGGTGAGATTATTAGAGGGTAAAAGTCATAGATTTGAGAGAAACACGAGTGACAAGTGATCTATATTCTTGAGTGTAAACACGTTAGGGAGCGATTTGAGAGGTCCTTGTTACTTCTTTCCTTCTAACACTATATTTTTGCAGCAATCATGTCTCGTGATAGTGGAAAGAGCGTGGCCGACGATGATACGAGCTTTCCTAATCATAGGTTGCTTATGGAGGCCTTAGTGAGTCAGCTGGACAGAACGCTGAATGAGAAATGAGAATCCTTCCAGGAGACGATAGAGGAGAAAATACGCGAACGGGTAGCTCAGCTGGAGACGAAGCAACCCCAAAACGGCCCCAACTTCCGTAGACAGGAGAGAGCACCACGGAGGGAGGAAAAGGAGTACGGAGAAGAGCCTTACAGATCTGACTTTGAAGAGGAAGCAGATCATGATTTTCATGATGGCTATAGGAGATATAGGGGCGAAGAAACGCTAGGAACCGAGAAGATGACAACGTCAGTGGTATTAAGATGAAGATTCCGTCTTTTCAAGGGAGATCTGATCCGGAAGCTTATCTTGAGTGGGAGAAGAAGATGGAGTTCGTGTTTGATTGCCATAATTACTCCGAAACCAAGAAGGTAAAATTAGCAGTCATTGAGTTTTCTGAGTATGCTATAACTTGGTGGGATCAACTTGTGATAAATAGGAGGCGGAATGGAGAGCGTCCAATAGAGACGTGAGAGACTATGAAGGCGGTCATGAAAAAAGATTTGTTCCAAGCTACTACTACCGGGAGCTGTACAAAAAGTTACAAAGCCTTAAGCAAGGAAGTCGAAGTGTAGAAGACTATTACAAGGAGATGGAGATGGCCATGATCCGTGCAAATATTGAGGAGGATCGGGAGGCTACCATGGCTCGTTTCCTACATGGCCTGAATCGGGAGATTCATGATAAGGTGGAGATGCAACATTATGTGGAGATAGAAGACGTGGTGCATATGACTATCAAAGTGGAGCAGCAGCTCAAGAGAGGGAGTGGGGGACGTGCCAGCCATAATTCTAGTTCTACCTCCTTGAAGCCGAGTTATACCAAGCCCATGGACAAGACACAAGTGTCCAAACCCGAGCCCAAACCCCCTACCACCAGCCACATTTCTCAAGGTAAAACTGAAGCTTCTACTTCTAGAAATCGTGATATCAAGTGTTTTCGTTGTCAAGGCAGGGGACATATAGCAAGCCAATGTCCAAACAAGCAAGTCATGGTGTTGAAGGCCAATGGAGAGATCGTGACCGATAGTAAATAATCTGACACCGACGACATGCCACCCTTGGAGGATGTTTCCGAGGATGAATACATAGCCCCTGATGTGTTGACATTGGTGGCGAGGAGAACCTTGAGCTTGCAAGTAAAAGGAGATGAGGAAGTGCAGCGGGAGAATATCTTTCACACTAGGTGCTACGTCGAAGATAAGGTATGTAATGTGATTATTGATGGAGGCAGTTGTACTAATGTTGCAAGCTTGATTATGGTAGAGAAATTAGGATTGCCCTTGTTGAAACACCCTAAGCCTTATAAGTTGCAATGGCTGAATGATAGTGGAGAAATAAGGGTGAGCAAGCAAGTGTTAGTAGCTTTTCGAATTGGTAAGTACGAAGATGAAGTCTTATGTGATGTAGTCCCAATTCAAGCAGGGCACTTATTACTAGGGCGACCATGGCATTTCGATAGACATGTGAAGCATGATGGCTTTACGAACATGTACCCTTTTGTACTTAATTAGAGACCGATCACTCTTGTACCCTTGACGCCGCAGCAAGTATATGAAGATCAAGTGAGATTACAAAAAGAGAGTGAAAAAAAAGAAAATGAGTGAAAATCAGAGAGTGAGTGAAAATCAGAGACAAAGTGAAAATCCGAGAGAGGCCGACAAAAAAGAGAGAAGATTCGGCCAAGGAGAGAAAATCAGAGAGAGAAAAAAAATTCTATGCAAAAGTGAGTGAGGTCAAGCGAGCGATGCTCTCGAGTCAGCCAATGATTGTACTTTTGTACAAAGAGACATTTTTTAACACTAACGAACTTGACCCTACTTTGCCTAGTTCTATTGTTTCTCTTTTGCAGGAATTTGAGGATGTCTTCCCCGAGGAGATACCACATGGGTTACCTCCAACCCGAGGGATTGAACATCTAATAGATTTTGTCCCCGGTGCAGCAATTCCAAACCGACCAGCATATAGGAGCAATCCCGAGGAGACCAAGGAGCTTCAAAGGGAAGTCAGCGAGTTGTTGGAGAAAGGACACGTGAGGGAGAGCATGAGTACATGTACGGTTCCGGTCTTACTTGTACCTAAGAAGGATGGGTCGTGGAGAATGTGCGTTGATTGCCGAGTCATCAACAACATCACGGTAAAGTATCGTCATCATATTCCTCGTTTAGATGACATGTTAGATGAGTTGCATGGTTCTTGTGTGTTTTCGAAAATTGATTTGAAGAGTGGATATCATCAAATTAGAGTAAAAGGAGACAAATTGAAAACAGCTTTTAAAACAAAATATGGTTTGTATGAATGGTTAGTTATGCCTTTTGGATTGACTAACGCCCCGAGTACTTTTAAGAGACTTATGAACCATGTTTTGCGTGCCTTTATAGGTAGATTCGTTGTTGTTTACTTTGATGATATACTCATTTATAGCAAAAATATGGATGATCATGTAGCACACTTGAAATCTGTTTTGGATGTGCTTCGGAAAGAAAAATTGTTTGCTAATATGAAGAAGTGCACTTTTTACACCGATAAGCTTGTATTCTTGGGATTTGTTGTTAGTGCACAAGGTATACAGGTTGATGAAGAGAAGGTACGTGCAATTCAAGAATGGCCGAGTCCCACAAGTGTAGGTGAGGTTCGTAGTTTTCATGGCCTTGCCAGTTTTTACCGGCGGTTCGTGAAGGACTTTAGTAGCATAGCCGCACCACTTACCGAAGTAATCAAGAAGAACGTGGAATTTCAATGGGGAGACGCGCAAGAGAAGACGTTTCAATTACTTAAAGAGAAGCTAACCCATGCTCCTTTATTGTCTTTGCCTAACTTTTCCAAAACATTTAAAATTGAATGTGATGCTTCAGGTATTGGCATTGGCGCAGTTCTTATGCAGGACGGACGACCACTTTCTTATTTCAGCGAGAAACTAAGCGGGACAGCCTTAAACTATCCCACCTATGACAAGGAGCTTTACGCACTAGTCCGGGCCTTGGAAACATGGCAGCACTACCTATGGCATAAGGAATTCGTGATTCATACCGATCATGAATCCTTGAAACATTTGAAGGGCCAACACAAGCTAAACAAAAGGCATGCGCGTTGGGTGGAGTTCATTGAGACGTTTCCATACGTCATTCGGTATAAGCAAGGTAAGGAGAATGTGGTAGCCGATGCCCTTTCTCGCAGGTATGCTCTACTTTCCACACTAGATGCCAAGTTATTAGGTTTTGAGCATATTAAAAATTTATATCCTGATGACCATGACTTTGGTGATGAATATCGTGCTTGTGAGAAAATTGCATGTGGTAAGTTCTTTAGGCTTGATGGGTTATTGTTCCGAGAAAATAAGCTATGTGTGCCTAATTGTTCAATGCGGGAGTTATTAGTGCAAGAATCCCATGGTGGTGGACTAATGAGACATTTTGGAGTTGCCAAAACCTTAGCTATTTTACAGGAACACTTCTATTGGTCTCACATGAAGCGGAATGTCGAGAGAATTTGTGGTAGGTGTATCACATGTAGACAAGCTAAGTCCAAAGTGCAGGGCAACGGTTTGCATACTCCCTTACCTATTCCTAGTGAGCCTTGGATTGATATTTCCATGGATTTTTTTGCTAGGATTGTGAGACCCCGATTTTCCCCTACGTAATTGCTTATGTATTATTTTATTTTTCCAATGTAATAGTTTTTATTTCTTAATGGGGCTATGTTTTGGCCAATGTATGGCCTAATTTCTTATGATTATGGTATTTCGATTAAAATGAGATTTTATTTCATAAAATCTCTTTAAATAATTAATATGCCATTTTAATGCAAGTACAAATTATATTATGTTAAGAGCCGAAATTTGCAAGTAAGTTCCTCTTTTACAAATTGATATTTTTCATTTACCTACTATGATTCATGGGCCATATAATTCGAATTATGCTTTAATAATTTCCTTGTATAAGCCGAAATTATTAATAGATTAAATAATGAAATTCTTTTGAATACATGGATTAAATATTGTATGTGACATGTAATATTATGATGTGTTCTATATTATTAATAGAATTTCCACATGAATATTCAAATGATAAGCTATGTAGTTATGTGATAAGTTTAGAAATGATTTAATTGATAAGCACACTTGCTTATCATAGAGATAAGCAAGCATGATAAGTTAGGAAACTTTTAGAGTGATAAGGCCTTGTGATTATTGTAGAGATAGGCTAAGGCCATTATCACATGATAAGGTATCATACTTGTAAGGTGATAAGCTATTGGAATGGATAGATAAGTAAGAGAGCTTATAAAGTGATAAGTTAGGTGATAAGTGAAAACTAAGTTGAAAGTTAGTTGCCATTTAATGTGGGAGTAACTAGGTTGGTTGAAAATCAACCAAACTAAGTAAAATACAAGGCATTTACGTGAAAGGCTTTAGGGTGAATTTGAAAAGCCATAAAGTAAGGCCATGTGAAGTGTAAGGAGGTGTAAGAAGGTGTAAGAAGTGTAAGAGTGATAAGACAATGCATTGAAGCAAAAGAGAAGAGAAAAAGTGAGGGAGAAAGAGTGAATGTCGATGGAATGCATGGGAAGAAAGAGAATGTACAAGCTTTGCTAAGGAGACAAGGAAGTGATGTGAGAAAGAGGTGAAAAGAAATAAAAGAAGAGAGAGAAAGGGGGAAGCAAGCTTGGTCGGCAAACACACCCCCCATTCCTCACTTTTCATTTGAAATCTCCCTCTTGTCAATTCACTCTCTCACACTTTGTGTCAATTGCATTGGGAGACTCAATCTCACACAACCCTCTTGCATTTCTCTCTTGACCGAAACACTCAAGCAATTCACTCTCAAACCTCTCCTCTCTTGGCCGAATCTTACAAGCTTACACAACTCTCTCCCTTTTGCTTCCCTTAGCCGAATCTCTCATGCAATGTTCAAGGTTTGCTCTATTTCATCTTGCCTCTAAACCACTTCCATCTAGCTTGCCAAAACCCATTCCAAAAGCCAAGTAAATCTCTCTTGTTGTAGACAAAAATCCTACCTTGAAAACCCTAGTCACTTGACACCATTTCTCTTCAAACTTACCATATTCTCTCAACCACCAAAGAACTTCCTTTAAATCAAGCTTGGTCATTTCTAAGGAGGGTGGACCGAATCTTTGAAGGAGGAAAAGGATAGGAAGAGTTGGTAAAGAGTAAAGGTAAGATTAGTTCATTGATGTTCTTGCCTTAAGCATCACAAGTACTAACCATAGATGTTTTATTTTCTAGGTGCTCAAGCTTGGACAAACAACAAGGTAAGGCTAAAATGATTTTGTTGGGTTAGCATGAGTGGCCGAATGGCCTATGTATAAGATCTTGAAGTTTTATTTTGATAGATGCCTTGATGTTGTTAGATCTTGGATGCTTAGGAACCCTAGGTTGTTTACATGCTAGATCTAACCATGGAAGCCCTAGATCTAAGGTTGTATGTGAAGAAAAACGCAAATGAAGAACAATGTATGCTAAAGGAAGTTAGATCTAAGTTTTGATATGTTGGGTTGATGAAAAATGATATCTTTGTTTAGATCTATGGATATTAGTGTGAATAAAGAGTAGATCTATTGTTGATGGAATTATTTGATAAAAAGGATGAAGTGTATGCATGCTAGTTAAGTCACAAATGCAAAGGATATGCATGATATGATTTTTAGCATGAAAAGGATACATTTTGGGGTAAGGCCGAAAATAAGCTATGTGGATTTTCATGTATAGTTTTGAATATGTGTAGATTTGGACATTGGCCTTTAACATGTGCAAGATTTATGACCTTAAATGCATAGTAGATGATTATGTTAAGTATTGGAAGCATGCATGTTGAAGGAAATAAAGGAAAACTAATCATTGGGTAAAAACATGTGTTGGCCGAATGCCATGAGTATAGTGTATGGTAATGGTGCTTTGAATTATAGATATTAGGTTGTGAAATTGTTGATTGGAGGATGGGATCACCCTTGGAGAAAAAGTTGTGATTTAATTGGTGCATAAATGGTAGTGGCCGAAAGTTGCAAGAAAAGTTAACCCTAAGTGCAATTCATGATTTATGTATTTTTATTGTTGTGTTGGATAAGAAAATTAGAGTTAGGCTAGTTGGAATAAAATTTGTAGAGCCATGATCTTTTATTAAATATTATTGGAACCCTAGTTAAGTTTTACTCGGGTTTTGTTTGAGGTTTAAAGTCTAAGTTAAGATTTAATCATGAATAAATTATTAATAGTTAGATATAAGGTTTAATGTAGTACGTGTAATAAAAAGAGACTTAGGTTTAAATCTAAACCTATGAGTATTATTTAACCCTAATCGAGACATGTACACGGATAAATATATTTTTATTTCAATAAAAATATTAATGATTTAATAAGCTAAGTTTTGAATATTTAAGGAAAAGAATAAAATAATTATTTTTTTTATTAAATAAATTTCAGTGATATGTATATATAGATATATATATATATCTTCGATTGATGACTGATTTCAAAAGAAATGATTTCATAATTCTTAAAGTCTAAAAGAATATTTGAATCGCTTGTAGGCGATCCACGTGTCTGTATACACGAACAAGAAGACCAAGTGTAAGTGGATACTGTAAGTGTACAGTAAGTATTTCTTTTCAAAACTGGAATGACACACTGCATCGTTTCATGAACACGTATGGATTTTAAGAAAGCATGACATGATATGAATTTCATGAACAAACATGAATTTTAAGCAAGTATGAATTTTAAGCAAGCATGACATGACATGTGCATTGCATGAATTTTTCAAGAAGAAAATTATGCAATGATTTTTATGGAAAGAATATGAGAAGTTTTATGAAACGATAAGTTAAGATTAAGGGCACCGGTCGGTACCGTACCATCAAGTTGGACTCCCATACCGAATGACATTTATGAGAAGGATGGGTGAATCCAAGAGGCTGTGCAAGCCACACTGAAGGACATTGAGAAGGTGTGGTGCCTCCAAGGGTCGTGTCTAGCCATCAGGCCCGGGGCCACTTCAAGGGCTAGCTCGACCAGATGTAAAGTCTCTAAGGGAATTCGGGGACGGTTCCGAAGGGAACGCACAACCCTGACTTCAGGGGTCAAATGGAGCGAGCCCACAAGTAAAAGACATGAAATAATTATGATAAGGCCAACAAGGGCACAAGTACGAAATGAATGATTTTTAAGGGCCAAGGGCCAGTTTTACAAGCGAGTATGAAAGAAAGTGGTTTTCAAGGGCCTGGGGCCGAAAACACTAAGCAAGAGCATATGCATAATTCATGAGCACGCATATGCATCAGTTATCAAGTTTTCTTTCTTTCATGATTAAGCAAGCATGAGTCAAGAGCATGATTTAAGTTTTACGTTTTTCCCTTACTGAGTCTTTTTGACTCACGTTTTTAAAACTGTGTCATTCCAGATGTATCAGGTGAAGAGAGTCAGGAGGACTACCTGACCTAGATGCCCAAGATGTTAAGTTTCGCATTTTGTTGATAGTGACATGAGCGTCACTAATTGGGTTCTAATATGTTTAAATATTTGTTTTGTATGAATTTAATGAGAACCCTGATTATGTAAGTATTTGCTCAAACCCCTCGCGATCCTGTACGTTTCCGCCGTAATCAAGTGAGAAAATAAGTAAGAACGCTGGAGCCATCCGGGGGATAGCTCGCGGCTGTCACGGTCCCTGCGGGATGCCGTTCGGGGCGTGACAAGGATTGCCTAGGACTAAACGTGGAAGAGATTCGATTTTTGTGGTCTTGGATAGATTTTCTAAGATGACACATTTTATTCCATGTCACAAAACGGATGATGCGTCGCATGTTGCTGATCTATTCTTTAGGGAAATTGTAAGACTACATGGCATGCCTAGGACGATTGTCGCGGATAGAGATGCTAAATTCTTGAGCTATTTTTGGAAGACTTTCTGGTGTAAGTTAGGCACTAAGTTATTGTTTTCTACTACTTGTCACCCACAAACGGATTGTCAAACTGAAGTTGTCAATAGGACTTAGTCCACTTTATTAAGAGCGATCATTAAAAAGAACAGTAAAACTTGGGAAGAATGTTTACCACATGTTGAGTTTGCCTATAATAGAGCCGTTCATTCTGCTACTCAATTTTCTCCATTTGAAATAGTATATGGTTTTAATCCTTTGACTCCATTGGACTTATCTCCTTTGTCTGTCGCTGAACATGTTAATTTAGATGGCAAAAGGAAAGCTGACTTTGTTAAGCAGATTCACGAGCAAGCGAGACTCAACATTGGGCGACGAACGGAGCAGTATGCAAAACAAGCCAATAAGGGTCGTCACAAGATAGTTTTTGA
Source organism: Myrica gale (assembly GCA_963930655.1). Lineage (NCBI taxonomy): Eukaryota > Viridiplantae > Streptophyta > Magnoliopsida > Fagales > Myricaceae > Myrica > Myrica gale. The sequence continues at coordinate 15,302,414 of OZ005610.1, read as the reverse complement.
ACCCGGCGATTGGCCGGTGGCCTCCGTGTACTAAGACATATATTAGTTTCGCAAAACAAGCCTTCATGTACTAAGACACACTAGTTTCGAAAAACAATAAAATTGGCCGGTGGCCTCCGTGTACTAAGACATATATTAGTTTGGAAAAACAATAACACAGGCCAGATGACCTACATACAATAAGACACATACAAGTTTTAAAAAATAATAACATGGGCTAGATGTCCTCCATGCACTAAGATGCATACTAGTCTCAAAAAACAATAACACCGGCCAAATTGCTTCTATGCACTAAGACACAAACAAGTTTTGAAAACAATAACACGGGCCCGATGGCCACCACACATTATGACACGTACTACTTTAACAATAACAATGACCAGATGGCCTCCCTGCAGTAGGACACATAATAGTTTTGAAAAACAGTATAACACGGGCCATATGGCCTCCATACACTAATAAAAATATTAGTTTTGGAAACCAATATAACACGGTGCATATGGCCTCCGTGCACTAAGACATATTAGTTTTGAAAAAAGGATTAATGACCAGTTTAGTCCTTAGGTTTTGCACTCATTTTTAAAATCGTACCTAGGTTTTCATTTTAATCAATTTTGTCCCTAGTTTATTTTTGTTTATCAATTTGATCCTCATGTTTACCTCCGTTAGTAACATGTCCAGTTAGCTAACGGTCATCCATGTCACACCCAATCAGATAATGACACGTGTACCAAAATTTATTGAAAAAATGTCACATCAAAAGTTTTGTGCCACATCAGTAAAATAAAGATATTACAAAAAAATAAATAATTTTTTTATGAAATAAATAATTTTATAAAGTTTAAAATTGAAATATTAAAATTTCTCATTTATTTTAAAAAATAGGAGAGTGGAGTAGAGAGCCACCCTGCTCGCCAGGGAAGGGCTCCCCTTTGCGAGGTGGCCCTGGGCCACCCCTGCACAGGGGAGCTGCGGGGTGGCTCGCTGCCATTCCTCGCAGAACTAGCCACCCCGGCGACGTGGATCTGGGCTCCCTATTGCTGTGGTGGCCACCTCTTAGCAGGGGACCCTCCACACAATTAATTTATTGTATCCTTAGACCTGAGAGCTTTTATGCAAATCTGTTTGTTGTGTACTTGTACTTTAACCGGGTTATTTGGTGATGATCTTTCTGATAGTTTATGCGGAATTAAACGAAAACTAACAACATGTTTTCAACAAAACATCAAACATGATTATGATTACAATTTCTGAATCGATTCCATTCCTGACACAAGAATTTAGGAACCTACAAACCTTAAGCCGCTTTACGATCCAATCCAAAGCTCCAGCAATTTAGAACAACTCAAATGTGTTGCCTCCTAAGGGATTTATGTCACTCCCTCTCGTTATCGGGATTTCCCTAATAGGTTATGATGACCAACCCCTTGAATATAATAGTTATATTTATAGGCCTCGGAAACCCTAGAGAGAGCATGAGACATAAGATCCTTAGGGATCTCAAATTTCAGTCGTAGGATAAAACTGAAGAACTCTTCTTCTAATACAATTAGAGCTTCTATTAATTACAATCAAATCCACCAACATATTGTAATTGACCCCTGGAATTTGAGATTATTGCAAATATCCCCATTTAAATACAAATAGTTCCTTCCACCACACTATATTTCATATGAGATATAATGACTGGATTAATCAATTGGTTATCGAGGGCACATAATTCTAACACTTTCTAGGTCAAATATTCCAAACAATGTTGAGTCTTGTATATGATAAATGAGCTTGTATAAATGCTCAACAAGGAATCCATCATTCTCTTTGTGAGACAGTATATTCAGTATACTGTATAGATTTGGATTCGAAAAGAAATCACTGGTCAGTGGACTTGCGAAAATGATAGCCTACAAATAGGCACCTATCAGTTCTTCATCCCAGCTTATCCACATTAAACCTTTTAACCCGAGCTGGACAACCCCATATCTTAATATGTTTTAGACTTGGCTTCTTGCCAGTCCATAAATGGGGTATTAGGAACTGATTTTATAGAGATCTTGTTTAACAAGTAAACAACGGTCTCCAAACCATGTCCCCAAAATGATATGGGCAACTCAGATATGCTCATCATAGAACGAACCATATCCAATAGGGTTCGATTCCTTTTCTCTGCAACACCATTATGCTGTGGTGTGAGTTGAGATATGATTCCATTATCTTTAAGATAAACTTTAAAATCAACCAAGAGGTATTTGCCTCCCCTATCAGAGCGAATCATTTTAATGGAATTTCCAATCTGTTTCTCAACTTCATTGTGGAATTCCTTTAATTTTTCAAAAGATTTCGATTTATGTTTCATCAGGTATAGATAAGCATACCTGGAATAATCATCAATGAAAGTAATAAAATAAGAGATGTTATGTGGTTGAAGGGACCATAAACATCAGTATGTATTAATCCTAAAACTTCTGTGGTTCTTATTCCTTTTCCTGTAAAAGGACTTTTGGTCATCTTTCCTTGCAAGCAGGGCTCACAGATTGGATAGGGCTCAATTTTCAGAAATTGCAATGTCTCATCCCTTACCAATCTATTGATCCTATCTATATTGGCATGACCACGTCTTAGATGCCACAAGTAGGTTGGATTAACATCCATTTTCCTTTTAATGGATAACACACTGGAATCATCATTCTCAACAATATTCAAAGAATTATCAACATTTAAAAGATAAAGACCATCATAAATAATTCCAGAAGCAATAAATTTATTTTGAAACTTTATAACAAGTTCTGAATTGAAAAGAAACGAATATGCCGATAAAACAAGTTTCGAAACAGAAATCAAATTTCTACGTACTTCTGTAACATAAAGATAATCTTCTAGAATCAAAATTCTATTATTAGATAATTCTAAACTAAACGCTCCAATGGCGGTCGCTGCAACAGTTGCACCTGTCCCCATCTTAAGGATCAGCTCCCCTTCATGGAGCTTTCTGGTCTCCTTGAACCCCTGCAACATATTGCAGATGTGAGATGTAGAACTAGAATCCACACACCATGAATTAAATGGATCATCCATTAAATTCAATTTAATTACAAGCATATTAGATACACCTTCAGAAGGTTTGCCTTTTTTAAGAGAAACTAAGTCAACTCGGCAGTTTCTCTTCTAGTGACTGGGCTTGCTGCAATAGAAACAATTCCCTTTGCCTTTATTCTTGTCACCTCTGTTTCCTTGTCCACCTTGAACAATCTTAGCTACCTGAAACCCCTTATTATTTTTCTTGAATTTCTTAAACTTGTGTTTCAGTTTCATAGAGGCATTTGATCTCTCTGTGACCATCACAGTAAGTTTGTCCTTCTTGATGAGATCTTGAGCTGACTGCAATATATTAAGCAGCTCTGACAATGTCACAATCATCTTGTTCATATTGTAATTAAGGACAAACTGATTGAAAGAATCAGATAGAGATGAAAGAATGCATCAACTTTTGTGTCACTGTCCATCTCGGCTCCCAAAAAATCAAGTTCGTTGATGGAAGGAGTCATCTTCAAGACATGATCCCGAACTGGGCTTCCTTCCACCATTTTCGTGGACATCAGATTCTTCATAGCATTTTGCCTAGCAAATCTGCTCTGCTCTCCAAATCTGCTTGCAAAACATTTGAGATTGAAGCCATAATATAACACTTTGCCATATTATCATCATCATGCCACTTGTTAAAGACTTTCTTTTCTTCCTCAGAGGTTAGAACATAACCGATCTTATTGGCTAAAAGAACAATCATAAGATTTCTCTTCCAATCAACATAATTTGGTCCTGTCAACTGATTGTTATCCATATTCCTAGCCAAAGGATTAAAAGTCATTTTGAATCGGCAAAATCATTCACATATATTTCCATTAGATTCAGACTTTTGAATAACTAATGGTACCACCCATTCGAACAATAAACAGATATATCAAATATATCACAATAATGAGAAATATAACATTTATATTTATGACATTCTAAATGGGTATCGAGAACCTCTACCTTACATACAACAACAAATCCATTTAGGTACTCATTGTAAACATCTTGTAAAGGCGAATAGCTACTATTCATCAAAATTTACATCATATGCAAAATATTTAAGACATTTGTGATTCTCAATTTAGTAGACACTCCCACTAAGATGTAGACACTTATCTTCCCAAGAGATAAACAAGAAAATTTTACAAAATTAAAATCGGTTTTACACATTTTGGCTTCAACCAATTTTAATCAAGCAAAACTCTCATTTATTGATAATAGAGACCATAGGAAAAATTACAATAATTAATATTATTTAGCACCAAAAATTAGAAGAAAAAATTCCTTCTTTTTTTTTAAAAAAAATCCGGTCAAACCAGGTCAACACAAGTCAAACCGATCTGACCCGTTGACCCACCGGTCCGGGTTTGACCCGGACCGGTCATGGGTAATGGCTGAGTCAAAACCCGGACCGGTAATGGGTAATGGCTGAGTCAAACTCGGACTTGGGTTGGGATACGGGCCCGAGTCCAACCTGTGACCCATTAGGGCCCAGCCCGTGCGGTGCAGCACTCCTCTCCCCCCTTTTTTTTGATGACCTAGCCCAACGTTTGGGCTGCGCTTCTGGCGCTTGGGTCGGGTAGGGCGTTTGGCCCAAGTAGGCGACCCGCTTTTGCGGCTTAAAAGCCTCTCACACCCGTGTAAGACACGGGTGTGCTAGTGGTGGTCCACGGACTTATGGCCGCCGGACCTTCACCTACTCCGGTCAGAGGGCTGCTCAGTCACACTGGGCACCCCTCCGGCCAGTGGTGCGGCGGCTGCCGTCCTCATGGCCGCCGGCCACACTTTTGAACAGTTAATGGAAAATATCATCGGGAGAAGAATTCTTACATCTCGCATATTCTTATAAATAAAATTCTATTTAATCATATGTCATATGCGTTTATAAACTAAGAGAAACAAATCTTTTCTCATTGACGTGATTTCAAAAATCGTGAAAGGCTTTAATTTTTCAATAAAAATTAACAAGGTTCATATAATCCAACAATTGTAATCATGTGAACCTATGCTCTGATACCACTGATAGTTTATGCGGAATTAAACTAAAACTAATATGTTTTCAACAAAACATCAAACAGGATTATGATTACAATTTCGAATTCGATTCCATACCTGACACAAGAATTTAGGAACCTACTAACCTTAAGCCGCTTTACGAACCAATCCAATGCTCGAGCAATTCAGAACAACAACTCAAATGTGTTGCCTCCTAAGGGATTTATGTCAATCCCTCGTTATCAGGATTTCCCTAATAGGTTCTGATGGCCAACCCCTTTGAATATAACAATTATGTTTCTAGGCTTTGGAAAACCCTAGAGAGAGCATGAGACATAAGATCCTTAGGGATCTCAAATTTCAGCCGTAGGATAAAACTGAAGAACTCTTCTTCTAACACAATTCGAGTTCTACTAATTACAATCAAGTCAATCAACATATTGTCATTGATACCTGAAATTTGAGATTATTGCAAATATGCCCCTTTTACATACAAATAATTCTTTCCACCATACTATATTCCATATGAGATATTAAGACTGGATTAATCAAATGGATATCGAGGGCATATAATTGTAACACTTTCTAGGTCAAATATTCCAGACGGTGTTGAGTCTTGTATATATAAATGAGCTTGTATAAATGCTCAACAAAGAATCCACCAGTCTCTTTGTGAGATAGTATTTGTCACGTCCCAAACGCCATCCCGCAGGGACCGTGACAGCCGCGAGCAATCTTCAGGAAAGCTCCAGCGTTCGTACATTCATCATACTTACAGCGGAAAAATACAGAATCGCGAGAGAAGCGAGCCAACTCATATCATGATTAAGTTATCAATAAACTTGCATCTTAATACATACATAACATGTTTTAACATTAACAAGTGACTGATCTCATCGATCAAGTCACAACAACAAAACATAGAATAATCTTTTTTCTAAGTCAGGTAGTCCTCCTGACTTACTTCTCCTGAGGCATCTGGAATGACACAATTTTAAAAACGTGAGTCAAAAAGACTCAGTAAGGGAAAAACATAACTTTAAAACATGCTCTTGACTTTAACTTGCTTAATCATGAGAAATCATAATTCATGATGCACGTGCATTTCATGAGTATGCATATGCTCTTACTTGTAGACATAAACTTGTTCTTAAAATTGGCCCCTGGCCCTTGAAAACATTTCCTTCATAACTTGTGGGCTACTTACGCTCCAATTAACCCCTGGTGTCCGGGTTGTGCGTTCCCATCGGAACCGTCTCCCTTACCCTTGGGGACATTTCATTTGGTCGAGCTAGCCCGTAGTTGCCCCAGGCCTGATGGCTAGACACGACCCTTGGAGGCCCACACCTTCTCATTGTCCTTCAGTGTGGTTTGCACAGCCTCTTAGGATTCACCCATCCTTCTCGCATTCGTCCTTCGGTATGGGTGTTCATCATGAAGGTACGGTACCGACCAAAGCCCTTTGACTTAACTTATCTTTCCATACGACATTGCATAAAAATTCACTTTAGAAAAATCATGCAATGCTCATGCCATGCCATGCTTGCTCGAAATATCATGCTTGTTCATGAATCAATGCAGTGTGTCTGATGAGAATCCGAGCAAGACTTTGAATGGAGTAGTTCATCCCGTACAGCGGGATACGAGAGCCCGAGACAAGGATTTCAAAGACACACTCATTGAACTCAGTAAGGAGATATGGGCCCAAGCCCATTCGTGGAGGCCCATTCAAGATGATGCACGGCCCATTCAAGATGATGCACATTCTAGAAGGATCCGGCCAAGAGACAAATATGGCTCTATTCTAGAAGATTCAGATTGCATGGCCATTTTAAGCTCCAAATCATTTCCATTCATGGTTTTTTGACATGATGGTCGGCCATCACCCTATTGCCATTTGAAGAGTGTTTTATTTAAGGCAATTAGGGTTTAGTTCGGCCATGTGGGGGATTAGTGACTCAACTAAAAATGATTAGCGAATTACTCCCAAGCGTAGGAGGTTGTCAAGTAATACTAGGGAAGTCCTAGGTCATCTCCACAAGGAACGATGTGTTCAATCTTTCATTCTCATCACCATTACGATAAGAGAAAACTATGTTCTATTTACAATGAAAATGATATTTACAAAGGGAAAAGTTTGGTTTTAGGTTACCATCCATGATTTTTGAGATTTTTGATTTGTGATTAATCTAAATGCTAGGAGACTAATGAAAGATTAACAATCAAACACGATAATTAAATAGCATGAGATGAAATTAATAAACGCAAACTTAAATACTAATATAACATTAAAGAAATAAAATAGAACTTTAATCATTCAACCAAAGCAAAACTCAAATCTAAAGATTAAAAGGAACATGGCATTCGATCCAATCTCAAATCTGGAATATTTTTGCAACTAAAGTGAAAGTGCAATAATAATAGAAGGTTCGATCAACACAACAGCAAGATAATGCAATGAAAATAACTCTAAAATAAAGAACCAAATGCAACAAGATATATTCTCAAGGTTGTGAAGAAAAACAAGCCAAAGCTTTTGGTCTCTACGGGTTGCAGCAATGAACAATGGAATGAGTTGGAGGAGAATCATTGGCAGCAAGCAAAAGTCTCTCCAGCCACCAAGACCACCGAACCCAGCCAAAAGAAAAACTAAAGTTGCCGAGTGAATAACTAAAGCAGCCGAAAGAAAAACTAAAAACAGTTGAAAGAAAACTACAGCCGCCGAATGAATAGAACAAGAGCACCGAATAGTTAAGCTGCTGAAAAACTTAAGCGAATGAATAACTAAGCAGCCGAATAGTTAAGCTAGAGCAGATGAAAAAGAAACTAAGCCGCCCAAATGAAAAACAAAAGCACCGAATAGTGAAAACCTAAAGCAAATAAAAAAAAGGGAAATTGACAGTTCAGTCCCTAGGTTTATACCCCTTTGGCAAAATGGTCCCTCAGTTTTAAAATTCAAATTTAAGGCCCTTAAACTTAATACTTTTGACGTAGAGGTCCTTCCGTTACGTTTCCGTCAATAAACTTAACGGAAGTACAATACACGTCAGGGAGAATCCAACCTGGCACGAAATATTCGTTTAAAATAGAAGCACTGCTACAGATATTTTCATCTTTTTACAACCGAGCAACAAGTAACAAAAACCTAATGTTCTGCATCTCTTTCTTTCTGAAGAAGAAGAAGACTACGACGAAGATCGACGAAGGACTCTGGAGGGTAGCCATCGATGCAATCCTTCCACACATTTCCATCGCCCAAATCCCTCACCACCTCCCACAGAAAGCTTATCATGAATACTTTGTCGTCCTTCTTGAGCCTTTTCTTGGCCTCCATGTACCCCAGAACATACCAAAAGCTACTAGCCAACGTGTTCCCAAACCGGTGCAGTGTCATCCTTGCCGACTCTAGATCATGCTCGCTTAGTCCTAGGCTCAACCCAATGCCATCTATGACAGCCTTTCCACCCGTGTGGAGCCAAAAATGATCAACACCAGTCTTAAAGTTGATGACAGGCTTGGTTCCCTTATTGCTCTTCCTCATTTTCCAGAGAAGAGTGACAATCGTAAACCTAGCCAGTTCCCTCACTGGAAAAATCTTGGGTGCTATCTCCCTCAGGTTATCTACAAAAGCTTGTGTAGCAACATTTGGGAACATAAATATTTAAGGTAAAAGAGCAGTATGTAAGAACACTCTTAAGCCATAGCCAAACTAGGGGAACATAAATATTTAAGGTGAAGCTGATTCTCTAACGTTTGCGATTCAGGTGACCATCAAAATGGTGGAGCAGATATTGGATGACCTTTTTGGGGAAAAATCTTCATATTCTTCATGTTGATATCTGTCAATTTGTTTTGCCGCGGAATCCCTTCCACTTCAGAGAAAGAAGCGTGGTGCCGGGGGAAGAGTAGAGAAGCTATGGATTTGATAATGGATTCAAACATCATCCTCTTCATAAATATTCTCAGTCCCCCGTGGTTCCCCAGGGCCACTTCCCCGTCTACGTGGGCGACGAGATGGAGCGGTTCGTGGTGTCGGCGGAGCTCCTCAACCACCCGATCTTCGTCAAGCTGCTCAACAAGTCGGCTCAGGAGTACGGATACGAGCAGAAAGGCGTCCTCCGCATCCCCTGCCACGTGCTCGTCTTCGAGCGCATCATCGAGGCCCTCCGTCTTGGCAGCGACCAGTCGCGTGACCTCCACGACCTCCTCAATTAATTAATCTCCGACGAATTCTTCTGAGCATCTCGGTTTCGCTTCTCCACAATTTTTACAACTTTTTTCAGAGACTGTCAGTGAGCTTAGGAGAGAGAAGAGACAGGTTCGATATGGTGACTTAGGGGGGATCATTTTTTTCCTTATTTTTGTAAATATACTTTGCGATCTTCGTCGTAGTCTTATTCTTCTTCAGAAAGAAAGAGATGCAGAACATTAGGTTTTTGTTACTTGTTGCTCGGTTGTAAAAAGATGAAAATATCTGTAGCAGTGCTTCTATTTTAAACGAATATTTAGTGCCAGGTTGGATTCTCCCTGACGTGTCCGTTAAGTTTATTGACCGAAACGTAACGGAAGGACCTCTACATCAAAAAGTAAATTTGAATTTTAAGGGCCTTAAATTTGAATTTTAAAATTGAGGGACCATTTTGCCAAAGGAGTATAAACCTAGGGACTAAACTGCCAATTTCCCTAAAAAAAAGCTAAAGGCAGCCGAATGCAAAAGAACTAAAGCTCCGAATGAAAATCTCAAAAGCAGCCGAATGAAAAATATCTAAAGCACCGAATAGTTGAAAAGTAAAGCGAATGAAGAACAAGAGCAGCCGAATGAAAATGAGCAAGAGCCGCCGCCGAATGAAAAACAACTAGGTCTAGGTCACCGAAAAAGTTGCTGCCTAATCAATCAAAAAAGAAGAACTGCCGAATAATAGATTGTTGCCTTCCCCCAAAACCCTACATATCTTCCGTGACTTTCTTCCGCCTAATAAAACAAAGGCCTACCTACTCAAAATAAAAACTGCTGCATCTCCCCTTTGCCGAGACTCCTCTCTTCACGTAAGACCCAGCCTTTTTTGTCCACCGCACCAACGAAGGGCACGGGCCTCCTTTTCTTCGGCCCATCTTCTGTTTCAAGGCTCCAGCCCATGTGAAGCTTCGGGCCTTCTTTTGTTTCAAGTCTTCAGCCTTTTCTTTCAAGTTTCTGTTTCAAGGCTCCAGCCCATGTGTAAGCTTCTCCAGCTAGCTCTTTCTTTCCCTTTAGAATGTTTGGTCTCCTTTTTCTAAAAATCTCGGCTCCACACGCTTTGCCCAAGCCTTTTCTTTCAAGATGTCTTTCTTAGGTTAGTTTATTATTTTGGTCGAGTAATTATCATATTTCCTTAAGTAGAATTCTATTTTAGGCGTCCAAAGGTTAGTTAGGCAAGCAAGAAATTGTTTCCATAATTGCTCTCTTTGTTTTAGGTAAGCAAGGATTTCTTTCCTTGTTCAAAAATGCCTTACTCGACCAGCCCTTGTTGCCTAGGTTAGATTTATTTCCTTGTTATTTCTAGCTTATAAATAGGAGCCTCTTGCATTGTAATTCGAACAACTTTGATCAATATTTTTGTGAGGTTTAATTCTCCTTGGTTCTTTGAAGAACTTCTCGAACTTATCGGGATTTTCCCGTGGCGTTCAACTCGACTTATCAAACGGATTTCCATCCCGTTTGTGGCATCTTCACCATACCAAGGTTCTTGCTTTCCTAAGCAACGGGTCGAGGTTCCATTCGAATCCATGCTAGAAACGATCTTGGGTTCCCTATAGTTGTTGGGTCTCGTTACAGGATAACGAGGTTCACATCAGTGTCATTCCAGTTTTCATAAAAGTGTAAGTTTCTACTTACAATTTCCACTTACCTCGGTCTCCTTGATTATGAATAAAGGTACGAAGATCGCTTACAAGCGATTCAAACACTTCTTAGTTACTAGGAATTAAGTACAAAATCATACAAGATAAATATTTGTATATGACTCGGTTTTTCCCAAAAATATATTTCTGAAAGATATTATATCATTCTCAAGGGTTTACATAGAAAACTCTTATTAATCATTTAATAAAAGTATTTAACAAATCAACATATCCTATTAGCATCTAAGTCCAAGATTGATAATCCAATGGTACCAAAATTCAAGTTTTGCTAATTACCTTAACAAGTAACAATCCGAAGTCTAAGTTCCTTCATTTATACTTAACTAACTTGCAAGATATCTCTTAATACTAAATCTAGGTTTTAATCTCTAATTCATTTAGCCAAAATATTAATTTTACTTATACATCACATGAAATTACATTTTAAATTACTAATTGTTTGCCCATTAGGGTTTCCTTCACTACATCAATCGACCATGCTCAATTTCAAGTGTTCCTTGTCTACAATTTCTTTTCCAATGGTGAATCAAGGGGGAGATTCGGTCACCAAAGAAGAGAAACAAACTAGAGCTTAGAGAAGGGTTTTGGTTGCAAGAAGAAGGAAACAAGACTTAAGCCCAAAGAGAGAAGTTTCGGTCAAGTGAGAAAAAGAGAAGGAGAGTTGAATGAAAGTGCTATTCGGCCAAGGCAAATGTGAAGTTGAAATGTGAAGGGGTGGGGGTGAATTCGTAGAAAGCAAATTGGGTCTTCCTAGATTCAATTATGACAATGATAATGACAAGAGAGTTGAAAATGACAAGAGGATAGAAAGGGGGGTGAATCTTGGTGGGTTGGCCGACCAATGCATGGTCCCTTTCACTCCTTTTCTCTCACTTTCTCTCTCCTCATCCCTTTGTCCCCCCAAGCCAAGCCTCCCACGTGAAGCTCCTTGCCCATTTCACTTCAATTGCTCTCTTTTTGGCTTAGCTTTCATGTGGACATCCATTTCATAGCTTTTCTGTTCTTTTGTCTTGTCTTATCAATTAAATGTTTATCTTATCTCTTCACATGGACCACAACTTTTAAGACTTTTCCACCTCTCCATGCTCTTCACGTGAATGACCTTATCTTTTGGTTTGATTCTTGCTTAGTTCATTTATGTTGTTTGGTTCCAACTCAACTAACTTAGTTACTCTTGTCACACACATATGTATTCCAACTTATCTCCTATAAGCACTTTAGCTTATCTAGTTCAAATCCATAACTTATCAACTTATAAGCATGGTAACCTATCTCAAGATAATTGCTCTAGCCTATCTCTAAGATAGCCACAACAACCTATTATCTTAAAAGCTCTCTAGCTTATCACTATGATAAGCAAGCGTGCTTATCAATTAAATCCTCTTCATGCTTATCATATATTTAATAGCTTATCATATAATATCTCTAATGATAATTCAAAACTAATAATTAAGGCCACATAATGATGATCAATGCTACCTATTAGAGACACACAAAAATATTTAAATACTTACATGAATTTCATGATTTTCTACTTAATTATTTTCGGCCATAATATGTAAATCTCTCTTCATAATTTAATTTCATGGATTATGGGATATACTAAGCAAATGAAAAATATAAATCCATAAAAGAAACTTACCTAGCAAATTTCGGATCTTAGGGAAAATAAAATTTAAACTTGCACTAAACTTCTACAATGAAAAAGAAATTATTTAAAGAAAAATTCTTGAAATAAAATTTCATAATAGTTAATGTACCTGAAACATAAAGCTTAGGTCATACATTGGCCAAAAATATGGCCCCATAATTTAAATTAAAAGCTAATACATTGGAAATAACAAAAGAGATAAACGGGGTCTCACAATATTTCAGTATATCTGTATAGATTTGGACTCGAAAAGAAATCGCTTGATGGAAATCAAGGTACATCGTTGGAGGATCCAATTCCAGTTCCCATTGGGCCGGTTATGAGGGCACGAGCCAAGAAGTTTAAGGAGCTACTCAATTGGCTGATTCAAGCGGCATGGGCTCAAGCAAATTCATGGAGGCCCATTGAACAAGACCCACGTGGCCCACAAAGGAGTGTCAATGTGATACACGTTCTAGAAGCTGAGCAAGACTGATTTACACGCCACCTTTATTCCAAAATTGGCTTGGACGTGAATGGCTATGTTAGGAACCTTTTTCTTCCCATATTAGTTCGGATGGTGTAGCTGATTTGTTGCCCTAATTTTGTTTTCTTTTTGGTTTAGGCACCAAGTTTTATTTCCTTTGGAATAGAGTTTGTTTTAGGCGTCAATAAGTTACCTTACTTGCTAGGGTTAGCCGCCACATTATTGCCATAATTATGTGTCTTTTAGGGTTTTTTCGTGTCTTGGTCGAACTATATATAGAGGCCTAAGCTTTGTATTTCGAATTCATTCAATATACACGACTTTTGTGAGATTTATTCTCTTTCGTTCTTTGAAGAAATTCTCGAACTTATCGGGATTTCCCGTGGAGTTCAACTCGACTTATCAAACGGATTTCCATCCCTGTTTGTGGCGTCATCACCATACCGAGGTTCTTGCTTTCCTAAGCAACGGGTCGAGGTTCCATTCGAATCCATTCTAGAAACGATCTTGGGTTCCCTATAGTTGTTGGGTCTCGTTACGGGATAACGGGGTTTATAGCTCGACCCGTTGCTTAGGAAAACAAGAACCTCGGTATGGTGATGACGCTACAAACGGGGATGGAAATCCGTTTGATAAGTCGAGTTTAACGCCACGGGAAATTCCGATAAGTTCGAGAAGTTCTTCAAAGAACCAAAGAGAATTAAACCTCACAAAATTCGTGTCTATTGAATGCCTTCGAAATACAAACTTAGGCCTCTATATATAGGCCATCTAAGACACGAAAAACCCTAAATGAGACACTCACAAATATGGCAATAATGGGCCGACTAACCCTAGCAAATAAGGTAACTTATTGACACCTAAAACAAACTCGATTACTAAGGAAATAAAACTTGGCACCTAAACCAAAAAGGAAACAAAATTAGGAAACCAAATCAGCTACACCATCCGAACTACTATGGAAAGAAAAATGCTCCTAACATTGCCATTCACGTCCAAGCCAATTATGGAATAAAGGTGGCGTGTAAATCATGTAGATCAGCCTTGCTCAGCTTCTAGAACGTGTATCACATTGACACTCCTTTGTGGGCCACGTGGGTCTTGTTCAATGGGCCTCCATGAATTTGCTTGAGCCCATGCCGCTTGAATCAGCCCATTGAGTAGCTCCTTAAACTTCTTGGCTCGTGCCCTCGTAACCGGCCCAATGGGAACTGGAATTGGATCCTCCAACGATGTACCGTGATTTCCATCATTCCCCTCCTCTTGAAAAGGATTGGCCCTCAAATCTTCACCTACATCAAATGGACTCAAATCAGTAACATTGGAAATGGCACTGACGTTATACTCACCAGGTAAGTCTAGCTTGTAGGCGTTGTCGTTGATGCGCTCTAGGATTTGAAAAGGTTCATCTCCTCGGGGAAGCAATTTTGAACTTCTTTTGGATGGGAATCTTCCCTTCTGCATATGTAACCAAACCCAATCTCCGGGTTCAAACAGCATCTTGTGACGTCCCTTGTTGGCATGTTTTACATGTTGCTCCGTTCGTCGCTCAATGTTGAGTCTTGCCTTCTCATGGATCTGCTTGACAAAATCAGCTTTCTTTTTGCCGTCTAAATTAACATGTTTGTTTAGTCACAGCCAAATGAGACAAATCCAATGGGGTGGATTAAAGGATTAAAACGTACACAATTTCAAAGGGTGAAAATTGAGTAGCAGAATGAACGACTCTATTATAAGCAAACTCAACATGTGGTAAACACTCTTCCCATGTTTTAATATTCTTTCTAATGATCGCCCTCAACAAAGTAGACAAAGTCCTATTGACAACTTCAGTTTGACCATCAGTTTCTGGGTGGCACGTAGTGGAAAATAATAACTTAGTACCTAGTTTGCACCACAAAGTCTTCCAAAAATAGGTCAAGAATTTAGCATCTCTATCTGAAACAATCGTCCTAGGCATGCCATGTAATCTTACAATCTCCCTAAAGAACAAATCAGCAACATGTGAGGCATTATCCGTTTTGTGACATGGAATAAAATGTGTCATCTTAGAGAATCTGTCCACAACAACAAAAATTGAATCTCCTCCTCGTTTAGTTCTAGGCAATCCTAACACGAAATCCATTGAAATATCAATCCAAGGCTCACTAGGGATAGGTAAAGGAGTATACAATCCGTGGGGCTTCACTTTGGACATAGCTTGCCTACATGTGACACATCTTCCACAAATTCTTTCAACATCTCGTTTCATGTGCGGCCAATAGAAGTATTCCTGTAAAACAGCTAAAGTCTTGGCAACTTCGAAATATCCCATTAATCCCCCTCCATGATATTCTTGCACTAATAATTCCCTCAATGAACAATTAGGCACACATTTTTTATTCTCCCGAAATAAGAATCCATCAAGCCTTAAGAACTTACCACACGAGGTTTTCTCACACGCTCTATATTCCTCACAAAATTCCCGGTCATCAGGGTATACATTCTTAATATGTTCAAAACCAAGCAATTTTGCATCAAGTGTGGAAAGTAATGCATACCTGCGAGAAAGTGCATCGGCGACCACATTCTCCTTACCTTGCTTGTATCGAATGACTTATGGAAACGTCTCAATGAATTCCACCCATCGCGCATGCCTTTTGTTAAGCTTGTATCGAATCCCAAACTGATGTGTGGAAAGTAATGCATACCTTCGAGAAGTTCTTCAAAGAACTAAAGAGAATTAAACCTCACAAAAGTCGTGTATATTGAATGATTTCGAAATAAAACTTAAGCCCTCTATATATAGGCCAAACCAAGACACGAAAAACCCTAAAGGAAACACTCCTAAATATGGAAAACAACTCCTAAATATGGAAAACAAGTGGCGCCTAAACCTAGTACAAAAGGAAACTAATTAACACCTAAAACAGCTGATGCAATTAAGGAAAGAAATCCTTGCTTGCCTAACAAAACACTTGGACGCCTAACATAGAAATCTAATTATGGAATGTGATAATATTGGGCCAAAAATAAGAAAGTAACCTAAGAAAGACATCTTGGCCGAACTAAACCCCCACATGGCCGAACTAAACCCTAATTGCCTTAAATAAAACACTCGTCAAATGGCAATAGGGTGATGGCCGACCATCATGTCAAAAGACCATGAATGGAAATGATTTGGAGCTTGAAATAGCCATGCAATCTGAATCTTCTAGAATAGAGCCATAATTGTCTTTTGGCCGGATTCTTCTAGAATGTGCATCATCTTGAATGGGCCGTGCATCCTCTTGAATGGGCCTCCACGAATGGGCTTGGGCCCATATCTCTTTACTGAGTTCAACGAGTGCGTCTTTGAACTCCTTGTCTCGGGCTCTCGTATCCGGCTGTATGTGATGAACTACTTCATTCAAAGTCTTGCTCGGATTCTCATCATTCCCCTCCTCTTGAAAAGGATTTGTCCTCAAATCTTCACCTACATCAAAAGGACGGAGATCAGAAATCTGAAAAACTAGCACTTTTATTGTCTTTACCTGATAACTCCAGCTTGTAAATGTTGATTTTGATTTGCACGAAGACTTTGAAAGAACCACCGCCCCTTGTAAGTACTTTGGGACGACTTGGCCATGTCTCTAAGGCTTGCATCAGTGCATGCAACTCCTTTGCCTAAGTTGGGTATTTGAAAGTTGGTCCTCGTAGCTGCTCACTGAAATAATCCATTGGTTGTTCTTCTTGCCTACGGGCTGTGATTATGCTAATACCTGAAGCACCACATGTCAAGTTGAACGGTTTATTCAGGTTAGATAAAGATAATAAAGAAGTATCGGGGCACTCCTGTTTGAGTAATGGCAGCGCCTTCGCTTGTTCTTCTTCCCATCGAAATCTAACATTCTTCTTGGTCACATCGGTAAGGATTATGATGAATCGGGGAATAGGAGGCCGATACTTTACCATTATTTTGTGGATGACTTGGTGATTATCGCTCGTTCTCCATGTCACATCCTTATACTCCTGCAAAATAGAGACAATAGAACTAGGCATGGAAGGATCAATTTCATTAGTGTTTAAAACTGCCTTTTTGTACAAAGGTACAATCGTAAGCTGGTTTGACGGAGTGGCTTGCTTGCTCTCGCTCACTTTTGCCTTGGAATTCTCTTTTCTCTCGGATTTTCTCTCCATGGCCGAATCTTCTATCTCTTTTGTGTTGGCCTCTCTCGGATTTTCACTCTCTCTTGGATTTTCTCTCATTCTCTGATTTTCACTCGCTCCCTGTTTTTCACTCACTCTCTGATTTTCACTCACTCTCTGATTTTCACTCATTTTCTTTTTCTCACTCCCTTTCTTTTTCTCACTCTTTTTCTTTTGATCACTCTCTTGCTGCAACCTCACTTGATCTTCATATACTTGCTTTGGTGTTAATGGAACAAGAGTGATTGGCTTCTGATTAAGTACAAAAGAGTACTTATTCGTAAAGCCATCATGCTTGACACGTCGGTCGAATTGCCATGGTCGCCCTAGCAATAAGTGTTCGGCTTGCATTGGTACTACATCACATAAGACTTCATCTTCGTACTTACCAATCCTAATAGCTACTAACACTTGCTTGTCCACCCTTATTTCTCCACTATCGTTCAGCCATTGCAACTTGTAAGGCCTAGGGTGCTTCAACAAGGGCAATCCTAATTTCCCTACCATAATCAAGCTTGCAACATTAGTACAACTACCTCCATCAATAATCACACTACATACCTTGTCTTTGACGTAGCACCTAGTGTGAAAGATATTCTCCCGTTGCACTTCCTTATCTCCTATTGCTTGCAAACTCAAGGCTCTCCTTGCCACCAAGGTCAACGCATCGGGGGCTGCATATTCCTCCTCGGAAACATCCTCCAATGGTGGCATGTGGTCGGTGTCAGATTCTTCACTATCGGTCACGATCTCTCCATTGGCCTTCAATACCATGACTTGCTTGTTTGGACATTGGCTGGCTATATGTCCCCTGCCTTGACATCGAAAACATTTGATATCACGATTTCTAGAAGTAGAAGCTTCATTTTTACCTTGAGAAGTGTGGCTGGGGATAGGGGTTTTGGACTCTTGTGACTTGTCCATGGGCTTGGTGTAGGTTGGCTTGGAAAAAGTAGCATTCGAACTATGGCTTGCACGTCCCCCACTTCCTCTCTGGAGTTGCCGCTCCACTTTGATAGCCATATGCACCATGTCTTCTATCTCCACATAATGTTGCATCTCCACCCTGGATCTCCCGGTTCAAACCATGTAGGAAACGAGCCATGGTAGCCTCTTCGTCCTCCTCAACATTTGCACGGGTCATGGCCATCTCCATCTCCTTGTAATAGTCTTCTACACTTCGGCTTCCTTGCTTAAGGCTTTGTAACTTTTTGTACAGCTCCCGGTAGTAGTGGCTTGGAACAAACCGTTTTCTCATGACCGCCTTCATGGCATCCCATGTCTCTATTGGACGTTCTCCATTCCGCTTCCTATTTATCACAAGTTGATCCCACCAAGTTATAGCATACTCAGAAAATTAAATGACTGCTAATTTTACCTTCTTGGTTTCGGAGTAATTATGGCAATCAAGCACGAACTCCATCTTCTTCTCCCACTCAAGATAGGCTTCCGGATCAGATCTCCCTTGGAAAGACGGAATCTTCATCTTGATACCACTGAAATTGTTATCTTCTCGAATCCTAGCTTCTCTTCGTCCTCCATATCTCCTATAGCCAATATGAAAATCACGATCTGCTTCCTCTCCAAAGTCAGATCTGTAAGGCTCTTCTTCGTAGTCTCTTTCCCCCCTCCGTGGTGCTCTCTTCCCGTCTACGGAAGTTGCGGTCGTTTTGGGGTTGTTTTGTCTCCAGCTGGGCTATTCGTTCGTTTGTGCGCTCCACCGTCTCGTGGACTGACTCTATTTCCGCCTTCAGAGATTTCTCCAGGCGACTCACCAAGGCCTCCATGAGTAATCTATGTTCAGCAAGGCTCGTATCATCGCTGGCAATGCTCTTTCCACTATCACAAGTCATGACTGCTGCCAAAACAATGTTAGAAATAAAATAAAAAAAATGACCTCACAAATCTCTCCCTTACGTGTCTCACTCAAGGATAGGGTCTCTAGTCACTCGTATTTCACACACAATATACGGCTTTTACCCTCTATTAATCTTATTACCACTCTTGCCTTTTTCACTTGGTAATCCTCTTGCAGTTCTTTTGGAACTAAACAAACAATCAAAGAATTCCAGCAACGATTCAGCAAGAACTCATCAACGAATTTCAGAGAAAGCAAGATAAATAATATCAAGGGAATAAGAATACAAAGAACACGATGGATTAGAAAGGTGGAAACTAGAGTAGTTAGTGATTCGTTACAGGGGAAAAAAATATACTTGTTTGGGGTAAGGAGATTTTCGGACTAAAAGGGACCCCAATATATGGAAACAATCGAAAATTTTCTTGAAGCACTTTTTTTTTTCGGACCCCTTCCTTTCTTCTTCTTTTGGGAGTCTCTTTCTCTTCTCCTTTGATTAACAATAGCACAAGATCTCAATACACTAAGATATGAAACTTTCGAACAAGAGATAACAAGAACCAGCTCTAGCAAAGCTTGAATAGAGAAGTCAAGAAATTTCGGCTAAGTAGTTGATAGGAGCCGACTGTAGGACAGAAACAAAGGGAAAGAAATTAGAAAAGGTAGTCGAAGGATATGAAAAGAAGAAACAAAGAACGAAAAAAAGGATAAGCAAACCCGAACTAGAACCAAAGCTTTGATACCAAATGATGTGAACCCCGTTATCCCGTAACGAGACCCAACAACTAAAGGGAACCCAAGATCGTTTCTAGCATGGATTCGAAAGGAACCTCGACCCGTTGCTTAGGAAAGCAAGAACCTCGGTATGGTGAAGACGGCACAAACGGGATGGAAATCCGTTTGATAAGTCGAGTTGAACACCACGGAAAATCCCGATAAGTTCGAGAAGTTCTTCAAAGAACCAAAAAGAATTAAAACCTCACAAAAGTCTTGTATATTGAATGATTTCGAAATACAACTTAAGCCTCTATATATAGGCCAAACCAAGACACGAAAAACCCTAAAGGAAACACTCCTAAATATGGAAAACAAGTGGCGCCTAAACCTAGTACAAAAGGAAACTAATTAACACCTAAAACAGCTGATGCAATTAAGGAAAGAAATCCTTGCTTGCCTAACAAAACACTTGGACGCCTAACATAGATATCTAATTATGGAATGTGATAATATTCGGCCAAAAATAAGAAAGTAACCTAAGAAAGACATCTTGGCCGAACTAAACCCCCACATGGCCGAACTAAACCCTAATTGCCGTAAATAAAACACTCTTCAAATGGCAATAGGGTGATGGCCGACCATCATGTCAAAAGACCATGAATGGAAATGATTTGGAGCTTGAAATAGCCATGCAATCTGAATATTCTAGAATAGAGCCATAATTGTCTTTTGGCCGGATTCTACTAGAATGTGCATCATCTTGAATGGGCCGTGCATCCTCTTGAATGAGCCTCCACGAATGGGCTTGGGCCCATATCTCTTTACTGAGTTCAACGAGTGCGTCTTTGAACTCCTTGTCTCGGGCTCTCGTATCCGGCTGTACAGGATGAACTACTTCATTCAAAGTCTTGCTCGGATTCTCATCACAAACTCCTTAGGCCATAGATATTGCTGCCACGTCTCTAAAGCTCGAACCAACGCATACAACTCCTTGTCATATGTTGGGTAGTTTAAGGCTGCCCCGCTGAGCTTCTCGCTGAAGTAGGCTATTGGTCGTCCTTCTTGCATAAGAACGGCGCTTATACCAATACCTGAAGCATCACATTCAATTTCAAACGTTTTAGAAAAATTAGGTAATGACAACAAAGGTGCGTTAGTCAACTTCTCCTTGAGTAATTGAAACTCCTTCTCTTGCTCTTCTCCCCATCAAAATCCAACGTTCTTCTTGATCACTTCTGTAAGTGGTGCGGCTATGCTACTAAAGTCCTTCACGAACCGCCGGTAAAAACTAGCAAGTCCGTGAAAACTACGAACATTACCTACACTCGTGGGACTCAGCCAATCTTGGATTGCATGGATTTTCTCTTCATCAACCTGTATATCTTGTGAACTAACAACAAAGCCCAAAATACAAGCTTATCGGTGTAAAACGTGCACTTTTTCAAATTAGCAAACAACTTCTCTTTCCTTAGCACATCTAACACAGATTTCAGATGTACTACATGATCGTGCATGTTTTTGCTAGAAATGACGATATCATCAAAGTAGACAACAACAAATCTACCTATAAAAGCACGCAAAACATGGTTCATAAGTCTCATAAAGGTGCCCGGGGCATTAGTCAAACCAAAAGGCATAACTAACCATTCATACAAACCATATTTTGTTTTAAAAGCGGTTTTCCACTCATCTCCTTCTTTGATCCTAATTTGATGATAACCTGTAAGACCCCGAAGAAACCCGTGTCTACTTCATTACTAGATGAAGGATTTCATGGCCTATTCTGTATTAAAAGAAACCTTGCTTGGCCAAGGCATGATTTTATGTTAAGAAAATGTATATGTAATTATTTTTGAAATTCTAATATGTGATGTTATGATTTAAATGCCCTGGATGGAATTTAAATTTTATAGTAACCGATTTCATGTTGCTAGATTAATTGTATATTTTCCTTCAATATTCTTGATTTTAAATTTCTAAGGATTTTCTTATGAATGATTCTGGATTATTAAGACTTGCATGTTGGGCTTAGAAACCTCAAATAATGGGCTGATATTGGGCTACCCATTTATGGCCGGTTATTGGATGTAATTGGGCCTTGAAGTTGTGTCTTATGGGCTGCCCAATTACATGTGATGTTGGGCTGCCATGAGGCTTATAACATTTGGGGTATATTGGGCTTATAATGGCATGCTAATGGGCTGCCAAAATAATCATGGAGATGGGCTTTGGAAAGCATGATATTGGGCTGCCATGAAGCCCATGGTAATGGGCCTTGAAATGGTGTTATTGGGCCTTAAGGAAGTTGGACATTGGGCCTAAGCCCTTAGGCTTATGAATTGGGCTTTAGGATATGATGATGGGCCTTGAATTAAGGGCTTAATGGACTGCCCAATGGGCCATGAAAATTAGATTAATAAAGTTAGATTAGTGGAACTAATCCTATTTAAGTTTCCTAAGCAACTAGATTAGGATAAGTAAACTAGGTAGTTAGAATTCAACCAAATGAACTAATTGGTGGAACAAGCCTTTAAGTAAGAGTTGGAATTATGTGGTGGGGGGAGGTACACGTGAAAGACAAAGAGAGATTGAATTTTGTGGTGGGGAGAGTTATACGTGAAAGGCAATAGAGACAAGGGATGAAAAAAGCTGAAAAGTGACATGGAAGAGGAAAAACACCCTTGGCCGAATAGCATGGCTAAGTGCATGCCATTGTCTTACACGCCTATGACCTTCTTTTCCCCTTCATTTGTGTTCAATTGGGGTACCTTAGTCGACCAACACATAGCTAATAGAGAGAAACACAAGCCAAAGCAAACCAAAGAGAAAGAGAGTAGAACCAAAAGTCAAAGGAGAGAAATCAAGGAGAGGCCAAAACCTTGGAACCAAAGGGCTGAGATTTGAGCTGCTGTCAAGGGGATTTTTGTAAAGGGAAGAAGGAGGACAAGGAAGAAGAAGAAAGGAGAAGAAGGAAGTGAAGTAAAAGAGGTGTTGTGCAAAGGAAAAAGAGAAAAGAAACAAAGGAGCACTAAGGTAAAAACCGGATCTTGTTCTTCTCTTGATGGCCAAACTCTCTTGTGTATAGATCTTAGAGTTTGAGTTGTTTTATGCTTGGATATGGTGAGATCTGGAATGATTAAGAACCTTAGGTTGTTTAGTAGGTGAAAGAGAGGATAAGCTTGCAAAGGAACAAAGAGAAGGAAGAAGGAACAACGAGGTAAAATATGGATCTCACATTTTCCTTGCTGACCGAACCCTTTATGTATTGGGATCTTGGGTTTTTATGTTTTATTTTGGTTGGATTTTGATCATGGTTATGTGCAAGTGTTAGATCTGGACATACATGCTTTAGATCTAAGGTTGAATGTTGGAAAACTGTAAGAAATGGACAATGTATGTTAGATGAAGTTAGATCTAAACCTATGTTAGGTTTTGTTGGATGTAAGTTGGATATTTCCTTAAATCTAGGGTTGTTGAGGTGTCTAAAGTGTAGATCTGGTCATGTGGTTATGAATAATGAAGATATGAAGTTGATACATGCAAGATAGGTGATAAAATGCAAAGGATATGCATGTTGTGATTTTGGGTATGAAAAATGTGATGTTTAGGTGTATGGCCGAACCATGTGTGCCCTAAATCTTTGAGAATGATTTTATATATGCTTGGATCTGTTGGTTGACCATACTATGTGTAAGTTTAGTAATCTATTGCATGAAAATCAACCTTGAAATGTGAAGAATGCATGCAAAGCAAAAGAACCGAAGAAAACCTAGTAGTGTTGTGATATTTTGGTGTTGGCCGAATAATGCTATGAGTGATAACTTGTGTTTTGATTTTTAGATCCTAAATTGTGAATCTATTGAATGGAGGAAGGAGTCACCATTGGAGATAAATTGTGATTAAGAACACATAGAACTTGGTGTTAGCCGAATGTCTAATGTGTAGAGACCCTAATTGCAAGTTTGTGATAAATGGTAATATAATTGATCAGGATGGATAAATGAGATTAGGGTTGGCTAATCGGATTAAAAGATGCTTAGAAGTTAGGGTTATAAGGAATTAGCAAAGCCTTGTGTTGAAAGCATGTACTAAAGATTTAATTAGAATAAATAAGTCTTGGCCGAAATTTATTAAATACAAGTGAAGTACACTTGTAAAGATTTTATTAAGTACATTAAATAATGGGAGACTTGGATTTAATCCTAATCTATTAATTATTAATTAAAACCCTAATCGGGAATAGATATATAAATATTTTGTAATAGAGTTTAATAATTAAATAACCTAAGTTTAGATATTATTAGAAGAGTAAATAAAATACTTTAAATGATTAAAAGAATTTCAGTGATATATATATTTAATAATTACGTGCTATTTCTTAAAGTCTAAGAAATATTTGATTCGCTTGTAGGCGATCTACGTGTTTTATACACTACCAAGGAAGACCAAGAGTAAGTGGATACTGTAAGTGGACAGTAAGTGTTTTTTTTTCAAAACTGGAATGACACACTGCATCGTTTCATGAACAAGCATGAGAGTTTAATCGAGCATGACACGACATGTGCATTGCATGAATTTTTCAAGAAGAATGTTTATGCAATGATTTTATGGAAAGACTATGAAAAGTTTTATGAAACGATAAGTTAAGTTAAGGGGCACTGGTCGGACGAATGCGAGAAGGATGGGTGAATCCACGAGGCTGTGCAACCACACTGAAGGACATTGAGAAGGTGTGGGCCTCCAAGGGTCAAGTCTAGCCACTGAAGGACGAATGCGAGAAGGTGCGCTGGCTGACCATATGTAAGGTTCCCAAGGGAATTCGGGGACGGTTCCAAAGGGAACGCACAACCCTGACTTCAGGGGTTAAATGGAGCGAGCCCACAAGTGAAAGATATGAAATGGTTGTGAAAGGCCAAGAGTGGCACAAGTATGAATAAGTGATTTTCAAGGGCCTGAGGCCGAATTTAAGCAAGAGCATATGCATATCCATGACATGCATGTGCATCACTTATCAAGTTCTTTTCTTTCATGATTAAGCAAGCATAAGTCAAGAGCATGTTTCAAAGTTATGTCTTTCCCTTACTGAGTCTTTTTGACTCACGTTTTAAAAATTGTGTCATTTCAGATGCCACAGGTGAAGAGAGTCAGGAGGACTACCTGACTTAGAAGGACCCAGATGATGTTCTTATTTTCGATTATGGTGACCTGATCGATGAGATCCGTCACTAGTTGGATTTTAAAATATTATATATGTTTTGTATGCAAACTTAATGAGAACCCTGATTATGTAAGATTTAGCTCGAATTCCTCGCGATCTTGTATATTTCCGCCGTAAACACGTAAGTAAGTAAGAACGCTGGAGCTATCCGGAGAATAGCTCGCGGCTGTCACAGTCCCTGCGGGGTGCCGTTCGGGGCATGACAGTTAAGTTGGTATCAGAGGATCTGAGGGTAGAGCCGTGAAACATTGGGAACGAGTTAGAACCCTAAACCTTAAAGCATGAGATGTACGTTTAGGGTCAATTATGATAAGAAATTTTGAGGTTGAGATGTTTTAAGCTGAACGATAACCTTGAAGTGCAGGATGGCACCTAGAAGACCAACGAGAAGTCAAGAGCCCGAGGCTCCGGGTATTACCACCGAGGAAGTGTTAAGGCACATGGCTCAGCTCATTGCCGAGCAGGTGCAGCCGGGTACCCATGTTGAAGGGGCCCGAGGACGCCCTGAGGGGTGTACCTTTGATTAATTTAACCGCCAGCACCCGCCAACATACAATGGCAAAGGAGATGCCATACTTGCAGAAAATTGGCTGGTGGAGATGATGGAATTGCTTGAGGTCTTGGGGTGTACCAACGCCCAGAAGCTAAGTTATGCTACCTTCAAGCTGCAAGGGGATGCCAAAAGATGGTGGCAGTCCGAGAAAGTGTTACTGGGCCAGGAGCTGGGGGAACAACCCATAACCTGGGAAAGGTTCTAGCAAGAATTTCTAGACCGATATTTCCCAAGGAAGACCCGAGAAGCAAAAGCAAGGGAGTTCGCTACCCTAACCCAAGGAGCCATGACGGTGGATCAGTACGCGGCCGATTCATGGAATTGGTGCGGTTTGCTCCATACTTTGATGAGAATCCGAGCAAGACCTTGAATGAAGTAGTAGAGCCGGATACGAGAGCCTGAGACAAGGAGTTCAAAGATGCACTCGTTGAACTCAGTAAAGAGATATGGGCCCAAGCCCATATGTGGAGGCCCATTCAAGATGATGCACGACCCATTCAAGATGATGCACACTCTAGAAGGATCCGGCCAAGAGACAAATATGGGACTATTCTAGAAGATTCAGATTGCATGGCTATTTTAAGCTCCAAATCATTTCCATTCATGGTCTTTTGACATGATGGTCGGCCACCACCCTATTGCCATGTGAAGAGAGTTTTATTTAAGGCAATTAGGGTTTAGTTCAGCCATGTGGGGATTTAGTTCGGCCAAGATGTCTTTCTTAGGTTAGTTTATTATTTTGGTCGAGTAATTATCATATTCCATAGTTAGATTCCTATGTTAGGCGCCAAAGGTTTTGTTAGGCAAGAAAGGATTTTTTCCTTAATTGCAGCAGCTGGTTTAGGTGTTATTTAGTTTCCTTTTGAACTAGGTTTAGGCGCCACTTTATTTCCATGTTTAGGAGTGTTTCCATTAGGGTTTTTCGTGTATTGGTTTGGCCTATATATAGAGGCTTGAGTTGTAGTTCGAGATTTTTTTCAATATATACACGGTTTTGTGAGGTTTTAATTCTCTTTGGTTCTTTGACGAACTTCTCGAACTTATCGGGAATTTTCCCGTGGCGTTCAACTCGACTTATCAAACGGATTTCCATCCCGTTTGTGGCGTCTTCACCATACCGAGGTTCTTGCTTTCCTAAGCAACGGGTCGAGGTTCCATTCAAATCCATGCTAGAAACGATCTTGGGTTCCCTATAGTTGTTGAGTCTCGTTACGGGATAACGGGGTTCACATCATACTTAGTACCAGATGAAGAAAGGAAGGCCCGAGAGTTTGAAGAAGGGC
Organism: Myrica gale; assembly: GCA_963930655.1. Classification (NCBI taxonomy): domain Eukaryota; kingdom Viridiplantae; phylum Streptophyta; class Magnoliopsida; order Fagales; family Myricaceae; genus Myrica; species Myrica gale. Next base: position 15,275,539 of record OZ005610.1, on the reverse strand, counting down.
TACACCCATGGGTCTATGACAGGGTGTATAACCATAACCTTAACACCCTAGCCGAGGTGACAGAACGAGCAGTGATAGTGGAAAGAGGACTGCAGAGGATAGCAGCCTATCATGACCAGCAGAAGAGGAAGGCTCCTTCCAACCCAACCACTCCACAGATGCCCTGGAAGAGGAGTAGGCCCGAGTCATCACAGATGCCGACCCAAAGGCCGAACCAGAGGCCTAGTGGAGCTCAGAATGCCGGAGGGAACCAATTTCCTCTGTGCAACAAGTGCAACAGGAGACATCCAGGGGAATGCAGGTAGGGCTTATGTTTTAAGTAAGTAAGTAAGTAAGAACGCTAGAGCTATCCGGAGAATAGCTCGCGGCTGTCACGGTCCCTGAGGGGTGCCGTTCGGGGCGTGACATAACCACTCTTTAAATCAATTTTGGAAAATATGCAAGAACCATGCGGCTCATCTAACATATCATCTAAGCGTGGAATAGGATGACGATACTTCACCGTTAGGTGTCTTTTAGGGTTTTTCGTGTCTTGGTCGGCCTATATATAGAGGCCTATGCTTTGTATTTCGAATTCATTCAATATACACGACTTTTGTGAGATTTATTCTCTTTGTTTCTTTGTGACGTCATCACCATACCGAGGTTCTTGTTTTCCTAAGCAACGGGTCGAGGTTTCATTTGAATCCGTTCTAGAAACGATCTTGGGTTCCCTATAGTTGTTGGGTCTCGTTACGGGATAACGGGGTTCACATCATTCCTCCTGAGTTTAAAGTGGTGCTTCGCCTACAAGCGAGTTAAATACGTTACTTAGACGCTTAGGCAGCACAGTCAAATAGACATACAAAAGTACTCATAGACGTATTCGGTTTCCAAAATTCGTATCTTTGAAATATGACTGCACTACATAAGATTTCTTTTAAACTTTAGCGTGCATAAAACAAATTTGAAAACAATAAACATATACATCAAACAACTTCAACTAGACGTATTCGGTTTTAACTACTATATGCCCAACTTGTATTCAACCTATTACGCTGATTCTTCCCATCAAAATCATTGATTTCAAGACAAAACATTTCATACTAAGAATTCCAAGTCAAAACAACAACTTATTACACGTCTAATTTCTATTCCCTTGTTCCACACTTTTCATCGTACTTTGCATGGACTAATGACCATCAAATTCCATTAATTAGACCTCAATAGATGTGTTATAGGGGTACTGTCGAAACCTATAGGATTTAACCTAAGTTCCATTGGTCTTATCTGTAAGTTTTCAAGCTCACATGAACACTAATGCCCATAATTCTTCAAAATACAACCGATAGACATTAATCCTCATCTAAATGATCAACCCGTGACCATCTTGACCTTATTTTCACTTTTAGGCTTGTTGACAATCCTCAACTTTCTTACAAGATCCATACAATTCATTTAAAGAGAACAACATGAATTCAACTCCCACTTAACCCAAGTGTAATTATCTCAATGTCCACCAAATGTAATCAATTTACTTAGATGATTAACTTGCTATTCTCACATACATTCTTAATAGCAAGAAATCTAAAGGAAACAACATAAGACACGCATTCCATGGCATAGGGCAACAACACCACTCAACTACTATTGTTCATTTTCTTCCATTTTCATAACATTCTCTTGCATTAGCATTTTCCAATCACACTTGCTCTTAGATTTAGGCCACTGACCGAACCCTAGCATCATCCAAACTTAACCTTTTTCGCATCTATTTTCAAGATATTTTACAGCAAGCTTAACAACTTTAAAAATCAAAGAGCTTCACTTCTATTATACATGCAATTAATCCATGTTCATAAGCTCATTATCTATACCATTTTTCCATACTTCTAATTAAACAAACCGTGGCCTCTAATTTAATTATCCACCAAAAATCACAAGGATATACAGCAACTAATTCACATCAAACAAGCCATAAGATTCGACCAACACAATCAAAATTCCTACATGCATGCTAATATATCCAACATCAACACCAAAGTCATCACTTCCTTCAACATTAGCCAAAACCGTGGCCTTAAATCCCTTCCTCCATCAACAAATATCAAGAAACCAGTTCAAAAGACCTCCATCAGCAAGTTCACAAGAGCAGTAACCAAGAATAAGCCAAAACCTAACTTTCATGCCATATTTTTCCAAAACAAGAGCACCTTACCTTAGGGATTTCGGCTGGACACTAGAGATGGCTAAAGAACACCTATATTAAAATATTCATGGTAAGAATTTGAAGAAGAAGAGTTCATAGAGAAAGGAATGCCAAAAGGGCCGAAACATCCTTACCTTGACTTGATTTTCTTTGTTTTCTTCTCCTTCTCCCAATTCAGTTTTCTCCTTCCCCCTCTCTCGGCCTTGCTCTCTTAGTGCAACCAAAGTGAGTGAAATGAGTGTATGCTGAGAGGTTAAAGATGTGAAGATGCAAAGGAGTGGCTGAACCTAGCCTAAAACACATAAAAAGGGAAAGGCAACTTTGTTTGTATCACCTATGTCTATGGGATGACATGGGCGGCTAGTTAATGCTTTGTCTTCTTCTCTTTTTATTTCTTTTGTTTTCTTATGCTTCACATGACTTCTTCTCTTTTGACTTTCTATGCTCTACACGTGAACCACTATGGTTTGTATACTTTATTGCTACTTAGTTGACCTAATGAAGATCAAGGTTGCTAAGGTTGTGTTTGAGAAGTAAAATTTTAGTGTAGTTAAAATTTTAGGTATTGGGTTTAGTGAAAAAGTGAAGAGAGAGGTAATTTTTTATATTTTTTGTATAGAAAAGTAATGATTTAATGGGAAGAGAGAGATTATATTGTAATATTTTATTTTGTTAAAATTTTAGAATGTGTAAAATTTTATAAAACAAACCGAGAACAAATGAAGAAGGTTAAGGTTTTTAAAACAAGCATAGCATAATTACATGTATTAAAGTTTGTCGTCCATACCATATCAAGTGCAGGGAGATGTTGGACATTTGGGAAGGAAAAATTCTTTGTTAAAGATATTATAAAATGGTGGAGTGAGAAAAACAGGCTTCAGAGGCTTCCTCTTGTGGCTTTGGGGGCCTGTTCTGGAGGGTACTTTGTTTTTGCTCTTGCCACGAAGTTGAAGTTCAGTAGTATTTACACTTAGGATTGCTGAAGGATTATTTGATCAAATGGATATCACTGGGGATCAGGCACCTACACTATTTGTGCATATGCCTAAAGATCGACCTAGGCAGCAGAAGATACATGAAAAGTTGGAGGTACTGAGAAATAAAGTTGTTGATGTGGCAGAGATTGAATGAAGGAAGTCCCATTGTCCCCAAATATTTTAGCTGACAGAATCCCCAGTATTGGTCAGACTGTTTCTGCCATGTTGTTTGAGCTTCTCCAAGACAAGGGCTTTGTTGATTCAAACGGATATATGAAGAATGATGGGTGTGCAACACACTGGAAACAGGCTCTCAGGGAGAGTAAGATTCATCTGCCAGATCAGCATTTAGCACAACACATTCTGGAGGAACTGAATCTTGCATTTGCTTACCATGAAATGACTAGCTTGCATTCTGAGGAGATCTTTAAATGGTTTGAATCACATATGAGCTGATTAGAACTGTATTTTTCTAAACCTTGAGCATGTTTTCTAGAATAATTGTTGTCAGATCTGAAGCAAGTTATGAGTAGAGCTGATTACTCATTGTAGTCCCAAACAGAGTTAGAGTTTGAAAGTTTACTTGAGAAGATTGTTCTCCCTCAGTCAATCAGAATTCAAGTGAATCACATGAAATACTAAAGCGACGCTTTTTCTCAAATGTGGTCAACTAACAAGAAGGATGCAGGTTGAAGGGATGATTGTACAATCAACAGGGTTGGAGAATCCAAGTGTTAGGTATATGTTTCTTTCCATTTTAAGTAATCCAGTATCAAATCCAAGTGCTTCTTTCTTTAACATTTTATGAAATTACAGTAGAGTCTCTGTTTCCACAAAAGGTCTTTTTTGCATGAACACTCTGATTTAAGATACTGTCTTATAACACATGGCCCATCCACTTTAATTTTCATTGTCTAGACAAAAAGTTCATGTTGCAAATGTAAACGAGTGGCCATGATTTTATTAGTTTTGTGGAGAGGGTTTGCATATACATTTTCCTCACTTTATTCTTCTTTCTTTATTTTTTCAAGTGCTAGCTGCATTTTGTGCTGTGGAGAACACTCAGATGAAGTAGATGTGTTGTTCTTCCATACATGTTGACAATTTGTCTGACAACATGGGCAGCTATTTTTTCAATTCGCTCATCACTTATCCGGCTGTTTCTTTACATGTCTACCAGTGTTGTAATGTTCCATGTCAAATGTAACAATGTTTATGAGAGGTGGCCACACAAGCTAAAGCAGATCCATTGCGACTTCTGGTACACTGAAGGTCAAAGAAACATGAGAAATTAAATTCAATTTAAGAAGAGTTCTTCCTAAAGATCTGTAGGAACTTGCGTGTTTATTGCATATAGGGTTCTACTTGTATTTTTCTCGTATTTCCATTGCAACTGTTGAAGCGTTATGCAACCTGCTCAACCAAAAGCCTCTTCCTGGACTTTTTCTTGAACCCTGATTATCCTGGAAATCTCATAATTATTGAAGCCAACTTTGAGTCTCAAAGAAGGTGGCTTTGAGTACTTCTAAGCAGCTCAAAAAGTGTATTTTTGTGTGTCAACTTATGAGAATCCGAGCAAGGTTTCAAATGTGCTAGTTCAAGTTCCCGTAGTGCCGGTTACGAGAGAACGAGACAAGAAGTTCAAGGACGTACTCGACGAAATCATTCATGAGATATGGGCCCAAGCCCATTCGTGGAAGCCCATCAAAGATGATCCACTTTCTAGAAGGATCCGGTCAAGAGATAATTTTGGAACTATTCTAAAAGAATCAGATTACATGGAAATTCTAAGGGAAAATCCGTTCCTTTTGAAATCTTTTGATTATTATAGGAGTGTGTGTCATTTCCTTTTTAAAAGTTAAAAGTTGAAATTTTCAAACTATTAGGAGTGGAGGTCTGGGTTTTAGATTTAGGCAAATAAGGAATTTTGAAATTAGCTTATTTTGTGTTGATTCTCTACGTCCATGTTAGAGTTAGTCAAATAAGGTATTTTATTTATTTAGTCATGTTTTGTCCTTTCCTAATTTTGTGTTAGGCGTACAGGAGGAGTTGCTGTTGTTCACGCCAACTCTTGTCTACACAGTAAGGAATATTATTTCCTTAGTTGTGTTTTATGTGTTCACGTCCAGCAGTTAGTCAAATAAGGAATCTAATTTTATTATATGTTTTTTGTTGTAGTTCACGTCCAGCTTTGGTCTTTGATTTAATAAGGAATTTTATTTCCTTGGTCTTATTTTTGTTTAGGAAATAAGGAAATTTATTTCCTTAAGTGTTTAGTGTATTTTAGGCTAGTAAAGTTTTCTTTACTTAGCCAATTTCGAATTTTATTAGGTTTTCTATGTAAGATTTATTTCCTTGTTATTTTCAGCCCTATAAATAGGAGCTCTTGCATTGTAATTCGATAGACATTGATCAATGAAATTCTGAGAGTTATTCTCTTTGGTTCTACGAAGAACTTCTCGAACTTATCGGGATTTCCCGTGGCGTTCATCCTGACTTATCAAACAAACTTTCATCACCGTTTGTGGCGTCCTCATCATACCGAGGTTCTTGCTTTCTTAGGCAACGGGTCGAGGTTCCATCCGAATCAGTCCTAGAAACGATCTTGGGTTCCCTATAGTTGTTGGGTCTCGTTACGGGATAACGGGGTTCACATCATCAACGGTTGGTTTTGGGGTTTGTATACTTTCCATATTTCAGAGTTACGGAAATGCTTTTGTCAAAAATCTATTTTTGTTCGGTAAAAACATTTTTTCAATATAAAAAGAAATTCTCTGATAGAACCCAAAAAGAATTGGATAGGAAAATGGGGGGAGAGTGCATAATTGGTCTGAAAAACGACGTACAATATTTCAGCAAATTATTGGTGATAATAATCATTGACTATTAAGGAAAAATTACGACCAATAATCCTTAGTTGTATAACCGTAGAGAAAATTTTAAAAAATATTTTTTACGAAGTAATTACTCCATATAGGGCCTAAGTGTTGATGTGAACCCCGTTATCCCGTAACGAGACCCAACAACTATAGGGAACCCAAGGCCATTTCTAGAATGGATTCGAAGGGAACCTCGACCCGTTGCTTAGGAAAGCAAGAACCTCGGTATGGTGAAGACACCACAAACCGGGGATGGAAATCCGTTTGATAGGTCGAGTTGAACGCCACGGGAATCCCGATAAGTTCGAGAAGTTCTTCAAAGAACCAAAGAGAATATAAACCTCACAAACGTCGTGTGTATTGAATGAGTCTCGAAATACAAATAAGGACCTATATATAGGCCGGCCAAAACATGCAAAACCCTAGAGCAACACGCCTAACTAAGGAAACAAAAAGGGAGGCGCCTAAATCTAACAAATAAGGAAATGATTATGCACCTAAAAAACAAACTCGGAATCAGCACCTATAAGGAAAGAAAGGTGCGGCTAAACCTAGCAAATAAGGAAGTAAATTACTGCCCAAAGCCATGCAATCCGAACCCTAATTAGGAGTATCTTCTAGAAGACAAATTGAATCTGAAACCCTATTCGGACTCTTCTAGAACTTGAATCACGTTGAATTAGCCCATTGAGTGCATCCTTGAACTTCTTTGCTCGTGCCCTTGTAACCGGCCCACTTGGTACTTGAACGGGTTCCTTTGAAACAGCACCTTGAGCTCCATCATTCCCCTACTCTTGAAAAGGATTTGCCATCAAATCTTCACCTACATCAAAAGGACTCAGATCAGTAACATTAAATGTGGCACTGACAGTGTACTCACCAGGTAAATCTAGCTTGTAGGCGTTATCATTGATGCGCTAGAGGACTTGGAAAGGACCATCGCCTCGTGGGAGCAATTTGGAACGTCGTTTCGTGGGAAATCTCTCTTTCTGCATATGTAGCCAAACCCAATCGCCGGGTTCAAAAACTATCTTGTGACGACCCTTATTGGCTTTTTTTGCATACTGCTCCGTTCGTCGCTCAATGTTGAGTCTCGCTTGCTCGTGAATCTGCTTAAAAAGTCAGCTTTCCTTTTGCCTTCTAAATTAACATGTTCAACGACAGGCAAAGGAGATAAGTCCAATGGAGTCAAAGGATTAAAACCATAGACTATTTCAAATGGAGAAAATTGAGTAGCAGAATGAACAGCTCTATTATAGGCAAACTCAACATGTGGTAAACATTCTTCCCAAGTTTTAATGTTCTTTTTAATGATCGCCCATAATAAAGTAGACAAAGTCCTATTGACAACTTCAGTTTGACCATCCGTTTGTGGGTGACAAGTAGTGGAAAACAATAACTTAGTGCCTAACTTACACCACAAAGTCTTCCAAAAATAGCTCAAGAATTAAGCATCTCTATCCGAGACAATCGTCCTAGGCATGCCATGTAGTCTTACAATTTTCCTAAAGAATAGATCAGCAACATGCGACGCATCATCCGTTTTGTGACATGGAATAAAATGTGCCATCTTAGAAAATCTATCCACGACCACAAAAATTGAAACTCTTCCACGTTTAGTCCTAGCAAAACCTAGCACAAAATCCATGGAAATATCAATCCAAGGCTCGCTAGGAATAGGTAAGGGAGTGTACAAACCGTTGGCCTGCACTTTGGACTTAGCTTGTCTACATGTGATACACCTACCACAAATTTTCTCGTCATCCCGCTTCATGTGAGGCCAATAGAAGTGTTCCTGTAAAATAGCTAAGGTTTTGGTAACTCCAAAATGTCCCATTAGTCCACCACCATGGGATTCTTGCACTAATAACTCCCGCATTGAACAATTAGGCACACATAGCTTATTTTCTCGGAACAAGAACCCATCAAGCCTAAAGAACTTACCACATGCAATTTTCTCACAAGCACGATATTCATCACCAAAGTCATGGTCATCAGGATATAAATTTTTAATATGCTCAAAACCTAATAACTTGGCATCTAGTGTGGAAAGTAGAGCATACCTGCGAGAAAGGGCATCGGCTACCACATTCCCCTTACCTTGCTTATACCGAATGACGTATGGAAACGTCTCAATGAACTCCACCCAACGCGCATGCCTTTTGTTTAGCTTGTGTTGGCCCTTCAAATGTTTCAAGGATTCATGATCGGTATGAATCACGAATTCCTTAGGCCATAGGGAGTGCTGCCATGTTTCCAAGGCCCTGACTAGTTGTGAGACCCGTTTATCTCTTTTGTTATTTCCTATGTATTAGTTTTAATTTAAATTATGTGGCCATATTTTTGGCCAATGTATGACCTAAGCTTGATGTTTATGGTACATTAACTATTATGAAATTTTATTTCAAGAATTTTTTGTAAATAATTTCTTTTTCATTGTGGAAGTTTTAGTGCAAGTTTAAATTCTATTTTCCCTAAGAGCCGAAACTTGCTAGGTAAGTTTCTTTTATGGATTTATAATTTTCCATTTGCTTAGTATATTCCATAATCCATGAAATTAAATTATGAAGAGAGATTTATATATCATGGCCGAAAAGATTTAAGTATAAATCGTGAAATTCATGTAAGCATTTAAATATTTGGTCTTTTAATAGTTAGCATTGGTCATCATTATGTAGCCTTAATTAGTATTAGTCTTGAATTATCATTAGAGATATTATATGATAAGCTACTAAATATATATGATAGCTTGAAGAGAATTTAATTGATAAGCACACTTGCTTATCATAGTGATAAGCTAGAGAGCTTTTAAGATAATAGGTTGTTGTGGCTATCTTAGAGATAGGCTAGAATAATTATTTTGAGATAAGTTATCATGTTGATAAGTTGATAAGTTATGGGATTGAATTAGATAAGTTAAAATGCTTATAGGAGATAAGATAGAGTACATATGTGTGTGATAAGTTAATGTAGTTATTTGATAAGAGAATTAAAAGAAGATAAGTGAAGTGCAAAAGTGAAGAGTCTAGAATTTGGTAGATCACGTGAAGAGCGAGGAGAAAATTTTTGAAGTCTTGTGGCTCACTTGAAGAGCAAAGAAGAGATAAGATGAGCATTAAATTGACAAGACTAGACAAAAGGAGAGAAGTTTGAAATGGTGTGATGTTCACGTGAAAGCTAAGCAAGGAAAGAGAGGAATTGAAGTGGGTAGGCAAGGAGATTCACGTGAAGGGCGTGGCATGAGGGGACAAAGGGATGTGGTGAGAGAAAAGGGTGAAAGTGACAACACCATGGTCGGCCACACCTCACCAAGTTCACCCCCATTTTCCTCTTGTCATTTTCAACTTTGTTTGTCATTGTCATAATTGAATCTAGTGAAATTCAATTAGCCTTCTACGCATTATTTCCCCCCCCCCACTCCTTCACATTTCAATTGCACATTTGCTTGGCCGAATAACACTTTCACTTCAACTCTCTTTCTATTTTTTCTCTCTTGACCGAAACCCACCCCTTTGGCTTAAGTCTTGCTTTCCTTCTCTTGAAACCAAAACACTTCTCTATGTTCTAGGTTTGCTTCTCTTCTTTGGTGACCGAAATTCCCCCTTGGCTCAACTCATTTCTTCTCTCTTGGTGGCTGGAAATTTCTTTTAACTTAGCCATCTTCTCTTGATAGAAACTTAGCTCACTCTCTTGAAACCAAAAATCACTTCGAAGTTTCAAGTCTTGCCTTGTTTCTTCAAGCAACTTTCAGCTGCTGAACATTTCTCTTTTCCCCACCATAAACCTCTATCTTAGCACCTTGACGACACAAATCTCAGCCCTTGGAACCATTCCTAAAGGTGGAACCGAAAGTTGAGGGTAAGGGAGGATTTTGGTGAAAACCATGTGACTAGTGGAAGGTAGAGGTAGATTTGATTTTCATAATGTTGTTTTGCTTGAGTTCTTTATAGTTTCTGACCTTAGATGTTTTATTATGCTAGGTGTTCTTCTTTTAGCAAAGCTTGTGTTCAATCATCAAGGTAAGGCCAAATATGGTTGTTGGTGCAAAGTGATTTTGTTGGCCGAATGGCTTGTATTTGCTAGATCCGAGTTTGGATAACTTGTAGGATATAATGTGAGTTTGGAAATGGAACATGCATGCCTAAGATCCTAACTTGGTTGTTAGAAAATGTGAAGAGATGGTCTATGCATGTTAGTAAGGTTTCGGGTATTAACTTGCACCACATTTGTCCGAGATACATGTTAGGTTTAGTATACCTCTGTCATGATTGAAATATGGATCTTTTGAGTTAAATGTGAAGCTGATTAGCTAGACTTATTGTGGTTATAAGTCACGGGTTTCACTATGATGAAGAGAATATGAAAGCATGTGGTACATAGCATGAAAATGTATGAAATATGGTGTTGGCCGAATGGTATTTTAAGTGGTGATTCATGCTATTGAGCGTAGAAACTAGGTTGTGAACCTGAGAACGGAGGATAGGAAAACATTGGGATGAATTTTGACTTCCATAAACACTTATATTGATGCATGGCCGAATGATGTAGTGAAGAAAACCCTAATGGCCAAACGATTAGTAATTTAAAATGTAATTTCATGTGATGTATAAGTGAAATTAATATTATGGCTGAATGAATTAGAGGTTAAAAACCTAGATTTAGTATGAAGAGAAATCTTGCAAGTTAGTTAAGTATAAATGATGGAGCTTAAACCTCGGATTTGTACTTGTTAAGGTAATTAGCAAAACTTGGATTTTGGTGCCATTAGATTACTGATTTTGGACTTAGATGCTATTAGGATATGTTAATTTGCTAAATACTATTCTTAGATGATTAGTAAGAGTTTTCTAAGTAAACCCTTGAAAATAATATAATATTTTTAAAAATATATTTTGGAAAAAACCGAGCTATATACAAATATTTATCTTGTATGCTTATGTACTTAATTCCTAGTAACTAAGAGGTGTTTGAATCACTTGTAGGCGATCTTCGTACCTTTATTCATAATCAAGGAGACCGAGGTAAGTGGAAGTAAGTTAAGCTTACATTTTTTCAAAACTGGAATGACACACTGCATAAATTCATGAACAAGCATGATATTTCAAGCAAGCATGGCATGGCATGAGCATTGCATGATTTTCTAAAGTGAATTTTTATGCAATGTGGTATGGAAAGATTTGTGGAAAGACAAGTTAAGTCAAGGGGCTTTGGTCGGTACCGTACCATCATGATGGACTCCCATACTGAAGGACGAATGCAAGAAGGTTGGGTGAATCCTAAGAGGCTGTGCAAACCACACTGAAGGACAATGAGAAGGTGTGGGCCTCCAAGGGTCGTGTCTAGCCATCAGGCCTGGGTCAACTACGGGCTAGCTCTACCAAATGAAAAGTCCCTAAGGGTAAGGGAGACGGTTCCGATGGGAACGTACAATCCGGACTCCAGGGGTTAAATGGAGCGTAAGTAGCCCACAAGTTATGAATGAAATGTTTTCAAGGGCCAGGGGCCAATTTCAAGAACAAGTTTATGTCTACTAGTAAGAGCATATATGCATACCCATGACATGCATGTGCATCATGAATTATGATTTCCCATGTTAAGCAAGTCCAAGTCAAGATCATGTTTTAAAAGTTATGTTTTTCCCTTACTGAGTCTTTTTGACTCACGTTTTTTAAAATTTTGTCATTCCAGATGTCTCAGATGAAGGAAGTCAGGAGGACTACCTGACTTAGAAGAAAGATTATTTCTATGTTTTGTTGTTGTGACCTGATCGATGAGATCCATCACTTGTTTAAATGTTAATCATGATATGTATATATTAAGATGTAAGTTATTGAGAACCTTAATCATGTTATGAGTTGGCTCGCTTCCCTCGCGATTCTGTATTTTTCCGCTGTAAGTATGTATGTATGAACGCTGGAGCTTTCCTATGGATTGCTCGCGGCTGTCACGGTCCCTGCGGGATGGCGTTCGGGGCGTGACAGTTAAGTTGTTATCAGAGGATCTGAGAGTAGAGCCAAGGATTTGAGAGTAGAGCCATGAAACATAGGGAATGGATTAGAACCATAAACCCTAAAATATGAGTTATATGTTGAGGGTCAAATACGTTAGAGTTTTAAAGTTGAGGTTTGTTCTAAGCTGAACGATAACCTTGAAGTGCAGGATGGCACCTAGAAGACCACCGAGAAGTCGGGGACCCGAGGCGCAGAGTGTTACCACCGATGACGTATTAGGCACATGGCTCAGCTCATTGCTGAGCAGGTGCAACCCGATGCCAATGTAGAAGGGGCACGAGGTCGCCCTGAGGGGTGTACTTTTGATCAGTTTAATCGCCAACACCCGCCAGCGTACAATGGCAAAGGAGATGTTATTCTGGCAGAAAACTGGCTGGTGGATATTAAAGAATTGCTCGAGGTATTGGGGTTTACCGATGCCCAAAAGTTGAGTTATGCTACCTTTAAATTGCAAGGAGATGCCAAAAGGTGGTGGCAGTCCGAGAAGGTATTATTAAATCAGAAGCTAGGGGAACAACCCATAACCTGCGAAAGGTTTCAGCAAGAATTCTTAGACCATGACTCATGGTGCCATGACGGTGGAGCAGTATGCAGGCCGATTTATGGATGGCGTTCGGGGCGCGACACTAGTGCATACAGCTCCTTGTCATAGGTGGGATAGTTTAAGGCTGCCCCGCTTAGTTTCTCACTGAAATAAGCAAGTGGTCGTTCGTCCTGCAAAAGAACTGCGCCAATGCCAATACATGAAGCATCACATTCAATTTCAAATGTTTTGGAAAAGTTAGGCAAATACAATAAAGGAGCATGGGTTAGCTTTTCTTTAAGTAATTGAAACGCCTTCTCTTGCGCGTCTCCCCATTGAAATCCCACGTTCTTCTTGATTACTTCGGTAAGTGGTGTGGCTATGCTACTAAAGTCCTTCACGAACCGCCGGTAAAAACTGGCAAGGCCATGAAAACTACAAACCTCACCTACACTTGTGGGACTCGGCCATTCTTGAATTGCACGTACCTTCTCTTCATCAACCTGTATACCTTGTGCACTAACAACAAATCCCAAGAATACAAGCTTATCGGTGTAAAAAGTGCACTTCTTCATATTAGCAAACAATTTGTCTTTCCGAAGCACATCCAAAACAGATTTCAAGTGTGCTACATGATCATCCATATTTTTGCTATAAATGAGTATATCATCAAAGTAAACAACAACGAATCTACCTATAAAGGCACGCAAAACATGGTTCATAAGTCTCATAAAGTACTCGGGGCGTTAGTCAATCCAAAAGGCATAACTAACCATTCATACAAACCTTATTTTGTTTTAAAAGCCGTTTTCCATTCGTCTTCTTCTTTTACTCTAATTTGATGATATCCACTCTTCAAATCAATTTTCGAAAACACACAAGAACCATGCAACTCATCTAGCATGTCATCTAAGCGAGGAATAGGATGACGATACTTTACCGTGACGTTGTTGATGGCTCGGCAATCAACGCACATTCTCCACGACCCATCCTTCTTAGGTACAAGTAACACCGGAACCGCACATGGACTCATGCTCTCCCTCACGTGTCCTTTCTCCAACAACTCGTTGTGCCTTTGAAGCTCCTTGGTCTCCTCGGGATTGCTCCTATATGCTGGTCGGTTTGGAATTGCTGCACCGGGGATAAAATCTATTTGATGTTCAATCCCTCGGGTTGGAGGTAACCCATGTGGTATCTCCTCGGGGAAGACATCCTCAAATTCCTGCAAAAGAGAAACAATAGAACTAGGCAAAGTAGGGTCAAGTTCGTTAGTGTTTAAAAATGCCTCTTTGTACAAAAGTACAACCATTGGCTGACTCGAGAGCATCGCTCGCTTGACCTCACTCACTTTTGCATAGAAATTCTTTTTTCTCTCAATGGCCGAATCTTCTCTCTCTTTTTTGTCGGCCTCTCTCGGATTTTCACTCTCTCTCTGATTTTCACTCACTCTCTGATTTTCACTCATTTTCATTTTTTCACTCTCTTTTTGTAATCTCACTTGATCTTCATATACTTGCTGCAGTGTCAAGGGTACAAGAGTGATCGTTCTTTGATTAAGTACAAAAGAGTACTTATTCGTAAAGCCATCATGTTTCACATGTCTATGAAGCTAACGCTCAGTGGTCCTTACTCTCTTATTCGTACCCCGAATCTTACTCTCCCTAAGGGGCAGGAGGTACCACTTGAGCTAACGCTCAGTGGTCCTTTTATATATGTCTTTGATTATTTTAGTTGCTAAATGCACATATGCTTGACAATTATTAATCGACTTCCTTTATCGTAAATTGAGGTTTGTTAATTAGGGTAATATGAGCGGTTAATGTGGGTTTTTTTCTAAAGCAATTGAAATATTATATTAATAATCAAGAATCGTACAATTGGTACATAACATAAAAAAACTAGACGGTCATTGAAGAAATCTAAACTGACCAAAAGATCCTACGAGAGGATCACAAACCAGCCACAAAGACCGGAACACAATAAAACCGACTGTAAAGATCGAGACACACAACCTGGACACCAAGACAGGGGCACAACAAGACTTTCGTATTAGGTGATGTGGGGTTTATGTGAGTTAGTTTTAGGAGAGAGTTCTTTCGAGACATATAACAAGAATATAAAGGTGACATCGGTATTACAGTTCCTTTTTTAAAAAAAAAAATATAAGCAATTAATAGGTCTAATTCGGTGATAATGCAAGTGCACAATTTCAAGTTTTAGGCTTAAAATTTCCAGTCATTCACTTCGTTATGATGTATGCTCGTAGGTTAGTAGTGTAACAAATGGAAATCTGGCAATGTAATTATTATACGAGTTCAAACGAAGAACAAAGAAGAAGAGGGTAAGAAGCGAGAGCTCACGCCATGGTGAGAATGCTCAAATTCTCATTTGACGTTTAAATCAAATGATTGCATGAGGAAAAGGTAATTCTATACATATCAAAAGTAAAGTTGTTCAAAAAATCCGAGACTCAATAGCTCGACTTGGAACCGATTCGTTCCGACCCTATTGGGTTGGCAATTAGGTCAAGGTCGAGTTGTGAAACAAATTCCAAAAAAACTAAACCTAACTTGAAAGTCCAGCCCAATCGAGCTAGCTTAGGTCAGGGTCCAGTTGTGAAAAAAATTCTCAAAAAACTGAACCTAACTCGAAAAATCCAGCCCTAATCAAAAGAAACGAATCCTGAATAATTCTGCACAGAGCACACTCAGTGCAAACACATACCCAGCCTTCCCCTGACAGAGGTGGCAGCTCATTCTAAAAGACCTCAGCAAATAAGAAATAAAAATAATGTAAAATGTACAATTAAAACCATTCTTCTTCCATTTTCAGCACTATGACCTAAATTTGTATTAAAACATTGAGAATTATTTGTTCTTCGATTTTTATTGTTTATTGGAGAATATTTTGGATAGTTGTAGTTGGTTATAAAATAAGTTTATTTCAAGTCTTCTAAATAAACTCAAAACCAAAATTTTACAAGCAAAATGGTAATTTTTTTTCCAAAGTAAAAAAGATGGAAGGGGGCAACCAGCTTAGTCTACTGTCGTGGGTTTGATCATAGAAACTTTCACCTATACAAGATGTTTGGATTGAACTATAGCTATCGACATGAAAATAGAAGATTGTCTCCACGACCCTACAATAGTGCAGTTCGATTTGACGGTTGAGGGTTTGAATCCGCATGGTTCCTGATTCAATTCGCAATTGTTTAATGGGTCAAGTATATACGTACGTACTAGGCTTTTCTCCATGTCCAACCAGGCTAAAAATCTACCTTCTATTGCTTATTTAAGTCGCAGGTGACTTCTAAGGAAAAATTTAAGAGGGTGAGGTTGCTCAAGAAACGTTGAGCTTAAACATGTCTAAGGTTCCAATGTAAGTGGATGTGCTAGATCTTCTTGCCCCTTTCAAATCCAAGGAAAGTATAGATGAAATCCCCCCTGGTGGGTCCATCTATATGTGATATGCGGCTTTGGGCATTGAATACAGTGGCCGTAGTGAACAGGTAATTTCTTAGACTAGCTACCTACAACTCCCTCATCTCCTTTCATTGTCCTTATCTGGTTTTTTTTGTTCTTTTGTTGCTTACATTTTTTGTTACATTTTGACAGAGTAATTATCATGATAAAACACGCAGTGAAAAAGCTCAAGTCGTGGTGGAAGTAGAAAGAGAGAGAGACATTGATGAGAATCCGAGCAAGGTTTCAAATGAGCTAGTTCAAGTTCTCGTAGAGCCGGTTACGAGAGAACGAGACAAGAAGTTCAAGAATGGAATCGACGAACTCATTCAAGAGATATGGGCTCAAGCAAAGTCATGGAGGCCCATTAAAGATGATCCACATTCTAGAAGGATCCGGTCAAGAGTTATTTTGGGTCTATTCTAGAAGAATCGGATTGCATGTCTATTCTAAGGGCCAAATCCTTTCCTTTCATGGTCTTTTGATCATTTCCTAATTTTTAGGAATATTTGATTTGAATTTGAATTCAAATCAAATGCTAGCTTATCCCTTTTCCTAACTTTTAGGAATGTTTGAATTTGCATTTGAATCACTTTTCAAATGTTGGTTTATCCCTTTTCTTTAGCCGGATTTTTAGGAGAATTTAATTTCTTTCAAATTTGAATTAGTTTCCCTTTTTAATCAGAATCCTATTCTTGGAGGGATGTTCCAAGTATATTTAAAGGGCATTTGGGCATGTAGAAGACACAACTTTGAGATTAATATTATTTGAGAGGTCTTGTGATTCTCTTTGGTTCTTTGAAGAACTTCTCGAACTTATCAGGATTTCCCTTGACGTTCAACTCGACTTATCAAACGGATTTCCATCCCCGTTTGTGGCGTCATCACCATACCGAGGTTCTTGCTTTCCTAAGCAACGGGTCGAGGTTCCACTCGAATCCATTCTAGAAATGATCTTGGGTTCCCTATAGTTGTTGGGTCTCGTTACGGGATAACGTCAACGGGTCGAGGTTCCACTCGGATCCATTCTAGAAACGATCTTGGGTTCCCTATAGTTGTTGGGACTCGTTACGGGATAACGGAGTTCACATCAGCCATCCCTTGATCAATCGACGTACGTCTGTACTTTGTCGTCTATTTATTGTGATTAAACAATCTGTGTGCTATTACTCTAAGGACTACTGATATTACTTCATCAGACATATATAAGGTTGCCAGCACTGCTGATATATGTTGCATGATCCTAATTTTATACCCATCCAAAGGCTCTTGATCTTATGTCTCAAACTGCTAATTATATATAATGTTGATCAAAATATTTATGAATATTTTTTTTCTTCGGTGATTCGAAAATGTAATAGTTTAGCAGAACTCAATAGAAAATTAGCACTACAAACAATTTATCCAGAAAAAATTTCCAACGTTAGCTGTCCCTAGCTAGCTCTCAACCTAGGAGTACCATTTCAAAAGCCTCTCTTAAAACAATTAACATGCAAAGAACGGAACAAAGTATATTAGATATATTTGCAATTATGGTATAATTGGAAGGCTTTGAGGTTTTTCGAGACGAAGGAGAGTATACATATGGAGTCGAGGAAGGTTGTATATATATACACATTCTATCACAAAAAAGCTTATAATAATTAATTTCCCATCGTTAAGCCTGTTTATTCCACCCAAAAATCTGAAACGGGAAAAAAAATTTCAGTTCATTTATTTTCATTTAATTTTTCTTTTGCAGTATTTTCAGTTTATGCATTTTGGGTACCAAAAGTACGACTTTTAGCAATTACCAAACCAAAAATTAATTCATGGCTGGTCTTGCTTATACACATTTTTGTCCTTTAGGCTTTTCTCTGACCGATATCCGCTATCCTACGTTTAGGCCCATTAGGAATTACTTCTGGTTAAGTTAAAGTGGCTTTCGCGAAGTGCAAACAGCTCACAGTCTATTCTATGTATATTATGTTCCTTTTTTTATTCGGTTTTTTTTTCTGTTAGATCAAACTGACAGTAAGCAATACTTAGGTTTTCGTTATCCAAAATTTTAGTCTAATATAATAATTAAAAAATATTTGTTTCCCTAATATAATAACTTTGAGAGAGATTTTAGAGAGAAAATCTAGAGAGAGAAACTCTCACGTGAAAATGAATTCTTCTATCTCAAATGAGTTTCTGAGCTATTTATAATGGTTGGCTCAGAACTCAACTATGTTATAGCGTGAGATCTATAGGGATCTCAAATCTCGGCCCTAGGATCATCATGAGAAACTTTTTTCATTAAACTCCCTTATATTCTATAATCCGAATTTATGAGCTTCAATAAATTGTGATCATATCCATTAACATATCACAATTGACCCCCGAGATAATGAGATTTTTTTTGTGAAATCCCTTTTGCTAACGATTATACGCTTATTTATCCTTCCACAATACTATATTCCACATGAGCTAATAGGACTGGAATAATATCACCGATTATGTCCCTAGCTCATATAATTCTTAATTCTCAGACCTAGTTGGATTTCCAAAACTTTCCAAAAATATTTTCGCAAATATGTACTTCATAGATTATGTAAGTAAAAACCGTGAAAACATTTTTCACGAAATCTCGCTGCGCAGCGTTTTATGAGAGTCCAACAATATACAGACATAATGAATATACTACCTCATCAATAGACTGGTGGATTCTAATTCACTTAACTCTCTCAGGTCTAAGGATAACATAAGTTTATTGTGCTGAATATCATTCTTTACATCAGTGATCATTTCCAAAAGGTATTCAAATTTGATCTGGTTCAGTGCATGTATTCTTACATTTCACCCACTCGTTTGCTTAAGGTCACCACCTTAATGACGGAGTCCATCATTCTATCTTATAGAGGCACAACGAGTGTAGACCTATTTGTACATTATCACGTATCTTGGTCTAGAACAAAGTGAGTCAACAAGGATCCGAAAAGTCATACTCCCCGCCTCCGATTCATTAATCATTGGCCTGATTTTTCTACAATATTGCTAAAAAATATGACATCTCATGTCATTGTAAATATGGCATCTTGTGTCTATACATGTATCCAAAATAATATGCAAGTGATTATAATAATCTCATAATTATGCAAAAATGATTGGTTTTGAGGACACACATCTAACACGTACTTATTAGCCGAATAGGTCAACAAGGGTAGAATCTTCTTTAATTCTTTTCTAAAGCCTAGCTGCTTTTATACCTCCCAATTATTACTATTTTCTTTTTCCCTGATCCATCCTTATAATATTATGTAAGTCCCTAGTTTACAGGATTAAGGCAACCCAAGAGGGGGTGAATTGGTTTTCTAAAACTTTTCAATATTATCCCCCAAATACTTGTTTGCAAAGTAAAGCCTAACTTAGCACAAATATATAATATGTAATAAGAGTAAATATGTGCTAAAAGTAAAGATAATGTAAGAGGATCAAACACTCGGTTTTTAGGAGGTTCGGCAAACCCGCTTACATCCACCCCTCAAGCTCCTTCACCGAGCATTGAGGTTTGCCACTATTCTAACACGTACTTATTAGCCTAGTAGGTTTAGACCCTATTATTCTTTATTAATCACCCACACATATGATTTCTTTCTTGATGTGATTAGACTCGACTTCTTCAAACTTTCACGTGTGTGACAAACCTAAATTTGAAAGGTGTTTGGATTCGAAGAAAATAAAAAGAAAATAAAATGACCTATTCGAAGTGGCCAGCCTCTAAATATAAAATCATATACTAGACAATTCTTCTGTTTTTGAATACTTCCTATTAAAATTAAGTCATACTTATAGTCACATGAGCTTTTAACCAACTCCTTCCTTGGCGGGCTTGGCCCAACTCAACAACTAAAATTGTGAGACCCCGGACCTTGTTTATGCCATTTTAAAACGAGGAAAGAGAGAAATTTATTGCATATGACCTCTTAAGTATGTATTATTGAGAAATGCATGTATGGTTATATTAATCTAAAGTTATGTCTAGGTGAAATTTTTTTTCCCTAACGTTTTATGAGTTTTAAGCTAGAATTTAAATGTTATATTATTTTGCCATTGTTAAATTGAGCAATTGAGATTTATTAGCTTGAATTGTTTTATTAATGGAATATGTCCCTAAGTTACAATATTTGGAAGTATTTAATTAGGGGCTTTAGCCTTGGAAATATGTGAGTCCTTGAATGGAAGTGGGAAGGGATATCCAGAGGCCAGCAGGAACATTAAAGCCTCTAGAGATCCCTGAATGGAAGTGGGAAGGGATAGCCATGGATTTTGTAGTAGGGTTGCCTCGAACTACTTCGGGTTATGATTCTATATGGGTGATCGTGGACCGATTAACCAAGTCGGCACACTTCTTACCCATTAAGGTGAAGTATACCCCGGAGAAGTTAGCGGAGATTTATCTCCAAGAGATCATTAGACTACATGGGGTGCCCAAGAGCATAGTGTCGGATAGAGATCCGAGATTTACTTCGAGATTCTGGAAACGATTGCAGGGGTCACTGGGAACTCGATTGAATTTTAGTACCGCTTTCCACCCACAGACGGATTGGCAGTCGGAAAGGACTATACAAATTCTGGAGGATATGCTCAGGGCTTGCGTCATGGATTTCAAATGTCGTTGAGCTATGCGGACAACCGAAGAAGAGAACTTGAATTTGAGGCTGGAAGCAAGGTATTTTTGAAGATTTCCCCGAAAAAGGGTATAGCGAGATTCGGGAAGAAAGGAAAGCTCCAACCCAGATTCATAGTACCCTTTGAGATCTTAGACAGAATCGGGCTCGTGGCGTACAGGTTGGCCCTACCACCTTGCTTAGAGGGAGTCCACAACGTGTTTCATGTATCGCTCCTAAGGAAGTATATACCTGACCCTACCCATGTCTTAGATTACGAGCCCTTGCAGGTTAGAGAAAACCTTACATATGTAGAAGAATCTATAAGGGTTTTGGATAGGAAGGAACAACAACTAAGGACTAAAACCATACCGCTTGTTAAGATTTTGTGGAAAAACCATGGAGTAGAAGAGGCCTCATGGGAGTTAGAAAGCGAAATGTACTCGAAATACCCACACTTGAGGGAAGAACAAAGTAAAGAAGGATAATGTTCTATCGATTCTTGTTTGGTAATAGAATTTTGATATGACTTGCCTGATCTTTTGTTTTTCTTCATTGATTGTATCTATGTGTATAACTACACATATGAGTTCTATTGTTAGGTTGTAGTAT
Organism: Myrica gale; assembly: GCA_963930655.1. Classification (NCBI taxonomy): domain Eukaryota; kingdom Viridiplantae; phylum Streptophyta; class Magnoliopsida; order Fagales; family Myricaceae; genus Myrica; species Myrica gale. Next base: position 15,254,257 of record OZ005610.1, on the reverse strand, counting down.
AGATATATACATATATGTGCTCATGATTTAATGTTGGGATTGAGACTAACTGTTTTACCATGTATCAGATGTCGTTGAGTCGCCGACCCCCGCGCTCTTAGTTAGTCTCTTCCCCACACTCTCCCCCGCGTAGAAGAATGACTGCATGAGAATACCGCAGTTTGTTCCGTGTGAACCCTAGACCTCTTAACGCAATACCACCTCAGCAACTGCAGTTGCCAGAGGTTAGGGAGGGGACTCAAGAGCCCCCGCCTCCTCAAAGGAATATCTGGCCCAGTCCTGTTAGGTGGAGTTACCCCACATTTCCTGGACACAGAATGAGGTGGATTGACTCTTCGGATCCGGAAGAAGATCCAGAAGAGGACCCAGAAGAGAATTCAATGGAGGAGGACCCTTCACCTAGGATGATAGGAAATGAGTGCAAAGAAAAGAGTTCGTCATGGGGAAAAGAAGTATCCTCGATGATTCTACTGAGAGCCCATCTCAGGAAGTGGACTTTGCTCCTAGTCACCATGAACCTTCGGGTAATGTAGTCCATGGCCCCAGTAATGCAAGTCGGAGTTACGGAACCATGTCCCACTTTTGGGTGGGTAGTAACTCCCCTGACCACGTCAATTATGTTGATGTTAGTAGTGGGGCTACTTCGAATGTTCGCCCGCACCCATATGGTCCTAGACCTCCACCACCAGGACAAAATTTCTGGTAAGAGAGATCGAATTCCGAGGACAGAATTTCTGTAAGGAGGGGAGGATGTGAGACCCCGAACCTTGTTTATGCCATTTTAAAACGAGGAAAGAGAGGAATTTATTGCATATGACCTCTTAAGTATGTATTACTTTAATTAAATATGTATTATTGAGAAATGTATGTATGATTATATTAATCTAAAGTTATGTCTAGGTGGAATTTTTTTCCCTAGCGTTTTATGAGTTTTAAGCTAGAATTTAAATGTTATATTATTTTGCCATTGTTAAATTGAGCAATTGAGATTTATTAGCTTGAATTGTTTTATTAATGAAATATGTCCCTAAGTTACAATATTTGGAAGTATTTAATTAGGGGCTTTAGCCTTGGAAATATGTGAGTCCTTGGAACAAAAATGAGGAGACATATTAGAGTTAGTTTTGTGGAGTGGCAGAAAAAGAAAAGAAGTTTTCTTGAGGGGCAGAAAAGGAAAAAAAGAAAATAAGTTTTCTTGGAGGAGAAGAAGGAAAAGAAGGGGGGAAGGGCAGTTTTGCCTTTTCCCTTCCCCCAACTCCTTCGCATAAGACAACCCCCCCAAACCGCACAAATCATTTTGCCCTAGCACCCACCCGCACAAGAGAAAAGAGAAAGAAGAAGAAGGAGAAGAAGAAGAAAGAAGAAAAAGGGAAGAAGCAGAAAAGAGGGAGAGAGAGAGAGAAGGAGGTGAGTGGTTTTGGCCGGCCAATCCATGCCCATCTTCACCAATTTTCTCTTTTCTTTTGATGGTTGTTGGTTGTGAAGTTTGCTGGTGATGTGAACCCCGTTAACCCGTAACGAGACCCAACAACTATGAGGAACCCAAGATCGTCTCTAGGATGGATTCGAATGGAACCTCGACCCGTTGCTTAGGAAAGCAAGAACCTCGGTATGGTGAAGACGCCACAAACGGGATGGAAATCCGTTTGATAAGTCGAGTTGAACGCCACGGGAAAATTCCCGATAAGTTCGAGAAGTCCGTCAAAGAACCAAAGAGAATTAAAACCTCACAAAACCGTGTATATTCAATGAATTTCGAACTACAACTTAGGCCTCTATATATAGGCCATCTTATACACGAAAACTCTAAAAGGAAACACTCCTAAACATGGCGCCTAAACCTAGTACAAAAGGAAACTAAAAGCCACCTAAAATAGATTCGGTTATTAAGGAAATAATGCTTGGCGCCTAAACCAAAAAGGCAACAAAATTAACACTTAAACTAAACTCGAAATCAGCTCCTATATGGCAAGAAAGGTGCGGCCATCCGAAACCCTAATTAGGAGTATCTTCTAGAAGACTTCCTTGCATGCTCAAATGAAAACCCTACTCGGGCTCTTCTAGAACTTGGAGCACATTGACAATTCGTGGGTCATGCTGAATGGGCTTCCACGCCTTTGCTTGATCCCATGGCTCTTGAATTAACCCGTTGAGTGCATCCTTGAACTTCTTTGCTCGGGCTCTTGTAACCGGTCCACTTGGCACTTGAACGGGTTCCTTTGAAACGACACCTTGAGCTCCATCATTCCCCTCCTCTTGAAAAGGATTTGTCCTCAAATCTTCACCTACATCAAAAGGACTCAGATCAGTAACATTAACTGTGGCACTGACAGTGTACTCACCAGGCAAATCTAGTTTGTAGGCGTTATCATTGATGCGCTCGATGACTTGGAAAGGACCATCGCCTCGCGGGAGCAATTTGGAACGTCGTTTCGTGGGAAATCTCTCTTTCCGCATATGTAGCCAAACCCAATCGCCGGGTTCAAAAACTATCTTGTGACGGCCCTTATTGGCTTGTTTTGCATACTGCTCCGTTCGGCGCTCAATGTTGAGTCTCGCTTGCTCGTGAATCTGCTTAACAAAGTCAGCTTTCCTTTTGCCATCTAAATTAACATGTTCAGGGACTGGCAAAGGTGATAAGTCCAATGGAGTCAAAGGATTAAAACCATAGACTATTTCAAATGGAGAAAAGCGAGTAGCAGAATGAATAACTCTATTATAGTCAAACTCAACATGTGGTAAACATTCTTCCCAAGTTTTAATGTTCTTTTTGATGATCGCCCGTAATAACGTAGACAATGTCCTATTGACAACTTCAGTTTGACCATCCGTTTGTGGGTGACAAGTAGTGGAAAACAATAACTTAGTGCCTGGCTTACACCACAAAGTCTTCCAAAAATAGCTCAAGAATTTCGCATCTCTATCCGAGACAATCGTCCTAGGCATGCCATGTAGTCTTACAATTTCCCTAAAGAATAGATCAGCAACATGCGACGCATCATCCGTTTTGTGACATGGAATAAAATGTGCCATTTTAGAGAATCTATCCACGACCACAAAAATCGAATCTCTCCCACGTTTAGTCCTAGGCAATCCTAGCACAAAATCCATGGAAATATCAACCCAAGGCTCACTAGGAATAGGTAAGGGAGTATACAAACCATTGGCTTGCACTTTAGACTTAGCTTGTCGACATGTGATACACCTACCACAAATTCTCTCAACATCCCTCTTCATGTGAGGCCAATAGAAGTGTTCTTGTAAAATGGCTAAGGTTTTGGCAACTCCAAAATGTCCCATTAGTCCACCCCCATGGGATTCTTGCACTAATAACTCCCGCATTGAACAATTAGGCACACATAGTTTATTTTCTCGGAACAAGAACCCATCAAGCCTAAAGAGTTACCACATGCAATTTTCTCACAAGCACGATATTCATCACCAAAGTCATGGTCATCAGAATATAAATTCTTAATATGCTCAAAACCTAATAACTTGGCATCTAGTGTGGAAAGTAGAGCATACCTGCGAGAAAGGGCATCGGCTACCACATTCTCCTTACCTTGCTTATATCGAATGACGTATGGAAACGTCTCAATGAAATCTACCCAGCGCATGCCTTTTGTTTAGCTTGTGTTGGCCCTTCAAATGTTTCAAGTATTCATGATCGGTATGAATCACGAATTCCTTAGGCCATAGGTAGTGCTGCCATATTTCCAAGGACCGGACTAGTGCATACAGCTCCTTGTCATAGGTGGGGTAGTTTAGGGCTGCCCCGCTTAGTTTCTCGCTGAAATAAGCAAGTGGTCGTCCGTCTTGCATAAGAACTGCGCGCAATGCCAATACCTGAAGCATCACATTCAATTTCAAATGTCTTGGAAAAATTAGGCAAAGACAATAAAGGAGCATGGGTTAACTTCTCCTTAAGTAATTGAAACGCCTTCTCTTGCGCGTCTCCCCATTGGAATCCCACGTTCTTCTTGATTACTTCGGTAAGTGGTGCGGCTATGCTACTAAAGTCCTTCACGAACCGCCGGTAAAAACTTGCAAGGCCATGAAAACTACGAACCTCACTTACACTTGTGGGACTCGGCCATTCTTGAATTGCACGTACCTTTTCGTCATCAACCTGTATACCTTGTGCACTAACAACAAATCCCAAGAATACAAGCTTATCGGTGTAAAAAGTGCACTTCTTCATATTAGCAAACAATTTCTCTTTCCTTAGCACATCTAACACAGATTTCAGATGCACTACATGATTGTCCATGTTTTTGCTATAAATGAGGATATCATCAAAATAGACAACGACAAATCTTCCTATAAAAGCACGTAAAACATGATTCATAAGTCTCATAAAGGTGCTCGGAGCATTAGTTAAACCAAAAGGCATAACTAACCATTCATACAAACCATATTTTGTTTTAAAAGCGGTTTTCCATTCGTCTCCTTCTTTTACTCTAATTTGATGGTATCCACTCTTCAAATCAATTTTTGAAAACACACAAGAACCATGCAACTCATCTAACATGTCATCTAAGCGAGGAATAGGATGATGATACTTTACCGTGATGTTGTTGATGGCTCGGCAATCAACGCACATTCTCCACGACCCATCCTTCTTAGGTACAAGTAGAACCGGAACAGCACATGGGCTCATGCTTTCCCTCACGTGCCCCTTATCCAACAACTCACTGACTTGCCGTTGAAGCTCCTTGGTCTCCTCGGGATTGCTCCTATAAACTGGTCGGTTTGGAATGGCAGCACCGGGAACAAAATCAATTTGATGTTCGATCCCTCGAATCGGAGGTAATCCATGTGGGGTTTCTTCAGGGAAGACATCGTCATATTCCTGCAAAAGAGACACAATAGAACTAGGCAAAGCTTGGTCAAGAGCGTTAGTGTTTAAAAGGGCCTCTTTGTACAAAAGTACAATCATCGGCTGATTTGAAAGCATCGCTCGCTTGATCTCACTGACTTTTGCATAGAAACTTTTTTTTCTCTCTGGTTTTCTCTCAAGGGCCGAACCTCCTCTCTCTTTTTTTCGGCTTCTCTCGAATTTTCACTCACTCTCTGCTTTTCACTCTCTTTTTTCTCACTCTCTTTCTTTTGCTCACTCTCTTTCCTTTGTTCACTCTCTTGCTGCAACCTCACTTGATCTTCATAGACTTGCTGCGGTGTCAGGGGTACAAGAGTGATTGGCTTCTGATTAAGTACAAAAGAGTACTTATTCGTAAAGCCATCATGCTTCACATGTCGATCGAACTGCCATGGTCGCCCTAGCAACAAGTGTCCCGCTTGCATCGGCACTACATCACACATTACTTCATCTTCGTACTTACCGATTCGAAAAGCAACTAACACTTGCTTGTTCACCCTTATTTCTCCACTATCATTCAGCCATTGCAACTTATATGGCCTAGGGTGTTTCAACACGGGCAATCCCAACTTTTCAACCATGACTGTGCTAGCAACATTGGTACAACTACCACCATCAATAATCACACTACATACCTTGTCTTTGATGTAGCACCTAGTGTGAAAAATGTTCTCCTGCTGTACTTCCTCATCGCTCTTTGCTTGCAAACTCAAGGCTCTCCTCGCCACCAAGGTCAACGCATCAGGGGCTGTGTATTCATCCTCGGAAACATCCTCCAAGTGTGGCATGTCGTCGGTGTCAGATTCTTCACTATCGGTCACGATCTCTCCATTGGCCTTCAACACCATGACTTGCTTGTTTGGACATTGGCTTGCTATGTGTCTCCTGCCTTGACATCGAAAACACTTTATATCACGATTTCTAGAAGTAGAAGCTTCGTTTTTACCTTGAGAAGTGTGGCTGGTGGTAGGGGTTTTGGGCTCGGGTTTGGGCACTTGTGGCTTGTCCATGGGCTTGGTGTAGCTTGGCTTGGAGAAAGTAGAATTCGAATTTTGGCTAGCACGTCCCCCACTTCCTCTCTTGAGTTGCTGCTCCACTTTGATAGCCATATGCACCATTTCTTCTATCTCCACATAATGTTGCATCTCCACTCTATCATGGATCTCTCGATTCAAGCCATGTAGTAAACGAGTCATGGTGGCCTCTCGATCCTCCTCAATATTGGCACGGATCATGGCCATCTCCATCTCCTTGTAATAGTCTTCGACGCTTCGACTTCCTTGCTTTAGGCTTTGTAACTTTTTGTACAGCTCCCGGTAGTAGTGGCTTGGAACAAATCGTTTCCTCATGACCGCCTTCATAGCATCCCATGTCTCTATGGGACGTTCTCCATTCCGCCTTTCTATTTGTCACAAGTTGATCCCACCATGTTATAGCATAGTCAGAAAATTCAATGACGGCTAATTTTACCTTCTTAGCTTCGGAGTAGTTATGGCAATCGAACACGAATTCCATCTTCTTCTCCCACTCAAGGTAAGCTTCCGGATCAGATCTCCCTTGGAAAGACGGAATCTTTATTTTAATACCACCGACGTTGTTATCTTCTCGATTCCTAGCGTCTCGTCTTCCTCCATATCTCCTATAGCCAACATGAGAATCACGATCTTCTTCATCGTCAGATCTGTAAGGCTCTTCTTCGTAGTCTCTTTCCTCTCTCCGTGGTACTCTCTCCCGTCTACGGAAGGTGCGGTCGTTTTGGGGTTGTTGTGTTTCCAGCCGAGCTATCCGTGCATTTGTGCGCTCCACCGTCTCATTTGTGCGATCCACCGTCTCGTGGACTGACTCTATTTCCGCCTTCAGAGATTTCTCCAGGCGACTCACCAAGGCCTCCATGAGTAATCTATGTTCAGCAAGGCTCATATCATTGTTGGAAACGCTCTTTCCACTATCATGAGACATGATTACTGCAAAAAATATAGTGTTAGAATTAAAACAAAAAGGACCTTCCAAATCTCTCCCTTACGTGTCTCACTCAATAGTAGGGTCTCTGGTCACTCGTGTTTCACACACAAGATATGGCTTTTACCCTCTAATAATCTCACCACTCTTGCCTGTTTCCACTCAGTAATCCTCTTGCGGTTCTTTTGGAACTAAACAAACAATCAAAGAATTCCAGCAACGATTCAACAAGAACTCATCAAGGAATTTCAGAGAAAGCAAGATAAATAATATCAAGGAAATAAGAATGCAAAAACACAATGGATCAGAAAGATGGAAACTAGAATAGGTAGTGATTCGTCCAGTAGAAAAAAAAAATACTTGTTTGAGGTGAAGAGATTTTCGGAATAATAGGGACCCCAATATATGGAAACTATCGAAAAATTTTTTTGAAGCACTTTTATACTCTTTATTTTTTTTTTCGACCCCTTTCTTCTTCTTTTGGGAGTCTCTTTCTCTTCTCCTTTGATAACAATAGCACAAGATCTCAAGGCACAAAGATATGAAACTTTCTCACCAGATATAACCAAGAACCAGCTCTAGCAAAGATTGAATAGAGAAGTTAAGAATTTCGGCCAAGTATTTGGTAGTAGCCGACTGTAGGACAGAAACAAAGGGAAAATAAAATTAGAGAAGATAGCCGAAGGTTATGGAAAGAAGAAACAAAGGCACGAAAAGAAAAAGGGATACGCAAACCCGAACTAGAACCAAAGCTTTGATACCAAATGATGTGAACCCCGTTAACCCGTAACGAGACCCAACAACTATGAGGAACCCAAGATCGTCTCTAGGTTTTAATTCTCTTTGGTTCTTTGACGAACTTCTCGAACTTATCGGGAATTTTCCCGTGACGTTCAACTCGACTTATCAAACGGATTTCCATCCCGTTTGTGGCGTCTTCATCATACCGAGGTTCTTGCTTTCCTAAGCAACGAGTCGAGGTTCCATTCGAATCCATCCTAGAGACGATCTTGGGTTCCTCATAGTTGTTGGGTCTCGTTACGGGTTAACGGGGTTCACATCACTCTTTCCTCTCTCCGTGGTACTCTCTCCCGTCTACGGAAGGTGCGGTCGTTTTGGGGTTGTTGTGTTTCCAGCCGAGCTATCCGTGCATTTGTGCGCTCCACCGTCTCATTTGTGCGATCCACCGTCTCGTGGACTGACTCTATTTCCGCCTTCAGAGATTTCTCCAGGCGACTCACCAAGGCCTCCATGAGTAATCTATGTTCAGCAAGGCTCATATCATTGTTGGAAACGCTCTTTCCACTATCACGAGACATGAATACTGCAAAAATATTGTGTTAGAAATAAAACAAGAAAAAAAGAACCTCACAAATCTCTCCCTTACGTGTCTCGCTCAAGAATAGGGTCTCTAGTCACTCGTGTTTCACACGCAAAATATGGCTTTTACCCTCTAATAATCTCACCACTCTTGCCGTTTTCCACTCGGTAATCCTCTTGCGGTTCTTTTGGAACTAAACAAACAATCAAGGAATTCCAGCAACGATTCAACAAGAACTCATCAAGGAATTTCAGAGAAAGCAAGATAAATAATATCAAGGAAATAAGAATGCAAAGAACACAATGGATCAGAAAGATGGAAACTAGAATAGGTAGTGATTCGTCCAGTAGAAAAAAAAAATACTTGTTTGAGGTGAAGAAATTTTCGGAATAATAGGGACCCCAATATATGGAAACTATCGAAAAAATTTTTGAAGCACTTTTTTTTTTCCGACCCCTTTCTTTCTTCTTCTTTTGGGAGTCTCTTTCTCTTCTCCTTTGATAACAATAGCACAAGATCTCAAGGCACAAAGATATGAAACTTTCGCACAAGATATAACCAAGAACCAGCTCTAGCAAAGCTTGAATAGAGAAGTTAAGAATTTCGGCCAAGTATTTGATAGTAGCCGACTGTAGAACAGAAACAAAGGGAAAAGAAATTAGAGAAGATAGCCGAAGGTTATGAAAAGAAGAAACAAAGGCACGAAAAGAAAAAGGGATACGCAAACCCGAACTAGAACCAAAGCTTTGATACCAAATGATGTGAACCCCGTTAACCCGTAACGAGACCCAACAACTATGAGGAACCCAAGATCGTCTCTAGGATGGATTCGAATGGAACCTCGACCCGTTGCTTAGGAAAGCAAGAACCTCGGTATGGTGAAGACGCCACAAACGGGATGGAAATCCGTTTGATAAGTCGAGTTGAACGCCACGGGAAAATTCCCGATAAGTTCGAGAAGTTCGTCAAAGAACCAAAGAGAATTAAAACCTCACAAAACCGTGTATATTCAATGAATTTCGAACTACAACTTAGGCCTCTATATATAGGCCATCTTATACACGAAAACTCTAAAAGGAAACACTCCTAAACATGGCGCCTAAACCTAGTACAAAAGGAAACTAAAAGCCACCTAAAATAGATTCGGTTATTAAGGAAATAATGCTTGGCGCCTAAACCAAAAAGGCAACAAAATTAACACCTAAACTAAACTCGAAATCAGCTCCTATATGGCAAGAAAGGTGCGGCCATCCGAAACCCTAATTAGGAGTATCTTCTAGAAGACTTCCTTGCATGCTCAAATGAAAACCCTACTCGGGCTCTTCTAGAACTTGGAGCACATTGACAATTCGTGGGTCATGCTGAATGGGCTTCCACGCCTTTGCTTGATCCCATGCCTCTTGAATTAACCCGTTGAGTGCATCCTTGAACTTCTTTGCTCGGGCTCTTGTAACCGGTCCACTTGGCACTTGAACGGGTTCCTTTGAAACGGCACCTTGAGCTCCATCAGCTGGTTTTCTCCTTGTATATATATGTTGTGTTCATGTGTTCTTTGAAGAAAATGTAAATCTATACGTGCTTTCTTTGAAAATAGTGTAGATCTTGCAAGTGTTTAAGGGTAGTATAGATTTTACATGAAAACATGGGGGAAAATGGCTAGATCCGAAATGAGGGTTCAAGAGAAATCAAGTATGAACTCTAGGTGTTTGATAAAAGACCAAGAGAGGAGGGAGAAATGCAATAACTTGAATTCATGGGATGGACTCATTTTTAGCTGAGAGATTGAGTAGGAATGTGAGAAAATTTAAGTCTTGAGAATGAGGGTGTGAAAGGAGAGTATTTGGAGACAAATTTCGTGGATTTTGGAGGTGTATAGCATAAGTTGTGCTCTGAAATTGACTGTCGCCCGAGATATGCTCGACAACCACTCAAGCCAATAGTCCAAGATTTTCTTACAGAGACATTTCGCCCGAGGTACGCCCGATTGGCGCTCGAGCGAAACTGGGCAAATTAAAATACAGAGAATTTTCGCCCGAGGTTCGCCCTACAAGCGCTCGAGCGAAAATCTCTTACAGAGACTTTTCGCCCGACCTGCGCCCGAGCTCCGCTCGAGCGGCTTCCTTTGAATTTCAAGAAAATTTCAAGAATTTTTATAGCTTCCTTTTGACTATTAGGAAACCTTACTAGGTTTTTACTTAAGATAATACCTTGTGTTGTAAGATGACCAACTAGAAGTCAAGAATAAGTACGATTTGTATGTTGAAGAGTGAGTAATTTATTGATTACTCTATTCGTTTAGTAAATCTTTGAATGACATTTAGTATGATCCAATTGTAGGTAAAGTGACGTTCGACACTCTAGCAAACGAAGGTAAGTGGAAACTGTAAGTGGAAACTTACGCTTTTTGAAAAAACTGGAATGATGAGCATGAATTCTCATGATTTATTACGACATGACATAAGCATTTGCATGAAAAAAAAAAGTTTTGTACAAATGAAAGTATGAGATGAATTTAAGATTTCTCATCATCAAGCATGACATGAGCACACCATGAGCATTTGCATTCATTTTTCTCATGAGAAAGAAAGAGAAATTTTATGCAAATAAAAGTACCATTTTATGCTACTTTATGACAAGTTAAGTTAATGAGCTAAAGTCGGTCGGTACCGTACCAATAAGATAGGACATCCACTCCAAAGGACGAATGCGAGAAGGATGAATGATTCCTAAGGGGCACCCACTCCGAAGGACGAATGAGAGAAGGATGGGTAGTTCCCTAGGTATGTGCAATCACACCGAAGGATGCTTGCAAGAAGGTGTGAACCTCCAAGGGTTGAGTCTAGCCATCAAGTCTGGGGCTACAGCAAGGGCTAGCTCAACCAAATGATGTGTTCCCATGGGAAAAAGGGAATAGTTCCGAAAGGAACGCACAACCCTAACTTCAGGGGTAAATGGAGCGTGATAAGTTCAAGGAAGGAATATTTTCAAACAAGAAATGTTTTTCAAGATCAAGTACATTGTCTCATGCAAGCATCAATGTACATTCATGATTTATGCAAGACATGCATCATTTATTTATTGCATATAAACCCTTACTGAGTCTTTCGACTCACAGTTTTTAAATTGTACCATTTCAGATAATATTTCAGGGGAGGAAACTTAAGAAGAGGACCTTGAACCCTAGGAGAAGGGTTGACGAAAATGTCTTATCCTTTTTGGTTATTTCAGTAAAGGTTTAGATAATTTTGTATGAGCCGACATGAGCCTCCGTGGTGTGGTGGTCATGGGTTATTCGGCCTAGTAAAGTTTAAGGTTTTTAACCGATTGATATTTTGAGACCATGTTATAAATATTTCAAGTTATCGTTTGAGGAGCATGTTCTAATGTTCGTATGTGCGTTAAACGCTAGCGATATAAAGCTTTTTTTTAAAAAAAAATAGGCATTATGATATATTCCGCTGAAAGAATTTAGTAAGTACTCTTGAGCATTCCTTGTCGGGAATACTCGCAGCTGTCATTAGCCTCGTCAAGCTAGCGTTCGGGGCGTGACAGTTAAGTGGTATCAGAGGGAAGTTTGGAGAGTTTAGTGAACTTAGGACTTGCTACTCGTCTCTTGGATTTCGAGTATGCTAGAAATCTTGTGCACCTCAACTAGTTGTTAGGATACTTACCGAGTAATGACGTTATAGTGCAGGATGCCACCTAATAAACAACCCAGGTATAGAAACACGGAAGGAGAGCCCGAAGAACCGGGTGTCACTACCAATGATGTTTTAAGGCACATGGCTCAGCTTGTTGCTGAACAGGTGCAGCAAGGAGCAAATGTGCATGGGGCTCGAGATCGCCCTGAAGGATGCACTTTTGACCAGTTCAACCGCCAATACCCGCCGGTGTACAATGGCAAAGGAGATGTCGTTCTAGCAGAGAACTGGCTCCTAGAGATCAAAGAATTGCTGGAGGTCATGGGGTGTACAGATACATATATCGAACTTAAGTTTCACGAATTATTGCTTCCGCTGAGTTTTTTTTTGGGTACCCAGTTACATATATTAATAATGCTTCTACGAGGTTGAAATTGTTAATTTATCGAACTTATATTTCACGAATTATTTACCAATTATGCCTTTCTTCTGGGTTCTTCTAACGTCAACTTTATTGTTCTTTCGTGCACTGAAGCGACGGAAGAGTACCAGAGAGAGATAAAGGATCTGACCGAAAAGGATTTTGGGCCTCTTGCCTCGCTCCATGGGCTTAACTCGTGAAGATGTGGAATGGCTAAAACCCAGGGAGGGAAGCAAATTTCCCCAAGCCCTGCTCCACCTAAACTCTTACCCAGTCTGTCCAGACCCAAGCCGGGCCATGGGCTTGTCCCCTCATACAGACTCATCACTTCTCACTTTGCTATACCAAAGTAGCACCACCGGGCTCCAAGTCCATAGCGAGAATATTGGGTGGGTGCCCGTGCATCCTATCCATGGTGCGCTTGTCGTCAATAGGTGACTTAATGCACTACTCTCCGACGGCCAGTTCAATAGCCCAACTCGTCAAGTGCTTGTAAACAAGACACGTCATGGTATCTTGATTGCCTACTTTTATGGCCCAGCCAGCGATGTGAAGATTTCACCGTGGACGAAGCTGATTGACCACAAACATCCTGCTCTCTACCGCCCGGTGACATGGAAGGAATATCTTAATGCCAAGGCAATGCATTTCAGCAGGGCACTTGCCTCGATTTGAAATGATGTACATATTGCTCGTAGATACGCTAGATACCTAACTCCAACCCATGTTTACGGGTTCAAATAACTAAGGAGCACAAGTTGCCAACAAACTGTTCGACAGACATTCAAGTAAACAACAAAACTGTTCCCAAAAGGATTCCACAAATCTAATAGACCAGTCATAACTGAAAGCTTGCAATTTTGAATCACAATCATCCTTTGGGCTTCTCACACTTTCAAGAGCACCCATGTGCTGAACCGGGTTAAGAAATTGGCACTTTGCGCAGCTGTGTGCTGGATATGGTAAGAAAGAAATGGTAGAAGCTTGGCCTACATTGAAAGAACCTGATATCGGCTTCAATGTCAGCCCAAAACTAGCTTTGGATACCAAACAGATAAATGGAGATACCAAACAGATAAATCGAGTAGCATTCCATCCTTTCTCGAAATAAAAGGAATGTTGAGTAAAACAAAAATAAATTCGTCTTATTAAACCAATACAATACTAATATTTTTACAAGGAACACACAATACTTTTATAAGAAGCACACACATAGACTAACCATTATAGACTAGCTAGAGAGAACTTCACCTAGGTACACTCTCTAAGAAAAACTCTTTATATTTTTTTTTCTCTCTCACTGACGCTACTCTCTTAGCTAACTCACTTCTTTTCAATCACCTACACATTTACTTCACTCTTACACAATTTCACTTTCTTCTTGCACACACTCCTCACTGCTCCGAACTCTCCTTTTTCTAGGAAACAAATACTCACAACCTATTTGCATTTTCTAGGACTCACAAATACTCACAACCTATTCGCCTATTTATAGTCTTTATATGTTGGTGGAGAGAACATTCAGATTCTTTCTGTTAAACCGCCTAACCAGATAATTTTCCAGATATTTCACTATCCAGATTTTTTATTTTATTTTTTTGAGCTCGGTCTTGCCACTGCTGAGAAATAGTTGCAAGATAAGAAGTGTACAAAGCGTTAAGGTTAGGTATTTAGGGTCGTTGTATGTTTCTATCCCATTTTTATTATCCTATTGTTATGCCAAAAAAAAATATTTTCAGAGGGAGGGTAAAAAGGGCATAATGAGAAAGTGAGTGCTTGTTTTGTTTACCAAAATTTTGGGGAATATTCCCGAAATTTTAGGAATCTTTACTTTATTAGACTTTATTGGGATTTGTAAAAAATAGTGTGTGTGTAAAAGTTAAAATTTTTGGAATATATTTATTTTGTTAAAAATTTCCGTACTTCGAAATATTGACAAAACAAGCGTCACCGATGTCCTCCAGTGTCCTAATTGGAAAAGATGGAAGATTGGATTACATCGGTTTTGGCGCCGTCACTACAAGAAATATAGGTTTAGGAGACAAAATTTAGGGTGTCAAACCAAATTTTGTCACATAAAGTTTACTTTCCTTAACAAAATATTAATTTTGTCACTAAAAACTACCCAAGAACGCCAAAACCATCCGGACTGGTCAAAACAATGTTCGGACGTATTTCTGGTGTGACGACATACACGTGTCGCGAATGAGTGACGATAAAACTCATCACAAAAAAAATAAACCCGTCCGGACTCCCAAATACACTCTTCCTCATTAGCTCTAAGGTCTTGGAGATTATAAGCAATAGGCCTCATTTCTTGTGCTAGCACCGCTCCAATTCCTTCTTCTCTTTCAACTATATACATTTCAATTGATGTCTTGAAATCAGGCAAGGCCAAGACGGGTGTCTTAGTCATTGCTCTCTTCAAGTCCTCGAAAGCCCTTCTCCCATCTTTCGTCCGCTCGAAGCCCACCTTTTGCAGCATCGAAGTGACTGGCTTGGCTATCAATCCGTAGCCTTGTACAAATCTTCTATAATAGTCGGAAAACCAAGGAATCCTCTCAAGGCCGACACATCCTTGGGTAAGGGCCAATCAACCATACCTTCCACCTTTCGTTTGTCCATCTTCACTCCTTGGCACGAGATGATGTCTCCGAGGTATTCAAGCTCTCCTTGCATAAAGGCACATTTGGAGGCCTTAATGAAGAAGTTGTGCTCCTTCAAGATCACGAACACTTGCTCCACCAAGTGTTCCTCCTCATTCTTCGATTAGACCAAGATGTCATTGAAGAACACCGATACAAAGTTCCTAAAAAAACGGCTTGAAGACGCTATTCATAGCCGCTTGGAAAGTCGATGGGGCATTACATAGCCCAAAAGGCATTACGAGATACTCATAATGGCCGTAATGAGCCTAAACGCTGTCTTGTGAATGTCTTCCTCCTTCTGCCAGATTTGATGGTATTCGGCCCTCAAATTTAGCTTGGTGAACACATGAGCCTCATGCAACACATCAAACATATCATCCACTGTAGGTATGGGAAATCTATCCCTTACCGTTGCTTCATTCAATGCTCGATAGTCGGTGCAAAAGTGTCAACCACCATCTTTCTTCCTCACAAGTAACACTGGCAATGAAAAGGGACTAGTGCTTGGTCCAATCAAGCCACTAGCCAACATCTCCTCCACTTGTCTTTCGATCTCTCCCTTTTAAAAATGGGCATACCGGTATGCTGCACATTCACCGGTTTAACAACATTTTTTAACACAATGCGATGATCGAACTCTCTACTTGGAGGCAACAAGGTAAGTACCTCCAAAACTTCCTTGTGTCTTTCCAAAACTACCTTCACTCTTTGGGGTAGCTCCTTACTTTCCTCACTATGCTTCTCTTCTTTTCCATCATCTCCTTGGTTTTAGTTCATCACTATGGCGAAGCAATGAGCCCCAACCTTGCATAGCTTCTCAAACATATTGGCCTTGCAAGGCCTTGGCTCTTTTGACGCTAGAGCTGTCCACGTCCTCTTCTGCCCTCGAGCTTGAACTCCATAGTCATCTTCTCATAATCCGTGACAACCTTGCAAATGCATCTTAACCATGCATTACCCAAGACCACGTCTAGCCCCACCAAAGAAAGTACATGGAGATCAGCAGAAATTCGAACGCCTTGGACTAATCTTCACGGTTTTCACTACCCACTCGCATCTTAACGTTTCACCATTTGCTACCTTCACATCTAATGGTTCTACTTTCTCTCCATACAATCCCAACTTAGAAAGAATGCGGGAATTGATAAAGTTATGGGTAGACCCGCTATCCACCAACAATGTTACTTCATGCTTACCGACCCAAGCCATAAGTCGCATGGTTAAGGGTTTTTGTACCCCAGGCATTGTGTTGAGGTAGGACATTTTGTCTGGAAAATCGAACTATATGATTTTTATTCTTTTAATATGATTGGGGATCATCCACGAGGTTATGGTTCAAATTTGGAGACTTTTTATTTTTCGGAAGCAAGTAGGACGTTTTTTTAAGGAACTAGGTTGATTTGTGATTATCTGACGATTAGTGAAACGATTAGCAAAACTTAGTCACTAAGCAAGAAAAATTCGACTGCCCTAGAGAGTGACACTTATAAAGGCTAGGAAGCATGACAAATCAAAGCTAGAAGCACGTCAAATCGATGCAAGAAGCACGACACAAACGGCTAGGAATTAGGTAGCTTGAGGTGTCAACCACCTGGGGACTTAGGTGGTGATTCACCTAAGCTATAGGTTGAATTCCCACAATAGGTGTGCTGAGCAGCTGCTTAAGGTGGTTGGGTGTCATCACACGGTGGAAGTAGCCTTTTGAGTCACCGGAGCTAGCCTAGACATGTGTCGCGTTGTGATGAATCAAGATTTCCTATAAATAGGAGGGTGGCCGGCCATTCAAAACTACACCATTCAGATCTGAAATTTTGTGAGCTTAAACTTGAGAGAAAGAGTGAAGTGAAGATGGAGAAAGATGAGGAAAAAGATTAGTGATTTCAATTCAAGAGTTGTCAAGATGATTTGTGAATCTCTAGTAGTTCTTTTCTTCAACATCTCGTGTTGTTCTTAGCATTGTTCTATTCTTCCTATTGTTCTTGATGTTCTTCGTGTTCTTGACGAAGAACAAGCTTGTCTTTTCGAAAAGTATCATTTTCAAAGTTCGATTCGTTTTCAATGTGTTTTTCTACTTTTATCCGATTCTTTTCCAAATTTCTTTCGAAAGTTGTTTTTCAAAGCTTGAACATATGTCTTTCTTTCCAATTTCAATACTTTTCATGTGAACAATAGTATTGTATATGTGGTGATTAAGCCAGTTTTTTAACCGAGAAATCAAAGTGCAATTTTTGCCTTCACAACATTTTCCTTTGATAAATGTTTTGTAATGTTGTGATGATGGAAACGAGTTAAGGCGTTGCATATCATAAATTAGATGTATGGGCGTTGATATGAGACATGCACACTTAACTTGTACGTTAGAAAGGAATATTGATGTTCAAGTGTGGTTAAGGTGTTGCATATCATGAATGATATGTATGGGCGTTGACATGAGACATGCATACTTACGCATACTGTGAAGACGTGACAGTATTGTGCACAAGAGGATGCGTTCACTTGTTGTGATATTCTGGCCTCTATGTCTTACGCGGAAAGATCCTTTTGAGGATACCGTATTCTACGCTAGGAGAAATGCGAAAAGATATGGTCCGTGTTCTACTCTGGAGTAATGCCGCAAAGACACGGTGGTTACTTGTAGTAACCCATCACTCTGGCCAAATGATTCATTCTGGGAGTGAGAGGAGTGGTGAATGGTGATTGAGAATGGAAAAAGGAAAAGATCATTTTTTAGAAAATTGAATCTTTTCATTTACTTTTTCTTATTCTGTTGAGGTTTTATTGTAGAAACGGGTTTTCTGAGTCATTTGGACTCACCGTTGTTTGTTAAATATTACTTGAGTGGATGTCTGAGGTTTATCTAGGCAGTTCACTAAGGCAATTCAACATGGCTTTATTTCGAGTCTACGTCACACGTGACCTAGATGTACTGATAGAGGGAAGGGGCCATAAGAGGATTACGCCGAATTCTAATAATTACATCAACATCTCGGACTAGGATGATTAGAGATCTTCTGCTTTATGTTTCTCTTAGTTTTTCTGCTGTAGTGTTTTTACCTTTTGTACTGTAGTATGTACATTATACGAAGTGAGTTCTCTTTTGTAATATTTCGGTATTAATAAAAGGTTTTACTTGTGTTTTGCTTAGAATCCTGTTGTTTTTAACGATCCTTCCACTAGCCGTAACCACAATCTAATAGCAGCGTCCATTACTATAAGACAATACTTGAGGTCTTGACGGTCCGGGCTATTACAGATGGTATCAGAGGTAAGGTTTAGGAAAGCAATGATTGTTTTGCATCACAGTTGAGGTTAGGAAAGTAAGGATAGTTAGCAAAACCTAAGAAAATGAGAGTGTTAGCAAAAGCACTATCTCGTTAAGAAGCTTAAATTGATCGTAGGAAACTGATATTGTCCTTTTCTTGAAATAATTTTGGAGTTTTTAAATCTACCTTTGTATTTCAGGAGATAATGGCAACTATAAGAAATAGAGATAGAGTAGGGGAGAACGTGTATGAGGGTTGTTCATTTGATAAGTTTGTCAAGCATCATCCCCTAGTCACGAAGGAGGTACAGAACCCTTAGTGCCTGAAAAGTGTTAGAATGCATTGATGATCAAATGATACGATATGCCACGTATCAACTGAAAGGAGAAGCCAAAAGGTGGTGGCAAGCCAAGAAGGAATTCTTGGAGATTGAGTGGACGTGGGAGCAATTTAAGAAGGAATTTCTAGATCGATATTTTCCAGAGATGATCAGAGAAGCCAAAGCCCAAGAATTTACTACCTTAAGACAAGGAGCAAGGTTAGTAGCTGCTAAGTTTATAGAATTATGTAGGTTTGCCTTATATTTGATTCCTGATGAAGGTAAGAAATCTCGTAAATTTGAGAGAGGTTTGCAGTCTCATATTAAGGATAGAATATGTTGCCATAAGTTTGAGAATTTTCAACAATTAGTTGATAGAGCCTCGGTTGTGGAACGTACTTTACAGGAAAGTGCTATTATTACTGAACAGAATAAGAAACGCTCTTTCCAAGGAAATCAATTCCAAGGACAATCATCGGGAAAGAGGGGAGGAGGTAATTATGGAAATAGAGGCAATGGGCAAGGAAATAGAAGGAATGGTTCTAATGCTGCAGGGATAACATGTTTTACTTGTGGAAATCAAGGTCACTTTTCTTGAGATTGTACAATGAGGCAAGGATTTCCTCAGAATGTGCGTAATAATCAAGTGACTAACCCTGGTAATAATCCAAGAGGAAACCCTGGCAATCAACAGAGGGCAATTGGACCAGCAAGAGTATTTGCTTTGAATATAGAAGAAGCAGAGCAGGATGAGAATGTGGTGACAGATACTTTTTCCATTCCTGGTGGATTAGTAATTGTGTTGTTTGATACTGGTGCTACGCATTCTTTTATTTCACAGAATTGCGTTAATAGTCTTGCATTGTTGATATAACCCTTATTTATTAGACTTGATGTAGTAACTCCATTGGGGATAAATAGTATGTGTACTAAAAAGATCAAGACGTTTCCAATGGAGATTGCCTATAGATTTGACAATCTCGGATATGGGAAATTTTGATGTGATTCTTGGCATGGATTGGTTATCTGGTTATCATGTAAACTTAGATTGTCATGCAAAGGAAGTAAGTTTACTTGTGCCTGGACAAAAGAGAATTCAGTTCAGGAATGCCAAGAAAATGATCCCCAAACCTAGTAAGGAATTTCCTTAGGTTCAATTAATATCTGCATTAAAAGCTTGGAAGAGTGTGGTGAATGGAGCTCAGGCTTTTCTAGTTTCAATTGCTGGAGTTCCGGATGAAGAAAAGAAGATTGAAAACATACCAGTGATATGTGAATATCAAGATGTCTTTCCAGAAGAACTACGCGGACTACCACCGGTAAGGGAAATTGAATTTAATATTTCTTCAGTACCAGACACTGCACCTTTAGCAAAAGCTCCATATAGAATGGCACCGGCTGAACTAAAGGAATTAAAAGAACAACTGCAAGATTTTTTGCAGAAAGGATATATTAGACCTAGTGTTTCACCCTGGGGAGCCCCAGTATTCTTTGTGAAAAAGAAGGACGACACTATGAGAATGTGCATAGATTATCGTGAGCTGAAAAAGGTTACTATTAGGAATAAGTATCCTTTACCTAGGATTGATGATTTGTTTGACCAATTGAATGGTGCTGAAATATTTTATAAGATTGATCTGAGGTCAGGATATCATCAACTGAGAATCAGGAAGATATTTCAAAGACAGCTTTTCATACCAGGTATGGACATTGTGAGTTCCTGGTAATGCCTTTTGGATTAACAAATGCTCCTGCTGCATTTTATGGATTTGATGCATAGAGTATTTAGCGATTTTCTGGATCATTTTGTGGTGGTATTTATTGATGATATATTGATATACTCTAGAAGAAAGGAAGAGCATGCGAATCATTTAAGGTTGGTCTTACAAAAGTTGAGAGATGAATACTTATATGCTAAATTTCTCGAAATGTGATTTTTGGTTGAAGGAAGTAACATTTTTAGGACATTATTTCTCGTCAAGGTATATCAGTTGATCCTGGAAAAGTAGAGGCAGTTTATACTTGGCCAAGACCTATTACAATTCATGATACTAAAAATCCTTCTTCTTCTCCTCTTGTTGGCGTAAAAGTGTGTAAAACCAATATGCAACTCTTTATATAGAGTCACACTAGTAATAGACTCCATTTTGAACTCTAAAACTAGTAATAGACTCCCTTTTGAAGTCTAAAACTTTTAAATTTTAAATAATCATAAAATCTTTAAAATTTTAAAAAGGTTTGACTAGGTCAAAGATAAAAATTCAACTATTTTAAATGAGTTATACTCAAATTTCAAATTGAAAGAAGACATTTCAAATATCAAATAACAAATTCAAATAATTTTAAAAAATAGATATCTGTGTTACACAAGATTAATTAGTGCTCTTCTTCCTTTTCAGATACTTTCATCAAACTACTTTAGTTATGCACTACGTCGTTAAAAATTTCGGTTGACAATGAATGTTCAAGAGAGTTTTGGCCCAGACTCAGAATGTAAATGCTCAGTTTTGATCAGCAATAAAATTCACTCAGTTTTCTTCATATGCTTTCATGATTGTGATTCAAACTTGATCTAACAGAAAAAAAAAACAAATAAAAAAGGAACATAATATACATAGAATAGCTGTGAGCTAAAGGAAGTGTGAGATAGAGACTGGTTTGCACTTCGCGAAAGCCACTTTAACTTAACCATAAGTAATTCTTAATGGGCCTAAACGTTGGATAGCAGGTATCGGTCAGAGAAAAGCCTAAAGCACAAATATGTGTATAAGCAAGACCAGCGAGGAATTAATTTTTGGGTTGCTAATTGCTACAAGTGGTACATTTGGTACCCAAAATGCATAAACTGGAAATATTGCAGAAGAAAAATTAAATAAAAATAAATGAACTGAAAATTTATTTTTCCCCAGTTTCAGATTTTTGGGTGGAATAAACAGGCTTAACGATGGGAACTTAATCATTATAAGCTTTTCTGCGATAGAATGTGTATATATATACAACCTTCCTCGACTCCATATATATACTCTCCTTCGTCTCGAAAAACGTCAAAGCCTTCCAATTATACCATAATTGCAAATATATCCAATATACTTGTTCCGTTCTTTGCATGTTAATTGTTAAGAGAGGCTTTTGAAATGGTACTCCTAGGTTGAGAGCTAGCTAGGGACAGGTAACATTGGAAAAATTTTCTGGGTAAATTGTTTGTAGTACTAATTTTCTATTGAGTTCTGCTAAACTATTACATTTTCGAATCACCCAAGATAAAAAATATTCATAAAGATTTTGATCAACATTATATATAATTGGCAGTTTGAGACATAAGATCAGGGAGCCTTTGGATGGGTATAAAATTAGGATCATGCAACAGATATCAGTAGTACTGGAAAACTTATATATGTCTGATGAAGTAATATCAGTAGTCCTTAGAGTAATAACACAGATTGTTTAAGCACAATAAATAGACAACAAAGTACAAACGTACGTTGAATGATCAAGGGAGCTCTCTCTCTCTGCTTCTACTTCCACCACGACTTGAGCTTTTTCACTGCGCATTTCATCATGATAATTACTCTGTCAAAATGTAACAAAACATGTACGCAACAAAAGAAAAAAAAACATATAAGAACAAGGAAAGGAGATGAGGGAGTTGTAGGTAGCCAGTCTAAGAAATTACCTGTTCACTGCGGCCACTATATTCATTGCCCAAAGCCGCATATCACATATAGATGGACCCAACAGGGGGGATTTCATCTATACTTTCCTTGGATTTGAAAGGGACAGGAAGATCTAGCACATCCACTTTCATTGGAACCTTAGACATGTTCTTAAGCTCGACGTTTCTTGAGCAACCTCTCACCCTCTTAAATTTTTCCTTAAAAGTCACCTGCGACTTAAATAAGCAATAGAAGGTACATTTTTAGCCTGGTTGGACATGGAGAAAAGCCTAGTACGTACGTATGTACTTGACACATGAAACAATTGCGAATTGAATTTTTCAATGACCGTCTAGTTTTTTTTATGTTATGTACCAGTTGTATGATTCTTGATTACACATGAAACGGTTGATTTTATTGTGTCCCGGTCCTTGTGGCTGGTTTGTGATCCTTTCGTAGGATCTTTTGGTCCGTTTAGATTTTTTCAATGACCGTCTAGTTTTTTTTATGTTATGTACCAGTTGTATGATTCTTGATTATTAATATAATATTTCAATTGCCTTAGAAAAAAAACCCCACATTAACCGCTCATATTACCAACATTAACATACCTCATACTCAAAAATGGTCTACTATAGAAAAGTGTCAGTGGAAACTTTTAAATGGATACAACAATTTACCCAATCACGTATTTAATTTTTTAAATTTGATTTATCTTCAGCGCTCGTACCAGATGGTGGAAGATATCCATCACAGTCAAAGCACAAGCTCCCCAATCATGTATAAAAGAGCTCAACTCGAGTGTTAAGACCAACCCATCCAATTACGATGCACACTAATTAGTTGAAAATTCCTAAACTTACAATGGGCCTGAAACCATTTCAGGCCCTCCACATTCAGAAAAAAGCTTGATGTGGTACGTAATTAGAGAATATAGCAAAAACATTTTTCTAGAACTTCCGTATTACTTGATTTAATTATCTAACCTAGCAGGTCATACAAGAAAACAAATAGATTCTTCTTAGAAGCTTAACTGTCAGTCACATTTCTTTAGCTTATCTTAGTTGTTGGGTTGGGGCCAACCCGCCAGGTAAAGAATTGGTTAGAGTCCCATATGACTATAAATATAGTTTAATTCTAAAAAAAGAAGAATTGTCTAGCTGTTAATTTTATCTATAGAGGCTAGCCACTTTGAATTGATCATTGTATTCTTCTTTCATTTTCTTTATATACAAACAGAGGTTGAGTCTAATCACAAGAAAGATATAGTATAGTTGGTTAATAAATCTACAAACTGAAACTTTTAAATTGAGTAGTATCTCTACATGTTATACTAAGAGTCAATTAAAAGACTTCTCATAATCTCCCTAACAAGATATATATTTCTTTTAAAAATTAGTGTATAAGCAGGACAAGCTAGAAATTAATTTTTGGGGTGTTAAAATACTTTGATATTAAATAAAAGGACAACACAGTAAAGGGGTCTACGTGTGCAGAAGTTGACTTTGCTTACGATAAAGGAAATCGATTAATAAATGTCAAGCATATGTGCATTTAGCAACTAAAATAATCGAAGAGAGTTATAATAGGACGACTGAGCGTTAGCTCAAGTGGTACCGCCTCCCAGTAAGATTCGGGGGTCGAATCCCCTTCCTGCAGGCTTTTGTCTGTTATCCACTGGCCTTATAAAAAAGAAAAGAAAAGAAAGAAGACAGTTATAGGTGAAAGTTTTATTTCTAAATTGATATTTATTATTCAAACCAAACATTCTGTAAATAGGTGAAAGTTTATATAGTCATGTTCATAGGAGTAGGCAGTCACTCCTTCCAACTTTTATATTTAAGAAAAGAAAAACATCACCATTTCGCTCGTAGACTTTAGTTTGGAAGAGTCTTTCTTTTCTCCAAAAGACTTGAAATGAGCTTATTTTATAACCCACGAATAACATCCAAAATATCCTCCAATGAACAATACAAATCGCAAGAACAGGATATAGTAGTACAAACTAAGGTCATAGTGCTAAAAATGGAACGTAATTAATGTCTCACCCGAAAAATAACTATGAACAAATAAAAAGAAAAAAAAGAAGTGAATTTTACACTTGCTGAATAATTTTGAGGGGTGACTCGAGAGATCTCCCTATTGGCTATTGTAGCCATCATTAACTACTTGTAAACCTCACCATTTGTAATAGCCCGGACCGTCAAGACCTCAAGCAATGTCTTATAGTAATGGACTCTGCTATTACACTGAGGTTACGGCCAATGGAAGGATCGTTAAAATAACAGGATTCTAAGCAAAACACCAGTAGAACCTTTTATTAATACCGAAGTATTACAAAAGAGAACATACTTATATAATGTACATGCTACAGTACAAAAAGTAAAAACACTACAGCGGAAAAACAAAGAGAAACATAAGCAGAGGATCTCTAATCTTCATCATCAATATCATCCAAGTCCGAGATGTTGATATAATTATCAGAGTTCGGTGTGATCCACTTATGGCCCCTTCCCTCTATCAGTACATCTAAGTCACATGTGACATAAGCTCGAAATGTCAGCTCTAAAGTAATATAGCCATGTTGAATTGCCTTGGTGAACTCACCTAGATAAACCTCAGACATCTGCTAAAGAATATTTAACAAACAACGGTGAGTCCAAATTACTCAGTAAAGCCAGCGGTTAGCTCAACAGAATAGCAGATACATGAACAAGATATTGAAGAAAACACGTTTCAACAATAAAACTCAACAAAATAAGAAAAAGTAACTGAAAAGACTCAATTTCCTCAAAAATGATCTTTTCCTTTTTCCATTCTCAAATCATCAATCACCACTACTCTCACTCCCAGAGTGAATCACTTGGCCAAAGTGACGGGATTATAAGTAACCATCCGTATCTTTGCAACAGTACTCCCAGAGCACAATACGGCCTCAAGCTCCCAGGGCGAGTTATCCTAACAAATGATCTTTTCGCGTACGACAGAGAGGCCAGAATGTCACAACAAGTGAACGCATTCTCTTATGCACAGTATTGTCACGAAAACTAGTCGTTTATAGTCGTTAGGAGTTTTTGCTAAAACGAGTCGGTTGACCACTACATAAACCGGTCGACCGCTTCAAGTTACCGTTACCCAACAGTCATATTGTCAGAAGCTCAACGGCTTTTTTGTCAAAACCAACCGGTCGACCGCTACACGAGGTGGTCGACCTCCTCAACTTAAGCATGATCCGGTTCTTTTAAAAACAAGGTTTTTGACCACTTTTAAACACCCAATTTTGAAGACATGCTTCCCATAAGTATATGAAGATTTGGAGGTTTGATTGGAATGTTTTGAAACCTATAAAAATATTTTAATCTTTCAAACAAAACTTAAAACGATTTATGCATGTTTTGAAAGATGTGCAAGTGCGTGATTCAAATCCTTGTCAAATGTGAAATAAAGAGTTATAAGGATTATACCCTAAGGTCTTGAATCATCACTTTAAGCTCCTTGCATCTTCTTGTTCCTTTTCAAGGTATGACTCTTTTCGTCAAGTTGTCTTTGTCTTTGAAGATGTCCATTTTGTAAACTCATTCATTTATTGAAATCATCAAAATCTCGATTGTGCACAAAAGTCAACACAAGTTAAGTGTGCATGTCTCATATCAAAGCTCATACATCTCATTTATGATATGCAACACCTTAACTCATTTCCATAATCACAACATTATAAAACAATTCTCAAAGGAAAATGTTGTGAAGGCAAAAACAACACTTTGATTTCTCGGATAAAAACCGGCTTAATCACCACGTAGAAAATTCTAATTTTGACTGCTAAAGTGTTGAAATCAGAAGGAAATACATATGTTCAAGCTTTGAAAAACAACTTTTGGAAGAAATTTGGAAAAGAATCGAATCAAAGTAGAAAAACACTTCAAAAACGAATCGAACTTTGACAATAGTACTTTTTCGAAAAGACAAGCTTGTTCTTCATCAAGAACACGAAGAACATCAATAACATCAAGAAAGAATAGAACAATGCTACGAACAGCAAGAGATGTTGAAGAAAAGAACTACAAGAGATTCACAAATCATCTTGACAACTCTTGAATCGAAATCAAGGATAACCGAACTAAACTTTACCTCTAATGAAGTCGAATCTTCACTAATCTTTTTCCTCCTCTTTCTCTAACTTCACTTCACTCT
This sequence comes from Myrica gale, assembly GCA_963930655.1. NCBI lineage: Eukaryota > Viridiplantae > Streptophyta > Magnoliopsida > Fagales > Myricaceae > Myrica > Myrica gale. The sequence continues at coordinate 15,227,962 of OZ005610.1, read as the reverse complement.
TTCTCTCAAGATTTAACTCACAAAAATTCAGATTGAATGGTGTACCCTTCAAAGGTCGAAATCCACATCTATTTATAGGAAAACATGACCGGTTGCATTCCGACACGTGTCAAGCCTAGCTAGGCTAGCTTTGGTGAGTTACTTGACTACATTTCTCTCCTTTTGACACCTAGCAACCTATAGCAGCTGCATGGCAAGACTATGGCCGAAATTCACCCAATAGGTTTGTTGAGTCGCCGCCTAGGTTTACCGGTGGTCGACACTTCATGCTTCCTAGGTTATAGCATTTTGCCGACGATGGGCAGTGCGTGAAGGATTCCTCATCCTTCAATGACAATATTCAATGCGTCAAGAATGAAATCGTTCTTTCTCTCAAGGTTCGTTATACACTCATTCTTTTGAAAAAATTTGTTTAAAACCATTCCTAATATAACTGTCTTGTTATTTATTTGTTGAAAGAAAAGTTTTTTGGTGCAGGAAGACGGTTTATTTTGCTTTATGTTTAAGGGTATTGTTAATATCGATGTTGCGTTAAAGATTTGTGTGCGGTTTGGTCGCTTGTTTTGTGATTTTCTCGTAGCATTGTTAACCTCAAAATTCTGTTAGAACTAAGTCCAAGTCCCTACAGCAACCCTGTGTATCATTCAAGATACAAAAGAGTTGAGTTTTGGGTCTTAAAAGCTGGTTGCTGCACTAGGTGCTATACTACTATGTGTTCTTGAAAACAACAAACGTCCCTTATATGATTAAAAAAATCAAATGTTTTTGTGGTCGGGCCGGCAATAAATCACCTAATACAACAAGCTCTATTTTGGTTATTTTTTAAACGAAATTTGGAAATGTTATAAGAGAGTAAGTGCTGGCTATTATGGGTTAAAAGATTTTGAATTTTTTTTGTTCCCAACCCGTTTTAGGAAACAAAAAGTGGCCTTTTTCTGGAAGATCTGAAAATTTATTTTTTTGCCTTCGTCTAAAGCATTAAATCTTAATCTAAATCAATTTCTTTTGTTGGGTTCAATTCTACTAGATTTAGGGATCTCATTGTCATCTCTCAAAGCCTTGATAACTTGCTCAATATGTCCTATGAATTTTCAGATGAATGACGGTGGTCATGTTCTTTGCATTTTGGGCGTGTGGGTTTTGTAGAAGTGTGATTTCCTTTGCTGCCTTTGTTTGTTCAAAATATGTTATGGAATGCCCATTGTGTTGAATGCTTATTTCTATAGTGGGTAGAGGTTTTCTTTATGTAATACTTATTGGTGTATGGGTCTAGGTTGTTTTATTCTCTCTGGTTGTGTACGTGTTTTTCAGATTGGAGATGCAAGTAAAGGGATATATTTGTGCGTCTCCAACCCAATGGCATATGTTTTCTGGTTTGCTAGTATAGATTGATTTTTTTTGGTCCTCCTTTCTAAAATTTATTAACTTTTGCATTCTGATTTGCAACTGATTTTCTAAATTTTCAAGTGCTCGATGGTTTTCTTCACCCCCACTGTCAGTGATTTGACAAATGGGTGATGATGTTAAATGTCGTTAAATAACTATCGGAATGGTTTTTTTAATGCACAAGAATAGCTACAATTTCTGATCTGTTTATAAATTTTTCCAAAGCAATTGTTGGCTTTCAAAACCAAGCTATCACAGTGTATCTATCACTTTGATCACATTGCTCTGTGCAATCTCAATTTGAGGTGCAGCGGAATTTGTTCTTATAAGATCAAATAGAACTTCATGTAGATTTACGTTCTCTTTAAGTTTGTGTTTGTCTATGGGTTCATGATATTGCTCTGTTTATGCTTCACTTGCTAACAGTTAATTTTTTTAGAATTCCTTGACTGTTACATGGGATCAGAAACTTTTACTACTCATTGATGGTGATTATTTTGAGCCATGTTTCTTTTGCACATCAAAAGCTAAGTTACTTGCATGATTCAAGTTCAGTCATTTTCCCCCCTAAAAGTCAAGTTCAATCAGTTGCTTGGGACGGCAAACCCCTCGGCTAAGTTTATTATAGGTTTTGAAATGCAAAAACTAGCTTCCACAAAGTTTGCTCTAGGGGCTACAAAATGGTCTGGTTACCTTTTGATTTCTATTACTTCTTTGAAAAATTTACTCCCATCAAACTTTGATGGCAGGGAACCTGACTTAAGGCCTGTTGCATCATACTGCTGCAGGTAATTCTTACTCTCATTCTTATTTGCTTTTTGTGGAACATTTGATAAATTCTTAATAAATGCTAGAAATCTTTACTTTTTGTTTAATTTTTAAATGACCAGCAACATGGTTTTCCTAAGCCACAAGAATAGCTCCAATTTTTGGGTTGTTTCTTATAAATTTTCCCAAAGCAATTGTTGGCTTTGAAAACCAAGCAATCACAAATGGTCAGTGTATCTATCACCTGGATCATATTGCTCTATGCAGTTTGAATTTGAGGTGCAGCAAAAAGTGACCAAAGGTCAAATTGAACTTCATGTAGATTTACCTTCTATTTGAATTTGTGTTTGTTTTTTTTGTATTTTATCATATTTATTTATTCTCTGAATTTGTGTCATTTCTTTGATTTTATCATAGTTATAAATTCTTTCGGAAAGACTGTTTTGTTTATGAGAATATTTTGATTTTTTGTAGAGAAATTCAGAAAAGATAAAGAACACAAAGAATGAAAAGAAGCAAAGAAATTGGATGAAGTAATGTCAGCAAAGTTTCATATACCTGTTTCTCGAATACAAAATTATTTTATTGTACTAATCTAACAATAATTTTATTGTATTTTGAATAATGTATATTCAATAAATTTAAAAATATTTTTCTTGTATTTTCATTTTTATTAATCAGAAATGTTTTTTCATATTCTCTATCAAAATTGCGTTACCTTATTTAAAATACAACTAAAACACAAGTATGTTTATGAACATCAAAATAGCAATTTCAAAATGGATAAATTAATTATCTGGAAACAAAATTGGTTAGTTACATGTTTGAACAAAATTGGCCAAATGACGAACTAGAAAAATTTAGTGAAGAAATTGCTTGTTCGAACAGATATTTTCGTTTGAAAAATTGGTCAAATGACGAACTAGACAAATTTAGTGACGAAATTGCTAGTTTGAACAGATATTCTTGTTCGAATATAATCTTGTTGGAACAGATATCGAATTTTGATTTTCGTCGGAGATGCTCATCTGCGATAGGGCTACATCGTCAAAATTGTGAGGAATTCTTTTCGTTGCTGAAGCTTTTTAGCGACGAAAATTGGGTCTAGAATTTAGAGAAGAAAACGTAAGGGTATAAGAGAAGAAAATGTAAGGGAAGGGGGCAATCTGGTCATTTTGAGTGGTCTGGGTGTCAAGTGCCCTACACATGTGACGGAAAACGTGCCATTTAACGTTGAATCGGGGTGCACGGCTGAAATGCAACGTGTCACGTAATACATGGAGCCAGGTTGTAACGAATTTTTGTTCAGGGGGTATTTGAGATTGACATACAAGTTCGTGGGGTTTTTTTGTAATTAACCCATATAGTTCTGATCAGCTCATATGAGATTCAAACCATTTAAAGATCTTCTCAGAATGCAAGCTAGTCATTTCATGGTAAGCATATGCAAGATTCCGTTCCTCCTGAATGTGTTGTGATAAATGCTGATCTGGCAGATGAATGTTACTCTCCCTGAGAGCTTGTTTCCAGCGTGTTGCACGCCCATCATTCTTCATATATCCGTTTGAATCAACAAAGCCCTTGTCCTGGAGAAGCTCAAACAACATGGCAGAAACAGTCTGACCAATACCGAGGATTCTGTCAGCTAAAATATGTGGGGACAATGGGACTTCCTTGCATTCAATCTCTCCCACATCAACAACTTTATTTCTCAATACCTCCAAGTTATCATGTATCTTATGCTGCCTAGGTTGATCTTTGGGCATATGTACAAATAGTGTAGGTGCGTAATCCCCAGTGATATCCATTTGATCAAATAAGCCTTCAATAATCATAAGTGTGATACTACTGAACTTCAACTCCATGACAAGAGCAGAAACAAAGTACCCTCCAGAAGAGGCCCCCAAAGCCAAAGAGGAAGCCTCTGAAGCTTGTTTTTCTCACTCCATCATTTTATAATATTTTTAACAATGAATTTTTCCTTCCCAAATGTCCAACATCTCCCAGCACTTGATATGGTAAGGACGGCGAACTTTCGAGAAAGAGCATGAAGGACGATTAGCCTATCTTCAGGCAAACCAATGCAATTAGGACAGGTAGAAGATCTGCCCCAAAAGTTAACAGATCTGCAGCTGCACCCATGTGCAAGAAATAGGATTGCCTTAGGCGCATCAGGTATTTGCCATATCAGTTCTGTTCATTCTGGACCTCCACAGTTGGATGGAATTGCACCAAAGAGTAAAAGCTATTCCATTTTTACTTCAGCAGTCCAAATGATGATCTGCTTTTTTCACCATCATCTTGAAATAATAATCTTAAAAGTATCATCAGAATAAGAGACGTGATCGAAATTGTGACCCGGCACTTTTGAGGCCCATCCCAAGCCCTCCATTTGTGACCACGCTTCCACATTATTGCACAGAGAGAGAGAGGTTTCTTCTGAATGAATTCTCGAAATTACAAACTATAACATAAATGTGACAGGAAGTGCATAAATTTGATCTAGATTTGCTATAACTGATTAAGGTTTACAAGCATTAACAGTTTCCAGCAAGCTAAGTGCTTAACATCAATTTGCGTACATACGTTTCCCAACATTCAAAACCACAGGGGAAAGATCGCCAGTCAGTTAGCCCTAATATAGCCATTTCGCCCAGTTGCCAAGAACTTCCATTTTCACAAACCAAACAAGAAAAAAGCATGTAGTATCTACACCGGCATGAGAATGAAAATTTTCGGGTTGATCAAAGACAGTGATATTCTAGTTATTTAATCAACTATAATTGGATGTTTGTATTGGTGGTTCAGTCCTATATTGTTATCCAAAATAAAGGTTCCTTACCAGTGGTGATCTTTGGAGGGGACATTTGGCAAATAGTGCTAATCTTGAACATTTAAAGTCCTAGTCCTAAAAGAAGTGGGAGATGTCTAACTGCTTGCATCTATGTCCTCTCAAATTGACCAAGACTTATACAGTGCTTGACAAATTATTAAGACACAATTCCTTTCCCAAGTCCATATTTTCTATTGACGTGATTGAAAATTTTGGGACCTTGAGAAGGACTTCTTGTTTTTCTCCTCATTTTTCTGCATAGCGTGCCATTAAATCGTGAATTTCTAGCCGAGTTTAGAAACCTAGTCTACTTGGCCATAAACTTCCCAATTCAATTTTTGCAAGACTTTAGGACCTTCCGGCCTTTTATTTTATTTTTTTTTCGGCCTTTTAACCCCGAAAAAGTAGTCGTTCATAAACCACAGCGCCACTTACGTGGGGCGAGCAAGAAGAGTTGAATTGACAGTGCATAAAGCTTAAAGTTCAAACTCGCTCACCAAAGAAACAACGGAAAATTAAAAAAAAAAAAAAAAAAAAAAAAAAGAATCCAATGTCTCTATGGAAAGCAAATTCATTACAATCAGCAACCTCTGTTATTCCAATCTATCAATTGCCTCCTCTTTGGGTACAAGATATTGGAAATCAATGCAATTCAAGAAAATCAAAAGATCAAAAGCAGAATCTAACCAAATAATTAAAAGATTTATCACAACTGGGTTAGCTTCCATTTGGCAGTTGAAGAAAACCATGTAGGAAAGAGAAAGACAATCAATTTCTGAGTCCCGATTTCAGAAATTAAACAAGGGGAACATACTTGGAAAAGTTGGGCGAGAGAGAGGAAACAGAATCAAGATCGATTCCAAGTCCTTTTTTTTAGGTAATAACAGAGACAAGTTCTTGGTAGTCTAGTGGATCTGATTCCCCTTTTGAAGTACCCGATCGTTTACCCTTATTTATTTATTTACATATCTTTCAAATGTTAAAACAATATTTAAATCTTAAACTTTAAAATTTAAAACAAAAACCAAAACTAAAATTAAAATTAAACTCTCCTCCCACAACAACAACTCGATATTTATACCAACTCTTAAAGGTATGTTGATATGGATTCCATGCCCTACCTAAATTGTTCTCAATACCTCTTACATGTTAACTAAGTAGCTTCATCTCTCGATCTCTCTCTCCACTTTTAGTTAACAATGGCAGAACTGATATCCCTGCTATACAGCAACCTTGGAGAATATCTATCATTTAGCCTCTCATCCTTTCTGAAGCGTACTTTCTACCTGTATATTTAGGATGTGTTAATCAAAGAAGATGTTGCCCATTAATAGAGAAAAAAAAAAAAAGAAGAAAAAAAACTAACGTCAAAAGACAATAGAATGCCAAGACTTCGACAAATCAAAATCTTTTGCAGAGAATGACATATACTATGAAGTAGAACCACTGGTCTAGTATAGAACTTGAGTAACAGCAAACAATTAAAGGGAAAAAGGTTATACCCATCCTGTTTTTCAAATTGTTGAACTCTATCATTGTCAACACTTTTATCACCAACACTGGGGGAAAAGATTCTATTCAAAGGAGGTAAGTTCGAAAGATTATTAAAGGAACTGTTAAGATTCAATTTTGCAGATCAAGGGACAATATTTAGACACCTCATTTAATCAGATATGGAACAAAGATAACGACTCGGCTCGGCTTAACTAAGCCCTCTCTTACCAATTTTTTTCTGCATCTCTCTGTCTTCCTCAACACACGACTGCATACCCCTTAAATTAAACTTGGTTTTTCATTTCAGGCTACGTATCCTTCGTATTCTTCCAAAATAGCTAGTAGTAGGGACACTAGAAGAAGACCCCCCAAGAGCCCAGCAGAAGCACCGGCCTAAAAGTCGAAGGAGACCCACCAGGAGGACAGAGCTGCGGAATGCCTGAAGAAGGCTAATGACCAAGCCCAGCAAGCGTTCTGCAGCCCTGTCCTCCTGGTGGGTCTTCTTCGACTTCGAGGCCAGTGTCTCTACTGGGCTCCTAAGGGGTCTCCTTCTGGTGGTCCTACAACTAGCTATTTTGGAAGAATAAGCCTCTGACTTAGCACCTATCAATACAAAATTTAACGTATTATAATACGCTCAAACAAAAACGCAAATGAAATTCTAAATATGCCCGACAAGATTAAATCCGAAATTCACTAGTAAGATTTGAAAATATAACTTACTTATCTCGGTTTCCCCTAAAATCCCCAAATTAAAATATATTCTTCCCTAAAATAATTCACCTCTGTTCACGGAGTCAAACTATTCCCTGAATAATTCGGTACTCATAACTTCCAAAAATTCGTAATCAACATTTATAAAGATCTATTCGATATCCAAAACTCCCGAAATTTGTACCACAGATTCATGTATATGTTATAAAAATAATTCGATCTCCTACTCAGATAAAAAAATCTGAATTTTCCTGAACAAATATTGAACCCAAATTTCAATTACTCCAAAAAACTCATTAAAACTATTTCAAAAATCTTGAAATAAGTAGGACTAGATCGAGACACCCTATGGTTTGAGAAATTATCAAGAATTTCGAAATACCTGAATTTCCTTTGAGAAAATTCGTCTAGATTGTTAAAAGCAAGAAAATCTTACTTTTTTTTCCTCTTGTTGGCGTAAAAGTGTGTAAAACGAATAATAGACTCCTTTTGAACTCTAAAACGATTAATAGACTCCTTTTTTAACTCTAAAACTTTTTAATTTTAAATATTCATAAAATCTTTAAAATTTTAAAAATGTTTGACTAGGTATAAAATTCAACTATTTTAAATGAGTTAAACTACTGTCATGTGACGCCGGACAGAATAGAGATTATTCTGTAGGTTAAAACAATAGGCAATTTGCGAGATGGAAAGAGAGAATTTTGACCCAAGAATTCAGAAATACGTTGGATTCAATAAATTTCGTAATATTCAGGAATTTTTCAAAACAACTCACAAGGCGGGTTAAAATAGCTGAAAATTCGATCTTCATAGAATTTTACCAAAAATAGCAAAACCCTAAAAGTCTTACCAAAACGAAATACGGAAAGAAATAAAACGATTGCCAAAAATTCTGGCCCAAATCGAGTTCAGAATTATTTTCTAATCGACAAATAGAGAATTACCATAAATAGCAAAAATTAACTAAAAATAGAGATTCGAAAAGGAAATAAGAGGATTTAGAGCTCGAAACGAGGTGCACCGAGCGTAGCTGGGTGGCTAAGATGTGCGCACCGAAAAGAGCTTTCCGAATTGGGGTCACGGGCGCGAATCGGATACTTGTAGCCAAAGTTATGGCCAAAATACCGACACGTGCACGGAAACTGCCCCAATCAGGCTAAATCACGATTTCTTGCCATTTTTGCGCTGATCTGCCCGCTCCAGATAATCCAGCGCAATTAATAAGCAATCTGAAAGCTCGGCATCGTTTGACTCAGATCCCCCTACATCATCATGACTTCTGCTTTTTGTTCTTTCAAACTTTTTCTCTTCCATTTTTTCCATTCTGCGCCTGTTGTCTACACTGTTATTAGTCATACGTAGCCACCATGATTCTGTCTTGTTTGCTTCCGGTTAGTCCAGGAAACCTAAATCGTGTTATCGTTTGCTTTCTTTTGTCTTATTTTTGGAAGGGCCATAATTGAGCCTACTCTTCGTTTGGTGAGACAGGATTCGGTGGTTATACCCAGTCATGCCTGCCTGGAATTCCCCCTCTTAACACGTTCTTCAATTATTGATCAGACACACGCCCTTGCAGCCTTGTCATTTGACTTCTTCATTGAAAATTTTCAAAACTTCAGCGGTAAATATGAGAGATTTGGACAACCTTGTTGCGCGTCCTCTCCTATATCAAAGACTTTAGGTATATGCACAAAAGGACTAATCAGACTGTCCGTAAAAGCGACGGACCAATGAGAGGTGAGGCCAAAAGGACGAGCGTGTTAGCCTCCACACACACCATCCGGTGTCCTGCTGCAATGGACAGAAATGGACGCCAGGACTACATAGATGGATTTCATTATATTTCAAGAAAATATTAGGCCCTATTAATTTAACGAGAGTTCAAGCCACACATAATATTCTGAGTAATTTAAATTTTTAAGATTTCCTCTGTATTTGACTTAAACGTCGGTCAAAATTAAATTTGAATATTGATATTTTTCTAACGAAATAGAACTTCTTCTTCTTTTTTGATAACGTAACATTGAACTGTGGCCAACCTGTCGGCAAATGGGATTAGAGACGTGGAAGCTGACCAGATTTCACAATGTCTGTAACACCCCGACCCAAAAATCTAAATAGATAGAATACTGCTTGAAAATATCATCACAACCAAGAAAAGAACTCATAAAAATCTCTATTCCATCTTCAATAATCAAAATGAATCCCAACAGTTTACTCAGAGCACTTCTAAAAACATAAATTCTTAAAAACTCCGCTTAACAAGAGTCTCAATAAACAATTTCCCCAATAAGGAATAAAACAACTAAAGTATCCAAAATAAAAACAATTATTAGTAAAGTCACCATAGGGCTCTTTATACGATAATCCTGCATCTTGTAATTACTCTCAGAGATTACAACTCGCAATCTTTCTATCACTCGCTGCCACCAACCTCTAAATCTGAAAAATAGAAAATAACTGGAGAGAGAAAGAGGAGAGAGAGAGCTTCAAATGAGAGAAAACTTCAATATTGAGTGGAAATTTTCGCAAATAACCTAGATCCATCTTAAAGAACTCTAAATCAGCTTGAAAAGGGCGAAACCCGTTCAAAATTTGAAGAGAAATCAAATTATGAAGATTTAAACATTTCGGCGTTGAAAACTTCAGTTTTCAAATGAGTGATGCGGAAGGGATAATAACTTATCCCTCTGCACCGTTTCAACTTTTGACTTTTCATTTTTTTTGGAGTATTACAATCTCCCCCTTATAAAAATTTCGTCCTCGAAATTGACTTACCGTAACCAACGAATAATCCTGGATATTTGGACCGCATCTCATCTTCTCTTTCCCTTGTTGCTTCTGCAATGGTGTGATTCTTCCAATGGACCTTCACCAACGATAGTGTCTTAGTCCTCAACACTTGCTCTTTTCGATCCACAATTTTGACGGAAACTTCTTCGTATCGCAAGTCTTCCTTAATCTGGATCGGTTGATAATCCAAAATATGGGATGGATCATAAATATATTTTCTCAACATAGAAACATGAAATAAATCATGAATACTTTCCAAAGCGGACGGTAGTGCAAGGTGATACGCAACAAAGCCGACCTTCTCCAAAATCTCAAATGGCCCCACTTAACGAGGACTTAACTTTCCTTCTTTCCAAAACACATAACTCCCTTCATTGGAGCAACTAGCAAAAATACTTTATCTCCCCTTCGAATTCCAATTCCTTTCTTCGTTTATCTACATAACTTTTTTGTCTACTCTGAGCTGCTTGCAGTCTCTTCCGAATTAACCCAACTTTCTCACAAGTCTTTTCTACAATCTCCGGACCAAGAATCTTTCTTTCACCCACCTCATCCCAACAAAATGGAGATCTACACCTCCTACCATATAAAGCTTCATAGAGAGTCATCCCAATACTAGAATGATAGCTATTGTTGTAAGCGAATTCAGCTAATGACAAAGCATCAGTCCAACTACCATTAAAATCCATTACATAAGCTCTTAACATATCTTCTAGCATTTGAATGGTCCTCTCTGATTGTCCATCTGTTTGTGGATGAAAGGAAGTACTGAATTTTAGGGATAAATGTAAAATTGGTCCCTGTGCTATATGTAAAAATCGATTTAGTCCCTGTGATATGAAAAACATCGATTTAGTCCTTGTGATTTCAGAAAGTGATAAAATCAGTCCCTGATGGAGGACCAATAACAAACGAAAATAGAATCACAGGGACTAAATCGATGTTTTTCATATCACAGGAACAAAATCGATTTTTGCGTATAGCACAGGGACTGATTTTGCATTTATCCCTGAATTTTAACTGCGTACCAAAAGCTTTCTGTAACCTTTTCCAGAACTCAGAAGTAAATCTTGGATCCCGATCTGATATAATCGTCACCGGTATTCTATGTAATCTCATAATCTCTTCAACATAAAGTTGCGCCAATTTATCCAAAGTATAATTCTTCCGAATAGGGAGAAAGTACGTCGACTTCATTAATCACGACCTTTAGGAGATCTCGGTAACCCTGAAACAAAATCCATACAAATATGTTCTCATTTCCATTCAGGAATCGAAAGTGGCTGTAATAACTCTGAAGGTCGTTGATGTTCTATCATCACCTGTTGACAAGTAAGACACTGTTCTACAAACTTGGCTACCACCCGTTTCATGTTATTCCACCAAAATTGCCATGAAGATCCCGATACATCTTAGTACTTCCCGGATGTACTGTAAAACGTGAACGATGTACATCTTCCAGAATTTCTCTCTTTATCAGCGGCTCATTCGGCGCACAAAGTATATTTGTGAACTTCAATATACCATCATCTGTCAACTTAAATTCAGATTTCTCCCCACTATGCACTTTGTCCATGAGCCTTACCAATTCTTTATCCTTATCTTGATTACTCTTTATCCTTTCAACCAAAGTAGGCTGCACCTTTAAATTTGCCAAATAAGATGAGGAATCTCCTACTATCACTTCTATACTATATCTTTCCAAATCTAACAAAAGATGCTTCTGTGTAGTCACCATAGTAGTTGTCCAAGACTTTCGACTAAGTGCATCTGCCACTACATTCGCCTTACCAGGGTGATAATGTATTGAGCAATCATAATCTTTAATTAATTCCAACCACCTCCGCTGCCTCAAATTTAATTCTTTCTAAGTAAATAAGTACTTCAAACTCTTATGGTCGGTGTATATCTCACTTTTTTCTCCATACAAATAGTGTCTCCATATCTTCAATGCAAAACTATTGCTGTCAGTTCTAAATCATGAGTAGGATAATTCTGTTCATAATTCTTCAATTGGCGAGAGGCGTAAGCAATCACTTTACCCTGTTGCATCAAAACACAACCCAAACCTTTTCGATAAGCATCACTATATATAACAAAACCTTTTGAACCTGAAGGTATAGTCAATACGGGAGCAGATACTAACCTCTGTTTTAATTCTTGGAAACTCTTCTCACATTCTTCCGTCCATTCAAATTTCGCATTCTTCCTCGCTAACCGCGTCAGTGGCACAACTATACAGGAAAACCCTTCTACGAACCTTCTGCAATACCCGGCCAAGCCCAAGAAACTCCTAATTTCACTCACATTGGTTGGTCTTGGCCAATCAGTTATAGCCTCGACTTTTCCTTGATCAACATTAATCCTCTCGGTAGACACCACATGACCAAGGAACACAATCTTATCAAGCCAGAATTCACACTTTTTCAATTTGGCATATAACTGCTTCTCCTTCAATGTCTGCAATACCATTCTTAAGTGTTCTTCATGCTCCTCTCGGCTCTTTGAGTAAATCAAGATATCATCAATGAAAAATATAATAAATTTATCCAAATATTCTCAGAATACTCGATTCATCAAGTCCATAAAGGCAACCGGTGCGTTCGTTAACCCAAAAGGCATGACCAAAAAGTCATAGTGTCTGTATCTTGTTCTAAAAGCTGTCTTTGCTACATTCACACTCTTAACCTTTAGCTGGTGATATCCCGAACGAAGATCAATCTTACTGTGCTCCTTGTAATTGATCGAATAGATCGTCAATCCGCGGTAGAGGATACCTATTCTTTACCGTAACTCGATTTAACTCTTGATAATCAATACACAATCTCATGTTACCGTCCTTCTTCTTAACGAACAAAACAGGAGCACCCCAGGGGGACACGCTTGGACGGATGAACCCCTTGTCCAATAATTCTTGCAACTGATCTTTCAACTCTTTTAGTTCCATAGGTGTCATCCTATACGGTGCCTTAGAAATTGGAGTAGTACCAGGAACTAGGTCGATGAAGAATTCAATTTCTCTCTCTCTCTCTCGGGGTAGGCCTGGTAAATCCTTCGGAAATACCTCTGGAAATTCCCTCACTATTGGAATTGACTCCAACTGTGACTCTTCTTCTTTAGTACCAATCACACTAGCCAAATACTCATGACACCCTTTATGAAGTAATTGATTGGCTTTTAATGCCGAGATCACACATATTGGTTTGAGACTTGACCCCTTAAAACGGAACTCCACATCATCTAAAGGTTTGAAAATTACCTCTTTCTCGAAACAACATATGCTAGCATGATAAGCAGACAACCAATCCATTCCCAATATGACATCAAAATCATACATATCGAGCAATATTAGATCTGCTAATAATTTTCTATTCTCAATGCAAATTTCACATGACTTAAGTACAAGACTCGCAATCAAAGCATCACCCATTGGAGTAGAAACAAACAACTGATAATCAAGCTGCTCAGGTTCTCTATCAGAATTTTTGGCAAATATTTGGGAAATGAAGGAATGAGTCGATCCCGTGTCAAACAACACTCTAGCATACATAGACAAAATAGGAAGCATACCTGTCACCACCTCATCTCTGGCCTGACCATCCTGGGCTGATAAAGCATATACTCTTCCCAAAACCCTTTTTCCGGCAATATTATTCTGAGACGATGACGGATTCATGTTCTTATTTGTAGGGCACTCACGTGAAAAGTGACCAGGCTGCTTGCAAGTGTTGCACAACTTAACTCCAAAACGGCAGGGTAGTCCTTGATGATGCTTCCCACAATTGGAACAAGACCTCTCATTTCCATGTTGAGTATTTTGTGTTCTGACATAACCACTATTAAAAGAATTCTTCTTATTATTGAAATTCTGATCCTTGCCCTACCCATCCTTTGGCTCAAACCTTCTTTTCCTAGTATCATTGGCAATATCTCGATGTTTGAAATCTTCCTCTAATGCCATGGCCCTCTTCACAATTTCATTGTAACTCCAGAAGCCAAAATGAGGTGACGGAACCTATCACTGAGACCCCTCTGAAACTTTCGAACCTTTTTTCCTTCGTCCGGAATTAAATGAGGTGCAAAGCGAGACAATTCCACAAATCTTGTAGCATACCGCTCCACAGTCATGGCCCCTTGGACCAAATCTGCGAAATTCTCTTTCACGATGATCCTTGAAAATCTCTGGATAGTAAGTCTCATTGAAAATTTCCTTAAAATTAGCCCAAGTAATCGAAATATCGTCACCAAGTTCTTCCTTTAACAGTAACTCAGTGCCATCCCACCATCTTTCAGCAAAATCCTCAAAGACAAAAGTCACGTATTTCACCGTCTGTGAATCCGTGCAGTTAAGAACTTTGAGTAATTTTTCTATCTTAGTTAACCATCTCTCAGCAGCGATTGGATCAGGCTCTCCCGTAAATATAGGAGGATTGTGCTTCTTAAAATTCCCAAACGAACAACCTTCGCGTGCAGTCCCACTTCTTTATGTGGCCTCAACAAGTCTAACAATGATCCGATTTGCCACTGCATCCACATCGTCCTCACTGGAGTAGCAGACCTTTCATTCGAGGCAGACCTCTCATTACGGCTTGACCCTTCTTCCTCTAAAATTTCGTTCACAGCTTTCCTTCTTGGTCTTGCACCCCTAGGCGGCATCTTCTTCCTAAAATTCGTTTGGCTCTTCAAAAATTAGTAAAAGATAACCACCCAAAAGGCAAAATGCAAGGAATAAAAATGTAAAATTCTGAACTAAACATATAACAACAAAAATCCAAAATCCAAAAAAAATCGCTTCTAAGATCAAAACCTATCGTAAATCAAGATCAAGTTCTAGTTCAAGTTCCAATATCTCTCAAATACGTCAACAGATTCAACTTTAACCCTTTAATCCTATGCTCTGACTTTCATCAAAATCTTCCTAATAGTCTACAAAATCATATACCTATGGTTTGACACCACCTGTAACACCTCGACCCAAAAGTCTAAACGGATAGAATACTCACAAAATAACTCATAGAAAATTTCATCCCAACCAAGAAAATAACTCATAAAAATCTCAATTCCATCTTCAATAATCAAAATGAATCACAACAGTTTAGTCCGAGCACTACTAAAAACATAAATACTTCTCTTAACAAGAGTCTCAATAAACAATTTCCCCAATAAGCAATAAAACAACTAAAGTCTCCAAAATAAAAACAATTATTAGTAAAGTCTCCATAAGGCTCTTTATTCAATAATCCTGCATTTTGCAATTACTCTCAGAGATTAAAACTCACAATCTTTCTATCGCTCGCCGCCACCAACCTCTAAATCTGAAAGATAGAAAAGAAGTGGTGAGCTACAACTAGCTCAGTAAGTACAAGTCAATGAGGGTAGGGGAAAAAGACAATTTATCACAATAACCGAAATCCAGAAAAAATATCATGAGTCATACTAAACCCAAACATATCAGTTTGTAAAAAAAATTATCCAAGGCCGCGCAATATAGGAAAAATCACCAATGGTCACACAGACCTCCAGGCCACAAAGACCTCCAAATATTATGCCACACAGACCTCTAGGCCACAAAGACCTCCAAATATTTGGTCACACAGACCTCTAGGCCACAAATGCCTCTAAATACCATGAAGGGTATCAAATTTGCCACACAGACCGCAAAGATATATTGTCAGGGCAAAGACAATTTTCAAAGTTTACTCACAAAATAAATATATTCCAACAACCCAACATTTCAAGTTCGATATTTCAAACAAATTCATGACATCTAAATCATTTCATCTTTATCAAAAATTTGTACATTTTCCCCATATAATGAATCAAAACTATAAAAAAAATAGTACACGTTTTAAAAATCTATTTCAGCAATGACAAGAGATTTAAGCTCGCACAAAGAAATATTTTTAAATAATTAAACATTTCGTGCACTTAGATTACACAAAAATTTAGAGGAATAAAATCTCATTGATAAGCCACTTACCTCGATGCTTAATCGAAGCTTAAGACTCACAAAGAATTGTTGAAAAGTCAATCAGCACCTAAAATTCATTTGAACAACAGTCAACTCTTCATCTAAATCCTCACACATCTCCAATGTAATTTAATAATAGAATTCTAACAACAAACACCTGAACTGAAATAACTCTGGCTATTCCCAAAATCGCGAAATTCCTCAAAATCGCCTCTTAATTACCCTACAGCAAACCAAAAACTAATCTGGAAAATCTAGAATATTCAGATCTAAAACTCCATTGAAGGTCGAAACTTAGAGAAAAGCTCACCCAATTGCGCCGACGAAGTCGAAGAAAAATTGCTTAATAATTGACCGATGACTCTCCAACGTCGTCTAGAAAATGACATAACTCAAATAAAGCAAAAGAAATACCTCTCTAAATCAGAGAAAACTTCAAGATCGAGTGGAAAGTTTCACAAATAACCTAGATCCATCTTAAAGATCTCCAAATCAGCTTGAAAAGGGTGAAACCCGTTCAAAAAATTGTTCAAAATTTGACGAGAAATCAAATTTTGAAGATTTAAACATTTCGGCGTTGAAAATTGAACGTTTTCACATTCAGTTTTCAAATGAGTGATGCGGAAGGGATAATAACTTATCACACCGCACCGTTTCAACTTTTTGACTTTTCATTTTTTTTTGGAGTATTACACGGTAGGTCTTGGGAATGGCGACTTTAACCAATCTCTAAGAGAAGCCAAACTCTTTCCACCGAACGTGACAAAAATGTTTCTACTCGCTCATCACGATTTAGAGAAGATATTGCAAGGCAAAATCCCAAACACTCTCTCGCCTCGCGTGGCAATCTAGATCTTCTAGAGGGTGACACTACAGAACTTCACCCGCTAAAATATTGAGTATTGCATCGAATCTCATCCACTATTCACCTCGAAATATCCCCGTATCTGTTTAACAATCGGTGCAGGGTGATTGGTCGGGCTTGGGCTGGGCTATGGGCCCGAGTCCAACCCCTGGCCCTAGCGCCACACGGGCTGCCATGGACCAGATCTCATCCAGTCATGGGTTGGCGCAACAGGGCCCGGCCCATGCAGTGAACCCCCTTCTCCTTTATTTTTTGGGCTGTCTTCTGTGCCTTGGGCCGGGTAGGGCAAAACCGCCCTACTTGTGTCACCGAAGCGGACGACCCGGGGATCTTATCCCATGGCGCCGCTCGTGCCTTTGGGAAGGCACAACAGGCCAACTGGCCACTGCCAACGTCCGGCCATGGATCTGGCGGGACGTTGGACGCCCAGGCTACCGGAAGCCATTATGCTGTCGTCCGACACACTGGTGGCCGTCGGTGGTCACCTATCCCTCACACCTGTGTCTCACACGGTTGTGTGAGGTGTTGTCTGCCGGATGCCACCTTGGCTCTGGTCAAGTGCTGCTCCGGTCTCACCGGACGCAGCTCCGACGAGTAGAGTGGCGGCAACCCACCAAGCAATCGGCCACAACACTTTTTGTGGGAGGAGAAACTCATTCTCTTTGTGTGTTTTTTAAGTACATATCCATGAACGGCAAAACAACATTCACAAACACATTCTCATAATAATATACAGAGAAACACACTTTTCTCTTTCACGTGATTTCAAAAATCGCGAAAGGATTTAATTTTTTAATAAAAATTAACATGTTCATATAATCCAACGATTGTAATCATGTGAACCTACTTTGATAACACTGATAGTTTATGCAAAATTAAATTAAAACAAACAACATGTTTTCAACAAAACATTAATCGGGATTATAATTACAATTGCGGATTCGATTCCATACCTTGTGAGTCCTAGATTTCAGGATTAAGGCAACCCAAGAGGGGGGTGAATTGGTTTTCTAAACTTTTCGGTTTTGACCCCCAAAGACGTGTTTGCTAGTAGATACTACTTTAGCCCAAGTATAATATGCAATAAGAGTAAGCATGTGCTGAGTATGGATAAGAGAAGCAAACACTCGATTTTTAGGTGGTTCGGCAAACCCGCGTACATTCACCCCTCAAGCTCCTTCACCGAGCCTTGAGGTTTTCCACTATCTTCAATAGCTTTACACACTAGCTTCCGGGTGCTAGTGAACCATACAAGTGTTTTCTCGGGATCAACACTCAAAACCACTCAAGTGGTTTTTCTGGCTCACCACTCACAACCTCACCAAGCTTGAGATATACACTCTCAAATCTTCTTCTTTAGTGAACAACCTCACTAAAGGAAACACCTCTATTGGATAGGTAGATGGAAGAACAAAAACTCTCTTGATAGAGTAGATATGAAAATTGAAGTTCTATCTCTTTTGATTCACACAATGACAAGGATGTGAAAGTGTAATTTGTGTGAATGATATGAGAAATATGGAATAGGAAGGTTTAAAATATTTCTCAAGCTATACAAAAGATATGTGGCCGTTGGTGCTTGATTTTAGATGAAATGAAGGTGTATTTATAGGCCACATATGAAAACTAGCCGTTAAGGGTCGATTTGACAATTTTACCGTTGTATCGGTCGACTGCTTCATGTACCGGTCGACCGGTTCAAGTAGCCGTTGCCCAACGGTCATAAATTTGAATGCTATCAAGATCATCCGCTTCATGTAGAGGTCGACCGCTACAAAAAGTTCATCGACCGGTTCATTTAAAACCATTTTTTTGACCACTTTTAAACACTCAATTTTAAAGACTTACTTCTCATAAGTATATGAAGGGTTTTGGAGTTTGTTTGGGGTGTTTTGAAACCTTTAAAAAAAATTTAATCTTTCAAACAAAACTTAAAACGGTTTATACAAGTTTTGAAAGATATGCAAGTGCGTAATTCAAATCCTTGTCAAAAGTGAAATAAAGAGTTACAAAGATTATACCCTAAGGTCTCGCATCTTTACTTTGAGCTCCTTGCATCTTCTTGTTCTTATTTCTTCACGTCTTTGGCTCTTTCATCAAGTCGTCTTTGTCTTTGAAGATGTTCATTTTATAAATTTGATCTATTTATTGAAATCATCAAAATCTAAATTGTGCACCAAAGCCAACATACCTGACACAGGAATTTAGGAAACTACAAACCTTAAGCCGCTTTACGATCAAATCCAAAGCTCCAACAATTCAGAAGAGCAACTCAGATGTGTTTCCCCTTAAGGGATTTATGTCACTCTCTTTTTATGAGATTTCTCTAATAGGTTCTGATGGCCAACCCCTTGAATATAACAATTATATTTATAGTCCTTGGGAAACCCTAGAGAGAGCATGAGACATAAGATCCTTAGGGATCTCAAATTTCAGCCATAGGATAAAACTGAAGAACTCTTCTTCTAATACAATTAAGGCTTCTACTAATTATAATCAAGTCCATCAACATATTGTAATTGACCACTGAAATTTGAGATTATTGCAAATATGCCCATTTACATACAATTAATTTCTTCCACCAAAGTATATTCCATATGAGATATTAGAACTGGATTAATTAATTTGTTTATCGAGAGCACATAATTCTAACACAAACAACAATTAGAACTCAAAAAAACCAACAGGGAAGAACACCATGTTTAAATTTGTTCTCTCTTCTCCTCCCCTCTCTCTCTCTCTCTCTCTACAACTCTCTCGTGTCTTCATTATCCAAAAAGAAAAAACATCGTATAAAGCTCGTTATTTCCAAAATCATATAACATCTCCAACATAGATCACAATCGTCAATAAGCAATAAGAACTCACAGTGTCAGGAAACACTAAATCGGTGGGAGGAAAACTGGGAAGCTGAGTACATTGGGCTACGCTTGGCATTGACATCAATTTCGTTCATTGGAGAATTTTGGGTTCTTGGTATTGAATGGGAGAGATTGGAGGAAAATTTTCGAAGAGGTAGAATGGGGGAAAATTGGAGACTTTAGGTAACCTGAACATTACCGTTTCTGAGTTTTAAGTTTTTAAGTTGTTTTTTTTTTTCATTAATCAAACATGTTTCAAACGTTTGACTTTTACCTTTGTTATTTTTATTTCATTAATCTGACGTGTTGAAACTATTTTTTTTAATCTGACGTGGCAGTACAGGTGGAAAAAAATACGTGTCCAAAAAATATTGGTCCACATGTCTAGCTGTGAACCACGTCATCACATGCCGTTAAATTATTAGACGGAGAGGGGACAAAGGAGTATATATTCGATTAAACCAGGGGATAAATCAAACTTTTTTTTACTATAGGGACATATTTGCAACAAAGTAATACCACAGAGACATGTAGTGCATTTAAGCCAAAAATGAGGTCTTATATATCACGCCTAGCAGAATAGTGGCTTATTTTAGAGCCCCAAAATGAGAGGTGGAATTTTATTAAGGCCAAGCCCACTCTCAATTGTTAGTACATAATTAACCTCGTACAACTATACGAGAATGACGAATTACGCAGTCCCACAAGATGAATCGGTACGTACATACAAGCTCCACTCTCAGAGTATCTCGATCCTGTCTGACTGCTAATTTTTAGGTCAAGTCTTTAACGTTCATGGTTGTCATGGTGCTAGACTTAGGTGACCCATGAGTGTGGCAAATCTTATAACTAATTAAGAGAAAAGACGCAAAGAAAAAAAATTAAGAGAAAGGACACTTAGAAAAGTCTTGAGGTCATTTCAACTTGAGTCTTTTTTTTAGGTCAAGTTCCAAAGAGGAACCAATACAAAGACCAGGCGATAAACACCGGCGGGATCCTAAATCGGATCAGAGAAAGCCGCTATATGCTCCATGCAAAGCAGTGGGAGCGGCGGCCGGACTCGGTAGACGCAGCTACTAGGACCTTTACAAGCCATTAATTAAAGCACCACATCCCGGTACAGGAAGCCCAGACAAGGGCAGAAAGGATCCATAGGGAATCGGAAAAAACTCACGCAGGAGCCGGAATACACAAAAACAGTCAATCATAACAACAAACAAAACAACAACACATAACAGATTGGCTTCACCACAACAACAAAACAGCACAAAAAAAAATAACACAACAAATAGCAGCACAGACAGAATCATCTCCACCACGAACGAGCAAAAGGGCCAAAACACAGAAAGAGGCATCGGCGCATGGCCATCACGCGCCGCCAGCAGGTAGCAAAATCGACGTCGTCGAGCACGAGAGGGGAAGCAAGGACCCACCAGAAGGCGCGTGGCCGCCCAAACAGCCTGAAACAGACCGTAGGTGGCGCCCCAAGGCGGGCGCGTGAGATCCACGCGCGGCGTGTGAGACGCGTGAGTCACTTGACTGGGATTTGCCAAGGAGGGGATGTAAAAGAAATAAGCTTGTAGTTACGGACTTACAGTCATCAAAACTAAAAACGTGAGCAGTGAATTAATCCACGTGTAATCCGCCCAGTTAAAATTGGAGGGACCAAAGTTTTGATGCGACAAGTACATCAAGAAAAGACTGATGATCTTAATTGAGCATGCGTGCATGGGATAAGGTTTAGAGAATTGACTAGGGTTCAAAAACATGTTCGCGGTTTCCGGTAAGATGAATGGAAGTCTACAGAAGGGTACTGACATTTCCTGTCATTTCTCTAGAAAGCAAACATCTTACAACATGACCCTCTTCAATGAATTCTCCCCCCTCCCCATGTTCATCGGGATAGTTTTCCGGCCCCTATCTCACCTGCAAGATGGAACTCACCTTTCGGAAAGGATGGCCTTTAACGTGCTTCACCGACACTAAAAACTTCGCCTACTTAACCCGTCGCGCGCGGTAGTACGTGTAACGTACGGTACATGGAGGGAGGGCCACCATGGGGGAGATTAATTTCCGAGTTCCTCAATTAATGTTGTGCTCACTTTAGCGCATCATCCTTCTACCTTGTAAGCTGACTAATTCAATCATAAACTTTCAATCCCTCTGTACATTGCTGGAAAAAACATTCAAAGTAAAACTAATATAGCAGGAACATGACAAATTACGTACGCTATCAGTTTAAACTTTGAATTTCTTCTAAAGAGCTATCTAAAATCAGTTTAAAGAGATGTTCTTAATTCCTTATAAGGTGTTCTTCCAAACTAAATGTATGAGCCTAAAGGACAAGTCTAATCGAATTAGGACAACCGTAGAAATTTGGAATTACAGCTTAGGTCTAAAAATTGTCCTTTTCCATTATTATCTGTCATGTGACATTTTTCTTAGGCAATGAGCCAGGTAGGGCTGCACATAACCGGACCGCAAACCGAACCGGACCACAAAATTGAATCGGATAGGACCGGATTTGTAAAATCAATTATATCAGGTTCGGTCCAAGCCTTTTGAAAAACAGTCTGGACCGGACTGGATTTTAAATATTTTTTAACAATATTTATAATACAAAGTTAAATCTTTTATCGTAAGTGTTATGCCAATCATGAAACGCCTTAGTGGTTAAGTTTACAAATTTATTTTCTTAAGCGCGCAGGTTCAAATCCTCGGGTTCCCTCATTTTTACAAAATGAAACTGTTGATTATTTAAATAAAATCAATCAGTTAACATGCATGTACTTAGCCCAGTGGCCATCCCCTTACAATCCTCAGGTCTCATGTTCAACTCCTGCCAGTTGCAAAATCCTTATTTTTTTAATAAAATTGGTGATCATTTATAATAAAATTGGTGATCATTTAAATAAAATCAACCGCATAAAATTCAATAAACACGTGCATGGCCTAGTGGTCATCCCCTTTTCACCCTCTGATCTAGAGTTCAACTCTGTTAGTTTTGCAAAATCCTCTTTTTCTTTCTTATAATAAAATTATTGATGATTTAAATAAAATTAAATGCATATATATCAACAAAGACGTGCATGGTGCAGTGGTCTTTCAACTTTCCCAGTTAATCCTCAAGGTCTGGAGTTCAGCTCTAGCCATTTGCAAAATCCTTCCTTTTTTTAAAAAAAAAAGGTCCGGTCCTTCAATTTAGACATTGAGCCAGGGAAGAGATACCACTTGAGCAAAAGAATCAGCTTATGTTCGTGCGAGGAAGAGGTGTACAGTGACCTCTCAAGCCTGCTGCATATATGCAAAATAATACAATGAAAATCTGATATTATGATTTCAGCGGTCACGTACGGGAAGCTCTTTCCGTTTACAAATATGAGAGAATTAAGGGTGGGTTCTTTTTCAGTATTTTACAAAAATGGAACCGGAATTGTTTAGACATATTTTTTTGGAGCGCTAATGAGCTAAATATATTTTTTGAACTAAATTTTAAAATTTTTTTTTTTATTCATCATAAATTAACAATAAAGGTAAACATTCATCCAAAATTTAGATTCTAAAATTAACAAAATTTCATATGTTTTACTTTTTTTTGAACTCTAGTTTATTATAAAAAAAATTGGAATGGATATTTCAATACATGTGCCCTAATTTTTTTATTTTTAAGGCCTGTCAACACTAATCATTAAATTCGAGATCTCACTTCACTTTTATGTCTAATAATTGACTAAACTGAAATGTCTTAGGACAAACTAGCATTTAAGAATACAAACATAATCCACGCCACCTAATGCTACTAACTATACGATTTTCCACTTGTCATCCATCTTTGCAACATGAAAAAAAGAAACTAAAAACAGAATTACAATTGCATAAAACAGTGGCAGTAGATTTGAAATTCATCAATGGTATAAAACGGTGCTTGCAGATGAAATTAGACAGAAAGTATGGTGAGGTCTCAAATTTAACAATTAGAATTGTACAGTTATTAAAAAAATTAGAATATTTGCAATTTAGCCACCAGAATATTTTTTGCCCATCCAAACACAGTCTCAAAATTCTTAAAATTTTTGTTTAGCCAAATATTACCTAGTTGGTCAAGAAAAGGCCCTGAATATGATCCCATGTACGATATATCTTCCCAAACCCATGATGAAAGGCCCATTCCATACTATTAAACCAGGTGGGATATCACCTAATTGAAATTTGAAAAACTCTTGGTAGCTGTCAACTTTTCATCCCGGAAGTTTTTTTTTCCTTCCTATGCTAGGTAGATGCCCATGATTATTTTAGCCGTGGCCATATTGTTGCTAATCTCAAGTGTGCTCATCGGATTTCGACATAAACCAAAGAACCTGAAACTATGAAAGGAAAATCAGTTGGAATGGAAGAACAAAGTGTCAAACAATTAGAGTTCAGTGGAGCACTTGTTAACAAACAATGAGCAAAGAATGTTGCTAAGAACTTCAGCCTGGCCTCTTGCTTTTTATTGCTATTTTCTGAGAGGAACACAGAGAATGGGGGGAGGACTCTGCGACTACTCGAGAAGATCTAAAAAACAGTACCGAAGGCTTCTTGATGGGCTGCCCCGAAGATGCCCTGTGGACTGGACACCAATAGTGGCCCAGCCCAGAAGATGTTACACAAATCCACGATTTATTTTCATTGGTGAATGAATGGTGATTCGACTAATCCGGTCCCGATTCAGATCCGGTTATCTGTCGAACAAACATCGCTGTTAGTCACCCGCAGGTAAACCAAGCAAGTCCCTACCCAGTTCATCCTTCTGCTCCAAGCTTTCGCGCTCGAAAGACGAGCCCTAATTGATTCGAACGAAGAAAAAACCAGATAGTATTTCGAAATGAAGAAACCAGAGTCAAGAGAATAGAAAACCCCCTCATTTTTTCTCCTAATGTAGCTGTGAATTTGAATTTTTGGAGAAGTCAAAGTTTCCCAGAAAGTAGAAACAAAACCCTAAAGTTTTCGGGGATTTGCTTCGCGAATGGATGCCAAGGACATCCTGGGCTTGCCCAAGAATTCACTCCCCCTAGAGAAAAAATCTAGACCCCAGAAGGACTCTCAGCGAAAACCTGATGGCATTTCACGCGAGGTAGGTAGTTATACAGACATATTCTAAAGATTATGTCTATTTGTGCTTATCTGTGAATTGTGGTTATTTTCGCTTATATTTGGTGGATCCGCTGACGGTGAGTTGGAATTGTAGGTGTATGCACTTACGGGTGGTTTGGCGCCTCTGATGCCGGCGCTCGATGCGTCTCAACTGAAAAAACGACCTCCTTCGGCCGAGAAGGTCTTTAATTTGTTTGCATTTTGTCACTTGACCATGTATTTTTATAGTAGTTTCAGCTCTTTGGTAATTGATTTTTTGCTTGATAAGAGTTGGGTTTTTGATGCTTAGTACTACATTGTTGAAGTTGTAAATTCTTGTATGTACTGGGTTTTAGATATTTTTTTCATATTTTTGTTACTGATGAACTTCAACCAAGAGAAGAGATTCGCTAGATATCACTCAGGATTGATCAAGCTTTTTTATGTGTGTATCAGTCATTTAGTTTAGGTGCATAACTAGAAGGTTGCTGCTGTATAATCTATTGAATTTTGAAAGACGGGAGTTGAAAAGTTGCCTACAGGTTCTATAGTTTGTTATGGCTTTGTAATCTTTTCCACTAAATGTTTTGGTGTTACTACTTTACTCTTGAGTTCATCATCTGTTGACATTCAAGATTTTATACTTTGTTCTTATATGCGTGTTTCTAGGTTGTGCGGTTAGTGTTATAGGATGTGGTTTCTAACTTTGAGATTCTTCCTTCAGATCACTTGGCAGTGGCTTCCTTTTACAAATTCTGCACGAAAAGATAGTTTGCAGCTTTATCACTGGGTAGGTTTTGTATGGCAGGATTCTCTATTGGACATTACGACATTGTTCTTTGGGGAGTATTTAAATTTGTTTTCAAGTCTCTTTTACATTGCAGGTTAGAGTGGTGAATGGTGTTCCGCCAACAGGTGACTATTCCTTTGCCAAGTATAACAAGGTATACTCTTGTATGCACTGATCTTGTTCAAGCTATTCTAGGGAGAATTTACTCTACTCCTTAATCTTCTCAGTTTTTGGGTCCATTTGTTTTACTTCCAAGCATGTCTCACTAGGCCCATTCTCTTCCATATGACTGAATTTGTTGGCTTATGTGATGTTTTGCAGTCTGTTGATGTTTTCAAATACACAGATGAGGAGTATGAGAAGTACTTGACTGATCTTGTAGGTATCAATTTAAGATTACATTTGTTTAAGTTGTTCTCATCTTAATTGCAAGATTTCATCCGATTAGGCACAAAAACAGAATATAAACAATAGGGAATATTTTACACCTTCACTGTGCATGTTAAACTGTTGCTGTATAAATTTATAGATGTGTTGCATTGCATCCATTGTCTATTGAAATTCCAGTGTGTTTCACTTGCATCTATCAGAAACAATCTTTTTGTGATCAGATGTAAAATAGAGGAAAATCATGACGATATTATGTTTTTGGTTTGCATCTTGTATTTGGATTTCATGATTCTGGTTAAAGTCTTGTTGAAATTCTCATCCCATACAATTGCAGTTGTCTGGGTTATGTTATGGTCCAGGAAAGATTCGGTGTAATTTTATACGTATGCTATTGGAATATGGAGTAAAAATGAAAATAAGTTTTTTTCAACTTCAATATTCCTTTCAATTTGGAAGTTAAAAATTTCAAAGAACTTATTTTCTTTCAATAAAAAATGGTCTTACTTTCTTTTTCTTTAATAAGACTGTCTTACTTATAAAAAAAATAGAAATTAAGTTAAGTAATGATAAATATAAAAATAAGGGCCTCTGTTCATAAAATTTGTGAAAATGTCGACTGATCCGTAGACAAGGACGAATTATAGTAATTTGTTCCAACCCAAGGCATAAACAAAGACAAGGATAATCTTTCTAAAATAAAAGAGACTCTAAGGGAACGGATATACAAATAAAAAAAAAAGGATCCATTTTAATCATGACGATATTATCTTTTTTATTTGCAGCTTGTATTTGGATTTCATGTTTCTGGTTATTCACAATTTTGTATGGTCTTGTTGAAATTCTCATCCCATACGATTGCAGTTGTGCTTATTGTTGGCTTGTGGCTATGTATCAGTGTATGCTGAACAGAATATGACATTGTATTGAGCTGGTAATTTCTTGTGGCATTACGTCATTATCAAGTGCTTAAATTCTCTGAGTCATATTTTCTCTTAATCAGATGTGGACCAAGGAGGAGACAGATCAGTTGTTTGACTTGTGCCAACAGTTTGATCTCCGCTTTGTTGTGATAGCTGACAGGTTCCAATCTCGGACTGTGGAGGAACTGAAGGATCGTTATTACAGCGGTATTAATTGCTGTGTTTGTTTTACTTTGATGCTGTTGACTTTCTGTTTCAAAATCATGCTTGAATCTTGTATCCATACGAAGTGTGATCTTTTTGTCTTTTCTTGTCTGTTTTGATTAATGATCATGGCATTTTCTGTGTAGTGGCTCAAGCTATATTGATTGCTAGAGCTCCGTCTCCTGGAGATGTTTCTGGCCACCCTCTTGTTAAGGTGTGATAGCTTTATTATTTTCTTTGGTTTCCTTTATATTGTTACTTAAATATGAGGTCTGTTATAGTATCTGATGTCTCCATGGTATAGGAACCATACAATGTCTCACAAGAGACAGATCGCAAGCGAGCATTATCCATGGTCCTCTCTCAAACAAAGCATCAAGAGCGAAAAGATGCCGAGGTGTAATCCTATATCTCCATTTTTAAATTCCGTATCTGCACATTTGAGTCATTGAATTGTTTAATAACCTGTTTGTTGGTTATCCACTGCCCCTTTCCTCAGGTTCTTGCTGAAGCAAAAAGAATAACTGAATCACGAATGGTTGCAAGGGTAAGGTGTCGCTTTTAAGTTACTGGTGAGATCACACTTGTGACTGAAAGAGGAGATATTTTACCTGTAGTACATTTAAAAGTTCCAATTGCTTAGTCATCTTTATGTGTTCTAATAGGAGTGTTGCAAATACTTGCTAATGGGTATTTGATTAGAGAGTTATAGCTATTATGTCCCGGGAATTTACTTATAAAAAAATGTCTAGGGAATTTAGTTTATAAGGTAATATAGGTAAGGCCTGTGTGCACCTCCTTTTTTGTGCATATACCTGTGTTGTACTGGTTAATTCACTTATTTGGTTTTCCACTTTTTCAGGGAGAAGAGCCTGAATTGCCTGTCCCATCGAATGCTGGTCCAGAAAGTGCTGAGAGGGCTATTACTCCTGGTGATACTGTATCACCTTCACCCAATGTTCAGCTTCCCTCCGCAACAATTGTGCCTTCAACAGTAACAGCAGACAATGCCTCTATTTTGGCTTCTCTTCGCATGGTACAATTAATTGTTTGTTTATCGACTATGGGCTCTCTTTTTTTTTCTTGTGTGCACGCACATATGTTCACATGGGTGTGCATAATTGTTTCAATGAAGATTAGCTCTTAGTTTTTGCCGATGCTGAAATTATAGTTCAACTTTTTTGTGTGAAGTATGACAATGTACTTCGTCTCTCTGCTCTTTTAAGTCCTATTGAATTTAAGATCCTAGCTGGATGATGCCAAACCTTAAAAAATGTTGTTTGCAGAAGTTTTTGTTCACCTTGAGTCTGTTGCCAAAAATGCGTACTTACCTGGATGATAAAATTTTCAGCTTCGGGTATATCTCAGAACGTATGCACTTGACCAAATGGTGCAAGCTGCGAGCTCATCTGCTGGACTTCGGACTATAAAGCGGGTGGAGCAAACCTTGCAAGAACTTGGGGTTTATTTCTGCTCTCTGATTATTGGTGCTATATATACTCATTGCCTTGTCATATTATATATTGGTATACGCATATTAGCCAGGAGGATGAAGGGATTAAGATTCTATCTGCTATTAGTTCAACTTTTCCCCTATATGCTACATTGGTATTTCTAGGATCAGTATCATTTGGTTTTCTAAATATAATAGGTTGATTCAATGGGTACTACCTCTTAAAGAACATTTTGAGAAAGAGAAACACTATAGTAACATTGATCTTGATAACTAAATACTTCATTTTTTTCTAGTAGTTTTATATAGCCCCTTTCTAGTGATAAAAAAGCTTATTAGACTGTATCCTTAATCAACATGAATATTTCCATAGATCCTTTTTCAGTTGCAAATCTTTTGGTTTTCTCTACAAACAATACCTCCTGTATATTTCAGTTTTCTTTTTCAATTACGAAAATGAGTATAAAAGTTTATCGCTTTTTTTCCAGGTCAATCTAAAACCGAGAGTTCCAACCAAAGCAGTTTGTGCTGAGCATCTTGAATTAAGAAGAGAAATATTGACTTTATTAAATCTTCAGAAGCAGGTAATATACCTAGTAAATTATTTTCAGTAGAATCAAATGACTTGAAATATAGTGTTCTTTCATTCGAAATTGTTAGTGCTCAGGACAAGCGTCCTCTGCATTGTAATTGTCCCCTATCATGTTCTTGTGCCCTCTTATTTTATCTGGTATTGCGACAAATTTTAGCAGTTTCTGCACCTTGCTGCATTTCTTTCTCTCTTTTTATTGTTGTTAATTGATATAATGGTTTGCTCATGTCATTGAGACAAACATTAACTATTGGGGCACGTCGGTTCAATTTTTCGTCTTTGCTTGGAGGCTGTGCCTCTCAACTGATTGTCCTTCAGGGGCAGTTGGTACTAAGCCTGGATATTTTCATGATTTTCGTTGGTCATATTGTTACTGGATTGATTGTTCAATTGAGAGTTCTCAGTAACATTCCTGGATAGATCTACTCTGTCTGCTGTTGTTCTATCGTTCCATATATCTGGTGTTAACCCCATTCAACTGATTAGCCTTTGGAACCTACCTAGTCAACCCAATATAAAAGAGAAACGAGAGAAAGTGAGAGAGTGGAGAAGCAGTAAATGTTTGCTTATATAATTTCTCATTATGCATTGAAGCAGTGGCAGAACCAGGAATCCAATCGAAGGGGGTCGAATTCCTAAGGGAAAATGACAAAAAAAAAATTATTGTGTAATGCAAAAAATATCAGAGTTAAGATATCAAAAATTAAGGACTAAAAACACTAAAAATATTGAAATATTTGTACAGTACTATTTGCTGATACTAAGAGGTGGCAATTGAGTCCTACGGGACATCATATTCTGAAAACATTGTAAAATAGCTTCCTTCTCAATAGTTTCGAAAGTTTCTTTCTCGATGTATACCACCAAACTATCATTCATCCATTCATCAATCTAATCACAGTTTTACAACCTAGTCCTAATCATAATTTCAATATAATGCGCAGTCAAATCCTAATCAAAGATTCACAAATTCATCAATAATTCGTCACATTATTTATTAATAATTATTCATCACAATATCATCAATAAATTCATCAATAATTCATCACATTATTCATCACAATATCAAATTCATCATTTTATTCATCAATAATTAAAATAAATTCATCACAAATTCACAAACATTTAATAATCCTAATCAAACCCTAATCAAAGATTCACAAATTCACAATAATCCTAATCAAATTCATTATCTGTTTAATAGAAACATAATCAAATTTATAATCTGTTTAATAGAAAAATAATCAATTTGAGAGAGAGTATTCGTTGTACCTGGAGAGAGAAAGAGGCAAAGTTGGAGGAGGAGAGGCATAGAGAGAGAGATGGAGCACTGAGCAGTGAGCTGCTGTGAGCAGCGTTGGAGCCTGGAGGAGAGCTTGAGAGGTAGAGAGAGAGAGAGAGAGTGAGTTAGGGAGCAGTGAGCAGTGAGCAGCTTTGGAGGAGGAGAGCCTGAGAGGCAGAGTGAGAGAGGAGGCTAGCGTTGGCCAGCGGGAGGCAGAGATTGCAGGCTGCCAGCTGGCATGGCGTCGGGAGGTAGGGAGCAGAGAGAGAGAGTGGGCGTCGGGGAGAGAAGGGGGAAATTGAGAGGGGGAGGGGTGCGAATTAAACCAGGTTGAAACCTTGTTTTTCAAAAAAAAAAGTCGGCCTGGGCGCCTAGGCCTGGGTCGTTGGGGGCCTGAGCGCCTGGGGTTTGGGGGCGGGCTGGGCTTAAGACAAAAAAAATGGAAGTATTTTTCAGGGCGATGGGCAGCGGCTTTCCCCCACCGTCCCTATGTAGTTCCGCCTCTGCATTGAAGTCTAGGAATACAGGAAAGTGACTAATGATAGGAATACAGAGCTACTTTGGAAGGGTATAAATAGTATGTTGTATTTTACTCCATCAACCTGGTATAGTTCACTCACATTTTTGTATGACAATACCAAATTGTTTACCTTTCGTAAATTATTGAATACCCTTGATGTAATAACTGGAAGTTTTGATATTCAGCTGCAATATAAGGAGGCAGAAGGCTCATCTTTCCGTGATGGTTCATATGCTGATACACCTGGCACACCTAAGGTGTTAATTGATTTTTTCTTCCTTGTTTTAATCTTATTCCAAATCTGAAGTTATGTGACTGTAAAATACTAACAGCGTTTACACCGTGCTGGGAATCAGGATCGGACATTTATTCCAGACTTGAGTTATGGAGGTATATTTGACATTTTCATATGCCTTCGGGTTACATATAAACAGTTGACTGCATGATTTTTTGTTTTCTGTATTGAGATAAGAAAGCGTTAATGAATCATGTATTCAAATTGGATTTCAGGGGACAGGATTGGCAAAAGGGACCAGAAACGCAAGGTACATGATTATCTACCTTCCTTTCCTTTGATTATTTATTTTACTCCCCTGCACTTTTTTGCTGAATGTAATATAATATAAACTTCGTTTCTAAATGGCCTTCAAGGCACCTGGAAGGCCCTCAGAAGCTCCATCCTCGCCAGCTCAGTCTAAAAGGCCTAGAAAACTAAAGGCATCAGATCTATAAACCTAGAGGCGATGAGAGATCAAGAAGAATCAGAATACATGAAATTGGATTATGGTGGAATGCAGAAGATATGATGAAGTTAGTTTTGGTCGCAGCATCCTTTCTTCAACACTGAAGGATGTTTTGTGGGAGGCTGAAGTTGAAATTCTAACTCGTGACCAAAACTCATGTTCCTCACCATGAAGTTTAGTTCGTGTATCATCATAATTTAGTTAGGGTTAAGCCGCCATGCTTTTAGGAAGGTGGAGAAATTAGAGATCTTTGGGAGTGATGAATCTTTTGTACATAAAAAATTAGTGTTTTTAATATTTGATAGAACAGTTCGCCTTTTCTGACCATTTTATATAACCTGGCCGAGATTTTTAAGCTTCTCATGTTTTTTTTGTCTGCCTTTGATTTTAAATTATTTTCTTTCTTTTGGCGACTGTAATTACTGGTACGGTCAAGGGATTCTCACTGTAGAAGCACGAGCCCTGAAATTAATTTTTTCAAAGCAGAGGTGTATGCTAATTATATTTTTTCCAATGTATCATATTTAGTGGTGGGAGGTTCTTGAACTTTTTGTTGTGCAAACGGAAGGTCGTTGAAAGATGATCGTTTTTTAAGGTAAATAAGACGTTCTTTAAACGAAGGAAGATATTCGTTTAAGAGCAAAAGAACCATCTTTGAGATGTACACAACACACTGAAAGGCAAGTCCGGAAAAAGGCGTTAAAACGGCAGGTTGCAGAATCGGTAAAGGAAACGATGTTTGCATTAATTGGGTAGTGCAATACGACATAATTGTGAACAGCTTTCTAGCACATTACTGCCGAGCCACAACCTCCTCTTATCTCTCCACTCAAACCCATCCCACAGATTCTTGTATTATCTAGCGAAGACGGAATATTGAACTTGAATGCCCAGCATCTTACCTCCATGACCAATTGGAAATATGGTTACTCTGGTAGGAAGTCCTCCCCTGGTTTGAGGTAACTATGTACGTTTGGTTATCAACACCAACCAGGAACCAAGCGCCCAGGGAGTGGTTTTTTTCTGGAATCTAGTGGTGTCTGATAATGGCAGAAAAACGTAACGAAATAGAAATCATTCTTGTGGTTATTGAAGGACCACGGTGGTAGCATTACCGCTCTTGACTGGACAACGAGACATCAGATCACTTTGTCACTTTCTGCCGTCTCCCAGTGGGAAATAAGCCCGTGCCTCCAAGTCTCAGGAGCACTCTGTGGTCCTAGATTAACGTAGTTTCTGAACTCTACTGTACTGACCGACTGGAGAGGTGTTTCACCTTTGTTAATGAAAAACTGAGGTTATTGCCATTGGTGGTGAGACAATGTTCCGATGTGAGGTCGGAAGAATGCAAGCCTCTGTTGCTTTGGGTTCCTCTTGCTTTCTTCCCAATTACCCTTGCCTAGCAATGTCCAAAATTCTTGTGCCAAGACCTCATTGCAGCCTGAGAAATCAGAAAAGAACAAACCTGAGAACCACCTGGCCTAAAGTTTCACTCTCCCTTTTTGGTTCGGGTTTCTTCTTGGGTCCCCTTATTGACGGACTTCATTCCAGGGTGAATCTCGTAGTATACGAAACCGGCTCAATTAACATTGGACCTCTTCACACAAACATCTGGGTAACTCGAGTTTCTGAGCGCCTCTTTCTACCTTCTTGCTTTTCGAATCTCAAGTCCCTCCTCCCCCTTTTTACTTTTGAACTTGTAGAGATGCCGAATCTGATGCCAGATTAAGCATTCACCTGTTCCTGAAATGGTCGATGTTGCTAGGTTCCTTTCTTGCTTGGATTATTTTATTGCACTGTTGGGCTACTTCAACTCTTGCTGGATGAGAGGGTCTCTTCAAAGATTACAGAGGGAAGCTTAGAGAAGTCGGCTGTCTCGTTGATGTGGGTAATCTTTAATCTCTCCATTCTGATCAACTCCGTTAAATGGTTAGAAGGGTCCAATTCTCTTTAACGTCTGAACAAGAAACAAATTGAAGAGTGCGTTACAAATGAAAGCAAAGTTCATTGGATTTTTAACTGCTCCATACAGAACTGATTCTTCGTGACCAGGAATAACTGCAAGCTAATTGCCTGCAGATAACAGCTACGTTTTGTTCATTGCAGAGCACTAGTGCTATTTATTGAATTGAGTGCTGAACTTTATAAAGCGGGAGTAGCAGACAATACAGAGGCTTACATCTTATTTGCAGCAGCAGAGTTCATCTGGTTTTCCCTGGACAGGACTTGGCTTGGCTTCTCTCTCGCATGCATCATTGGCGTTGGCTGCCCACTGGCTGAGATTCCCTTAATGAAGTAAGGCTGCTTCGTTCTCAGTTTGTTTTTTTTTTTTTTGTCACCGGACATTAACTGAAATTAGCCATAGGCGTTGATGAAGCTGTGTGATGATTATATTCAGGTCCTTCCACCTTTGGTATTATCCACAAGCGAACATAGAAATATTTGGCCAGGTATTGAGAAGAGAACCGAGTGAAAGCTAAATTTCCATAAATCCTTCATTCTTCTGAAACGTACGTGATTTCTATTGAGCGCAGGGATTAGTAAGCTGGACGGTGACTTGCTATTTTGTTTACACACCATTTCTGAGCAACTTATCACGCTGGCTGAAATCAAGTATTGCCGCCGAGACAGACAACAAGTCTTCCTAGACAAATATATTTGTCGGGACTCACGACTCGAGCCAAAGCTTAAGAGAAAGGAAATTAGTCAAACTCCCGAATGGAGGCTTTTATCATATGTTTAATTTATGAAGTATATTACATTGATCTGCAATAAATCAAGCAAATTGAAAAAAAGAAAACATCTTCTGGATCAAATTAGTATATTTTGAATAAATAATTAACTCTTGACTGATTTTTAAGGCATTCCAACAGTCAAAACTAATTCAGAGCCTTCGAAAGAGAGCAATCTGCACCATAATGGTATCCAAGTAATAGTTCTCCGTAAATTTACTTAAGCATCTCTCCACCCAAAAGAACCAATTTGGAGTTTGGAACAATACTTTGTGCAGAGCGTATAAATAGTCAGGGAAATTCATGCAGAACAACACCGAATTTGAGTTATAATTTTAAGCAAGGAAATTTTTTTAATCGTGCACTGACCGCCAGTGGAAACAACGACCGGAGATACAAAGTAGGATATGTGATACAATACGAGACACGAACATAAATTGCATTCGCCGTTTTACATCTCCTACATGTAATGAGATTTCTGGACAAGTTGGCTTCAGAGGTTGCAATTTTACATCTGCTATATGTAATGAAATTTCTGGACAAGTTGGCTTTCAGAGGTTGCAGCTTCATCAGGTCCAACGAAGGTATCCCGGGCCCAATGGAAGATGCTGAACATATAACCTTACTACCTGACCTCCAAAGTTGTTAACAACTCAGTCAGTAAACACCACATTCACAATATCTGGGAATTTCTCCTTAATTGCTGCTTTAATTCCTGTTCCAATGGACTCAGGCCCCATGTACTTTACTAGGCACTCCCCTTCATCAACAGACAATACTTCCACACTCCCACCATAGTTCTTGATGGCTGGTCTCAATATGTCAAGATGACCATTTACTGCCTGCAGTTCAAGAGCATCTAGAAGAATCATTATCTTTTATCCTTCCATGCAATCAACTCATTTCTTAACATCTTTCTTTCCTTATCAGCTAATGTGTATAAAACTCACCTCAGCCGTTGTATCCCTTACTTCTTCAGCATATACTTGACGAACGTCCTTCACTGCATCCCCAAACTTCTCCTTTAGTACTCGCTCGATGCCCATCTGCATTGTAGTTGTTGAGCTAGGACAGCTCTCACATGCCCCTGCATATTAATTGAATGCCGCACAAGTCTCAGTTGGATGTAATTCGATTATAGGTTTTTGCTATACCCTTTCAAACTTATACAAATTATGTATTCGACAGAATGGAAACGAAAAGCATTAACTAAATTAACTCATATTTATTTCACTTCCCCTATCTCTCAATGATGGAAACTTCCCAATTGAAGGCCCATCTTGTTAGTCCATCTTTCCAAATAACCTGGACGCACATGGCTCTACCAATCAGAGTTAGATAATGAGCTGCTGCAGAGTTACAACCAACCCCACCTCCCAACCCCCTTTTTCCCAAATATCAAATATGGAGGTACCACAGCAGAACTGTCATCCAGTTTGCGTATCTCAGATCAAGATCACTCAAGGAACCAACTGAGAAAAATAGCGATGCCAAAATTAATGTTTCCTGAGAAGAGATATTTAGCTAAAAGCTTCAAGATCTAATAGTCCAGTATAGCATATAAGAGTTTGGACCATCAGATCTTTACCCAAACTGGCAGCTTAGGAATCACATATTTCATGTCAAAATGTTTGATGTAATGATAGACACAACAGAAGGGCCACAAACACTCATCATTACCAGGCTATGCCATTCAAGAGCTCAACAATAACCTCTCTTCAAACTAAAATTTATGAGCGAGAAAACAGAAGGGCCAAACTACCTTGGAGTTTCAGAGATACGACGCCGTCTTCGACAGACACAACGTCGACGTTTCCACCATCAGAAATGAGATAAGGCCGAACATCCTCGAGAACCAAGTCCACGTTTCGAGCGGTAAGCTCGAATTTCTGGGCAGAGTACAGTCCTGGCGAAGAGCCACTGGGTGCGGTTGGGTTCGAGGCCCTCGTGGCAGTCCTCGAAAAGACCCTTCGTTGAGGGGCTAGTCGGGGTTGTTCCAGACATATGAACTGCGGGTATTGGTGCGATTGGGATGGGATTTTGGGGAAAAAAATTGGGGATCCAGGCAATCCGGTGGCTGTAATAGACGCCATTGTTAGAGCAGCGATTGGGTTAGCAATGGCGAGGATTTAGCTTGGGTTAAAAAAATTAAAATAAACTAAAATTTGTAGGCGAACATTTTTTAAAAGATATTCGATATTGCAGTGTCTAAAATTTTGATAAAAAAATTATGAACTTATTTTATTAAATTATTTCATTTTTATTCCAATAAACATAAAAAAAATTAATTAAAATAGTCTCTTCTGTGTTTCGCTCACTCATATAATTTTATTTTTTATTATTTTTTCTTAAAATCTAATACAGCTCTAATTTATCTCAATTCAAAATTTTGATTAGTAAATATTACATAAATTAATTTTTATTAAAATTAATAAAAAATTGATTTTTTTAAAATAAAAAATTAAATTAATTTTTATTGGAGAATATAAAATATGTATGTATAAATAATTTGATAGAATTTTTTAATAAAAAATTATTCAAATTTGGTGAAAAATTTTCAATAGAAGATTTGATAGAAATTTAAAAAAAAAATAATATTAGAGTTGGTACTAAAAAAGTGTTGAAATGTGTATAAAAATATTAGCTTAAACGCACCCACAGCCTGTGGTATGAGAATGTTGCAAATATATCTTCAAGGTAACAAAAGTTATTTTTAGGTCCCTATAATAATGTTCCCGTAAAAAAATTATTCCTTCGTCAGTCTTCGCTTTGAAAACTAACTGGAGTTGGTGACGAGGAAGCGTAAATCTTAATTTGTAAGCTCTTCAAGAAATTACCGTGCAAATTAGGGGTTCGGGGGTGGCTCCCCTGTGGCCACCCCTTAGGGCTGAAAAAAATTAAAACCTGTCCGGACCACTTAAGTGGTCCGAACCGAACCGCATTTAATAAAACCGGACCGGTTATAATTTTTTCAATTTTTTTAACTTTATTTTATTTTTTTCAATTTTTTAGGTTAATTTCAATGGGGGAAGTGCATATAAAACTGTTAAGTTTTAGTTTATATTAAAATTAAACGTTTTAAGTTTATAATTTGTATTAAAAAAATAAAAAAGAAGACCGGACCGGACCGCATTTTAAGGAATTAGGACCGGACCGGACCGCGGTCCGGTTGTGTTCACCCCTACCACCCCTTGCGAGGGAGCCCAGATCTGGGCTCCCCGTCCCCGGGGTGGGTGGCCGAGAACCACCCCGGCGGTTCCCCTAAGAAGGTGTCATGCCCCGTGCCAGTATTTGCCCACTAGGCTCACCTATAGTGATGGTATGCACACAAACGAGGAATACGACACGAATTGATCATATAAAATCCTGATGACTGGCTTTGAAAAAGCGTAGAATTAAGGATACATTAAGGAAAATTAATATTTTCAGGAATTTAACGAAAATGCGACATTTAAATAATTTTAGAAATTAAAAGTTCTGAATTGAATAAGAACAATAAAATGAATTAATTTAGAAGATGGATTTATAATGAAATCAAAAACAATAATAAAGAAGTGAAAGTTAAAAAAATAAAATCAAACGTGGCGTAAGGAAGAAATAGAATAAGAGAAAATTTTAGAAACTGTAAATAAATAATTTCTCTAGGATCACGGGGTCTTTCTCTTTTACAAAAACAAGTCATTAATGATGAATATAAAAGTAAAGAGAAGATAAACACAAAAGCGAAAGCTGTCTAAAGCTTTTCGTATTACAATGTCTGTGAGCAACTATAAGAACCCAAATTAAACAAAAGAGTGACTGCTGCTAAAGTCAACTAATCATCCGGCTCGATGTCGGAGGTCAGGTCTATAAACACCGACTCTCCGATGCCTTTCGCCGGTGGTGCCAGTGGAGGAGGGACAATGCGTAGAAGGGCTAGATCTACATCTACCAGACCAAAGTCTTCAACACGGGGAAGAGGGGATAGGGGTGGACCTTTGAGGTACCACTAGGGCTCGTACCCCATGTACACCTCAAATGTGCTAGTGACATACGTTCAAATCTTGACAACCAATGCATGAGTGTCAAAATCCAAAGTGTGCTCGCTCAGGAATATCTTCACCTGTCAAGTCCGATGACCGCCGCAGAACATACAAAATAAAATAACAAATAAAAAGGGGTGAGTTTTGCTGACTCAGGAAGGGGGGAATATGGGAACCAACATATAGCGATATAAAACAGGAGTAACAGAATTAAAGAATAATCAATCACATAGCATTGTTCATAATAAACCAATAAATGTGGTATGAGCGATGCAATGCAGAATGAATGCATCATTCTCTCGGTCATTTCACTTTTTTTCTTTATTTTTCTGGTTCGGTAGAGGTGTCCTTTCTTCGCTCTGTTTAACCTAGAGTCTGGGTCGTGCGTCCCTCCTCTCCTCTGGGACTGTCCTGTGCCCCTGCACCGGGACCCGGTTAGGCGTACATTGTTTCATTGCCTATCCCACTGTGAACGGTACCGTCACCCGATCTCAAGACCACCTCTGGGTATGGGTTTCATTTCAATCAATAGAATCCACATACCCATGATATGTTGATGCAACATGTATCATATGCATTATTGATAATCAAGTCCCCAAAGAGATTGTTAGCCCAAGGTTGTTTTATAAACAATCTATTTTTTATTTTGATGATAACAAATTTTTCCAACTAGTTTGAGACCTTTAGATTCTACATTTGCAAATCTTTTTAAGAAAATGATATCAAGAGTTCTCTAAGCTTAAATTGGCCTTAGATATAATTGAACACCTCTACACAAGCTTATTGGTCAATCTTTACATTGTAGGTGTTTTTGGAATGCTTGATGGTGTCAAGGGAAACCATTTTTCAGTCTAAGTGTTGATGGTGTCGACACATAGGACCATGGTGTCGACACATTGGTCATACTCCAGAATGCACAAAACTATGAGTCGACACATAGAAGACATAGTGTCGACACATTGAACAATGGCAAGATCCCGCTTTGTTTGTCGTCCGATCGAGCTAAAATTTGGAGAGGACGTTCACGACACAAGGTGCTATAATCTGAACGGTGAAGATCAAATTTTGAGCTCGGGAACAGTGTTTCTCAAACATGAACAGTAACCGCGAAATTGGTGTTTTCGGAATGCTTGTTACTGTCAAAGAACACATTTTTCAGACTAAGTGTTGTATGTGTCGACACATAGGACCATAGTGTCGACACATTGGTCATACACCCGAAAAGTGAGATTCCAGGCAAAGCTCCTAGGTGTCGACACATACATGGAAGGTGTCGACACATTCTTCGATTTCTCAGATCTGGAGCGACGTCACTCATTCTAAAAGTGTCTCCAACGTCTCTAAATGCCCTCCAACGGCTCCAAAACATGACAAGAAAGCCCTTGGTGCCCTAGAGACTATAAATAGAACAAGATTGAAAGAGAAAGCAAGAGCTACACACGAAAATCATCCTTGCCCTAATTTCTTGAGAGACAAAGCTCAAAGAAGAAGAAGAAGAGAGAAGCTCTTCCAATCTAGAAGGCTTGCATTCAATCTTGCACATCCATAAGCCTTCCTTGAAGAACTCATTCTTCCAGCAAATCTCAGGTTCTTATATTTGTAGATTTGGCTTAGAGAGCCCTATCATTTCTTGAGCTACCCATTTGTATATCTGGCTTAGAGAGCCTTCAATCATTGTACCAAATCTCTGTAAACCTTTCAAGTGTTGAGTAAACACTTGGTCCTACTTGTGAGAGTAGAAGAAATCCTTTAGGTTGTGAGGATTTGTAAGAGAGTTAAAGTGTAAGCTCGAAAACACTTGGTCCTACTTGTGAGAGTAGAAGAAATCCTCTAGGTTGTGAGGATTTGTAAGAGTTGAAGCGTGAGCTCGCAAAAAGCTTTGTAAAGGTTCCTTAGCACCCAGGAAGCTAAGGTGTATTCGCTATTTGGAGAATAGTGAAGGAAGCCCAAGGAAGTCAATTGCCTTGGGGGTGGACGTAGGCACGTGTTTGGCCGAACCACCTAAAAACTACGGTGTCATCTCTCTAACTCTATCTCTCTTACATTTTAATACTTATTCATATTTGTGGAGATTTATGTTTTATCATTCATTACTTATATTTGGCATAGCATTAGACACTTTTAGATCAACATTATCATTTGTTAAAGAGGGGTAGTTTTCAGATTTGCCTATTTAGCGAAAAAGTGACAAGTTTTTGTAAAACTCAATTCACCCCCCCTCTTGGGTTGTCATTTTAGACTCACAGAGATCAATAGGATGCACATAGCAAAATAGCATCGTAAATGACATTTGAACAAATAGTTTTCTTAAATTAAGTCCATGCTAACCCCCCAGGTGCTCCCAAGGGCATTTCGATCATTTCTCCTTATTCAATTTAGCTGAAACTTTGAAGACAAGACCTATAGTTACTAATATTTATTTATGGACGATGTGGTGTCAAAATTCGAACTATTTCTAAAAGAAAATGCTCTTTAAAGCCCACGGGTACATCATGGCTCAATAAGTCCTTTGCATGTTTTTGTTTGGTTTTGATTTCAGCACAAGCCTAATGATATCAGAGCTAGAGCGCAATACAAATCAAAAGATTAAACAGTACATAAGAAGTTTCCTTGCTTTTCTTTTCCCAAATCATGACAAAATTCACACATGCATATATAATCTCAACTTGTCAATTTCAGTCAAAAAACAAGGGAGAAATCCATCTTAGGCCACTTTCATGCCATCTTTTCTTCTCCTTCTTAACACACACATAACAAGCTTTTGAACCTTCCAACTCATGAGATGCAATAACACATGCAAGATCATAAAAATATAACATGCAATAGGCTTACATAGAGAATCGACCCTTAGTTGAAATGACAACCACTACGAAATCTCTTTCACCATTTTATAAACATCTACCCACTTGCATGTCACCAAGTCTATAAAAGAACTCAATAAAAATGGTATTGTCTACCCCAACCGTGACCCCCCCCTTTTATCCATCACTGAACACCCCCAACACCCCTTTTAGGACAAATCTCCACACCTTTACCTTGCTTGTTTGGTGATAAGTCTTAAGCAAAAGCACCAGCAAAAGCACCTAAAGTAATGTCAAAACAAAAAAGTGAGGGAAAGAGACAAAACAAAGGCTGAAAATCTCCAAAAGACAAGGGGGACAAGGCCTGATCGACTGCCTTGCTTCTTTTCCCCTTTTTTTTCCTTTCCTTCGGTGGTTCCTCTCCCTTTGACCCCTGGATTCTTCTCTTCTTCCCTTTGGTTTCTCCCCTTTCTCTCTTAGTTTCTCACCTCTCTTTCCTTCGGTCAGATGGCAGCTCCTTCACTATGTTAGCTCATGCGACTAAACCTCATACATTCACCTTTATCTCACTCTCTTTCTTGGTCGACAAAAAAAAGAAGAATGAGTTGCATGCTGATCATTTTTTATGTGGAAAAAGACAAATCAACTATGGTTAGTTCTCTCTCCAATTCTCTAACTCCACACCCTACTATAGCTAGGCAATCATGGGGCTAATAGTTAACAAGAGAAGTAACCGAATTGAGTGGCTAAAAGGGGCGGCAATAAGGCTTTGGTTGCCAAATGTTATTACCACCCTAACCAAGGCAATCATTAAGATTTCTACAGATCCCTTTTCCCCAGACGCAAAGCACCCATCGAACTATCCCTTGTCCAAGTGTTATTGCATGCA
Source organism: Myrica gale (assembly GCA_963930655.1). Classification (NCBI taxonomy): domain Eukaryota; kingdom Viridiplantae; phylum Streptophyta; class Magnoliopsida; order Fagales; family Myricaceae; genus Myrica; species Myrica gale. The sequence goes on along the minus strand of OZ005610.1, from coordinate 15,185,824 downwards.
AATAAGACAAACAGAGGATCAATAAAAATATCCCACGCATTCGGCTAGGAAGGGAAAGAAAAAGCTAAAAGCACGTAATTGTCTTAAAATGTGCTAGTTCGGCCAAGCATGTCATTTAAAATAATTTAATGCAAATTAAAGGACATTAATTACTAAGATATAAAAGTGAAGAACATTATTTACTTAGATAATTGTAAGATTTAAAAGCAAGTTCTTTAAGGTCACTATACTCGGCTTTAAGTTAAAATTACATTAAGATCATTAAATATGCTAAACAAAAATAAAGATTTCATTTGGAAAGAAAAATTAAATTCCTTAATGTAAATAGTAATAAAATAAAAACAAATATCAAGCTCAATAATATAAAAACAAATGTAACCACATAATTGAAAATTAGGAAAATTAAAAATGTGCGAAGCAAGTATATATATAAAAATAAAAAAATAATAATAATAAAGTAAGCTCAAGGAGGTAATAAACTAAACAAGAAAACTCTGATTAGATATATATAATATCATATAGGTGTCAAACATGTGAAAAAGAGATGGGCGTTACAGAAGGGGTGGCTGGGAGCCACCCCACAAAGGGGAGCCCTTCCTTGGTAGCGGGGTGGCTCTTGACTCCCCTCCCCTGTATAGTTTTTTTTTAAAAAAATTACAAAAAACACAGATGCCAACGTGGCTTCCTTTTGTGATATATTTTTTTTTTCAAATTGGTACACATGGCGGGATCTTATTGGGAGTGACATGTCCCGCCGTTGCATGTAAGAACCAAAATTAGATGGAATGATTAAATCGACAAACAACAATAACCCAAAGACTGATTTAAGCAAATATGAAATCCAATGACCATTTTGAAAAGGTTCATATTGATTTGACCAAAATGGTCATTAACTCTTAATTTAATCTAAAGGTTCATATTGAAATCTTCAAAAAGTGAACTACTTTCCTTAACTTCAACTTCAATCTTTTTGAAGAAGGACATTCAAGACTCAATATATAGTAGATGAACCTAGAAGGGAGTGTGGAATAGGTTCTGAAAATTTCGGTCCCTTTTTAAATCTAAAACTAACAACTGCACAATCTCACAGTTACAACAGCAGATTTCAAGAGTGATCTAGTGTCACATCCCGTGCCAGTACTTACCCCCTAGGCTCACTTATAGCGATAGTACACACAAACGGGGATTACAACACGAATTGATCCTATAAAGTCCTGGTGATTGGCTTTGAAAAAGCTTAGCGGAAACGTTTAATTGCAATTTGTTTTGAAATTTAGAAGTATAGTAAGGAATGGAAAGTAATATTTTCAAGAAATAAACGAAAAATGCGACATTCAAATAATTATAGAAGTTAAAAGTTATGAAGTGAACAAGGAAAATAAAATGAATTAATTGAGAAAATGGAATTATAATAAAATCAAGAACAATTATAAAGAGGTGAAAGTTAAGAGGATAAAATAAAATGTAGATTAAGGAAGAAATAGAATAAGAGAAAATTTCGAAAATGTAAATATATAATTTTTCCAACAGTAACACGGAATCTCTCGTTTACAAATAACAAAAATCTTTCACAAGGATACAAAAGTAAAGAGAAGATAAATAAAAAAGCAGAAGCTGTCTAAAGCTTTTCGTACTACAATCTCCGATGCTCTCAGCCGGCGGGGCCAGTGGAGAAGGGACAATGTGAAGTGGGGCTGAATCTACATCTAGCAGCCCAAAGTCTTCCACACGAGGAAGAGGGGGGCTAGGGTGGACCCTTGAGGAACCATTGGGGCTCGTACCCCATGTATACCTCAAAGGTATCCGTAACATATGTCCAATTCTTGAGTCCTGCTGTCTCAGTAAGGGGGGAAGTTTCATTTCGGTCATCTCTGTCAACAAAATGTCCATACACATGTGATGTTGATGCAACACGTATCATATGCATCATCGATAATTAATTTACCACAAACGATCACTGGAATTGCACATAGCAAAATAACATCGTAAATGACATTTGAACACTTAAAAGAGAAACGAAACATGGTTCTCGTACTAAGTATAACTTATTAAACCAAAGTCCTATATTTAAACTTTCATGATTATCTCTTATATTCTTAAATTATTCGTCATTGTCCCAATAACAATGACAATACATAGTTTTTAGTTAGGAAGTAATTATTATCATATTAGGCCAGTGTTTTGGGCCTAATGTAAGTTAGTTATAGCTCAAATTTTCCGCCTTATCTCCCTTGAATTAAGTCCATATTAACCATAGATCTAAATTTTAGGCTTGAACACTCGTACCCTAATTTTCTCTACAAAAAGCCGGAATTGCTCCTAGGTGCTTCCAAGGCAAGTCAGTCATTAAGCAATCAGGTACCTATATTTGTATGCATCTTTTCTTTTCTTTTCTTTTTGACTTCAATGTTAACACATGTGTGCCTGAATTCTTTCTACCTTATTAAAAGCATATTAAAAGGTAGTTTACCGCAACACTTCATCACACAACATCACCATTCATGGTTTTCTTTTCTTTGAAATCAGCACGTAGTTCAAACACATGGAAAATTATCATTTAGTAACATGTCCAGCTATAAGTAAAATATCAGTTATTTAAAGCCAGGCCCTTCTATTCCACAAAACTTCCTATATCCAACAAAGTATACAAAATGATACACAAGTTCACAACTTTAAAATAAAGCACACAAAACAAGGAAATAAATTAACTAAATAAAAGTCCTTGCATTCTCAAGTGCAACTCATGGCAAACCAAGTCTTCATTCCTCTTTTGTGTTCCCACCTCCAACATGCAAACCATACCACTATATTTAAAAATCAAGAATACATGTTCTCTAAAATCAATAAGGTGATCGGCACTTAGAGTCTATTTTCCCCAAGAGTAAGCTCAATTTAACATTTTCACTTCAGTCTTCACATGCATGCACCCAAAACTCTTAAACCATTAATTATCCACATGCATGTCTCCATGTTTAAAAAGAACTAAATAAAAGTAGCTTTTCTACCCAACAGTGACCTATTTCTACCTTAAATCCTCTTTTGCATCATCATGTCTTAATGGATTTCAAGAATGTCGTATAAGTCTCTACACACTAAACTATCCACAAGGTCAAAAAGAAACTCTAGCTAACTCTTACGTACATAACCATGACTACGAATGAAAAGCCATTTTTCTTCTAAAAGCACAAGTTTATTTATAAGAATCTTTATCCGTGCCAACTCCATTGACTTCAACTACAATCCCTTACCTCTATTTCTCGGTGGACGAGGTTCTTTTTTTTTCCAAAGGGACAAAACCTAAAGGCAATACAACAAAAAGGTGAGGGGACAAGGGCTGACGACTGCTTTTCTTCTTTCTTTTCCCCCTTCTTCTCTACTACGACTGCACCTCTCTCTTCTCTGACTCTCGGTCAGGTGCTATTTCTCTCTCAAGTCTCTATCTCATTCACTTGGTCGACAAAACAAGAGGAATGAGCTGCATGCCGACCAATTTTGATGTGGAAAAAGACAACCCAACTATGGTTAATTCTTTCTCCATTTCTCTTAACTCCACGCCCTACACTAGCTAGGCAATCATGGGGCTAAATAGTTAACAAGAGAGGAAATCGACTTGTATAGGGAAAATAGGCGGCAAAGTTGACAAATATTTCATGAGCTCTTTTCTACGCAATCATTGTGATTGCAAAATCTCTTTTACCCATTCAACAAAGACCATCGAACTACCCTTGCACCTAAACGTGTAATTGCATGCATAAAAGACAAGATAGAGACCAATAAAAACAGCCCATGAAGTTTGTTAAGGAAGAGAGAGAGAGAGAGAGAGAGAGAAAACAAAACAAAACAAAACAAAAAGTAAGTAGTTGGCTTTTATACTTGATCGTCCATTCATGAGACTTCAAAACTGTTATTGCAAGGATGCAGACACTAATTACTAAGATATAAAAGTGAAGAATATTAATTACTAAGATAATTGTAAGGTTTAAAAGCAAGATCAACAAAATAAAAACAAATATCAAGCTCAATGATATGATATGAAAACATATATAATCACATATTTGAAAATTAAAAGAATTAAAAATGTGCAAGGCAAGTATATAAAACTAAATAATGTAAGCTCAAGAAGGCAATAATTTAAACTAAAAAAACTCCAATTAGCATATTATACTACTTTTTTATATATGTCAAAAAGATGAAAATAGAGAGGGGCCTTACATCTAGCAGCAGTATATAAAGCGGAATTGATAACTCAATATGAACACGTTACAGTAGTTTGACAATGCAACGAACTAACGTTAGATTTTCTTTCTTAATCAAAGAAACACACGAGAAGCAATTTTAACAATAACAAAGTTATCTACGTAAACACAATCACACATAAAGACACCAAGATTAGTTACGAAGAGAAAAACCACTTGAAAGAATCTTTCAAGAGGAAAAATTTCGGGCTCGTAAGTCGGTTTAAACGAATCCACTAGAATCTTCAAACTCGGTACACGGTGATCTATAAACTACCCAACAACCCATTGCTAGTCTAACTCTACTATTACCTTGCCTGAAATATAACATTCAGCTATGCCTCTTGTAGGGAATGAGGAACTCCTATTTCGTTTGAAATTCTTGATTCTGAAAACCAATCTTTCATAGCCAAGCCAATATTTTCCACACTCTACGTGCAATCAGCTTCTCTTGGTAGATCTCCAGCAACATTTGAAACTTACCTTCTTAATCAATGTTTATATTAGTGATCAAGAACGAATATGAGATAATGGAGGAAAGAATAATCAATCTCAGTTCACACGTAACAGACTACAGAAACATTAACAGATAGAGTTTTTAGAAGAACGCTCTGGAAGCAAGGTCTCTCAAGGTATATCAATTCAACGTAAAACTGAGAATGTGAGAAGAGAATGGTTTTTATTTTATGGAGGGTCGGGAAGAAAGGTTCTCACGAATATTCCAGAAATTTTGCTTCTTGCGTGCTTCTGTTAAAACCGTTGTAACTGCCTTACGTAAGTCTTGATCAAACTATGAGTAAACTCTAATCGAATTTCAAGTGCTTTAAAAACATCAACGCGCCATCTCCACGTTAGCAGACTGTACGCAGACTTCAATCAATCCTTCACAATTTAGACGATCACCAAATATGTTGAGGCACTGGTCTTTAAGCAGGACTTGACAAATGCAAATCTCAGGAATTAATACAAACTCGTCATGAAGTATTTTCGCCAACTAAAATACATTAACACTTTTTGTTTAGAAAAAAAAACTTCAAGCTTTTTTATGGGAGAAAACTGAGAGTGAAGTAAAGCGGAGATAAACAAATGGAGTCAGATCTTCAGCGACACCATCATAATAATGCAAACAAAATTTTCAGCAAGCATCGCAAGTGATAGAGAATTCTACGATGCATCTTCAGCAAGCATCATTGACAGGTGAGGAGGAATTTAGGGGAAAAATTGGCTTAGAGAATTGGGGGCGGGGGAATGCATAAGGTAAACCGTTATCCCGATTTTTTGTTTTTAAATGATGTGTTGGATGAAGTAGTGACGTGGTTGCTGATAGGTCATATGACCTGGAGACAGTGGGCCCAGAGAATACGTACGGTTATTTTATTGATGCTGATGTGTTTAAGTTTGTCACGTCATCATTTACTGTTAGATTTTTAAATAGGAAATGGACGGAGGGACATTTCGTGGAAAAAAAGTATTATTTCAGGGGTATTAAAACAACTTCGTTTACTAGAGGGGCATATATGCAATTACTGCGTACCACAGGGACATGAAGTGCATTTAAACCTAAAAAGAATACTTCTTATATTTATAGAACAAAATTAGAGTGTCTCTCAAATTTTAATTTTTCTATTTTAGAACCCTTCAAGTTGTGACAAAAATTAATTGTTAGTTTCTGATTTGGCGAAAACCAATCGAAATACTCATCTAAGTCAAAATTAATAATAATAAAATAAAAGAAAATTAATATTTAACTTTTAATTTCATAATTTTTGAAATTATTTAGTATATTTACCTAAGAGTGGTATTTGGATCACTTTACATTTGGTTTAATAGCCAAATCAAAATTAGGGCGAGAATTAAATTTTTTTACAACTTAAAGTAAAATTTAAGGGGCATTTTAATTTTGCTCCATAAATATGAGAAATAGTATGATAGAGTTTGTGTGCTTGTCCATCTACAATGAAAATTGAAAAAGAAACTTAAAAGGATGAACATCCGCTGAATAGCCGTTTGAACCTCATATTTATAAACGGTGTCAGGCTCAACTGTATGAATTTATTTTCCTAATAATCTATTGTATAATTTATAGTGTCTCCTTCTTACTAAGCTTGATCATCTTCTTTGTTTATACCTATACTTCAGAATCAGAGTAAGAGTGGGCATTAATTTCGGTTCAAACTGGAATTTCTGGTTCCGATACTTGAATCGGATCCCATTTTAGGGAAATTTTGGAACCGGAACTGGAAATTCAAGCGGAAATACTGGAATTTCCGGTTCCGATACAATTTTTAAAATTTCAAAAAATATTATAATTGTAATTTAGAGTTTGACTCTTTCAATTTGATTTATTTGATGAATGTTTAGTTGTTTATTTATTTGTATGATTAATTGTTTGTTTAGTAGTTTTTTTTGAAAAATTAATTTAGAGTTTATTTTGAAAGTGTTTATTTTGTTTTGAAATTTAGTTGTTTAGTTGTAATTTTAATTTAGAGTTATTTGACAATGTTTATTTTGTTTTGGACCCAACGACACTATTTATTAATTTGACAGTGTTTTGAACTTTTGGAATTGGACGACAGTGCACTGTTTTATTTTGACAATTAAGTCTTCAAAATGATGCTATATCAATCTTATTTTGGACCTTTTGAGTGTAATTTTGCATCTCACATTACTTTAATTCTGGCCCACAAAATACAACTTAAAATTTTATTTTTGGATCAATAGGTCCAAACTAAATCTGGACTTTTTAGGCCCAGATAAGGAACCAAAAATTTCAGTTTCAATTCCAATTTATTCCGAAATGGAATTTGAATAAGAATTTTGATTCCGATGATTATCGAAACTCGAACCAAAATGATTTCGTCTACCTCGGTGTCCACCCTCACTTAGGTTGTGTTTGCACCAAAAAATTTCACAAAATTTTTGACCCTCTCACAATAAAATATTACAATATAATCTCTCTCTCTTCCATCAAATCATAACTTTTCACTACAAAAAAATATAAAAAATTAACTCTCTCTTCACTTTTTCACTAAACTCAATACCAAAAATTTTAACAACCCAAACATTTTCCAACACAAACCCACCCTTTTCCCGAAGCCGTACCATCTGTGACTCTCTCATATTTGACCGTGAAAAAGCATGCCCGGGCGTTGTCTCTCTCTCAGACACAGTCTACAGACGCGCACACTCGCACTTCGCAACAAAATGGTAACCTTCGAAGGCAGCGGCGAGTCGGACCAGTTTTACAGTGTGAATTCCGAGGTCGAAGTGAGCAGCGACGAACCAGGGTTTAAGGGCTCGTGGTACCTGGCCACCGTGCTCGAGGCCTCCGTACCCAATAAGCACAAGAAGGCCAAGGTTGAGTACCGGACCTTGCTCACCGACGACGGGTGCGACGCACTGATCTAGGATGTGGACCATGACTTTGTAAGGCCTTTGCCTCCCGAAGAATTGGTAGCTGCCCAGGTTTTTGAGGAAGGCGAGGTTGTTGATGCGTATTGCAGAGACGGGTGGTGGACTGGTGTGGTCGTGAAGGTACTGCGAGATTCGCGGTACAGGATTTTCTTCGACAACCCGCCGGATGTGATTGAGTTTTACCGAAAATAATTGAGGTTGCACCTAGTGTGGTTAAATGGAAAGTGGGTTCGGCCTGAGAAGCAGGTACGACCTTCGGATTTCCAGGGGTATAGGGTTTAAAGTCGAAGATTTTTTTTAACTTATTTCTAAGATTCGGGTGCAAAATTTGATCTTTGTTAATGTGTGCCCATTTCTGGGTTTGTGAAAAAGTGCTGGTCTAGATAATCTGGGGAATGCTCATTCGTATGATTGTAGTATGGTTTTGTCTTCAATTTATCCACTAAAGTTCGATTGGTATTAATATTGTGTGTATCTTAATTATTTTTGGCAAGTTGTGTATGTTAATTGCTGGAACAATGTAGTTGCCATTTCATTTTATGAGAATTTCTCTGTTAAAAATCATAGGTTCTTTTTTCTAATGGGTTGTTGTGATTTATGAAGAGGACTTTGTGCGTGCATCTCTCGATGGGTACGGTATCTTCTTAATACTCATGGTTTGTACCCCAAGGGTTTGGTGTGGTGGTAAGGCTTCGGCTTGGGCTCTAACATGTCCCAAGTTCGAGCCCCAACACCCCCATTATCGCCCTTGACTTACCCGCTCCCTGGGTTGTGGGGTCGGTCTAGGGGGCCGGGGTTTGTACTTCAGGCTTGGGCCAAAAAGGTCCGGCTTTGGGGGATTTCCTCGTCATAAAAAAAAATGGTTTTTAATCGTGCGATTTTGGGGTCTTAAGGGAGTTTGGTCATGAAAAGTGTCATTCATACTAACGATGTTGACTTATGCAGTGTTCAACAGTGCGGAATGTTTAGTTGTTCTAAAAAATGTGAATGGTTTCGTTGCATGTTGCTTTTCAGAATGAACGAAAGCTCTGCCATATGTTGTTGCTGATATATAAGATTTCTAACATATGTATTTACTAATATATGTCTGCATGTTCATATTTGTATAATGTACCATCCGAATTTGCTTTCGTTCACCCGTGGCTCAGTTTTGTGTCTTTGTGAAATTATCTGCCGAACACTTCCTCTGTATGTTTTGGAACCTCCAGATCTTCTAATTCTAATTTGCTCACTTTTTGTTGCTATAGCTGCGTATATTTCATTAACTTGATACCATATGCCTGATTGGCTATTTTGATTTCTAAAGCAAAAGGCAGGGTCGATGTTTAGCACAGGAATGGATGTAGAAGTCAATATCAATAAAGAAAATGTATTTGATGCTTGGTTCCCTGCAATTGTCCTTAAAGAGGATAGGGATAACATGTTTTTGGTGAAGTACAAGTGCTTTAGTGAAGATGATGGGGTTAAGCATGATAAGATTACCGTAAATTTCCTCTGTATTCGGCTTTCTCCTCCTCCACCTCCTCAGGCAGACAGGAAATATGACATGTCGGAAAAAGTGGATGTATTTTGTGACTTTGCTTGGCGGGCTGGTGTGATTACCAAATGTGTGACTGATACAAAGGTTATGTTTGTGTTGAAAAATTTTTAGTATTGGGTTTTGTGTTGGTATTGGGTTTAGTGAAAAAGTGAAGAGAGATGTAATTTTTATATTTTTTGTAATTTTTTATATTTTTTGATGGGAGAGAGAGAGATTATATTGTAGTATTTTATTGTGAGTTGGTGAAATATTTTGTGAAATTTTTGGTGCAAACGCACCCAAAGTACCTTGTCTCTTTCAAGCATCCAAATGAGCATAGAGTGGGTTAGTAGATATCAAGTATTGTCTCATTTTCCTCTCCTCTTTCTCTCTCTTAAAGGGGTTGGTTTTGGGGGTTGGGGGTGTTCGAGTGTAATGAGTTTGGGTTGATATAGAGACGGTGGATAATTTTGTTATGCTTTGTACTAGCTTTTGTATATTTTGATCTCTTCTTCTGCAAAATATGGACTAAGCTGCAAATGTCTTGTCTCCCTTTTCTTTTTTAAATGGGCTTTATGTTGTTTCCTCAGCATCCATGGCAAGATGTTATCCAGTGCAAAGGTGCAGAAAAGGTATGTTTATATGATACAATGCCTGCAGCCAATTAGGTGATACATTTGGAGGATGGGTACACTTGATAGGATGGGTTTCATCCATGAAGTTGTTTTTTATATTAAAATGTTTGCTGAGAATCATAACATTGGACTCAATCCAATATCTTGCTATAGGTATGCATGCATCGTGGTGTACTGGCTTCATAGATAAGTTGTTTGTATCTGTACAACATTAAGGGGTTTGATCCATCAGTGTTCTCCCTCCCGTTCCAGTGTGTCGCAAAGCTACTGGGCTAAAGAGTGCTTGCCCGCCCTTTATGCAATCCCCTATGATGAATTTATATTAGAAATTTGAGTGGCATGAATGAATTAGATTTATTGGTAGCTTAAACAACAGGATTCTGTTTCAGGAAGTATTGTTTGCTTTGGATATTCAAGACCAGATGAGGAATGCTTGTAAGAACACAAGTAACCCTGAGGTAACTGTTCAAGTTGAAAGTTTAGGTGTTCTGAAGGATGTCATGGATGGGAGAACACCTCCTTCTACAGATTCTGTGAAAAATTTGATGGACCAGTCAAATCCTGATGATAGTAAAGTAGTTAGTTATGCCTTGACACCAAGCATGAAGAAAATGAAACTATCTGTGGAAATAATCCCGAGTATATTCGGGAATCATGGAAAGAAATAAAATCCCGGATGTTATGGAATAATCAGGGATAGCAAATATTTGGTGATATTCGGTAGTTTTTATTTCAAAGATTATTTCCTTATGTATAGATCTCTCTATAGCACTATAAATAGAGAAGATGCATGTATATCGAATGAATATAGTCAATAAAAACAAGGATTTCTTCATGGTATCAGAGGCAGGTTCTTCATTCGTGGGTCACAATGAGTCAGAATCCACGGTCGATAGTGAAGGACCGGGACTTATTCCCAACTCTACTCCGGCAGCATCAACTACCATGGGCTCGACTGGAATTGACCATTCGTCCTTCCAGCTCACGGTGGAAAAAACTCAACGGAAAAAAACTTCCGTGAGTGGGCTCAATCTCTCACACTTGTCATCGATGGCAAAGGGAGAATGGGATACCTTACCGGCGAAACAAAGCAGCCACCCTCTACTCAACCTACCGAATTCCAGAAGTGGAGGTCAGAGAACTCGATGGTGACCGCATGGCTGGTGAACTCCATGCAACCATCGATCGGTAAGACATATATGTTTCTTACCCACTGCCAAAGACGTATGGGATGCCGTTCGTGAGACATATTCTGATGCCGGAGATTCGTCCTCAGATCTTTGAGATTAAAACTCGACTGTGGCAATTGAAGCAAGGAGAACGTGATGTCACCGATTTTCTTCTTGGAGATGCAGGCTCTCTTCAGGCGAAACTAGAATCTCAGTTCCGATGAAGAAGTGGGCATGTGCCGCCGACAGTGCCCGGTACCGGAAGACGCTTGAAGCGGAAAGAGTCTTCGAGTTTCTCGCTGGCCTGAATCGGGAGCTCGATGACGTTCGGAGCCGTATCCTTGGCCGACGTCCCCTGCCTTCTCTTCGAGAGACATTTGCGGAAGTCCGTCGTGAGGAGCACCGACGGAATGTCATGCTTCCTAAGAGCCTTCCATCTCACGGGTCCACCGAAGTCTCAGCCTTGGCCTCTAAAGGCTTTCGGTCTGGGCCCAGCCCAAAACAAAATCGTAACAAGCCTTGGTGTGACCATTGTAAAAAAACTGGTCACACCAAAGATACATGCTGGGAGATCCACGGCAAACCTGCCGATTGGAAACCAAGGCAAGGCCACCGTACTCATGGATTCCAGACTACTCTTACGCAACCACCACCAGCCCCTCAAGTCGACCATGATGTCCCTTCCAACAGTTTCTCGGTTGAACAACTACAACAATTGCAACAGTTATTTTCCAAGTTTCATGCCTCTGGTCAGTCTCCCCAAAACCCTGCTTCCGCATCATTAGCTCACACAGGTAATTTTTCTCATGCCCTGAGCAGCTTTAGATCCAAACATCCTTGGATTATTGACTCAGGAGCATCCGATCATATGACTGGATCTTACCATCTGTTTTCGTCTTATTCACCATGTGCCGGAAATCTTAAGGTTAAAATTGCTGATGGCACTCTTTCGTCAGTAGCAGGAAAAGGACGTATTCAACTCTCTGATTCTATCATCCTAGAGTCTGTTCTTCATGTGCCTAATCTATCATGCAATTTATTGTCCATTAGCCAATTAACCAAATCCTCAAATTGCTCTGCTAAATTTCTTCCCTCTCTTTGTGTTTTTCAGGATCTATTATCGGGGAAGATGATTGGCAGTGCTAAAGAATATGAGGGGCTCTACTACTTTGACGACGCTTGTGTGAGTGACCACGCGAACACTGTCATTTGTGACTCTGCATCTGTTTCTAGGGATAGTGATCTTTTATTATGGCATTTTCGCATGGGTCATCCCAATATTCAATATTTGAGACGATTATTTCCTTCTATTATGTCCAATAAAAATTCGTCTGATTTTCAGTGTGAAATATGTGAACTTGCGAAACACCACCGTACCTCATTCCCAACATCTTCGTATAAACCTTCTCTGCCATTCACCATGATCCATAGTGATGTATGGGGCCCATCTCGTATATTCACTCGCACTCACTCGAAATGGTTTGTCACCTTTATTGATGATCATACTCGGTTATGTTGGGTTTATTTGTTAAAAGAAAAATCTGATGTGCGCTCTGTATTTATAAATTTCCATTCAATGATCCAAACTCAATTCCAAACTCCTATTAAAATTTTGCGCACTGATAATGGCACCGAATATTTCAATTCTTTGTTGGGAGATTATCTTCTCCAACACGGAATCGTTCACCAAAGTTCTTGTGTCGACACTCCCCAACAGAATGGAGTTGCCGAACGAAAAAATAGGCACCTTCTTGAAGTTACACGTACCTTGTTATTTACTATGAATATGCCTACTATGTTCTGGGGGGATGCCATTTTAACAGCCACATATCTCATCAATCGTATGCCTAGTCGGATTCTCTCTTTTGCCACTCCTCTCAAAAAATTTCAGGCACATTACTCCACCTATCGTCTTGATTCAAGTCTTCCGCTCCGAGTTTTTGGTTGCACCGCATTTGTTCATGTTCATGCTCACCATCGTAGCAAATTTGATCCGCGAGCTATCAAATGTGTCTTCATCGGATACGCTCCTACACAGAAAGGATACAAATGTTATGATCCCTCCACTAAAAAGGTCTTTGTTAGTTTGGATGTTACCTTCTTTGAAACTACATCCTACTTCCAAAAGCCTTCTCTTCAGGGGGAGCCATTACGTGATGAAGCTCAGTTTTTGGATCTTGATCTCCCTCATCTTCAACCTGTTCTTACCACTGATCTTGCCAGCCACACTGAACCTGTCAAAATCATCACACACTTGAACTCAGGGGGAGATGCAGCCAAACAAAATGACAGTAGTAAACTACTAGTTTATTCACGCAAACCGAAATCAACAGAAGTGGAGAGCCTCATACCTGAAGCATCAAAAGAGTCTGAACCGGTAACAGATCCGACTACCTCTCCATCTGGTAAACCTGCTTCCTCTGATATTTATTTACCTATTGCTCTTAGGAAGCAATCTCGGTCATGTACTCTCCACCCTATCTCAAAATTTATGTCCTATAATGCTCTATCTACATCATTTCGTGCTTTTACTGCTAACCTTGACTGTACAGAAATTCCACAAAATATTCATGAGGCCTTGAACATACCCCAATGGAGAGAGGCGGTATTGGAGGAAATGAGAGCCTTGAAAAAAAACGAAACTTGGGAGGTAACGAACTTACCAAGAGGAAAGAAACCAGTTGGCTGCAAATGGGTATTCACCTTGAAGTATAAAGCAGATGGGACGATAGAAAGACACAAAGCCCGCCTGGTTGCCAAGGGATATACACAGACTCAGGGTATTGACTTCACAGAAACATTTGCACCAGTGGCAAAGTTGAACACAATCCGAGTTCTCCTGTCTGTTGCAGTCAATTCGAATTGGCCTCTTCAACAGTTAGACATAAAGAATGCTTTCCTCAATGGAGAATTAGAAGAAGAAGTCTTCATGACAATGCCTCCAGGATTCTGCAGAACTGGAGAAGAAGATCAAGTGTGCAAGCTTAAGAAGTCTCTATACGGCCTGAAGCAGTCACCAAGAGCATGGTTCGATAGATTTGCCAAAGTGGTGAGAAATCAAGGATACCAGCAAGGTCAGTCAGATCACACGATGTTCTTCCGGCAATCTGAAGATGGAAAGAAAACCATTCTGATTGTGTATGTTGATGACATCATCCTCACTGGAGATAATATAGAAGAAATGGAGAGACTGAAGAAAATACTTGCCACTGAATTTGAAGTCAAAGACCTAGGCCAAATGCGATATTTTTTGGGGATGGAAATTGCTAGATCAAAAAAAGGCATCAGTGTATCTCAACGGAAGTACATACTTGATCTCCTTAATGAAACTGGAATGCTCGGATGTAGACCAAGTGATACTCCAATAGAAGCAGGAAAAAGAAGAGAGGATGCTGGAAGACCAATTGAGAAAGAAAGATATCAGAGATTAGTGGGAAAACTAATCTACTTGTCACATACCAGGCCTGACATTGCTTTTGCCGTGAGTGTCGCAAGTCAACACATGCATTCACCAAAAGAATCCCATCTAGAAGCTGTGTACAAGATTCTCCGATATCTCAAAGGATCCCTAGGGAGAGGATTATTATTCAAAAAGGAGGAAAACAGAGGGATAGAGATATTCACAGATGCTGATTGGGCAGGCTCTGCAGAAGATAGACGATCTACCACGGGATATTGCACATTCGTATGGGGCAACCTGGTCACTTGGAGAAGCAAGAAGCAGAATGTGGTGGCGAGAAGTAGTGCAGAAGCTGAGTTTAGAGCAATTGCACAGGGAATGTGTGAAGGGTTATGGCTAAAGAAACTCCTAGAAGAACTACATGTTGGGATAGAGTTACCGATTAAACTCTACTGTGATAACAAAGCAGCCATCAACATTTCCCTCAATCCAGTTCAGCATGATCGGACAAAACATATAGAAGTTGATAGACATTTCATCAAAGAGAAAGTTGAAGGTGGGATTTTTTGTATGACATATGTCCCTACAAAGGAACAAACAGCTGATGTCTTCACAAAAGGATTGTCTCGGCAAAATTTTGATGAGTTTATCGGCAAGTTGGAAATGATTAACATTTACGATCCAACTTGAGGGGGAGTGTGGAAATAATCCCGAGTATATTCGGGAATCATGGAAAGAAATAAAATCCCGGATGTTATGGAATAATCAGGGATAGCAAATATTTGGTGATATTCGGTAGTTTTTATTTCAAAGATTATTTCCTTATGTATAGATCTCTCTATAGCACTATAAATAGAGAAGATGCATGTATATCGAATGAATATAGTCAATAAAACAAGGATTTCTTCACTATCCACCCGTAGTTTTAATTCTATGGAGTCATATCCTTCGAAAAAGTTTAAAATAAGGAATACTGCAAAGGATGCATTATCAGCTACAGCGTGTCAGATAAGGGAGAATCGAAGCAAACCATCAAAGAAAGTACTTTCTGGATTGGCTAACCTAAGTAGTCGAGGTAAACAAAAAATGGGAATAAACCTTTTGCTAAAGTTGGGGGCCTTGTTGGGGAACCAAAATTTGTAAATTGAATCTTCTCTTCTCTTGTAGTCCTTAGTCTACGTGTTATCATATTCTATCCTAAAATTTTGATCAAGACAAAAATGAATATCTTGACATAAGAGCTTTTTAGGGAAAGAAAAGAAACAGTTGCTTAATTACAGTATTTATTTCTGAAAGTAAACTGCAACCTCTAGTATCTTCACTTAGAGTTATGAGCTCACTTCCCAGTTTAGAAGCATAGGCACATTTAACTTATTGTTAATTTCCTTATTTTGTAGATAGAAACAAAGAATGTGGCCTTTTCCTCTCTTTTCATTTTTACTGGGAGGCTGATGATTGGTGTTGAACACATGGACTGCCATAGATTCCCTAATACATGTTCCCTTATTAAAGGAAGGAGAAAAGGAATGAAGAAAGAATTAAAGAAATTAGACAAGCATTAGAAGGCGCTATGTGACCTTTGGTGCTGAGGCTTTATAACAGCTTAAATGGATACTTCGTGAGCTTTGCTGCATTGGCCCTATCTATGCAAGCTCTTGTATTTGCATTGTATTTTGGATTTGCATTTATATGTTTCTGTTTTCATCCACACTTGGAAACAATACCTCCTGACATGAGTGCCACAGATTACGTGGAGGAATTAGATCAACGTATAACTGAATCAAAAACATATTTAGACCTGCAAAAGTTTCATTGGAACCTGGTTCAGTTGGCATAGTTGAGGTTGGCACTGCTTACGATGCAATTTTGCTATATAAGATGTCCAGCAAGGACGACATGATTTGGAGTAATCTATCCTAGAATGCGTTTTATCATCATTATTACTTTGAAGGGCAATGATAATATGTTATTGCTCTTCAGTTTTTGTTCCTTGCATGACATGATATCCCTTACGAGGACATTTTCTTCTTTTCCTTGTGCGGTAGAATAAGCAGCAGAAGCTTGGGGATTTGAATGGCCAAACAACAAGTCCTGTAAAAAAGAAGGGAAGATCTACAAAATCACAAGTTAAAAGCCCACCATCTTCTGCAACAGTTATATATGGTCATGAATAAATGTTGCACTGATTGAAATTTTTATGGAAGGAACCTTGATGTTTAATCTCATGCAGGTAAGAAGCATACTTCAGGTGGTGGAACTGCAAAAGAATTTGTCCTGGTGGGTTTAAGGAAAGAACATGAAATGCCTGTCATCCTAGGGTTAGAAGCTAAGGGGATGGGGCGTTCAGACTCTGGAAACTGTTCTCAGATTTCAACTGAGAAGATGAATGCAAATCATTTAACAGGATATAGGTCCATAGTAAGTATTTTCCTGAGATTATTCCTTTTTACGTCACAACTCAGCATTATATGTGATTCTGAGGTGTATTGTGCCAGAAAGAGGTAAAAAAAATGTCTTATAATCAGGGGAAAAAAGAAAAGAAAATGACAGGAATCTAGGTGAGGTGTAACCAACATGTCACTCTTTGTAGGAAAAGTTGATAGCCATTCGAGTGTGGTGGGCACACTGATGAGTATATTTTTCTGTGTACATGCTCACTCGAATGGGTCTGTGTGGGTCTTTGAATGAAGATGATTTGGATGGAGTAAATTACTTGTAACAAAATTAGATAAAAAAAAGGTAGAGGAACTTTTGAAAAGACCAACGAGGAGTTCTATGGCATTATGGTTTTGTTTTGTGACTTAGAACCTTCTGTTTGAATATGTGGAAAGAGGATGAACAGGAAGTGTTAAAGGATTCGAGTTTGGACGATGATTTTCTTTTGATATTATCTAAAATAAGTTATTAATACCAGGTTGTCATCTCAACTTCCTAATGATTCAAGTTTGGCTTATCTGCTACATAGCTTGGGTCTATGTATAGACATGGTAATACATTTAGTGGAAGGTCCACCATGGTGATTTGTCTTTCTCTTATTCTGTTTGTGACTCAGCCCACTAGTATTAGCTATGATGCTTGGTCTTATTGTGCAGGACATAGATCAGCAGAAATCTAGAGGAAACAGTACTAAAAGAAAGAGAGGAAGACCCCGTAAAGTAGTGAGCTCTTGCTCAGAAGCTTCAGAGGAAGGTAACTAATAGCTTCAAGCCATAGTTGGCTGCATTTTTCGCTTTTCCTTCTAAAACCACTGTGCTCTTTATTGTAGGTAAGGGGCAGAATAGAGTTGGAGATGCTGCTGATGGAGCTTCTATGGAAGACCATCCAACCGAAGGAGGTGCTTCAGATATGTTTAATGGGGGGAAATCTACAGGTATGAGGAGTGTACAACCTTAGTTCCATTTTTCAGGCCCTTGGTGAAGAGTTTCTGAAGCTTATCAGAGACCAGAAGGTTATAATTAACCAAACAAGGGCTTAAAGGATACTGATTATGTGACAATTTCGATCTAGCCCTAATAGGAAAAAAAAAAGGGGGGGGGGGATCCAGTAGGAAAAAAATTGCACAAAACCTTAAAATAATCTGAATGTAAGGTTAGCAGAGTGGACTGATTGTGATGAGGGTTTTGACTTTTGGTGTGGATACAAGTATGTTTCCGTTATCCTTCATTTTACAGCTGACAGGGCCTAGCAGAGTGAACGATCTTGGAAATTTGCTATAGGCACTCTGCGGCTTCTCTTTCATGGTTCTGTAACCCTTAAATAGAGTATTACGTTCATTCATTTGTGTGAGATATGTTTCCTTGGAAAAGGTGACTATGGTTAAGTATGTACCAACAACATAAATTGTCCTGCATTCTGCTTCACCATATTCAAACTTGTAAAAGCATGGCATCAATTAGGATAGATTGTTGGAAAGACCAGGTGGATTAGTAAAGCACTCCCCCCCAAAATTTGTCAACACAAATTTTTCTTGGGCCAATCCCCCCCCCCCCCCCCCCCCCCAACACACACACACCTCCTCTTGGTGCGAAACTACTTCATTTGACACAGGAGGAAGATTTGCTAAACCTGTTGTACAGCTGATGTCGGGAACTGAAGCCATAGCTTGCATTTTGTAGATGATGATGATCGGCCTCTGTTAACATGGTTTGGTGGAATGCTCCATTGTCCAACAAGTGTCAAAGAGTCCAGTAAGCTAGTTTGACATACGATTCCGTCCCTTGTCATAGTATTTTGTTCTGAATGTATTCATTTTCTTGATAGGGCTATCACCTGGTAGGACGGTAGTTGAGTGCAATGAAGTAATTGAAGGACAAGTTTGACATTATGCAGCAAGTTCCTGCGGCTGATGACACAGGTGGCTGTGTTTTGAATGATAATAGAAGCTTGCCATTTGTGAAGAGTTCACTGCAGTGGGGTTTGTTTCCCAATATTTCCACCCCTCAATATTTCCAAACAATCATAAAATAATCCTTCCTCATTAAATTATAAAATAATATTATACTATTCAATTAAATTTTCTCTCTCCTCACTTTTCCAAAAAATACTATATTTTTCACAAATCTCAATACCCAAAATTTTCAAAACTCCAATATTTTCACAAACAAACACCACAGAATGCTTCTGGACTGATCTAAATGCAACTTGGATATTTTCTCAGCCAATTTAGCAAAAGTTACCATATTACCAATAGCCAATCCCTCACGTCTATTCTTCTTTACATGTACCCAGAGGATGAAAATGTGGATCTTGTGGCATCATTCTGAATATTTCCACAGATTCAAGGGTCTTCCAGGGGAGTCTTATTGACTTGGAAAAGCACGGGTTTGATGTTACATTTTTACGAGGTCGTATGAACGAATTGCTGTCCATTAAAGATAGGCAAGAGCAGATTCTGAATTAGTCAAAAGATGCTGAGTGCAAGATATTTAAGTATCATCGTGAGAAAACAGAAATAGCTGACAAGATGGTCAATATAACTAAGCAGATAGCTGAGTTAGAGGGAAAACGTGCATTAATCAACTCAGAAATGGAGAGGAAAAAAGTTGAAAGTTCTAGGTTGCAGATACGTGTGGATGCAATCAAGGAAGACATTCAGAGTGCCCAGCTTGATTTTGAGAAGGTAGCCGCTGCCCCTTGGAAATTGGGATAATATCCTCTGAACCCTATTTGCTTCCGCCCTTCACGGCAGCCGCTTTTGGCATTTTCTTATTTTTGGGTAATTCCGCAAATGTGTATCAACCCTTGAGGTGCCGTGATTGACTTTGGGAGGTTGTTAATTTAGGACATTAGGTCAGTGTCGATGGATGTAAGTAAGTATTTGTTTTACATGGGATCTATGCTGAGGTTCTCTTTACTTCTACAAGTAGTATTAAGTTGTCATATAATTACTTGCCCAAAAAAAAACGTTTGTCATATAATTGATGGAAGATTGGTGTCTGATGGCAATTTGCCTCCTAATTGTAGCCATCTAGAAGTGAAGAGAGAACTTCCAGCTTTTTGTAAAGCCGCTCCTCTTGGAGCCCTTTGAGGTTCTCTCTCTCTCTCTCTCGCCCTTGGCGACTTTTTCTTTCCCCTTACCTCTCCTCTACCCCCTCCCTCCTTTATCCCCAATCTTAAAACCGCCTAGGCCTCCATATCGCCTCCCCTTCCTCCAACTTTTTTTCTTTGTAGCCCCTATTTTCATCTCAGCTCCGCCATACTTTTCCTTTTCTACTCAAAGCAGTGCCCCACCCTTAATCTCGTATCTCTTCTCCAGGCATTTTTACACCATCATCCTCCCGCACCTAGCATCCTATTCAGCCTCTCCAACCCCCTCTCCATTTTCTACCGAATTTTCCATCACTCAATTTACAATGTCTTCTCCTAATTCCTCTACTGCCCCTCCCCCTGAAATGATATCCCTTGAACTCAACCTGGAGGTTTTATCATTCTCTAACCATCCATCGAACACCTCTTCTACAACCCATTCCTCCGAGAGTGACGCAGAGATTGATAACTTTGACCTCTCGGGATGGGCTATACCAATTTCAACTCAATTTCGGCATGGTGGATTTGGGGTTCACAGGCAATGCTTTTATTTGGTGTAATGGTAGAACCAGTAGGGGCCGCATTTTGGAACCCCTTGACAAAAGCTTTGCGAATTCTGATTAGACCTCCCTCTTTCCCCGGGCATTGATCAAAGCACTTGACTCGCATGACGTCTGACCACTCACTTGTGCTTCGTCACACAATAGGCTGCA
The DNA here is from genome assembly GCA_963930655.1 of Myrica gale. NCBI lineage: Eukaryota > Viridiplantae > Streptophyta > Magnoliopsida > Fagales > Myricaceae > Myrica > Myrica gale. Next base: position 15,165,213 of record OZ005610.1, on the reverse strand, counting down.
TGATGGCGAGGCCCAAGCTCTTCTGGTTTGAACAATTCTAGTTAAGAGAGTCTGATTGTCTCAATGTTATCAACTCAGCTTGGAATTCTTTAAGACTGGGTTCCCCTGCCTTTCAACTTGCTTAGAAACTTACCGTTACCAATCAGGCGCTTAACACGTTGGAGCAGGGAGACTGTTGGCCTCATTCAGGGGCGCATTCATACTCTGGCAAACCATATTGGACCATATCAAACAGCTAGCTCCCTGCAAATGCTCTCACATAAGCTTTCCCTGTTGTTTTTGGGATTTATACAACATGCATGAAGCCTGAAGGTCATTCCTTTCTTCCTTTACTCCAGTGCTGTACTCTTGGATCATGAATGACCTCATACAATTGTCCACACTGTTATACATGTTTGGCTCCAGGGAACTGATTATGGAAGTTCTTATACTTTTTTTTTAACTGGCTACAGCTAGATAATATCATTAAGGTAATATATGTCCAAAAGCTATACAACATACCACGCCACTCAAGGCCGCTTAAGGAGGGTCACTCCCCTAAAAAACCCAAGGCAGCCTATCATGACAGCCACAAAGTTCGGGAAAGCATTCCTCTCGTTGAGAGGAAGCAGCCCATTGACAAAATGAGTGTGCAGCAACATTCACACTCCTAGGGACGAACATACACAAGAACTTAGGATACACATCTAAATGAGACTTAATACAAGAGACCACATATTCAATCTTCCAAGGGCAGCTCTGGAGGTCACAATTGACACCATCAATTACAATGAGGGAATCACTCTCCAAAATGGCTGTAGACCATGCACGTTGAGCAGCCACCTGCACTCCCAACCAAACAGCCTCTGCCTCCCCGATAGTGGGATCCACCACATGAAGCCTCTTGGCTTCTGCGTGTAAAATGAAACCATTATGATCCCTACAAATACAGTCCTTTCTATTCTTAAAGTGCACTACATAAACACGAGAGCAGGACTTGTTCAACCCTTCAAGTTCTCAGGCCCAATTCGCAAGTTGGATCAGCTTCATATATATCTAACCACCCAAAGCCATATCTCAAGGGAGAGTTATAAGCTATCTATATCTGAAAATAGAAAAAGGAGGCACTGGAGGAAAAGGTTCAGAAATTGAGTCATTGGTGATTATGAGACTCAGCCTCCTCAGAGGCTTCCCTTCATCCTATTATAAGATCAGGAACAATTGGTTGTAAACTGGGGAATACATTTACCGAATCAACTTCTGAAATGATCTGTGGTGACGAGTTTGTGAACTTGCCCAGCCTCCGAGTTTTGTGTCAGGTCTTCACTGTGGTCTGTGGAGCTTGTCCTCTTTCTGTAGATTTGTTCATTAATATTATTCACTTACCCAAAAAATAAAAACAGACGGTTGAATTTTGGTAGCACCGGATAAGAATGGAGTGAAACTAGTTCCTTTCCTGTGTAATATGACCACAAGATTTCTGTGATCTACAAGCAGACTGCAGATTTAAGTGGCACTGACATGGATAGATATCTGCAACAACACCATTTAACTCAAAATGTACGACGACATATCTTTCAAGGCAGCAGGGAAGCTTTATATATAGGGAAAAGATTAGGCACAAAGGGAGTTTGTTCAAAGATAAACAAAGTCACGTTCCAGATTCAATTTCTCAGATCCAAGGGACAAAATTCAGACAGCTCATTTAACGAGGAGAGTTGGCTCCTGATCGGCTTGGCCCGATTTAGCTCAGCCGGCTCTCCTGAGTTTTTTTTTTCTTCCTCTTTTCGTGAAAGCTCCAGTCCACCTTTTCCGTTCTTTTTTCTCTTCCAAAAATACCAGATCTGATTGAAATCAAAGGGAGTTTTAAAAGACCGGCATCTGCCATTGCAGCACTACCAACTACAAACTTGTTTTCGTTTTAAAGACTACCGAATCTCTTTCGGTGTAAACACCCATCATCTCTTGGACAGAGAGAGAATCTTGCGAGAAGATCAGAGCAGGTTTCCGGTTTATTGCGACGATGAAGGAGAACATTTAACTTTTTTTTTCCTTAGCAGAAGAACATTTAACTACTTAACGTTTAAAGCATACCAAATCAAGCCACTAGAGGAGACAGTGTTATGAAATAGGGGATTTTCTCCAATAAATTAATCAAAAGTGGTCAATCATAGAAAATTCGGTCGGCCACCAAGAATCTATTAGAACTTAAAAGCCAAGTAAGATAGTAGAACCTCTAACAATTCCTTATTTTGGACTACCTGTGTCCTTGGGTCGTTACAACCTGAGAGAGGAACTTGCAGTCCTTGAACAGGGCAGTAGCTGGAAGGAGAAAAAAGAACAAAGAAGAAGACCTTCGGGAGAGAAAAAAAAGGAAAGCGTGTTGGGGGGGGGGGGCTTGGGAAGACGAGAATGACGTAGGGAAAAAGTGATGGCAAGGACTTAGTTGAGCCGAGCCGTATCTTTATTTCATTAAAGGAGGTGTCTGAATTTTGGCCCTTGGATCTGAAAAATTGAATCTGAAACGTGACTTTGGTTATCTTTGAACAGACCTCCTTTGTACCGAATCTTTTCCCATATATGTTGAGTACGAGTACACCTACCTGTTGGTTGGACATTATTTCAATATGTTTCATGACTTGGGCACTGCAGGATCTTCGCTGGATTACAATGAAATCTTTTTAAGCTTTGCACCAGACTTAACTTGGCTTCAAAAGTTGGAAAAAAACTTAGGAATTGCAGGATTAATTGATGGCTTATTTTAAAGACTGGAAAGTCTATATAGGCCTCACAGTCAATCAAGTCTTCCTTGTTTAGTATATTCGTCACATGATGTGCTAACGATATTATCATTGATCGCAAAAACTTAATTTTACTTCAGGGAAGACAAATTATTAGATGACTTAATCAACGTTATGGTAACAACGTACGGGGGCGCTGAAGTTCAGAGGCAACTAGGTGGATATTGATCCATACGATAGCAATCAATGAGTTAGCTAGGCATACAAAAAACAAGGCAAACTGGTTCTACCTTCCTTCTGTCTAGTTGGGTTGTCGAAAGAAGAGATAAACGCAAGATAAAATGCAGTGCATAATTGAAGAATAATATAGAGAGATGAAAGAAATAGTGAGGACTAAAGATAAAAATATAAGCAGTTTAATCTAGAGGTCTTACATATAATGTAAAATATAGATTGATTATGTAAGATCTGGACAATATATCACATTAAAACAAAGAATATCTGATATCGTAAATATCAAAGCTTATAGATTCATTACGATATAATTATCTCTAACATTCATATAGGACACTCCGTACACTTAGTTAGATATCAGTGGAGACTGATCTATAGTAGCTAACAAAACTAGCTACTTACATTAGAGCTGGTTGGAGCTGGAGCTCTACTACGTAGTACGTACGTACTTCGTTTGGTGGTCCTGAAATATAAAAAAACTACGTACCTTTTTTTTTTTCTACGTACCTTAGTTGGAAGGAAACATCACACTTACCCACTGACATAAATGCAGCTTCTGGAGGACCACAATAAATGAGAATTATAGGCACTAGCCCCTAAGGCCTAGTATATAAGTATATTGTAGAAAACAAATTCTGGAATTTCCAATGCTGCAGGTCTTATTAACCTATTGAGAGAATTTCCCTCTTAGCTTTGGTTTGGCTTGATCTGATTTACACATATCCAACACGCCCGTCGTGATCATTTGAGACGGCCTAAAGTTGCCTGATGAGAAAATTACAATATATTTTTATTTCCCCTTGCTAGGGCTTGGCCTCTCTCCAGATACCGAACTGGGACGTTACCCATTAGTGGCCGGAGGGAGTTCTAGCAGTTGTTTTCTGTATCTAAGCTAATTACAGAAAATCAAACTTGTTAGGAGAAAAACAAGGATGAAATGTCTAGTACACTTCTTTTTTCTTTTTCTTTTTAAAAAATGTGCGCGCGGTGCCGTTAAATTTAATGCAGCATTATAAGCTTCCCTGGCGGCCCGGTTTGTAGTAGGGCTGCACAACCACACCGAAATTTTTTGGTGGAACCGGCACTGGCACCGGCACCGGGTTGCCGGTACCCGGCTTCATCGGTGCCGGCTTGAGGTTTTCTACAAAATTCGGTGTCATTCCCGAGAACTGGGTTTTGTTTTTTGTTTTTTTAACAAAACGCTCGCTCGACGATCGCTTGAGCGCTCTACACCATTTTGTTACAGAGACTTATAGCTCGACAGGCGCTCTAGCGCTACCTTTAAATTTTTTAAAAAAACGCGTTATTTTCTTTTCCCCCGACCCAGTCAGCCTTGCTTCTACTCTTCTCTTCTATTCTTTCTTTTCTCTCCAGCACCAGCGGCGCCCCCATTCTCCCTCTCTATTTTTTCTTCCCCAAATCCTCACATTATACTTTGCATTTACCTTCTTTTACTCTCTAGATCCAGTTCTCCCATGCTGAGAAGTTAATGGGGTCTGATGTTATTAACTCACAATACTGAGAAGTCAACGGGGTATGATGTTGGAACGATGGAGGTGACACCTAAATTTTGTGAGAAGACTATTAGGGATCTGATTGCTATGATGATAATTGTGGATGAGATGTCTTTTATTGTTATTCAGAAACATGGATTTAGGAATTTAATTCATTATCTGGAGCCTAGATTTAAAATGTCATCTAGGATGACAATTACGAGGCTTTGCATGAAGCTTTATTTGAAGGAGAATGATAAGTTGAAGCATTTGATTCAAACGAATGGGTATAGAGTGTCTTTTACCACAAACACTTGGACATCGATTCAAAATTTTAATTATATGTGTGTGACTGGACATTACATCAATACTAATTGGGCCTTGCAGAAGAGAGTTTTGTCTTTTAGGAGGGTGCAAGATCATAATGGGTCTAGTATTGCTAAGGAAATAGAAGACTGTATGAATGATTGGGGGATACAAAAAAATCCTTACAATAACAGTTGACAATGCCTCCTCTAATGACACTGTAATTGACCATTTAAAGAGGAGACAATTGCAAAAAAAAAAAACTCTAGATGGAGGGAGGATTGTTTGTGGCCATGAATTCCTACACTTGAGATGTTGTGCACATATTTTGAATTTGATTGTGTCGAGGAGTTGAAAGAGGTTGATAAGTCAATTGTTAAGGTTCGGAATATGGTCAAGTATGTTAAGTCATCACCCTAAAGGTTAGACAAGTTTAAAGAATGTGTGCAAATTAAAGAGATTACATTTACTCAATTTTTGACTCTTGATGTTACCACTCGTTGGAACTCAACTTATTTGATGTTGGATGTGGCTTTGAAGTATCGAGAGGCATTTGAGTTGATGTTGGATGAGGATGGACACTTTATGTTGTATTTGGGCGAAGAAGGGAATAAGAGGAGAGGATTAGGCGCGGCCACACTCGAGGATTGGGAGAGCACATTCGCCACTTTGTAAAGTTCTTGAAGTTATTTTACGAAGTAACATTAAGAATGTCGGGATCAAGTGTGTCTACAGCTAATGTATACTTGGAGGAGTTGGCTAAGATACATAGCCATTTGGACAAGTATTCTTCTAGTAATGATACTTTGCTTAAAGAGATAGCATCCCGCATGAAAACGAAGTATGACAAGTATTGTGGTAATTTGATGATAGTGAATAGACTTTTATTTGTTGCAGCGTTGCTTGATCCAAGAAACAAGATGGTTGTATTGAATTATTGGTTTAAGAAAGTATTGGGAAGACGAAATTATGTCATTGAATGTGAAGACTACTTTAGAACGGTTGTTTACTGAATATAAGTATAACAATGGCAGTGTCGGGGAGGTGGGTGACAGTGAAAGTGTGACTTTGAGGGATAACGAGGATTGAGATGAGTTTGATCTTGTAAGGGCTGCTAGCCAAATGTCAGACTTCAAATTTGAAGTTGAGAGATATTTATCAGAGTCAGTTGAATCAAAGACTCATTCATTTAAAATTTTGCTTTGGTGGAACCTTAACTCTCATAAGTATCCTATCCTTGCCCGCATAGCTCGGGACGTGTTGGCAATTCTCATTACCAGTGTACCTTCTGAGTCAATATTTAGCATTGGAGGTCGGGTTATTTGATCCATTTCGGAGTTCATTGGCCCCAAAAACTGCAGAATGTCTCGTTTGTGCTCAAAATTGGATGAGATGAGACCCTATTGTGGATGAGGAGGACATGACAGAAGATCCACAAACTTATACAATTGACTCGGGTAATTTTATTTTTGCTTTTGTTAGTTTATTAGTTTCAATAATATTTTTATTTGTATAAATTATAACTTGGTGTATTTAAATATATTGTGTAGAGTTACCCATACGTACCTAATAGAAATATTTTGACTCTAGATTCTGGTATGACATCATACGTACGTAATAGAAATATCTTTTTTTTCTAAGCACGTAGTACAAATATTTTTTTTTCTAAGCACGTAATACAAATATTACCTTACCACCGGAGCTAACAATTTATCCTTCGGGTTAAGTTAATATTATAATAAAGTATTTTTCATTTTTAAAATTTTAATAAGTTAATATACACACAACAATTCAGGTCATAAAATATATTTCCAATAAATTTTTTTAGTTTAAAAATAACCTAAAACGTGTTTATATCAATTAATAATATTTTTTGTTTATAATTATGGGTTTGTGTGAGATGGAAATTGTATATGTCCCGTGATTACACTAGGGCTAGGCTACTTTACAGTTTACACGTAAAAACAAAAAGACTAAGGCTGCGTTTGCGTCCTAAAATTTTACACATTCTAAAATTTTAACACAATAAAAAATTACAGTATAATCTCTCTCTCCCCCATCAAATCACTACTATTAATTACAAAAAATATAAAAAATTACCTCTCTCTTCACTTTTTCACTAAACCCAATACCTAAAATTTTAACAACACTAAAATTTTACAACACAAACACACCCTAAGGAGAGGAATACGAGACTTTTAGCATAGGAAAAGTGATATTATTTTAAGGCGGTGGTCCACAAATTGATTCATGACCTAATTTATTCAGGCCAGGGGAGGGGGGTTGGGGAGACCTGCAATTAAATAAATAAACAGATGCCGTACTCGGACTTCAATTACTTATCTCACGAGTTTTCAAGCAATTTACAATTCTTCCACGAGTCCGTGACCATGACTTCCGAAAAATCAGCTAGCTGACCAAAAGTTCCAGCCGCGTGCCGTACTTTCGCGGTTGTCATAGCCGTTGTGAGGTTTTGGCTCTTCGTTTTCACGGCGATCTTTACTGTCTCTATAATGGTTTGATAAATGGCCAATTCAATAATCCTGCAAGAATGACCAGCGACTTGTCAAAGACTTGATAGCAGCATTAGTTTGAGGTGCTAGTCTTCAACAAACACTAGCCACCTCATTTATGATGACTGGTTGAATCTCGTAGTGCTGCTCATTTATGATGACTAGTTGAACCTCATATTGCACCTTTCATTATACACGAAAAGGACTAGACTACACAGCTCCTCTGACCAAATTCAATGTCGTATGGTAGAATTTGAAAGATCGTTCTCCGAATAAAATTTAGTAGAAAAATAATATATAAACAGGTATTTTTTTGCACAAACATTTTCCAACGGGAATGTCATAAATCAGAAGACTCATGAAGCATGGAAGCGCGGTTCGCACCTGTTTCGACTAACTCGTAACAACCTTTGCGTTCTCTTTTTTCCCAGTAAAGCCAACTTCCTCTCCCTATATAAATATCCCCTCCACCATCCCCTGCTTCAGTTCCACACTCTGCAGCAACTCTGCAAGCTCGTGTAAGCTCCCTCGCTCGCTCGATCGCTTGGTCTCCCTCTGTAAGCTCCCCACCTTCGCTCTATCGATCGCTTTTTGCGTATGCGTAGGCTGATTTCTAGTAGCTCGTGATGTCTGCGTGATAATGGGTTTATGGTGGTTCTGAGAATTAAGCACTCTGTTTTATGAAATTGTGTTCTTGAGGATTAATGGTTTAGTTTGTGCCAACCCTTTCCCATGGCCAGCGAGATAGCGTCAAGTGATTTATTGAGTTGGATATGTACGAGTTGTTGGGATAATTTTTTGTTCGCACGCTTACGGAGTTCACTTTCCTTTCCGTCTGTTCACTTTTCTGTGGGCTTTTGCATGTGGTTTTAAGTATACTGTTTGAATTATTAAGTCTTTCTGACTCGTATGCATTGTGGGTTAGCTTGGGTTTGAACTTCTGTTTCCATATTGCTCGTATAAGGTAAAAGTGTTTATCAACCTGTTTTGTTTGTCCGTTTTCCTTTTTTTTTTTCTCATTACGGCCGCCTACTCGGAAATTTCTATATACCCAGTTTTTCTAGGGAGGTCCGCTGGTCATGACATTTCTACACTAGCCCCTACAAGCTTATTCATGGTGCTTAATGAGCTTTTATTGGCCTTGTAGACTTGTTTTTCCTTTCTTTGTTTGGTCCAGCGCATATAGTTTTTAACATTTAATTGTGCTATTATTTTAATGTTTTCTGCTGTTTAGTGCATTAAGAGCATGTTCGTTTATAAAGAATCCTCAGGATTTTTTGAATCCTCAGGATTCTACGACCAAACATCATTTTTCACACCACATAAATATAACTACAACACGCATACCAATAAAGTTAACATCACATAAAAATTCTCAAAACACAAAAAATCCTCACAATACACCTTAACCGAACATCCCCTAAATTCTGTTCTGCTGTTTAATGGATTCTACTTCATTATGACTCTTTTTGTTTTCTTGTCAGATAATTCAACTGCTTATTTGCCTTTCCCTCTTTTTCAAATCACAAATTTATTTGAGACTGAGAAGAGACGTCTCAAGTTCCTCAATTCCAATTCCAAAACAAAAGTTCGAATAAAAGTTCCTCAATTCCAAAACATGCCAGAATATTTATGACGGGCTTGCACTCTAGATTTTCTATATGTAGCCCAAATTAGCTGCGTACTAATTTTGTGCAAACATATAGAATCGTGATCGGAGCTACTCTCTAGAATGGTGGGTCATACATGAATTTCTGTTTGCTTTTCACTGACCACCTACTCTGACGATCTAGAGGTGCTTTAAATTCTGTGGGCTTTAAATTCTGCTCTTTTGTTAACAGTATATATACAGAAGTAAGTTTATTTGTGTTGACATTTTACTTGTCCAGGTTTCATAGTTGAGAACAATGAATATCTTTTCAGTTACGGTTGAGGAGGGAAGGGAAGGCCAAGAGGGGAAGCCATCAGTTGGTCCAGTGTATCGTAATCTACTGTCAAAGAATGATTTCCCTGTACTTGATTCTAACATAAGTACAACTTGGGATATTTTCAGGTAATAAACATTCATAGAAGATTCCGGAAAAATAAATAAGGGGCAATCATAAGTTGCATATCCCGCAAAGATTATGCTAATTTTTACGAGTAGATTCATAATCATAAACTAATTGGAACCAGGCCATACGGGTGAAAACAAAAGCTACAGACCTTAAGTTTGAACAACTTGAGTAACCAAGTTAACTTTGCCAACAAAGGTTGCCAGAAAGTGTCACCTTTGGTATTGGTGCATGCAAACATTTGCTTTATATTATTATTGACCAGAACGATTAACATTGTTGCTTCAGTTTGGGACGGTTCGGGCATTTGTAGTTCTTCTGTGTTTCAATTCTTTGACAATCTGAGGATCTTAAATATGCAGCAAATCCGTAGAGAAGTATCCTGGGAATAGGATGCTTGGATGGCGTAAGTTTGTTGATGGAAAGGTAAGCAGTGTTGTGAGATAGTGTTTGCATCTTTCAAGGAGTTTTAATGCTTGGTTTGTGACTTCTTTTGGTCTTTAGCTAGGGCCTTATGTCTGGAAAACCTACAAGGAAGTTTATGAAGAAGTTCTGCATATTGGTTCTGCATTACGGGCATCTGGTGCTGAACCTGTAAGCCCATTTTTGTAATTTTGTTAGGGACTTTTGGCTTGAGTGTGTACATGCAAAAGTATTTGGTAAATCAAAGTTATTCGCTTTCAGTGGAGTTACTGATATTCCTCTGACAGGGCTCCCGGGTTGGGATTTATGGATCAAACTGCCCACAGTGGGTTACAGCTATGGAGGTCCCTTTTGACACTATATCCAATCTTATTTTGCTCATGTCGAATTGTTATATTTTTGTATTTTTCGGTAACCTGCAATGAACATGTTCTTAAAAATCTGTGTAGGCTTGCAATGCACACGGTTTGGTTTGTGTTCCTCTCTATGATACCCTTGGTAAATCTCTCCTTGTAAAGTTTTCTAGTTTGTCTTAGAATTCTTGTCTCTATTTTCTCTTTACTCTTAAGAGGCCAAAATTGATTCATTTGACCTTAAAGCTTCCACATTGATTTTTTGAGCAAGAGATGGGTCCACTATCCACCATGCTTTGCGACATACATGTTTTTATTTAAAGTAAGCGTTTTGCCAGGGAATGACCCACGGATTGATATCCGTTTCTTTCCCTACCTTGAAGGGCCAGAACTAATTTTGAATGGCACAGTCATTTTCGTGTTTGTTTTCTTTCTTGTCCAAATGAATGCACTCTTCTAAACTACCACCAAGAGTATTTGGCTATCTGGTTGAACTCTCCTACCTTGATCATCTCAAATCATTTGTCCCATGCCTGATTGTACATGGGGTGTTAGTACCCTTGTCTTGGATTTTCTCGAAAGGCACTGTGCTTGGAGTTGCTTTGGGTTTTGTACCTCCTGATTCATTCTTGTCTCTATCTTTTCAGCAGCCATGTCGTATCCTCCAGTTTCATTTTTAAGCATTTTATTGATTTGCATTTTTATAGGAATGTCAAAAAATTTAATCAAGTACTTAAGGCTGTGTTGGATGCAGGGGCAGGGGCTGTCAATTTTATTCTAGATCATGCAGAGGTTGATTTTGTATTCGTCCAGGATAAGAAAGTGAAAGAAGTGAGAACTCAAAAGACAAAAAAAATTCACCTGCTATTTGATAACATGATAGACTTAACCACATTATCTCAAGTTTTAAAAGCAATAGATGGTTCTAATCAGACAAATGTACTTGCTTTTGCAGCTACTAAACCCTAATTGTAGATCTGCTCGACAGCTAAAGAGTAAGGATGATTGAATCAGTTGTGGTCTTCCCCATGTGAATGCATTCTACTGAGTTTTGTTGTGGTTGCAGTTATGGTGTGCTTCACTTCCTTGACAGAGGAGGAGAAGGATGAGTCAGCTAGCAATGGCACAAAACCGTACTCGTGGAATGAGTTTGTCCATATGGTCAGTTTCTTAATGTCTTGTGTGAATATGTTGTGCAATGAAATAATCTGCATACAACATAACTAAACGTATTTGATTTTCTTCAATGATAAACCATTTGAAGAAAAAATGCTAATACATCATAATACCCTATATCCTATATGGAATGAAGAAAGGAGAAGGAATGAAAAAGAAATAAGTCAAGTCCCACCATGGATCCTTACTAGGTAGAACTAGCTTTATGACTGATGAATTCGAAAAAGCAATCTTCAGTAGTCGTTTTGAAGCTACAATGTACTACGTAGATAGCAGTGATCATTTTATACAGGATCTACTAGACACATACCAACAACTCTCTCTCTCTCTCTATCTCTAGAGGCATTAAGGTCATAACATAAAATAGGAAAAGCAAACATGTTTGGCGATGACAACTGACAGAATGAATTCCACTAAATTTATGAGATATGTGAGATACTCCCTACAGAAGCTTGTTCCCCTCAGGCTTTCCAGAGTTGCACACTTATGTATACAAGTTACCTTACAATGCTTAGCATGTTGTGGTTGATCATAAGAATTTGTGGGTCCCCAGGGAAAAGCAAGCCCCTCGGATATTATTCCCCCTCAGGCTTTCAACATTTGCACAATTATGTACACAAGTGGCACGAGCGGAGAACCTAAAGGTGTTGTGCTAACACATGAAAACATTGCAAGCATGATTCGAGGGATAGATCTCTTTTTGGAACAATTTGAAGACAAGGTAAACATTCTTGAACATCTGTTAGGTTGTTTCAATCATATCTTTCTTCTCGGTGTTCAAGTAATATCCATGAAATCTTACTAAGCTATAAACAATATGAGGGATCAGCTTTCTTCTTAAAAATCTGCTAGGAAGAACATCCCAGATTGGCAAACGGGTACTTGTGTTGCTTCTGTATCAGTATCAAAAGAACTGTTCATATGCTTAACTTCTCTAACAGGGGTTACACTTGCAGTGCCCCTCTCTGTTGTTTCCTAACAAATGCAATTTTGATCCTGGATAGATGAGTGAAGACGATGTGTATCTTTCATTCCTTCCTCTGGCTCACATCCTTGACCGGGTGATTGAAGAGTATTTTTTTCATAACGGTGCTTCTGTTGGCTACTATCATGGGGTATGCTGCTGACACTATTTCTTTGTTTCATCTTGTTTTATCCTAATGGTATACATAACAGAAAGAATGAAGGAGAATGCGTTAAAAAAGAAGTGAAGAAAAGACCACTTGTTCTCATATGGTTGATGGACCAAAAAATAGAAACATAGAGAGTAAACCATGGTACAACTGACAGGATACATTGAGAATGTTGGGGTTTTCAGTGGTGCGCTGATAACGGTATAAACTATGAAGGTTTGTAAGTAGTGGCAGTGGCCAAGGTGGGAGTGGGGAGAGAGACGACGGGGAAGGGGAGAGCAGAGGGTTAGTAAATTACAAAGCTACACAAGGGAGTTGTGTCATAACATCCCATTGCTTTATAGATCCACATGTTGGCATCCAACTCTCTGTATTTTACTTCCAATGGTCCCATAGTTTTCTCACGACTGTTTGGATTTTATATAAAACTTTGGCTTATAATGTGTAGGATCTTAATGCATTGAGGGATGATCTGATGGAACTGAAGCCAACACTTTTTGCTGGGGTACCTCGAGTTTTTGAAAGAGTGCATGAAGGCATGGAAGCTAGTATCTGGCAGCTAAAACTTGATAGCTTCATCTAGGTCGGCTTACCTACATATCCACTAATGCTTATCTCTATTTCAGGCATAAAAAAAGCGTTAGAAGAACTCAATCCAGTAAGGAGAAAAATCTTTGACATGCTCTACAGATAGTATGTTGGTTCTCCGTCTGTTCCAAACTATTTGCTTCATAGTGATTGCTTCCTCTCTAGTTCTTATAATGGGCTTTGGTATTGTGTTAGACTTTAATGCACTATTCCTTATGATACAGCAAACTTGCTTGGATGAATTTAGGGTTCAAACAGAAAAATGCAGCACCGTTAGCAGATCTATTGGCATTCAGGAAGGTTGTATCTTTTATCCTTTAATACTTGTGTCTTGAAACTAATAATTTTGCCACTAGCGGATGCTCACAAGTTGCTGTACTATGTGACCTCACCAGAGTCGTAAGTATACAGGATTAATTATCCCCATAACAAGGATCATTGGCTAAATTTTACTTGGACTATTTTAATTGCATGTGTACTTATAAAAAATTATTTTAATTGCATGTGTCAATTTACTCCCCATTATTGGATTTTCTGTTTCACCCGAGTTCATCGCTAGTTTGACTTCCTACTGTATTTGTCTGGTTAGATCAAAGCCAGATTAGGTGGTCGGGTTCGACTAATACTTTCTGGAGGTGCACCCTTGAGCTCTGAGGTGGAAGAATTCTTGCGGGTTACCTGCTGTGCTTTTGTAGTCACAGGCTATGGTAAAGACTTATTTTGAAGTAATCGTTAATAAGTGCACACCATCCAGTTTAGATAAATATAGGAGGACGTTCTGGTGTTGGCTTAAAGAATATTTGCATGAAAAAACAGCAATGTGCACCCTAATAAATTGACAGAAGCCAGTGAACCATCATTATCCACAATATTCTGTGGTACATATCCAACAAAAAAGGAGAAGTTCTGCTATTCTTAAATTTACCATTGAACATTTCTTTTTCTTCAAAGTTAATTCACATATCCTCCTTGCTTCTATTTGGGCATATTAGCATTAGGTGGGATTGTTAGAATTCGTCTATAGGCCAAGACTCCATCGTAGGAGTTTAGCACATCATTTATACCTATTGAACCAGTAGCATTGTTTTGTTCAGGGTTGACAGAAACTTGTGGACCAACTACTCTTGGATTTCCTGATGAGATGTGCATGGTTGGTACTGCTGGCACTGTTGGAGTGTACAACGAGCTTCGGCTGGAGGAGGTTCCAGAGATGGGCTACAGTCCACATAGGGAGCCTCCATGTGGTGAGATATGTGTGAGAGGGAAGACTGTCTTCGCTGGCTACCACAAAAATCCTGAACTAACAACAGAATCCATTCAAGATGGCTGGTTTCATACAGGTTGAGCAGAGCCATTTCCTGCTTTTGAGTTCGTGTACTTCAGAAAGTCTTGTGTTGTGATTTTTTCCTTCTTGAGCATCCTCAGGAGACATAGGAGAACTTCATACAAATGGAGTGGTGAAGATTATTGATAGAAAGAAGAATCTTATAAAACTATCTCAAGGAGAGTATGTAGCACTGGAATATTTGGAGAATGTGTATGGTATCAGTCCAATTGTTGAAGATGTGAGTATCTTTCCCGATTTACAGTTCTTGAAAGAGTGCATTCTTTTATTATTCAGTGCGTAGCTATTCTTGATGTTCATCTGGTAATGATTCCATTTGTTTCAAAGATCTGGGTGTACGGGAATAGCTTTAAGTCAATGCTAGTTGCAGTAGTTATACCAGATGAAGAAAACACCAAAAAGTGGGCATATTCCAACGGTCACATGATTTCATTCTCTGAACTGTGTTCCCTTGATCAGCTAAAGAATCATGTGATTTCTCAGCTGAAGTCTACTGCCGAGAGAAACAAGGTAATATCTACCTATACTTGAAATTATGCATGAAATGCAACCTTTACGTGTTCTTCCCTCTATGTTTTGCAACAGTAACGAGTACCAGCTCAATGGCTGTATGCCTTGTGTATATTATGTTATTGTCTTCGCACAGCTCCTCTTACAAGCATGTACTCTCCGTGGAACTTAACCTTGAGAAAACTAATTTGTTTTGATCTTCCTCCATAAATTACATCCCTTCTATGGAACCAGCTGAGAGGTTTTGAATATATCAAAGGAATCATTCTTGAACCCCGCCCCTTCGATATGGAAAGAGATTTGGTAACTGCAACATTGAAGAAGAAAAGAAACAAGTTGCTTGAATTGTATCAGGTATAGTGAAGCTTTCTCTTCTCCTCTCTCTTGGGGTTCTATTAAACAATCATAAGAAAAATGCTGGAGAATTAATCGATATTTTGCAGGTGCAAATTGAAGAACTCTACCAGAATCAAATGGGAAGAAAATCATGAAGGCTTAATGTCTTCTGGGCCAGTTCATATAGGGGTTGAGCAGGGCTTGCCTACTCGTGTGCTTCCTATTCTGAGAGTAGTATAAAACTATGTTTGTTATATCTTTAAGCTGTTATCAATTGAATTTTTAAACGGGAGAGTAACTAGTTTCCAACACAACAAAAATATCCTAGAAAAAAAAAACAAGTTTTAAATACATTTTTCACCACTGACTATTATAGTTGTGACACATCTTCCGAATTATCAATTCTGTTTCATTTTGCCCCTCAACGACCAACATTTACACTTTGCACCCTCACTTTAGACGGAAATTGATATTCTAGCTCAATAGAATGACGATTTTATTATTATTATTATTATTATTATTATTATTATTATTATTATTATTATTATTTACTAGATAAACCAGGGTGTGTAGATGGATATATATATATATATATATATATATATATATATATATATATATATATATATATATATATATATATGTATTTACTAGATAAACCAGGGTGTGTAGATGGGTTACCAAGGTGCTTACTTTGAAAGGACGAAAACGAGAACTAGATAGAGAATGATGGAGGCGAGCCATGGAAGCAAGAAACAGAAAAAAGCAGCAGATAAAATAAAATTAATTTTGAAGACCTCCTGTGAAGGGACAAGCTTCGTTAAACCCAAAGATCGGCAAATAATAGGTCATATAATGACTATCAACTTGCAAATGGTCTTAAAATAAGTTTACTTAAGAAATCATAAAATAATGACTAAACCAGCCATGAAGGCGGTATGCATGTAGCAGAAATGTAAACTAGTCATGAAGGCGGATGCATAAATACATGTAACTTGAAATGTAAAACCGTCCAATCTGGCGGTATGCATGCTTGCAGAGAAGATATAACATAGAGATATACTTGAAAACTTGATTTACTTCAAAGAACAGTTGACTTACAAGATTGACTAACAAGAACTATCAAGTAAGAAGACACTGACATCGTGTTCTTAGACTTAGATAGGCTTGGGTTACTCAGGAAAGAAAGACTTGAGGGAGAGAGAATTCAGAAATCCGAAATGGACTTCTGATTACAAATGACTTCGGCTTTTGTATTTAAAGACAGAAGGGTTACTGTGGAATCACGCGGATACTGTTGAATCACGCGTGCTTTGACTGTGGATGAACAAGGACGTGTCGGCTGCTTTCACCGTTTTACTTTACTGTTCATGAATAGTAAAAAAAAAGTCAAATTTACTGTTCATGAATAGTGACTTGGTGGTAAGGAAGCTAGGGCAGAATATGTAGGCTTACCATACTGACTTGTGAGAGCAAGGACTGAAGAAGAAGGTCGGACAGAAGGAGGCCGAACTCTTTGACTTGGTTGGGAAGGATTACCTAATAACTGGAAACGATTACTTGTTGACGTTTGACCTGGAGGACCAAGTGAGACTAACAAATGGTCAGGGAGTAATTTAGGTGTATCTAGTGACTTGGTTGACTTGACAGATTCTTTTCCTTGGAGTTTAAGAGCCATGAGAATCCTGCAAAAATTCACGGGTAAGGAAGTTAGGAATATTGTTTTGACTTCCTTGGATGTACTCAATGTCAAAATCAAAAGCACTGAGAATGGCTTGCCATCGTGCAAAAATATGTTTAGATGCAATGTTTTTCACATCTTTTTCTAAAACAAATTTTGCGCTTTTGCAATCAACTCGTACTAAAAACTTTTGATTTATCAAATCACTTTGAAATTTACTTATGCATAGTACTATAGATAAAATTTCTTTTTTAATAGTACTATAGTTCTGCTGTGCTGAATTCCAATTGTTCAGCTGAATCTGGTTTGAATTTTTGTTTGAGAATGCCACCATAACCAATTTCAGAGGCATCAATCTCAATAATTTTGAAAGCTAAAGGTAAAGGAATGTCAAGGCAAGGAAGAGACTTGACATGTGACTTGATTTGTTTTACCATAGAAGCGTGTTCTTCAGTCCAAGGACGAGGATTTTTCTGAAGACGCTGAAACAAAGGTTTACATAGATGCCTTAAATTATGATAAAATTCAGCAATGTAGTTGAAAGAACCTAAGAATGAAGCTGGGTTTTCTCAAGTATGACAACGAGAAATTTATCAGCAAATTGAAGGGATCTGTCTATGGGATGGATTTGACCTTGATCAATATTGTAACCTAGAAATCTAACTTTGGTTTGGAATAACCTGATTTTAGGGGCAGAGACCACTAGACCATTTGACTTAATGATTTGAAGAAACTTATGGAGGTGCTTCCAATGTTCTTCGATTGACTTCGAGAAGACTAACACATCATCAATATAGACAATGGTGAAATGACTATAAGGGTTAAAAATGTCGTTCATGACATTTTGGAATTCACTTGGAGAAATTTTTTCAGACCAAAGGGCATTACATTCCATTCGTAATGACCGAAGGGTGTGGTGAATGTTGTTTTGTACCTATCAGGCTCATGGACTTGGATTTGATAGAAGCCGCTCTTCATATCAAATTTACTAAAAACTGTGGTTGCTGACAGACGACCGATGAGATCGCGTTTGTCAGGAATGGGGTAACGAATCCATTGAAGGACCTTTGTTCAATGGTTTGTAGCTGATTACCATGCGAGGAACTCCTCGTTCTATTTCTGCATTTTTGTAAACATAAAAAACAGAACAAGACCACAGAGATTTACTATGACGGATGATGCCTTTACTTAAAAGGTCATGGATTTCCTTTTTGCAGACTTCCATCATCTCTTGATTCATCTGGATGGGATGAGCTTTAGTGGGAATATTTTTCTCACTAAAATTCGGTTCATAAGAGAGTTTTACTATGTGCTTTCTATGCCAGAAAGCATTTGGAACATCAGAACAAATTTGTTGTTCTAATCTGTTGCTGGAGGGGTTGACTTAAGAGTTGTTCTTCAACTCTTTTGAATTTTATTTATTCCTTAAGAAAGTCAAGATGTTCAGTTTTACTTACAATAAAATTTAAAGTCTTACTTATAGAGGCTTCCTGTAACAAGGTAAGTTCTCTAGGTCTGGGTGGACTAACGAATTCAAAGGTGACCTTTTGACCTAAGATTGTGGTTGTACGACCCTCACTACTTGTGGTGAAGGGATACAACAGACAAATAAAAGGAGTACCTAAAATGACTTAAAGCAAACATTATCTTTACAGATATGTGCTTTGGATAACTTATACTGTATACCCATCGAACTACCATTGGCAGAATGAAGATGTTCCTTTGTGTTCTTATAGTACTTGGTGGGTATAAGACCTTCCGGGATACAATTGAGATCAGCTCCTGCGTCAATCAGAGCTATAACCTCAAAGGAGTATTCAGAGTTTACTATGATGGTTACTTTTGAATGCCTTTTTTGAAAATGCATTCTATTGATGATACTACGGAATTGTTGGTTATCCTCTGGAGTATCATGGAGAAGGGGAATAACAGGCTGAGCAGGTTCTGGTTCAGGTTCCTGATCAGGCTGTTCAGACTCAATTTTGACTTTGTTTTAATTCCTGATTGATTTTAAGAATTAAAACTTCTTGTTCGAGAGTTATGTGTTGAACTTTTAACTCACGAAGTTCTTGTTTTACTTGTTGGACTTCAGTCTGTAAATCTTGTAATGTGACAGGTTTAGAGGTTTTCTTAAACTTGTCTAAGATTTTATTAAGACTGATCTGTGTTTCAGGGATTTTTAATTTACTTGTTATGAATATTATGAGTTATTATGGATGATCGTTACACCCGTTACACCTGTTACACCTTTTACCAACCGTTAGTTTTCTCACCATTATGTACCTTTTTAATTCCATTTGAATTTCTTTTAATTCTATGTATCTCCCCTATGCCTATATAAATGGGTATTGAGATGAATTGTTAGAGACAACAATATTTAGAATACATCATAGTTCCTGAAGAACTATTGCTCTCTTTCTCTCTTTGTTACGCTTTCTAGATTGTATTGTTCCTTAGTTTTACAACACGTTATTAGCACGAAGCTCTACCAATTGTGAAGGAATCCTTGTGTTTTTCTTCATTGGCATCCGAAGCTATTTGTCATTGAGTTATCAAAAAATGTTGTGATTTTTCTAATTCATTACCAAAAGCTATCCGTGTAAGACTATCAACACCGAGTAAGTTTTTCAATATCTACTTTGTTATAGACAAAATTGAATCCTACAAATCTTGAATTTGTGACTCTTGATATTTCTGTTAAATGTTGATCTTGGGTTCTCAATGACGAGATTTGTCTTGATGCTATGAATCCTGAAGATTCTATCAATGAAAGAAATGAAGCATCCCTGCAGGATTGTGCAACAAGTAATATTTTTCTTTACCATCATTTCATGAGGGATTGAAATCTAATTACCTCACTGTGAAAATTTTTCTTTCATTGTGTTATAATTTAAAAGCGAGATTTGAGCACCAGAAGTGCGTAATCCTCTTAAAAAGTTATTTATAAGTATATGCACCTGAAGTTGTATGTATATGGTCCTTATCTCGAATATGCTCTTGAAGTAGTAATCTCGAGAACATTAGTTCAAATATGTTGAAAAAATAATAATGAACTTTTGATAAAAATCATCAATCATGACCAATTAGCGAATGATGCATTCCCTGAAGCGAATGATGCATTCCCTGAAGCGAATGACGCATTCCCTGAAGTGAATGACGCATTTTTTGAAGCGAATGGAACATCAATTTGCTCTATGTCATTCCTTGAAGTGAACGACACATTTTATGAAGCGAATGAAAACATCAATTTGCTCTTGTCATTCCCTGAAGCGAATTAAACCTCTTTGAAAAGAAGTGTGGTCCTAGACATGAGAAGAATAAAAACAGAGGGGAGCGTACTTCAAAACTCGTACCACCAGAAGTGGAACAAGGAGAAAGAAGAAAATGACAAAGGTTTGCAGAATAAACCTGTGAAGAATTATGAAGAAAATTGCTTTTCTCTGAATATTCGAACATAAAATTTGATCATTTGATAGGTGATGGAAATGTTTACACTCATCAAATGATTTATTTTATCATAATTTGTTTTGTCTATTATTTACAATGAAGTTTAATTTTTGATATATAGACTCATGTGTCATACTGATGAATTATTTCTTTTTTATGATTGGTGAGTATTTATATCTTGCAGATAGTGCATCAATGCATACAATCTTTTAATGTTGCCAAAGTTAATATCATATAAGATCTAGCAGATCTGATTGAAGGCTCCAAAAGAGCAAATATAATGTTACCACTTTGCATCAATGATGCTTTGTATTCTTCTAAATCTAGAAGAAATATGTTATATTTTGAAGATATTCGTCATAATGGTTATCATATCAAAACCAATAATGAAAGCAGAGACAAATATCTCTACTTCATAACTTCAATGGTTTGGGGCCAGAAGCTTGTATTAGAAACTCTTCTGGTTTATATTTCACAATCATGATGGTCATTAAAGCTAAAGTATTGATGCACCAGAAGTGCTTTAAACAAAACATTTTTTAAGATTTGACACGTTCGTCTTGGTCGTATGAGATTGATAATGATACATCGATTATCATATTAAGATAATTCGTTTGGATAATGTTGATAAGTTTTTATCTCCAATTTTCAATAATGATTGTATGTCAATTAGAATTGATGTTGAACATCATGTTGTTGATGTACGTAGTTAAAATCATGTAGCTGAACTATTTATTAAAAATGCTTCAACTGATTGCTAAACTTTTGCTTATGATAATAAAATTGTTGGCATTTGCTTGGGTACATGCTATATTATATGCTACATCTTTAATTGGACATCATTTGTTGTGTTATCTATATTTCGATTACACTCATTCAGTGTTCTTTGATGGATTCTCAATGTAGACTTAATATTTATTGATTTTGATTCTCTATCTGCTAGTAGATATCTTGAAACATCAACTGTTGATATGTTTAAGACACATTTTCAATTATTTTCATTTTGATGAAGTTATTTTTCTACCATTAGGTGGTAAACATTCGTTTCCTGAAGCACGATGTGAGACTATTAAAAACTATTCAATGTTCTCTCATTTTGATCCTCCACCAATCAATGTGAACTAGAAGTTCAAAGGACCATTTGCAAAATGTTGTAAGTCAACTACCGGTGGCTTTTACTGATAATAAAGAAATTGTGAAATGTCATATTCCGACTTCTAATGCTCCGGTTCAAATTGAAGTCCCTGCAGGACAATTAATGAATATAGCAGAAAAATAGTCTAAGGCATGCCTGAAGCATGGAACACCATTTGGTTTAAACAAATAAAATTCTCCAAAAGAAGAAAACACAAAGAAAAGAAACTCCCGAAGAGTACATAACTCCTAAAGAGCATATAATTCCTAAAAAGAATATAACTCTTGAAGAGTACATAACTCCTGAAGAGAATAAATCTCTTGAAGAAAATATACCCACAAAACAGGCAACAAAAGTTATTGATCCGTTCAGACTTTCTGGACCCAAATCTCCTGGAGTAGAACCTGCTGAAGAGGAATCTCCCGAAGAGATATCTCTTGAAGAGAAACCTCCCGATGAGGAACCGGTACCGGTGAATAACGAGATCTCAATTCACTACACAAGTATAGGAGATAAATGGGATAGAAACAAAATCGTTATCGACAACGTATTCTTATATATAATTAATCTTGATATTACCAGAAGTAATGATCAAGTAGAATCACAATCCGTCGAATAACTCATACCACAATCCGTCGAGTAATGATCAAGTAGCTATGTTTCCCTTTGGAACTCATACCTTTCTAAGAGCTTTGCACCCAAATTTCTTAAGTGGACAATCAAATATTAAATGTTCATTCTTGTTGCAAAAGTTGCAAATGTGAAAAGATTCATTTGAAGATTTGACTTTGACAAAGAAATTTTTGAAATACTTTTCATTTTGATAAGGCATGTAGCATAATCCACTTTTGTCAAAGACACATCTTTGACTATTAAGAATGTTTTCCAAAGCTTTGCTTCCTTGAGTGAACTTTTCAACAATGGTGTTTTGACTAGTAAACTTATCTTTGAAAGCTTTATTCTCAATTTCCAAGGTTGAAACTTTTAGTTTCAATTCCTCATTCTCTAGTTTCAAAGTTCATTGTTCATCTTTTAAGGAATTAAGGTCACTTGTAGCTAGTGAATGCTTCTTTTTTAAAACATTGTATTTGAGTTTAAGCTTTTCAGATGTAGTGTATAATTCATCAAAAGCATTTTCTAATTCATCATATGAAGGTTTTGAATCTTCAAGATCCGAGAGATATACCTCATCATCTTCTAGTGCCATGAAGCACATGTTTGCGATTTCTCCCTCATCTTCTTCTTCGGAGGAGCTCGAATCGCTATCTTCCCAAGTTGCTTTCATAGCTTTCTTTTTGTATTTGAGTAGGGGCAATCCGCCTTAATATGACCGGGTTTCTTGCACTTGTAGCAAGTGATGTGGTCCTTCTTGTTGTCCACCTTTGAGTATTCCTTCTTTGGCTCTTCTCTCTTGAAATCTTTGAAGTTCTTCCTTAATTGTTTTCTCTTGAGGAAGTTTCTAAAGTTCCTAGTCATGAGTGCTATATCCTCGTCTCCACTTTCATCATCATCTTCTTCAACCTCAACAACGGAGGATTTCAAAGCTATACTCCTCCTCTTTGGACTTTCTTCTTCATGACCTTTCATGGTGATTTCATGAGTCATGAGAGATCCAACAAGCTCTTCCAAAGGCAATTTGGTGAGGTCCTTTGCTTCTTGAATAGCAGTGACTTTGGCTTCCCAAGGCTTTGGTAGAGACCTAAGAATTTTC
Organism: Myrica gale; assembly: GCA_963930655.1. Taxonomy (NCBI): domain Eukaryota; kingdom Viridiplantae; phylum Streptophyta; class Magnoliopsida; order Fagales; family Myricaceae; genus Myrica; species Myrica gale. Next base: position 15,142,055 of record OZ005610.1, on the reverse strand, counting down.
CTCACCAAATCGGAGTTAGTGTACACTTTTCCAAGAGCATTCAAACCATTTATGATATTCGTAAATCTAGTAAGCATGTCACTAATGTTTTCCTCCGGTTTCATTTTGAACAATTCATAGTTATGAACTAGCATGCTTATCTTAGATTATTTTACTTGGTTTGTACCTTCATGCGTGATTTCTAGAGTATGCCAAATTTCCTTTGCGCAATCACAAGTAGATATTCTATTGAATTCATTTCTATCTAATGCACAATAAAGAATGTTCATGGCTTTAGCATTTATGAAAATTTTCTTTTTGTCATCATCAGTATACTCACTGGTAGATTTAGGGACAATTTTCTCATCTACGGATTTCATAGGATAATGTGGTCCATTTAGAACACAAAGTCATAGATCATAATCAATGGATTGAAAATAGATTTTCATCCTTGCTTTCCAATAGGTGTAATCACTTCCATTGAAGGAAGGAGGTCTAGATGTTGAGAGTCCCTCAACATGTGAGTTGTTGCTTGAAGTTGTCATTCTAACTCAAAATTTTTAAATCTTGCTAAAGTGAGCACTAAGCTCTGATATCAATTGATAGTCTTAGGATTAAGGCAACCCAAGAGGGGGGTGAATTGGGTTTCAAAACTTTTTCGGAAAATACCCAAAGAATGTGTTTGCTAGCTACAAGTCTCACAAATAAGATAGATTGCAATAAAGAGTTAAACACAAGGGAAAACTTTAAAGCAATAAACTAGTAGCACAAATAAAGGAGTTAAGGGAAGAGAAGCAAACACAATCTTTTAGGTGGTTCGGCAAGCCCGCCTACGTCCACCCCTCAAGCTCCTATACCGAGCCTTGAGGTTTCTTCACTATTCTCCCTTCAACCAAGGGAAAGGTTTCCTTACACTTGAGCTTGAGAAAACTCTCTTCAAGCCTCAAAAACGAGTTTGAGAACAAACCTCTCAAAACTCCTTCTTTCGATGAACAAACCTCTCCGAAAAGATACAAGAGAATCACTCTCTTAGTAATGTGTATGGTTGAACAAAATTTCCTCTAAAACTCCCTTGATGGAGTAGATATGTGAGACCCCGATTTTAGGTCTGTCAAGTTATTGCTTATGACCTCTTAAGTACGTATTATTGCAAGTGTATGTATGATTAAATTTGTGATTTTTGAGGTAAGTGTCGACACATTGGAGCATAGTGTCGACACATTAGAGTAACACCCGAAAGTTTACCTTTTTCTGGAGCCCAAAGTGAATTTTGACTAAGTGTTGTAAGTGTCGACACCTTGGGTCATAGTGTCGACACATTAGACCGATACCCGAATGTTTATATTTTTCCGGAACTAGAGTGATTTTTGACTAAGTGTTGGAAGTGTCGACACCTTGAGTGATGGTGTCGACACATCCAACTAAAACCCGAAAGTGTGCATTTTTCCAGAACTCCCGTGAATTTTGACCAAGTGATGGAAGTGTCGACACCTTGAGTGATGGTGTCGACACATCTAACTGAAACCCGAGAGTTTACATTTTTCCCACTTTGGCTAAGTGTTGGAAGTGTCGACACCATGAGTGATGGTGTCGACACATCTTACTAAATGTGTTGTAAGTGTCGACACCTTGAGTGATAGTGTCGACACATATAATTACATTCCGAAATTTTACGGATTGAAAATACGTGAGGTGAAATTCATGTGAAAAAGGGGGAAATAAGGGAGGGCAGCCTTGTCTTTTCCCCAAGCCCCTTTATGTATAAGCAGCCCACCCCCAAATCGAAAAGTCATTTTGCCCTAGCTCCCACCGAAAAAGAGAAGAGAAGAGAAGAGAAGAAAGAAAGAAGAAGAAGAAGGAGAAAAGAAGAAGAAGAAAGGAAGAAGAGAAAGAAAGAGAGAGAGAAGGAGGTGAGTGGTTATGGCCGGCCAAGCCATACCCATTTTCACCTATGTTCTCTTTTTCCTTTGAATGGTTGTTGTGATGGTTGTGTGTTGTTAGATTTCTCCTTGGTTGTTGTGATGGTTGTGTGTTGTTAGATTTCTCCTTGAGATTCATGTGTTTTCTTTGAAGAAAATGTAGATCTAGTGAGTTTTAGAAAGTTGTATGGATTGTGCACAAAGCCATGGAGAATGTGGTTAGATCTGGGAATTTATAAACCCAAGAGAAACCAACTTGCATACTAGGTGTTTGATAAAAGACCAAAGGGAGTGAAATAGATGCAATAACCTTTGTTCTAGTGATGAAATCATTGTTTTTGGTTGGAAGTTTTGAGTTGTATGTGTAAAGTTTACGTCTTGTATATGAGGTTATATGAGGAGGGCACTTGGGGCAAAATTTCGTGGGTGTTGGATGATTTTGTACGACGAAGTATGTGTATGACGAAGTATGAGATATTGAATGAGGAATAAGGACGATTTTGTATGATGAAGCGTGAGTAATTGATTGATTACTCTATACATCTAGTAACCTATGAATAACAAAGGTATGATCCAATTGTAGGTAACGTGACGTTCAACATTCAAGCAAGCGAAGGTAAGAGGAGCTTACGTTTGTAAGTGAAAATAGTAAGTAGCAACTTACGCTTTACAAAACTGGAATGATACACAGCATGTTTTTATGAATAAGCATAACATGTTTATAACCACGCATGACAAGTTATTTCTCAACAAGCATGACATCGTATACGTATTTGTATGAAAGCATGAAAGAAGTTTTTGTGCAAAGGAAAACATGAAAGGTTTATGAGATATTTGTCATTAAGCACGAACTATCAAGAGCATTAGAAGCATTTTATGATAAGTTGATTACCAAGCATGACATGAGCACGTCATGAGCAATTGCATTTGCATTTATTTGTCTCATAAGAAAGAAGGAGAAATTTTATGCAAATGAAAGTACCATTTTTATGCTACTTATGACAAGTTTTATGACAAGTTAATTAACGAACGAACCCAAGTCGGTCGGTACCGTACCAAGTCAAGAAGGTGCATCCATACCGAAGGACGTTTACGTGAAGGATGGATGTCACCTAGGACACCCATACCGAAGGATGCTTGCAAGAAGGATGGATAGTCCGGGAGGTATGTGCAATCACACTGAAGGATGCTTGCAAGAAGGTGTGAACCTCCAAGAGTCGTGTCTAGCCACTGAAGGACATTGAGAAGGTGTGCTAGTTCGACCATATGTAAGGTCCCCAAGGGAAATAGGGGACAGTTCCAACGGGAACGCACAACCCTGATGCCAGGGGTAAATGGAGCTCAAGTAGCCCATAGGATAAGAATGGAAAAGATTTTCCAAAAGAAAGAGCTTTATAAGTATAAGAGATGTTTAAAAGAGCAAGTGCATGTGCATATGCAATCATGAGGCATACACGTGCATCACGATTCATGATCATGCATGAATTATATACGGATACATGATATTTAAAGTTCAAGTTTGTGATTATTTAAAGTTAAAGCTCATGATATTTCAAGTTGTACTTGAATTACATTATGTTCAAGTTTGTAATTATTTCAAGTTTAAGCGCATGCTTATGATTTTAAGTCAAGTGCATGCTTATGATTTTAAGTTCATTATGATATCGAGTTCATGATGATTTCAAGTTTAAAAGCAAGTGTATGATTTCAAGTTCAAGATTATGAGTTCAAAGAATAAGTTCATGGTTTCAAACTCACGATTTCAAGTTCATATTTCCAAACCATGATTTCAAGCTCATGTTTTAATTATAATTCCTTACTGAGTCTTTCGACTCACAGATGTTTTAAATTGTATCATTCCAGATAACAATTCAGGTGGGAAAATCTAGAAGAGGGACCGATGGGAACGTCCTCATCTCTCCTTGTTGTTTCATAAAAGGTTAGATGAAATTTTGAAGAGTCGACATGAGCCTCCGTTGTGTGGTGGTCATGGGTTTTTCGGACTAGTAGAGTTCAAGGTTTTTGATGTCTAGTATCTTAGTCGTGGTTATCAGAAACAGAAGTTGAAGAATTCATAGGAAGTACTAAGAACGCTTATCAGGCATCCTGTGAATGTCTATGTTATGTGTATAAGGATTCAAGATGTATTACATATATGTTATGAGTGGGTCCATATTAAGGTTTTGTTGGAATCCCTTAGGACTTGTACTTCAGCCATGCAGACATGACATGTAATTTGGATGCTTTCACTATTGTCGTTGTAGTCAATTGTGTAAGTTGAAGTTTTTGTAAATCTCTTGGGCCCATCTCTCTCAGTTGTAGGTGTTTATGTATGTGTATAAAAAAAAAAATCCGCTGCATGATTAAGAGAAAACGCTAGAACATTCATTGAGTGGATGTTCGCGGCTGTCATTAACCCCCTTCGGGCTAGCGTTCGGGGCGTGACAGAAAATGGTATCAGAGGAAATAGAGCTTTGGGCCAGGAGACATAAGGTATAGATTAGAACCCTAAGAGTTAGCTATGTGTTAGGCATCAAGTACACTAGATTGGTGACATAGACTCATTATGAGAAATCATAGTGAATAAAGACTTTGAAGTGCAGAATGGCACCTAGAGGACCAAAAGAGAATTGGGGACTCAGAGAACCGAATGTCACTACTGATGATGTTTTAGGACACATGGCTCGGCTTGTCACTGAACAGGTGCAACAAGGAACAAATGATTAAGGTTACCTAAGGATATGATTACGCAGACCCTGGAAGAAATTTTAATTGAAGTAAGTTTTGATTTTGGTAGACTTCCGAATGGAGTTTGCCTGAACACCTGATTTTAGTCAGAGGGTCAAATTTGGCTGAGGAATAGTTATTGCTCTTTGATTTATTAAGGCTTAGGAATTCAAGACAATGAGTTGTTTTGAGGATAATGAATTTTGACATTAGACTTGGTCTGCATTTGAGATTATACGAACAGGGAATCGAGGAACTATTGGAGTTTTATACCGCCTAGATAAGGGATTTGTTGATCAATTGTAAAGAGCTTAAGTATGCACTAATGCTCATTTATGAACAGAGTATGATCTTGGATTAGGAAAGAGATATATCTGAGAAAATATTTTGCGCTAACGATTGTTGTTATAAGCGCTTATTGATGCCATTAGAATTGACCATGGCATAAGAGACATTGAAATGATGATTAGGGTGCTTCGGGGCCATTTAGATTGATTAGTGATTTTCATGATGATACAGTGGTTCATTTGAAGAGTTAAGAGGGTTATAAAGAATGTTTGTCGATTGAATTGCATAAATTAAGTTGAGGAAACTTGACTACCAATTTTTCTAAATGTGGAGGATTACCCGAATGCATGAGTAAATCCACTATAATGTAGTCTAATGGTGGTGATCAAATTATAAAGAATGCCTAATTGAAAGTGAGGGGCATATAGTATTAGCTAATTTGATGGTAATGGAGATGGTGGTTTGACATCATATTAGGCATGAATTGGTTGACAGCGCATGGTGCTCGTATGAATCGTTATGATGAGGAAAAGGAGGGGAGACCGGGTTGTTGTTTCCCATGTATGAGAAAAAATGGGGCGAAGGCCAGCGAGTATGTCGACCAACTAGGTTGTAAAGAGGTCATGAAGGACTTTTAATCCTGGCAAATGATACCGAGAGGGAGGCTGCTACAGTGGAGCAGACCCCAATAGTGAACGAATTTCCCGATGTTTTCCTAAAGAAATACCTAGGTTACCCCAGATAGAGAAGTGAAATTGGTACTGAGTTAGAATTACCTTCTAAAGTATCGTATCGAATGGCTCCAGTAGAGCTGAAGGAGCTAAAGGTTCAAATAGAAGAACTTCTGGAGGAAGGGTTTATACGGCCAAGTGTAAGGTGGCTATAAAGAATAGATACACGTTACCTTTATATTGATGACCTGTTCGATTAAGTTATAACAGACATAAGTATCCTCAAAGATTGACTGGAGATCGAGGTATCATCAGTCGAAGGTGAAAGAAGGAGGTCAATTCTCTAAGTGTAAATTTTGGTTGGAGCAAGTCTGATTTTCGGGGCATGTAGTTTCAGGCAAGGGGATTGTCGTGGAACACGGTAAGGTCGATGATGTATCCAAATGGCCAAGGCCAATAAATGTGAAGGAAATAAGGAGTTTCCTGGGGTTAACAGGATACTACCGAAGGTTCATCGAGGGGTTTACAAAGATAGTTATACTATTGACATCGTTGATTAAGAAAAATGTCAAGTTTGAATAGACGTTTGAGTGCGAATAAAATCTTTTGGGATTTTAGACCGAATAGGTACCATGACGTACCAGTGGCCCTACCTATTTCTTAGAGTATGAGCCCTTGCACATTAAGAGAACCATATATATGTAGAAAAACAGATAAGGTTTAGACAAATGAGCAAGAGTTAAGGACGAAGAATCGAATTCCGAGGACGGAATTTCTGTAAGGAGGGGAGGATGTGAGACCCCGATTTTAGGTCTGTCAAGTTATTGCTTATGACCTCTTAAGTACGTATTATTGCAAGTGTATGTATGATTAAATTTGTGATTTTTGAGGTAAGTGTCGACACATTGGAGCATAGTGTCGACACATTAGAGTAACACCCGAAAGTTTACCTTTTTCTGGAGCCCAAAGTGAATTTTGACTAAGTGTTGTAAGTGTCGACACCTTGGGTCATGGTGTCGACACATTAGACCGATACCCGAATGTTTATATTTTTCCGGAACTAGAGTGATTTTTGACTAAGTGTTGGAAGTGTCGACACCTTGAGTGATGGTGTCGACACATCCAACTAAAACCCGAAAGTGTGCATTTTTCCAGAACTCCCGTGAATTTTGACCAAGTGATGGAAGTGTCGACACCTTGAGTGCTGGTGTCGACACATCTAACTGAAACCCGAGAGTTTACATTTTTCCCACTTTGGCTAAGTGTTGGAAGTGTCGACACCGTGAGTGATGGTGTCGACACATCTTACTAAATGTGTTGTAAGTGTCGACACCTTGAGTGATAGTGTCGACACATATAACTACATTCCGAAATTTTACGGATTGAAAATACGTGAGGTGAAATTCATGTGAAAAAGGGGGAAATAAGGGAGGGCAGCCTTGTCTTTTCCCCAAGCCCCTTTATGTATAAGCAGCCCACCCCCAAATCGAAAAGTCATTTTGCCCTAGCTCCCACCGAAAAAGAGAAGAGAAGAGAAGAGAAGAAAGAAAGAAGAAGAAGAAGGAGAAAAGAAGAAGAAGAAAGGAAGAAGAGAAAGAAAGAGAGAGAGAAGGAGGTGAGTGGTTATGGCCGGCCAAGCCATACCCATTTTCACCTATGTTCTCTTTTTCCTTTGAATGGTTGTTGTGATGGTTGTGTGTTGTTAGATTTCTCCTTGGTTGTTGTGATGGTTGTGTGTTGTTAGATTTCTCCTTGAGATTCATGTGTTTTCTTTGAAGAAAATGTAGATCTAGTGAGTTTTAGAAAGTTGTATGGATTGTGCACAAAGCCATGGAGAATGTGGTTAGATCTGGGAATTTATAAACCCAAGAGAAACCAACTTGCATACTAGGTGTTTGATAAAAGACCAAAGGGAGTGAAATAGATGCAATAACCTTTGTTCTAGTGATGAAATCATTGTTTTTGGTTGGAAGTTTTGAGTTGTATGTGTAAAGTTTACGTCTTGTATATGAGGTTATATGAGGAGGGCACTTGGGGCAAAATTTTGTGGGTGTTGGATGATTTTGTACGACGAAGTATGTGTATGACGAAGTATGAGATATTGAATGAGGAATAAGGACGATTTTGTATGATGAAGCGTGAGTAATTGATTGATTACTCTATACGTCTAGTAACCTATGAATAACAAAGGTATGATCCAATTGTAGGTAACGTGACGTTCAACATTCAAGCAAGCGAAGGTAAGAGGAGCTTACATTTGTAAGTGAAAATAGTAAGTAGCAACTTACGCTTTACAAAACTGGAATGATACACATGTTTTTATGAATAAGCATAACATGTTTATAACCACGCATGACAAGTTATTTCTCAACAAGCATGACATCGTATACGTATTTGTATGAAAGCATGAAAGAAGTTTTTATGCAAAGGAAAACATGAAAGGTTTATGAGATATTTGTCATTAAGCACGAACTGTCAAGAGCATTAGAAGCATTTTATGATAAGTTGATTATCAAGCATGACATGAGCACGTCATGAGCAATTGCAATTGCATTTATTTGTCTCATAAGAAAGAAGGAGAAATTTTATGCAAATGAAAGTACCATTTTTATGCTACTTATGACAAGTTTTATGACAAGTTAATTAACGAACGAACCCAAGTCGGTCGGTACCGTACCAAGTCAAGAAGGTGCATCCATACCGAAGGACGTTTACGTGAAGGATGGATGTCACCTAGGACACCCATACCGAAGGATGCTTGCAAGAAGGATGGGTAGTCCGGGAGGTATGTGCAATCACACTGAAGGATGCTTGCAAGAAGGTGTGAACCTCCAAGAGTCGTGTCTAGCCACTGAAGGACATTGAGAAGGTGTGCTAGTTCGACCATATGTAAGGTCCCCAAGGGAAATAGGGGACAGTTCCAACGGGAACGCACAACCCTGATGCCAGGGGTAAATGGAGCTCAAGTAGCCCATAGGATAAGAATGGAAAAGATTTTCCAAAAGAAAGAGCTTTATAAGTATAAGAGATGTTTAAAAGAGCAAGTGCATGTGCATATGCAATCATGAGGCATACACGTGCATCACGATTCATGATCATGCATGAATTATATACGGATACATGATATTTAAAGTTCAAGTTTGTGATTATTTAAAGTTAAAGCTCATGATATTTCAAGTTGTACTTGAATTACATTATGTTCAAGTTTGTAATTATTTCAAGTTTAAGCGCATGCTTATGATTTTAAGTCAAGTGCATGCTTATGATTTTAAGTTCATTATGATATCGAGTTCATGATGATTTCAAGTTTAAAAGCAAGTGTATGATTTCAAGTTCAAGATTATGAGTTCAAAGAATAAGTTCATGGTTTCAAACTCACGATTTCAAGTTCATATTTCCAAACCATGATTTCAAGCTCATGTTTTAATTATAATTCCTTACTGAGTCTTTCGACTCACAGATGTTTTAAATTGTATCATTCCAGATAACAATTCAGGTGGGAAAATCTAGAAGAGGGACCGATGGGAACGTCCTCATCTCTCCTTGTTGTTTCATAAAAGGTTAGATGAAATTTTGAAGAGTCGACATGAGCCTCCGTTGTGTGGTGGTCATGGGTTTTTCGGACTAGTAGAGTTCAAGGTTTTTGATGTCTAGTATCTTAGTCGTGGTTATCAGAAACAGAAGTTGAAGAATTCATAGGAAGTACTAAGAACGCTTATCAGGCATCCTGTGAATGTCTATGTTATGTGTATAAGGATTCAAGATGTATTACATATATGTTATGAGTGGGTCCATATTAAGGTTTTGTTGGAATCCCTTAGGACTTGTACTTCAGCCATGCAGACATGACATGTAATTTGGATGCTTTCACTATTGTCGTTGTAGTCAATTGTGTAAGTTGAAGTTTTTGTAAATCTCTTGGGCCCATCTCTCTCAGTTGTAGGTGTTTATGTATGTGTATAAAAAAAATCCGCTGCATGATTAAGAGAAAACGCTAGAACATTCATTGAGTGGATGTTCGCGGCTGTCATTAACCCCCTTCGGGCTAGCGTTCGGGGCGTGACAAGATATTACAATAAGAAATAACTAGCTCTTAGGCTTCACACAATAACAAGGATGTGAAAATGAATAATATGTGTGAATGATGTTTGAATAAAGATTGGAAGATTTTTTATCACTCTAAGCCTTTATAGATGATTATGGACGATTGAGTTATGTTTCAAAGGCGTGTGAATGGCTTTATATAGACCTCATGAGAAAAATAGCCGCTTATAGCCGTTAGAGTGATCTGTTGAAACGAGCCGGTCGACCGCTACATGAACCGGTCGACCGCTTCAAGTTACCGTTGCACAACGGTCATTTTGTCAGAAGCTTAATGGCTCTTTAATAAATGCAACCGGTCGATCGCTTGGTGTAGCGGTCGTAGGTCCGGTCGACCGCTTCATTTAGCCGGTTGACCTCCTCAACTTTAGCTTCATCCGGTTGATTTAAAAACTTGATTTTGACCAACTTAGAAAACCCAATTTTAAACTCTAACTTCTCATAAGTATGTAAAAAGGTTTGGGAGTATATTTAGGATATTTTGAAGCCATTAAAAAGGTTTTAATCTTTCAACAAACGTTGAAACGGTTTATGCAAGTTTTGAAGACTTCTGCATGTGTGTGATTGAAATCCTTGTTAAAGATGAAGTCTTAGAGTTACAAAGATTACCCTAGTATCTTGAGTCTTCACTTTAAGAGTAGTTCCATTGAAGGTGACGTTGTTTGATCACTCCGTGCTCATTTTGGATCCGCTTTGCTTCACATCTCAACTACTTCCATTTTTATCATCAAAACATTGATTGTGACTAAAAGCCAACAATATATATATGAAAATCCCTGAAGGATATAAAATGTCTGAAGCATATGATGAAATTCCCTGAAGGATATAAAATACCTGAAGCATATGATGAAATTCCCTGAAGGATATAAAATGCTTGAAGCATATGGTTTAAAAATCTTGAAGATTTTAAGCTACAAAGATATGTATATGAGTTGAAACAATTCGGATGCATGTGGTACAATCGTCTAAATAAATACCTCTTGAAGAACGGATTTGAAAACAATTTGATTTGTCCATGCATTTTTATTAAGAAAATAGAATCCGAATTTATTATTGTGACAATTTATGTTTATGATTTAAATCTTGTCGAGACTCTTGAAGAGATCGCAAAACCGTTACTTGATTGGATAAGATAATAGATCTTGGTAATAATGGATTTTGTCTCGACTTGCAGTTTGAGCATTTTCCAAGTGAAATGATTTTTATTGATTGTTATATACTGAAAAGGTCCTAAAGAACTTTATATGTATAAAACTCATCTTTTGAGTACTTGATCAATGGTTGTGCGACTATATATGAAAAAAAGATAATTTTCATTCTGAAGATGAAGAAGATATTTTTGGTCCTAAAGTATCATTTCTCAGTACAGTTGGTGATCTAACGTACCTTGCAAATTACACTGGTCTTTATATAGTATTTGTAATTAAATTGCTTGCTAGATATAGTCTGCGCCAACTTGGAGACATATGTTGTTATCTCCGCGGAACAATTGATATGGAGTTACTTTATCTAAAAGAATCTACTGCCCAGTTGGTTGGTTTTGCAGATGCAGATTATTTATCTGATCCCTATAAAGGTCGATCATATACTGGATATTTGTTTATCTATGGAAGTATTACTATATCATGGAACTCTGCCAAGCAAACAATATTGCTACCTCTTCAAATCATTTCGAAATAGTTGTGAATCACAAAGGCAAGCCGGGAATGTGGTTGGTTGGAATCAGTGATTCCATATATTCAAGAAAAGTATGGTCTTCCTACAATTAAAGGTAGTCGAATACCATGGTACAAAGACAATGTTGCTTGCATTACACAAAGCAGATGAGGTTATGTTAAAGGTGATATAATCCTACAAGCTTCAGAAGAGCGATCAAATCAGTATTCATCATATACGATTAAGTGATTGGTAGAGTTATTCATCAAAGTATTATCAAGTGCAACATTCAAGAAGATATTGCACAGCATTTGAATGCGACATCTCATCGTACTTTTGAGGGGGAGTCTACTAATTTGATACAAATTGTACTCTTTTTCCTTCGCTAAGGTTTTGTCCTATTGAGTTTTCCTTTGTAAGGTTTTAATGAGGCAATCTTCTACCACACAAAGAAACACACGAATAATGTACTCTTTTTCCTTCGCTATTGGTTTTTTCCCATTGGGTTTTCCTTGGCAAGATTTTAAAGAGGCATATTCGTTGTGTATGGTCATCCAAGGGGGAGTGTTATTAATATTATGAGTTATTATGGATGACCGTTACACCTTTTACCAACCGTTAGTTTTCTCACCATTATGTACCTTTTCAATTCCATTTGAATTTCTTTTAATTCTATGTATCTCCCATATGCCTATATAAATGGGTATTGAGATGAATTATTAGAGACAACAATATTTAGAATACATCATAGTTCCTGAAGAACTATTGCTCTTTTTCTCTCTTTGTTACGATTTCTAGCTTGTATTGTTCCTTAGTTTTACAACATTACTTTCTTTTTTGTTTAACACATTTTTAAATTTGGAGAGATATTGAGCCTTGAGCTCAGGATCCTCAACTTTGTCGACTAAATCGAATAAAAGTTCTTCTTGTTGACTTAAAACATATATAGTTTTACCTGGGTGACAACAACTATCTTGACATCCTAATTTCTGGTTAGGGATGTCAGATTCTGTGTTAGTACTAGGGTTGGAACTAGAATTAGAGGATGAGATGTCGTCTATTTCTAAATCACTACCACTAGAATCTCTTAATTCTAATATGGCAAACAATTTTACTTTTTCACTTGCTGGAATGTCTAAAGAATTAATATTTTCTTTAACTCGACATTCAGTACTGTAATGACCTAGCTTTTTACATTTGTAGCATCTCATTTTACTTTTGTCTTTAGGTGTGGATTTCTTCCTAAAGGTTTTTTTTGTAAAATTTTGGCTTTTTGGGTTTACTTTCTTCAGGAGGTGTGTAATTCCTTGATGACTTTTGTGGTATTTGTGTGACTTTCTAAAAGAAGACCTTTCCTTGTGGTGTTTCCTTCGGGATGGTGCTATGGGAGGTAGACCATACTGTTCGTAGAAATTACTCATTTCATACTTAGCTGCTTTTCTATCTTTGCTAAGTTGATTATTGATCTTCATGTTAATACACATCTGCATACCTTCTTCGTTGATGGTACTAACAAGATCACCGTAAGTTAGGGTATCATACTCTATGATTCCTGAGGGCTGACTTAAGACTTCTCTAATCTTATGGGCAAATAGATTAGGGAGGCCATTAATGAACTTTTCTTTCCAAAAAGGATTCTTACAATCATCTCTAAGCATGACACGGGAAATGAAGACATCCTTATACCAACGGAAATCACTAAAGGTTGGACACTTAAGGTTACTTAATTGGTCATGAATCCTAGCTGAAATGTTACTAAGAGTACCAAGAAAATATTTAATAATGGTATAAATAAGAGTATTAATACCATCACTAACACCTTGACCTAATCTTTCATCAAAAATTGGTAATCCTTCTTCATCATTCTGAACAGCATAACGAATGAGATCACGATCACTTTCGGTGAGGTACTTTTCCCACCATTAGCGTAAAGAACCGGTGAAACCTGAGACAATTAAATCGACGACTTCTGGATGACTAAGGGAATGGTTTACTAAGTAGCTATTTGCTACCATGGTCATATGTTGGAGTTTATTAATGATTTCTTGTTCAGAGAAACCATCAATATTTCAATAATATAACTTGTCACTGAAGACAGAGAATTGACTTTGAAAATTCCTTTCTTCGAATTGAAGATCAGGAGGAGTGGGTCTATTGTACCAATTCTTGGTTAAAGACATAGGGTTAGGACGACTAGATCTAATCCTGTTGACCTCTAACTGTTTGAACTGGTTTTCAATTTCACTAATCTGATGGCCAGAATCTGAGTCCGTATCAGATCCAGTGGAGACTTGATGGGAAGAATCAGGTTTCTTACCATCTGCTTTACTTGGTTTTAATTCACTTAACATCTGGGTGACCTTATTAAGGGCTGACTGTTTTGAGGTTTTTAAACCTAAAGGATTTCTAGGCAGCTGTAGTAAAGGCTTATCAGAAATGAGAGATTGATCATTTAACTTAGATTCAATTTTGTCTAATTGCTTACCTATGGTCCTAAGGCATTGGTTGGTATAATTGTTTTGTTCAACCAATTTCTTGTTACTATCATTGTCAATAGTAACCTTAAAGGGGGAGGCTGTAATCTCGGTTCCTTTATGGGTTATGACAATGGTTTATGACAGTGGATGACTAGAGGTAATGGACTTCTTATTCAAAGTAGTCCATTTGGCTTTTGTGAGGACTTGGACTTTCATAGAATGATAATTTTCAAAATAAATGAAAAAGGGAATGTCTTGACCTAACTGACGCATGAAAGCTTGCCATGAGTCATAGATGACTTGTTTTTCAGCTTTCGTGTGTTCTTCACGATACTGATTTCTTTTACTAAAATTTTCTTTTTTTGACATAAAATCAGCTCCAAGCTTTTTCATGTCAGGCTTGAAAGTTTTACTTATGGTCATCAACTGTGGGTTAACAGATCCAAAATGTGTTTGGGTTGGTGACTCCTGACCGTCATCTTCTACATCTTCGACTAATTGTCCTGATGTAGAGGCTTGGTTTGTTAGATGAGAATTAACCGAATACAAGGGTTTACTAACGTGAGAATTAATATGGATACCCTTAAGTTGTCGGTTAATGGTGTCAGGAAAGCTAGAGGTAGACCTACGAGCTGATTGGCTACCTGGGTCCTGGATCCTAAGGGGTGTAAAACCTCCTCGGGGTGCATCAAAACTAATCCTAACCGTACCATCTAGACACTGTTGGATCATGTCTAACTTGTTAATGTTTTGGGAAAAATTAGTGGTTGAGTTTTCATTTTCCAACAACCAGTCACTTGGTAAAGTTACTTCATTCCAACGGATCGACTTTGGGACCCTAATGTTGACATCACTCGTATGACTTTGGATTAACAAGGTTTGATCTTTAGGACTTTTTACTAAAGCATGGACGTTGAGGTTGGTCCTAATACACTTGTAGTAAATCCTATAGATCAAAGCTAAATGTTGACTTCCTTCTAACATTTCATAACCTGACGTTTTAATGTTCAAGGTTAAGGCTTTAGAAGATGTTCGTCACTTAAGCTTAAGGTAAAATCGGGGAAACAATCAAAATGGATGAGACCATTATGAAGGCTTGACTCGATAATTTCTAAAATACTTGTGTTGTAGTCTGTGAACCTAGCATCACGTAGACACAGAAGGACAGAAGCATCAACTCCTCTGCGAGTTAATGGTTTTACTGCAACTTGAACTAATCCGATGTGGATGTAGTTGATGCTTTGTTCCCTATGTTTTTTGACAACAGAAGGAGACAGAAGTTGACATTTTTCATGGGTTTTACTTAGAGCGTATACCTGCTCTACGGTTTTGACATGGTAATTAACTTTAAAAGATAAAGGATTAAAACGTGACTTAGAGTAGATTTCACTGCTGGGAACCTTAGGGATATTCCAATCCTGAAGGTTGGTGTTGACTTCATTGATTTCAAATTCTTCTTCATTTACTATTCCTGGAATGGGTGGAATGGAACCAGAAGACTGGGAACTCGTGGAAGAAGATCTAAACATTTTATTCATATTTAAACTTCTAGACACTTGAATCAAGCTAAAACAAAAGACTTAATGGATCAACAATAAACCTTACCTAAGCTTCAACCTTTCGACTCAACAAACTTAAAAGGACACACCCTCTAAGGCCACTCCGCTCAAGCCATTCTAGTCTTACTGTTTGGACGCTGGACTTACTGTTCAGGTATGTTTCTAAACTACTAAGACTAGGGTTTAACTTAGATGGGATTACTGGAGATTTACTAAGAATTCTGAAGTGGAGAGACCAAATGGCTAAAAATTCAAAAACAAACGAGAGGGGTAGATACATACTCCTATCAGGGTTTGCCTCTGATACCAACGTGTGTTTCCTTGGATGTACTAGTGGATTTACTAGATAAACCAGGGTGTGTAGATGGGTTACCAAGGTGCTTACTTTGAAAGGACGAAAACTGGGCCGTACTTGGTAGTCTTAACGAAGACTTGGTCGGAGACATGGTCTCAATAATTTCATACGGGTTAGGAGGTTGACTTGTGCCAGATTGCCAAATCGGGCAATTACTTCCTTAAGCTTAGTGGGAATGATATCGGTAATGGGTCCGAATAATTGTCACCAACGTAAAAACCAAATAGAAAGTTGACTTGTGAACTTGTTGTCGAAGTTCAAGAACTAAGAATGAGAGAAATTCTCGTTTTGGTAGAGGAGGACATTTGACCAGCTTCAATATAATCGTATTAGTTGAAATCGATGGGTTGACCTGAGAGTTCTTTTAGAATGGAGGGATGAGAGCCCCATTGAATCAAACTATCAATTTCTGTCAAAATTTGTCGCGGAGAATACAAAGTGTACAAGGGTAGCAGGTGATGGGCGAAAAGTCACGAAATTGATAGTTCGGAATATAATGTGTCAGTATCATGATAATTGATCTCTGAAAAGTATATTTTTTTCTAAAGAAAAAAAAAACAAAACATAACCCAATATTTGCCATCTGCTTTACACTAAGCACACTTGCTGGGTTACACACAAAGTGTCAAGGTCCTAGATAGCACGCTTGGCTCGTCACAGGGTTTCCTGCTCTGATGATAATTTATCTATCTTAATGCGTCGATGACTCACCCAACAATCCATAAAAGGGTCGTCACACTATCAATGAGGGCCATCCTTACTCCTAAGAGTTACTATTCTCTTTTGTCCATCTTAATAGTTGGGTCTTAACTAAATTCTAAGAACAACGTATTGTAAAAGTACTGAAATAGCTGCTTATGATATCAATCAGTGAAAATGATAAACTTGTGCTGCATTGCAAATGAAGTATTAATTTGAAGGGGTGAAGTATAACTTTTTACTGACCCCTAAGGGCGATAGCTCAGTGGTTAGGACGGACATCCCCTTGGGGCTCGACGTACCAAGTTCGAGTCTCAAGAGTGCGGGATGAATTTTCTTGCTGCTGGGTGAATTCTTGACTTATCTGTTCCCTGGGTTGTGGGGTTGGTCCAGTGGGTCGTGGTTTGTACTTCAGGGTTGAGCCAAACAGGTCCGGCTTTGGGGGATTTCCACGTTATAAAAAAATACTTTTTACTGAAGAAAAGTATGGATACTTTCCCATTGAAAGACTTTCTACTTTTACCTCATTTGGAATGAGGAAAAAATTATTTTGATTTCAAAAATCTTGAAAATTCATACAAATGACTTCATAGAGGAATTATTGCGCTATTATTTGTAGTATTTCGAAATCTAAAATTAGTCCTTAAGGTAATTTTCTTCCAAAAATAGATCATTGAGGTAAATCTCGTGCATTACTCGAAACCAAATTTTTTAATACAATTCATATTTATAGGTAAAAATCAAATTGGACCACATAATTTTTAATTTATTTTTTTAGGCCCCATAAGAAGTTTTAAAATACATCATTCTTTGTCCTCCATACAATTTGACCAAAAAGTGATGTGGATTGACCGAAATCTCCCTACAAAAAAATTGGAAACAAAATTAAAAAATAAATAAATCTAAAAATAAAATAAAATTTCTATATTTTTATTTAGAAAAATATTACTTTTATTTACATATTTTTTTATTTTGTATTAGAGGTACATTTCAGTTGATGTCTTTAAAAACTTATGAGAAGTAAAAATATAAATTAAAAGTTATAAGCTTCAATCGAGGTCATGCCACTTGCAACAAATGGCTGATATGATTAATTGAGTTCATGTCACTTGCGACAAATGGCTGACATGTTTCCATAAGTAAAAACTAAACTCGTTATAGTGACACCTATATAAAAAATTTTAAAAAAAAATCTTAAAAGAAAAATGAAGAAAGAAAAAATCAAAGTTAAAAAGAGGGCAAAGATATAGAATGAAAATATACGAAACGAAAAGGTTTTGAAATGAACCTAAATTCAAAAAAGAAATACATAAAAATATAACCTATCAAAAATAATTCTTGAAGAAAAAAGAAAACTAAAAATGTCAAAATAGAAACAAAAAAATACATCAAGATATTTATTAAAAAATGGTTCTCCTCACTAGGGTTGTTCATCGGCGGTGGCAGGGCGGTTATGACCTCCACCTGCACCGGCACCGCCTAGGGCGGTTTCTCGAAAGCCCTAACCGCCCCCTGTTATACTGGTGTCGAAGGCGGTTAACCGGTAAGTGTGTGAGAGAGTGAGAGAGAGAGGGAGAGAGAGAAAAATGTGAGGAGGCCTGGAGCTAGGAGAGAGAGAGAGAGACTAAGAGAGGTGAGAGCGTTAGAGAGAGATGTGGGAGAGAGAGAGGAACGTGAGGAGGAGAGAGAGAGAGAAATGTAAGGAGGAGAGAGAGAGGTGCGGGAGTGAGGGAGGGAGAGAAAAATACCTAAATGAAAAGTTTACAAATTACCTAAATGGTTTAAAAATCTTCTAGAATACTATTGTCCAACTATCTCATATCTTTCTAAATCAATTACAAAATAAAAGGTGCAGATTTCTAAATTCATTATGATCCGTTACAAAATAAAATTCCCTTAATGAGTTACTAAATATATTATGATCAATTATGAAATTAAAACCTTGTTAAAGTAGATGAAATAAAATTCTCATTAATGGGTTTCCAAATACATCAATTACACATAAAAAGTCCATTAATAATTTTTCAAATAATCAATTACGAAGTGAAATATCTATTAATTAATGAGTTGGATATATATTCAAAGAAACCATCAATAATATTAATGGGCATTTTAAAATTATCCTTCAATATGAGAGATATATAGTTTTCAATCCAAAATTGATTTTGTTTCAATTTGAATTTGAATTCTCCAGCTCGCTCTTTAAATTAGAAAATTATTAATTTGTTAGGAATCTGGAGTAATAAATGATAAGGAGAGAATTTTTAAGAATTGCTTATTTTTCTATTCTCTTCACTCTCTCTCTCTCTCACTACCCATCACCTCTTTCTCTCTCACACACATGGCTTTTATTTTATTTTTAAAATATGGTGGTGGCCACCACCATTTTTACTACTAATTGGTGAAAATGGCAATCAACCCCGCCCCCACTACTAAGCGGGGAACGGTGACCAATGGTGGTGCCGATTAACAGGCACATTGCCGGTACCAGTGAACAAATCTACTCCTCACACGGATAGGGTCAATGGCGAGCTGGTGAGAGAGACATCCAAGCCACCAGACTCAGCATAAGTAGCGAGTGGTGATGAAAGGCCCCAACCCACGACCCAGTCTGGGTTGCGCTTTGGTGGCTGGCTAAGGTGGGTATCCCACCTTTACGGCTCTCCCCTTC
The DNA here is from genome assembly GCA_963930655.1 of Myrica gale. Classification (NCBI taxonomy): domain Eukaryota; kingdom Viridiplantae; phylum Streptophyta; class Magnoliopsida; order Fagales; family Myricaceae; genus Myrica; species Myrica gale. The sequence goes on along the minus strand of OZ005610.1, from coordinate 15,122,953 downwards.
CAAGTTCCAACAGTGAGAGGAGGTGAGCAAAGTATCTCGGGTCCCTCCCTCAGCCTGCACCTAAAAGAGCTTAAGATGTTATTGAGAGAGAGAGTTTTAGAGAGAGAAACTCTCATCGTGAAAATGATGTTCTCTTTATCAAATGAAATTCTGAGCTATTTTATAATAGCTTGCTTAGAGCTTTAACTGTGCTTCAGCGTGAGATCTTTAGGACCTCAAATCTTGGCCGTAAGATCATCCTGAATTAACTTTCTTATATTCTGTAATCCGAATTTATGGTCTTCTACAATTAACCCCCGAGATAATGAGATTTTTTTTGTGAAATTTCTTTTACTAACAATTATACATCTATTTATCCTTACACCATACTATATTCGACATGAGCTAATATGACTGGAATAATAATTAAGTCTCTAGCTCATGCAATTAATTCTCTCATATTCTCAATTCTCAGTCAGTATCCAATTATACTCCCAAAAAATTTCAAAAATAATTTTCTCAAATAAATATATATTTACTTTATATATCTATATATATATATATATATATAATAGTGAAAATATATATATACAACAGTGAAAATATTTTTTCACAAAATCTCGTTGTGCAACGTTTTTATTTAAGTTTAACAATATACAAACATTAATGAATATACTGCCTCAACAAGAGACTAGTGAATTCTATATTGAGCAATTATACAAATTCACTTACTATGCACAAGGTTCAACATTATCTGGAATATTTGATGTGCGAAGATCATCACCAAATGACTCAATCAAAGCATAAGCACACAACAATCAAATATGCATAACTCTCTCATGTCTATGAGCAACATAAACTAATTGTGCTTAATATCATTATCTACATCAGTGATCGTTTCCAAAAGGTATTCATATTTGATCCGGTTCAATACATGTACTCTTACAGTGTACCCACTCGTCTGCTTAAGGTCACCACATTATTGACGAAGTCTATCATTCTATCTTATAGAGACATAACGAGTATAGATCTATTTATACATAATTATGTATTTCAGGTCTAGAACAAAATGAGTTAACAAATTTCCGAAAAATCATACTATCCGCCTCCGATTCATTAATCATCGGTTTGACTTTTCTACAATGTAGCTCAACAATATGATATCTTATGTCATTACATGTACCCAAAATAATATATACAAGATATTATTCAATAACAATAATTATCTCATAATTATTCCAAATGATTGGTTTTGAGGACATACATCTAACAACACGTGGATCGGTTTTATAAAAAAATAAAATAAATTTTTTTAATTTGGTTATGTATAGTTTTATTTTTTAAGTTTCTCATTTCGTGTTTTTACTTTATTTTCTGTTTCTTTTTTATTTTTTTGTGCTTTAATTCTATTATAGTTTTATTTATATATGTGGAATTTGTAGTGACGCGCTAGTTTTAAATTTTATTTTTGGACTCTTGTTAACTATTTGTTACAAGTGGCATGGCCTTTGTTAACCACAACAAAATTTTCTCTTGAAATAGAGGGACCCAACTAAAATAATGCTACGGATTTACTTCAGGAACAGTTTAGGACGAAAATTATTATAAGGACTGATTTGAAATCTGGACATATGAAACGAAGTAATTAAGCCTATTATTTAATTTGTGGAGGAAAATCTCTTCGTGAATGCAAGCAAACTCAAAATTGTAAATGATTGTAGTGCGACATTTTGTCTCTTATGTGTTTTTTTTTTCTTCTAAACAAATAGTAGAAGAAGGCGACTAGAGATATAACTCTATCTGGATCAGATGTAACGGAAGGAAGAACTCTTCACGAATGCAAGCAAAAATATGTTCAATAATTTTTCCCAAAATCGTAAATGATTTGAGTATTTTTTTTTCTTCTTAATAAAAAAGGAAATTAAAAATTTAGTCACTGGGTTTTAGTACCGGTGACAAAATGATCACTGAACTTATTTTTTTTTACTTTTTGGTCACTGAGAATAAGTAGTGGTGACTTTTCACTCTATCCGTCAAACCTCCGTTAATTTTTAACGGAATATAAAGTTGTCGACCGCTACATGAAGAGGTCGACCGCTACATGAAGAGATCGACCACTACATGAAGAGGTCGACCGCTTCATATTCCGTTAAAAATTAACGGAGATTTGACGGATGGAGTGAAAAGTCACAACTACGTAATCTCAATGACTAAAAAGTAAAAAAATAAGTTCAGTGACCATTTTGTTACCGGTACTAAAATTTAGTGACCAAATTGCAAAAATCCCTAAAAAAAAGGATAACCCTACTTAGGAGTAACTATAGTAACCTCTATAGGTCAAGGAGTCGTTTAGGCAAGGCCTATAATGGATTTTGTAATGACGTAGGGGATAGCATGCGCTCTCGCAAGAATTGAATTATACCATGACCTTAAAGGTTTAAACCTTGAACATCAAAGCCACATGTGCTCTTGCCACTGGGTTACCATCGTCTCTGGTTACATATGAGTTTTCTTAATAGAGTTTCAGCAATTAAATTTTTAGGTGTAAAAAAATTATGTAAGCAATAAAATATCTGATAACAGCTATAATTAGCAAGAAATTAAACTTTCTTCGAAAAGAGGAAAAAAAGGAAAGTTCTTTTCATTGTACCGAGCTGGTTAGTGAGTGTGAAGGCGCAAGCATCACACTCGGACATAAAACGATTGGAAAAAAAAAGGTCATGCGCATGTTACACAAAACCCTCCTTATAAGATATTCCCGCCACATTTGCACGATTTCAACGGCCTGTCTCAATTCTATGATTAACAGTTACCTTGACAAAAAATGCTTAAATGAGGCACGTAAACTGTTCGATGAGAACCCCTCGTCTCGAAACGTCGTCACGTGGAACACAATGATTGGCGGATATGTAAAGAACCACCAAATGCAACATGCGGAGGACTTGTTCGATCAAATGCCCGTGAAAGATTTGGTTTCGTGGAATACAATGTTATCGGGTTTGCAGAGGACCAGAAACGCAGAAGGTGCGTATATATGCCTTCTGAAAATGGGAAGAGTTGGCTTGAGACCCAATGAGTACACCATGTCGATAGTGATCACTGCAGTTTTGGATTCAGTGTTTAATGTCTTGGTCTCACAGATTCATGCTCTTGCCGTCTGTTTGGCTCTTAATATGAGCGTGTTTGTTGGGTCAGCGTTGATTAGAGGGTATGCAAATCTGGGGGATCAGGTGGGTTTACAGAGAGTGTTTGATGAGATCTCAGTGAAGGATGTTACATCGTGGAATGCCTTGGTTTCTGGTTATATGGAGTTGGGTAGCGTGGTTGAGGCTCAGAGGGTCTTTGACAGGATGCCAGAGAGGAATGTAGTTTCTTGGACTAGCTTGGTAAATGGGTATATTTGCAATCAAAGAATAAACAAAGCTCGGTCTGTTTTTAATAAAATGAGCGAAAGGAATGTGGTTTCATGGACGGTAATGATAAGTGGGTATGTGCAAAATCAGAATTTTATGGACGCATTAAACATTTTTATTTGGATGTTGAGATCAGGGAATCGGCCTAATCATTTTACGTTTTCAAGTGTGTTAGATGCATGTGCTGGGTATTCTTCTCTTCTCTTGGGACAGCAAGTTCATTCGAGCATCTTAAAGTCTAATATACCAGGTGATATTATCTTGTCATCCTCTCTTGTTGATATGTATGCAAAATGTGGAGACATTGAAGCAGCATTGAGCATTTTTGAGTCCATACCAAAGAAGAATTTGGTTTCATGGAATTCAATAATAGGGGGTTATGCCAGGCATGGATTAGCAACAAGAGCACTGGAGGAGTACGAAAGAATGATACAGGGTGTTCTTAGGCCTGATGAAGTTACCTTTGTCAATGTCTTAACAGCATGTGGCCATGGAGGATTGATTGAAGAAGGTGAAAAGTACTTCTACTCCATGGTTGAGCACAAAGTAAAAGCAGGAATGGAGCATTATGCTTGCATGGTAGACCTCTATGGGAGAGCAGGAAAACTGGAGAAAGCAGAGGAACTGATCAAAGGGATGCCTTTTGAGCCTGATGTTGTTGTGTGGGGTGCATTGCTTGGTGCATGTGGCTTGCATTCAAGTTTGGAACTTGGTCAGATTGCTGCAGAGGGAATTTGGAAATTGAAAAACGATCATCCTGCAGTATATTCAATGCTTTCAAAGATTCATGGTGAAAAGGGGGCATGGGGCCGTGTAACTGAGTTGAGGGAAATGATGAAGGAGAGGCGTGTCAGAAAACAAAAGGCAGGTAGTTGGGTTGAATCCCCTTGGGGTTTCAGATGAATAATATGACAGCAAGCCTTCTGATAAAAACTTTGTGGCAACTTAATATTCAAGCAAAGATGTTTCCGTGCTACAAGATCTTTTGAACGATGTCTTCTACTCTTTCTTAATGAGAAATGGAGGTCATGGGGCCGTGTAACTGAGTTGAGGGAAATGATGAAGGAGAGGCGTGTCAGAAAACAAAAGGCAGGTAGTTGGGTTGAATCCCCTTGGGGTTTCAGATGAATAATATGACAGCAAGCCTTCTGATAAAAACTTTTTGGCCAACTTAATATTCAAGCAAAGATGTTTCCGTGCTACAAGATCTTTTGAACGATGTCTTCTACTCTATCTTAATGAGAAATGGAGGTCACAATGACGAAGGATTTTGTGAATTGTCCTCAAAATCAAGTGGCAAGGTATGTCACTTGAAACATAGGCATATTCATTCATCCAGTGGCTCCATGACATCCTGACCGCAAAGGTGGTTGATGTTCCTATGACATCTCCTACGGCAGAAACCAAGGATCTGAAGAAAGATCGAGATAATTCGGCACAGGCAGAAGTATCCAAAATGATGGATGAAGCGAGCCCTTTTTATTGGTTTCAGACGTACACGTACGAACTGGAAACCTAACTATGATAAAGTTTGGTAAAGAAGCTCTAATTTGCGGTCAGGCACAGGCACAGGCAGAAGGATGCAAAATAATGAATAAGACAACCTTCTTTACTTGTTCCACACATGCACATGCTGTCGAGCACTGGAAACCTATCAATCATAATGTGGCCCTAATGGAAGTAAAATGAATGGCTATTATCTCTGCTTAGAAGAAAAAAAGAATGAAAAATTGTAAAAATCACATCCCTGTGTTTTATGCCATTTTAAAATTAAGACTCGTGTTTTAAAACTTTTTTATTTTTGGACCGGTGGTTCTTCCATTTGTGGATTCAAGGCTTTACATGTTTTACCGTCTATTTGATTATGGAAATTTCATACATAAACGTATTTTAATATGACATCGCAATCATAGATCATATGTACATGATCAAGTGAATCTTATCCGTTCAAATTTAAAACTTTGGAATTGAGGAAGCCATCGAATAATTTAGGTGAATTTGAAAGTGATTTAACTTTAAAAAGAAAATTAAAAATAATTAAAAATCAATAGCAGGCTATTCGGCCGCCCACCTCGCACAGGGGCGATCTGCCCCCTGCAAAAATTAAAAATTAATTTTTATTTTTTAATTTCACTTTTCAATTTATTATTTTTTTATACAACAAATTTTTCAAATGTTTTCCAATTATTTTATTTTTATTTATCTACAAAAAAAATATACTGACCTAAATAAATTTTGTTTAAAAAACTGTCAGATACAACATATGCATCTGACGTCTTTATAAAATGTCACATGATTTTTCCATCCTTAAATAGACACAAAATCAAGTAGAACCTTGAATGCCAGAGAGAGAATCTCATGTCCTAAAATAAAAAAATTTAAAACACAAAAACCTCAATTCAAAAATAGTATAAAGCAAAGGTAACTAGTTTACAATTTTCCCAAAAAAGAACTAAGTCTACTATCTCTTTCCCCGAATACCCGACCCTAGTGTATTAGTGTATAATTGGTATTTTGGTCAGGCAAATGCCGAGAGCATCATGAATATTCCTTGGTCAGACTTGGTTACATCTGCAAATTGCAACCGGTCGACCTATTGTTAGTATGACTGGATTGTACGAGTCGGGATTTCACCAATTCAAAATTTTCAATTTTAGTTATATTTCATCTGCAGCTCCATCTTGAGCTTTAGGTAATTGTTTTGCTCCATCTATTGCGCATTGCTGTACCAAAAAGAATGTTTTTGCACCCACTATTTATTTAGAGAAAAGATGCAAAACCCCTTTGCCGCTTACAAATGGCGTAAAGTGATGTTTTTGCCAGGTAGCAGATGGCTGATCTCCGGCAGAAGATACTGGATAAATCTAATAAGATTCTTCTAAAAAACCAACAATGACAATCGTGGAGGCCGCAGCTAGGAAGGACCCAGAAATCTCTCTCGAGAGAGAGAGAGAGAGGTTCTAGTACATTCATATAATCGTATCACATTCATTTCCTATTTTTCTGAAAATGTTCCATCACCTTCTTGAAAGTCGGCTAGCAACGAAACCACCCAATCCAAAATTAATGGAGATAAGAGGATACAACGCAAAAATATACCTCACTACAACTACCCATGAGGTAATGGTACAGAAACTTTGTCAAATTTCAACTACTTTACCACTGACGAAGTGGCCCCGTTGAGAGCTACTTGGCAGCTATATGATTTTTAAAAATCCAGCTCTCAAAATATGGCCTACCCTTGTCTCCGGAGAAGAAACGTAGTAGTCGAAAGATATGGACAGTGAATCTCATTTTCTGTTCTTGCTCTCCTCCCTGTCCTTTTCCCGCTTCTTGTAAAGCTTCTCAAGAACGCGTTTCGCCTCACACTGAGGGAAGTTCGTCAGATCATAATAATGTGGTGCTACATCAATTAACCTGTACCACAAATGTTTGCCGGTTAGTGTTGACCATACATATCTTCAATGCTAGAAAGAGGGGATTAAGGAAATAGAGACTATTGCGCAATACTACATCAGAAATACAATCATAGTAATTGCTCAAGAAACAAGGCAGCCAAAAGTTGAACTTCAGTCATCAGTTTCATTTAGGTGAACAACCAGTTTTACACAGCTAGTTTAAGAGACGAGACAAAAGAAATTTATCCTACATGTCCCATTGTCTATGCCAAGCTATCCTAATCTAAAAAAAAGCCTAAAAAATAAAGCCTAGGATTATTGACAAATTAATTAACAAAGAAAAAAAATGAACTTCACTTATGCAGGCAACACCCACCCATTGCGGCTAAAGATTAATCCCCCCACTAATGGTGTTGTGTAATAGTGCCAACCCCCCTGTCCATGCCGGGTGGGCGACCCAATATTCTCAGACAACTACTGAAAAATAAATAACACGACTTGAAACTAACCATTCACCACGAATGTCTGTCACTGTGCGAATGAAATTCCTGCTTGTCAGGACATATTCATTATAAATTACCCACTCTGGCTTGTGATCCAAGCAATTCGATGGATGCAAGTGCACCACCTGCAAGACAGATTATGCAAGGGATCTCTTAATCTCATTCTTAATTGCAAAAGCGCTAACATAAAAACCTAGATACAGCATATTTTAAAATTGGTAACAAAAATGACCTAAAATGGGAGAATAAAAGAAATCATTTTACATACTTGGTTGTCTTTCACTGTCAAGTAGTGTCCAGTACGTTCCAAGTGAGCTACCTGCATGAAGTACCCTGCTAGCATAGCCTTCCTTATGTTGATGTAGTAGTCACGGCTATTGAAATCAGTGCTGCACAACTTGAGGTTGAACCTGGCCATGATGCGCACTAGCTGTTGTCTAACGTTATCAGCAGCCTTCAAGGCTCTATGATTGACAAAGTTCTCGTAGCACCAAGAGGGATCTTCATCTGTAACACATTTACAAAGAAGATTTGCAATGAAAGTAAGTTGGAATCCTAAAGGCTAAAACTAAAAGATAAAAGTTAAGCATAAAAAAGAATGGACAGAATTAACCACTTACTATTTTGCTTGTAAGCATGGTATACATTCAAGAGGGTAAGATGATCTCCATCAATGTGCCCAAACCTAGCTTTCGCTTCATCAGCAGCTTTTTGAGCCTCCCTAGGCCGGACAAAGCAATTGGGTACTAAAGAAAGAAATTGGTTATCACAGAGGAGGCCCACGGAGGTCAGCAGATGCATAGAGGCGCGAGACCATGTGCTTCATGAGAGAATACTGAGAAACTGCAACTATCTGCATCAGCACTTACTTAGAAATCCTATGGTGCATGCCAACCGGGGGCATGGAACCCAGAGAAGACAGTTGCTGATGACAACCTAATTTGACACAGTATTCCAACTGCGTGCACATGTACTTTTGCATGTGGGCAGGAAGAATACACCATATGCACAGAAATATGCTGTGCATATGCCAGACCAATGGCAATGCATCCCATAAAGATGCAGCCCAACACAACTTTCTATATAGCTGAAACAGGACTCAAGACAGAACAAAAGGAATATGCAAGACAGAAAATATACCTGAAAGCATGGCAGAGATAGAAAGAATTTCATTTGAACAATTGAATTCGGGGCTAACAACGAGCATCTTTGACATCTGAGGATCTAATGGGAATTCACTCATAATTTCCCCCAGCTTTGTCAAATTCCCATCATCATCTAATGCACCCAAGTAATTCAGAACCTCTAATGCCCGCATCAATGTCTCTGGAGCAGGGGGATCCATAAAATCAAAATGCACCAGATCATCTATCCCCAGTTTCTTCAAGGTAAGAACAGTATTTGCAAGGTTTGATCTCAATATTTCTGGATATGTCTGAGGCTGAAGATCATTATGGAAACTTCTCTCTGTATAAAGTCTAAAGCATTTCCCAGGCTGAGTTCTTCCAGCACGTCCTGATCTCTGGTGTGCACTGGCCTTAGAAATTGGTGACACCAACAGGGATTCAACACGCACTCGGGGGTTATAAACTTTTTGTTTTGCAAATCCAGGGTCAATAACATAAACTATACCATCTATCGTCAAAGAAGTTTCAGCGATGTTGGTTGACACCACAATCTTCCTTCCAGGAGGACCATCGTCTCTTACCGGAGGGGGAGCTGGTTCAAAGATCTTCTGCTGCATGGCTGGGGGAAGTGTAGAATACAGAGGCACTGCTTTCACAGGTCCCACCTGGTCACCCAGATTTGCAACCTCTTTTGCTATTTTTCGGCATGCATCTTCTATCTCCTCCTCACCAGTGAGGAACACGAGTATATCCCCAAGGGGTTCACACATGTGAATTTGCACAACTGTCCGAATTGCCGCCTCAAGATAGTCCCTTTCAGGGTCTTGGGTGTAGAAGATCTCCACTGGATGGAGCCTTCCAGGAACTTTCATAAGCGGTGCACCAAAAAAATAACCCTGAAACTTTTCAGCCTCAAGAGTTGCACTCATCACGACCAACTTCAGGTCAGGTCTATTTTTCAACACTTCTTTCAGAAGCCCAAAGAGGACATCGGTTGCCAATGTTCTTTCATGGGCCTCATCAAGAATTATGACTTTGTAGCGTTCCAAAAGAGGATCTGTCATTGCTTCTCTTAAAAGCATACCATCTGTTAGGTACCTACCACATAAAACACAACAAATAGAAGTTATAAGTAAGCTCTCACCTTACGTCCAGGCACCTTTCTCCTTCCCTTCCCCAACTCCGCCCCCCCCCCCCCCAAAAAAAAAAGAAAAGGAAAAGGAAAGAAGCAAACTAGTAAAACTGAAGGAAAAGCTACTTACTTCAAAACGGTTCTTGCACTACTGCAGTCTTCAAAACGGATACTGTAACCAACCTCTTCCCCAATGGTTACATCCATCTCCTCAGCAACACGTCGAGAAACAGACATTGCAGCCACCCTTCGAGGCTGGGTGCATGCAATCATCATCTTCCTCCGTTTATCTGGAGTTTCAATGTCAACAGCTTCCAGAACGAATTGTGGGATCTGCAGAACAGGGATATGCCCTTAGTTAAAATCCACTTCAATATGAAAGAGAATCCCCTAGGCTCTAGATCCAATACATGTAAACCACTTATCTTTGTTCACATACATATCAACAGGAACATATGCGGCCCACAAGACCACCCCACATCACTAAGCTTCCCAACTCAACTCAGCACTCCAAGTTATTTATCGTCATAAACCCAAAAGCCATATGAGCACACACGAGAATATAAAACTGCCAAAAGCTACCAAAGAAAAGCAACTTACCAACAACAGATGAGGAAATAAGGGGCATAACAACGATAGAAAGCCTTACCACTCAGGTTGGCTAGGCCCAAGACATGGAAAACAATATAAGAACTAAATTTACGACGTTTGGATTCCATTATCACGTTAAGGATCCACAATAAAGCTCACTTGGGTTGCCTAAAAATGTACGGGAAGAAAAATCACCACAAAGCTCATTTTTAGTTGCCTAAAAGATTATTGCTTAGTTGCTTTCACATTCCATTTAGGAGACATCAATTGAATCCAATGCAAATTACCTGTAAAGATTCCAATTTTACAAACAAACAAAACCTAATCAAGTAATCAACAAGCTATCAAAGTGCTTAGAAAAAAAAAAACAATCTATCAAAGTCATTATTTTTCTGTATACAATCTCAGCAACCACATGACCTAAAATATCAACCAAGCATTCCTTTCGATATTTCGAAACTAACCTGAGTGGTTTTGCCACTACCAGTCTCACCGACGAGGATAAGAGTCTGGTTAGCCTTGAGGACCTGCAAGAATTCCTCTTTCTGGTGCCACACAGGCAAGCTCCTCCTCTTCTCCAATATCTCGAAGTACCTCTGCGAGTACGGCCTCCCAGTCCACCTATTGATCCCACCATTGTTGCTGCTGCTGTTAATCGCCGTCACACCGCCGTTCGATTTCGTGATCTTCGAAACCGACGTCTCTTCCACCACGTCGAACAAGCTCACCTTCCTCTTCCTTTCCGAACCCATGAGACACCCAACCCCAACCCCAACCCTAATTCTAACCGCACCGAACCCGCGAAAAGTCGGGACCTCAGGATCCCAGTTTAAAATCAGATAGGATCCGATTCCGATTCGCAGCAAAACAAAAGCCCTAGAAAAAGTAATTTGACTGATTGAAAGACAGACAGATTAATAAAAAAGAGGATGCTAGGGCACGTCCTGAACTGTATTTATGACAAGAAGTGGGAGAGGGGGAGCTGAATCAGGGAGCTTTTCAGTATTATAGATGAGTCCCTGTTTTTACTCTATTTTAATTCCTTACATTAATCTATGCAATAAAAGTCCGGATCCCACAAGGGCCCATACTCCCTACGGGCCGCATTATTTTGCGTTTGGAGCTCATTCCCAGATTACGATCCACTTTTTAGAGTCTCTATTGGGTTGTTTGGAATGGAGGCCCAACAGTTGAGTTTAGGGGAGAGTGGGCTGCAAACTACTTTGGCTAATGAAGCCCTTAGTCCATTGGACATAGGCATTATACATTATACATAACCACGGGCAGTGCAAACTTAATTAGAAGTAAATTAACATCCAATAAAGGCTCTTAATGATTTAATTTGAAGGAAATATTTTCAATGCCCGTGGTGTTTGAGTTTTAAAATAGCTAAATTACTTCGTCAGTCCATGGGGTTCGCCCAATTTTCATATTGGTCTCTAAGTTCCTAGGGGACCCCTGGGATTTGGTCCTTCCGTCAGAGAGGGCACCAGAAGTTGCCGACGTGGCTAACTGCATCCACGTCAGACCCACTTACCCATACACGTGTTAGCAGTTGTCATCTCATTAAAAACTAAAATTTAGAAATTAATAATATACAACATTAATCCACCTGTAAAGTTGACTCGATTGCCCACGAAAGACCAAATCCAAAATCGTCCAAATGACTTAACGAAACTTCCCGAACCCAAAATTCCCAAATCACTTAACCCAAACTGCGAACAAAAAATTCCCAAATTTCCAACCCTAGGTTGCGAACCTAAAAGAACCCTAAGTGACGAACAATCTGTGTGTCAGCGTGGGAAGCTTCTAAAATGAAGAAAGGCATGAGAAGATTCGGTAAACAACGAAGAGAGATACTTTAGTGCGTTGGAAGCTTCTGCGACAAAGGTACTTCTTGTTTGTTTCTTAACACTTGTATTTTTTGTCTATTTTTCTCAACCTATTTTATGAAATCTTATATGGCGTTTGAAAATAAAATTTTGTCAATTTTTTTTCAAAATTTTGTTTGTTGGTGCTAAAATAGAGGTGTTATTGGAGTTGGTGAAAAGTCATAAAATTTTGAAGTGTGTTTGGATAATAATAATTGATGATTGTTATTTTGGGATGTTTATAATGGAGGTGGTGTTTTTTTCAAAATTAGAAAAGAAAAAACAATCTGGGCGTGCAATAGTGGTGTGTCCATGTACTGAAAATTTTCATTCTTTCTGTAACAAACTATGTCACACCCCAAACGCTAGCTCGAAGGGGACTAATGACAGCCGCGAGCATTCTCAACGACGAACACTCCAGCGCACTTACAAGAATGTTGCAACGGAATTTTTTTTAAAACATCAACTATGACTAATTAAGAAATCATGAATTGCTAAAAATTTATCTCCTCATATGCAAACTGATATGCAGATCCTCAATCGTTCTACTGAAGTGCTCGAATATGTAATTAAATATACGTAAAATAAAAACGTATAACTACATCAAATAACACACAAAGAAAGAGAAACATTTGGAAATATAAGCTTCAGGTTATAACTACATTATGATCCCAAATTATAAGTTGTTTAATAGTCTTAAGTCTCGTAACCTAAACAGACCACAACCACATCATAATGGAAGTTCGGATAAGCTCTTTCAAAACATAGGATCTACATGGATTGCAAATTAGAGGAAGGCACCCTCGTTAGCCCCCTCCTCAGGTTCCAGATCCTCCTCATGAGTTCCCTCACCTGGAACATCATCTGGAATGATACAATTGATAACTATTAGTCGAATGACTCAGTAAGGGACATGCATGACATGATCATCAATGACAAGTATATATACACATGCCAATGGTAAAATTTGATGTATGTTTATGTATACGACTCTTGTACATGCACTTTGCTTCAAAATTCCTTTGTCCTTATCTGAGTTGCTACTCTCGCTCCATTTACCCCTGAAGTCAGGGTTGTACGTTCCCTTCGGAACTGTTCCTCTTTCCCTTGGGAACATGTCATTTGGTCGAGCTAACCTTAAGGTGGCCCCAGGCCTAATGGCTAGACACGATCCTTAGAGGTCCACACCTTCTCGCATTCGTCCTTCAGTGTGGTTGCACATACCTCGAGGACTACCAATCTTTCTCGCATTCATCCTTCGGAGTGGATGCACCAATCATACTTAGGTACGGTACCGATCATCCTATTTAGCTCCATAACATATCATAACATAAAATCATACTTTCATGTGCATAAAATTTACATTTCTTCCTTTCGAGAAAATCAATGCAAATGCCCATGACGTGCTTGATGACAAATATTCATGTTGTGTATCATTCTAGTTTTCGGAAAATATAATTTTTTTTCCACTTACCTTTGTCCACTCGAGCTTATGGTGGTGTCTTGCCTGCAAATGAGTCATATTAATGTTGTCACTCAAATGACTAAGAGATATACTTGATGCAGCAAATCATCATGTATTTCAAAATAAACATTTCATAGTAATTCACACATTTTTCTTTACTAACTAGTAATGGTTCTACAATGTAAGACTTTATCTTAATGTTTCTGAATCTATTAAACTTGGATGCCAAAATGATCCCTACACTCCATGTTGTAACAAATTAAAATTTCAGGTAATTTGGAGCTTGTTTGTCACTCGAATAATTTACCCAAAAATGCAAGTTGTTTGGGCGTCGAAGCTGGTAGCTTAGATGTCTCCAGCTAGGGGTGTTCATTTGCACCGGCGGTTACCGTTTTAACCACTACCTCTACCGGTAACATTACCGGTAAGGGCGATTATTGTACCTTAGCGGTGCGGTGACGATGTCAAATATGTGATTCCATCAATTGCGGTGACGGTGACGGTTTTCGCCAAACCGTCACATACACTACCGTTAACCACCTTAGTTGAGACTTGAGATGATTATTGATTATGTGACATACTTTTGTTGGGCTTTTGTTAGAATATGTTAGTTGGTTTATGTCACATTGTTGGACACTTTTATTAGACTTTAGTCTTTATGTTTGAATATGATATTATGTTATACTTTTGGACAACTTTATATTTATTATGATTGTTAATGATTATGATATTATATTTGAATATGTTATGATATTTGTCCATTTGATATGATTATTGATTATGATATTATGTTGGAAATTTAAACAGCCTAAAACAGTAAAAAAAATGAAAAAGCTCATTTTTTTTGCACAACGGTTATACGGTTTAAGCGGTTATTGTATAACCGTTACCGTTAATACCGTCACCGGTAAGGGCGGTTATTGTGTCTTAGCGGTGCGGTGTCGGTGTCAAATATGTGATTCCGTCAATTGCGGTGACGGTTTTCGCCAAACCGTCACCTACACTACCGTTAATCACCCCTATCTCCAGCTTCAAAGTTTTCATAACTTCAAAAACATGGCTCCAAAGTACATGAAATTACTTTCAAACTTCTCTGCTTTCGTAGTTCAAACTTGAAGATAAAAATCATAAAAATCGGAACTACTTTACATTTTCAAAAACACTTCATATGAGATGAAAATCCTAGAGCAACAATGTTGCTGCCTCCAGCTCAGCCTTCCATTTTCAAACACCATAACTTATTCATTACACCTCTAAATCTCACGAAATTTACCTTAAAATGTTCTTCTTTCATGAACTTAAAATTCAAGATTAGACTCATAAAAATCAGACTTAAATTGATCACTTAAAAATAAGTGGAACGAGCAAGAAATCTGGGATGCGCAAGGCTGCTGGCAGCTTGTTGTCTGAACTTTTTAAAAATCCATATCTTAATCAATATTAATCAGAATCACCTGAAGTATGGCTTAAAATCTTTGTATTTCATAGACCCATAACATAGAATTATCTTATAGATCTAAATAGTAAAGAAATCACATCAATACTTACTCCTAATTCGAGCTTTATGATCTACAGAAAATAATTATTTCTTAAGCATGCACTAGTTTGATTATTGGCTTTTTAATTTCAACACTTTATTGGTTATTCATCAAACAAACATCTAATTTATGTATCACCTTGTAGCACCCATAGGACACAAAATGCCTCATCCACACAACAAGTTTCAGCCTTCATCCACTTACGTAAACTCGATTCTTTGGAAAATTTTCCGCAGAATTATCTCAAAGCTCCAAACACTTTCTATACTAAATTCCCAACAACTAATGTCCTTGACCACTATCATTTTTACAGCTCTTAAAGCATTAATCGTAGCCTAATGTTTTCATCACAACCTCTCCATATGCAAACTACAATCCCATAAACAAATAGCAGCACAATCTGCGATAGATGCGGGGAAAAGAAATTCTGCAACAATATGTTATTTGCTAGTCTTAGGATATTTTCCATCCAACACATTCCACCTTCCGCATGTCCATTTGTCATTGGAAACTCATCCCTTGAGACTTGATTCACCAACAAAACTATCATGCATTTTAGCTAGGATGTGAACCTAA
The DNA here is from genome assembly GCA_963930655.1 of Myrica gale. Classification (NCBI taxonomy): domain Eukaryota; kingdom Viridiplantae; phylum Streptophyta; class Magnoliopsida; order Fagales; family Myricaceae; genus Myrica; species Myrica gale. The sequence goes on along the minus strand of OZ005610.1, from coordinate 15,107,360 downwards.
TATGTAAAGTCAAGAAAATAAGACATGCAAAGCTCGGACACTTGCTGTCAAGGCCGAACATCAACTCTTTGTAAATTCCCACCTAACAAAGTTTAAACATGTAATAGCACCATGATATTCAAGCCTAATCTACTACACTCTCCATTTCTTGGTCAAAATCAAGGTAGCACATAAGAAATATGTCCTCAAAATACAGATTTGCAGAGCCTTGCATGCAGCATCAAAACTGGAATTCCACAACCAAATAACAATACCAAACACATGCTCCAATCCTAGCATGAAACCAGATCCTACACACTGATCTATCATGCAAGCAAACTAAAATTTCAGCAACTAGTTTAACAAGTCTACTCTATAATTCTTAATTGTTTCCATCAATATAGATCAAACTTATCAAATGCTACAGGTTCTCAAACAAAAACAAATCCGACTTTAGCTCTTCACAATAGTTCACCTTATTTTTCAGCAACACGTTTGCTATGAAAATTCTGCACTTGCCATAACTATTTTAAGATCTACAGAAACCAACTCCATCTCGCATTCTATCAACGTTTCCATTTCATTTCCAGCAACAATACCGACACTTCTATGTAACCTTTCAGCTTTCCATATGAAGGTTTATACGTCACTCAAAACAAAGAGCATTTCACGCTTTCACGAACAAACATAAACAAAACAACAGGAATTCAACTCTTTTCTTGTCCACCAACAGCAACAATTTTGAGAATCAAATGAATGCCTTAACTTCACTCATTTTTCTTCCTTCAAGTAAGGTTGACAGTGCTAGAACTACAATTTCATTTTCGAGCAACCTCACTCATCTCTCCAACTCAATTGCACTTCAACCCCATTAAATATCAAAAGACAACACCCAAGGTCACAACAAGTGCATATCCGTCCATGCATGTGAATATCAAGTTTTAGATTCTGCCAACACCTCATAACAGAAGTTGTTCTCATAAAAATCTTCTACTTAAACAACTTCAAATCAATAACTTACAGCAATACAATGATTCTATCTTCACCAAGCCAATGTCAATGCATTATCTTTTCTTTTAAGCTTTCCATCAAACACTTATGGCACATCAATGTTTCTCTTGAAACCTTTACTCAAAATCTGACCGTGCATACCTATTGGTTCTTAAAGGTTCATCACTTGAAACTTGATTCTCTAATAAAACTAACATGCATTTCAGCCTAGAGGTGAATCTAATACATAAAGCCAAGAAGGCACTATATGCAAAGCTCAGTCACTCCCTGCCATAGCCGATCATCACAATAGTTTTCTACACCAAAACTAGAATTCTCTATGTTTACATTCTGTTATAAGCTTTCATCTATGACCCACTAACTTAGAACAAAATTTCTTCTCCTTCAATCACATCTCTAGAACAGCCAAGTCCAAGGTGCCAACTATCAACCTTCCAAAGACAACAAGCAAATCTGGAAAAAAATTATAGAACCGCGCGAGGATTAAACAACAACCGACCAAAATCTCCAAGCGTAATCTACTACACTTTTTCAATTTCGGATCTAAGCCCAGGTAGCACAAAGTTCATATCTCCTCCAACTAAAAATCTACAGAGCTCCGCATTCATTATCAAGTCAACACCTAATTAGCAACATCAAAGCAGATGCTCCAGCCGAATCTACCATAATAGCAATTTGCACTTAATAGTTTTCTTTTATTTTCATTTTCATCCAATAGTTTCGTTTGATAGTTCAATACTGTGTAAACCTTCCATGTCCTCTTATCTCCTTAAAAATCCCAAAATTTCTACTAACATCTGCTCCACTCTTAACATCCCACTAAATTTCCCACACTGATCATACAAAAAAATCAACTAGAATATTTCTCATTTCATAGCAAAACATTCAATGAAATTACCCACACTAATCGCACATGCAAATCAACTAGAATATTTCTCATTTTATAGCAAAACATTCAACGAAATTACCCACATGCAAATCAACTAGAATATTTCTCATTTCATAGCAAAAAATTCAATGAAATTACCCACACTAATCGCACATGCAAATCAACTAGAATATTTCTCATTTTATAGTAAAATTCATGGGTCCTTTAATTTCAGGTTAGAATTTTCAATTTCTCTTACCTCTAGATTCGATTGGTAATAGATTTTGATGGAAATGGACACCTAAAACAAGTCACCACGTTAGAAAAGGGAGGTGAAAACAGATAAGGAAAATGGCGTAAGAAGAAGGGCTCATGGGATAAATTTTCTCCCATGGCTGGAGGACTTCTAAAACCTACCTTTCTCTTCTTCTTTTTCTTTCTCTTCTTCCTTCTTTCTTCTTCTCCTTCTCTTCTCTTCCTTCTTCTTCCTCTTCTCTCTTCTCCTTCTTCTTCTCTGCAGCTTCAACATTTTCCTTCTCTTGTTTTCGTGTTCGTGAGTGACCAAATGGCTAGAGAGGGAAGTGGTGCAGTAAATAGAACAAAGACAGAAAAATGGCGAGGAAAAGACAACTCTATCCCCCCATCAGCCTTGTTCATCACGCCTATTCCTATTGGCCAAGCTTGGACGACAACTTCTCTTTTCCCCTTCTCTTTTCCACGTGATTCTCCTCCCATTTTTCTTTCACTTTTATATATATTTTTTTCTTCATTTGCCAATTTATAGAATTCATGTTTGACTCCCTTTTGTTTGGTTGTCAACACGTGAATTTGCTCTCATTCCCATTATCTCAAGCAAACATACACTTTTCAAAAATCAAAGCCTCTAACTCAAATTCTTCTGAATATGAAAATTCAGCACTATTAAAATTTGCAAACAAATATGACATGTTAATTATTAATGAAGATGCAATAAAAAATGCAATAGGAAGATCTCACCTTAGACATAATTTGAAATCAAGTCAACCATACATGTATTTTCTCAATAATTCAGGGGAGTGCAAAAACTTTAAGAGTCAAAAAGAAAAAATTGGCATCGAAGGGAACCTAAATTGGTTGATGCTACTAGTCTCTAAGTCGGAGTCTCACAAACTGCAAGTACTGCGTTTGTGTCAGTGCTGGCAGTTGTAGTCTGAACAGCAGTAGCATTTGGTCAGTTTTGCCCTCTATGAATGATGTACCAATTGCTGTAGACGTGCAATTCTGTAAATTTGTTTTGAAAAGGTTTTTTTTGTCGTTGGCAGCATGAGACCCACAGAGTTTATAAGGGATGAAAAGACCCTTGGCTTCAATTCAAAAAATTCAAAAGACTAAGGTTAAAGTGAACATTTCACATTCTTTTTTAAGGGACAAAACAGACCAAAAGTCTTGAACAGTTTATAAAATTATACACGTAAGTGTGTTTGAAAACCAAAAATTTTCAAACGGCCAAAATTTTAATAAAATTTCGGTTTGTCAAACATCATGTTAGTTATGTGATGTTTATTTAAAGTGAATAGTGATGTTGATTATTTTACACGAACAATGTGGATGAGATGAGTGGTCGGGGGTCCACTGTGTCTGAACTTCCCAAAGCAAGTGATCCATCTTTTGCCGGTGTTTTGTTTATGTTCATGTCCTTTTAGATGAATTTTAAATTTGGCTAGAGAAGAAAATGATCCCTCTTTTGTCTGGCTTTTGTTTCTATAATTGTCGTTAGATGAAGTTTGTTTATGGTTTGCTGATGTAATCGTCCCTGTGGTTTTGATATTCATGTTGTGAACAGTACTTAAGTCCTTGTGGTTTATTTTGTATAGATGGTGAAAATTTATGGTTTAATTACACCAAGGGTTCCTGTGGCATTTCGTTGTGACAAAATAGTCCCTCCGGTATCACTTTCTACAAATCAGTCCATGAGGTCACACATTTAGGTAAAATGTAGTTCGTTGTCACTCTTATCCCTTCCCCCCGATCTCCTCAGTTTTGCCCCAAATCATCCAACCCTAGCCTTTCCCCCAACAATCACGTTGAGCTTCCAATCCCCAGCTAGAGATCAAACCCCTCTCATAATCGTTGGAATCTCTATCTCCTTCAAAATCTTCGTTGAAAGTTCTTGTCGTATTTGACGTCCCATCACGACGGAGGAGGATCATGAAGGTCATTTTCTTCCAAATGGAATGATCTTTCAAAGCCACCAGTTTTCCAATACAATCTATGGGGGCATGTGTAAGAATATCTATGACGGACGAAAACTTGGGTCATTGATTCTTTGGTTGTCTTATGTACACCTCTGGAGCGGTGAGTCCTTCACTTTTTATACAATCACAGACGAATTGCTTAGTTGAAAGTGCATCTGTGTCTTTTCTATTGAATTTGGCTTGCTGATTTTTAGAATTTTGGTTGGCTGGTCTCTTATTTGTTGTGTGTTGGAAATGTTGAAATTTTCCTAGTACTGTTAACTCTGTTACTACATAGGTTGTTTGTGTATATAAGTTATCTGCCTTTTTATAAAGAAAAAGTTATCTTTAAAAGAGAATAAAAAAGAAAATTTAAACATAATAGGAAATTGTATTCTATCGGGGTTGGCTTGGTACAGTTATTGGTAAATGGTGGCTCAACTTCTATGTGAAGATACTTAAGTCCACGTGCAATGCCAATAGCAATCTCCATATTCATGGTCCAAGAAAGTTGGCATCCTTCTTCAAAGTGTAGGTGATGTACAGTGTTCCATTTGAAGCATATTCAAAAACTAGTATCCTTGTAAATGGAGTGCTCTCTCTGCAATAGCCAAGTAGTTTTCTTGTGTTCTCATGGTTTAATCTTTCCAAATCAGCTATTGCACTTCTGAATAGCAGTAAAAATTTCTTGCCAACATTTATTCCCACTTGCTGATTTCTTCCAGGGGATTATGATAGAAGATTTGCTATTGCACTTCTGAATAGCAATAAAAATAGTTAAAGTCTAAATGACAACCCAAGAGGAGGGTGAATTGGGTTTTACAAAAACTTGTCACTTTTTCGCTAAATAAGCAAATCTGAAAACTACCCCTCTTTAACAAATAATAATGTTGATCTAAAAGTGTCTAATGTTATGCCAAATATAAGCAATGAATGATAAAACATAAATCTCCACAAATATGAATAAGTACTAAAATGTAAGAGAGATAGAGTTAGAGAGATGACACCGTAGTTTTTAGGTGGTTCGGCCAAACACGTGCCTACGTCCACCCTCAAGGCAATTGACTTCCTTGGGCTTCTTCCACTATTCTCCAAATAGCGAATACACCTTAGCTTACCGGGTGCTAAGGAACCTTTACAAAGCATTTTGTGAGCTCACGCTTCAACTCTCACAAATCCTCACAACCTAGAGGATTTCTTCTACTCTTACAAGTAGGACCGAGTGTTTTCCCAACACTCAAAGGTTTTACAAATAATGGCTACAAAGAAGGCTCTCTAAGCCGAATGAGCAAATGAAGATCTCAATACATAAGGAATGACTCTCTAAGCCGAATATGCCAATAAAAAGCTCAAATCGTATGGAATGGCTCTCTAAGCCAAATTAGCAAGTATGAAGCTCAATAAAGGTAAGAAGATAAGATTCTTGAAGGAAACCTAATGTTTGGCTGGTGTGAGCACAAACTTCCTTGCTAGGTGTGGTTTTCCCTCTTCTTCAAATGACTTCTCTCTCTAGGAGTTAGGGCAAAGTGAGTTTGCAAGTGGGTTGTCCCTTCTTCAAGAAATCTCTCTCTTTGGAGGCTTGATCTTCGATGATGAGCAAGAGATGAGGATTTGACAATGAGAACTTCGTTCTTGAATGATTTAGCAAGTGAAATCTTTGGATTTTGGACTTTCTCTCTCTAGATGTGCAATATTGGTCGAGCTCTCTCTTCTCTCTCTCCATCTTCTTCTTTTTATAGCCCTAAGGTCTTCAACGGTCATTAAGGGTCTTCTTGTAATGTTAGAGAGCCGTTGGAGGTCATTTGAGACCATTTGAAGAAGTTTTGAAGTGATGACGACGTTTTCAGAAATTCTGCAAAATAACACAATGTGTCGACACATAGGTTGTATGTGCTGACACATTAAACTAGATCTGGAATTGGAGTCTAGGGTGCTAGTTCTATGTGTCGACACCATAATACAATGTGTCGACACCTCCAACACTTAGTCAAAAATCAACTTGAAACGTTTGAAAAGTGAAGTCTCGGGTGTTAGTTCAATGTGTCGACACCATGGTCCAATGTGTCGACACCTTCAACACTTAGTCAAAAAATCACTTTGAATCCTAGAAAATGCAAACTCTCGGGTAGTAGTGCAATGTGTCGACATCATGGTCCAATGTGTCGACACTTCCAACACTTAGTCTGAAAAATTTGTTCTTTGCCAGCAACACTCCAATTTTAACTTCAAAGCATCCAAACCATTCCAACACTTCTTTAAACACCTACAATATGAAAAATTGATCTTATCAACTTGTGTAATGGTGTTCAAGTGCACTTAGAAATATTTTAGAGAGATAACCTCAATCATTTTGAAATGTAGCTTGGAAATTGTGGATTGACAATGTAAAATCTAAAGTCTTCAAAGCACTTAGAATTTTTGTTATCATCAAAATCAATTATGGATTGTTTGCAAAACAACCTTGGGCTAACAAATAACAACCAGAAAGAGAGAAAACTATGTTGAATATAGAAGGAAGCTTAACAGATGAAATCAAATTATTTGTGTCTGTTATATCTCCTATGACATTTACTACGTTGTTTGTTAAAATGATGTTTGCTGCAGAGGGATTCATCATGGGGTTACTTTCAGTGGCTTGACCCCAGACATGTCCTTCCGGGGTAGAAATGTTGCTTCCTTTGATCAGGAGGATGAAGCTCGAAAGCGAAAGAGCAAGGAAAACCGCATGCTGAAATCTATGATTGCATCGTGGGTCTTACTTGCTACCTCTGTTTTGTATTGTTACTTGAGATGCTTAAGATGGACGGCAGGCAGAGCAACTGTTAGACCTCGAAAAAGCTTAACGAAAACTTTTAGTTGAAAATAGTATTGTAATTGGAAATGCGTTAAGAGAAGAAAAATTAGGCCTTTGGAAAATAATGGTATATTGACAATGTTAAATGTGTTGGTTTAGTTTTTTCGAAATTTAAAACTCTTGGGAGTAAAAAGAAAAGAAAACATAACAATACAAATGAAAATGAAATAAGATAAGAAGGAAGTTTGAAGTAGTAAATATACAATTTCATTATTGATCACAATTTTTCCCTTTTACAAAAAAAAACATCCTTCATGAGGACTACAAAAGTGGAAGTTTTCTAAAGCTTTCCATACTAATACAACCGTGATTTTTAAAAACAGTTATATGCATCAAAAGGTAACGAAACCAAAAAGAGATTGCATCTAAGGTTCACTAGTCCTCCACATTAGTATCAGAGGTCAGGTCTATAACTTCGGTCTCGGGGGAGGTACGACTACCCTCCGCCGGTGGGGTCGGTGGAGTAGGATCGATGCGAAGGAGAGTCAGGTCTACATCAATTAGACCGAAGTCTTCTAAATCGGGGTAGTGGGGGCTCATGCTCCACTAGTATCTCGAACATGTCCGTAACCCACATTCGAATCTTCAACACTAAAATATAGGGGTCAAGGTCCAAGGTTTGCTCGCTCTCAAATAGCTTCATCTACAGTGTCCAGTATCTACAACGCCACATACAAAATACAAGACATAAAAGGGTGAGTCCTACTGACTCAGTAAGGGGGGAGAGAGGACATGATATATGAAACAGATAAGCAGAAACAATCACAGTAACAAGAATACCATAAATGAGCACTGGTATTAATCGACAATATATCAATGTATGATCAATGCAGTTCAGAAATGATGCATTTGTTTTTCGGTCAATTCTTTTTTTTCTCTTTTCGGTTTGGCAGAAGTGTCTCTATTGTGCTCTGTTTAAGCCCCAGAGTCAAGGTTATGAGTCTTTCCTCTCCTATGAGACTATTCCGTGCATCACACACACAAAACCCGGCTAGGCAAGCCTCTTACCATTGCCTAAGGAAACCAACCATTATTCCTTTAGTGGCTTGCACGTTTCTCAGGACCGGCTAGGCAAGCCTCTTACCATGCGTCCCTCCTCTCCTATGTGAACGGTACCGTCACCCGATCTCAGGACTGCCTCTGTGTAGGTTTTTTATGGTCATTACAATGTTTCGCATACCCATGAGATGATTATGCAACATGACACATCGTAAACATATGAAATTCACAAACTTACATAAGATGAAAATAAAATGCACATGTGCACTTTCTAATTTTACGAATTAAAGAAATGACACAAAACGTACACTTAATTTTCAAATTGGTATAATATTAGTAAGTACTAATTACTTACCATCTATGTTCTAAGTAATTGGACTTAGGACTTAGGCTAGTGTTTTATTGTCATTTCTTTGATTATCTCTTAAAAATTATTACCTACTAAATTACTTAGTTTGTTGATGTTTATTGAATAACCTTATTACTCTTTTATTGAACAGTTATGTTGTTTAGTTAATTAAATTTCAATTACATATTTGAGTTTCTATTTTTATTTCTCTTTATTAACCAAAAGTGGTCGGGCCTATTGGGCCCCATGATGGAGTGCCCCAATCTATATAAATATGGGCCTCTTAATTTAAGATCTTTACTATTTCTTTTCTTTTCTTTTCTTTTCTTTTTGCTTAATGCGCCGTTTTTTACTCACAATGAGACCTTGTGATTTGGGCCACTAATTTAAATGGACTTGGACCCAAATTTTCACCCCAAGACCTCTAAACAGAGCCCAACACTGCCATGAAACCAGATTTTAGTTCAAAAAAACATCGCATTATGTTTAGTCCGGATGATATTATTGTTAACCTGAGGTTACGTAAACTCATTGAAGAATATGATATTGGGATTAGAGATCAAGTTCATAGGGAGTACTTAATCAAAGATCATTTCAACCCCGTACTTACTGGGTGAAGGGAGAAAACTCAAATTGAGCAAACGGAAGCCAAAAAATGGGGCAACTATGACGAGCTGTAGAGACGAAGAGCCTGTAGAACGTTGGATTTTCATATTGATGGAGAAGAATCTAAGCTATCATTCTCATTGGATTTTCGGAAGTTAGGGTTTCTGTTTCAGCGTGGGTTTCGGTGGGAAAAGGGTGGGGTATGGAATGATGTTATTCAGAGTTTCTTTTTGGCTTTGTTTTTTAAGTATTAACGTCTTTGCTGAGTTGGAAATAGAAATTGAGGGAAATTTATTTATTTGTGCTGAGGTGGATTAGTGGGACACAGGTCAAGTTCTTATTTGTGTTGACGTGTAAAAAATTTGACACGTTAGCATCCTCTGTTAGTGGACAGATGCTAGGTTGACGGATGGACCTATTTTTGACAAAATGGGTGACCACAGGGACTAATTTGTAGAAAGTGATACCCCAAGGACTATTTTGTCACAACCCAATACCACAGGGACATCTGGTGTAATTAAGCCAAAATTTATTTGCACCATGGAGGCAAACTGAGCTGGGTGTCTGGAGAATATATTGGAGGAGAAGTTGGCAGGATCCTTTGACCCATACTACTTATCTTTCACACATTTGTGGACATTTATAAAGAAAGATCTGAAGTACCATGAGCATGTGGACCTATGGTGCTACTTTGATGAGGAACCCTTTGAGCGTGGGATCAATTCGCTTGAAACTGATGCTGATGTTTGCAAGCTGATAGATCGTATTACACGAGAGGGGCATGAGTCATTGAGAATTTATGTGGAGCACAAGCTAAGTGTACCAGAGGAGGTTCCTTTAGACTCACCTTCACCCATCCAGTTCACTTGTGGGGGGAGGGGGAGGGGTACATGTTAGTGAAGGGGAGAGTGAAGGGGTACATGTTTTTGAGGTGGACAAGAATGGGTACCCATTGTTGAGGGGGAGGGTGAAGAGGTACCCGTTGTTGAAGGATTAGATGCTGATGACGAAGGAGATGTGGAGGGATTGGATCATGCTACGCTTGAAAGAGAAATGAGTGATTTTGAAGAAAGCGATGAGGAGGTATGCAAGAGAAGCACCAAAAGTAGAGGGAAAAAAATTCAATAGAAGTCTGAAGTAAGAGTTGCAATGAGCAAAAGAAGCAACTCAGAGCTAAGAAGCTAGATGCTTCAAAGTGTCCCGATTTCGTCTTGTAAATAGAAAAATTCATCTTCAACATTATGCACAGGGTAAATCTTTTTTGTTTGAGTTATAGCCAGAATACTACAGAAACTAAAATGGAGGGGGCGGGGGGGAACCGTGCTTAAACTTTTCTTTTGGGGGGCTCAATTTTGGATGTTTTTTCCAATTACTGAGTTCAGTTGAAACATAACATAACTGAAATGCAACACAAGAACTTGACATACACAATGTATGCTATGGAAGAAGGGGATGCAGTACCTTGAAAAGCGATAACCAGGAAGAAGATTACTGTGATAAACATGGCAGATACGCTGCTGTTGTTCCCAGATGATGGCTTGCTTGCTTTCATCTTCTTCAGTGCCCTTATTCGTTCAACCCCTGCACGCTTCCTCGTGGCACGCTCGGCTAGGTCCCTAACCAACTTCCTATCAGCAGCATCCAATATAGATGGACCATTAGGAGGTCTTGGCGGCTTGGGAGGCTTCCAAGCGCTCTTCTTATGCTTCTCTCCTACAACACATATCTTCTCTACATCGGCCATTCGGTCTCCTCTATCTTCTTCTCCTTGTGAACTCTTGTCTATCACCAACAACTCTACATCATCATCATACACGAGCCGCAACCCAGATTTCATCATATTGCTCTTCCAGTTAACCACAATTTCAATGTCCAATTCAGCGTCTTTTTCGTTTGAAGCCATAAGAACTATCCTTTGGAATGCAGAAAGAAAAGACCCCGTTTACCACAATTACGAAGTCCAGTTCTCCAAACTAACACGTCCTACGCCTTCATGGGAAACTCCAAATGTCATTTGAAATCAACTCTTTCAAGTTCTCTCCAAGGCAATTGGCTATAACAACACGTAAAAGATCCCTTGAGCTATATAGCTTAAAAATTTGAGACCCGGTAATCTAAAGTAACTAAATTCAAAGGCAAAAAGCAAAATGCAAACCGGAGACATCAAATAACAAACCATTGCATGTATCCAAAAATAGCAAATGAAATATAAAAAAAATTAAAACTCAAGATAACGAAACAAATTTGGGCAGAAAAATAAGGAACTGCGAAGGGCGAGAAGTACCTCGAGTGAAAGCGAAGATTCCAAGGAATTCATGGATAGGTGAAAACGAGTTCCGAGATGAAACAGAGTTTTATGTCTCAGCGCACACAAGGACACAGGTATCATGCCTCCGTGCCTTCAACATTCAATTCTACTTTTTAAAATGGAAAATTTGATTTTTAGTCCCTGAGTTTTACCTCCTTTTCATTTTTAGTCATGAATTTTCAAAATTTTAGTCCTTGAACTTTCATCTTTGTAAAATTTAGTCCTTCCGTCAGTCTGTCGTCTATATAACGGACATATTTGACACGTCAGCAAAATTGAAGCGGTCGACCGGGTATACGTGTAGAAAGTGAACAGTCGACCGCTACATAAAGCAGTTAGCGGTCGGTACAAATTTGATAGCAGACTGACGAAAGGACCATTTATTCAACAAAAGAAAACTCAAGGACTAAAAATTTGACAGTTGAAAGTTAAGGACTAAAATTAAAAAGGGTTCAACACCTAAGGACTAAAAAGCAAAATTTCCTTTTAAAATAGGTATTTCCTCAAAACACTAGTTACCTAGTAGGATAAAGATTGAGAAAAAAACCTACTTCAACTTTTACACATAGATCGTGTCAGCGACTCAGCTTGTCAATATACGCCAATGGCTAATTGCCCGGTCACATCTCGTCTCTGCCGTTGGATGACTCCAGATAACGGTAACTATGTTACTAAACCGACTTCCTATTACTAAACCATTATCATGGAGCACATAAACATACATTGTAAATGAGTTTCAAAAGGAATATTATCACGCCCCGAACGCAGTCCCGCAGGGACCGTGACAACCGCGAGCAATCCCGAGGGAAAGCTCCAGCGTACTCTTACACTCAAACATACAGCGGAAAATATAGGATTGAGAGAAACGAACCAAACTCATAACAACAAGAAGATCCTCAATAAACTTGTATCTTAATATACACATAACATGATTTACACATCAACAGGTGACAGATCACAATGATCAGGTCACCACAACAAAACACATAACAAAGATCTTCTAAGTCAGATAGTCCTCCTGACTTCCTTCACCTGAGGCATCTGGAATGACACAATTTTAAAAACGTGAGTCAAAAAGACTCAGTAAGGGAAAACCATAACTTGAAAAATATGATCTTAATGCTTGAACTTGAATATCATGAGAATTCATAAATCGTGATGCACATGCATGTCTCATGGTTATGCATATGCTCTTGATCGTAAACATATTCTTGTTCTTGAAATTGGCTCATGGCCCTTGAAAATCTTTCCTTCATAACTTGTGGGTACTTACACTCCATTTAACCCCTGGAGTCTGGGTTGTGCGTTCCCATCGGAACCGTCTCCCTTATTCTTGGGGACTTTTCATTTGGTCGAGCTAGCCCGTAGTTTCCCCAGGCCTAATGGCTAGACACGACCCTTGGAGGCCCACACCTTCTCATTGTCCTTCAGTGTGGTTGCACAACCTCTTAGGATTCACCCAACCTTCTCGCATTCATCCTTCGATATGGGAGTCCATCTTGATGGTACGGTACCGACCAGAACCCTAACTTAACTTGACTCATCATAAAACTTTCCATATGACATTGCATAAAAATCACTTTTAGAAAATCATGCAATGCTCATGCTTACTTGAAATGTCATGCTCGATCGTGAAATTATGCAGCGTGTCATTCCAGTTTTGAAAAATGTAAGTTTACTTACGATCCACTTACTTCCACTTACCTTGGTCTCCTTGATTATGAGACGGTGCTTCGCCTACAAGCGATTCAAACACCTCTTAGATACTTAGGAATTAATCATATAAACACACAAGAAAAATACTTGAATTTAGTTTGGGTTTTTCCCAAAATTACATTTCTGAAAATACTATATCATTTTCAAAGGTTCATTTTAGAAAACTCTTATTAAACACTTGAGAAAAGTATTTATCAAACAACATAGAATCCTAAGTTTAAAAACAGCAACTTAAAGGTCTAAAACCACTAACTTAACCTCTTGATCTCTATAGGTGTTGATCTATTACACTACACACTAATCACTTAGATAAGTTGCTGACCAAAGCCCTAAACAACATAATTATGAGGCTTGAAATCAATAATAATCATATCCTAACCAAGTCTCCAAAACAGCAAGCTAAATGGTGCCAAAAAATCCAAGCTTGACATATTCACAATCTTCATACATTAGGGTTACACTTTGCTAACTAGCTATTTCATTTACTCTTGTGTGATCAAGGTTTCTTTTTCATACCATTACAATTTAACCTCATTTTGCACCTAATATATTTCGGCCAACACATTATTACCCTAATTGCAACCTCAAATCATTCTTAATGTCACCAAGCTTTGTTAATCACCCTAACTAATACCAACCCGTGGCCTTTAAGCTTCATCATTTATGTTTTACTTACTTGCAAGATTTCATTTAACACTAAACCTAGGTTTTAACCTCTAACTCATTCGGCCATGACATTAAATTCACTTATACATTACATGCAAATTAACTCTTCATCTACCATTCATTCGGCCATTAGGGTTTCCTTCACTAAACCATTCGGCTACCAACAACTTAAGTGCATGTCATCCAAATATATAATCCCAACCTCCAGCAACTCTCACAACCTAAGTGGTGCTAATCATCATGAAATGTCCAGATTTACACCAAACTCACACATGCATGTTGTTCTCAAGTAAGAATACATTCCACCTTCAAATAATCCCTTCCTCCATCAACCACATCACAAAATCAACTCCAACAGACCCGACCTATTAGATCTAACCATAATATACAAAATGACAGCAAGATACATGGCCAAAACAAAGGGAAACAAACATGCAAGGTTCAGTCATCAACAACAAATTGCACCTTCAACCATATTCGGCCTTACCTTGGTGTTTGGGCACAAGCTTGCTAAAAGAAGAGAGCACCTAGCATAAAAATATTTAATGTCAGAAACTATGGAGAAATCAATTAACACAACACATGCAAATCGAAATCTACCTCTACCTTCCACTAGAACACTCGACTTTCACCAAAATCCTCCACTACACTTCAACTTTCGGTTCCTCCCACAAGAGTGGTTCCAAGGGCTGAGAATGGTGTCTAATAGGTGCTGAAATGGAAGCTTTGAAGTGAGGAAAAAGAGAAGTAACAGCAGCTGGAAATAGCTTGAAGAAAACTAAGCAAAGTTGGAGCTTGAAGTGGTTCGGCCAAGAGGGTGAGCAAGCTGAAATCAGTTTCTGTCAAAGGGGAAATGGGCTAAATGAAGTGAGATATCCGGCCACCAAAAGAGAAGAAACAAGCTAAGCAAAGGGAGGTGAGCTTCGGTCAAGGGAAAAGCAACTGAAATGGCAAATGAAGCTCGGTCACAAGAAAAGAGAACAAGCTGAAGTAGAGAGAAAATGAAATGAGGTTCGGTCAAGGGAAAATGAGCAAATGAAATGGAGAGAAGTGAGGTTGATGCAATGCGTGAAAGGCAAGTTTGAAAATGCATTTGGACTCAATCTTTGACAAGAGGGGAAAGGGTGAAGCTTTGTTATTTCCGTCCAAGCCAATTGGTTGCATGGGCGGCAACCAACCATGCAAGGCCACCTTGCAACACTCTTAGCACTTCAAACTCATCTCCCAAGGCCTTCACGTGATCACCAAGGAAAAGCAAATTCAATTTGCTCATAAGCCTATCACGTGAACTACACTTAGTCTCTAGAATTTTCTCTCTTTTGATTTCACTTATCACATAAACACATTAGCTTATCACAACATATATATTCATAGCTTATCACCAACAACTTATCAATTTATCTACATAATAACTTATCTCAAAGATAATCATTCTAGCCTATCTCTATGATAATCACAATAACTTGTCATTTTAAATTCTTTATCAAGCTTTCTTATATACCTAATAACTTATCACTTTAATATCTCTAATGATAATTAAGACTACATAAAGATGATCAAGGCTACCTATTAAAAGACACATAATATTTAAATGCTTAACATAAATTTCATGTTTTTCTACTTAGAGATTTTCGGTCATGACATATCAAATTTCTCTTCATATATTAATTTCATGAATTATGGAATATAATAAGAAATGGAAAAATATAAGTTCATAAAAGAAATTTACCTAGCAAGATTCGGCTCTTAGGAAAAATAGAATTAAACTTGTACTAAAAACTTTCACAATGAAAAGAAATTATCTAAAAGAAATCTTAAAAATAAAATTTTATAATAAGTTAATGTACCATAACATTAAACTTTAGGTCATACATTGGCCAAAAATATGGCCCCATAAGTTAAATTAAAACGAATACATAGGAAATAGCAAAAGGATAAACGGGGCCTCACAAATATAATGATTATGCACAGAAAAAATAAAAAATAAATGGCAACGAATCATTGGTTAGGAGTTTTTTTTCTTTTTTCTAATCCGGTGTTCAAGTAAGTATATGCGCATTTCAACTAATTTTGAGATTTATACAGCGCATTTCAACTAATTTTGAGATATGTACAGTCCTTCTGCATCACAAAAATCGAATAATTACAAAGTCAAAAGCCTTCAAGATGATCTTTAAAAATTAGTAACACTTACTAGATTTTAAACTTGGGAATTTGGAGAGAACATACCAACAAGACTCAAACTTCTCTGACACCTTAGGATTGTTTAGGAGTCATTTATAACATAGATCATTGTCTTCCGATATATAATTCTACATAATTTCATTTTAATTTGTTCTTATACATTCATCAAAAGTCACAAGGAGGCTTCAAAATGAATGAGAGGATATTCACGGCACCTTTGTTAGGGAAAAAAAAACAGCAGAACTAGTTTTGTCAAAGCCAATAATGTATTTGAAATTTGAATGGGATGGGTTTGGCATCTCTATGTTAATTGTTATTGTTAAACTCGTCGCCACAAGATGTTTGAGTGGAAATTTTGAGACTATAAAATAACTCCCTAAAATTTTATCTCCTCATCAAATCATCACATTTCACTCCAAATAAATATAAAAAATTCATTCAAATCATCTATCATCATTTTTTCACCAACTTCAACACTCCAAAATTTTTACAATCAATTTGCTCCCGACTCCAGTTGCCAACAACTCAATCCCCCCGTACACCAAAATTTTTACAATCAATTTGACCCGGACTCGGGTTGCCAACAACCTAATCCCCCATGATGACGCTCAAAGGCTTGGGCAACACGTCCACTTAAAAACAGCCCAATCAAGAAGAGGCCTCAAGTCCACCACGTTCCTGCAATTCAGCCTATGGTCCCCTACGCTCTCATGGATCCCTACACCCACAAAACAAAAGGGGAGGGTCAGAGGGAAGGTTGATTAAGGATTGTGTAATGACTTAGAGAAAAAAAAAAAAGACTTCCACGTTCTAGCATATCTGTCTCCGGTATACATTGTTGTTTTACATAAGCTTCACATTCAAAGGCTCTTCGTTCAACCACTAGTTCCAAAGGGGGCTTAGTAACTCACCTTGGAAATGAAAAGCTTCGAATAAAAAATATTAAAGACGGGGGTCTTAGGGAATAAATAGGAAAAGCATTTGCCCGTTAAAAACTATGCTACTTTTTTTATTTCCATGGGAGTGCTTCGAAATTCAACATTGCCACTGCTGAACCAGTCAGTCATTATTACTTGTCACTCCGCAGCGTACGAGAAAACAACTTGAGAGAAACAAACTCAGAGGAAATGGCTGCAGGGTTGGAGAGAAATACGCCAGGAACATGTTGCTTTTGGAATTGCATTCCTGGCTACAGTACTAGCGATACCAGTTCATGTGTCATATGAATTTGGTTTCGCACATGTGTTTCCCAGTGTCAATGGTAGTCAACCAATTATCTCCAAGAACTAATGTCCATCAGATCCGCATATATTCTTAACAGAAGACCAACGATTGATGCCAATATGCCAAATGTATCTGCGGACCTTTCTGTAGGGATAACAGAGCACATCGTAACCCAGGAGACTGCGATGCTCCTCAAGTTATGATCTATCAGACTATCACGCTCCAAATTGACTGTATTTCATCAATGGGCAACATCAAGCCTAGAGGTTCCAAGGGTCAACTTGGATTAATAATTCAACCGGAACCCTCTCAAAATAACAAGAAACCAATGAAGAATGAAAAGAACCCAAATCAACATGAAGCAACTCCACGGCCACTTGTGAGGTATATCACACATGAAAGTAGTCTACAGCAGTGCTGCACATTTCAAAGACCAATTAGCACAATAACCAGTTCAAAACGGAATTCTGGATACTTCTTTTTCAACACTGGCTGACCAACCCAACTGCTGCGAGTTAGCTTCAAACCATCCAACCACACCAGCAAGGGCTAAAGCTACCACACCTCATTGTAAACAGCCGATACCATGTATACAAATGAGATATCGGTAGCCATATTGTAGACTCACATGTCTTGAGATCAAACCAAGAGATTTCGGATAAGTAGTGAAACGAGCTATGCTTCGAGCCTCGAGTGCTAAGCAGACTGCACTTGCGATGTTGTGCACGAAATGGTGGAAAATCTGAAGTAAACAATAGTCTACCAAACAAAAAATGTTCTAAAACAAAATACTTTGAACAATTGGCAAATAAGTCTGTCAAGGTACTAGTCATTACTAAGAGCAAAATCTCAACCATGCTGGAGTCATTAAGTTTTAAATCCTTCCAGCTTTGATCAATGAACCAATACTGCATCTCACTTCTCTACAGAGATCTGAACAGAACTGCACCAGAAACTGAAAGAAATAGGTTCTACCAACACAAACGTGCACAACTGATACCGTCTCAACGTTTAAAACTGTAGCCAACATACTTACCTATATATTGGCCTCCTCTGTGCATTATGCCTACACGACCAAGGTCTGGACCCTGAAATTTTTTAATGAAATTTAAGCTAATGCTTCAATAGCTTTTAATAGAAAATCTGCAACACCCACTAAACAACTCCAATATCTGCCCAGCCCAACACAAAGCCCACAACATTAAAGAACCAAACCCCTCCAATGTTTTGTGCCCCAACACATGCACAGCTCCTAAAATTCTAAAAAACCACTTTTATATACCAACCACAGCTGCGAAATCTAGGTCAAATAAGGCCTGGACCTTACCGTGACTTTCAATGAGATTCTGGGATGTTTGATTGGGTAGGAAATAAAAAATTTTAAATACCAGAAATTAAAGCTTTTTAACTTGACTGAAGTGCAAGACAACTCACCAGCATAAATTCCAGTATACTGATTAGTATCGATTGTAAGGTTTCCCATAATTCTCACGCCTCGAACGCTGAAAGTCACTGAATTTGTCATGAGGCCTTGATATTGGGTTTGGATATTGGCCTCTTGAATCCAGGGCCAAATTGGCCCCATAATGACGATCTGCCAGGTTGCTATCATATTCAGAATAACCATGCTGTGTATAACCACCAAAAGCAGAAGAGGACAATTGCTGATGTGCCTGTTGTTGACGCCTCTGGGCATCAAGTTGGAGAAACTCCTCCCACTGTTTTGCATGCATACCCTTCAGAACAGCCAGTTGCTTCATGTAGTTCTCTTTCCTTTCCCTAATAGCCTTTTACCCGTGAATCAATAGTTAGAAATCACAAGCTCAAGACCCATAACCAAATAGCTTCAACTGTGTTTTAAAACAATTATGCACCCCTCAGTACAGCAGCGTAGATAATAGTTAACGCTGCTATGAAAACGAGATTAAAGTCACATGTCTTATAAGTTACATCTTCTCTCCCAGTTTCACAAAATATTATGAGCTTTTTCGCAATAGAACTCTGATCATTCAACTTCAAGCTTAACCATAACTGCAAAGCCCTTCACCAGAAAAAGATACATGTGGCACCATAAAAAAAGAAACCCAGAAAGTATAGAAGAGGAGAGAAGGGATTAACCAAAGAAGCATAGCTTGTGATAGGCATACAAGGCATAGCAATACAAAGATTCATTTCGCCCCGGGAAATAAGAACAAAAAAACTCAAGTCAAAATATTTCCTACTTATTTGTAGAAATTTGAGCCTCATGGACGTCATCAATCTAAAATTGAAACTTGGTTATGAAAAAAAAATTGCCATCTAGAAGCATATGCCCAAATCTGCAAATCCTAACCCACAAATAAAGATTTTTATTGGACCAACTAAGTACGAAAAAAATACTAAGAAAAAAAAAGTGCAAAAAAGAATGCTTGCGGCTATAATTCCATGATGTATAAAAAGGGATGAAGAAAATAGCAAATCCCTCTCTCAAAGAACCCGATAATTTTGGTAAATGTAAAAAATAGTCAAGGTTCATTGCACCGGTTATCACTCTGTGCATTTACACCAGCACTACGAGACAGTTCTTACCTCACGATGCCTGTAATTTTCTTCATCTTCTTCCTTGTCACGAATTCTTTCAAGTTCCATTGCCTCCCTCTTAAACTCCAACTCTAGTTCCTCTAATGTCTGAGGGAAGACAGGGAAATCAAACTGACGACCACTTTGCATATCAGATCCCCTCCTCTCATTGTCCCATCCATCAGATCTATAATCACCCATGCTCTGGCTATTACCATCAAACGAATTATATGACTTGCCCGTGTAAGGAGGATGAGCTGGAGACTTTGAATGGCTTGAACGACCTCTAGCTCCACTACTACCATAAGCTTCATGAAATGAAGAGTCTGTTAAGCACTTGATTCAAGATGCTAACATAGATGGTAGCTTTAATTCAACATGCTATCTTTGTATTCACATAGTGAAATCATCCGAGGGAAAAGGTCCAGCTATGCTTTCAGTATGTATTTTCGTTTTGCAGACAATCCGTTCAATTCAGACCCACCCACGAAAGTTACTTCAGAACCGTACACAAAATGCTTGAACAGAAGAACTTACCTCTTGCTGCAAACAAATGATAGGCAACAAGCGGGATCATTAAGGACGCAAAAAAAGAGAAAATACACATTCAGAAACACATAGCAAATATGTAGGAACCTAAAAAGACCTACAAACTACAAACATGTAATTACCAGTTTTCTATGGATGCCGTAAACATATCCTACACTGTCCCTACCTTGTGGAGAACTCCTTGAAAACTTATGCAGATCATCACGAATTCGGTCTTCCACAACCTTCTCCTGCCTGCCAAACCTCTGCTGAAACTGCAATGCATTCTGAGGACCGGAATCAGACCTTTGGGAGTCGGAGTGTCGCAACCGTGCATCAGAAGGGCTTTGTTCAGGTGACCTAGATCTTGCCATGTGGGAACTAGAAGAGCCCTTTTGATCACCTTCGTCCTTAATCACTTTGTGAACGGCATCTACACCTTTTGCCAAAACTAACCTATCCTTGCCACTGACAATAATAAACTTCTCCTCCATCTTGATTTTGCAGCCAATATCCTTCTCAATTTTTTGAATTACTTTCTCAGTGAAACGCGCTTTTACATGCTTTTCTCTAGCAGGAACCCTTTCAAAGAAGTCTTGAGACTTGCGATTTGCTCCAAGAGTAGAAGGGCACCCCTATAAATGAGCCAAAAAACATGGCATTTAATCAAAAACACAAAAAATTCCAAAATAAGCAAACTGTGTGAACAGTTGAAAACTGAATAAAAGTGGGTGCAAACCAAACTGGTCTAGTAAGTATGGACCTGCAAAGTTCTGAGCGACATCAGTTGAAATGAACCAGAATGTTAACTAGAACTAGGTAAATGAACTACTATGCCAGATACTATTCTAATTCACAAGATAGATCCAACTTGATATGTGATGTGCCAAGATAAACCTATACTGACATAAGCAGGCTGGAATAAAAAATTGAACGTAGCCACTCATACAGTAAACAAGAAAGCATGGTCTTCTTCTATCCTTGCCTCTTTCAAATATAATCGGTAACCTAATAACTCTAGCAAAAAACATGTAAGCATGTCAACAAAAGAACGATTTAGGGATATGTGCATTTATTATGAGTTTATGCAGGCACACAGTACTCAAAAACAAGTACAAGTGACAGGGCATTTCTAGAGAAGCCAGCAGTACCTGAGTAAAGTGACCAGACTCTCCACATATTTTGCAAATCATTTCTTCTTCTTTCCTTTTCTTCCAAATCCTCTCAGTAGCTTTCGACTTAGCCTCCCAAACCTTAGCTTCTCGACTCGTGAAATCAGTTGGAACAGCATTTGGATCGCGAGGAGGTTCCTCTTCCTCATCAGAACCACCGTGAGACCTCTTGTTTGTGTTTCCCCTATCCTGCACATTGGTGGCAGTCGATCCCAGGGGACCTGTGTACTCCTTATAAAGGTCGCTGAAGTCATCATCAATATCTTGATCCGATCTTGTTGCCATCTGATAACGACCTTAACTAAGTCTCACCCCTACATTTCCAACCATAGACTAAAGCTCATCAATCACAAAAACAAGAGAAAGATTGAAGGAGCTAGATCAGGAATCTCTGTATTTCTGGTAACTTCAAACTTGAGGGTGGACTGTTTTAGACTGTTTCAGCTTACGTCAACTCAACATACAATTCAGCAGATACACAATCAATCAAAACAAAATATTAAGCATTCTCCAACAAATGCTGATATTATAAAATACAAACAGAACAATATGATGAGAATTGATACTAAGCATTTCACAAATTCCATCGTTACTTAGCCTAGAAAATCAAACCCCGGAACAAGCAAATGTAATCTTAGCAAGTTCAAGTATATCCTCGGTGCTATATTCTTTCCCACATGCTCCCATATTCCCATTCTAAACGTTTCTTAACACAACTATAACAAGATCGTTCCTCGTGAGTACTAGGAAAAGAAAACAACCTAGAAATTAGGGTTTGTTTGATTCAGAAGGCATATCCGCATATACATGTATAATTAGCACGAGACAACATACATTTCAATGTACCTCTGACCTGTAGGCATTGCAGTTGATTTTCGTCATTTGCTTTGTTTTCTTTTACGTTTTCCCTCGAATAAAACAGGGTACTAACCATAATAAAAAAGGGAGCCAGGGATTTTGGAAAATAAATATAACTAAAAAGTTTAAGCAAACGGATAGTGAACAAATTGAAATCACTGTAACTAGCAGAACAGCGTGACCAATGTATCTCGTGCTAAATGAATACATAGAGAGCAGAGAGAAGAAGAGGAGGAACCCGTACCTCGCGGGAGAGACAGTGGCAGAGAGGAAAGAGAGCAAGGGTTTCAGACTACGACGCGAACCTTGGTGTGGTTAGGGCTGGGTTTTTTTTTCAGTTTCGCCCTCGGTCGGTTCGTTTCAATTCTATTTTGTCCTCTTTTCGCGATAATTCCAAACTTGCCTCTCATATTTGTCCATATTACTCAGATAGGCCCCTTCTTTTCTTTAATGGCAATTCTTCCACTAACTTCCACTCTCTGTTTTTTTTAGGGGAGAGTACACTTTGCGCCCCTGAACTATGGGGTGTCTGACACTTTGCACCCCCTTGTCTTGATTTCGTGACATTGAGCCCACAAACTTTTGATTTCCGTCGATTGTCACCTCGAAACTCATTTCTCCTTTAATACTGACGGTAAGAAGCATATGCGCGGTCCACGTGCGTCTGCCTTTTTTTCCCATTTTAACCCTCATTTCAATGGTACTGACTTTCGTCATTCTTTAAAAAAAGCAGCATCTCGGCCTTCCCTCTTTCCCTGTGATATATACATACTAGACAGTAGACACATAATATTTCTCTAGGAACTAACACTCAAACTCTCATTGTGCAATAACTATTGTCTGCTGACTCATCCGCTAGTGAATCAGTTATTTTCTCTCATGCCCATAAACCCTATTTGTTGCTTCTTGTTTTACTCTTGAGCAGGTAATGGAAAACACAGAGGAGTCCAATGCTAACAAGAAATGCAATACCAACCCAGAAAGTTTCAGGGGCAGAGCCAATCCTCACAAGCATCAGTATCACTATCAGCATCATCTGCTACAGTACTCAAATCCTTATGGGTTCTACAACCAGAACCAGTACCAGAGATATTACCCAGCTCTGCTTCCTCTGCCTCCTCAAATACCGCTTCAACTAGCTTTAACTCCACCTTTCTCTCAAAGCCAGAGCTTCAAGACAAAGACTCATTTCCACAAAACCTTCATGCAAGCTATAACCTTCCTCTTGCTGCCACCTCAGATACCCAGGTCCAAAACGTCACAATTTCACCAGGTAAGTATCAAAAGCCTTTTTTTATTTGTTTTGTTTTTTTCCCCACTCTATTTGCTTGCTTGTTCTTTGAAGTGCAAGTCTGGTTTACGGTTAAGTAGTCTGGGAAGATGTGTTTTTTGCTCATATAGCTTCAATACTGACAGAGATCATGAAGCGGAGAAAATGAGTTCGGAAGAGAGAGAATAAATATCTTTTGCGAATGTAAGAAGGGTAAAACGGGAAGCAAAAAATTAAGTAGCTCACGTGGACGACACGTGGGCTTATTACCGTCATTATTAACGGAGAAATGAGTTTCGGGGTAGCAATCGACGGAAATCAAAAGTTTGTGGGCTCAATATTACGAAATCAAGATAAGGGAGTGTGAAGTGTCAGGCACCCCATAGTTCAGGGGTGCAAAATGTATTTTTCCCCTTTTTTTACAAGGAAAGACTATTAGCAATAACATTGCATTCGAGTTTTTACGAACTGACCCAATTTAGTTACACTAGATATCTTAATTCTACAACAAATTCAGACACATGTAGCACTTTTCACCACACGTATCATTTAAATCACAAGTTTTATTATTGTGGATAACCATTAGACCGATGATACTCCTTACCAACTCATTATTACAATATGTAGCACTCCTCATGCAAACTCTGGACGCATGCAACGGTCCCTCACCACATGTATCATTTAAATTGTGAGATTTGTTACCGTAAGAAATCAAATCAGGCTCGGTCAGCTAACTGATAGTACCCTTGATTAACTTGACAGTGTTATTATCTTTTACCGCGTATACCTTCCCAAAAATCTCCTCTTAAGATTTATCCTATTTTGAACATTCATGATTTTTTTTTCAATAAAGAGAGGTCTAGAATGCAATCACCTATGCAAAACAAAAATAGATTTCATTTACAATTTTAGACAATAAAAAATGGCTAAATACAATTTTTCCCCTTTATCTTTAGGGTCATTTACACTTTGCATCTCGATGTATTATTTTTGACACATTGGACTCTTTAACTTATATATTTTTTCAGTTTGGACCCCGTACCCAAATTGCCCGTCAATTTAGACGAATTCCGTTAAAATGTGGGGTGCAATGTGTAAATGACCCTAAAAATAAGGGAGACAATGTGTAAATGACTTAAGTCTTAAATTATAATATTTTGAATAAACTAAATCTATAAATATATGAATTATTAAAAAAATGATCGATCGACTTAAGTCTTCAATTCTAATATTTTGAATAAACTATATCTATAAATATATGAGTTATTAAAGAAATATTTATACGAACCAAATTACATGAATCATATCATATCTTATTTATAACATTTTTTCTAGATGACGAAGTGAATCGATTGCACCCTAAATTTACATAGAGTTTGAACGGATCTAGGGGATGTTTGATTGCCAAAAATTTGGGGAATATTCTTAAAATTTTGGGAATCTTGTAAAAACTGAGATTTATTGGGATTTGAGAAAAAGGTTAAATTTTTGAAGTGTGTTTGGTTTGATATTGGAAAATTTTGGGATAATAATTATTAGTAATGATTGAGTTTGTTTTTTTACTTTTGCGTGTAATAAAAAAGGCGTTTAAAAAAAAGGAACTTTTATCCACTTTTTCGTTGCCGCCGAACATGATATTGCTTTTGTTTTTTTTTGTTAAGTGCCGACCACATGGATTGAATTGTAAGGTCTGTTTTCATTTTTTTTTCTTCCCTCAACTACTGGTCATGCATGCGTTGCTCCTCTCTTTTTCCGCTTCTTTTTCAGCCAATATTAACAAATACCATTATTTTTTCCAATTTAACAAAGTAGCATCATTTTCTAACCTCGTTTCCGCTGACCATTGAATAATCCAACCTTTATTTTGTATGCAATAGAACGTAAAACTACAAAGTTATGATTTTCAAGTTTTTCAGATTTTGCATAAGTGGAACTAAAGAAAGACGAGAAACTAAAAAATAAATTGCAAAATCCATTCCCAAAAAGGCTACATGAATATTGATAAAGAAACATATATTTTCATATAACCTTTTTTTTACTTTAAATCTCTTAAAATGTATTATTTTTTAAGAAATTTTCATTAGATTTCAAAGTCGTCCTCCTAATTTTAACAACTATGATGCACTTCAGAAATATCGATATGAGAAATTGCAGCCGATCCCATCCGACCTCATTCACAGAATAGAATGTGCGGTCCCCTCTTCAACAAATTTATGAGTACCACTAGCTCACATTTAAGCAGTATTTACAAATTTTAAATAAGAGAAATAAAAGACACTAATGACCCTAAATAATAACCAACATGAAAATAAAAACCAACATAGTCATACATGTACACAAAATAAGACGACAACCACAACAAATTAAACACCAACAAAATCATACATGTATATTGCCCTGCTCATACATCCACATCGTGCTGGCGATTTCTTCCCTTATTGCACGCATGGCTACTGCACTCTCATTTCCAAACTCTGGACCAGGGCCATATAATGGGTGCCCTCGGGCATCGGTTTCGTTCGTCTCACCCACAATATTTGGGTTACCCCATCGTTGGAAGATGTCATCATCCTCGGCTCCATCTAATTTTATGAAGTTGTGTTATAACATAACACCCTACCACCATCTTCGCTTGGGAGCGCAATTCAAATTTCATCATCTTTGTCAGCATTGCGAACCGTGATTTAAGTGCCGAAAACGATATTTCAATGATATTCCTCAACGAGCTATGATTATGATTAAATAATTCTCGCTGTCCCCTTGCGCCGCTACCGTTGTTGTAGTTTTGTAAATGATACCTCTCTCCCTTGTATGGTGAGAGATACCCTTCCATACACGGGTATCCTGAGTCCACGACGTAATATTTCCCTACAAATACATTTTGGCAGATACTTACTGATGTGCAATGATAAATATAGTATAAAAAACAACTCGTGAAACATTTCTACATCATTACCTGGTGGTGGGTGAGGAAATCCAGGTGCGCGCATGGCATCAAATAAGATACGTGTATCATGAGCGGATCCTTCCCAGCCACTATATACAAAAGTGTACAGCATGTCGAAGTCATAGATAAACAATACATTTTGCGAGACTTGTTTGTGTCGATCGTAATACGCCGCCTTGATTTTCTTGTACACCCCAGCGGAAACGATGTGTGTCCCGTCCATCGCACCGATACAATCCTATCCAAAAAAGTAGACGACCAAATCAAATATTAGTACTCAGATTAATGTATTTACCCCAATCGAGTGATATATGATTAAAGGGAGCTAACAACACACATACCCTAAACCACGGGTCATACTTTGGATTTCCTTCAATGTGTGGATGGATGCCTTCGGTATGTCGCGGGCGTATAATTGCTGGGGCCATTCTACATAAAGCATCTAGGATCTTATGGAAGCAAGAGTTCACCGTCTCTGCAGAATGCTGAAATCGATCGCAAACGTCCCTGTGAACGTTCTCATGCCCTGTGATCTTCATAAACATAGCTAATGTCTCCTCCACCGTCGTTCGTTTCGTGGGTATGTATTCGCCCTCTGCTACTATTCTTTGGGCTAGCAATCGAAATACCCTCGGCACCATCCTATAATTGTTCTCAAATTTGTTGTACTGGGATGATTAAAAAGCCCCTCAATATAATCCGCCCCCGAGAGTCCGATTGGGAACATGGGCAAGCGCTGGTTATGTCTTCTCTGTCCAGGAGATGCAATGCATATGGCACATGCTACCATGATAACTTCTCGTATTTCGTCGTCCAAGTCAGGGTTGTGGCCACACCAACGACATCGACCACATCGTTGCGTGCCACTAAGGGCAAGTCCAGTTGAGAACTGTTGTGGATCGACACTGGGGTTCGTGCTACTGGGGCCAACGTCTCCTCCCCAGTACGGTTCGTTATACTGTGGGAGGGTAGCGGAGTCTATGCCACTGTTGTTAGCATCTCTTGGCCAAAAGGTTCCAGCATCAATATTTCCATCGTCCTGGCCCATGCCATGTGTCATGAAGAGGTCCATAATAGAAATGTCGATCAGGTAGAGATCCTGCATATACTATCGTCAAAGTACTACCCAAGTGTTCAATTTCCTAGTTACAAAAGCAGTGTTTCGTTCCTGAAAAAAATCCCCTTTATATTGATTTGTAACTATGAAGATAAATAAATTAAATATTTTACAACGAATGTTTGACAACATATCCGAACTGTTCCTTAAAAACTTCTCATTATTTCACGTCAATCAATCAATTAAAGGGTAAAAATTAATTACTATTGAAAATATGTTATGTGAAAGTGTAAAAATTATCTACTACGTATCACTTACCGATTATTTACGCCCAAGTTGATAACGATGATTGGTTGTGGCCGTTAATCCTAATAGTGAGTCGTGTTGAATTGCTGCTCAGTGTATTAAATGAAACAAATGAATTAGTCCAAGATAATTGAATGTGCATAAAAAAATAATGAACAGTTGGGCAAATTAAAAGTGCATTAAAAATAATTAAACGTGCATAAAAAATAAACAGACAACCATCAAACATAATAGTCTGCACTTAGGCAAATATGTGCATATGAACCATAAAGTGGAGCTCACTGGCTTCATTTGCGGGACCATACCCACCAATTCCTTCTATCATAAGGCATGGACAGGAAGCCAGTCTGCATGTCAATGTGCCCACATAGAATTCCAAAGATAATGTCGTACTGCTCTGGGGTCAGTGGGGGTTCCACCGTCTCAAGCGCATCAATGCACGCCTTGAAAGTTTGATTGAAATTGGTGTTGCCACCTTGTCATTCCTTCTTCCCATGAATCCATTCAGATGCGTCGTCAAAGAACATTTCCTGACTACTGCGTTGTGCCTTCTCCTTACCCCGTCTACCAACGGAAGGAGATCCCCGCTTCCTAGAACCCGATTGAGTGTTCATAGGGGTAGGGCCATCGATATCAATCTGGACACCCCACTAGCAATATGCTCCTCAGTGACACGACCGATAGACCCGTGCCTATAACAGTTTCGACTCTCGACCCGGGCTGCTTCCTCTTGAGTCTCGCCGCCTTGGCCAGAGGAGTAGGCATTCAATCCAGCCGCTGTGCTCTCCGCGAACATTAGGTCCAGCTCAGGGAAGTTTGCAAGTCCCTGCTTCCTAAACTTCTTCGCACCTTGGCATGTCTGAATGTTTAAAACGTACAGAAGCATGAGATTAGTCAAGGGTAGAAAACAAATACCAATATAATCTTTCAATACAAAAAAGGCCAAGTGAGATGGAGTCGTACCGGTATGAAACGTTCCCACCAACCATCATCCGCTTCGACCGTGTTGGTGTCTTCATTCCAGCCAACGCCGGTTTGCTTTTTCAAAGTGCAGAAGGCCCTGTAGTCTGCCTTGAAGGAGCTCACTTTGTTCACTACTTGCGACACGCCTATATCTGGGATTGACAGATTCGCTGTAACTCTTTCCCATGCTTTTGAGTTTTTGGGCTTCCCTTCTGCGAACTTCCCATTTTGCCATTCATCTAACAATAAATAAACGAGGTCTTGTACCTCGCTAGATTTGCTCCAGAGTCGTTCACGCTATAGGTTAACTAATATATAGCAGGAAATGTCTATTCATTTTCAGTTAAAAGGTAAAGAACATCAAACAAATACAACACTTGAGCATGTGATTTGTTGTAAATCAAAAACTACAAATTCCAATAATCCAACAAAATTTTGACATTCAGTTGAAATGTGACAAAAAACCAACCACCAATACATGTCCAATACAAAAAACAGCATGTGGTAATGAATAACCATGTAGTAGTCAAGAAACAAACCGGTGATATTCGACTGGAGGATCCGTACACGGGTTGGTCGACCCTTCTCTTACCCGATCGTAGGAAGCGTCCCTACAATATCATTAAAATTTATCAGCCAAAAAGCTACAATCAAATGCTTTGTTGGTTTTAAGCAACAAACATCTTTGTCAACACCTACTGTGCCTCAACCCTCAAAGTGTTAAAAAACCAGCACTTAACAACCCCATAGGTAGGGAACATGAAACATATTACCAACAAATAACAACAACCACGATTCAACTATTAACAACAAATAAATAATGTCCAAGGCAAAACTGTCGACACCCTCAAACATACACATAATCCACCATGGTACAACTATAGTACAAGTTTACCATAGATATGGTAAAGGCATGAATGTTATGTCTTGATATCTTGGGCTTTCAACTCATTCGAATATTAAAGTCCAGACTCTGAATCACTACCAAACAACAAACATCAAAAGGAGGAAGCTCCAATATTTATCACCACTGCCTCTCATAAGTTGACAATATCTCCACAATGTACAAGGAATCACATCTTAGTGTATTCAAGACCAAGCAAAGACATTAAACCCTTGCCTTAACCGCATAATCTTAACTCAAGACAATTTCTAAGTGCAACAATTAATTGCCTCTGTGGTTCCATAAAACACCAGAACTCCTAACCCTGTCATTGTTACTGAGACCACCCATAAAACGAAGCTCCACCTTTCTGAGTTACAGAGTACTATAAGTATTCACATACAGTACAAGTTCAGTGAACTCTAATCCCAGAGCATGAGATAAACGAGGAAGGCAACCTTTGTATTTCAGAGGGTAGAACAAAAAGAAGTCAATCTTTGTTCATCTTCCCATAAGAGAAGATTAATGTTGAAATATTAAAAAAGTGTCTGCCTTTCTCCTTCCAATTGGATCAAACTGCACTCAATAACACTACTTGATAACAAGCACAAGGTGCATGGACCAAATCCTCTCAAGAGATTTCTATCGATACGAGAACAGGGCAATACAATTAGTGAGAACTGTTGTTAAAGGATTTACTAAACAACAGTTACTTCTGGGTACCATGGGAAGGGTTTAATCGTGTGAAAAAAGTCAGGAAAAACGTATTAAGCAGTGGAAACACCATGTCACTATATTAGCAGATCACTAATGTAAACAAACGGAAACATGCAAGGAATAAGAAACACCAATAAGGCTATATCAACAACTTTGTAATGCAAAGCCACAGAAAACAACATCTAGAGTGTTCAAGAAGGATCCAAATTAGGCCTCCAGATTTACATTAAGCAGTAGATCAACATTTATTTCCTATCTAAGGCTGCTTTTTCGTGATCCTCTAGTTGTTAGGATCAAAAAGAGGGCACTTAATTATATTTTCAAAAATATTGTTTTTTCGTGCTATGCACAAACATGCAGATGATCGGATGTATAGAGCCCTTGGGGGGCCCTGACTTTAAGCATTCACAAGTGGTCCATTTGATTCAACTATTATTAAACTCTAGCACAAACTCCATTTTTTAAGGTCCATCCTATAAAGATGGCATGACATATCATCAACTACTGAACATATGTTCCAGCATACAAGATAACAACCTTTAGTGGGAAGCAAAATACTGGGGGCCTATACATGGGAGAATACAGATGCAACAACTACATTTACATTACAACCTATGCTTCACATTTTTTCAATTGAAGGTTCCTTTTTCTGTCCAGGAAAGCACAAAATTTTCCTTACAAGGGAGAATAAAAATTTATGCACTAACAGATGCAAAATTTTCAGTCCAGGAAAGCACAAAACAGATGCAATAACAACCTATTTACAATGGCAACAACAGATGCAAATAACAAATATTTGAATGTGTAACAAATAAATTTACAATGGAAACAATGCAATAACAGGTGCAATAACAGATACATTCATTACCGACGAAATGCCTTTGTTACAATAAGGGTAGAATGACAAATCTTTGTCAACCGCCAAGCCTCGAAGTTCCTGAAAATAAATTAAGTTTCTTAGCATCGAAATTTAGTTACAGGGTCAACATTCGTTCAACATTTTTAGCCAAGTGGAAAATTACCGACTACTTTTACTTACAATAACAACAACAGACAAGCAAAACCAAGACATGAACCGATTGATAAGGTGAATCGAAAAACCGAATCAAATCAACATTCAATTAAGTTCAAGGCACCAAATGAAATCAAACCATACCTGTAGGAGGAAATCCGGATTTGTCGATGACGTTCGCAACATGTGAATCGAAAAAGGAAATGTTAGAAATTTCGCGAAGGGAAATAAGAGCAAAACAGAAATTTTGGGGAAGATTTAACTAACCTGGCTGCTCTGACGTGTGTGGGGCGCCATGGCTGTCGATGATGACAATGATCTCCACCACTTGGGATAGAAGGAACGAGAGGAGTGATTGCGGGTGCGTCTTCTTCCTCCGTGCAGTGGATAGTCATAAATAGAAGGGAGGGGCTGTTCACTCGTGACTGAGTCGTCCCTCAAACGTCTCCTCATACCAGCGGAATCCACGGTGCATCCAGCAGGGCCGGTAAAAAAGGCGACTGCTTCTCCTCCGTACCCACGAGCACAAACAGTAGACGAGGAGAAGGAGAGCAAAAGGGGCTCGAAGAGAAATTAGGGCGTGGTCAAAAGGCCGCTGCGAAGGCTGCTTCTCCGTACCGAAAAACAGAAAAGAGAGGGGGGGCCGGGGAGAAGAATAGAGTGATTCGCAGGGTAATTTTGGTGACTATGAGGCATGAGTCGGGGAAAATTTTTGGATGGGTTCGTCGAAGGAGCCGTTGGATGCAGGGGTCGGGGGGGCAAAAATTTTCTCATGCTCTGGTGAATTTCTACGCAGGACTGGAGTTGCTGTCGGTATGCCAGGTGCAATCCGACAATGGTTTTGGAAAAGCCAATTTTAGCCCTCGTCATAGCAGAGTAAGTTGGGCAGTTGAAGGGTAATTTCGTAAACTTGGAAGTTGAAGCTTTAACTTCGCGCAGAGCTTGGGGCCCACGTGTTTCTTTATTTCCATTTCTGCCCTAAGAATAAATAAAAGAATCTATGTCGATCAGGGGTAAATTTGGAAATGTCGCATGAGCTTCAAGGACAAAAACGTCCTAAAGTTTGTACGGTTCAATATTTTGGGTATAAAAATTGTGTTTGTCTTGTCCAAATTATTGAGACCCCAATTTGTTGGTCAATCAAACAAGCCCCTAATGTAAGTCAAATTATAAACCTTGAATAGTTAAATCAATCACTAACTCAAATAGCGGTTGAGTGGCTTTACAAAAATGTCATTTTAGTAACCAAACTCATCTACCATGCTATCTTAGCAATAAAAAAACTGAAAATGGAAAATACAATTTTATTTTTGTAGGCAATTATCTTCGTTACAAAGTTGTGTAGATATTTGATACAACATATTTAGCAATACTGAGACACGTAATAATGTGACAATGTACTTTTATCAATAAAGGTCCAATAATAGATAAATGTTGTTTTATATGTTTGATGTCCTATAACTCTTTAACAAATACGTTGATGGTATTAGTTGTTTGAATATTCACGTGCACTTAGAAAAAAAAACTCTTGTGTTTGAGTGTTAAAATTTTAAGGTATTGAAATTGGTGAAAAAGTGAAAGAGAGATGATTTGAATGTATTTTTATATTTATTATAGTAAAAAGTAATGATTTGATGGGAGAGAGATTATATTGTAATTGTTTTATTATGTAAAAATTTTGAAAGGTTAAATTTTTTGTAAACAAACCGTAGCTACTCAAACTATACATGAAAAAAATGTATAATTCCAACCATACTAAATTACATAAAAGTTATGTTAAAACCTCAATGATAGCCAAACTATACATGAAAAAAAATGTATAATTCCAACCATACTAAATTACCTAAAAGTTATGTTAAAACCTCAATGATATCTTAGCTAAAATCCTAATGATCACTTCAATGGATAAAGCTTAAAAAGAGAAACTATCACAAATAAGAACAAATTCATGTGATTTTTGCTAAAATCAAATAAGTCACTAAATTTTAAAATTCATCCAATTAATTTTTAAAATTTAAAATCTTTCGTATTTAAAAGGTCGCGAAAGATTAAAATTTTAAAGGGTCCCCGAGATTTGTGCTTGAATCGAAGTTAAAGGTGCTGAAGGTGGTGGAT
This sequence comes from Myrica gale, assembly GCA_963930655.1. Classification (NCBI taxonomy): domain Eukaryota; kingdom Viridiplantae; phylum Streptophyta; class Magnoliopsida; order Fagales; family Myricaceae; genus Myrica; species Myrica gale. Next base: position 15,073,996 of record OZ005610.1, on the reverse strand, counting down.
GTGGTGTTAAGTTGGAATATGAAGTTTTTCTAACCCGCTTGCTAAGGTCATTTGGAGAATGATTTCTTCATGTATTTGGCGGTATCTTTGGAGGGAGTACAACAATAGATGTTTCGAAGATGTGTCTTTGTCTTTGGTGAACTTGCAAGGTGACTAACTTTATATTTATTTTTAAAAATAATAATAACACTGATTTTTATACTAGTAAAATTTTGTAATGACATGCAAGTGAAAAAGGGATCTAAACTTATTATGATACTTTAATAATTACTACTTAATAATTAACATAATTGATAAGAAGGGTCTAAGGAATTTATTAAATAAATAAAATCATATAATTCTAAAAGAATTAGACTCACGTAACAAAAATAAATTTCAACTTTGCAGATGATAATTGATATATAAAACTAAAACATTAACTCAAATATGATTTAATTATAATTAGTATGAGGTACCAGATTAGGCGATGATTGATATTATCTAACTATTTCAAATTACTTGCAAATTGCCAATAAAATCTATATTCGTTTTAGGTTATGTTTGTGTTGTAAAAATTTTGGTATTGAGTTTAGTGTTAGTATTGGGTTTAGTGAAAAAGTGAAAAGATAGGTAATTTTTTATATTTTTTGTAATTTTTTATATTTTTATGGTAGAGATTATATTGTAGTATTTTATTGGGAGTTGGTGAAATATTTTGTGAAATTTTTACCGCAAACGCACCCTTAACAATCAAACTCCACCAGTATCCTTTGTTCTTGTTGGCAAGTGTTTGCTTCGTTTTAGTTGCTCACTCTGTTAGTCAAATTATAGGGTTAGGGTTTCACGAAGAATTCACAGTCGGCGAAGCTGGAGGGGCACAGAGGAGAACGTTTCGATAGCCACCAAGAGTCCCACTACATCCATCATAACCATCATTCCGAGCACCACAACCTCCATGACCAGCATCTTAACAATGCTAGCTTCCATCCCAATCACCACGACCAGCATTTTCACAATTCCAACTATAACCACCACCACCACAATTACCAGCCCGACCACCAGCACCCTGGCCACAACTACAACCACCATCACCACGTGATCGGTGAACCGAACGATTCATTCGGACATGGAACATTCCCGTCAAATAGCGGTCCCGGTTGTGTTGGCGTTGGCGGCGGCGGCGGCGGCGGAGGAGGATATGGTTCCGGTTCTGGCTATTTTGGACGTAAAAGCTGGCGGCATCATTCCGCTCGAGGAGCTTCTCCAGGTGTGCGAGAGTGTATTACTTTCTTTTTTCTTGGTAAAAAAATGTAGGGAAAGAAAAATCTTCGGTCACCCGAGCTCGTTATGATTACTTGTTGTGATCCTATAAATCGATTTTTCATATTAATTAAAGAGAATCATAAGACATACAACAATGCAGGCATTCTATATGTTTGCTTAATTTTTGGGTGCTTTTGTTTGTTTTGACTTTGAAATTTTGATCTTTTCACTTACTTGAAAAGGGATTTCGCTTACTTTTGGAATGGACTTATTCACATTTTATTCCTTAAACTTCACTCGCCGCTTGCTGTTTTCAGATACTGACTTTTGACTTACATCATACTTGTGATCGGCGATTTTTAATGAAAACGTTGCAGTACTTTTTTTGGGTGCTTTCAGATGGAAACGATGCTAATTTTGTCGGAGTACATCGCTTATAAATGTCTGAAGCTGTACTTCTCTTTAATCTTTGTTTCTGTTATTCTCTTTTAGATCATGTGGATGGTGTCGGCCATTCAAAACTTTATGTTGTACCAGTTCCAAGAACAGCAACTGAAGCTGATGTAAGTTATTGTTTCCCTTAAGGCCTTAACAAGTCCGCACTTCTTGCTATATGTAAATGTACTTGTCCATCTGACCCGACAGATATTCTCCATGCACAAACGTCAAATTGAGTTTCACTCCAGTTGTATGGGTTTCCAAGGAATAAAAATTTATTGCCTGTTAATGCCCACTTTTAACCACATACCAATTCCCAATTGAATCCTGGAATAGAAAGAGAAGCGTTGTCTTCTTTTACCCACGAAAGGAGGTCAATAAAGATGTTCTTCTCTAGTATGTTGTTATGCTAGGCATTCCTGTCTTCAAAATTCTATGATCCCTTTTTTTCCCCAGAAGATGCCTAGGTGGCGCAACAAAGGAGTCTTTGTCCTTAACTTCTTCTCCTTCTTCTTCTTTTGTAAGTGTTGCTATTATCATTACTCTAATATTATTGTTTAAATTTCTGTATTGCATTTGTTTTCATCAGATCCGACCTGTGTTTCAACCACATGGAACTGTAGTTGAAGTTGTGATATTGAGGGATAAGAGAACTGGCCAACAACAAGGTATTGGAATGATTTTCTTATGGTTATTGTGACGCATGCTTGTGACGTTTTTCTAGAAATGACTCTCCATAGCACCAATCTGCTCCTATTCATCTTCATGAACTTTTGTCGCTTATTTACCATGGTGTTACACAATGCTGAAGATGACCCTAGAACTTTCTTGCACCAGCTTCTCATTAGCAATATTCCTTGGTAGTTAGATAATGTGTTTGTACCATGGATGCTCTTACCTGGAGGTTAACATATCATGAACAGTCCATCCTCTGACTACAGTATTCTTGTCAGATGGTCAGCTATGTAAATTCTTGGATGATTTTAGTTGACATCTGAGTAGATTGATAAATACTTCTAAACAATGGTAAACCACTGTGGTCTGTTGTATTGTTGAAGTTTTATTTGGTTCTTGTTTTGGGATTATTTCTTAGGGGAGAAAAAAGCCAAGAATTGTTCAATCTTTTGAATGATCTGCGTTCCTCCTTTCTAATATTTTATCAAATTGGAGGGGCTTTGAAGTCTGAACTGTCCAAAGCAAAAATAATGGAAGTTTATGTGTAGCGTACAGAACTAGTATACAACATTGAAAACATGAAGATTTTGTTTATATTTTATACCATTATGGAATTCAACTGTAATTTTATTGATATGGCATTGTGTGGAATAATAAAATAATTTTATGAATATGGTTTTGCTTGTACAGGAAGTTGTTTTGTGAAATATGCAACCATAGATGACGCTGAAGGGGCTATTAAAGCTTTAAACGGGCAATATACTTTTGCTGGGGTGAGCGCTTCAGTTTCTAGGAAGAAATGTATGAAGCCCCTTGTTGCTTTTGGTCAACCCTACATTTATGTATTTGCTTTTTTCCAGGAGCTGGCTCCCGTCATAGTCAAATATGCTGATAGCGAACGAGAACGTCTTGGTAATTGTTCTACTTGCAATGACTTTCTTTTTGTGCCTCTTCTCTCAATCATGGCATTTTTGCATACTATTCAGGTTCTACTTTGGCATCTAATGCCCTGCAAAGATTTTAGATTTTTATAACTCGACCTTTTGCCACATGCAATTTGGATATGCTATAAAAATCAATTTTTTTTCTAAGCTGCTATAAAAATCAATTGCATAGGCATCCAATTGTCTACTTTGTTTTTGACAAGCTAGAGGGGCGTGTTATGAAAATGACCATGTGTCAAATGATATGCAAACATTATCTTCTAAGATACGCACATTAACCTCCCAACCTAAGTGGATGCAGAAGCTTAGGGGTCATCAAGCTGGCTTCTTATTAGAAATAGATTCCAACTAGGTACTTTTTAGTTTGTAGAGGTTATGGATGTACGTCGTTGTTGCTTGATCTGTGGTTATATTCCAGAAAATTGAATTCTTGAAAGTTATTATATCTGAAAATTCACAGTCGAAAAGAGGGTTGGATTCTGATCAAGTGTATTTGCAGGAATCTTGTTGATCTGGACAAACTCATTGTTGATAGGTTGCTATTGTGAAACTAATATTTTTTACAGTGCTTATAAGAAAATCATTTATATAACATAAAAACTGGCTTCAGTAAAGGTAATATGTGTCCAGGTCTGCAACAAACAGCGTCTCTTGCATTGCATGTTGCACTTGCAAAAAGTAGATTAAACTATTCGGGAGAAGTGTCTATAACTTCATTTCTTTATCTGTTTGAGAAGTGAAAAACAATTTCAACCCAGGTTTTTTAGTTTCTGAGTACATGTGGTATCTAAGCAGATGCACTGGCTTTGTACTCGCGCAAGGCTTCTTGTTCTTCCCTATGTTGTCCAATAATATGCACTGTCTGCCTTTTATTTTGTCCTGGGCAATGTTCGGTTCGAAGAAAAAAGTAGGAATCGAATCCTACTTTTTTCACGCTCGGCATGTTGCAATCAAACTTCAGGATTTTTTTATTTTTATTTTTATTTTTTTTACATATTGTCGCCTGCATGTTACTGTCCTGTCCCCCTGCCGCAGCATGTGTTTTTTGTCGTTTTCTGTTTTTATTTTGTGTTTTTTATTTTTTTTTATTTCTTAATATTTTTAAATATTCAGTTTTTAATAAAAAATTAATAAATTTTAAATATAAAAAAACAACTTTAAACATCATCATTACTTTTTTTACACCTCAACAACTTCTACACCAACACCAATACAACTCTAACATCACCTAAAAATTCACAAAATACTCCAAATCCTACAAAAAACTTCAAAACGAACATCACCCTAATCGGTGCAAAAATATTCTTATCCTATTTTGCATTTATTTCTGACTTTGATTTCATATTTTTGTTGTGGCAGCTGTAGTGGATAAATTATATGTTGGTTGCCTGAACAAAGATGCTTCAGTAAAGGAAATCGAAGAGGTTTGTTCCATGTCATTTGATGTTCTAGTTCTTTGCCTATCTTTGCTAAATATATATCCACCTCTCTCTTTAGCACGGGCAGAAAATAACTTTTTGTGCACAAAGGAAATAGAGAAATGCAGTACCATTTCCAAGCCAGTTCAATGTGTGACTAATTAGTGATCCCTGGCCCTACCTAACAAAGGGATATTCCCTGAAAATCCAGATTGCTACAGTCTCATGCATCCAACCATGCTTTGGAAATTCCTGTTTGAGTATTAGGCCAGAAGCAGTCTCATGCATCCAACTAGCAATAGTCTCATGCATCCAACTAGCAACAGTCTCATGCATCCAACTAGCAACAGTCTCATGCATCCAACCATCCAGATTGCTACAGTCTGAAGAAGATGAGGTTGTCCCTGTAGTTATTAGGCCAGAAAGTTTTTGAAGGACATCAACGAAAAGATGAAAGCCAAGCTCTTTTAGCGCCGTTGTCTTGTTTCGGTGGTCATGGCGTTTGTGCATAGCTTATCGATTGAAGCTAAGTCTCTTCAATTTTCGGTTAGTTCGTTTGGCACTGTTACTCTCTCGGAGCGGAGCTGGAAGTCCCAGAGCTTGATTCACTTTGGTAGATACAGGGTGGTATGGTTGGCTAATTTGTTTGGTAAACTGGCAGATTCAACGGAAGTTAGAGATTTTTCCGAGAAATTTAATGAGGCCCCGCATGCGTTCTTGGCTCAACGCTGCTCTAATAAGAATGGTAGCTACATGGTTCTTGTAGAGTTTGGAGATAGACGTAGACATGGGGCAGTGATCATTCCTGAGGGAAGAAAGAAAGGTGGGTGGAAGTCGTTTGCCCTGGTGTGTGTAGAATTGATCTCAGTCCTAGGAGAGCTTAGTCGTAGGAGGGTGGGCTCTGGTGGATTGGAGATTAGGCAGGGAATTTCCTTCGCTCAAATGGTTCAGGGTGGTGCACCGGAGAAAAGGGTGGTGGAAGCTAGAGAGTCTAGCAGTTGTCAGGTGGGCACTGGCTACAAGATTTTGCAGCCGACTGTTGGAGTCCCTATGTTGCCGCATGCAGTCTCGGGTATGAGAATTACGTCTTCTAATAGTAATCATGAGATGGGGGCTCCTACTGTGCCGTCTGGGTCTGCAGGCCTGTTCTGGGAACATTTAATGCAGATGAAAAGTGAGCTTGATCGTCTCATTGAGCTGGCAAGTTTTTCTAATGCGGAGGTGGATACAAGGACACCTGTGCACTGCTTAGTCTGCAGTTTCAAACTTCATGCCATACAGCCAAACGCCCAACAACTTTTGGTTGACGTCAAAGGCCAGGGTCCTCTTGGGTTGAACTCATATATTTTAGAGGAGGGGTTGGATATCCACGGTATGGGCTCTGGGCTCATTTCTCATTTTCAAGCCAATGGCCCTTCCCAACGTGACTTGGCTCGCCTTGTCGAAGACGTTATTGCTCCTTTGTCGCCCGAGCTTGGTTTCATTGGCAAATTACTTGTCGAGTCTGTTGTGGGCGTTTCAGAGGACTAGCCGTCGTGACGTGGAGGAGACTCATTACCACGAGCGTAGTGATCTCGCTCTCGCTCGTAATCCCTATTTCTACGGTCGCGCCTATCTCTATCTCTCCTATCACGATGACGTCTATTAGGGGGCGCATCAGAATATTCAGCGTCATTTTGATGACCCGGGACCTCTAAGGTCTCAACCCTCGTAGCTGGGTCTCTATTTTCTTGACGAGCTGCCGTTAGGTCAGCTTGGACAGCACCTAACTGAGTGGTCAAGTGCGTTATTTGTTGGGTCAAGGCCTCAAATTGGGTAGGGTCCATGGTTGGGTCAACGGAGCTAAGGTTGACTATACGACCGCTACGCAAATGCATGCAACACCCACCTAAAAATGCAATTGAGATCAATAAACCACCGATGCAATTGAATGAAAAATAAGAACTTGAGCAAAAATTAGATTTTGGCTTTGGGGATTAGAAAAATCCAAAATATGCAGACAAGTAGTGCTAAATTTCAAAAAAATTAAAGCAAGGACTAAACACAATGCACCAAAATTCACTACTAAGGTAAACAAGCATGCAAGGATTCAATAAAGGTAAAGATACGCTGATTTTTTTTTTCACCGTAGGAAGCAAACGAGTAATGATAATGTATGAGGATGACTATCGGATAGAACGAAAGTGTGAAAAATAACCCGTAACACTCGTTGACAAATTAATCTATAAAGAAGAGCAATTATGTCACTAAAAATGAAGTGGAACGAGCGCACCTCAGATCACTAGTGAACACAAACACGAATGAGCCGTTGAAAGGGCCGAAGAGGCGAGAAACCGTCGAAGAAAGTGTTGTCCCGCTTGAATCGGGTCCAAAAACATAGCAAAAGTGTCAAACACGACCTGGATCTGGGAGAAAACACCGAGAGGAGTTGAATTTCGGCCTGAAAATGCAAAACTCGTCCGAAACCGGATGTATATCGGCTGCAACAGGAAAATATAGGCCGGAACCAGGAATATCGGCCGGAATCTCCGAAACGGGCCGAAACTGGTGGTTGCCGGTGGTGGAACGAAGCGGGCTTCACCTATGTGGACCGAAAATCATGTAGAAACTCAAATATAGGCTCAGTTCTGGACAAATCACGACGAAAAACAATGAAAACACGTGGGACAGATCCCCGGAAAAAGGCCAAACAGCGGCTGCCGGAGCTCCGGGGACGTCGGCGAAGGCTGAGAAGGCTGTTGGGGCGTCGGCGATCAACTCACAGACCAGAGAACACCAAGAAACCAAAACACAGAAATGGGCAATTTTGTGAGAGGTATAGCGTCGAACAACCAAAAGAAACGGAAAAGAAATAGGAATTTTGGGCTCTGATACCAATTTGATGCGGAATATAGTGGAGAAATAGTAATTAGATAAAAAGCTCAAGAAAGAATAGGGAAGAAGAGAAGAAATAAGCCAAGGAGAAGGGGGAAACACACTTTGAGTGCAAGAGGCAGCAACCAATAAACTTTATTATCTCAGTCTCATTGATTTAAGGTTCTCACCAACCTTAAATAGAGAACAAAGGTCATAAGCAAACCCTAAAAGCCCATGGGCCAAAACTTAATAAAGCATAATAACTCCTAGTCTATTAAAATATAAATCACAACTAAATAAACTAAAACAAGTAAATTAAATCAATGTCCCCATTAGGGTAGGTTTACTCTTATTAAATCTACTCTTTCGTGCCTTCCGACTTATTTCCTATCTCTATTCCCTATTCCGGTTGTAGTGACTAAGAGGTTAGAAAAGATTCAGAGGGATTTCCTTTGGGGCAGCGATGAGAATGTGCATAAATTCTACCTTGTGAAGTGTGAGTTGGTGTGTTCTCCTCTTCATAGTGGGGGTTTGGGGATCCGGAGTTTATCCATGTTTAATAGGGCTCTTTTGAGTAAGTGGTTGTGGCAGTTTGCTCATGAAAGGGATAGGCTTTGGAGGCTTGTGATTGCTGCGAAATATGGGAGTTGTGGGGGTGATTGGAGATCTCGTTCTATTCGGGACCTTATGGAATTGGCCTTTGACGATTTATTTGACTAGGGTGGGATTTCTTCGGTAAGCATATTAGGTGGTGGGGACACCAGACGTAGGCCAGCGATTACACGGGTATATGGACGTAGGAGGAGGATAGCCCAACCCATGACATTATGGTTGGGAGATTGAGAGCCTATTGTTATTGGGCTTTGCTAATTGATTTTAGTATTTATTTATATATTTATTTGTTTCGAATAATTGCACTCTTATTATGCTTTTGGGTTTATTTTCTTTAGTGGGCCGTTGACCCAAGTATTATTAGGGTTAGGGTTTACTCCTTAACCTATTTAACCATAATTTTCTATTGTAATGACAACTTTTGATGAATAAACAACGATGTTTTCTCCAAACCTTTGAATTTCTTCTCTTCCCTCTATTTCTTTCTTTCTTCTTTCTCTTTTCTTATAGCTATTCTCTAAATCCCGATTGTGCCGCATCAACTTTGGTATTAGAGGAAGGTCGTGATTGTTTTCTTAAACAACCACCGATCCTCAACCAACAGTACTGCCACCACCATAGTTTCGGCAACCACAGTTTCACAATCACTATAGTTTCAGCAACTACAGTTTCACAATCACCAAACCGAGACCCATCATTTACCACCAGCACTCACCACATCGCCCAAACAGTAACCCACAGCCAGCAACAACCACTGACAGAGAAGAGGAAGAAACAGAATCAAACATAAAATACGATTGAGATTTCTCCGGTTAGAGGGATTTTGATGCAACACGGACACCATCAGCGACTGATGACCAGCGACCCCAGACAGAAACTCGATGGGCCTTAGAAACTTCTTGGATTTAACATTCCTCTTGAATTGGGTTGAGAGCAGCAGCGATTTGGTTTTGCAAAAGTGCTTGTGACCGCTTCAAATACAAAGGATTTTATTTAGAAATTTTCTTAGATTTGAATTTCTTCCCATTGGTTTGAGGCAACAAAATTCAGACACAAGACCTTTTGGGCTTTGAACCGTCGCTATCTTCTCGGCATCGTTTGTCTACAACAGTGCAAATTCTGTTTGAAACCAGGGGCAACCTATTCAAGAGACAACGATTTTGGAATTTCTGGGTTTGGGCATTCCTTCTCGGTTTTAAGAGGCTTCTGGAATCTTCTTTGGTTTCTTGAAGTGATCGTGTGTTGGTTGACCGAGTTTCTTTGTTTCACTAAATTGAGTTTCAGTTAATTTGTTTAAGCTTGAAAGGGCTGAGGAAGATAAAAGCTTGTGGGCTGAACAGTGATTCTACTTGAGCCACGTGAGTTCCTATTTCATCAGACTGGGCCTCGGGTTTCACAATCAGATTAGACCAGAACTAATACAAGGGCTGGATCACACAACTGGAACGTGGACCTTGTTCAATTCGGACCTACAGCTAGTTTTTTTTTTCTCTGGGCTCTACACGTGTCCAGCTCAATTGAATTCAAGTGGAGGCTCACTTAGAAAGCCCGGGACAGAATTTAATTTATCAAGCCCAACCAATTCAGCCCACCAGATTCTTAATTTGGTTAATTTAACCACGATCAAGTACGTGAGCTTACCCTCTTTGGCTTAAATTCACTTGTTATTTAAAGTAGTTTCAATTAGTTCTTGTGCTTGGTGTAATTTTCATAGCCTATTACCTTAAACTCCTGATTATCATTTCCTTGAACCACATGCTTATTTGTGTGCCTAATATCGTTCTTTGGGAAAATTGATTGCTCTAAATACCTTGCCCAAAAGAAAGAGCCTTTTAATAACTAGTCATTTTATTAATTGTGGAGCTTATCTAAAAATTGTGGGGATTTGTGACATGCGTTGGTTGCCCTCTCTACACTTGGGGTGTTGGCATTGTTAGTTAGCAATTATATTTGTTTTGGATTATGACATAAAAAAAAATTCAAAATTAATCGGCTAAAGTTAGTATTGGGTTTTACTCGCAAAAAAAAAATCTGTTAATTTCATTTGCATTTTGGCATTGTAGTTGCATGCACCTGCGTAGTGGTCGCCTTTTGTCTAGTACCTCTTCCCCACCTATCATGGACCCCAACCAGTTTGAGGTTTTTAGTAAGCAATTACAGGATCAATTGCAGAATATTACGAACCAGCTCACGATGCTATCAAATAGGGTCGCAGCAGTTGAAGATGTCCAGGATAGGGAAGAAAATCATGTTGAGAACCACAACCACCGTGATCCCCCAAACCGTAGGGGTGGTGAGAACCACAACCGATTTAATGGGGAGTATGATCATGACCCTGATGAGAGAGTCATGGGGCATATTAGGGTGGATGCCCCAACTTTTGATGGCCGTCTAGACCCTTGGACCTTTACCAAATGGATGCGTGATATGGACCACTTTTTTGAGTGGTACAATCTTTCTGACAATAGAAAGGTCAGATTTGCCAAGATGAAACTCATTGGCAATGCCCAACTTTTCTGGGAAAGTGTTGAGGAGCTTCTGACTAGGAGGAATGAGCCACCTATTACTGATTGGGTAGGAATGAAGCTTAGGCTTCAACAGAAGTATTTACCTCGATATGATCGAGGTAATCTTTTGGATCAGTGGAACAATCTTAGGCAGGGCAACAAACCAGTCACCGATTATGTAGCACAATTTGATGAATATAAGATGAGATGTGTTGTAGTCGAAGATGAAGCCATGACCTTGAGTAGGTTTAGGAGAGGACTCAATGATGACCTGAGGAGAGAGCTAGTTTTGCGGGGCATTACCACTCTTGATCAGGCTTATACCCTAGTCCAAGACTATGAGTTGGTCACCCGGACCCAGTTTGCTAGGCGACCTGACACCCGAAGTACAACCACTAAGCCTCCATTTTCAGGTAATAGCTCCTTGTTAGGTCCCCCTCCCCGAAAACCCAACTCAAATGGTCCTCCACTTATTAAGGACAAGGGAAAAGAGGTGATTAATGAGATGCCTAAGATGAATTCAAGGATTCAATGTTTCAAGTGTCAAGGATTTGGTCATGTGGCTGCCAACTGTGCTAATAAGACTCTTGTTATTGTTGGTCCAGAGTGTTCAGGTGAGGAAGGAGAAGGAGATCAGGATAAGCAAATTTATGAACCGAACCTTGAGGATTTTGAGGATTCGGATGAAGATTGTGAGGAAGATCCTAATTTTTTAGGGTGTATTCGAGCCATTTCAGATCTGATTGAACAATCAAATGTTGATCTTGAGGTGCCCAGGATAGGAGTAGTCAGGTGTGCTCTTGCACAACCAAGAGAATCGGATGATTGGCGAAGGACTACCATCTTCCACACCTACATCAAGTGTGGAGATAAAAATTGCAAGATTATCATTGATAGTGGAAGTTGTATCAATGCAGTCTCGTCCAATACCATTACCCGCCTAGGACTAAAGCCTGTTCCCCATCCGTGTCTCCTGGGTTGACACGTCCTCAATCTCAGTGACAGAGGGGTGTCTTGTCCTATTCAGTTTCTTGATTATAAGGATGAGATAGGGTGTGATGTTATTCCTATGGATGTAGGGCATGTCATATTAGGTAGGCCGTGGCTTTATGATTTGGATGTGACAATTAGTGGGCGCTCAATTGCATGCTCCTTCACATTTAATGGAAAGAGGATTCAAATTAATCCTTTCGCCCCAAGGTCTAGTGATAAGGCTAAGCAAAAGGAAATTGTGAGGGGAAAAGGGTTAAATATCATAAGTCCTAGGGAATTTGAGAAGGAGGCTACCAAAGAATCCATCATGTTTGCCATAGTTGCCAAAGAGACGTCCAAGGACTCTCAAGAAGAACCACCTGAAGAAGTAGCTTCTATTCTTACAGAATTTCAGGATGTCTTCCCTGTAGACCTTCCAGATCATTTACCTCCCATGCGTGATATCCAGCATGCCATAGATCTTGTTCCAGGAGCAACTTTGCCCTACTTGCCCCATTATAGGATGAATCTCATTGAACATGCTGAATTAAAGAGGCAAGTAGATGAACTCCTCAAGAAAGGATTTGTTCGAGAGAGCTTAAGCCCTTGTGCAGTGCCAGCACTCCTGACCCCTAAAAAGGATGGTTCTTGGAGGATGTGTGTGGACAGTAGAGCCGTAAATAAGATTACTGTGAAGTACCGCTTTCCCATTCCTAGACTTGATGATATGTTGGACATGATGGCAGGTGCCACAATCTTTTCTAAGATTGATTTGAAGAGTGGCTACCATCAAATTAGGATCCGTCCTGGGGATGAGTGGAAAACTGCCTTTAAGACAAAAGATGGATTGTATGAGTGGATGGTCATGCCATTTGATCTTTCCAATGCTCCGAGCACTTTTATGAGAGTGATGACCCAAGTCCTTAGGCCGTTCATGGGTCAGTTCCTAGTTGTGTATTTTGATGACATTCTCATATATAGTAAGACTAGGGAGCAACATTTAGGACATCTCACTCAAGTTTGTGCTACCCTTAGGAAAGAAAGCCTGTTTGTGAACCTTAAGAAGTGTTCCTTTTTCACTAATAAAGTTGTTTTCTTAGGGTTCATTGTTTCCTCAGAAAGTCTAGCTGCAGACCCTCAGAAAATCCAAGCGATTGTAGAGTGGCCTGAGCCCCATAGTATTCATGACATTCGTAGTTTTCATGGGCTTGCTACTTTTTATTGCCGCTTTATAAAAGGGTTTAGCACCATTATGTCCTCCATTACAGATTGCATGAAACAAGGTGAATTTAAGTGGACAATGGCGGCATCTAAGGCCTTTAGGGAGGTTAAGAAAAGAATGACAGAAGCCCCGGTCACGAGACTCCCTGACTTTTCGAAGGTGTTTGAGGTAGAATGTGATGCATCGGGCATTGGTATAGGCGGAGTGCTTAGTCAAGAGCGTCACCCCATAGCCTATTTTAGTGAGAAGCTAAATGAGGCTAGACAGAAGTACTCGACCTATGATAAAGAATTCTATGCGGTAGTGCAAGCCTTACGCCATTGGTGTCACTATTTACTACCGTAAGAATTTGTCCTTTACTCAGACCATGAAGCGCTACGTTACCTTAGCTCACAGAAGAAACTCAATTATAGGCATGGTCGTTGGGTTGAGTTTTTACAAGCCTATTCTTTTGTACTTAAACATAAGTCTGGAGTTGAGAATAAGGCAGCTGACGCACTTAGTCGTCGGGTTACCTTACTCTCCATGATGAGTGTCAAGATTGTAGGATTTGAGAGGCTCAAGGAGGACTATGAGTCATGCCCTGACTTTGGGGAAATTTATATAGCCTTACAAAATGAACATAGCACTGCTGTTGATGGCTATTTCCTTCAAGATGGGTATTTGCTTCGTACCAACAAGCTTTGTATCCCACAGACATCTGTGCAAGATTTCTTGATTTGGAAGGTTCATGCGGGAGGCCTCTTAGGTCACTTTGGGCGGAATAAGACTATAGAGGAGGTGGAACGCCAATTTTATTGGCCGAGTTTGAAGAGGGATGTTGCTAAATTGATTGGTCAGTGTCGAACCTGTCAATTGGCTAAACATAGGAAACAAAACACTGGCCTTTACACTCCTCTTCCAGTACCTGATTGTCCTCGGCAAGATGTGAGTATGGATTTTGTACTCGGGTTGCCACGAACCTTGAAGAAGCATGATTCCATTTTTGTGGTGGTGGATCGCTTCTCCAAGATGGCCCACTTTATTCCTTGTGCCAAAACCTCATATGCGTCTAAAGTTGCTAAGCTTTATTTCGATGAGGTTGTGAAACTATATGGTCTTCCCAAGACCATAGTGTCTGATAGGGATGTTCGTTTTATGAGTTACTTTTGGAAAACCCTTTGGCACATGGTGTGTACCAAGCTGAAATTTTCCACTGCTTATCACCCCCAGACAAATGGCCAGACAGAAGTGGTCAATCGTAGCCTAGGAAATCTTTTGAGATGTTTGGTAGGTGACCACCATAGGAGTTGGGATTTGATCCTCCCTACTGCCCAATTTGCTTACAATAGCTCAGTCAACAGGTCCATAGGCATGAGTCCTTTTGAGGTTGTCCACGGATATAAGCCTAGAAAGCCTTTAGACCTCCTCCCCATGTCTCCTCATTCTAGGGTATCTGAGTCTGCCGAAGCTTATGCACGACATGTTCAAGAATTGCATCATGAAATTAATAAGCAAATTCACGCGAGTAATTCCCAATACAAACTTAAAGTTGATAATCGTAAAAGACATCTCGAATTTAAAATTGGGGATTATGTCATGATTCGAATTAGACCTGAACGGTTCCCCTCCGGTTCCGTTCGGAAGTTGCAAGCTCGTAGTGCCGGCCCATTTCAAGTGTTGCAAAGGGTTGGACCCAATGCTTATGTCATTGACCTTCCACCTGAATATGGTATTAGCTCCACTTTTAATATTGAGGATCTAGTAGCTTACAAAGGTTAACCCATAATCCCAGAGGATCCTTTTGAGGCCTCTTCACCCGACCCCACCACTAACCACATACCTGATCCAACCCCATTGCCCTTATCACCAGCACACAAAGAACAAATTGATGCTATTTTGGATGAGCAGGTTGTGTTTACCAGGGATGGTGAGATGCAGCGTTTCCTTGTTCGTTGGGTAGGTCGACCAGATTCTGACTGCACCTGGATCACCAAAGATACTTTTGCAGCAGATTGATCCTGACCTATTGGAGTACTACTAGAGCCGCCAGGAGTTCCACTTGACAGGGTCGAGTTTCTCCCACCCCGGGAGAGTTGGTGGGGACACCAGATGTAGGCGAGCGATTACGCGGGTATATGGACGTAGGAGGAGGATAGCCCAACCCATGACATTATGGTTGGGAGATTGAGAGCCTATTGTTATTGGGCTTTGCTAATTGATTTTAGTATTTATTTCTATATTTATTTGTTTTGAATAATTGTACTCTTATTATGCTTTTGGGTTTATTTTCTTTAGTGGGCCGTTGGCCCAAGTATTATTAGGGTTTACTCCTTAACCTATTTAACCATAATTTTCTATTGTAATGGCAACTTTTGATGAATAAACAACGATGTTTTCTCCAAACCTTTGAATTTCTTCTCTTCCCTCTCTATTTCTTTCTTTCTTCTTTCTCTTTTCTTATAGCTATTCTCTAAATCCCGATTGTACCGCATCATTAGGTTTTTGGTGGGGAGTGGTGAAAGGGTTATTTTTGGCAAGATGTTTGGTGTGGTGATAATCCTTTGTCTTTGTCTTTTCCATTGGTTTATTCTTTGGCTCGTAATAAGGAGGCTATGGTAGTAGATTGTACGGGGGGAATGATGGTCGTGTAGTGTGGAATGTTTCCTTTGTCAGAGCTGCTAATGATTGGGAATTGGAGGAATTCTCCGCGTTTTTCTCCTTGCTGTATGGGTCGGTGCTTAGGCGAGGGGAGGAAGATACGATCCTTTGGACTTGTTCTAAAAATGATTTGTTTTCGGTTAAGTCCATGTACTCTTCCATTGCTATTAGGAGAAGATTGTCTTTTCCTTGGAAAGGAGTGTGGTGGTCGAAGTGCCCTTTGAAGGTCTCTTTCTTTGTGTGGGAGGCTATGCATGAGAAAATTCTTAATTCGGATAATCTTCGAAGGAAAGGTATATACATTGCTGATTGGTGCTATCTTTGTCGGGAAGATGGGGAGTCGATTGACCATGTGCTCCTCCATTGTCCGTTCACGCGGGGGCTTTGGAATCATGTGCTTGGTATTATGAATTTTCATTGGGTAATGCCGGAGAAGGTGACGAGAGTGTTGTGGAGTTGGAATCAGAGGTTCTTGAATCGGATTGCCAAGGCTATTTGGAGAATGATTCCTTTTTGTATTTGGTGGTGCATTTGGAAGGAACGGAATAATAGATGTTTGAGGATTGCTCCTTGTCTTTGGTGAAGTTGCAAAGATTTTTGTTACTCTCTTTGTTTAGTTGGGCTAATGCGGTGCTTGACTGCCCTTTTGTTGATTTTCTTAGTTTTGTGGCTTGTTTAGACTAATGATATCGGTATAGTCCTTTGTACTGTTATCGCTTTTCTTAATGAAATTGGTTACTTATCAAAAAAAAAATCTTAGCTAAATAAATGCAACTTTTTTGTTTAGTCTCTTCTGTGCACAACTGGCAAGGGTGTCATATGCAGGATGCATAGACATAAGCAAGGTTATGATATGTAGGATGCATAAAATGGTCCTTACCCAACAATGGTCCCACTAAGTGGGCTTTGGAAGGGATACATAAAAAATGGACTCCTAAATGAAAGTGAGACTTCAGTGCCTTCACATTTGACCACATGAATTGACTACGTAGCAAAATTTAGACCCAAGGACTTAGAATCATGATCTGCAAATTATGACAAAGGTTTAAATACAAAGTTGTTTCATGAATGTATGCTGCATATTTTGAGCTGAGATCAGTATGGGGATTGCGCAGAATTCAAACTACCTACTTTCACGATCGCTTTCCAAAATGTATGGTACATCTAATTGAATGCCTGGTTTGATTGCTATATAGTGCAGCTTTTTTGTGTGCCATATACGTGTGATTTGTGCGAGTATTCTAGTAAGTGGTCTTTGCAGCTTGATAGAACTCGGGGAAGTTTCTGAGTTTGACGATAATCTATTGACAACATCAATTTTCCCCGGAACTATGGACTATTATTTGAACACTCAAACTATCAATTTCGTCTCATTGAGTCCTCAAACTACTAAAATTCATCAATGTTCACCCAGGGATCCAACCGTCAATATTGTTCCATGTATCATATTTTCTACACATTTCAATTGTAGGATTTACTAGATGATGAACATTGATGCATTTTGGTAGTTTGAGGACTAAATGAGATAAAATTCCTAGTTGAGATAGGTAAATATCATTTGAGTGATAGTGAGGGGACTAAAAGTGAAGATTCCTCTAATCTATTTCTCTATAAATACACTTAATCTCTTTGGTGTTGCAGTCTTCATTCTTCATTGGCTCTATGGAAAGCTTCCTTGCTTATTTTTGTTTTCAAATTAAACTACAATTATTAGTCTCTTTGTTCGCCTAGTCTATATCTTGTATGTCATTAGTTTTTTTATGGATACATTTTCGTTCAGATATTTGCCCGCCATGGTTTCGTTGAAGATATCTACATAATGCGTGATGAGCTGAAGCAAAGTCGTGGTTTGTTCTCGACTAACTCTCGAATATGTCTCTCATATCTAATGGTGAAGTATGGTGTTTTGAACTGGACACGTCGGTAGGAGCTGTCTTTTGGGCTGTGTCAGGTCTCATGTAAAGATCTCCAGCACATTTTGTTGATCACATACAGCCACTAAAGCAACCGTTGTTCTATCCTATGTTCTTTCTGAACTGTACAGTTGTAGTGTACTTCAAGGTTGGAATTACAAACATAGAAGGAACAGCATTGCAATTGGTGAATAAAATTCCTAGTTGTTTCATTTAAAGCTTGCTGGTCTCTAGAGGTTCGTGTCTTTTGTTTGAATCCTCTGTGTGTGAGTGTTCCCCTCTGTTGTTTTCGTATGCAATGTGTTCCTGCTTAAAAGAAAAACCAGCTCTTTTATCCACCTGGTCAGTACATAAAATTTTCCCAGAACCGGTTTCATATATGGAATGCACTGATGGTGCAATAGATTCTTTCTGCTGATTTGCTACCATATTAACATGTTCTATAAGTGTGTATTTGTAGCATATTTTCCTGTTACACTACCCATTGATCTTTCTTTTGAAATGGATGCTCATGCTGTTTTGAATGATGTGGATTTGTCAAATTTTCTCATAAGGATATGGCACTGGCAGCAATCAAAGCGTTACATGGAACCTTCACAATGAGAGTAAAGCTTTTGCGTTCTTTGATATGTACCACTTTTCTCATTGCACTTCAATTCTTTACTACTCATATTTAATCCTTGTTTCTGTCTATGTTTTAGGGTTGTGATCAAGCATTAATTGTGCGTTTTGCGGATCCTAAGAAACCTAGGACTGGAGAAGCAAGGTTCTGCTTCCTTGCTACTTTGTTGTACATCAATTTATTGATGCCTGTCTGTGATTAACTGATTGTACATAAAGTTACACAATTTAATGTTTAGTTCGTTTTTTATCCTCCAAAACTAAAATATTGTCCAAATTAGCTACTTGCCGATCCAGGCATTGCTAATATATATTCTATTCACATAACCCACAACAAAAATGACAATCATTAATTTCTTGTCTGTCTTGTTGTTCTCTCTCTCTCTCTCTCTCTCTCTCTCTCTCTCTCTCTCTTCAGGGGTAATCATGTCTTTGCAAACCCAAATTTTGCTCCCTTTTCCCAAGAACCATTTTGTAGGTACGTGATTTCATTCCTCTTTTCGTAGTTATATGCGCATCAAAATATACTTACAGGAGCATCTCTTTTCTTTTTGCATTGGTTATTATGACAGGTCCAATCATGGTAATTCTGGGGGAGGGCGTAGTTTGCCCAATGCTGCATATCCTTTGCAACCAAATTCTACGAGCTCATTACCTCAAGCTGTTCCTCAGATGACAAACCAAGAACCAGTCATGCAACAACCATTTTGTCCTGTGCAACAGTCACCTTCAGATATGTCTCAGATGCCATTACAACAGAATCAAACTCCACAGACAAGTTCACAATCATCTCAACTTGCAGTCTGTAAGGTGCAGAGGCAGTTTCATCAAACTGATAAGGTAGGGCAGCAACTGAATTTGCAAGTAAGTGGTCAGCAGGTACTACAACAATATATCATGTATGGTGAAATCCCTAGCATGGATCCAGGACAACTAGAGTCGTCATGGTTCCGAATTGGACTATTGGATTCATTTTATGGTTTTAGCGGTTCCAAATGTATTTTTTGGGAGAGGCAAAAGAGTTTCTCATCAGTGCACTGTAGCAATGGGTTTCTCTAGAAGTTTTCGTGTTGAGGCGAAAGAGTTTCATGTGTCTGTGAATGATGGTGGCTCTATTAAGTTTACGGATTGGAATCGGAAGTCTGTAAGTTCGATTTCGTTCGGGAAGTTTGGAGCAATGTGGATGGTCAACATGGCTGGCAGACTACTGGCGGCTCAAGGTCAACGTTCCTTTATTTCCAAGGCTAATGATATGCACCGTGCTTTTCTGGCACAAAGATGTGCTAACAAGGCGGGAAGGTAGGCGTAGGGGAGTGGTTATGGTACCCGAAGGAGTAGGAGCAGAAGGGTGGAGGTTTCTGGCTGGCCTGTTCCAGGAGGTGGTAGAACACCTAGGTAGAATCAAAGAGGGGCGGAATGAGAAGAAGAATGCAGGACAGGCGTGGCTGCGAGGAGGACACTCCTTTGCAGAAGCGATGAAGGATGGCAAGCCTTTGGTGGTTGTCGGCAAGCAGGCGTCGGTAGATGCGTGTGTTGGAGGAGTTGGAGGAGAAGGAAAGACAGTAGCTCTGACATGGCAAGTGCAGAAAAAGCATGCAGATCAGGCGCAGTTTCAGCTTTCCAAGGTTTCAGTTAAGGATCAAGAGATAGAGGCTTTATTGGGAGACAGATGTGGCCTGACTGATTTTAGAAATAGATTGCTGGGTATGAGGGTAGAGCTGGACAAGCTCATTAGTGAGTTTGATGGGCTCTTGGGTCAGGGAAGGGGGGTGGGAAGTTTGCGGAGACGAGGACCTGACATTTAGTGGGCCTGAACCATTGCTAATGAAGATCGGGCCTGATACACAACCAGATGAGGGGCCTTCGTTGAGTGGGCCTTTCGTTGGGCCTGTTGTAGATCCGGCCCAGAGGAAGACCCAGATTTTAGAAGGCCCGGGCCAATTGGCGGTGCCGACCTACCCGACGCCCTCTTCTCTTGGCGTTAGGCTCAATAGCGAGGCGGGAGGCACCCAACCCCAGTCATCGGCGATATGTCTCTCGCCGACAACGTCTGAGGCTGGTGGTGACGGCCTCGCTGTCACTCCGGCGGCGGAATCCTTTCCAGTTGCCTTGCACTTGGGCTCCGGGTGGGCTACCAGAGGTGCTGGAGCCACCGGATTTGGTCAAATCGACAAGTCCCTCTTGCCGATGTCCTTGTTGGAGGGGTTTTTGAGCCTTCTCTTGCTCTTGGTAAGTCCCTGGCGTTAGATTGTGTCTGTGGGGAGGGTCTGACACTGCTGGTAGAAGGCCCTAGCAGTTCAGCACCTACCGTGACTATGGGGGAGTCCTCGATGCTTGTGAGCCAAAAGGAAGATGTTGAGTGTGTAGAGGGCATAACGTGTGTTAACAGGGCAGAAGGGGGGTGTTGGTTTCAGTGGTAGATGCTGAACCAGAAATTGATGCGGCTCCCTTGGCGTTCTGTTGTCCAAAAGGAGGGAGGAAAGGAAAATTGAAAGATGGAGGGGCTTCGGGGTGGTTGTTAGATATGGTGTCATCTTTCAAGCATTTGGTGGGTGTGTCTTGTGAAGGTTATGAGGCAGATTTGCTAAGTTTATTTGCTGCTTTGGAGAGAGAGGGGCGGTATAGTTTTAAGTCCCCTTGCAAGAAGGGAGGAAAGTTAGAAAGAGAGTTGAAGGGTTTAGAGTCTTCTATTAATTATGATGGGAAGTTCGTTTATTCTAGGAGGGGAAGTGAAGGGAGGGCCTTGATGATGATTAGATGATGCCAAAGATTATTAGTTGGAATGTTAGGGGGATCAATGTTAGGGCTAAGTGTAGAGGAGTGGAGAATTTGTTACGGGGATGGAAACCAGACTTGGTTTGTCTTCTGATACCAAGATGTTCGTTATGTCCGGTGAGGTTATTAGAAGGTTATGGGGTGGTCCTCATGTTAGTTGGTGCATTTTGGAGGTGGATGGTGCCTCGGGGGTATTTTGTTATTATGGGATACGAGGGTGATTGAGTTGTTGGATTCTTGCATCGGTTCTTTCTCTATTTCGGCGGTCTTTAAGAGCCTTGATGATGGGGTAGAATGAATGTTTTCAGATGTCTGGTCCTAATGCTGATAGTAGCAGGAGTCTGTTGTGGGATGAGTTGGCAGAGATTCAGGCTTTGTGGGACTTTCCTTGGTGCATTGGAGGAGATTTTAATATTACTCGTTTCCTTAGTGAGTGTTTGGGGGGAGTAGGGATTAGTTCAGCAATGGAAGAGTTCTCTTATTTTATTTTTGAGATGGGGTTATTGGATATCCCTTTGTTGGGGGGTGCCTTCACTTGGTCTAACAATCGGGCATCACAGTCTTGGTCTCGGATTGATCGCTTTCTGTTGTGCCCTGGTTGGGAGTCCTTATTCCCGGAGGTTTCTCAGTAAAGATTGACTCGTCTATATTCAGACCACTTTCCCATTATTTTGGTGGATGGCAGGGTTAGAAGTGGGAAGAGGCCCTTTCGTTTTGAGAATATGTGGCTCAAAGAGAATTGATAGGTGGATAGTGTTAAGGAGTGGTGTGAGTCTTTCGAGTTCTTGGGTTCTCCTAACTTTGTGCTAGACTCTAAGTTGAAAGCTTTGAAGAATAAGTTGATGGTGTGGAACCATGCTGTGTTTGGGGATCTAAGTCTCAAGAAGTCATCTTTGTTGAGGGAGTTGGAGTCATTAGATTCGTTGGATGAGGAGGAGATTCTTGATGATAGGGGGAAAGTGAGGAAGATGGAGGTTTTGAGAGAATTGGATCATTTGATTGAGTTAGAGGAGATTAGTTGGAGACAGAAGTCGATGACCTTGTGGCTTAAGGAAGGGGATAGATGCATTAATTTTTTCCATCGTATGACCAATTCGAATAGGAGGGCTAACTTGATTGCTAGTTTGGAAGTGGAGGGGGAAACATTGGAGGACCCGTCCCTTAATTCAGAGAGTATTATCGAGTTCAATAGCTCTTTGTATAAAAAGCCCTTTTCCTGGAGGCCGACGCTGGATGGCTTGGAATTTGATTCCATTTCTGTGGCTTGAGAACCCTTTGAGGAGGACGAGGTCACAGAGGTGGTCCGTAGCCTCAACGGTGACAAGGCTCCGGACCTGATGGGTTCACTTTAGCTTTTCTTCAGTCTTGCTGGGAGGTGGTTAAGGGGGATGTTCTGGCTATGTTCAATGAATTTGCCCAGAGGGGTAAATTTGTTAAGTGCATGAATGCTACTTTCATTGTTCTCATTCCAAAGAAAGCTGGAGCTATGGACTTGAGAGATTTTCGTCCTATCAGTTTGGTTGGAGGGGCTTATAAGATTCTTGCCAAGGTGTTAGCGAATATGTTGAAGATGATTCTTGAGAAAATCGTATCGCCTTTCCAGAATGCTTTTGTGAGGGTAGACAGATTCTGGATTCAGTTTTGATAGCAAATGAGTGCATTGATTCGAGATTACGTTCAAATATGTCGAGGCTGATGTGTAAACTTGATATTCAAAAGGCTTACGACCATGTGAATTGAGATTTTCCGTTGTATTTGTTGATGAGATGTGAGTTTAGTGAGAAGTGGTGTAGGTGTATTGCGTTCTGTATTTCTACCGTTAAATTCTCTGTTTTGGTCAATAGTTCTCATGGCTTTTTTAGGAGTTCTCGAGGTTTGCGTCAGGGTGATCCTCTTTCACCCCTTTTGTTCGTGATTGTCATGGAAGCATTTAGTAGGATGATGAAAGCGGTGGTTGGGAGAGATGCTATTAAGGGGTTTGAGGTGGGGCGAGGTGGTAGTAATGAGGTGTGCATTTCCCATTTGCTCTTTGCCGATGATACTTTAATCTTTTGTGGGGCTGAGGAGAATCAAGTGCGAAACCTAAGATGCTTACTTTTGTGTTTTGAGGCGGTATCAGGTTTTAGGATTAACCTTGGCAAATCTGATGTTATTCCTATTGGAAGAGTTACTGATGTTCAGGTGATGGCGGCGATTTTGGGTTCTAAGGTATCGGCGCTACCGATGACATACTTGGGCCTTCCTCTTGGTGCTAAGTTTAAATGTGTGCATATCTAGGATGGTATGGTCGAGAGATTTGAAAGAAGGTTGGCGGGTTGGAAGCGCATTTATCTTTCCAAAGAGGGAAGGTTAGCATTGATCCGATCTACTCTTTCTAGCCTTCCTACATACTTTTTGTCGCTATTTCCTATTCCGTTGTATGTGGCTAATAGGTTGGAGAAGCTGCAAAGAGATTTCTTGTGGGGAAGTGAGGGTGATGAACACAGATTTCACCTTGTTAGATGGATTAGAGTTTGTTTCCTTATTAGAGCTAGAGGGCTGGGACTTAGGAGACTTCCTTTATTCAATAGAGCTCTTCTTGGAAAATGGCTTTGGAGATTCTCTTCTGAGAGAGATAGCTTACGGAAGACAGTTATTTCGGAGAAGTATGGGTGTGAGGAGAGTGATTGGTGCAATTTGGAGGCGCATGGATCTTATGGGGTTAGCTTGTGGAAGCACATTAGCAAAGGGTGGCAATTTTTTAGTGAGAATATTAAGTTTGTGGTTGGAAATGACTCCAGAATCCGGTTTTGGTATGGCAAGTGTGAGGAATGACCTTTGAGGTTGGAGTTTCCTCAGTTATTCTCTCTAGCTCGTTGCAAGGATGCTTGGGTGGCTGATTGTATGGAGTTGGGATCCAGAGTTGTTGTGTGGGATGTTCATTTCGAGAGATTGTTCAATAATTGGGAGACGAAGGTATTTTCGGCATTTTAATCCTTACTTTACGCGAAGACTAGGAGCAGTGGGGCGAGTGGATAAAATACTTTGGATGGGGTCCAAGGGTGGAGTCTTCTCTGTTAAGTCGATGTATTATTTGCTTGTGGAGGGTTCCAATGTGATTTTTCCATGGCATCAATGTTGGAAGCACATTAGTCTTTCCAAAGAGGGAAGGTTAGCATTTATCCGATCTACTCTTTCTAGTCTTCCTACATACTTTTTGTCGCTATTTCCTATTCCGTTGTCTGTGGCTAATAGGTTGGAGAAGCTGCAAAGAGATTTCTTGTGGGGAAGTGAGGGTGATGAACACAGATTTCACCTTGTTAGATGGATTAGAGTTTGTTTCCTTATTAGAGCTAGAGGGCTAGGACTTAGGAGACTTCCTTTATTCAATAGAGCTCTTCTTGGAAAATGGCTTTGGAGATTCTCTTCTGAGAGAGATAGCTTACGGAAGACAGTTATTTCGGAGAAGTATGGGTGTGAGGAGAGTGATTGGTGCAATTTGGAGGCGCATGGATCTTATGGGGTTAGCTTGTGGAAGCACATTAGCAAAGGGTGGCAATTTTTTAGTGAGAATATTAAGTTTGTGGTTGGAAATGACTCCAGAATCCGGTTTTGGTATGGCAAGTGTGGGGAATGACCTTTGAGGTTGGAGTTTCCTCAGTTATTCTCTCTAGCTCGTTGCAAGGATGCTTGGGTGGCTGATTGTATGGAGTTGGGATCCAGAGTTGTTGTGTGGGATGTTCATTTCGAGAGATTGTTCAATAATTGGGAGACGAAGGTATTTTCGGCATTTTAATCCTTACTTTACGCGAAGACTAGGAGCAGTGGGGGGAGTGGATAAAATGCTTTGGATGGGGTCCAAGGGTGGAGTCTTCTCTGTTAAGTCGATGTATTATTTGCTTGTGGAGGGTTCCAATGTGATTTTTCCATGGCATCAATGTTGGAGGAATTTGGCTCCCCCTAGAGTTGCTTTTTTTTTTTTGTTTGGGAAGCCACTCATAGGAAAATTCTGACCATTGACAACTTGAGGAGAAGGGGAGTGTGCTTGACGAAGTGATGCTATTTATGTAAGAGTGAAGGAGAAAGAGTTGATCATATCCTTATTCATTGCGAGATAGCGAGAGGATTGTGAGCGCATGTGTTGAGTATTCTCAACTATGATTGGGTTATGTCTAGGACGGTGGTGGATGTCTTGTATTGTTCGAGGAGGAAGTTTGAGAATCCTATTGCTTCTACCATTTGGAAGATGATTTCGGCTTGCATTTGGTGGAGTTTGTGGAGGGAAAGGAATGGGCGATGTTTTGAGGATAAGGCCATGTCCTTGGATCGTTTGGGGGGGGGGGGATTCTATTATGAATTCTCTTTTTATGTGGGCTAATTCGGTCTTAGGTCTTCCTTTTGAGGGTTTTCCGGATTTTCTGAGTTTTTTAGGAAAAAAGAATAGTTGATATGTTTTCAGGTGATTAGTCAAATGTGGTTAATAAAAAGCAATATCTATGGAATGCAGTTAGTGTTTAAGATATGTTTTGCTATGATACTCATGAATAGCAGACACTGTTATATGGATTCATTTAAATTCACATCATATTGTCACCAGTGTCTTGTGCAAATTTTTTTACTGGTGTGCTTCAATTTTGCAAACTGTGTTACACTGTTGTCATATTGTTTATCCTTGCAGTCTCCACATATTGGAAGCAATCCTTCAATGGTTGCCAGTACTTCCAGCTCAACTGCAATACCTCCCTGTCACCACCCAGCAGCTCCTTTAGAGTGTGATTGGAGTGACCATACCTGCCCTGATGGATACAAGTACTATTTCAATTGTATTACTTGGGAGAGTAGTGTAAGTTTTTAACCTTGAACCATCTTTCTTGCATTTGAATGTTTAAGTTCTGGTACTTAAGATAGACATGATAAGGAAATGGCTGTGGAAATTTGCTTTGCAGTGGGAGAAGCCTGAGGAGTATACCTCATATGAGTTACAGTTGCAGAAGCACCAAAAACTGCAAAGTCCGAGCCATCAAATTCAATCTCCTTTGCTAGCTCTTTCCACTCAACAAGTCGCTCAAACAGAACAGGTGCAGCTGCAGCCACATCTTCTCCATCTGAAACTCCTAAAACCTTCCTTGTCTGCAATAGTCAGTATTCAGTTTTACTTGATGTTTTGTCATTCTTTTTTTCAAATAGTAGGTAGTTCACTGCATGAATTAATCAAGCTTCTACTGTTGTTACAGAAAGAATGACATAGGTATAGACTGACAATGATTTTTCCTGCTGACTGAATATTTCAGCAATTCAATATCTTTCTAGGGGTCCGTACTTTTACCTTTGGCATTATTACAAATTCCATCTTTTAGCCTCATTCAAGATTTAGGCACATGTTGGAGTCTGGTTGCATGGTGAAGTTTGTCTCAGCAGATTTAACTAGAGCTCGTATCGCAACTTGTGAATCACAACTTTTATGCTCCAAAAAAAAAAGAAAAAAGAATCACTACATCCATGGACTGAACTCTTGCTTCCGGTGACCTTGCTACATATTGCATTCCTCTGGTTTGTGCACAGATTTTGCACTCTGGTAGTTAGGAACTCTGAGCTCAATGTACTGACTTGTCTGACCCTATTGATGCTTATTTTGTGGGACAGGGTTTAGTTTTGTGCTGTTCAAGAATGAGTGCCTCTCTTTTGTCTTAGGAACTCATTTTCACTTGGTAAATGCGAATAAGTTGTATAGTAATTCAAGTTATTGGTCATAGTCCCAAAGCCTCCAGACACTTGGAATTGGGATGCTCCTCGTTTTAGGGGAAAAGAAAATTAGGCCACCCCCATATTAATTCCTTTTGTTGCCCAGGTGACAGATACAAGTTGCTTGGTTTGAGTATGTTGTAATTTTGCAGGAACCGGATCATGTGCAACTCCATTCAGAATCTGGTCCAGTTATTGATCCAACCTGTGCTTAAGAGGTACCAGGTCTGACATCTATTAGCTATTTGGTCTGAGACTCTGAAACTCACTCTTGGATTTCGTCCTAATTCTTAATGATTTGGTTATCTATGTTCGACTACAATACTCCTAATACTAGTTATTGCTTATAACTAAGAGTTATGGCCACATGGTTTCCACGTAAAATGTTGCTTTAGTTATTTATGGAAAATTTATTTCTATAAAATTAAAATCTGCAGTGAAGTTAAACCGCGAGAGTTTTATTTGTCTCGTACAGACCGCTGGTGAGGGCTCTTCTCTGTGCACGCGGTTTGAGAAATTGGTAGCTATGCAACCAGTTGCCCTGATTGAATAGTTACAAAACATTACTAATAGAGACCAGCTATGTCTCCCCCCCTCACCCCTATTATTTCTTTCACCCTTTTGCCCTTTTTCCCAAGATCTTGATAGCAACCAGTTGCCCTGATTGAAATAGTTATATAACCTTCCAACCCCTCTTCCCTTCTTCCCAAAAACATTGTCCTCATTTGTTTTTTATGTCTTTTTTTCTTTTATTTTTTCTAAGTCATTTGTTTTTGAAGTCGATTTTATAAGCATGTATATATTATTGCCTTTGAGTATTGCTGGACTGAAAATGCAACATCATGATTGACCTTTGGTGTTGATGTCTGCAGTTGGCCTTCATCTTCATTCTCAGGGTTACGTATTTCAGGGTGCGTTTGCGATCCAAAATTTTACCTCCTAAAATTTTAACACAATTAAATATTACAATATAATCTCTCTCTCTCCCCATCAAATCATTACCTATTTACTACAAAAAAATATAAAAAATTACCTCTCTTCACTTTTTCACTAAACCCAATACCTAAAATTTTAACAACACTAAAATTTTACAACACAAACACAACCTCAGTTATCAGTAAGCTTTAGGTCACAGTACATTGCATTTTCACCATCGCTATATCATCGATTGTAAATTAAGGGAAAAGGTGTGAGACATCTTGAAGCAATGGATTGATTGTATAATGTATCGAACTTGACCCTATGCTTGTTGCACTAGTTGTAATGTTAGTATAATTGCTGCTGTTCAGACCCACAGACAATAAAATATCATACAGGCACGACAATGTTGATCTGTACACAGTATCAGCCCTAAATTATTGGACCAAACCATTTTTATTTTTGAAGTCCAGTTATGGCGTTGGTGCAATAACTGAATTATGATATGCTCTTACCAATGAGCATGGCAATCAACCAAGCTCTGTTTATTCCCAGCAAGGAAAGATCTCAGAGCCTGGGCACGTGCAACTTCAGAAACCATATGGACCATTCTTTTACGTGCAAAGTACAAAAGTTCCCACATCCCTATCAAGATCTAAAATTCCATCATTTGAAACAAAAGAATCACGCTCCACTGGCGTTCAATGAATCAAATCCATTGGTGGATATTGCAAAATCGAAATGCATAGGAGAGAAGGGAGGCTTTAACTCAACAGGCACGATTTAGGAAAATAGCGGTTCAGTCGTTCTTTCTTCTTGTACTTCCCATGCATATTTAGGAACAGCACATAATTTCTCTCACCAAATTCTCAAAATTGAAGCTTTTTTTTGTGGATTCCGAGACAAAGGAAAAGCGAGACAGATTCCATTTAATTATTCTCTCCGGAGAAACCCAGACCCCCAAAATCTTGACTGCGGTTTTCTCAATTAATTCAATGCACATTCCTTCAACAATAAAAACAAAGATATATGACAAAAGGGAGCGGTCAGAAGAATGAAAGTAGAAATGGCCGTAATTTTCTTAATTCTTACTACCCTACATACCCAGGGGCCAAAACCTACCAACAAAAAAGACGAAAAATTAACCAAATTGAGGAACAAGTCCCTGGCCCCTGCACTAGATTTTTTTTGAGAAAAAAACCATGTTAAACAGTACTGCTAAACATCAGAGTTTGTGTACAATATGAAGTGGGTTCTACAAGAAAAGATCACCACTTGTCAGTAAGAAGATTACATACCAGTAATGGGGCTTTCATCTACATATATATTATCGCCTCCTACAAAAGTCAGTGAACAAAATAACATAAGCTAGTTGTCGGTTTCCTCCTCTACTCTTCCTTCAGCATATGCGAGGGAACAATGTCTTGAAGAAGCCCATGATCTCTAAGCAATGCAGAACCCGGGGTGCAAAACCGAATGTCATGTCGAAAACCAGGGTTTGTCAAACCATTACAAGCAAAATTCGAGGGTGACAAAGGAGATAAGGTTCTTCCCATTGGCATAGCAAAGTTGGTGGCACATCCGGTAGAGAGCCCCGAGCATGGAGGAGCTCCGGCAAGGCTTTGGCGAGGCATTACTGGACTTGGATGGGTGTGTTGACCTTCATAAGTAGTCACAACCATGCTTGGATCTGTGAAAGATCGCTCCACGCGTTTCTTTACATTACATGCGGCAGTAGTGCAACGATAGTAACTCCTTAATCCACGGACGAAAAATAAGAACCCAGAAAAACATTGGTCTAAACCTTAACTATGAATTTTTTACAGAGAAAAGTGCCAGAAAAGGAGGGGGTATATTAGGGTAAGGCATTAGCATTGGAGTTAAGACTGCATATACCTAGGAAAGGGGCTGTTCTTCACAGCTTTTTGACCGTACTTTCTCCATCTGTACCCGTCTTCCAGATGATCAACCTCGCTCTTTGTCATGAACGCGAATCTCGGCTCCCTCTGTCTCTTCTGGTTTGTCTTCTTGGGTTTCAACCTGATCCCCACCAACATAAAAACGAAATCCAACAATCCATCCACTTCAAAATAACATACATATGATGAAACCCATTGTTTTCTTCCATTATTTTATTCCTCCGAATTATCTAACATAAAACAGCAGAAAACAAAGGAAAATGACGCAACGCAAGTGACCCATTTTTTTTCTTAACATGTTCTCAGATGGATTTCTTCTGAATCCAGAATCAAAAGCAAGAGAAGAAAGGAAAGACTTACTGTTTCTTAGACTTTCCTTGTTGCTCTTCTTCCTGGTTCACAGCTTTAGTCGGTTCATCATTCACTGCCTCACTCGATGCAGATGAAATCGAGGAAGAGTTAGGGGTGGCCGGCTGATTCAAGACTTCAGAACCCTCTTTGACGGTAGTAGCTGGAAGCGGAGCTGAGGGAGCCGTAGATGGTGCCCGTGGCAAATCGAACAGAGAAGGACCATGGTCCTGAACACCCAGCAACTCCATAAACCCTAAAGAGCTCTTATCACCATCAGATAAATCAAATAAGCCTGAAAACGGATAACCTTCTGAGATATGATCAGACAATAACGAAGATCCAATATTCTCCTCCATTTTTATCACCTCCTTCCTCTCCATAGCTCACTCAAAAGTGCAAATCCTTCATTCAAGTCTTCTAGATGAAAAGAGAGAGAAAGTGAAGCTTCTACGAGAACGAGAAAGAGAGTGTGGGGGTAAGGTATGGTAGGGTTGATCTGGATTTACAAGATTAGAGAGAGAGAGAGAGAGTTTAAGTTAGGAGGTGAGTGAGTTATGTGGGTGTAGAGGACGGTGGGGATATTGCAGAGGTTGGCAACAAGATTAACCGGCAATTGTAGGTCAAATGTCTGTACGGTATTAACACAGCCGGTGCCCATTCAATGCATTGTCGACAAAGTGGTCGACGCTTTCATACGTAGAGTTTGACCGGTTAACAGGTTTCGGCAGCGTGAACGGGGTTCCGCTACTCGTACAAAATCTTCCTCAAAAATATGTATAAATCTCTCGCTCGTGTGCATGTGAACGAGCGAGATATTCTTCCTCCATGTTTTTTCTTTTTCCGACTTCTTTTTGGTCCTTTTCTTTTTCTTGGCCCTTTCCTTCTTCTCTTTTGTTTTTCCTTTTTTTCTATTCTTTTTTTCCCTTTTTAAATAACCTTTTTGTAGCGTGTGAATGATCGATCTTCAGGATAGTATGTCCAGATTGTCTTCATCTGATAGAACAAACGAGAGAGAGAGAGAGAGAGAGAGAGAGAGAGAGAGAGTTCATACTGGAGAAGGACGATCGTAAATGTATGTCTGATTTATTAACAAGTATAAAGTACTACAAAGACCTGTATCCTTTGGAAAATGGGAAAAGTTTCATTGGGGTTAATAGTTTCACACTTCAGATGAAGGGTACTGATCTGCAGAGAAAACATTGAACCCAACGAAGGCCACCTCTTTATATAGCATAAAATATGTGCCATTCTTTATGACCGATCAGCGTCGTGATCATTTTGGGGAAAGAAACATGAGAATTGGGTGGCTAATTGGCCGTAGGGCGGCAAGGCCTGTTTACTGTTAAAAGGAGTTAAGCTATAGCTCACTAGCTTAGAATTTTACTGTCTGCTGGAGAGAAAGAACCTTGAGTCAGAAAGAACTGATCACTTTTAAGGTATGAAACGGGGTTGTCCACGTTGAGTAACTTGCGTTCTTCCAAATAGTCGGTGGCATATAACAGCTGCCTTTTCTTTTCGCATAAGGAATTTTGCGAAAATAATCCAAAAGAGTAGATTAGGATAGATAGCACAAACTCTTCTTTTACCTCTCCTTTGGACGTGGGAGCTGTATGGAAAAAGAGAATGCACGTGCGATGCCCATTAGATACAGAAAGGATCCCCAGCTGACATCATTTCCGTGTAAACTTATCTCACCTTGCATGCTCCAATAATTCGCGGGTTCGCTAGTACTACTACTTTTATTGCTTCTTCTTTGAGAAAACTATATTCTGATCAGGAGTAAATTTGATCTGATTTCTGCAGAGGTTTCATACTTGATTATTAATAATGCTAATGGTCTACAGTACTCTCTCTGAGAATTTCCTTCTATATCTATACGTTCACATAGTCGATCGGTGAGATGTTTCATACTTGATTATTAATTGTAGAGATTTTTCTTGGTCTGGTGAGATGTTCTCTTTCGGCTCGGCAAGGGTCTTTGAGGATGTCCCGTGATATCATAACATGTTTTTAGCTGGTTTAACCTTTAAGACTTTATTGTCTTCCTCACACCGATTGATGGGCTACATGTTTTATGAAAAGCTAATAGGATCACTACTCATGTCCCATGATGATGACAAATATTACGAGGTATTCAGCACTTAAACTAAAGTACCTGAGCTTGATTTGCGGCTAATTGGTGTATGATGTGCTTGCATGAGTAACATATACAGAGAGTATATGTTTTTTTTTTCAAAATTAAATTAATTTAGTTAATTAAATTGACCTAAAATCCTTCCTAATTAGAAACATAAGTACTTCTTCCTCAGATTTTTTTGGGTAATTTTGTATCCTAAACATTGTAAGTGACAGATTTCACAAAGATTCAGAAGCCAATAAATGGAAGCCCCACATGAGGTAATGAACAGTACATTTTGGCTTCTGGGTATCTTATATTATATTATATTATATTATATTAATACTCTATCACCTAAATGGCGGATCAATAACTTGTATTAGTCTGATTAAAATGCTTATTTAACGATCCGGAAAGGACAAGGTTTGAGGGACACGCTCAAAGATTTGCCCTAAAAAACCAAACCAAAGATTGCCATTATCCGTGTTAGCTTCCTTTCGTGAAGCCAATTTGGCCATGAAGCGCGGTTCTGGGTCCCAACGGCCAAACCCACTCCAAACCCCAGGATAACGTCCACGCGCGACCTCTGAGGCATTCTTCATCACCCACGTGGATTCCCTGATATGTGTCGGTCCCACACACGCAACGGTCACCGTACACGTGCTACATCAGCGGTTCTATTTCCTGTCGCTGACATCAGGAAGACGTGGCTCTTATCGGAGCCCCAACTCATGAAAAATGTGATCCAGCCCTTTCTATTTACTTTTATTTTTTTTCCAATTTTCTTCGTATTCCACGTATTAAAACAAAGTGAATAGTTTATTTGTTGATTGGACCAAAAAGCCAAAAGAGGTATAGTTTATATTTACCAAAATACCAAACTAATTAATTATACTCCCATTGGTTAATTTTCTAATTCCCCATATCAGAAAATCTGGGAACTAAAAAATCTGACACCTAATTACTCTCATTGATTAATAAAAAAATTCCACGTGAAATTGAAAATAAACATTAAAATATTACTCTCATTGACTAATAAAAAAATTACACGTGAAATTGAAAATAAAAATTTAAAACATGACTCTATTGAGGAAATAAAAGAGATAAATGATCGGATGGTATCTGAAGAGTCACATGAAGCAACGGCGAGAAATAACCGGAGAGGGGGAGGCAACCTTTTACGCGGTTTGGGAATATTCCGGGTTTTTGCTTGTATTACACGCTGCCAAAGATCATGCCCTTTTATGTAAATATCAAAAAAATTCCAACCTTGTTAGTGATACCTATTTTAATATGAATTGTTGTATTCCACGTTAATGATAATTTAAAGGGGGAGGGGGGAATCACTTAGAGGATATTATATAATTTCGAAAAATAATTAAAAATATCAAACTTGCAACTGTTTGACTATCATTTGCTTCTTAGATACGTTTACTAGCTCAATACGGGATAATAAACAAATTTATTTATTTAAAATTTTTTTTGTTTGTTGTGAAAAAAGTCACCGTCTGCCTTTCCGAACCCAAGATTTTACTACAGTCACGAGTCTATCCTCCTTGTCCTTTATTTCTGCCTTCACATTAAGGCTGAAAAATCGAAAATGCGGTCCGATTTTCGGACAGCAATCCGGATCGCATTTTCGGTCCTCCTATATTAAAGGATTGGACCAGACCACTTATAAGTGGTCAGGTACGGTCTTCTGAAATGCGATCCGGTCTGGACCATCAGTCCGGTTTAAATTTTTTTTTTTTCGTTTTTTCATCAACACACATTTTTTAAAGATAAAAAAAATGTAAATTCATTGAAGACCTACTAGGCTACTATAGTGTGCTCATTAATTTAAAGATATTAATTCATTTAAAGACTTAAAGATGTGAATTTATTTAAAAATTTAAAAATGTGAATTCATTTAAAATTACCATAATTTGCTCACTAATTTAAAGACTTAAAGATGTAAATTTATTTAAAAACTTAAAAATGTGAATTCATTTAAAAACTTAAAAATGTAAATTCATTTAACACCTACCAATCTATCATGTAACCATAGTTTCCTCATTAATTTAAAGATGTAAATTCATTTAAAAACTTAAATATGTGAATTCATTTAAAAACTGAAATATGTGAATTTATTTAACACATAACATAGTTTGCTTATTAATTTAAATATATGAATTCATTTAAAGGCTTAAAGATATGAATTCATTTAAAAGCTTAAAAATGTGAATTCATTTAACATCTACCATAGTTTGATAATTAATTTAAAGACTTAAAGATGTAAATTTATTTTAAAACTTAAAAATGTGAATTAATTTAACACCTACCAATCTACCATGTAACCATAGTTTGCTCATTAATTTAAATATGTTAATTCATTTAAAAACTTAAATATGTGAATTCATTTTAAAAACTTAAATATGTGAATTCATTTTAAAAACTTAAATATGTGAATTTATTTAACACATAACATATTGTGCTTATTAATTTAAAGATATGAATTCACGTAAAGACTTAAAGATATGAATTCATTTAAAAACTTAAAAATGTGAGTTCATTTAACACCTATCATAATTTGCTCATTAATTTAAAGATGTGAATTCATTTAAAGACTTAAATATGTGAATTTATTTAACACATAACATAGTTCTCTTAGGCTCCAAAGAATTTTAAGGCAAGCATAATTAGGTAGTTAATCAAATTTTTGTAGAACATTTATATCACATTTAAATGTGTGGTGAATGCACACTGGGTCTTAGGATAGTTAATTGTTTGTTTGTAGAATAATTTTGGTTACTTTCATATATTTGATAAATACGTGAAAATAAGGTCAAAATAAATAAAAAGTTTGTGGGAACATTATAGTAAACTCCATATATATGGAGACATTAGAGCGTATCCTGATCTCATTTCATTAATCTTCTTTATTTATTATTTTATACAATAAATCAAGTCATATTTTTTTTTTCTCGGCAAATCAAGTCATATTTTGTAAAGCCATGAACCGATGAACTCCATTTAGGCATTTACGGTGAATATGGGTCAAATAGCTAACAGATGGGCCCCAGTAGCTAACAAAAACATTAAATATGGGTCTTAATTCATGAAATAATTAAGTGATCAATTTATTATTTTCTTTTATCATTTTTGTGAAGCACAGTTATGGCATATTATATAGGGTGTGTTTGCAATATAAAATTTTACACATTTTAAAATTTTAACACAATAAACTATTACAATATAATCTCTCTCTCCCACATCAAATCATAACTTTTCACTACAAAAAATATAAAAAATTACCTTTATCTTCACTTTTTCACTAAACTCAATACCTAAAATTTTAACAACACTCTTGGTCTCAAATATCTATTTATACATGATAATTGTATTAAGAAAAAAAATACATTTTGTACCCAATAATTAGATAAATACAGAGAATAAAAAAATAAATATAGAGGATATATTACGCAAGGGCAAGGCATAGTAATTTTTTTTTTTAAAATGCGGTCCGGTTCGGACCGCATTTTTAAAAAAGAGGACCGGACCGGACCGGACCGCAAATCCGGTCCGGTTGTGTGCAGCCCTAACAGTTCACACTCGGTCAAATTTCTGCATAATTTACCCAAAAAGGGAAAAAAATAAAAAGGAAAAATGGAAATTTCCTCATATTGTTATTTTTTTTCTTATTTACTTTATTTTTTTGTCTCTTAAATGCAAAATATTGCGGATATTGAAACAATTGCAAATCACATTTTGGATCTTCATCACCCATTTTATATATAATTTTTTGGGTATATTGTTTACCAACTTTTTAATTCATGTACGAATTATGATCATATATTAAATAATAGTATATTATATATTATCTTGCTTTACTAGACGTAGGCTCAAGCAATCATTTTAGTGGGATTTTAACTAACCATTGCTAATGAAAAATAGCATGGGAATTACCCGGCGTGAAGGTTTCCCATCTCTCTTCTCTAATCATTATTTTATGTAGAAGATACTTGTGTACATAGATTTGAGTGGATAACACCCTCCATTATTGCCGGGTCATAAGCAAAAGAAAATCCCCATATATGTTTAGCTTGTAGCCCATCATGATTTATTAATTTGTTACAGATTTCTTAACCCACCTAACACCCTTTACTTTAATCAAATCAAAGATCATCCACTTATCCTATTGAAGACCGACGAGATAGTTTAACAAAAAAAAAAGCAGACCGAATCAACAAAAATCTCTTTTATGATCCTCTATGTTTCAAACGAAGACCTTCTAGACGTTTGACGTGCATCGATCGAGGGATTTGAGTCTTTTTTTTGGTTGCTTTTGTTATTAATCTGCCTCTCGTGAGTGTGATCGGTAACTTTTGGGGAGATTATCTTTTCGAGAGTCATCATTTATAATCCCATTTGCATCTGGGAATAAAAAAGGTTGAGGTGAGAGAGCTATAGCTGCACATGGGAGGAAGTCAAAGGGAAGCCACTTCAGTTGGCTGTATATTCGATAGGTTATATATTTTTTTCGTGTTTTGCTGGAGGGAGTCAAATGGAGTGGATAGAAAGCTCCAAATTTTGTGTTGGTAGTAATCATCTTCTTGTACACATTACAAGAAAAAAAATTTTGGGTGACAAATAAGTGCTAATTTATTTGGCTAATGTTTTGAGTGACAAAACCGAGTTGTCACTTAAAGCACGTTAGCCAAAGTTTTGGGTGACGATATTGATTGTCTATCGCTCAACACCGTTCGGATGTTTTACAACACCGTCCGAACGACTTTGTACAGTAGCGACAAAATTGAAAATCGCTATGCCCAGTACAATCCATCCGTTCACATGATCTGTGCGAACGTACTCTCCATACGTTCAGACAATTCATGTGAACGGTTCATCCAAGGTGACGAAATGAATTTCGTCATGTACAATCCGTGCGCACAAATATATAACATCTTCTACATGCCCATACATCACGTCTCGATGCTTTTGTAAAAAAGTATTCACCGTAGTTTCATTTAAGACGAAATACTTATTTGTCAGCCTCAAAATCCGTTCAAACTATGACGTATAACGTTCAGACGATTGTTCAGTTGAACTCATTCGAATGTATCGTTGTATCGTGCACACGTTTGCTTAATAAAAATCGTGTGCACGCAAAAATAACCGTGCGGACGGAAGAATTTAACGAGATATGTGCGGACTAATAGTTGTGTGTGCGCACGTTATCAATGTCAATTAACCGTTCGGACGACATTTGATAATGTTTGAGCTGTTTCTTTGTATTTGAATTAAATTTTTTAAAATAATTTATAAATAATACAAATAGAAAGATATTCAATTCTCATAATGTAATAAACTATCTATAAATATGCAATTGTTATTAAAAGTAAATAAAATACGTAATCTATAAGTACTGACAAAGTAGTAAAAATATATAAATCTACCAAAATTTTCGTTTGGGTGTAGAACGAGATTGCAACTGTCTGATTTGCTCCACCAGCTGCTCATGTTTAGTTGCATCCTTCATTCTTGTTGTTCCACTAGGCTCCTTTGCTGCTCCTCCATCATTTTTTGGTGTTCTTCGTCTTTTTTCCGTTGCTGCTCTGTCATCATCTGCATCAGCTTTTCATCTTTCTTTCGTTGCTACTCCTCAATCATCTACAGATGCTCTCGCATCGTCTGCTCCATATCTGACAACTTGACAAGAAACGTTTCATATTCCAATTGTTCAGTCATAATCTCCTCAATCTGTAATCTGATCTCCTCCAACCTCCGGGACAAATCGACGAACGATGATGATGCTGATGAAGATGATCCAACAGACCGTACTGAACGGCCTAAACCTCGCACATAACCCGCTTTCTTCCCAAACACCTCAGTGAAGATCTTCACTACGGTGTATGACTTTCCATTGGACTCGTGCTGCAATTGTAACGCCTCTATTTTTTCCTACAAAATTAGAAAAAAAAGATAAAAGTTAGCACATAATACTTCCATTTGGTCTTTTGGTGTTCTTCGGCACAAAGCATGTGGCTGGGAAGCTTATACGTCGTTTCACACGAGAACTTTCTGCACAAAACCGCACTTCTTTGAAAAATGTGATGCAAACGAAAACGTGGGTCGAATAAAGAAAATTAAGCAGCCGCATGCAATTGGACTAAAAACGACAGATTTTCTACAAGACGGCATAGAATTGTATAAGCCAGGACACAAAGAGCAGCCCAATTCATTGGTTTCACCGAAACTCTTAGCCCAAATTCCGCGCTCAATATCGTTGTGGTTGGTGCCGACACCATTAATTTACCCGACGTGCTAAGCACATTGTCGGTCGAAACCGTTTTGCAATGCAAAATGCTAAGCACATTGTCGGTCGGTCTGAAATGAACATCCAAGCTTTGTTTTACAGTCCCACGAGAACCAAAAGGACATGGTCAATTTCGTCATCATAGACCCTGCACGCCATTAGAACAGTCACTTTGGCTTTGTAAACGAGAAGGCATTTGAACTCTTCAACTCACACGTGTAGAACAGCTATAGATTATTTGGCCAGCGACCTCTATTTTTCTGTAATTTCCAGGACAGCCATCAATTTAAGAACTGGAATGCAACAGTAAGACCATGATACTCACCCCCAATATTTTACTAGCAACATTTTTTAAGCAGTTGACTAGCTTGTTGTGCGTATCTTGTAGTCCCCTGTTCCATTTCTAGTTCAAAATGGTATTGAGATCTAGAATCTTTTACTTTTTTTTTTCATGGGGATCAATAATATTGTAATGAAAATTTTAAATTTAGGTTGGTTAGAGGCTTTCATTCCCATCACTTTGGTATGTATGGATGAGTGGATCTAATGATGATCAGGAGCGAAGTTAGAATGTGAACTTTGGAGGTCAATGTAAAAAAAAAAGTTTAAAATAAAAAATATTTTCCTTAAATTTTGGGGTTAGGAGGCCATGCGGTCATACTCTAATTTCATTGGGATTAAGATCTTTGGTAATTTCTTGTCCGAATTGTTTGGTAGAATTATAGACATAACAGTTGGACTCTAGTTCATTTAATACTGTTTGTATAAAATTTCGAACATAAATGCTAGAAGTTTAGGCAGTGCCATAGTTTTGGGGTTTTCATCCAGCAAGAAAGAAGAAAAAGATTAGAGACATTAATTACTAAGGGATGTTGTTTTGTGCAGAGTTGCGACGAGGAGAAAATAAAGGAAGAAAGAAAGAATTTTGCACAGTTGCTACGCGGAGCGCAGGTCATTGCAATGGATGAAGAGCCCAACCAAGTTGGCCCGATAGGCTGGTCCACTGTCTATAGTCAGCTTTGGGTGAAAGCCTTTAAAGGAGAATCATCAGTATTGGGCCTCTG
This sequence comes from Myrica gale, assembly GCA_963930655.1. Lineage (NCBI taxonomy): Eukaryota > Viridiplantae > Streptophyta > Magnoliopsida > Fagales > Myricaceae > Myrica > Myrica gale. The sequence continues at coordinate 15,034,777 of OZ005610.1, read as the reverse complement.
TGTCAGAGGGCCTGTTCTCAGTCTAACTCAATAATCGTAGAGCCTGTCCTGCCCAGTGTCCTGCCCAAAATCCAATAGGAGTTGTCGCTAAATGTTTATACTATTAAGCGGGCTTTTCCCACCGAATCGTTTGGGCAGGCCGAGCTGTAAACCAACCGCTTCGGACGCTGTAAATGAAACACGTTCATCGCCATTGGCCAAGTTGACATGGTCATGAAAATATAATTACGAACTGTAACTACCCTATTTTTTATACCAAAACACACCCAAACAACTACTCAAATAATCTATATATGTAAATGTAACATAAATAATAAATATATTCTCTAAACATTCAATCTAAGCAATATTGACTCAAAACTGTACAAAATAAAAATCAATCCTAAAACCTAACAATAACAGATGCTTTAAACGCATAAATTTGATTAAAAAAACTAACCTTGATGGAGGAGGATGTTGAAGAGGAAGGTTTTAGTTGTAGCATACTTTCATGCTACCGTTCGCTAATTGCTGACGTGGTGAAATCTGATTCGACAATGAAATTATAAGGATGTCGTTTGAACGTGACAACTATTTGTAACAGGTCGAAATTGAAAAAACTTTTTGCGACTGTTTAACAACCGATCGAATGTAAGATAAGAACATGAGAAATGCTAGGCGTCCCGAAAATTTTTCCCGAATCCGTCCCGAAAGCTGACGTGGACACATTTTTTAATCTCTCTCCATGCCACCACTGTCCACAGCAGTCCGCACCACCTTTACACGCATACGCAGCTTGCTCTCTTTCTTCCTCTCTCTATTAGCTTTTGTTTGAACTCGATCTCTATCTCAAGCTCGGCCCAAGTGCTCCATGGCGGTCGGTGCCTCCAGTGGGCCACTTCTATGGGACTACACGACCAAGAGCCGAAAAGATCTAGTTTCCAACTCAGGCGGCCGTTACCTTACCTCAGCTTGGGAAAGGTAAAAATACGAAGCTCTGTCTCCCACTCTGCCTCACTCTCGGCCATGACCGTCGCAAGTGTGGCTACGACCCACGCCAGGAATCTCATGAAGTTCAGTCTCTCTCTCTCTCTCTTCCGCCGGAGCTCCAACCCCTCGAAATGGTACATTTGTCTCTTTCTCCTCCTTTTGCTTATTCTTTGTTGTTTTTGTTTGTTTTCCCGGACGAGAGATGATCACACCCTTTTCGTTTGGTTGTCAAGAAAATACATAAAAGAAGTTTTTTTTTTCTTTCTTTTATCTGGTTGGTTTTGGTTACTGACTTCGTGGTAACCGAAGGGACCGGGTAATTTCCCTTCGAAGTTTCTATTTAGGTTTAAGACTGAACTTTGAAATGGGAAAAACGGTGTGCTATAAACCAACATTTGTAGACATATGTTTGGGGGGTTTTCCTTGAAGTGCATATTGAAGTTATTTTGGCTTCGGGCCTGGGGTGTTGATTTTAGTTTATCGTTTATTGTGGTATTGGCATTAGTACCGACATATTGCGTTTGAATTTATGATTTTATTACGTTGGGCCAACCATCAATAATGTAGATCAACAATGCTGAAGCATAACATATGCAATCTTATCAGAATAGCTTGAGAGGAAATACTCTCTCACTTATCCAGGGAGAGATTAAAAAATGTGGTCACGTCAACATTCGGGACGGATTGGAAAAAAATTTTCGAGACGCCTAGCATTTCTCTAAGAACATATTATTTGTAACAGTTGTTTGTCGTACAAACATTGTTTGAAGTGCGACAATAAATACATAACATCTACCCTACGTATGAGAGAGACTAACAGTTATATCGATGGTTAGGTGTCACCTTTAATATGATAATTTAACTGTTTGAATGTGTCCATCCTTATGGCACACTGCGACGTGTCTTGCCTGAGGATTCGCCATTCATTCGAATGTGATGTTTTGGTGTTCAAATGATATTGGTCGTGTAAAATAAATAAATAAATAATTCCATACCAAATTAAACTATTTTTAGGACGGTTTAAATGACCGTACCCAAAAGATGCATTGTCCACAATTAGGAGGAAGACAGATTTCAACTCCGTTCCAAAAGCTCACTTGTCAAATTAATTTGTTACAGCGGCATCACATGATACTTCAGCTTAATTTATGAAACTATCCACCACTTAAAACGTTTAAGGAAGAGAAGTTAGCTGGATCAAGCAGCGCCGAGATCACTAAATGGACCAACAAATATAGCACCTCTTGGTACGACATGTGGTGAAATGTGGCTGTCACAAGCACTATTAAAATAACATTCATCAGTACAACTCCCCTTATAGAATTGTTAATCGATCTAGCCGCCACCCATGTGCGTTTCGCCACACAAGCTAACGCATATATATTTCGCATCAGAAATATTTGTTAGACTTTAATTTGTTTTAAGCATTGCTCTAATTAAGTTTCCTATATTAAAATCTGCAGGTTCTGTTTTTAATTTTTTATGTTATATACACCTTTGGTCGGTCAAAAATATATATATAATATTGAAGTTATGATATTTTGCACTACTTCGAATTATCAATTTGATTATATTTCGTCTTTCAACTACCAATATATGCTTTGCACGTTACTTTGTTCATTTGGAGATAAATTGATATTTTTTATTAGTAAAATGACGATTTTACACAATTTTTTTGCTATTATATTTTGTGTGGAGTCAAGAAGTCATTTTACTGACCAAAACTATTAATTTTCACCTAAATTAATTGAGGTGGGTGCAAAGTGTACACGATTGGTAGATGAAAGACACGCAAAATGTAATGAAATCGACAGTTTGGTGTTCAAAGTGTTTACTTGGTGAAAAATATATTCGTTCTCTTTTTTTTTTGTTAAGTACTATACCTTAAAAGTCTCGTTTTATTAGTGTTAATATCATTAATAAACATCAAAATTTAGGTATTGTTTAGTGTTAGAAGTAATTAGATTAAAATGGAGGATTCACATATACAATTTAACACTACAAAAAATGACTTTTAGTGACAATTTTTTGTCACTAAAAGTCAAAATTTCGTCACTAAAAGTACTAGTGACAAAATTTTTTCGTCACCTGCTTCGTCAGTGTAAGAGCGTCACAAAATGTATTTTGTGACGAAACCTAAATTTCGTCACGAAAAGTTTTTAGTGACGGATTTTTTTCGTCACTAAATATCGCGATCGATCGTCACAAGTTACGACCGATCGTACTTGGCTTAGTGATGGATCGATTAAACTAGCGATTGATCGGTATAAACGGTCGATCGGTGAATTTGTGATGAATCAGTTATACGATCGATCAGTGAATTATTGGCGATTGATCAGCCATTTTTACCGATGGAATTGTAAGAAATAGACGATCGATCGCTATAGTAATGACGATAAATTGTAATTTATTAGTGATCGATCGTCTTAACAAAAGCCGATCGGTCGGTGATTAAAGCGATTGATCACCGACTACGTTACTGATCGATCGGTATTATTGTTACGATCGATCGATGACTTTACTGATCGATCAACATTACATATTTTTAATATTGACGATCGATCGATGACTTTACTGATCGATCGACATTACATATTTTTAATATTGACGATATATTAATAGCTGGGCGTTTAACTACCGATCGAATGGTTGAAACATAATTTGGATTTTTGAAAAACAATAATAATAAAAAATTTATATAACATATAGTAGTATAATAAAAATACAATACTCATATTAATGCACATTAATGGTAAGAAATAGTAATCAGCAATTAAATCGAAAATAACATCGTAATAATACATAATCGAAAATAACATAATGGTAAGCGCTCTTGCTCCATTTTCATGCGCTCTCGCTCCACCCGCTGCTCCTACCTCGTCCACGCTTAAAAGCTGATGTCGCTACATAAAATTAAATTAACAAAGTCGGTTAGTTAACTTTAAACAATTGAAATATTCATTAGAATAATTTCTTAGATGCACAACTACTAGGACAAGCTGGCGTGCTTTGAGTCATGGCTTCATTCGCTCTCGGTGTTGGAGCGCTCAGGGTAGGGCACGAGGTCGAACTCATACTAACTAGACTATGCAACTGTCCAAAGGTAACTGAAGGAAATTCTCGTCCACGCTTCATTTCACCGTACAAGCTGTGACATAACAAAATAAAATATACTTTAAGGTTAAAAAGAAAATATACTTGAAGGAATTTATTAATCAGAATCCGGTTCTTGCAGTTATCGTCCGATGCTTCATTCTCAGTAGAATCGCTATCACTTTCGAACGAATCTTCGTCAGCACTTTCTTCGCTATTTTCTTCAATTTCTTATTCATCCCCCTTCGAAACATCATTACTATCTATACGTCTTTTTTTACGCCGATCAATTGCCTCAGAAGCTTCGATAACGTTTGGCGCAACGTCATCCCTCCGTAGTGGATTAAGCTTAAATTGTCGGAAGTCTATAAACAAGTCAATGGCATCGTCCTCTTGATACGCTTCATTCACGATGGTTGCTCCCGATTCAAAATTTACATCAACTTCACCGTCCGGATTTGGCCTGGGAATGTCATATGCATTTCTACACGACAACTTCTGCACGACTTGCCATGTAGGTCCATGTAGATGATCAACTAGATAAAACACTTGACTTGCTTGATTAGCCAAAACAAATGGATCTTCTAAGTACCATCGTCGGGAAGTGTTTATGCTCTTAAAGTTCTCGTCGATACGAATTCCACGATGATCTCCGATGTCCCACCAATCACACTTAAACAAATATACTGTATTTCCCCGCAAGTATTGCATGGCATAAATGTCTACAAGTCTCCCATAAAATTCTATTGGATTTCCCTCATGTGTTCCCGGTACTACAATACCTGTCACGCCCCGAACGCCATCCCGCAGGGACCGTGATAGCCGCGAGCATTCCCCGGGAACACTCCAGCGCTTACACTAACTCTTAAAGCGGAAGTTTGATACAACGCAGCGAATTTTTTTTTTCTATACACAGCGGAAGACTGGCTCAGGATCCACATGTTGGCTGAGATACAAGCTCAATGAACATAACCCCTCGGTAAACGAATTAAAATTCAGAAAAGTCTTTACATTGCATCTTGTTCGCAAACTTATACAAATACCATCTAGGGCAACATGCTGCCTCTCAAATCAGAACAAGCACTCACTAGTGCTCACTCGGAGTTTACCAACTCCGACTCCGACTCACAAACTTCTAGGATTCTACGTTAGATAATCCTCTGCTCCCCGATTTTCTTGTGGATCTGGAATGATACAATTAAAAACTGTGAGTCAAAAGACTCAGTAAGGAACATCAGTTTGAAACATGACCTTTGATAAAACATGGCTTTAAAACATACTTACTTCAATGCACTGTAGCGATAAGAGAAGAAATGCATAACTGGAAATCATGAGTTAGTGCATAAACCATGATGCATATGCATGCTCTGTGATGCACATGCCATGCACTAAAATCTCTTGCTACTCTTGGCCCTTTCAAATACATTTCAAATCTCTTGCCACTCTTGGCCCTTTCAAATACATTTCATATATCTTGCCACTCTTGGCCTTTTCAAATTCATTTCATATATCTTGCCACTCTTGGCCTTTTCAAATTCATTTCATCTCTTACTGTGGGCTCGCTCCATTTGACCCCATGAAGTCAGGGTTGTGCGTTCCCATCGGAACCGTCTCCCTTACCCTTGGAGACATTTCATCTGGTCGAGCTAGCCCTTGAAGTGGCCCCAGGCCTGATGGCTAGACACGACCCTTGGAGGTGCCACACCTTCTCGAGCAACGTTCCTCGGTGTGGTTGCACATACCTCAAGGACTTACCCAACCTTCTCGATCAACGTCCCTCGGTATGGGCGTCCTAGGTTTCATCCATCCATCTTTCTCGATCAACGTTCCTCGGTATGTATGATGAACCTCACTTAACTTGGTACGAATCCGACCAAAGCCCCCGGGCTTAATCTTAACATAAATACTTTTTCATTCGCATAAAACAACCTTTCATGTTTCTATGCAATGAACATGCCATCCCACACTTGAAAACATGTAACTCCATTTGCATCAAAACGTTGTTCATGCGTTCATGCAAATGATCATGCTATGACGTGCTCGAAACATTCTTCATGCAATACATTTCCTATGTATTAAAACAACTTGCCATGCACAATAAAACATGCAGTGTATCATTCCAGTTTTACAAATCGGGTTAGAGTTCACTTACAGTACTCCTTGCAACCTTCTCGGTTCTCACTTGGCTCTTTGCCTACAAGGAATAGGTTCGATTCTCAATATGCTGAGTATACATGAAATTATATCAACACGCTTCGGTTCTATGAACTATTCGAGGAAACCTATCGTGAAATCCACTAAGGAATGAATAGTGATAATTAAGTACTTAACTTAATCTTAACGATATAATATAGTTGCTGAATTTCTCTTAGTCCAATTGAACCTCTTGTTCACCTCTTAACCTTGAACTCCCCGTCCATCGCAACGGTTTCAAACAACAACTATATATATTTACTTCGATATCATAGATTTATACATTGCCTTAAATTCTTTTAATCGCTTAATATCTTATTTAATCTTTTACTTTCTACTAATTAAGCTTAGGTTATTTAATTACTTAATTCTATTGCAATATATTTCTATTCACATTTAGGACTCTAATCAACAAACTAATTGATTTAGGATTAAATCTTGATATTTCTTTTATTTCATGTATTCAATTAAATCTTTACATTAATCAATCACTAACCTTAATCATAATTAACTCTTGGCTTGGACATTAGATCTCTGTTCAACCCGAGACATTAACCTTGATTAGAGTTTTATATTTTTTCCTCATATGATCAAGGTTCTCTGGTTATTCATATCATTACAATTACATTTCACTTGCATCTAATAGATTTCGGCCAAAACTTAATCACTCTAATTAAATCCTTAATCCATGCTTAACATCACAAGGTCTTGCTAATCCTTTTTAACCCGAACCTTTAAGCCTATTATCCTTGTTTTTCTCTTACCTGTATGGTGTATTTTATGATTGAACTTAAGCTTTAGTCCTCTAATCCATTTGGTCATAACCCTAATTTTATTTATCCATCACAAGTAAATATAATTTCATTGTTATAGGCTTGCCATTAGGGTTTCTCTACTTGGTCATTCGGCCACGCTCCATTTTAAGTATTTATTGTCTACATTTTCTTCTCCAATGGTGATCCCATACTCCATTTTCAGATTCACAACCTAGGATCTACAAATCACAAAACAACTTCAAGATCTAGCATAACATCACATTCGGCCAACACCCATTTTCATAGAATAATTAGGTTTTCCTTGGTTCTTTCGATTTGCATGCAAACTTCTACATTTCAAGACTAACTTATGTGCATATGTTTACTAAACTTACATATATCATGGCCATTCATCAAATCGATACTTAACAAAGTTATACTTGAAGATCCAAGACATACAAGGTTCGGCCAACACCAACCAACACAATTCTTTTTTGCATTTTAAGACCAAACTAACATGTATTGTGCCTTACAACCTCATCTCTTCATCATATACAACAACCATAACTAGATCTAACATTTAGAGACTTCAACAGCAAGAGATCTAAAGGAAAAAAACCCAACTTTTATTCGGCCAAGTGTAGTGTGAGTTTAGATCTAAACTTACCTATCATGCATTGTTTATTTCCTTGCATTTTTCTAACATTCAAGCTTAGCTCTCATGCTTATATGGCCAGATCTAACATCACAACACAACCTAGGGTTTTCTAAGTTCAAGATCTAACAAAAATCAAAGCATAAATGTCAAGATCTAACCAAGAGAGTATTCGGCCAACAAGGGTTTTTGTAAGGACCGAATATATACCTTGTTGTCTCCTCTTGCTTTCTCCTTATTTTCCTTTGCAAAGCTTCTCCTCCTCTTCTCCTTCTCCTTCTTCTTCTTCCTTCTTCTCCTTCCTCTCACACGGTTTCTCTCTTGGTTCAAGCTCTAGGTCTCACTTCTTGGTTCGGTTTCTCTCTTGGTTCTCTCCTTTCTCCCTTGCTCGGTTTTCTCTCCACTTTTGGCTTGAGTTGCACGACCAAATGACACAAAATGGGGAGGGAAATGCTAGGTCTAAGTTTGGATCACATCAAGGGCAATGAACCTGCCCTGATTCACAGCCAAAGGGGAAGATTCCCTTGACAAGGCCGGCTGTTCCCCTTTTTTTCCATGGTCGGCAGCCATCATGTCAATCAACTATTGTCCCCTTCTTCTTCTCATTAAATTTTCACGTGAAAGGCTTGGCTCCTTTGGTTTGTTTTTTGCTTAGTTCACTTGTATGGTTCGGTTACACCCAACTAACTTAGTTACTTTAGTTACTTAGTTGGCCTAATGAAAGATTAGTATATTACTCTAATGAAGATTAGTATAACTAATCCAAAATCATAAGTTTAAAGTCCAATATCATGAACATTATGGTAGCCCAATACCATAAGTTTAAAGCCCAATATCATGAACATTATGGCAGCCCAATACCATAAGTTTAAAGCCCAATATCAACCCAAATTCTTATAAGATATAAGGCCTAATATCATAAGTCTCAAGGCCCACTAACCCCCTCATATTCAGCCATTAAGCACTAATCATTCCCTTAATTGTAATTAGCAACATGATTAGTTCAATTATCTAACCTATGCATCATATTTAGCCCTAATCAGCAAGGTTTCACTTCAATAATTCAATCATAGGAGGCTTAACCTAATTTCGGGTCACATGCTTATCATACTAACCATGACATCCATCATTCAGATTTGTAAAGAAACTTAATTCAAGACAAACCTCATCAATTGAAATTCCATAATGATCATTAAACTTAGATCATACCATGACCTCCATTAATTCAAAACAAATCACCAAATCCTTAAGCTTACAACAGAGTACGTACTGATTTTTTTTTCGGGGTTTCACAATACCACTATTCTGAGTTCTCCGACGTTCTTCCCGTTGTACTGTATGATATCTACATCCGTTCATAACACATGCAGAACTCATCGACCCGTTTTTCCTTATGCCATGTCATGTCAATTGCTACATCTTTGTGGTAAACAAACGTTTAAGTCTAGGGATTAAAGGGAAATTACGCAACGAAGATCTGATCTGAAGCCGAGAGTCTACACAAGAAGCAGCCATACAGACAAACCTACAGACCCCCTCCGCATACTTTTCACCAAACCTATTTTTATCGTAAATCCGACTCTTATCCATTGCCACCAATCTAAAAAAATACACCAATTAAGTAATTCGTAAATCCCCACATAAGAATTAAGCATATCCCTAAAATAAACTCAAACATAACAAGTCAAAAACACTCCAATATTCATCCCTCCATGCTTCTCAAACTCCATGATTTATTTTCAGAACTCAAGCACTTCAATAATCAAACATTCAATATATAGCTCAAATACTATACATGTATCAATTATAGAAACAAACACTCAAAAAAAATCATAATGCAGCGATCTGACCAAAACACGCGATCGATCGTTACTTTAGACGATCGATTGGTGTTCAATACCGATTGATCGTCTAAAAATGGACAATCGATCGCCGAGCCTCCAACTAACGAACGATCCATCGTTGTCACATAGACGATCAATCGGCAATACCACGATCTAACATACAATCAATCGTCAAAAACAGGCGATCGATCGTGGCAAACCCAGATCGAAAACACAACTTTTCAGGCCTCCCCACACTCAAATCCAAGCCCAAAACACTCACAAATCATCCTCATGCAATTCTAATTCTAATATACAAATTAATAATACTCTAATAAGCTCTAATCATCACAAATTCATTCCACAATACCCACAAATGGACAAATATTAAAAACATCAAATAACCGACCAAATCATTCATAAATCATAGTGTATGTTGATTCCATTATCTCTTGCACGAAATGTAGACCAAAACGAACCAATTTCACACCAAAATCTCACAAATGTCGCCCAAATTTTCCAATATTCACCCGTTTAAAAAACCAATGAATTTGAACTTGGGCTTAACCTTAAGCACTTCTAAAAACTCTCACAACTAAAAGGACGGTGTTTTGGGCAAATTTTTCAGGCCAAGTAGGGAGCTTCCGCGACTTTCCTCTCCTCCTTGCCGTGGGTGTATTGTTGCCTTTCACCCACAGCCTTTGCGCATTCTTGCATTTGAAGCTCGATATACGTCGATCGATCGATGTATATGCTGATCGATCGCATCATCAGTCCCAAAAATCCCGCTCAAATTTCACCGATTGATAGTGTAAAATGGAGCGATCGATCGTTGCGTCTGTATAAACCAACGACGCATGCATTTCAAAGTAACGATCCATCAGTAGGAAATTATTAAACAACACCATTATACATTGATCGATCGTCTCGTCAGCATGAAAATCTCGCTCAAATTTCACTGATGGATCGTGTACAATGCGCGATCGATCGTACAGTCTGTATAAAACGACGACGCATGCATTCCAAACTAACGATCCATCAGTACCAAAATATTAAACGACACCGTAATGTACCGATCGATAGCATTATTAGGCGATCGATCGTGGACCTAATTATAAAAAAACCAGATTTTACCCTAACAAATGACTTAATTATTAAAATTAAATTACTAATAATATCATCTTAATACATAATTCGTTCTTATGACTTGTAATCATGTGTTAAATAAGTTTTATGTCACTAGTTTCTAACATATTAATATTGAACTCATACTAACAAGTGCACTCCCCATCTATAATGCAACATGTACAATTTATACATGCTTTCCTAAATATGAATGATATGTACGTGATATATTGTTATGTAATCTAAATACATTATAACACACTTTGTTAATATATATTTTTATATTTATAATCATTTAAAATCACATTATTCAATAAAATGAAGATAAAATGTAACGATCGATCGACAGAATTCGCGATCGATCGTTTATAAGACCAAAACGACGACGGATAATACCTACGGATCGCTACAGACCAGCGATCGATCGTCACAGATGAATAAAACGACGACGCATGCATGACATACAAACGATCCATCGGTAGGTGAACCATTATGCGACGTACTGCGTCGATGAATCGTCTCAAACTCACGATCGATCGTCACGTATGTGTAAAACGACGACGCATGCATTTCATTCTAACGATCCATCAGTATCCTTTAGACATGATCGATCGGTGTCCTAATTATAAAAAAAACAGAATTTTGCCTAACAAATGACTTAATTATTAAAATTAAATTACTACTAATGTCATCTTAATACAAAAATAATAATATTTGTCACAAATGATATATTTTTATATTTCTAATCATTTAAACTCACATTATATAATTAATTAATAGTAATATTGATCACATTATTAAATTCTTATATTAATAGTAATATTGGTCACGGTATCCTTTCGTTACTTTCGCCCCCTTAAGTACTCCATCCGCCTCTCTACAGTCATCAACGAATCAGCGGGCTCCTGATCATTGGACGACGTTCCAGTCCCGCCCGTCGTTGTGTGTGCACGCTTAGCTGTTGACATTTTACGAACGCCGCAAAAGTTGTATATAAATATGCGTTAATAAATAATCACAATAATGTAAATTAAAATATTAAAGGCGATACAACAAAATGGTGATCCAACGCCACAAAAGGCGATATAACTACGTACCTTTGATGTAGATAATAACAGGAAGTGACTCCGCGTACTTTGGAGGCAATGCTGAACGAAATGGTTCGTGAAGTTTGAGAGGATTCGAGAATATTCGTTAGAGGTAACCGGTAAAAATGGCTCGCCGGTTTCATATAATCGTTCACCTTTTCTACGATCGATCATTATTAATTTCGACGATCGATTGCTCATTTCTTTACACGTGGCGAATTCTAATTCGCTTTCAGCATCGATCGACCGCGGATAATCACGATCCATCGTAATTCGAAAAAATGACGGTTACGCTTCCACGATCGATCGACGATTTGCATTTTCCAACGTCAGGCGAAAACGGTCGATCGCTTATTGTCTTACACGTGGCGAACTTCCATTCGTCTCAAGTACCGATCGACCGCTCATTGTAACGATCAATCGTGAATTCAAAAAAATTACGGCGACGCTTCCAAGATCGATCGACGACTCGCATTTTCCAACGTCAGAGTCAACGATCGATCGTCAATTTTCAACAGGTGTCGATTCGTAACCGATCGATCATTTAATAATCAGTGATCAATCGTTAAGCGTGACGATTTAAAGTAGTCGCCAAGAGATTTCACATGTTGTGACGGAGTTTCTCGTCACAACATACCGACCGATCGTCATATAACCGATCGATCGTGGCGTGACGAACTTTTTCGTCACCAAAGCATTACCTTTTAGTGACAAAATTTTTATTGCGTCACAGAAACGACTTTTAGTGACGAACCAAATCTTCGTCACAAAAAATCCTTTTTTAGTGACGAAATTAACATTTCGTCACCGAGAATTTCGTCACTAAAACTCAATTTTTTTGTAGTGTAACCAGATTTATATATAGTTATTAGTTGGACGAGAATTAATTTGAATAAATAAATATGAAACCTAGTTTAATTTGTGATCGCTTTATGCTGCCAGTTATTATTATTTTTGGGTAATACTGACAGTTATTGTTTTTTTTGTCATTTTGCCATACATATTTGGTACTAATCTTTCATAGAACGTTACAATCTGGGACTTAGGGTGGGTTTGTTTTGTAAAATTTTAGTGTTGTTAAAATTTTAGGTATTGGGTTTAGTGAAAAAGTGAAGAGGGATAATTTTTTATATTTTTGTAGTGAAAAATAATGATTTGATGGAGGAGAGAGATATTATATTGTAATATTTTATTGTATTAAAATTTTAGGAAGAGTAAAATTTTACAATACAAACACAGCCTTAGTATAGAAAGTCATTCGTAACGTTTTGTCTGGAAGATTGTCGGTAATTAATTAAGCTCGATCCTAAAACCAGTTGGAAAAGACAAAGCGACAGGGACGTCGATGGTACGGAAATTTTTGAGAAAAATACAAATTAAAGCAGACATTAAGTTAAACATACACTAATTTTGACAGCAGCCAAATTAAAGAACATCGATTCCACTACTTACTTGGTCATTCACGAAATGAAATGACCAAGCTTCGTCGCTAAATCTAGACAACGTACATAAACACTCAAGGTTCTATGTCTATGAACCACATAGAAAGACAGGGTAAAAAGAAAAATCAAATGAAATAAAACGAAGAAGAAGAAAAAAAGAAGAATGATTACAGCCTTAATTTACAAATGAATCGGTCACTCATCAGAATTTGAAAATAGATTAACCATAATCTGCATGACTCTCACTCTCATCTGCATAGACAATATGTAATCAGCTGCCTCTCTGAAAAGTCCATCCAATTCCATGGAATCGCCGTTCGGAATGAGATTCTTCAGGGTTCTAACCTTTCTACCAATACCATTTGCATGCTTTCTTGAGCCTAGACGTGCCATCTTCTTCATCAAAATCCTTGTTGGCCTTTTGCCGCCCTTGACATGCCCTCTGACGATCCTTCGCAGCTTCTTCCCTTGCCGGCCTGATCTTCTCTTGGCTTGGGCTTCCATTAGTTTGCTCCACAAAGAACCATCTGCAATATCGCTAGTTTGCTTATTTCCTTGAGGCATAGCCTTCGTATCAAGGGAAGCAAGGCCGAGGGATTTTGGAAGAACCATGTTTCAAATTTCTGAATCTAACACGGATCTGATCTTACAAGTACCTTAATTAGAACTTCAGTCGCCCAATTAGCTAGACAATACCCTATATAACTCAAATGGCAGAACGTCGAGTGTGCTTTTATAGGGTAAGTTGGGACATGGGTTTGGTGGCAATTGAGGATAACACAACTTACATTGTTTAAGGCAGCTAAAAAGGCGGGGACCACAGCACAGTTTCACAGAAGGCCGCCAAGGAAATGGGATAAATGAATAGTAACAGGGAGCCCAAGTGTACCTAAGTTTCTTGTGTCTTGAGGCATGTTCTCCAACTCGATGCACATGCATCCACATGATTCTTCTTCACAATCCAACCCCTCTAAACCACCACCTTTCATCACACACACCGCCCCATCTCATGGAAACACCCTGGATTATTCCTCCCGCACTTTCCAAATTCAATGGCCGATATATATAATGCGAATGGGGTCCTTAATTTCCACGTTCCAGCTCAATAAACATGGCAATCCAAAAATTTCTGCACTTCTAGGGTTGTTGGAGGACATAGCCATGTTTCCAAACAGGAAACCTACGCATAAAACTATGAGAAAATGAGGTGCTTACTTGGCAGTATTTGTGCTAATAACAGTGGACAATTTAGATTCTAATGTTGGGATAAGGTGGAGATTTTCTTCTGACATTCATGAACCACATTTTGCATCATACTGAGGAGTACTGTTTTCCGACGACCTATCTATGAATCATGTTCTAACATGTCTGATTCATAGTACGCCGATGTAACTTAATTAGACAATATTCTTGCAGACAAAGATGCAACTGATGTTGGCTAGGGAGAAGAGGCTTGCGATTGCAGAATCTTTTTTTTTTCCGTCTTGTTTCTAGGCGACCAAAAAAAAAACGAGAGAGTCATGATTACGTCTTCACCCAATAAAAATTGTGCCCATGTATATCTGCTCCTCAAGAATAGCTGGAATTATATATGTTCTTATAATTTGCTCGTGTTTATCACTGAAAACAGGGGGATATATAACCATTTACTCATCACAAATTAAATGTATATGTAAACGTACGACAAGAATAACCAATCAAATATGAATATTTCAAAGCAATATTACTTGTTCTAGCTAATTGCGTTGCCTATGGTATTTTATATATATATGGACTGAAATAATACTTGCTGTTCATCAAAGCAGGTTACAGTTTCCTTTTCCCCGCCCTCTCCTTTTTCCCAATAGCATGAGCTCAAGAACATGCAAGCACGTGTACTTGCGGTTGGTACTTCATCTCGATCTACCAGGTGACAAGCAATTGAAGAAACTTTCCGATTTATCTGGCTAGGACCGATCTACGGAAGTCTGCAGATGATGTGGTTTTAAACATGCAAACGTGGCAAGGTTTAGATTATTTAAAAGAAACTTCACGCCTTATACATGATCGTGGGGTTCTGCAGCTAGAACTCTCCCCATGAGTTCTATTTTATGTGATGCCGCAATACAGGTAGGACTTAGCTAGGAGAAGAATGTTAAGATGTTCTTTTGGTGTCTTCGCTGTGTTAATGGGTTTATGTAAATATTTATATATCTTCATATGCTGGTAAACACAAACAAAATGTTGCGACTGCTATGCACACGCGTGGATGAAACTCTAGCCTAATAGTCATGCATTATTGAGAGATACAAAACTTTAATATATTTCACTAGCTAGTCAATGCAATATTGAGTGTACATGTCCAACATTGCTATTGGTAGAGCCATTAAGTTATGGTTTTGTTGCTAGCTCTTCGAACCTCACGACTCTTCACAGAACCATGATAAAGGAATTGAAACGCGCGAGTGAGTTGAAGTTGTTGGCTCTCTTCTTTTCCCTCCTTTTTTGACATTTGAGGCTGTGATCAGTTGAGTCCAAGCACTACAAGAAACTTAACTTTAGGTGACAAAATTTTGGGTGTCGAACTAAATTTTGTCACCTAAAGTGGCATTTCCATGACAAGACATTAATTTCGTCACCAAAAATCATCCATAAACGTCACAAAGAGCGTTCCAACGATAAAAAACACCATCCGGATGCTGAAAACATGTCTGCATAGGTATAAATGCTTCTTCCGCGAATCATGTGGTTCCACATTGCAAAACTTCACATACGTGATGTCAAAACTGTTCGGACCTACACAGACCGTCCGGACGATGTAAGTTCTAGAAGATTTTTTGAATCAGGCATATTTAATGACGTTGAAGTTGATTGGGTCACGTGTGAATCTAATCGTTGAGATGCGTTCGAACGCCTATGTTAAACGTGTGAACGCCGTCTTAAATCATTTAACCGACCAGACTTTGTCAAAATCACACTTTCACTCTTTTCTTTCAAATGTTTTCACTGCTCGTTCGAGATTTATTTCGAGATCTCCCAAACAACTTCAAGTAAAACCTTCTTTGTGAGTTTACTTTTCAATTTAATACTTTTGAATTTTGTTGTGATCTTTGTGTCATCAAAGTACGCTGTTTGGTTTGTATTTATCGAAGTACTGTTCGGACGATTGTCTATAGCCGTCAAAACGGTATTAGTAACGTTCGGACGCCTTCTAAATGTAAACATTGTCGTTTGAATTACGTGCGAATGATTTATGCTTGCGTTCAGACTATTTTTGCTAGGTTGACCATGGATCACTCTGGCAGAAGTATCACCAATGTCAGGGCACAAACAGAGTGACCGGCTTGGGTAGACGCTTTTCTAGTGGAGCTGAGGGGGAGTATTCGGGCAATAGTGGAGCTGATACATTCGTTGTGCATGGAACTGCAATGTCGCTTGACCGGTCTGGAGAACAATTTTACAGCGACTGATAGGGCTCTGAAAGAGGAGCTGAATATTATCCGGATGAAACTGTTCTCTATGAGAGAACAAGTGTCCCAGTTGGCCCAGTCTATCCATACCGTTCCGATACAACTCAAGACACTCATCAGTCGGGTGGATAATATGGAGGAGCATTTGGAGCATTTTCGTGACGCCTTCGGACAAGATATGGACTAGCTAGCTCGTGATTAGGACTAGTCTCCTGTTTATGTTTTATCGCTATTATTTACTTATCATTAGAAGAATCTCATCTCTAGCTTGTACTAGACACTATGATTGTGTTTTTTGTTCGGTATTTGGGTTATGTTTGATATTTGATATTAATTATGTTTGATATTAGTTTAAATTTATTACAATTTAAAATTGATAATTAGTATAATTAAATAAGTGATTAGTACGAGTGCTATGTTAACAGAACGATTAGTGTAATTAGATTGTAACGGTTAGTGTAATTACAAATAAAATAGGTTATTAGTTATAATGGATATTTAATATAAAAGCATGTTTAACTATATATATATAGTTATTTTATGTATTCAAGTAAATAAATAAAGTTAAAAATTTGAGCCGAATTATATTGTGTTAGTTAAATGATTTAAATAAATTAAATTGAGTGAATTAAACACCAAGCGTCTAAATGTTTTTCCATGACGTTCGGACGCATCACATTAAATGATTACGTTGGAACCATCGAAAACTCCTTCCGGATGACCTTATCACAACAGCATGGAATACACATGTTTAATGAGGTTCGCGTTTGAACAAAGAATCAATTAGTCTAAATGGGTATGATGAAATGACGTTGTTGGAATGGATGACATAACTGTCTGGGCGCCTTTGTAACTGTCGCATGACTTACACGTGACGTTTATTCTGCCAAACGTGTTTCAAACCTTCCGGATGCCTCTCCACCGTCCGGACACCTTTAATCTTTCAAACCGTTTTAAACGGTTTAAATTTTGACATTTAATGTGGAAGACTCTCATTGGGCCACGTGTTCTGAGAAGCGTCCTGAACGGATATAACCGTTCGGAGTCCACAGATTATGAAAAAAGCGAACAGTTCGTCATTGTCATTTAAGCCGGAACGTTTTATACTAAAAATTTCTCAACCCTCACTCGTTTCCTTCCCAAATCTTGATGTAAACTCATTCTTTCGAGATTCTAATCACATTTAGGTATGTTTTGTTCATTTGATAACATGATTTTAGGGGTAAATTTTTTTTATATAGTTTTACGTATATAATTTCAATTCTATTTTTGTATAGTACATTGTGTTTTTTTATTGATTTTTACGTAGAAATTGATTGTGATAAGAGTTAGGATTGTTTTAAGTGTTTTGGTTTGTGATTTGGTGGTGGTTTAGGGAGTGTGTGAGAGGTGGAAGAGGGTCCAACGACTTCGAAAGAATTGAACGAGAGCCGTATGAGGTGAAAATCTGATGCATGGTTCTGTAGAGTGGCAATAAGGGTGACTCATCTGTCCATAGATAGTGGAATTGCTTGTGCTAGGAAAGCTATAAGTTTTTTGCCAATTGGTAGTTACAGCCGGGATCAGACTTCGTTTGGTATAAGAGAATGTGTTTGAAGTAGCGACAATGCCCATGTAGCACAGGACGCTACCATGACTGAGTTAACTCGATCGTCGTCCTCGTCTTGTCCAGACGCTGTATTCTGGTGTTCGGATGTCATTTAGTTTCCCAAAAGGGATACGTTGTCATTTTGATTGTTTCTGAATGCTATATGAAAGGAGTCTATACGAGTTTATATTAAATTTATGTTTCTTATTTCGTTACACTCCTTCAAAACGGTATGAGCTTAAAAAAATAGATAGTCAAATCCGTTCAGACGTACAAATAACCGTTCGAACTATTTACTGCAAGGTCGAATGGTACCGTACTTAGTCTGGACACTTTCTTTTATGATCGTTTCATTGAGACGCTATCGTTTGAGAATTTTTAAAACGGTATCGTGAATTGTAAGATTGTGTTCAGATTGACGGAGCTCGTCTGGACGTGTTCGTTTATGATCAGACACTATCGTTTGAGAATTTCTAAAATGATGTCGTGAAATGTAAGATAGCGTACGACAAATACGACATTCGGACGGTGTGAAATTTTAGGCTGCAACAATTCCTTTGAAATCTTATACACGCAGGCCTTTGAACTCTCATTTGGGTGTCCGAACGGTGTTTTTGCATATGAATGATGGGAAACCGCAGACAGTATAGCGAAAACGACAAAAACTTCGAAATTTGAGAGATTTTAGCAAGAGGATGAGAGCTAATTTTGGACATCAATCTCATTGAAAAGGGTGTGGAATGAGTAACGCATTTGAGATTTCGGATTGGATTGCATTTGAGGTTAGGGTTTACTTTTTTTTTTTGGATGAAAAACATGTGTTTTTTGAAGTTTTAGGGTCTAAAATGATAGCAATAGAGTTTGAGGTTGGTTGTGATATGTTTATGTTGAAGTGTTTGCGATTTAGGTTGATTTTGGCTTATTTTTTGATGGATTTTGGCATCTCTTCGTTGAAGAACAATGTTGTTCGACAATCGCTGTCTGGATAGATTATTTTACGTCTGAACGCTATTCTTTGGTTTGGATGCTTTGCATAAGCCATCCGAATTAATATGTATGGTTTGGACGGTTATGACCCTGTCCAAATGGTTTTTACAATTATATTTTATGCATTCATTTAGTAGTCTTAGACTCGTTTAAGAATTACACCGAGTTTGGATAACGAAGTCAGTGTAATTATTGAATTGTAACGTGACAAATGTGTTTTGAAATTTTGATGCAAATCTTCTTTTTTCCTTCGGATACACATTCAGTATTGAACTTACACACTCGTCTTCAATGGTGGGTGTTTATGCTCAATGTTGTAGGCATGTATCTGGGGACTGAGGGAAAATGCTATCGAAATTTCTAAAGCATCAATCACAATGGTCTGGTCAATTACGTGCAATACGTGATATTGTAAACTTGAATGAGATATGACCTATCACCCGAATAAATTGGAGTTGAGTGTGAATGTCATCATTGTTTACATTATTGTTTGTTTTTTTTGCATTATTGTTTGTATTTTCGTCTTTGAAGGAACAATCTGGATAAGAGCTGGATTTATGAGGCTGATAGACTCAAAAGTACGAATTATAGTGATGGTGCGGGATTTTATGAGTGTTGTCTGTAGTTATGCAAATAGTCGTGGACTGATAAGATGTTCATATAAGAAATGTAAGAATGTGTTGTTCAAACGTGTAGACGAGATGGAGAATCATCTATTCATAATTGAGTTTGACCAGAGTTACATTTATTGGGTTTGACCAGAGTTACATCTCGAAAGTGGTAAAAAGACTACCCGTTCGTGCTAGCATCTCAGAGGAATCAAGTGTTTTTGTCACGCCCCGAACGCCATCCCGCAGGGAGCGTGACAGCCGTGAGCAATCCCCAGGAAAGCTCCAGCGTTCGTACATTCATACTTACAGCGAAAAAATACAGAATCGCGAGAGAAGCGAGCCAACTCATAGCATGATTAAGGTTCTCAATAAACTCGCATCTTAATACATACATAACATGTTTAACACTTAACAAGTGACGGATCTCATTGATCAAGTCACAACAACAAAACATAGAAATATTTTTTCTTCTAAGTCAGGTAATCCTCCTGACTTCCTTCACCTGAGGCATCTGGAATGACACAATTTTAAAAACGTGAGTTAAAAAGACTCAGTAAGGGAAAAACATAACTTTAAAACATGCTCTTGACTTGGACTTGCTTATCATGAGAAATCATAATTCATGATGCACATGCATGTCATGGGTATGCATATGCTCTTGCTTGTAGACATAAACTTGTTCTTGAAATTGGCCTCTAGCCCTTGAAAACATTTCCTTCATAACTTGTGGGCTACTTACGCTCCATTTAACCCCAGGAGTCCGGGTTGTGCGTTCCCATCGGAACCGTCTCCCTTACCCTTGGGGGCTTTTCATTTGGTCGAGCTAGCCCGTAGTTTCCCCAAGCCTGATGGCTAGACACGACCCTTGGAGGCCCACACCTTCTCATTGTCCTTCAGTGTGGTTTGCATAGCCTCTTAGGATTCACCCAACCTTCTCACATTCGTCCTTCGGTATGGGAGTCCATCATGATGGTGCGGTACCGACTAGAGCCCTTAACTTGACTTATCTTTCCATAAACTTTCCATACTACATTGCATAAAAATTCACTTTAGAAAATCATGCAATGCTCGTGCCATGCCATGCTTACTTGAAGTATCATGCTTGTTCATGAATTTATGCAGTGTGTCATTCAAGTTTTCATAAAAGTGTAAGTTTCTACTTACAATTTCCACTTACCTCGGTTTCCTTGATTATGAATAAAGGTACGAAGATCGCCTGCAAGCGATTCAAACACCTCTTAGTTACTAGGAATTAAGTACATAATCATACAAGATAAATATTTGTATATTACTCGATTTTTCCCAAAAATATATTTCTGAAAATATTATATCATTCTCAACGGTTTACATAGAAACTCGTATTAAGCATTCTCACTTAGGATTCTAATTAGCAAGCTAATTGCTCTATAATTAAATCCTAATCTTTCTTTTATTTCATACATTAAACTAGGTCTTTAAGTTCATCAATTACTAACACTAATCATAATTAAACCTTGGCTTTGACATTTGATCTCCATCCAACCCGAGACATTATTCTTTGATTAGGTTTTACATTTTTCTCTTCATATGATCAAGGTTCTCAAATCCTTAGCTTTGATATTCATATCATTACAATTACATTTCACTTTGCCCTAAATAGGATTCGGCCAACACTAAATCATTCTAATTGAATCCTTAATCCATGCTTAACATTACAAGGCCTTGATAATCATTTTAACACGAGCCCTTTAAGCCTTATTATCCTTGTTTTTCTCTTACATGTATGGTGTGTTTTATCATTGAACTTAAGCTTTAATCCTCTAATCCATTTGGTCGTAACCCTAATTTCATTTATCCATCACAAATAAATATAATTTCATTGTTATAAGCTTGCCATTAGGGTTTTTCTTTTACTAGGTCATTCGACCATGCTCAATTTCAAGTGTTCCTTGTCTACAATTTCTTCTCCAATGGTGATCCCATCCTCCATTTTCAGATTCACAACCTAGGATCCACAAATCACAAAACAACTTCAAGATCTAGCAAGACATCACATTCGGCCAACACCCATATTCATAGAATAATTAGGTTTTCCTTGGTTCTTTTGATTTGCATGCAAACTTCTACATTTCAAGACTAACTTATATGCATATGTTTACTAAACTTACATATATCATGGCCATTCATCAAATCTATACTTAAACAAAGTTATACTTGAAGATCAAAGGCATACAAGGTTTGGCCAACACCAGCCAACGCAACCTTATTTGGCCTTACCTTGATGATTGAACACAAGCTTTGCTAAAAGAAGAACACCTAGCATAATAAAACATCTTAGGTCAGAAATTATAAAGAACTCAAGCCAAAACATCACATGAAAATCAAGTATCCCTCTACCTTCCACTAGTCACACGATTTTCACCAAAATCCTCCCTTAACCTCAACTTTCGGTTCCACCTTTAGGAATGGTTCCAAGGGCTGAGATTTGTGTCTTCAAGGTGCTAAGATAGAGGTTTATGGTGGGGAAAATAGAAGTGTTCAGCAGCTGAAGGTTGCTTGAAGAAACAAGGCAAGACTTGCAACTTTGAAGTGATTTGGTTTCAAGAGAGTGAGCTAGGTGAAGAGAAATTTCCAGCCACTAAGAGAGAAAAAATGAGTTGAACCAAGGGGGAATTTCGGTCACCAAAGAAGAGAAACAAACTAGAGCATAGAGAAGTGTTTTGGTTGCAAGAGGAAGGAAACAAGACTTAAGCCCAAAGAGAGGAGTTTCGGTCAAGAGAGAAAAAGAGAAAGAGAGTTGAATGAGAGTGCTATTCGGCCAAGGCAAATGAGCATTTGAAATGTGAAGGAGTGGGGGGGGGGTAATTCGTAGAAGGCCAATTTGAATCTCACTAGATTCAATTTTGACAAGGACAAGAGAGTTGAAAGTGACAAGAGGAAAAAGGGGGGTGAATTAGGTGGGGTGTGGCCGACCAATGCAAGGTCACTATCACCTTTTTCTCTCACTTTTTCTCACCTCATCCCTTTGTCCCCTCAAGCCAAGCCTCCCACGTGAAACTCCTTGCCCATTCATTTCATTTTTTCTCATTTCTCACTTAGCCTTCACGTGAACATCACACCATTTCAAGCTTTTCTTCTTTTGTCTTGTATTGTCAATTTAATGCTTATCTTATCTCTTCTTAACTCTTCACATGGACCACAACTTTAAGACTTTTCCCCCCTCCTTGCTCTTCACGTGAATGACTTTATCTCTTGGTTTGATTCTTGCTTAGTTCACTTATAATGTTCGGTTCCAACTCAACTAACTTAGTTACTCTTGTCACACACATATGTATTCTAACTTATCTCCTATAAGCACTTTAGCTTATCTAGTTCAATCCCATAACTTATCAACTTATAAGTATGATAATCTATCTCAAAATAATTGCTCTAACCTATATCTAAGATAGCCACAACAACCTATTATCTTAAAAGTTCTCTAGCTTATCACTATGATAAACAAGTGTGCTTATCAATTAAATTCTCTTCAAGCTTATCATATATTTAGTAGCTTATCATATAATATCTCTAATGATAATTCAAAACTAATAATTAAGGCCACATAATGATGATCAATGCTACCTATTAAAGACACACAAAAATATTTAAATGCTTACATGAATTTCATGATTTTCTACTTAATTATTTTCGGCCATAATATATAAATCTCTCTTCATAATTTAATTTCATGGATTATGGGATATACTAAGCAAATGAAAAATATAAATCCATAAAAGAAACTTACCTAACAAGTTTCGGATCTTAGGGAAAATAAAATTTAAACTTGCACTAAACTTCCACAATGAAAAGAAATTATCTAAAGGAAATTCTTGAAACAAAATTTCATAATAGTTAATGTACCTTAAGCTTAAGTCATACATTGACAAAAAATATGGCCCCATAATTTAAATTAAAAGCTAATACATAGGAAATAACAAAAGAGATAAACAGGGTCTCACAGTTTTATATCGATAATATGAAGTTGGGTGGTCACTGGAATATTGTTCAAAAGATTACCTTTAGAAAACACGTATGATATTCCACCTATTGAAGGACTGTCGAACCGCGAAGATGGTGAAGGACTGTCGAACCGTGAAGCATCCTAGGAGAATGAGTCTATAGAACTTTTTGTGGATTTTAGCTCTTTTGACGTGATCCTGTTGACTAGAAATGACGTCGAAGCTTATGTGTTGGTAACTGATGAGAGTTCACAACAATATGAAATAGCAGGAAGCGATGATTCCTCAAAATAGTTCAATGAAGATTGTAGTGATTATGAAGAATATGACTCCGAGGACTGACGTAACTTTATCGTTTCAATTTACTTTGCGTTTTTATTTGATATTCATTTTGAGTAACATAATTCATTGTGTTTTTTTTCCTCTAATATTGATTTATTTGGTCATAGGACGACATCATGCCAACAAGAGAAAAACGTCTTCGTTGCGATTCATCGGTTCGAGCTGATAGTATTCCGATACACTAGCAGTGTCGGGTCTTTCGCTTAGAGATAGGCAGAAATTATCGTCGCCTATCACAGCCAACCCAGTAGGCACCCAAAGTAGTTGTGCTTGTAAGTATCTTTCCCCGTCGATCTTGATTAAATATTATGAATTTTAAATTTCTATGCTTAACTGAATTTTAAATTTATTGTTCTCCATTTGTAGCGACATCCGGAATCAAACATGTCATGGGTAGTACACGTGTGATTGCCTTACTCAAGGCTCGTACCCGAGGAAAGCTGACTATCCATATCCCTGAGGGATGTACAGGTGGTGATGACATTACGTCCTCAATGCTCTCAAGTCATATTGGTGCGCTCGTTCGACAACATGTCTCATTTGAGACTAGTAAGTGGAATGAGGTCCCCTACGAGGTTAAATCATTTGTGATGAAACGAGTGTTGGTAAGTATTATTGATTAAATTTTAATTATGGAAACTTTTATACGTACTAACTATTATATATGTTAAGGATGACTTTCAACTAGATTATGACCGAGTCGTGGATCGTATCACTGTGATGTCTACGATGACCACAACGTACAAAGACACATAGAAATAGAATGTTCCAGCATTACTCGGTGTTCAATTCCAAAGAAGAGGTGTTAGAGCACCCGTATCTCGAGATGAACAAGGAAAAATGAACTCGTGTATGTGATTTATTCGCGAGCGAGAAATTTCAAGTTAAAATTTTTTATTCCGTTCAAATTTTTATTTTATTTTATTATTAATTATGGTAACAACATTAAATGTACAATGTAGAGGAGTGCAATAAACAAAAAAATAGAGCTAAGCTGAAGATTGTACACACATCGGGAGCGAGGTCCTTCCAACCCGCGAAATCGTTATTAGTAAGTAATAAATTTAGATTTTATTAAATTTTATTTAAATAAATGATTTAGGTATTTTAATATGTACGTTTTATATTTCTTTTGGAATACAGAAAAATTTAGAATCGATGAGATTATTCATGCATTTCTGTATAAAAAAAATACATACTAATAAGGATGACACTACTACCTAGTGCATAGAGGAATCCCTACTTTGTGGGAGCAATGGCCAATGCAAATTATACACGCCCTAGTTTCCTCTAATTTCCTTGCAAACAAAGAATACAAGGCCCATGGCTGCTGTCTATACCCTTCAGCCGGAAAACCATTTTAAATGTTTAATCGCAAACTTAGTCAATAGTGATCTCTGTAATATTGTTATTATGTTGGGTGCTTTTGGAACCTGTGGGGGCAAGTGGTTAATTAATAATTGCAGCCAACGTGGCAGATTAAAAAAAAAGGGTGTGTTTTCCAGTCCACATGCTCATGTTGATGACGACGTGCTCGCATGCACTTGATGCTCTTTCTTATCTACACAACCATCATCATTTTCTCCCTTTCAATTTGTTTAATCTCTTAATTTCATGTTTTTTTTTTTAAAAAAAAAATTGGATAAAATTTAACATTTCTTTTTAAATTTCAATTGTTTCATTTTTTTAAAGGTTAATTTGTTACCCAACCTTTGAATATGGGCTCTCAACAGTATTGACCTAGTTAGAAAACAGTTAACCAAGTCTAAACATTTGAATAAGAAGAAAAATGTTATCATGAAAAGAGGAGAAAAATAGTATCAAGGAACAAAAGATTGATCTACAAGAAGACGTACTCTACAGTAAAAGTCATCTATGACTGTGTTTTTTTATAAATTCATATAGATTACAATTTGAAGATCTCTATTTACAGAGAAAAATATTCTTATATTTAAATTTAAATTTCTACATTTAAAACTTGAATCTTGATAACGATATCACATTTAAACTCAAATATTTGATATCATGATAACTATTATATCATATCAAATATGTAAAATTTTATTATGATATTCTCTCTAATAGAATCAACCTCACGATTCGGATAGGAAGAAAAATAGTTTGTCCACTCTAAGATTTGAATTCACCCTCTCCTAAAAAATGTCACGATTCGGATAGGAAGAAAAATAGTTTGTACACTCTAAGATTTGAATTCACCCTCTCCTAAAAAATGTTATTCTGAGAGTGAAAGTTTGTTCTTTCACATATTTAACTATTATTTTGGATAAATCATGACTTTTTTTTTTTGGGGATAATTAATGAGGGGAAACCTGTGCGGAATCATGACCGTATTTTGTTATAATTGTTTTGCACTATTTTCGGATGGGCCATCACACGAGGCCCACTATATTAAGCCTAGGAGTAACGGACCCGTGGTTTCAGTTTGTTGAGTGTGGGCCCTAGTCCACATAGAGGACAAGGAGCACCGACTGTTCATTGCGGAATCTAGCTAAGTTGCTAGGGCACAGTACGGGCTAAAGACGCCCCGTTTTCCTTCTTTCCTTTCGTTTTCTACACCGCTGAACATGTACGAGAAGAGTTATATCTCGCGTCTGTGCGTGAATCTAATAGCTCTCGTAACCCTACTCCCCCTCTCTCTGATTGGATGCTGTTAGATTCACGCACAGACTCGTAATCTGCCTTCTCATGTCCCTCTAAAACTAAAATCAAATTCTCAGTAAATCTCTTCGCATTCTAAGATCTCAATTCACATTCCGAGATTTCCCGAGTGGATATTGTCTGCTTTCCCCGAAATATGGTCCGGAAAAAAAAAGCAGCTGAAGATTCTTTGATTTCGCACACTATAGCGGTAAACTATTCCTTCTATTTTTGTGTAATTTAGTTTCGAGGACATCATATTATTGTTTTATGGTTCAAGTTCAGGACATTGTCAAACTCAAAACTCTTATATGTGAAGTTTGACATTAACTGGGTTCTTAAGAAAGGATCTTAGTTCTGCAACCAATAAGTCTACAGAGCGTAGTCAGAGGAATAACTTCGGGAATTCCAAGAAACAAATGAAGTTCATAGTATTCGTATATAGTGCTATAATAACTTGAACTGTGCACAGAACATAGTCAGGGGAATCACTTTCCTGACAGTTGACTAAAACATGGCTAATGAAAACAATTAAATGGTGTCCTAGATGGTTTAGGAGTGTGGAGTTATGTCAATTTTAGCTATTATTTTTAGTTAACTAGTTCAGAATATGTCGTCTCACAGATCAGTATCCCATATGATTATTCTCCTGATAATTTCTAGTGTTAGTTTTAATTATATATTTAGATTTTGTCACCTCAGCCTTTATACCCCTTGTAGTCGTAAATTTAAGCCATTGAATTTTGTGATGCTAACTAACTTAATCTGATAGTTAAAATATGGTAATTAAGATCTAAACTTCACAAACCTGAAGAGTATTGTTTTCTGGCTCGGCTCTAACAATTTTACAAGATCAGCAAGAGTTTGCATGATCCAGGACAAAAGTCTAGCATGCTTATAACTTGAAATGTGCCATTTTGTCCATGTTGAGTTCTCTAATTCTGTAATTTGCAGCGTGTTCGTAGATACTCTGGCAAAACACAATTCCATAGGCAGGTGCCTCACCATTTTAAAGCATGTGTTTGCAGGGAAATCTCCTTGTTATGTCTCAAGGCTTGCTGTAAAGGGAACATATTGAAAGGTTCATCAAAGTGGTGTTTGCCATTCACAATTGAGCTTTGGACAGGAAGCTTGTAATATGTTGAATGTTTTGGGCTCCACCGTTGTTCTTTATGCGTAAAGTATTCATTCTAATTTCTTAACAGGTTGAGGTTTACATTCCCATTTGGTTCAAGGTTTGGATTCACATAAACGCCCTAAGAGCATTTGATAGGTTTTCGAGGCTGTGCTGGATAATTGGTATGTCAAAGAAGGGCAAGCCCTGGAAATAAGGGTACCTTCTGTACCAACTATTGCGGCTCGCATAATATTGATCCCTGGACTTGTGTAATTTCTTCCATTCTTCCAGGATTGGATTGTGAGACGTTATCAGCAAGAACATGGTGGGTTCAAAGAGGAAGCAATGATTAGAAGGTTGAATGTTCTTTAATTTCCAGCTGTTCTATTATTTCTTCATTCTCTCCATGTTGCCTTATACATTCAAATGGTTCCTTCCATGTCTGTACTATTGTTGACCAACTTTTGAGTTCCTAGCATATTCTGCTTGAAAACATGTACAGGAACAATTAAAGCTAAACCATGGTTATAGTATGAATAGAACATTTTTCTCTTAACTCTTGTATGATGAGGAGATTTGGTTGATTTAATAAGTTAGTCCCTATTCATATCAACCTTGCTTTTTGGTCAGTGGCCGACATTGATACATGAACTGAAGATAAAACCATTCATAGTCCAATCAAGATATTAGAGATTCTATTTTCATGAGTCAGATAAAAGGATGACTAGCATTCTTCACCACTAACTGCCTAACTTCCTAAAGCAAAAGATAATAACATTACTTTGTTCATTGATTAATTTGCCTTCTCATCCAAACTCATTCATCGTGTCAACCCCAAATACACTACTAAGATTAATTTCAAAAGAAAAGATCCACATCGGAAATTCCACCAAGCTCTTCAATCCAAGGAAGGCTCAGGACCACTTTGCCACCATAGATATCTGCTAACCACATAAAAGTTAATTTCAAAAAGAAAAGATCCACACCGGAAATTCCACCAAGCTCTTCAATCCAAGGAAGGCTCAAGACACTTTGCCACCATAGATAACAGCTAACCACATAAAAGCCACCTCAGCACCATTCAAACGACACTCTTTTGGAAACTTATTTGAGTAGGCTAAGTAATTCCCTGCGTCTTTTAACCTTAATCTTGGCACTAATCTCAGATCTAGAAGAGTTGTATCTCTAATCTTGAATTGTCCCACCGGAGTTAAACATGTTTGTTAGTCCGATCGGTGCGAATTTGATGGCGTGGCTGAGCTTCAAAAGTGGCACAAAGCTGAAAAGCTCAAATGAAGATACTTGTACAGTGATTTGCATTGGAGTATACTTGGGGGCCACCAGTGGTAGTTCCTCAGCCTGGGTGAGGTACATTACGTCCTCTTCAGCGATACCCATCTGCTTCTGGTCCCATTCGATTTCACTGACATCGACTGAACTAGAAATCGCCCCGTAGCACTCCGGGTATCCCCTAAGTTGTTGTCCTTTGGGATTCCAACCAGCCCCTTGGCAGTTGAATGCACCAATCACACCTCCATACTGCGTAGAATTTAGTTGTGGTTCAAAAAAGCTTCCACGTAAATAGAAACTACAATACGGAAAACAGTGATATATAGTTGTTAGAACCGCGTGCATAAGTAGATACCTTGTTGAGGATCCAAATTTTGTGCATTTTTTTCTGGTCCAGTAAGGGGTTCTTGAAGAGACAATCCCTAGTAGGGAGGGCAAAATGCTGGCACTTTGTTATGGTACCATCAGGGTGCACGACCATCATAAGGAGATCAAAATCGTGACTGCCCAGAGTGTCACTCACGTAGATAGGACCACCACAAATGGGATGGCCCTCGATGCTGCATGATATTTGGCACAAAGATGGTCTGATTGGAACATGTCCCAATCAGGTTGGATCATCGGCCCCATCCACAAGCTGTTATAGGCACAGTGAACAATATGGAGCCCTTGTAGCCAATAGACTCCTGAAGGATCCCCATATGGATCTTGACCCCAAAAATCTTCACCTGTAAACGAAAATACTGCCTCCATGATACAGTATTAGGTAGTTAACTAAATTGTTTGGTTACCAACTCTTCCCAAAGAATCCTGCTTTGTCCCGAGAAAGAAAAAGTCATTGCATTGCTGCATGCTAGAGATCATTCCGGTGCCATTGAAATTCTTCGCAACAGAGTTATCCAGCCGTTTGTAATAAGGTTTTGCAAGTTCGACCCGTCCTCCATAGCACAACTGAATCATAAGATATATAAAACAAAATAAAACACAAAAAAATTGGTTCTGTACAGGATTCTTACGTGAAAGACATCTACTTTTACTCCTGTAATTCCAGACTGGGCAAGGTAGGAGTGCATAGAGTCAAAGAGATCGCCGGCTTGGTCAGGATGAACAAGTCGAATTCCGCCTTCAAGAATTTTCACCATAGCAAGATCGTTCATTGAGCCATCACGTCCCGGAGAGACTTTGCAGGGGATGATCTTTGAATTGAGATGGGTTGAGCCAGGCCTAACACCACCCCAAGCGCTGCAAAGTGCGTGCCACACATAAATGTCGTCCAAACCTTTGAACTTTGTCCTCAAGTCCCTTGTGAAGGCCTTGAATCCATAGTCTTCGCTGTTGCTAGAACAGCTTCCACAGCATCGGCTCGAAAGACTTCTTTCTTCACTGCCAAGCAACTAACTCAACTCATGTTTCAACTTCTGAATCTTCACTTCAATATCCGTTACATCGACTCCAGTTAGATTGCCTTTTCAAGATCCTTCTTAAGGCGGTGCTCAATCTGGCTTGCCTTCAAGATCAGCATCTTTGTCTGCTGTGGATCATACCGGGGAGCATTAGGACACAGCAAGGAACCACCACTGTATTTTCGGAACTTTTTGCATTCATCAAGCAAGCCTAGCAGTCATTTGAGGTCCACCAAGAGTGAAGCTTTTTGCATCCTCACGAGGGTTCTCATCATCAAAATTGGTGCTTTGTTATGTACCCAGTTGGAATAAAGGGTAAAAAGGGAAAAGATAGTGTTTGGATGAACAAGAAAATGCAAGAAAACGATACTGCCTCTATTCGAGAGAGAGCCTTGGCCTTTTTTGGTTGATAGATTTTCCATGTCCTCTTACATGAATTGAAACTAGATATATACTACTGCAGTTGGGCTCATAGATCAGGTCCCTAGTATAAGGCCCAAACCAACGGGCTATATGGAATGACAATTAAACTAAGAAGCAACTAAATGGATAAAAGCCCAAAAAGGACGCAGCCCACAACGTCGGCCCGCTCCAATGGCCCAGTCAAGGAAGTGGAGTTTAATTGAACTCGACACTTCTCTGGTTCTTACTAATCAACCCTTTGCTTTGGTGAGGCCATGACATTCCTTTCCCCTTCAAACAACCATGTCCTCAAGGATGAAATTAATCAAACTTCAGTTTATTTTTTTATTTTTCCTCTATCCCATATGTATTTAGAGGATCCAAAGGAGCAAGAATTGTGACTATTTCCTGGTCCAGGCTTTGAGAAGGGTGGATTTCGTTGAGCAGTTCATTGTCACAGTCCTCTGTTCCAGAATTGTCTTCAAGATCCATCATCTTTGTCTATTGAAGATCAACAAGCAATTGCAAAGCTCCAGAATCACCACAAAGCCTCCCATACTACTGAACGGTCTTTTGTATCAGATGGTTGTCTCTCCTCCTCAGATCCAACAAGCTCTTCCAGCATTGATGAAACATGAAAAAGCTCCTCCTCTTTCAAGGCTATGGCCCTTAAGGCAGTCAAAAAGTTCTCTAGAAAAACCAGATTGTTTAAGTAAGATGGCATCTTGCGCCGACCACTCCAACTATAATTGCAAACTCTATTCTCACAACTATCATTTCCTTCACTTCTTGCCATGCTTTCCGAAGAGTAGCCCTGATCCAGCAGACTTCTAGGCAATAAACACCTTAGCTCAGCCTTCTGTGCATCATGAAGGTAGGACTTCAATTGATAAAAAGGAACACTCTGGATTTCCTCCATGGGATAATGGACCATGAGGTAGTCATCAAAATTATTATCAAAGACAAAACCATACAGATAAAGTAGTTCCTCATTTACTTGTTACCATAGCTAATGGAAATCTCTCTCTCAATACCAAAGTGACTTGTTTCAGTAGAAAGAAGGTACATAGAGAAAGGAAGCCCGGTTATCGATCCCGTTCCATCAACTTCCTACACTGTTGCTGCCTTCAAATCATGGTTACAAAAATCAATGTCAGAGACAAGACCCTCCACCCACATAGTCTCCCCTGGTGTTGATGCAGATGTCACTCCATTGACATCCTGAGACCTAATCTCTTTTTCATCCTTCCCACTGACAACCTCTCCACTGGCAAATGCTTAGTGGAATGCTCTGAATCTTTGCGAATTGAAAAGTTACTGTCCTCTACTTGAGTTTGTGGAATACAGAGGAATGTTCAAAGCATGAGTCCAAAATACAGAATTTGCCCAAAGGAAATCTTCAAAGGACATTGCACAGAGTTAGGAACAGAATTATCAAGAACCAGTCATCTACTTCTCCTTCTTCAAACCATGTTCTACACTCTAGTCCAAGGAGAGCATATTGCAGGACTCTCATAGGACATACAACAAACACTTGGTGGTTGGTGCTCTGAAAACAATACCCATGCAATTTACCCACACTTGACCAAACATTCCACCACTTACAACTTGATTGGGGACCGGTTCAAAAATTTGTTCCATAAGAATCCAAAAATTATTTTGAAAACAACACATGCTTGTATATTTTTCCACTTACAATCAATTGGGACCCAAATTTCATATTTTCCAAATTACCTGTTTGACAAATTGCTCCACAATTAAAAGTCATGTTGACCACAACACCCTTAACTTAAATCCACTCTAGTACGCGTGTCTTTTTCTTCCGCTTTTTTTCCCTCTTCTTCTTCCGCTTCCTAATGTTCTTTATGATTTTATGCTCTTGAAAAATCAATGGTGATAATAGTTTGAAGCACTTTGGGTTGAGGCTCTCAGTCAAAACGATGACATCCAAGGGAATGTGTGCTAATTTTTTATAGTACTCTAGAACCCTTATTGCATCCTTTCTCTGTGCACCAACTTCTTTATCTTGTACTCGTGAATTTTTATCCATCACTTCAATCTCCTCTTCTATGCTTTCTTCTTTGCATTCTTCATCTTCTTCTACCTGCGACTCTTCGTCTTCTTCTTCCATCTGGTCCTTTAATTTCTCCAAGTTAATAGACATGCACTACATATTTTCTCTCATCTGCTTTTGGAGATTCTTCAACCGATTGAGTGTTTCTAGAATTTGAAAACATTGTTTGGATAGATCTTGAAGTGTGCTTAAGTCCATGAAAGAATCATTCCTATGATACCAAATGATATGTACCCAGTTGGAATAAAGGGTAAAAAGGGAAAATATAGTGTTTGGATGAACAGGAAAATGCAAGAAAACGATACTGACTCTAGTCGAGAGAGAGCCACTCTCCTTGGCCTTTTTTGGTTGATAGATTTTCCATGTCCTCTTACACGAATTGAAACTAGATATACACTACTGCAGTTGGGCTCATAAAGGTCCCTGGTCTAAGGCCCAAACCAACAGGCTAAATGAAATGACAATTAAACTAAAAAGCAACTAATTGGATAAATGGATAAAGGCTCATGCAAAAAGGACACAACCCACAAAGTCGGCCTGCCCCAATGGCCAAGTCAATGAAGTGGAGTTTACTGAACTCGACACTTCTTTGGTTCTTCCTAATCAGCCCTTTGCTTTGGTGAGGCCATGACATGCTTTGCTAGCCATCATCAAGGATGATAAATCTTAGTGAGACACCGCCCTTAGCAAACTCATTCATTCCGCGCCAGACACCAGCAGTTTCTACGGTTAGGTAGAAGGCATCCCAAGTGCACCAACCAAATCTATCAAGAAGATTCAGGATTGTTTTCTTTTCGAGGAGCCTAAATGTGTTAAGGTAGACTCTAAGAGCTTAGGCCTCTTTCATCAAGTCATAGGGATTTTCAGACCCATGAACATTGGCGATGGCATCAAAACTCGATGCTTTCACTCAGGTAGAACTGCTCTCCGCACAAATTATGACATGGCCATCAGAGCCAGGATGAAGCGCAGACCTAAAGTCTCATTCAAGGATAGGAATGATTATGACATAAAACCTTGTCTCAAGAACATCTAAGAGCAACCATTGGGTGTCCATTTGTATGTCCGAACCTGAATTTCCGACCCACATGGTTGACCACCATGTTTTAAACCTAAAGATGCTCTAAAAATCCCTACCACTGAATTTACCGAAGGAGTTCATCAACCTATCAGATGACTGCTCATTATAGAATTCAAGGAAGCCACCTTTGGAAGAACAGGCAAGAACTTCCTGGATCAGCATCATAATATAGCCAGATTAAACAGAAGGGACTGAAAGAGACGTTACTAGGAACTTCAGAGAGCAAAGGGACATTATTGATAGTAAACTCGCCGTTGTAGAGATGGAAGTAGTTGCCCAGCTGGAAAGTTTCATCCCAAAACCAATTGGCAGTGGAAAGAGGTGGCCTAATAGGTATATGAAGCACAAGATTAAATTATCCCTAATCAATGTGGGGCTCTTACACTTCCCCTCACGTGTAGGCCGAATGAACATGGTCCACGCACGTGGAAAACAATGGTGAAAACAAACAAGTGGGTCAAACTCAGAAATAGTTAGCTCCAATACCATGTCAAGTTTCATCTCAAAACCAATTGGCAATAGGAAGAGGTGGCCCAACAGATATATGAAGCACAAGATTAAATGGTCTCTAATCAATGTGAGACTCTTACAACTCTGTTTTCGTTAATTAAGTCGTGCAACTTGGGAAAAATCAAAGCTTGGAGATGAGGGTTATTCAAAAGAAAGAAAACAAAACAAACAGATGGATGGAGACGATGACAGATAGAGAGGACCTCTTATTGTATAACTGGGCACTGTAACCGGACATAGTATTAATACGAAGAATCGCCGAAAGAAACACTAGAATGTACTATGATGCGCTTGGCTATCCATGCATGCGCAAAGTATTTACCTATTGGAAGCACTTCCTGTCCTTGGCTTCTTTCACATCCTTGTCTATGTGGATAAAACATTTCGACAAAAATCTGTGGAGAGCCATAATATGATCCAAATATAACGCAATGGTCGGTCGACAACCGGCTCAATTCCTCCCTGAGCCCTCTCTTTCTCTTGGGAAACTCTGGTAATCGGAAAGCACATGTTGCACTTATATATCCCAAGTCCCCGTAGATTTGAATTTTGAAGATCTTACGGCTAGCTGAAAACGTTTCGAGGAGAGAGGTCTACTTAGTTCAGCGAACCATCATAGGGAGTCTCACTGTTTGCCAACCATGGTCAGGCTAGAATTCCATCTCGGTATCTGAGAAAGAATTATACCAAGGCTTCAATTCGAAGTATAAGTGACTAGTTGTACCTTTTTCTTTTCTATGCCAATCTCTATATCTATTTCCAATCTACTTTGCCCAGAAATATAAATCATATAATTTCCATACTGCCAATGTTTACTTTTTCCGACCAAAAACTTGAAGAACTCTTAAGGGAAAAAGAAATTAGGACATCCTAAAGTGCCAAATTTCATGTCAAACTTCAAAATTGATTGAATCCCAAAAATTGATCTTAAGGGACTAGAAATTACTGCTTCAACAACCTTTGACTTACCAAAACAATATAAACAATGAACATATGTATTCTTCAGCCTCACCCATTTGGGCTGCTTCTATCTTCTGGTCCCATTCTATGTCACGAACATGCACTGAACCGGACATGGGCTTGTAGCATTGAGAGTAGCCCTTGATCCTTTGCTCCTTTGGATCCCAACTTGTAACGTCCCTCTCTTTTCACCTGTTTGATATCTCTTATAGCATATCTCTATCTATATATTAGTATGTGATGCTATGTTTAAATTATGTCTTCCTTGAGTTTCCATTATTTTTCATAGAGTTGTTTTGCACATTTTAAGTCTCTTCATTTTGAACATTTAGTAGTTGCCTTTGGTTTTATAGTTTTCTACTACTTGTACATATTTTGTAACTTTGACATTTTGACACGAGGGTATTTAACGTTACTAAAGAGTCTTGCAACATGATATGTCTCTTTTGATTTGTATTTATTTTATTACTTTTCTTAATGTTAGCCGAATGTCTTAGGCTCTCAACTCACATGATTTTAAGTTGGCCATTAGTGTTTATCTTTTGTCTTGGCCGAATTACCTTTCCCCTTTGCATTTAATGCCCTCTTATCTTTTGCTACTTTTTACTTTTCTCTCTTTTAGCCACCAAGATGGAGCTTGGTCATTGGCTCATGTGTTTGGCTTAGTTGCATGCAAAAAAAAAAAGACATGGGATATGGGGACTTCGGTGGCTGCAGGTGTATGGGTGCAACTTGGTTTGTAGAGATAGCCGAATGAGAGTGTGCAATCTCGATAGCGCTCCTAATTGGAGAATCGAAGGTGAAGTTTGCACCAAGGGAAGGGAACTACCTGGCTCATAATTAAGCTAAATGGAGTATGGTCAATGGACTTGAGGGCAATATTCGGATTGGTGATATTCCATCCGAGCTTGTAGCCCAGTTCCGAACTGTTGGTTGTTGGTGGACTGCTCGAGCTGCTCCTGCGGCGAAAGCGGGTCACCACGTGCCGGTCTACCTAGTTACTTAGGAGAAGAGAGAAGATCAAGACTAAAAGAAGAGAAGAGAAGAACAAAAAGTGTGAGTAAATCATTGCCCAAAAGTGCTAGGAGTAGGAGAGAGTGGCAGCCGACTGAAATAAGAGGAAAAAAAAAGAAGAAGAAGAGGAGAAAGAGAACAGTGGGCTGGTGTGAAGGTTGAGTTTTGAAGTTTCCTTTCCCTCCTCTGTTGCTTTGGGTTTCGGTGAACAATGAGTAACAAAAGTTTCTACGCTACTATTGTCTTTAGGTTCGGTCAGAGGAAAGGAAATCGAGGAGAAAAGAGGTAAGGGAGTAGAGACTTGTCCTAAAATGGGCGTTGGGGGTGTTTCGGTGATGGATAAAAGGAGGGTCACGGTTGGGGAAAGCTAATTTTTATTAAGTTCTTTTTAGACTTGGATGACATGCACGAGGGTACCTCTTTTTTTTTTTTTTTCCTTTATGGTTCGGTTCTACCTTGGAATTAAACGTTAGATGAATATCTTGCATTGACATAGTGTTTCCAAAAAGGAAGTTAGAGACCTATAAGAGCCACGTGTTACACTTGAATTATAAACAAAATATATTTGCACGCAAGCTTGACTGAGCATGATATTTTTGTTGGCTTTTGTGCACAATCGAGATTTTAATGATTTAAATAAAGGGATCAAGTTTATAAAACGGACATCTTCAAAGACAAAGACGTTTTGATGAAAGAGCCAAAGACTTGAAGAAAGAAGATAAAGAAGTTTCAAGACCTTAGGGTATAAGCCTTGTAACTCTTAGTTTCACTTTTGACAAGGATTATGAATCACACTTACATATCTTTCAAAACGTACATAAATAGTTTTACCTTTTATTTGAAAGATTAAAATGTTTGTAAAGGTTTCAAAACACCCTAATCAAACTTCCAAACCTTTTATATACTTATGAGAAGTTAATGTTTAAAATTGAGTATTTTAAGTTGGTCAAAATCATGTTTTTAAATCAATCGGATCATGTGCTTAAGTTGTGGAGGTCGACCGACTGATGAAGCGGTCGACTGGACTACTACCTGATGAAGCGGTCGACCGGTGTATTTTAAAAAGAGCAGTTCTGATCTCTGACAATATGACCTTTGGATAACGGTAACTTTAAGCGGTTGACAATCTCATTTTGACAGACGACCCCCAATGGCTATAAACGGCTAGTTTTCATATGTGGCCTATAAATACACCTTAATAACGTCCAAAACTAGTAGAGAACGACCACATATCATTTTCACTACTTGAGAAATATTATAAACCTTCATATTCTTTATTTCTCATATCATTCACGCAAAACACATTTTCATATCTTTGTCTCTGTGTGAATCAAGAGATAGAGCCTTCCATTTTCATATATACTATTTGAGAGAGTTTTTTTTTCTTCTATCTTCATAATCAAGAGAGGTGTTTTCTTTAGTGAGGTTGTTCACTAAAGAAGAAACTTAGAGAGAGTATATCTCAAAGTTTGGTTAGGTTGTGAGTGGTGAGCTCTAAAAATCACTTGAATGAGTTTGATCAAGTGTTGAGCCCGAGAAAACACTTGTACGGTTCTCTAGCACCCGGAAGGTAGAGTGTATGCTATTTGAAGACAGTGGAAAATCTCAAGGTTCGGTGAAAGAGCTTGAGGGGTGGATGTAGACGGGTTTGCGAAACCACCTAAAAATCACGTGTTTGCTTCTTTAAACCTTACTCTTTACATTTAGCACTTATTTACACTTGTTGCATATATATGTATATTTGTGTTAAATTATCATTTATTTTGCAAACACGATTTTGGAAGATAAAAACGAAAAATTTTAGAATCCCAATTCACCCCCCTCTTGAGTTGCCTTAATCTTAGGACTTACAATTTTCCTTTATCGTTTTAGTATGCTTTGTTTTGATGACAATGATTATGAAGAGGAATATTGAAAGATGAAGTTTGGTGGAAGATAAGGGATGGCAGTGCCCTAGGACCAAATTTCTTGGAGTGTTATAGCTGGAAAATGTAAAATAACTGATATGCTATCACATGTTGGAATACTTGATGATTTGGAAGAAAGGAAAACTATGAATGAAGACTTTTGGGTGATGATTTGATACTGTCAGTTATCTTTAACCATATTTTGATGAGATCATAATAATCCATGCATTAGTACATATCCATTACTATTGTAAGTTAAAAGAAAAAGATGCATGCAAAAATAGGGTACCTGAGTGCTGAAAGAATTTTTTTCTAGTAGGTACCGATTTTATTTTGACACCAAACTGTCCAAATATGAAGTTTAATAGTTATAGGTCATACACTAAAATTTTTCCTAATCCGGACAAGTAGAAATGATCGAATTTCCCTTGGAAGCACTTGGGGCAGTTTCGACATTTTGAGAAAAGATAGGGGTAAAAATGTCCAAGACTAGTTTATAGACCTATGATTATTATGGACTTAAAGAATAAAATGCAAGTAAAAGATTTTAGTCCAGTAAATTAGAATTAGTACGTCTGAATATTTCGTTTCTCTTTTATGCTATATCTTGTCATTTTAAATGTGCAAGTGCATATGTGCATTTTATTTAGCGACTTTGTGCATTGTATATCTGTTATGTGTATGACATGTCATGTTGCATAATCATCTTATGGTATGGGAAATGCTGTTTTGACCGGAAAGAAACCTATTCACTGAGGTAGTTTTGAGATCGGGTGACGATACCGTTCACAGTGGGATAGTGCAAACCACCACAGAGAGAATAATGATTGGTATCCCTAGGCGATGGAACAATGCATGCCTAATCGGGTCCTGTGTCGGGGCATGGGACAGTCCCAGAGGAGAGGAGGACGCACAAACTAGACTCTGGGGTTTAAACAAAGCAAAGAAATGACACCTCTACTGCACAGGAAAAAAGAAAAGAAATAAAGAAACTGAAATCACTGGGAAATTGATGCATTCATTCTACAGTTCATCGCTCATATCGCATGAATTGGTTTCTTATGAATCTTGCTCTACGGTTGCTTATTCTATGTTTCTGTTACTTCTGTTTTATCTCGTTGCATGCCATGTCCCCATATCCCCCCTTACTGAGTCAGTAGGACTCACCCCTTTCATTTGTGAGTTCTTTTGTATGTACCACTGTGGACGTTGGACTTGACAGATGATGACATTTAGGAGCTAGTAGATCTTGGATTTTGACATACACGTCTTAGTCGTTATGATTTGGATGTATGTGACTGACACACTTGAGATGTACGTGGGGTATGAGCCCCAATGGTATCTCAAGGGTCCACCTATGTCATCACTTCCTCAGGTAGAGTATTGTAGGCTGGTCGATGTCGACTTGTACATAGCTCTCTTCCACCGGCAGAGAGGGGAAAATGAGCTTGTCGACCTAACCTCTGATATAGAGTCCGAGGATGAGTAGACTATAGCGGTAGTCTGGTTTTAGTTAGTGTAGGCAACTGTTTTAGTTAGCCGTTCCACGAATGTTGTAGTACGAAAAGCTTTAGACAACTTCCTCTTTAGAGAATCGGTGATCATAGTGGAACTGTTTATATTTTCAAAAATTTCTCGTATTCCATTTCTTGTCCTATGTCATATTTAATTTTATTTTCCTAAACTTTCATTTCTTTAATTTTCTCAGTTAATTTCTAATGCTAATTCCTTAAATATCTCATTTTTTTCTGTCTTCTTGAATTATTTAAAATGTCGCATTTTTAACTTCAAAGTCAATTTTCAAGTAAACATTTTCGGCTAAACTTTTTTAAATCCAATTATCAAGACTTTATAGGATCAATTTGTGTCGTAATCTCCGCTTGTGTGCATACCATTATTATAGGTGAGCCTATATGATAAGTACTAACACAGGGCTTGACACAACCAATACCTTGGCAGTTAAATACTCCAATGACACCTCCATATTGCATATCATTAAAACACATTTAAAGGATTCTCCACTTGAATAATAATAAATTGGAATCTCATGTTATTTTATGTTCTGTGAAAAGTTCCAGTCCCATTAAAGCAATAATCCATATGGATGAAACCTTGTTGAAGTTCCAAATTTTAAAAATTGTCTTCTGGTTAACAAAAGGATTCTTGAAGAGGCAGCCTCTAGTTGGGAGAACAAAATGCAGGCACCTAAGAATGGTACCATCAGGGTAGACAAGCTTTTTCAGGAGATCAAAATCGTGACCTCCAACAGAATCCCTCAGATAAACTGGACCACCACAAATGGCCCTTGATTCCTGCATGGAATTTGGCACATAGATCGTCCGATTGGAACATATCCCAATCTAGTTGTATAATCTATCTCATCCACATGCTGTTATAGGCACAGTGAATCATATGCACCCCTTGTAGCCAATAGACTCCCATGGGATATCCGTTTGGATCTTGGAACCAAAAAAAATCATCGGCCAGAACAAAAATGAGTAAAATCAACCTATATCGAATTTCGTGGTTCAAGTGTATAGTGGAGCGAAAATACAAGAGTTTGGTTGGGACTGTCTTACCAACTCTTCCCGTAAAAATTTGATTGGTCCCAAGGAAGAGGAAGTCATTGCATTGTTGCATGCTAGAGATGAGTGAACATCCCTTAAAGTTCTTGGACAGAGAAGTTGTCAGCTCCTTGTA
Source organism: Myrica gale (assembly GCA_963930655.1). Classification (NCBI taxonomy): domain Eukaryota; kingdom Viridiplantae; phylum Streptophyta; class Magnoliopsida; order Fagales; family Myricaceae; genus Myrica; species Myrica gale. The sequence goes on along the minus strand of OZ005610.1, from coordinate 14,993,564 downwards.
ATATGCCTTCGCAATCTCCACCCGACCTCCATATTCTTCAGCTACGTATTCATGAGACTGATTTTAATCAAATGCAATTTGTTAGAAATAATATTCGAAATAAAGTGTTACTTTTTCAAACACAAGAAAGTGTGATCTCAAATAGAAAATGAGACAAAAGTAGAGAAAACCTACGTGAATGATATCAACTTTAACTCCTGTAATACCCACTCCGTCCAGGTAGGAGTGCATGGAGTTGTAGAAATCCTCCGCTTGATCAGGATGAACACGCTCGATTCCACCTTTGACGATTTTCACGACCGCAAGATCTATCATCGTCCCATCGAGGCCAGGAGAGTGTTTGCAGGGAACAATCTTTGAATCCATATGGGTTGCCCCATGCCTAACTCCACCCGAAGCACCGCAAAGAGCGTGCCAAACATAAATTTCATCCAGACCTTTGAACCTTGTCCTCAAGCCCCTTGTGAAGGCCCTCATTCCGTAGTTCTTAGCCTTACATGAACAGCTCACACAGACTTCGCTGGAACTGTTGTATTGTTCTCCTCCTCCGAACATTACATTCAATTCTTGTTTCAAGTTTTGAATTTTGGCTTCGAACTCAGACAAATCAGTGACTCCAGACTGAATTGCCTTGTCACGATCCTTCTCAGAGTGCTCCAGCTCAATTGCCTTTGAGATCAGAATCTTGGGCTTCTTTGGATCGAATGAAGGAGCATTTGGACCCAACATGCAACCACCTTTGTATTTTCTGAACATTTTGCATTCATCAAACCTGTGAAGCCTAGAGTCATTTGTGTGCCACCCTAGAATGAGATTTTTCGCACTACAAGAAAAATTGCCATTAGGGACGGTTTTTGTTTGGGAAGGACAAAACCGTCCCTAAAGGGCCCTTTTTGGGACACAAAAAAAGAACCCAAAAGGGGTGTCAAGCCATGTCTTTAGGGACGGTTCCTCTTTCCGTCCCTAAAGATAGGGTTTTAGGGACGGATTTCCAGCATTCGTCCCAGATAAAATGGCTGGAATTTGGCGGGAAGAAACTTGGGACGGTAACATTTCGTCCCAAAAATACAGCTAGTTCAAACTTATTTCCATACGTTTGAACTACCTTTTTGGGACGGTTAAAGACCGTCCCAACAAAGAAATAAGTTCCAACTACCATGAATGAAGTTCAGACTTAAGATTTGGGACAATAGAAAAGCGTCCCAACAACGTTCAAGTTGGGACTATCCGAAACAACGTTGGTACTGACGTCCGACGTGCGAACTTCATATTTTTTTCGTTCAAACTAATATGGGATTTGACTATTAAAACTCCCCATGGTCAACACCTGTCTAAAATATGATTTATTTAAACAAGTCCGAACTAGCGTCTACGTAGTTCTAACTTTGCAGACAGAGCAGATCTACGCGATATGATGTGACCCTTCATTTAATGCGTCAGGTAAGTCCGAACTAATATTACGTCCGTTGCAACATATGTAATAGGGATAAAGGTGCTAACTTTCTCTATTATTTTGCGGACTTGTAAAATATAATGCGAACAGCTTTAGCGGATACATACATCTGGATAGATATCTTGTCTTATGTGTCTGAACCTCATATCTCCAAGTGCGCACTATGGGTACTATATATAAAACAAGAAACAACGTTGTTTGGATAAAAAATGTGACTCTACAGAGGCAAAAGCGTCCTAAAGAAGTTGGAACAGCAGCACGAGATACAATTAGATCTGCCTGGGGTATCGAGCTTCTTGAAAGTTTTGGTCGGCTTGAGGATCTTGTCAGGAAGAAGTTTGAACAGCAGCACAGGATGATAGAGAAGTTAGGGAAGAAGGTCGATGTCTTTAGTGGTTCAGTCGATGCAATGCAAAGGACGGTTCATTCACTTTCGTAGTCTAGTTTTTATTTTATATCTTCTTTTTTGGTTATGTGCTTATTTTGAGACAATGATATTTTGTACTTATTTTGGATATGTTGGATTCCTTGGTTTTGTACTTATTTTGGATATGATGGACACTTATTTATGGACTTTATGGACAATTGTTATCTTTATGTTTATATTACTGATTTGTACTAACTTTTACTGTCTATGTTTTTTTAATTAATTTACGTTATCAAAAAACATTCAAGGCAAAAAAGTATTAATGGTGTAAAAACAGTTTCAACTGGAAAGTTTAAGTCCGCACTAGCTATCTCTAAGTGTGTACTCGAGAATATAAATCCCAACCAACTAATATTTTCCAAGTGCGAACTGTTTAGACTTTACGAATATAGATTCAGTGGAAGAAAGAGTTCGTACCGCGTATCGTTAGGTTCACACTATATTCCGTTAGTTTGCTCATTTTAAATTTTTTCTCACAATAATCCTCGCGTCATGTTAAATTTGACATTTTTATATGGAAGTAAATAGCAAAGTGACGTCATTCCACCTTGTGCGAATGTCCTTGATGTCCGTGGGGACAAGTTCCTATGTAGTCCGAACGGGTTAAAGAGTGCCCACTAAGTTATTATCGTGTGCGAACACGTGTTTCATTTGAATTTCATGTGACCGCACAAATTTTGTTTCCCGGAATGTTAAGTTGGAACTAGTACAAATGAGGGCTAACGATGATGTAGAAGTCCGCACCGGGTGTTCTTTGGTGTGATATGTCTTTATTTTCACACATGGTTTCATTTGGCTAGCTTTGACCTCCCTCACAAAATTAAGGTCTTAAGCCTCTCTGATTGTGTTTTGTATTTCACACACGTATGCAGTTCACATTTTTTAATTATTGATGTTAAAACCGTTTAGAGACGTGTGACATAAAATCAATGAATATTATTTTTCATGATCACACGCTGTCTGTCCATTTGTGTTTAGCTTATCTGCAGGAACCCAAATCTCTCGGAGAAGAACCGGTTGAGATTTGTACTTTTTAGTTGACTTCAAGTTACAAGTGCATTAACACCGATGCTAAATACATACTCCAATGAATGTAATGAGTCATACGTTCTATTTTCAGAGGAACAATGTCTTTCGAACTAACCTAACCTAGTTCGCACTTGCCCGGTGATGTTCGAACTAACCTTTACAGGTTCGCACGTCCCAAATCAATGTTCCAACTTACAAACCCGAGAGATCATAGTAAGTTGGACGACACCTTTTGGTTCCCATTCGTTCATGTTCGAACTAACCTAACCTAGTTTGCACTTACCAAAATAATGTTCCAACTTACAAACCGGGAAGATCATAGTAAGTTCGCACTGCTGATTACGAAGACGTAACCTGTTGTTTGGAATAGTTAGAACGTAATATTCGAAGTTCGAACTTTAAACAGACTACAATCAATTAAAAAACACGTACCAATTTAATATTCAACCACAATCCGATTATCACTTTCTAATGATGAAAATAACGTGAAGAAAACATGGTAGATAAATCAATTTGAGTTAGCACTCTTTAACATCTTGGAGTGCAACACCTATTAGCACACGTGCTACACGTATTACTAATGTGCCAACCCTAACATACATTTGCTCAACACGCTTTGCACATCTATATCACTGGGTTATCAAACTTTATTAAACACATTCTAACAAAATGAGTTTAATACACATAAAATCACATGTGCGAACTCATTATCAATGTCCCTAACTTACCATAATGATCTTCATCACTTCATTGATGTACATTTGATCACAACATGATATGTACATGAAATGAAGACGAAATTTAAAAAAACATTAGTGTACATCTGATAAACATATGGTAGGTACATCGTAGTAACATAATGAGCTTAACACACACAACCATAATGAATAATCCAATGTGAATATGCAGTTCAAACTAACATATATTCGTTGACACTATTAATCCCGTCATTCGCACTTCCCTAATCATGTTCGCACTTCAATATACCAGTTCGGACGGAAAATGCCGGTAAACAAAATTTGCGTGGTTACATGAAATTCAAATAAAATACATGTTCGCACTATCACATGTACACATGTGAACTAGAGGAAACCAGTGCGAACTATTAAGATTAGTAGTCCGAACGTTAAGTTTCTCAAGTATTATCGTTATGCTAACTTGAGGGCATTGATAACGAGTGTAGCACGTGTGAGTTGATGTGATGTACATTAAGTTTGTTAGAATGTACTTAATACAATTTGATAACCCAGTGATATTATGAGCACATTACCATAGATGTGCAAGACGTATCGAGTGATGAAGATCATTATGTTAACCTGAGGACATTGATAATGAGTGTAGTATTGTGTGAATTGATGTGAGGTAAAATAATTTTGTTAGAATGTGTTTAACACAATGTGATAAACCGGTGATATTATGAGTACATTAATATAGATGTGCAAGAAGTATTAAGCAAATGTATAGCCGATAACGCTTTGCAATCTAATGTGTTAAGGAGTGCTAATTTAAATTGATGTATCTATTATGTTTTCCTCATATTATTTTTATGATTATAAAGTGTTATCGGATTGTGATTGATACGTGTTTTTTAAATTATCGTAGTCTCTTTTTACGTTTTGAACTATGACAATAAGTCTTAACTGGGCCAAATATAAGTTACGTCTTCGTGTATATAGTGCGAACGCATTTCAATATAAGTCCGAACCATCATATCGATGAGTTCGAACTTGAGTGAATGAGAATCAAACGGTGTCGCCCAACTTAATCTCGTAGTCCGAACCTATATATACTAGTTCAAACTGGGAACAAAGACTTAAAAAACTTAGCAGCTTCGTGCAGACCCATTTGTGCACGAAGCTGTTAAACAAAAGGGGGAGTTCGGTTTGGAAAAATAGTTTCTACGGTGCGGTGAGCGAGGAAAACACTGAAGAAAACATTGGGCTAGCAATTAGTGGGGATATTGGGGTCTTGGGTAGCTCGAAAAATCTCAATATCGTCGTGGATTTTGTGGGTTTTGTGGGTGAAGGCATTTAAGAGGCTTGTCTCAGGCCAAGCTCCGGTCAGAAGTGCCATTGAGGTATTTCTTTCACATCTACTTCAACTTTCCTTGCTTTGATTCCAATGTATGGCAGTGATTTGAAGATGGGATTTGAAGGTGAGATTTTTCATAAAGACCACAAAAATATGTTGCCAGTGGAGTATGTCACTCTTCTCTATGTCTTTTACACACTTCTATCTGGTTTTTGCGTGGTTCTTGTTGTGATTTCGTGTCTGGATGAGGTCCTTGGCGTGGTTGTTCCGTCGTTGGGTTTCTGCAGATTTGAGTCTGTTCGTCATAGTTCGAATTACATATTTTGCTATTGAAACGTATTTGTATTAGTCCGAATTGTATATTTGCATGTTGAAACTTATTTAAATCTAAATTCAAACTGAGTATTTATATGTTGTAACTGTGCTTTGCAACTCTGAATATTTTGGATATGTTGTTGAAACGCATGAGCTATATGGTGGGAACGAATACGATTGTTGTTAGAACTTATTTCACGTATGTTTAAACATATACTCTGAAGTCGAACTGAATATTTTTTCAGTTATAACTGTGCTTTGCAACTGTTTCAACGCTTTATTGTTTGTTGAAACTGAATTCTATTGCATGAGATATATAGTGGGAACTCATGATATTATTATTGGAACTCATGTCCGTGTGCTTAAACATATACTCTGAAGTCAGAACATGCTTTTCAAATGTTGAAACTTGTATTATCAGAATATATTTGTTAGCCCAGATTATAGTGCAATTTATGTTGTTCACTTTCGAATGGGCTAGGGCCAACCTATTAGTTCGAACTACTAATTATGAACGCATTTAACCATTTATCATGAAACTATTTTTAGGAAAAATGTAAAGTAAACACTAAAAATAGAAAGGGCTTGACGATTTTCCACACGGCGGGTACAAGGACTTTTGCTCAATATAAAAAAGTGTTGGTAAGTGATATCATTCTTATTTGTATATTGCTATCGTTATTTACTTCATTTCTAACTTGCTACGTAATTCTCTAGGAAACTTCCCCTTCTGTAACTTTAAAGATTGGGCTAGCTAAATTGTATGCTGCATCCTACGAGAGGAAAAATGAGGACTGGTTGTCCGATGTTGCTAAGGACAATCATGTGACTACACATACATGGATCCATTTGGTATGATGTTTATTTCAAAGTGTTAATAGTTATTGTCATCCTTGGTGGTTGTACTTGGTAATAGATTCGCTGGTTGGTGGTTGTCTTGATACTTGATTTTGCTGGTTAGTGGTTCTACCAAGGTTATTGGAATACTCTATTGCTTGTGTTGGTAGCTATATGAATTTTTGTGCTCAGGAATAGTCCCTACTATAGCAGTTATGCTGCCGGATTTACTACGACTATCTCTTGTAGAGTTCTTTTCCATTTTTCAAATATTATAATTTCACATATATATACCAAATGAATGTAACATTAATTATTTATGATTCATCTTATGGCACGTTTTTTGCAGTGAAAGATAAGGGAATTGTAAGAGCAATCTATCTCAGATGGGAGGTCCTACAACAACATTGATATCTTCCATAAGGTCCTAGGCCCCAAGCCGGGTTATTTGGGGGGGTTTGGGAGAGTAGTGGAGCCTCCAAGAAGCTCAGGATCGACATCCACTAGTGTAGCGTGACAATTAAGAGAGACACAGTTAGAGATAGATAGATTGAAAGCGGAACGGGAAGCTGAGATAAAGCAGATGAGAATAGAGCGGGAAGCAGGGATGACGCACATGCGAGCTGAGCGACAACAAGAGATGAAGAAGTTGGAGAACAGATTGATGAGGGAAATGAGAGAGCGCCTGAATGATTTCATGACAAACTCTTCCCACGGTTTTTAGGCCCTATCCCATATTCGTTGTTGGAAAATGTGATTTATATTATTTTGGAACTATGTTGGACTTATGTTAGTTTGGTTTGATGCTTATTTTGGACGTATGTTATTTTTGGATTTATGTTTAGTATCATTATATTATAAACAATGTTTAACATTTGGAGAATGATGCTATTTTTGTAACTTTGACTTATGAAGACCCGTATTGGTTTTTTGTATGGATGATGGTATTCTGAAATCTATTATAGCACATTCATGTATGAGTTTATTGGGGAATTTTGGTTTCAATTTTTTGGGATTCTTCATATTAAAGGTCTCTATTCTAACCCAAGTTTTTCAAGTTAGGACACGTATAAAATTACAGGTCCCCGTTCGGACTTATTTACAACATGTTCCCACTACTATCTATTGAGTCTGAGAACCAACTGTTCGGACTAAACCCCGATGTCCGAACTGAAACAACAAAAGTTCCAACTTAATAAACTCTGCTCCAACCGATCATGTTCCAACTACACTTTGTTAGTTACAACATACGTACTGTTAGTTGGCACTGGTTATAGTCCGGACTAATATGACCGTGTTCCAACTATATGTTGTTGGCACTTCTGATAGCTCTGTGCGGACTGTATAAGTTCGGATTGAAGTAAAATAGTTCGAACAAAGTCAGTTCGGACTTACCTTTTGTAGTTCCAACTTGATGTCGTTCCGACTTAGTTCTGTAAGTTCTGACGCGCATAAGTTTGGGCTGATCATTTTAAAGTTGAAAATTTGCATGTTCGGACTACCTTCTCCTTGTTGCAACAATGTACCCGTTTGATGTTAGTCGGAACTTGTTTCGTAAGTAGTTCGGACTATTATCGCTGGAAGTGAGTCTTTTGGGACGATTTTCGATTTGCAGTCCGAAATTTGTGTATATTTAGTTCGGACAGGGTGAATTTGGGACGGATTGCCAATTGATGTCCCAGAAACCTTTTCGGACGCAGTTGTTGGGACGCGTCATTGGGACGCCATAAACCGTCCCAGAAGACCTTTTAGGACGTTTTTTTGGCCTATTGGGACGCTTGCCCTCCGTCCCAAAAGGACAAATTTCCTGTAGTGTTGCCTCCTCATTCGGGTCTTCACCATCAACATTGATGCTTTCCCACCCTTTATCAATGATGAGAAACGCGGTGAGACACAACCAGAGGCGGATGCAGGGGGCGGCCTCCACCCATTGGAGTGGAGGAAAAAAAATTTTACATGTATTTTTTTTCTTTAACTTTTTAAAATAAGTTGGTCTGGGGCCCATAGGCCCGATCCCCATAGGCCCAGACCAACAATGCAGCGCCTGGGCCTTTGGGAGCCCGACCCCCATTGGCCCAGGCCACCTGTGAATTTCCCCTAAGGGCCTGGGCCAGGCCCTTTTTTTTTAATCCGGCAAAAGGTGAAACGACGTCGTTTCACCCTCTGCCTTAAAAAAATCTGATTAAAACTCGACCCCTCTCTCTCTCTCGCGATCGCCGCACCACACCATACCACTGCCCACTGCCGTTTTCCATCGCCCACCAGGCACCCCACTTGCGCCGCACGGTACCGCAGCCTGCCCTGCACCGCAGTCACAACCACTGTTGTACTGCACAGCGTCCAGCAGCTCCAGCCTCCACTCACCTGGTGGCCGGCACCCGTGACCCGCCGCGTCCCGGCCTCCGCCGTCCAGGCCGCCTGCCGCATTCGCTGTCCAGCTGCTCCAGCGCACCCGGTGTCCCTCAAGCCTCATCTGTGACTGTGAGAAATTAAGAATAATGAATTGCGCATAGCATTCTAATTTCTAATTGAGTAATTTCTGTAGCATTTGCAAATTTCAGTGTATTATTGTATTAAACCGTTTAATTACTTTAATTTATTTAGTTAATAGTTAGTTAGAACATGGTGGAGTGCACTATGTGGGTATTCTGGAACAACTAGGGAAAATGTATTGGGGTTTCGGTTTTTGCCTTCCACCTTTCACCTTTGCTTGGGTTGCCTGTTTGTTTTTTTTTCATTTGTTTATTGCACTAGTTTCATTACAGCATACATATTTTTCCGAACTCTAAGAGGTTGGCTCAATGATTAAGATTTAGGCTTTGGTGTTATGTTGCTTCTAAGGTTTCAAATTCAAAACATTATAGGTGCTAGTAATCTTTTTGGATGCTTATGGGAGGACTGCATAGACTCTGAAATTAATAAAGATACGCGTAAACTGGCTCAGACACTATTAGAAAAAAGAACTCTCTAATAATTGGGTGTTGGTTGATTGTTGAAAACAAAGTTATCCTCAAACAAGATGCTCTAACAATGTCCCCAACACGACACGCCTCTGTTGGATGGACAAACATCATTGTTCCATTGATGTAGTATTAAATTTCCCTTATTTACACTTGGTTTATTCAAAAGATGTCAATGAATTGAAGCCAACATAATCCTTCTCTATTGCACAGATTAGGCGTCCTCTTTCATTATATTCCACTCCATCCTAGTACCCTCTCACTTGCTTAGGGGAAATTGAAACAAAACAGGGGAAAACAAAGAGAACTTTCTGCCATGGTAGACAGATCGTTTGGCCAATGCAACATCTGATATAACATACTACTAGAAGTACATGCTTTTAAGTTTTGGTTCTAAAATGAATTCAGTAAGGAAACCAGATCCAACAACTGCACTATTTTCATTGTTGGAAGATGTGATTGAATTGGTTAGAAATTTTTTGATTTGTGAAATTGTTGGAGGATGAGATTTGATTGGTTTGGATATCTGTGAGTTGTGAAATTGTAGGAGGATGGGATTGGATTGACTTGGATATTTGAGTTGTGAAATTGTTGGAGGATGAGATTGAATTGGTTTGTGATTTTGTTGATTGATTGTGTTCACTTTGTTTTATTTTGTTTAGATAATGGATAAGTGGGTGGTAAGAAAGCCACGCAGCGTGGAGTCGTCTAATACTCCCAACATGGCTACTAATTCTGAAACGGATAGTAGTTCAAAAAGACCCCGCATTATGTTTAGTCTGGATGATGTTATTGCTGACCCAGGGTTACGTAAACCTATTGAAGAATATGATGTTGAGATTAGAGATCAAGTTCATAGGGAGTACTTGATCAAAGGTCCTTTTCAACCCCGTGACCATGATTTTCCCAAGAAGCAATAGGAGCAAGAAATGATGGGTTTTAGGGAGGTATGATTTAAAGATTTTAATTGGTTGAAATATAGTGTATCAAATGATGAAGCATATTGCTTGTGGTGTTATCTGTTTAGGCGACCTAGAGGAGGGAACTCTGGCGGAGATAAGTTTACATCTACTAGATTTAGCAATTGGAAAAAGGCTGTGGAAGTTTTTGGTGAACATGCTGGTGCACATGATAGTGCTCACAATGAAACTAGAAGACAATGTGAAACACTTGAACATATTTTGAATTGGTTTGTGATTTTGTTGATTGATTGTGTTCACTTTGTTTTATTTTGTTTAGATAATGGATAAGTGGGTGGTAAGAAAACCACGCAGCGTGGAGTCGTCTAATACTCCCAACATGGCTACTAATTCTGAAACGGATAGTAGTTCAAAAAGACCCCGCATTATGTTTAGTCTGGATGATGTTATTGCTGACCCAGGGTTACGTAAACCTATTGAAGAATATGATGTTGAGATTAGAGATCAAGTTCATAGGGAGTACTTGATCAAAGGTCCTTTTCAACCCCGTGACCATGATTTTCCCAAGAAGCAATAGGAGCAAGAAATGATGGGTTTTAGGGAGGTATGATTTAAAGATTTTAATTGGTTGAAATATAGTGTATCAAATGATGAAGCATATTGCTTGTGGTGTTATCTGTTTAGGCGACCTAGAGGAGTGAACTCTGGCGGAGATAAGTTTACATCTACTAGATTTAGCAATTGCAAAAAGGCTGTGGAAGTTTTTGGTGAACATGCTGGTGCACATGATAGTGCTCACAATGAAACTAGAAGACAATGTGAAACACTTGAACATATTTTGAATTGGTTTGTGATTTTGTTGATTGATTGTGTTCACTTTGTTTTATTTTGTTTAGATAATGGATAAGTGGGTGGTAAGAAAGCCACGCAGCGTGGAGTCGTCTAATACTCCCAACATGGCTACTAATTCTGAAACGGATAGTAGTTCAAAAAGACCCCGCATTATGTTTAGTCTGGATGATGTTATTGCTGACCCAGGGTTACGTAAACCTATTGAAGAATATGATGTTGAGATTAGAGATCAAGTTCATAGGGAGTACTTGATCAAAGGTCCTTTTCAACCCCGTGACCATGATTTTCCCAAGAAGCAATAGGAGCAAGAAATGATGGGTTTTAGGGAGGTATGATTTAAAGATTTTAATTGGTTGAAATATAGTGTATCAAATGATGAAGCATATTGCTTGTGGTGTTATCTGTTTAGGCGACCTAGAGGAGGGAAGTCTGGCGGAGATAAGTTTACATCTACTAGATTTAGCAATTGGAAAAAGGCTGTGGAAGTTTTTGGTGAACATGCTGGTGCACATGATAGTGCTCACAATGAAACTAGAAGACAATGTGAAACACTTGAACATATTTTGAATTGGTTTGTGATTTTGTTGATTGATTGTGTTCACTTTGTTTTATTTTGTTTAGATAATGGATAAGTGGGTGGTAAGAAAGCCACGCAGCGTGGAGTCGTCTAATACTCCCAACATGGCTACTAATTCTGAAACGGATAGTAGTTCAAAAAGACCCCGCATTATGTTTAGTCTGGATGATGTTATTGCTGACCCAGGGTTACGTAAACCTATTGAAGAATATGATGTTGAGATTAGAGATCAAGTTCATAGGGAGTACTTGATCAAAGGTCCTTTTCAACCCCGTGACCATGATTTTCCCAAGAAGCAATAGGAGCAAGAAATGATGGGTTTTAGGGAGGTATGATTTAAAGATTTTAATTGGTTGAAATATAGTGTATCAAATGATGAAGCATATTGCTTGTGGTGTTATCTGTTTAGGCGACCTAGAGGAGGGAACTCTGGCGGAGATAAGTTTACATCTACTAGATTTAGCAATTGGAAAAAGGCTGTGGAAGTTTTTGGTGAACATGCTGGTGCACATGATAGTGCTCACAATGAAACTAGAAGACAATGTGAAACACTTGAAAATCTGCGACAAAGTGTGTCACACATGTTATCCGCACACGAACACAATCAAGAGAATGACTATTACATTAGTTTAACATTGATTTTAGATGTCATTCGTTATCTTTTGGTGCCAGGATTAGCTTTTTGTGGTAATGACGAGTCTGAGAGTTCAATAAGCAAGGGCAATTTTCTTGAGCTTCTGAACTTGTTTTGTAAACGTGATAAAAAGGTTGCTAAGACACTTAACACTAATGCTCCTGAAAACAACCATAAGACTGCTCCAAATATTCAGAAGGAAATGGCGAGTGCTTGTGCAACTCAGACCACACTCGCCATCTTTAAAGAAATTGGAGATGAATTTTATTCTCTTATGGTTGATGAGTCTCGAGACAATTCAGTGAAGGAGCAAATGACAGTGGTTTTGAGATTTGTGAACATACGTGGACAGGTGATTGAAAGGTTACTTGGTGTGGAACATGTTCCTGATAGTTGCTCTGAATCTTTGAAAAAAAGTATAGAAAAATTGTTTGCAAGACATGAGTTGTCAATATCCAGATTGAGAGGTCAAGGGTATGATGGAGCATCAAACATGCGAGGAGAGTTCAATGGGTTGAAGTCACTCATTTTGAGGGACAATCCTTCTGCTATCTATATCCACTGTTTTGCTCACCAACTTCAATTGACTATTTTGAGTATTGCAAAGAATAACTTGCAGGTTGATGATTTTATTAGTTATACTTCCCAGATTGTGAATATGGTTGGAGCGTCATGTAAAATGAAAGATGCTCTTCGACAAAGTTTTCATGAGAATATAGTGGAACGATTGGACAAAGGAGAGATTTCTATTGGAAGTGGCAAAAATCAAGAAACCAGTCTCACACGACCAGGTGATTATTATATTTCATTATCTATGATTAATATAAATTTTTTTATAGTTTTATAATTCCTATAATATTGTAGGTGACACTCGTTGGGGTTCATACCACCGTACAATAATCCGTCTGTTCACTATGTGGTCATCAGTATTGGAAGTGCTTGAACACATAAAAGATGATGGTACTCTCCCAGAACAAAGATCCACGACTATGAGTTTGATGGATAAGATAGAAAATTTTGAGTTTGTATTCACTATGCGTCTGTTGAGGAATATATTGGGAACTACAAATTAATTGTGACAAGCCTTACAGTGAAAAGATCGAGATATTGTTAATGGTATAGGTTTGGTTGGAGTTGTGAAGGAACAGTTGCAAGAAATGAGAGATATAGAATGTGATGGATTCTTGGAAGAAGTCAAAACTTTTTGTGTGGATAAATCTAGTAGTGTGCCGAATATGGAAAACATTATACTAACTCGTAGTCCTTCGAGGCATAGAGGGCAAAGTATTACTTATTTCCATAATTTTCGTGTGGAAGTATATAGTCATGTTATTGATTTGATCATTCAGGAGATGAATAATCGGTTCACAGTAGCAAATACAAAGTTACTTCTTTGCATAGCATGCCTTGATCCAAAAAATTCGTTTTCAGCGTTTGATCATGCTAAGTTATGTTGTCTTGTTGAACTTTATCCAGAAGATTTCACAATAGATGATCATTTGATACTTAGAAATCAGCTTAATACCTATATTAGAGATGTCAGAAGAAATGCTGTTTTTTCTGGACTTGAAGATATTGGAGGTTTTGCTATGAAGATGGTTGTGACCAAAAAGAATACTATATTTCCATTAGTTTATCGACTCATTGAGTTGGCATTGGTCTTACCAGTTGCGACTACGACCGTTAAAAGAGTATTTTCTGCAATGAATATCATCAAGAGTGATTTGCGTAACAGAATGAGAGATGACTGGATGAATGATTGCATGGTAGTATACATCGAGCAAGAAGTTTTTAAAAATATTGAGAACGAAGCTATTTTGCAACATTTCCAGAAGATGCAAAAATGTAGGATGCAATTGCCATCTCTCAGTCGTACTACATAGTACGGTACGTGTATTCTATTATTTTTAATGCTTTTAGTATTTAATTTTCGATATTGTAACTTTAAGAAAATTGTTTGCTAATACTAAGAAAAAAAAATTCTTGTTATTTTACATGTAAAGTTTGACCCCGTGAAAATCGATCCCGGATCCGCCACTGGACACTATCCTCGACATAGTCATTCATTCTGTGCCATATACCAGTTGGTTCCACCGCCAAGTAGAACGTATCCCAAGTGCACCAACCAAATTTGTCGACAAGATTGTGGACTTTTTTTCTACCAAGAGCCTAAAGGTTTGTTGAGAGTTGCTGCAGTTAATGAACTGCATTCATCACTTCAGCATTAAAGGGACTTGTTGCTGCGCAAGATTTGCAGCCAGCAAATCCTGACTTTGGGGTATGGAACCTACGAGCGTACAGTACAGATGTAGAGCTGAGAGGGACTGACTCTAATAATTAGAATGCAGAACACATAAAACGAACGACAACCAAGTAAATCAAGAACAAATTTCACGTATTTTACAGACAGGGTCACTGAAGTGTTAGTATGGACAGCACAGAACGCGGACAACAATCGAATAAACCAAATGAACTCAAGGAGAATATGATCTTTTTTTTTCTTGGTGTACAATTAAGCACTCTAGTATGAGGATAAAACATTTTGACAAAAATCTGTGGAGAGCCGTAATATGGTCCAACTAGAACGCAATGGTTGGTCGACATTCGGTTCAATTCCTCTCTCTGTCTAGGGAAAATCTGGTATTCAAAAAGCACCTGTTGCACTTATATATCCTAAGTCCCCGTAGAATTGAATTTTGAAGATCTTACGGCTAGCTGAAAACGTTTCGAGGAGAGGGGTCATCTTAGTTCAGCGAACCAGAGAGTCTCATTGTTTGTCGAACCATGGTGAGGCTAGAATTCCATCTCGATCGGTATCTGAGAAAGAATTATACGAAGGCTTCAATTCAAAGTATAAGTGACTAGTTGTACCATTTTATTTTCTATGCCAATCTCTATATCTATTTCCACTCTACTTTGCCCCAAAAATATAAATCATATAATTTCTATATATCCAATGTTTACCTTTTCCGAGCAAAAACGTGAAGAACTCTAGGGAAAAAAGAAATTAGGACATTTTTAAGTGCCAAATTTCATTTCAAACTTCCAAATTGATTGAATCCCAAAAATTGATATTAAGGGACTAGAAATTACTAGTTCAACAACCTTTGACTTACCAAAACAATATAAATGGAATGATAAAAATCATTGTCTTACAATAAACAATGAACATATAATATGATCCAGTAGAATAGTTCGGCTTCAAGAATTAAGTAATGTCAACAAGCTATGAGAGTGGCCCAGATCCAGATAAAGAAAGCCCAGACAAATCCAAAAACTCGAAGCAGCAGAAAACTCCGTACAATCACCCTATCCCTATATCGGCTATACATATTTTGGGCTAGCTGGGCTTCGTCTGGGTCAGGCGGTAAGCTCTTACATTATTGGGAAGATTCCCTATAAGCCAAGATGTCGCTGCCGTCTTGATGTTTGTGCTTCCTACAATACAAGTCCCGCATATATAATTCTTTTCTGAATAAGGAGGTAAATTTATTTACATATCAAGCAATCTCGCATGCAGAGCAAGATTTTGCTTAAATCTCATGTCAAGACCTAAGCATGAGATTTTGTCCAAGACCGAAGCTTGATGTGATTGGAGGCAAATATAATACCATGCAATTTTTGGCAAAGATGAGGCAAAGGTGCTGTAATGCCCCAAACCCCATGTTTTAGGCCCTAATTAACCTTTCGGCCACAAGGAGGAGGATGTAGGAGTCATTTCTAGGGCTGAACAAAACCGGACCGGAAAACCGGACCGAATTTGCGGTCCGGTCAGGTTCTAATTTTTTAAAAGCGGTCCGGTCCGGACCGGATTGAAGGACCGGATTTATCCGGTCCGGTCCGGGTCATACATTTATTAAATGCGGTCCGGACCGGACCGGAACGCATTTAATATCTTTTTAAAATTTTTTAATTTTTTAAATATACCATTACTGCCTACTGCGCAGTAGGCGAGTTTGGAAATTATTAAGAGGTAACTGTCGAGTCTGAAGCCCGCCTAGTGCGTATGGGCTCCTGTCGCTATCTACTTTCTAAAATATATAGTCCAATATGGTGTTTCGACTTTCGAGGACATTACAAGCTGCCATCGAGGTACAAAAAAAAATGGGATTGCCTACTGCGCAGTAGGCACTGCTGCGCAGAGCTCTACGCTGTGTGCACTGCGCACTGCTCTGCGCAGTGTGCCAGCAAATTTTCTTTAAAAAAAATATTTTTTTTAAAAAAATATTAAATCCGGTCTGGACCACTTAAAAAAGTGGTCCAGACATGACCGCATTTTGTAAAACCGGACCGGACCACTTATAAGTGTTCCGGTCCGGTTCTTAAATATAAGGCAACCGGAAATGCGGTCTGAAAACCGGACCGCATTTCCGGTTTTCAGCCCTAGTCATTTCTACCCTTGACGTTTGAAAAACAGTGCATCTATGAACCCTACCGGCTACCAAAATTGTAGTCAAAGTCCAAGGAAAGCATTATAATTTCGGGTTAGTTAAGTTAGTTTACCATTACAGTTGGTGGTCTAACAGGCCTCACTGGTCTTTTTTTTTTCTAAGTCAATGAGCTTTTATAATCTTAGACGTTGTCGGTGGGAGTGAAGCGAAGCGGCTCATTGGCCGTCCAAGAGAAATGGATAATGTTATAGAAATATTCCTAAACGCGTCCTAACCAGCAAATGACTACTCACTCGCAGCTTCTTTTTTTCAAATCTATGGATTACATAAGCGCCCCTTGATATTAAAAACTGTTCAGCAATAGTCGGACAAGTGAGAATGTTGGAGTGAACCGAAAAAAAAGTTTGGGTAAAGCCGGATCTAAATGTTTGCTAGGTAAGCGTCCCGGAGTAAGAGGACTGGTTATGAACTTTGTAGAACATTCCCATGGGGTGTTGAAGGGAGGGCTCCAATTGGTAGAAAAAACCTGCAACCCTTGGAGTTATCTGTACTTGGAAAAAGAAGTAGAAAAATAAATAAATATAGCAATGATTTGATTCTTCGTCGCAGTAGTAAATACCAAATAGGATAGGAGATAAATTAGAATTTGTTTCTTTTTATACTGGAATTAGAGAATCGGAGGAGGTGGACCAACTTTTTTAACTTCTCCGACAGTTTTCAACCACACGAAAACGCTAGAAAATGCTCTTCTTGAGAGAGTTCCAATATATGTTGCTCTAATTTTGCCTAACAAAGCCTTATTCATGATAAAGACTTTTCCTAATAGAGAAAAGAAGTTTTTATCCTCACTTTAGTCAATAAAGCATAAGATATTTTTAAAAGGTGCAAATCCCCGAAAATTGAAATATGTTGGGATCAATGAAATTAAAAGAAGAGGGTGTAAAGTGTCATATCCCATAAGAAAATAAGATTCATATTAACAAACGGATTAATGTACTTTTTCTCACCGAAAACTTACTAAGTTCAAAAACAAACTTTCATACTTCCACAAGCAATAACAATGATAAAGATAAAAAATGGTTTTAGTAAAGTCAATGCCTGCCACATCAAACCCTTATAATATGGCTATTGGTGTGCTGTCGCAGGCAATCAAAAAATAAAACATATACTCCTAAAATACATGTAGTGGTGTGAGTAAGGATCGATCCTGATGTGAATCACGTCAAGAATAACGAGACCCGACAACGAAGAGATAATCCAAGATCGTTCTTGAACAGATTTGAATGGAAGACTTCGACCCGTTGTTATGAATAACAAGAACCTCGGTATAAGGAAGACACCACAAACGGTGGTAGAAAATCCGTTTGATAAGTCCTGGTGAACACCACAGGAAATCCCAATAAGTTCGAATAGTTATTCAAAGAACTATAGAGAAATATTCTCACAATTTCATTGAAAAATCAAGGTCTGCGTTTTTCATTGCTTATGCGCCTATTTTAAGGGCTGAACATTACAAGGAAAAACCCCAACAAAATAATCCTAATTAAAGCCAAAAATTGGTAAGGAAATAAATCCTTACTCGCCTAAAACAAAACAAGACAATAAGGAAATAAATCCTTACTTGCCTAAAACAAAACAAAACGATAAGGAAGTAAATCCTCATTAGCCTAAAACACAACAAGACAATTAAGAAAATAAATCCTTACTTTCCTAAAACAAAAACAAGACAATAAGAAAATAAATTCTTACTCACCTAAAACACAACAAGAATATTAAGGAAATAAATCCTTACTTGCCTAAAACAAAAAGTTGGACGCGGAGTCACAAGACAACATAAAAGGAAACAAAATGGCGCCTAAAGATTAGAGTCTTCTAGAACTTGAATCATGGTGACAAGTCTATGTTGCTCACGTGGATCATGCTCAATGGGTCTCCACACATTTGCTCTCATAACCGGCCCAATTGGGACTTGAGATAGATCCTTTGAAGCTATGCTATGATTCGCATCATTCCCCTCCTCATGAAAAGGATTTGCCCTCAAATCATCAGTAACATTAAAAGCAGCACTTACTTTGTACTCATTAGGTAAATCTAGCTTGTAAGCGTAGTCATTGATGCGCTCGAGGACTTGGAAAAGACCATCTTCTCTTAGAAGCAATTTGGAATGTCTTTGCGCCGAAAATCTCTCTTTTCTAATATGCAGCCAAACCAACTCTGGGTTCAAAAAGCAGCTTGTGACGTCCCTTATTGGCTTGTTTTGCATATTGCTCCGTTCTTCGCTCAATGTTGAGTCTTGCTTTCTCATGAATTTGCTTCACAAAGTATACTTTATTTTTGCCATCTAAATTAACATGCTCAGTTAAAGGCAAAGGAGATAAATTCAATGGAGTTAAAGGATTAAACACATACACAATTTCAAACGGCGAAAATTGAGTAGCAAAATGAACATCTCTGTTATAAGCAAACTCAACATGTGGTAAACATTCTTCCCATGTTTTGATGTTCTTTCTAATGACCGCCCTCAATAAAGTAGACAAAATCCTATTTACTACTTCAGTTTGACCATCAGTTTGTGGATGACAAGTAGTGGAAAACAATAGCTTAGTACCTAGCTTATACCACAAAGTCTTCCAAAAATAACTCAAGAACTTAGTATCACTATCCAAAACAATTGTTCTAGGCATGCCATTTAATCTCACAATCTCTCTAAAGAACAAGTCAACAACATGCGAGGCATCATCTATTTTGCGACATGGAATAAAATGTTTCATCTTGGAAAATCTATCCACAACCACAAAAATTGAATATCTTCCACGTTTAGTCCTAGGCAATCCTAACACAAAATCCATTGAAATATCAATCCAAGGCTCACTAGGAATTGGCAAAGGAGTATACAAATCGTTGGGCCGCACTTTGGATTTAGCTTGTCTACATGTGACACATCTACCAGAAATTCTTTTTACATCTCATTTCATGTGAGGCCAATAGAAGTGTTCCTGCAAAACAGCTAAAGTCTTTGCAATTCTAAAATGTCCCATTAATACTCTACCATGAGATTCTTGCACTAATAACTCCTCCGAGGAACAATTAGGCACGCTTAACTTATTCTCTCGAAACAAGAATCCTCCAAGTCTAAAGAATTTACCCCAAGCGATTTTCTCACAAGCTCGGTATTCCTCACAAAATTCATGGTGATCAGCGTATAAATTTTAATGTTTCAAAACCAAGTAATGTTGCGTCAAGTGTGGAGAGTAATGCATACCTGCGAGAAAGTGCATCAGCGACCAAATTCTCCATACCTTGCTTATATCGGATGACGTATGAAAACGTCTCAATGAACTCCACCCACGCGCATGCCTTTTGTTTAGCTTGTGTTGGCCCTTCAAGTGTTTCAAGGACTCATGATTGGCGTGAATCACGAACTCCTTAGGCCATAGTTAGTGCTACCACGTCTCTAAAGCTCGAATCAATGCATACAACTCCTTATCATAAGTTGAGTAGTTTAGTGCTACCCTGCGTAGTTTCTCACTGAATTAATCAATCGGTCGTCCTTCTAGCATAAGAATTGTGTCTATGCCAATACCTGAAGAATCACATTCAATTTCAAACGTTTTCAAAAAGTTTGGTAAAGATAATAAGGGGCATTGGTAAGCTTCTCTTTGATCAATTGAAACGCTTTCTCTTGTTCTTCTCTCCATCTAAAGCCAACATTCTTATTGATCACTTCGGTAAGCGGTACGGCTAGGCTACTAAAGTCCTTCATGAGCCGTCGGTAGAAACTATTAAGTCCATGAAAACTACGAACATTACCTACACTTGTGGGACTCGGCCAATCTTGGATTGCACGTACTTTCTCTTCATCAACCTATATACCTTGTGCACTAACAACAAATTCCATAAATACAAGCTTATCGGTGTAAAAAGTGTACAGATTTCAAATGTACATGATCTTCTATGTTTTTGCTATAAATGAGTATGTCATCAAAGTAGACAACAACAAATCTGCCTATAAATGCACGCAAAACATGGTTCATAGGTCTCATAAAAGTGCTCGGAGCATTAGTCAATCCAAAAGACATAACTAACAATTCATACAAACCATATTTTATTTTGAAAGACGGTTTTCCATTCATCTCCTTCTTTTATCTTGATTTGATGATAACCGCTCTTTAAATCAATCTTAGAAAATATGCAAGAACCATGCAGCTCATCTAAATACCATCTAAGCGTGGGATATGATGACGATACTTTACCTTTATGTTATTGATGGCTCGACAATCAACACAGTTCTCCACGTCCCATCCTTCTTAGGTACAAGTAAAATCGAAACCGCACATGGGCTTATGCTCTCCCTCACGTTCCCTTTCTCCAACAACTCACTTACTTGCCATTGAAGCCCCTTTGTCTTCTCGGGATTGCTCTTATAAGCTGATCGGTTTGGAATGGTTGCACCGGGAAAAAAATCAATTTGATGTTCAATCCCTCGGATTGGAGGTAACCCATGTGGTATTTCCCCTGGGAAGACATCCTCATACTCCTGTAAAAGAGAAACAATAGAACTAGGCAAAGCAAGGTCAAGTTCGTTAGTGTTTAAAAATGTCTCTTTGTACAAAAGTATGATAATTGGCTGATTTGAAAGCATTGCGCTCTTGATCTCACTCACTTTTGCAAAGAAATTCTTTTATTTTCTCTCTGATTTTCTCTCAAGGGCCGAAGTTTGATTCTCTTTTTCTCTCTCTCATTTTTCTCGGCCTCTCTCTGATTTTCATTCTTTTTCTTTTGATCACTCTCCTTTTGCAACCTCACTTGATCCTCATATACTTGTTGTGGTGTCAAAGGTACAAGAGTGATGGATCGTTGGTTAAGTACAAAAGAATATTTGTTCGTAAAGCCATCATGTTTCACATGTCTATCGAACTGACATGAACGACCTAGCAATAAGTGTCCCGCTTCCATCAGTACTACATCACATAACACTTTATCTTCATATTTACCGTTTTGAAATGCAACCAACACTTGCTTGTTCACCTTTATCTCACCACTATCATTTAGGCACTGCAACTTGTATGGTCTAGGGTGCTTCAATATTGGCAATCCCAATTTTTCCACCACAATTCTGCTTCCAACATTAGTACAACTACCACCATCAATAATCACACTACATACATTGTCTTTAACGTAGCACCTAGTGTGAAATATGTTCTTCTGTTGTACTTATTCGTGCAAGTTCAATGCTCTCATCGCCACCAATGTCAATGCATCAAGGGCTAAATATTCCTCCTCGGAAACATCCTCCAATGGCGGCATTTCGTCGGTGTTGGAATCTTCACTATCAGTCTCAATTTCACCATTGTCTTGCAACACCATGACCTGCTTGTTTGGACATTGACTTACTATGTGGCCAATGCCTTGACATTTAAAACATTTAATATAACGATTCCTAGAGGTGGAAGCTTCGGTTTTACCTTGAGGAACTTGGCTGGGGGTCGCGGACTTGTACTCGGGTTTGGACGTTTGTGACTTGTCCAACTGCTTGGCATGATTCGGTTTCCAAGACGTAGAACTGGAGTTATGGCTTACATGTGACTCACTCCCTCTCTTGAGTTGTTGCTCCACTTTGATAGCTATATGCACCATATCTTCCAACTCCACATAATGTTGCATCTCTACCTTATCTTGGATCTCTCGGTTTAATCCAAGTAAAAATCCAGCCATTGTAGCCTCTCGATTCTCCTCTACATTAGCTCGGATCTTAGCATTCTCCATCTCTTTGTAGTAATTCTCTACGCTCCGGCTTCCTTGTTTAAGACCTTGTAGTTTTTTGTACAAATCCCGATAGTAGTAGCTTGGAACGAACCGTTTTCATATCCTCTCATGTCTTTATTGGTCGTTCTCTATTCTGCCTCCTGTTTATCACAAGCTGATCTCACCAAGTAATTGCATAGTCAGAAAATTCAATTACAGCTAATTTTACCTTCTTTTTCTCTGAATAGTTGTGACAATCAAACACAAACTCCATCTTTTTCTCCCACTCCAGGTATGCTTCACGATCAGACTTACCTTAAAAATATGGAATCTTCATCCTAATACCACCAAGGTTGTTATCTTCCCGATTTCTAGCTTCGTCATAACCAGAATCATAAGTGTCACGCCCTAAACGCTATCCCGAAGGGCCAATGACAGCCGCGAGCAATCCCAAAAGAAAGCTCTAGCGAACTTAACCATACATAGCAGCGGAAAAGAATCGAGAGGGAGAGACGGGCCAAGAACTAATCATGACTTAACTTCATATTATACCACCAACGGAAGAGTAGGGTATTAAATTACATAACATATAACTTTCATAACTTAAGTGACGGACCGCCTCGGTCAACAGTCACCAACAACAAAATACATAAACATCTATTCTTCTCAAGACAGGTAATCCTCCTGACTTCCTTCACCTGAAACATCTGGAATGATATATTTTGAAAACTGTGAGTCAAAAGACTAAGTAAGGGAAAACGTAAACTTGTAAACATAAGTTTATGACCTGAACATGAATATCATGAATAAGCGTAAATCTTGATGCACATGCATGTTTCATGGTTGCATATGCACATGTACTTGCTCTTGAAAATGTATGCTTGCACTTGTAACAATCTTGATCTTGAAAAACATGCACTTGAACTTAAAACGACACATGGTCCTTGGAAAGTATTTTCTTCTTGACTTGTGGGCTACATACGCTCCATTTAACCCCTGAAGTCAGGGTTGTGCGTTCCCATCGGAACCGTCCTCCTTTTCCCTTGGGGACATTTCATTTGGTCGAGCTAGCCCACCTTCTCGCATTCGTCCTTCAGTGGCTAGACACGACCCTTGGAGGTCCACACCTTCTCGTATTCGTCCTTCAGTGTGGTTGCACTTACCTCTAGGGTTCACCCATCCTTCTCGCATTCGTCCTTCGGTATGGGTGCCCTTCTTGATGGTTCGGTACCGACCAGAGTCCCACACTTAACTTGACATAATCTTTCTTACTTTCATTGCATTAAACTTCTTTTAGAAAATCATGCAATGCTCGTGTCATGACATGCTTGCTTATGATGCCATGCTTTTTCATGTAAAACCATGCTGAGTATCATTCTTACATGCATGCTAATCTATTCATTAGATTTATATCATCCAAGATTCAACAAAATCATTTGGCCAACATCAACATATCTTACATGCATGCTAATCTATTCAACATTTAAACTAAGATCATTACTTCCTAGCCCAAACCGTGGCTTAATCCTTCCTCCAATCAACAACAACATCAACAATCCCAACCTAGATCAGATCTATTATTCAAGCATATCATCAAAGAGAGAATGGACACAAGAAACACAAGTATATTCGGCCAAAACAACAAGTCTAAACCTTTGAGAAAACCAAACCCCAGCTTACCTTTCTAAAGCTGGACACAAGTGTTGATTAGGGAAATACCTATCATAAGAATACTCAAAGTTAGATCTAAGAAAGAAAAGAGAAATGAGATGGACATACAAAGAGGAAATCAGATCTTCTTTTACCTCTTCCTCCTTCTATCTTACTTGGACAATACCAAAACTTCACTCTCTTGTCTTTTATCACCCTACTTCCTCTTGTGTGACTAAAAAGGGCTAAGATGAGAGCAAGAAGGTACTGATAAGGCTGGAAATAATATGTGGGTTCGGCTAGAGAGAAAATGGGTGCAATGAAGTGAGCTGAAATGAAATGAGAGAACCAAGTGGGCTGAGATGAGAGCAGCTGCTGGAAGTGGCGTGAAGAAGAGAAAGAAGGAGCTTTGGAGAAGTGAAGAGTTCGGCCAAGGAGAAAGTGAGCTGAAATGTGAAAGGTGAAGAGTGAAGTGAAGTGAAGTGAGGTGATGCTTGCCCATGTGACATGTCAGGTCATTAAGAGTTTGTCCCCTCTCCTTAACCATTTCTTTGCCTCCAATTTTAACTCCCACGTGATTCCTCTTCCAATTCTCATAAATTTTCATCTTGCATCACATCTCCTTTTTCAGCCTACCATCACATCCCCTTTTCTAGCCTTTAACCACATCACTTTTCATCCTACCTTCTCCCCCCTCTTTGCCATTAACGTGAAACTCATCTCCCTTCTCATGACTTTCATTTTGCTTTTCTCTCTTCTCATGGACTACTTTATAAGCTCACAAACTTATCTCTATTAAACTACTCTATAAGCACACTAACTTATCACTTAGTTCTCTTAATAAAGTTTAAGGCCACCTAATGGAGATTAGAGTTACATAAATAAGTCATAAGGTAATTTACATACATTAACATAGGATTTCTCAACCATAGATTAATATGTAATAAATTTTACTTAAAGAATTTCAGCAACAATAAGAAATAAAATACTCTCCAAATATTCTTGGCATTTAATTTCATAAATCATGGTAGCATAATAATAGGTCAATGGAAAAATTAATTCATAAAGAAAATCTACCTAGAGAAATTCGGCCATGATGAATATATCAAATTATACTAACATGATTTCACAACATAATGAAATATTTAAGAAAACTTATAATTCAAAATACCATAACTAGTTTAATATCATGCATTGGCCAAACAATAGCCCCTTGAATGCAAATCCAAAAACAAATACATAGAGTAAATAGCAAGAATGAAATACGGGGTCTCACAATAAGGCTCTTCATCTTCATCCCTTGCTTCCCGCTATTGAGCTCTTTTCCTTCGTCGCACATTAGGGACGTTTTGTGGCTGCTCCTCACGAGCATTCTCCATCTAATCTATCCTTTTGTGAACCTGGTCCAGTTCCAACCTCATCACATGCCTCATCTCACTCATCATGGCCTTTATAAACACTTTCGGATCAACCAGCGTCGTAGCATCATCGGCACTACTCTTAGCACCATTGTGAGACATGATTGCTACAAAGTAAAGTTAGAAAAAAGAACCTCACAATTCTCTCCCTTACGTGTTTACACTTCAGAATGTGAATCACTCTACACTCGTGTTTCCCTCAAAAGAATACGTGGCTTTTACCCTTTGATGTTCTCACCACTCTTGTCTTTTTCCACTCGATAAGCCTCTTTCCGTTCTTTTGAAACTAAAGAAACAATATTCCAAATTTCCATCAACAATTCAACAAGAACTCATCAAAGAATTTTCAGATTTTGAATACAACGAATATGACAATTTCATATTTGACTACAAAGGAATATGGCAGATTAGAAATTCGGAAGCACAGAATAGCGAAACTTTCCACGAGAAAAAAATACTTGCTTTGGGGTGAAGTGATTTTCGGACTTATTGAACTCACAATGTATGGAAATAAACAAAAAAAAATTTGTTGGTTGTTTGTACTCTCTTTTTTTAGACTCCTTTCTGTCTTCTTCTCCTTCGAGTCTCTTTTTTTTTATCAACAACTTTCTTTAATGATAAAGGAATAAAATATAGAGATAAACGAGAACAAACAAGAATAATGACGGAGGGGTGTAAAGGGATTCAGCTAACTAGGATACGTCGACCGAATTAAAGTAGAAACAAAGCCAAGATAGAATTTAAAAGAAAGACAAACCTAAACTAGAACTTAGCTCTGATACCAAATTATGCGAACCCCGTCAAGAATAACGAGACCCGACAACGAAGAAGGAACCCAAGATCGTTTTTGAACAGATTTGAGTGGAAGACTTCAACCCCTTGTTATGAATAACAAGAACCTCGGTATAAAGAAGATGCCACAAACGGTGGTGGGAAACCTGTTTGATAAGTCATGGTGAACGCCACAAAAAATCCCGATAAATTTGAATAGTTATTCAAAGAACTGTAGAGAAATATTCTCACAATTTCATTCAAAAATCAAGGTCTACGTTTTTCATTGCTTATGCGCCTATTTACAGGGTTGAACATTACAAGGAAAAACTCTAACATAAAAATCCTAATTAAAGCCGAAAATTGGTAAGGAAATAAATCCTTACTCGCCTAAAACAAAACAAGACAACAAGGAAATAAATCCTTACTTGCCTAAAACAAAACAAGACGATAAGGAAATAAATCCGTACTCGCCTAAAACACAACAAGACAATTAAGGAAATAAATCCTTACTTGTCTAAAACAAAAAGCTGGACGACTAGAGTCACAAAACAACATAAAAGGAAACAAAATGGCGCCTAAAGATGAGTCTTCTAGAACTTGAATCATGCTGACAAGTCTATGTTGCTCACGTGTGTCATGCTCAATGGGCCTCCACGCATTTTCTTGAGCCCATGCCTCTTGAATTATTCCGTTGAGTACCTCTTTAAACTTCTTTGTTCGTGCTCTCGTAATCAGCCCTATTGGGACTTGAGATAGATCCTTTGAAGTTGTGCTATGATTCACATCAGATTCCACAGAGAGTATCTAGTTTAGTTTTATGTTACGTGAACAAGGATGAGGGAAGTTGAGTATAACGAAAACAATTTTAAGAAAAATAACTAAGGAGCAATTCAAATTAAAATATCGAAATCAATCAAAAGAACACACACTGGTCTAAGTTAACTGATCATCGATGCAAGTATATATCAATTCACACTTGAATATTCACTGTTGGAACTATTTTCCTATTTCTTCTTAGTCGCAGTTTATTAAAAAACAAGCGATCTAATGAACCCTAACTACTAAACAACCCAAGACAAGCGCTAAAGGTTTAATATAGTAGCAACCTTAAGAATTAAAGAGATCGATTAATTTAAACAACACAAGCACAAGCAGTTCCATTTAATTTAATCGTTCTTCCTAAGATTAAATAATTTCTAATGCAACAATTCATTAAATCTTAGTTGTTTCACAAATTAGAGGGTAAACAATTACGGATTTGATATCTAACCTAGCATTAGATTGCAACAAATAATAAACTAGTAGACCTCATATAGTCAATAAACGAGACAATCAAGAAAACAGGCACAAAAGAACATCTGATACTCAAAACATAAATTGAACAATAAAAACAAATTGGGGTAAAGTCATAGTTAGCCCGGTAAATATGAGCAAAAATTAAATTGGTACCTATAACTTTCAAAACGTTAATCTAAGACCTTTAAATTTTGAAACTCACCAATTCATGCCTCCCGTCCAAATTAGTGTTAAGTCCGACGGAAAATCATGCAAAATGACTGAAATGCACCTCCAAGACTATATTTTAAAAATAATAAAAAAAAATTAAAAATAAATAGATTATTGAAAAAGAGTTTCAATAGATAAATTTAAAAATATTACATTTTTTTTAAAAAATATCATCTTTTATTTTTAATGAAATTTTAATATTTTTAGTAATTTTATCTTGTATGGGCATTTTGGTCATTTTTCATGCTTTTCCCCTGATTCGCCCAATTTGGACGGGAGCGTGAATTGATGAGTTTCAAAAGTTAAGGGTCTTATATTGACGTTTTGAAAGTTACGAGTACCAATTTGATTTTTGCTCAGACTTACGGTGCTAACTATGACTTTACTCAAAACAAATTAGATCTCGCATTTTTATTGATTCCTAGGCTTCTGTATGTCTTCGACCAATTATAAAAGTTTAGTCACACAGTGTCATGATGAAAACTCGAAGGAGAAGTTAGAGAAAGGGGGAGAGATGCGACTCTAAAGTCTGATGATTTCCTCTCTCCCTTTACACGTTCATTCACCTAAAAATATTCTAAATTTTATCATCGAATAACAATATTCAAATCTAACTAAAATTAAGGAAAGTATTAAAAATAAAATAAAATCCTAGTATAACTAGGAAAGTGGTGTTTTCATCTGGAATTTTAGAGCACCAGATCTGGAAACTTTTTAAAATAAGCAGCTTCAGAACCACCTACTAGAATTGCAGGCTAAATAATGTTTCAGAACGTCAACAGAGCAGGTGCCGTAACTTCAAGCCTGATTTAGTCCTTCATACAGCCAGTATCTCTCAAAACGCAAAACATGAAAGTTGTAGAGATGTTTCTTAGAGCTCCATATCATCTTCAATCATCTCAATTGGAGCTTGGATGAGAGAGTTATGCCCAGATTACTAAGCGTTGTCGAAACTGTCCAAAATCGCCCAATTAACTTCGTTTTGCCCATAAGGCCTCAATTTGCATCCTAAATCAAAATATAAGAATAATGAGTACATATAGACATACAAATAACTATAAACGATTAAACAGTAAGGGAGAAAATTATGACATTTTACATTCTCATCAGCTACACAACTAAAACAAACTAATTAAGAGATTACGTTTAGAAAGCAAAAGACACATCAGAAATGCCACTGGCGTCTTCAGTCCAAGGAAGGTTCAAGCTGATCTTGCCACTAGTGAACCACTCAAAAGTTACCTCAGCACCATTCATGTAGCATTTCTTTGGAGAGACACTCGAGTAGGCTAAGAAATTCCCACCACCCTTGACTTTTATCATAACTTTCTTGTCAGCTCCAGACTTGATATACTCCAATTCTTGAATGGTACCCCCGCTGTTAAACATGTCGATTATCCCTATCGGAGCGAATTTGATGGTGGGGCTGAGTTTCTCAACTGGCACAAAGCTGAAGAGCTCGAATGTAGATGGCTGTATAATAATTTTACATGCATCAGACTTGGGCGTGGTCAAGTGCATTTCTTCAGCCTGACTGAGGTAGACTACGTATTCTTCAGCCTCACCCATTTGGGCTGCTTCTATCTTCTGGTCCCATTCTATGTCACGGACATGCACTGAACCAGACATTGGCTTGTAGCACTGAGAGTAGCCCTTGATCCTTTGCTTCTTTGGGTCCCAACCAGCACCTTGGCAGTTAAATGCTCCAATCACACCTCCATACTGCAGATCATTAAAACACATTTAAGGGATTCTCCACTGGAATAATAATAAATCGGAATCTCATGTTATATTATGTTATGTGAAAATTTCCAGTCCCATTAAAGCAATAATCCATATGGACGATACCTTGTTGAAGTTCCAAATTTTGAGAATGGTCTTCTGGTCAAATAAAGGGTTCTTGAAGAGGCAGTCTCTAGTTGGGAGAGCAAAATGCTGGCACCTCGGAATGGTACCATCAGGGTAGACAAGCTTTTTCAGGAGATCAAAATCGTGACCTCCAACAGAGTCACTCACATAGACTGGACCACCACAGATGGCCCTTGATCCCGCATGGAATTTGGCACACAGATGGTCCGATTGGAACATATCCCAATCTGGTTGTATAATCTGTCCCATCCACATGCTGTTATAGGCACAGTGAATCATATGTACCCCTTGTAGCCAATAGACTCCCATGGGATCTCCGTTTGGATCTTGGAACCAAAAATCATCACCTGCAACAACAAACATGAGTAAAATCAACCTCCATATCAAATTTCGTGGTTCAAGTGTATAGAGGAGTGAAAATACAAAGAGTTTGGTTGGGACTGTCTTACCAACTCTTCCCATAGAAATTTGATTGGTCCCAAGGAAGAGGAAGTCATTGCATTGCTGCATGCTAGAGATGAGTCCACTTCCCTTAAAGTTCTTGGACAGAGAAGTTGTCAGCCCATTGTAATATGCCTTTGCAATCTCCACCCGGCCTCCGTATTCTTCAGATACGTACTCAAGAGACTGATTTTAATCAAACGCAGTGTGTTAGAAATAAAAATTCGAAATTAAGTGTAGGCTACTTTTTTAAACCCAAGAAAGTGAGATATCAAATCGAAAACGGGACAAGAGTAGAGAAAACCTACGTGAATGACATCAACTTTAACTCCTGTAATACCCACTCCGTCCAGGTAGGAGTGCATAGAGTTGTAGAAGTCCTCCGCTTGATCAGGATGAACAAGACCGATTCCACCTTCGACTATTTTCACGACAGCCAGATCGTTCATCGTCCCATCGAGGCCAGGTGAGAGTTTGCAGGGAATAATTTTTGAATCGAGATGGGTTGCTCCAGGCCTAACGCCACCCCAGGCACCGCAAAGAGCGTGCCACACATAAATATCATCCAGACCTTTGAACCTTGTCCTCAAGTCCCTTGTGAAAGCTCTCATTCCGTAGTTCTCAACCTTCCCAGAATAGCTCACGCAGACTTCGCTGGAACTACTGTTTTCTTCTCCTCCTCCCAACATTGCATTCAATTCTTGTTTCAAGTTTTGAATTTTGGCTTCGAACTCAGACAAATCAGTGACTCCAGACTGGATCGCCTTGTCACGATCCTTCTCAGAGTGCTCCAGCTCAATTGCCTTTGAGATCAGCATCTTTGGCTTTTTTAGATCGAATGAAGGAGCATTAGGACTCAACATGGAACCGCCTTTGTATTTTCTGAACTTTTCGCACTCATCAAACCTGTAAAGCCTGGCAGTCATTTGAGTCCCACCCAGAACAAGATTTTTCGCGTCCTCGTTCGGGTGTTCACCATCAAAATTGATGCTTTGCCACCCATCATCAATGATGAGAAATCGCGGTGAAACACCACCCTCAACAAACTCATTCACTCCGTGCCATATACCAGTTGGTTCCACCGTCAAGTAGAACGCATCCCAAGTGCACCAGCCAAATTTGTCGACAAGATTGGGGACTTTTTTTTCTTCCAAGAGCCTAAAAGTATTGAGATGGACTCTAAGAGCACTATAGGCCTCTTTCATCAAGTTGTAGGGATTGTCAGAGGCAAGAACATAAGCTATTGCATCGAAATTCGATGCTTTTGCTTGGGTAGAGCCACTCTCAGCAGAAATCATGAGATGACCATCAGAACCAGAATGAAGAGTGGACCTAAAAGAGCCTTCAATGATGGGGATAATAATGACATAGGACGTTATTTCAGGAACATCTAAGAGCACCCACTGGGTCTCCATTTGTAAATCGGAACCTGAATTTCCCACCCACATGGTAGACCACCATGTTTTGAACCTAAAGATGGAAACAAAATCTCTACCAGTGAACCTCCCGAGGGAGTTCAGCAGCCTATCAGATGGCTCGTTCATAGAGAATCCGAAAAATCCACCCTTGTGCGACTGGGCAAGGACACGCTGGAGCAGGGGAAGAGGAGCATCCGGTGATGGGCAGATTGACGAGAAGGGACTAAAAGAGACATTGGTAGGCACTTCAGAGAGCAGAGTTACACCTTTGACACTAAACTTCCCATTAGACAAGTCAAAATATTTCTCCAATCTCTCACCTTGGAGGACGCTAGAGATTGAAGTGTCGTTAGGGGTTGCCATGAACAGGGGTAAAACCGAAGAAGACAAGAGCAGAGTCAAAACAATACCAAACCAAGAGCAAATTGAGGATCTAACGTGGAAGACAAGGACTTCCAAGCTAGTTTATAGAGGAGGAAATTGATCACTGCCTTTAGAAGAAGCTCTTAACTGAGGCAATTATAGATTTTTTTTCCAACTAATTAATGGCTATAATCTCTACTGCCCGTTACAATTGGAGAAGAGGAAACTAGAATCTCAAGGTAAAATTCTGTGCTCTGTACCAGAGGCGGTCTAAACAAATTTGAGATTAACTAGACGAATATGGAAGCTGTGAGCAGAAAGAGACACTTGGGTGACACTTAATGATGAAAAGGATATGCGAACGAAAAACTTGACAGAGATAACAGGGAATCGTTTGGTTGCACAGACAGAAATGGGAGGGATTTTTTCTAAAAAAGGGAAGCAGTCCAGATAAGAAGCTTTTAGGCGGTTCTTTCCTTAAGAAGCAATCCAGATAAGAAGCAAAAGACCAATCCATAAAGTACCGTCTAAAACCTTCTTATATATTTTTTATTGCATTAAATTTAGATATTGATTTTTAAATTTTTTTACCAGACGAAAAAGGGATGACAATAACTTTGTGGCTCAAAGGCCCCTAATTCTGGCCGACATTAATCAGTACTTCCCCGATTGAGGCGAATTGAATAGTGTTACAAGTTGGACAGGGGTAATTTCAAAATAATAGTATAATATTTTAGTGATTTTTAAAAGGTTGGAAAAAAAATTGAATTATGCTTTAGAATAATTTAATTTGAGGAAAAGGAAACATGTGGGTGACGACACCGACGTATAACCCGAATATAATTTCATTTTTTTATACGTATATATGTGAATAACCAACTTGGGCAACTTTTGTCGGTTGCCACTTGTGGTGCACAGCCTTATCATTTTCTCAGTATTCCATGTATTTCTCTCTCGTATTTTTTGGTAATTAATTTCATTTGTCTTCCTGTTCTTTAATTAAAATTATGCCGACCGATTCCATAAGTTTATGCTAAAGAATCATATTATTGCATTTTCAGAGTCCTCTTCACCAGCTTCTTCACACAAGGGTTTG
The DNA here is from genome assembly GCA_963930655.1 of Myrica gale. Classification (NCBI taxonomy): domain Eukaryota; kingdom Viridiplantae; phylum Streptophyta; class Magnoliopsida; order Fagales; family Myricaceae; genus Myrica; species Myrica gale. The sequence goes on along the minus strand of OZ005610.1, from coordinate 14,960,858 downwards.
TGTCAGAAATCAAAATATTCTCTAATTTACTGATTGAATTAAATTAATGCTTTATTTTAGAGAGATAAATATTATAAGTATTAATTATCGAATAAGATGAACTAACATTCAAAATATGTTGAGATTTAAACAACAAATTTGAGAAAGATCTCTATCTTTGTGTTAGAGTTAAAGCCTTATCTACTATTTGAGGACTTCTTAAGAATAATTCCTTGTGGGTACTATTTTTTGCTCGATGAACAACTTCTAAAACATTCTTTCTATATATCACATTGATATCCTTGGTTTAAAGGTAGCCATATGGAGATTATCCATTTGTAATCCCAAAGATTTTGCTCTCCATAAATAGACTTCTACATTCAAGGATTGCATCAACTAAGGTTGTGTTTGTGTTGTAAAATGTTGGGTATGGGAATATGTGTTGGTATTGGGTTTAGTGAAAAGGTGAAGAGAGAGGTAATTTTTTATAGTTTTTGTAATTTTTTATATTTTTTATGGGAGAGAGAGAGATTATATTGGAGTATTTTATTAGGAGAGAGATAAAATGTTGAAAATGTTGAGTTTTGCAAACACAGCCATAACGAGTGGAAATGATTAGGCTCTTCTTTAAAACCTTCTTGTTTCCCTAACGAGTTTCGTCTAACTCAGTGGGGGCAGATTATTTCATCTTTGCTTAAAATATGTGGACAAAAGTTTTTTAGCAGACCGACGACCCTAAACCTTTATCATAAAGGAGATCTTGGTGGGGTTTTCCTTCCTTCAAAAAATGAAAAGGAAGTAAAAGAAAACAGAGAAAGAAAGCTGAATATAGAAGGTATCTTAAGAGCCAAAAGGTGAAGAAGCTAGAGCATTTTCAAAGGAATAGAGTGACGACCCTTTCGATAGCAAATTGAGAAGAAAAGGAGAATATGAACCTGTTTTGATCCACTGTCCACACTTTAATTTTGCTCTTTATGTATCACACCTTTCGTAATCAACTATTCTCGTACCAAGCTCAACCCCCCCCCCCCCCCCCCAAAAAAAACCCTTATCTTGTACCAAAGTGTCCAATTTCAATTGACATAATTTTTTTTCCCGGGATTTGGTATATTTCTATATCTTTCTCGGTAGGTCTTGAAGAACTTCAATCTCTCCTTTCCAACTTCTCATTTCCAAATGAGAACATGGGTCTAGATAGACACACATGAAGGAGGTCATGTTGGATTAATGGGTTTGAGTCGGTAGATAGACTCATTTCTCATGAAGCAAAGGTAATCATAACCAGTACGGATCATGTCCATTCTCCTGCCCAATTGGATCTGTTCATGGTTTGGGTTTGTAGTGAGCCCATAATTTCCAGAGTAGTAGTATATTCTAGGCTGGGATCTAACTCGATCGTTAGATGTAATTACGGGCAAAGGGCCCCAAAAGGAAAAAGGAAGCTTTGACTCTATGAACAAACTGGGCTGGGCTAGGTTCAGGCTTGCCACAATGCAAAAAATCCCGCCCATGTTAGGGAAGGCGTCCATTAATCCCGCCCAATAGACTCGTCCAGAAAAAGGAACGTCTAATTTCATGTGGAGTTTGCTCCGATTTTGCAGCCGTTTGGAATCCAGATTTGGATGCTTTCCTTTAGGACTGGGAGGCCGGCTGGTGGGTGTGGCTATGACTTTCCAAATTCCACTGTTGTTTTTGAACTTGCTGTACAGCCTGCACACCTTCCATATATAACCTTCGGTCTCCAAATGTGCTTAGCGATCTAAAGACTAAAAGTTTATTTTTCAGTACTCACTGTATCCATCGATATTCGTAGAGGCTAAGCAATGCAGTTGTACGACATACAAATAGATTAATGTGAAAAAAGAATCACGCTTATAGCGATCTTGGTCAAATTAAAAGAAGTTTAAATTAAATAAGGAGTATTAAGCTCTCATTTTCGATCTCACCATCAAGTTCTTAGCCAGTCATGATCTAAACCTGATCTTAGGAGCTCCGAGGCCATGCATACGACTAATTTGAAAAAATGAATTGGGACAAAAGGAGGCCGACTATAAATGGAAGACAGTAGGGTTTGAAGAAAAGTAATTTTGAATACTTTGAAGGACGTCACATGTTTCATAAGTTCGTCCAAGACCACAGCAAATGGGTACCTAGTTAGCAAAATATATAGAACAATATAATTTGATACCGCCAACTTAATTAGTACAGTTCCATAACATTTTTCTTTGCAAATATATTATAAAAGCTGGCCTGTTTTGTCAAAAGCATAAACCTAATTAAACACAATCAATGTAATTGCGTTATCTAATTGTGATCAGTAGAAATTAAAATTTTCCTAATCAAAATGCCAATCTACTTCTTAAGAACCCTTTTAGTATCTCTGCTTGTGTTTTTCGAGCTACTTTTTTACCATATCGGTTATGTCTCCTTTAAGTACCGAAAAGGTAATACGCCAACATTTGACTTGTACTCTTACAAATTAAACTAATACAAATTTTTTTTTAATCATAATAGCAGCACCTTTCATTAATAAAATCAAGAAGGTTGAAAAACCTCAGGAACACGCTCTAAAGGGCGAACCAGACACTCCGAAGAGTCGGCGGGCCAACGAGCAGGGTGACTAAAAGGCCATACAAAGACCCACAAGGGGTAGAAAAATCTTTTCAGGCAGCAAACAAATATGATTAGCAGAAAAGGAAAGACAATAACGAAATATGGTGGCACAAGCAGCAGTTGGAGGCGACAAACCGACCATGGAAGTGGAGGAGAGTGAGATCCACGCGCGCATGGGCCCCCACGCGCCGCCCGGCCGGTCATCGGAGATGACCCCATGAAGCGCCCGAACGTCCAGATGCCTGCCACCTGGCGCTTGTATACAGGGAGGTCCGCATGCCGCTGAAAAATGAAGAAAAAGGGACTGGTGAGTGAGATCCACGCGCGCGCGTGGCAGCGCGTGAGAGCACACGCGTCGTCCCTTCGCCGGTTGGCCGGTGTAGAAATCCTCTCCAGTCGATGTAGATGTTGTCCCCGCCAGTTGTGGTCTTCAAAAACCTCCAGAATAGCATAGATTTAGCTACCAAATTCGCCGGAAAAAAACCCCTAAAAGTGGCCGGAAGTGGGGACTTATTGAGAGATCCGGGCACATAGGACAAGAGGAGATGAGGAGAGGGGGGTCCCACCGCCGGAGAAGGAAGCAAGAGGGGAGAGTCAGGCGGCCACAAAGGAGAAAATTCTAGAGAGAAGACAGAGCTTCTCTCTCTAGAATCTTTTTAGTTAACTAATACAAATTATTAATCCAATTGAAATCCTATTACAATAATTTAACCAGAAGAGACAAAAATGAATCCGAATTAAGTCATTCTAAAAATGAAACTCACATTGATCATCACCTCATTTTATACAATTCGCCGGACTGTTGCCTGCCAGCCGGATTTAGTGGAAGAAATCAAAGCCGAAAACCTGATTAGGATTCTTTTTCCTGTTAGGGGCATGAGGACTAGAATAATGAATCAGGTCCTTTTTGGTATCCGAGAATTTGCGACAAATTTTAGCGGTGTTTAATTTTTGTCTGTATATAAGCCGAAAGCTCTTCTCTTAGAATTGAGAATTCCCTGTTAAATCAGAATTCCTTCAACAGGTAACAGTAGCTATAGCTATAGCTATAGCACTGGCTCACGTGAATATATATAATGTTGCAGATTTTCCGAATGTTTTCGTATCTCTTTCTTTTATTGCTATACAATTACAAGCTGGTCTTCGGAACTTAATTTGGATTGTGGACAAAGTAGCAGCGGTGCACTCCGAGTTGCATATACCGTCACTGTAGACAAGTCAGGCAAAGGAAACTTCACGACAATTCAAAGCGCCATTGATCACGTTCCTGTGGACAACTCTCAGTGGATACGAGTTCAAATATCTCCTGGAGTATATAGGTTAGGGCTGAAAATCGGAAATGCGGTCCGATTTTCGGAGCGCAATCCGGTCCGGACCGCATTTCCGGTTGCCTTATATTTAAGGACCGGACCGGACCACTTATAAGTGGTCTGGTCCGATTTTACAAAATGTGGTCCGGTCTGGACCACTTTTTTAAGTGGTCCAGACCGGATTTAATATTTTTTTTTAAAAATATTTTTTTTTAAAAAAAATTCGAACGGCAGCCGGCACACTGCGCAGAGCAGTGCGCAGAGTAACGTAGGTTTAAAAAATTAAAAATTTAAAAAAATATTAAATGCGGTCCGGTCCGGTCTGGACCGCATTTAATAAATGTATGACCCGGACCGGACCAGATAAATCCGGTCCGGACCAGACCGCTTTTGAAAAATTAAAACCGGACCGCAAATTCGGTCCGGTTTTCCGGTCCGGTCCGGTCTGCGGTCCGGTTTTGTTCAGCTCTAATATAGGTGACTGAGATCTGTCGAAGCAATCTAGTTGAGATGTATACGTGGGCATGCGGAACGGGTTATGGTGCTGATTAGCGGTCACGATTACATTTTCAAGATCCAAGGGCTCATAACACGCCGGTCGAACGCTTCATGTAGCGGTGTACCGCTTCATATAGCGGTCGAATTGTTCATATAGCAGTCGACGGATCTCATTCGCGGGTCAGCACTAAAACGGGTCAAATTCGCGAGTTATATTCATTAATTGAGGTGTGGCGTATTATGAGCCATTGGATCTTGAAAATATAATCGTGGCCATCCATCAACACCCATTAGCACCTTAAGCATCAGCACCATAACCGAACCCATGGGTACGCAGGCATGAGGTAAATGTCTCTCTTTTCTTAATTTGCAGGGAAAAATTCATCATCTAGGAACACAAACCGTGCATTTTGCTGGACGGAGCAGGAAATCGATATACTCGTGTTGAATGGAATGATCATTGAACAAACTGAATTTTAGACCCAAATATGCAGGAAATCGATATACGCATGTTGAATAGGTATACTAAAATTATCAAATAATTCTTTTTTAATACACACAACCAATTCTCAATTATATGAACTCAAACACAATGTTAACAATATTCAAATACCTAATTATCAATCAGATATGAATATATAACATATAAACAATAAAACTCAAATCTGAAAAACAGTCTCATCCGAAGAAACTGTAAGTGCCTCCGAAGAAACTACAGAAACGAAAATTACAGATTCAATACTTCAATAAATTAATAATCACTTCATCAGTTCACCAAATACCAAGTTCTTATCAGCAACTTACCAAACAACAAATCTTGGACGTCCTTTGTATAAAAGCCTCAGATCAAAATGATTCGAACTTTCAATCACAAATAATAAGATTTGTTAGAAAGATAACAAGTTAAACTAGTCAAGAACAGCAAATATAATCACACAATTGAAACACTGAGAATGGTTACGAAGAGAAAATCCCTAAGGAACGTCTTTAAGGAGAAAAGTCTCCGGGCCGGTAGGCCGCTCGAATCCACTAGTTTCCAATCGATTTACAAAGTGATCTATTGAAACGACTAACCTAGCCTATCAACCCACTCGAAATCTTACCGACGTAGAACCTCTACATCCAAAAGGAAACCCCGATCTCGAACGCCTCTTGATCTTCATGCACAAACCTTGTGCAATCAATGGCCATTGCTAGAACCTCTAGCAACCACTCTTCCAGAACCTCTGGAAGCCTCAATCAATCGTAATGAATGTGTATCAGTGATCAGCAAATGAAAATCCTCCTCATATCAGATTAGCGCTCTCTATTTCAGCAAAATCCCAATGATTCAGCAAGAATACGAAAACATAGACACTCAGCGCATTTCTTGGAGAGAACTTTTTTGAAAGAAGATAACTCAGAGGAGTAGTTCCGCAAAAATGGCAGCACAACAGTTATATACAAAAAACCCCAATTCCGTTTCGAAGGCTATCCATTTCATGCGTACAACCCTTCTAAATACTTCCAGCACCTTCTCAAGCTTCTAGATAGATGAGAAAAAGTCACAAATGCCCTTAAGGCAGCCCCACGTCAATCTCAAGAGACCAGGCAGCAGACTCTTTATAATTTCCTTCTAGAAGCAGGACAAATGTCAAATAAGCCCCTTAATGCAAATAGTAACGTGATGTCAATATTGGCGTAACAATCTCCCCCTTTGGCATCCTACGTGACAAAACAAAACTAGCCTAGAAACAAAAACACAATGAATCCTGTTGATCACCACCACAGGAAACATTTTACAAAGGGACTCAAACCCTATATAAACTCTAATAATTCTAGAACTAGAATAGAGACAAATGAACCTACACAATACTTTATCACAACACCAATCTAAACAACTCATTAGAAATAGTGTTAGTTAAAGATAAGAATATAAAAAAGTAGGTAGAATCTCACATATGTTGAGGTATGTCTCCCCCTGAGACGCATAGCAATAATCAATTACAATAGGAGGCAAATCCCCCTAACATATAGCCATATTAAACACAATATCTCAATTAAAACTAGATAGTATAACCAGAACAATAACATACTATCAGAAGTTTAACAACAACCACAAAGGAATATACCGAACACATACATCACATGCTAATCAAGTCAAGTTCCAAGTGATTAAAACAGAACATAATACAAAGTCAACCAAGTCTCCAATGTCAATATCTCATCCTCCCTCTATATAAAAAAGTCAAATAATCACAAAACATTACTCCCTCTTTCAATGGCTTCCCAACATCATTTCATATAAAGATTCTCATACTTATTCTCCCCCTTTTTGTCAAGGAGGATGTCAAACTGAAAACATATTAATATGAATAATCGCAACAACTCATAGTATGAATGATAAAAAATTTGAGGACCAATATCATTTGATATTAAATCAAAAACCAGATTTAAATTGTTTAACATAATCAAACATGCTACAAGAATTTCAGCCGACAAAAACTTCAGATATGCATATGTTAGCCCAAGGTTGTTTTGAAAACAAACCATATTTGATTTTGATGATAAAAAAAGTTTCTAAGTTTTGAAGACTTTAGATTTTACATTATCAATCCACAATTTCCAATTTTTATTTCAAAAGGATTGAAGTTTCTCTTACTAAAATATTTCTAAGTGCATTTGAACACCATTACACAAATTGATAAGATCAATTTTTCATATTGTAGGTGTTTAAAGAAGTTTGGAATGGATTGGACACTTTCAAGTTGCTGAAGAACTCTCCTGCACTTGAAAGTGTCGACACATTGAATCATAGTGTCAACACATTGCACTAACACCCGAGACAAGATTTCCAGACCATTTTAATGTGTCAGCACATACCACCAATGTGTCGACACATTGTACTGTTTATAGAGAGCAAAATTTCAGAACAATTTTTAATGTGTCGGCACATACCCTATGTGTCGACACATAGTGCTAATTTGCAGAAATTCTAAAATGACGCCAGATCGTTCAAAGTGATTCAAAATTGTCTCGTATGACCTCCAATGGCACTCAAAATTTACAAGAAGACCCTTTATGACTGTTGAAGACTTAAGGGCTATAAGAAAAACGATTTAGAGAGAGAAGAAGCTCGATCAAAAAAGCAATATCTAGATAGAGAAAAAGCCAAGATCCAAAAAAAATCCATTTGCTGATTTCTTCAAGTCCGAAGCTCATATTGTCAAATCTTCTCCTCTTGCTCATCATTGACAACCCATCCTTCAAAGGAAGAGAAATTTCTTGAAGAAGAGAGAGTTGCATCATCATTCAACATATATCCTTCCAGAGAGAGAAAGCTAGATCCAAAGAAATTACTTGTTGATTCTTCCAAGATCAAAGCTCTCATAGTTCAATCTTCCTCTATTGTTCATCATTGACGACCTAGCCTCCAAAGAGAAAGAGATTTCTTGAAGAATGGACAACACACTTGGAATCACTCCTTGCCTTAACTTCTAGAGAGAGAAAGTGCTTCGAAGAAGTGGGAAAACTGAATCTACCAAAAAGGCTTGTTCTCACATCTTCCAAACTTTAACTTTCCTTTTATAATCTTGTCTTCTTGCACTCTATTGAGCTTTTCATTTGCTTATTTGGCTTAGAGAGCCATTCCACACTTTTGTGCCTCATTTGCTCATTTGGGTTAGAGAGCCTTCATTGTAGCCATCCTTTGTAAAACATTTGAGTGTTGGGAAAACACTTGATCCTACTTGTGAGAGTAGAATAAATCCTCTAGGTTGTGAGGATTTGTGAGAGTGAGTTAAAGTGTAAGCTCGAAAAATACTTTGTAAAGGTTCCTTAGCACCCGGAAAGCTAAGGTGTATTTGCTATTGGAGAATAGTGAAGGAAGCCCAAGGAAGTCAATCGCCTTGGGGGTGGGCGTAGGCAAGTGTTAGCCGAACCACCTAAAATTGTGGTGTCGTATCTCTAACTCTATCTCTTTCATTAATTGTTTCATATTCATCTTGTAAAGATTTATGTTTTATCATTTATTGCTCATATTTGACATAGCATTAGACACATTTAGAGCAACATTCTTAATTGTTGAAGAGGGGTAGTTTTCATATCTGCATATTTACTCAAAAAGTGTTAAGTATTTGAAAAACTCAATTCACCCCCCTCTTGGGTTGTTATTTAGACTCACAGTATACATGCTTCTCCCCCTTTCACATAAACAATTTCAATTAGATATCCAATATGAGCAACATATAAACATCATGTTAATAACACATATGCATCCAAAAATATCTCCACATCATATATGAATAACATCTCAACATCCAAAAACATCTCCCCCTTTCATTCTCCTTCTCCCCTTTTTGTCAAGGAGGGTGCCAAACAACATACCAGCAACAAATGGAATAAGATATTCATTAAGTGTACCACTTTTCTCAGCTCCAACAAGAAATGGAATTTAATATCCAGAATCATATGTGTTAGCCCGAGGTTGTTTTGTAAATAATCCTTCTTGATTTTGATGATAACAAAGTTTTCAAACTTGTTCTAGTTTTTTAGATTTTACATTGAAATTCCTTCTCAAGATCATTACATTTTTCATGTATCAAGGGTTCCTTATTCTAAAACCTCTCTAAGCATACTTGATCATCATTACTCTTGTTATTTGATCATCTTTTATATTGCAAGTATTTTTGAGAATTATTGAATTGGGGTTGTTGTTGTTAAAGAATTATTTTTTATGACTAAGTGTTGGAAGTGTCGACACATTGAACTAACACCCGAGAGTTTACATTTCAGGCAATTCAAAATGATTTTTTTACTAAATGTTGGAAGTGTCGACATATTGGAACATAGTGTCGACACATTGAACTAACACCCGAGAGTTTTCATTTAAGGACATTCAACTTGATCTTTTTGTCTAAGTGTTGGAAGTGTCGACACATTGAACTAACACCCAAGAGTCTATTTCCAGACCAAGTTTAATGTGTCAGCACATACAATCAATGTGTCGACAAATTGTGCTATTTTGCAGAAAATCCGGAAACGACGTCAACTCTTCCAAACTTCTTCAAATTGTCTCAAATGACCTCCAATGGCACTCAAACTTTACAAGAAGACCCTTGGTGCCCTAGAAGCTTTAAATATAAGAAGATGGAGAGAGAGAAATGGGTGTGCGTGCGCTATTAACTCTTGCCCTAAATTCTAGAGAGAGAAAAAGCTTTCAAGAAGAAAGAAGCTCCACCAACCAAGAAAGCTCGTACTTCCACCTGCAAATTCTGTAGTTCTCTTTGTGAATCTTGTCTCTTTGCACACCTCAGTACCTCATACTTGTTTATTCAGCTTAAAGAGTCTTTTACTAAGATTCTCTTTATACCCATTCTTGAAAAACACGTGAGTGTTTGTTTGAAAAACACTTGTCCTACTTCTTGGATAGAAGAAATCCTCTAGGTTGTGAGGATTTGTGAGAGTGAGTTAAAGCGTGAGCTCGAAAACACTTTGTAAAGGTTCCTTAGCACCCGAGAAGCTAAGGTGTAATTACTATTTGGAAAATAGTGAAGGAAGTCAATAGCCTTGGGGGTGGACGTAGGCAAGTGAAATTACTATTTGTTGTACTTGTTTATCTATTCCTTTTACACTTCATTATAGTCCTTGGTTATATAGATTTATTCACCTGCTCTTTAGAAATGATTCTTGGCATATTGAGTTTATAAGAAAAAAGACAAAAGTTATTAAAAAACCAAATTCACCCCCCTTTTGGGTTGTTTTTGCCCTTTCAATATGAACTCTAAATCTTAGATGGGAGAGATTATGCCCAAAATGCATGAATTACTTAAAAGTGGAGCACCAACAATTAAAGACTAAAGTGGATAAAAAAACATGTGATAGATACCTTCATGGGGAACATATAGTGTTTTAAAAGAGCATACATATTATAATGAAATTCCACTAACAGCAACACTACTTCATCCATATAAAAATGAAACACCAACAATATTAAATTCAACCAATATCAACAAAGGAATTTAATATGACATTTGGCAAGATAAAGACCAATAAGGGTATTGAAAATGAGAGTATTACAATCTTGTATAGTAATCTTAAACTTAAAAGAAAAACATCATGTTATTGTAACTACCCGAACAACATATTATTCAAAGCCCAACAGATTTTGCACATTCAACAAAGTTTTTAGAGGCAAGTTGTATTCCATTAATCCATAAAAAATAATCAAGACAAATCTAGAATTTATCATGAAACCTGTGGCCTCCATACTTCATCTTCATCCAATTTGTCAACAAATTCAGCAAGACATTTCAATATTGCACTAAAGATGCCAAACATCAAGTGGAAAATGTCATGTCCACAAAATACACATGGCAATTCATACACTTTTATGCAACCCGTGCCTACCAAATACCATGCCTATTCAAATTTTGAATCATTTTCACAAGAGAGATATGGGTCTATATGAAAATGAATGAGAGACACTCAATCTAGTATTAACAATCATAGATGAACACAGATAGTTCAAGAATCAAAGGTCAACAAATATAAAACTGATATTCACAAAAACAGGGTTTTGAGATAAAATTTTTATTATTGAAGTGAAATCTAGGAAATAATGAACTATACTTGTTTAATGGATAGTGGGTAGACAAATGCATAGGAAAATGTAACTCTAACCGACAAAAACATAAAGAATCACACTCAGCCACAAATGGGTCCAACTTGTGGGACCACAAGAAGAAAAAACATAACTGAGAGTCAATAAGCAATGAAATACTGACCTTGTGTGGAAGCAAACAAAGGATGAGTTGAGTATTGCAGCAAAAATCCAAGAGAAAAAAAACAACCAAGAGTAATGGCAGCCCTTTAGGTTCGGCGGCAAGAGATATTCGGGTGAGAAGAGAGAGAGTTGAGAGGTAAAAAGTGAAAGGGTAAATTAGAAACCCTAATGTAAAGACCTTTAAATCAAGTGACAAGATTGCCCTTTAGTTTACACGCCTCTTCACAGGCGCCCACACTTAGCCAAATTTTCATTTATTTCACCAAGCACTAACACAATTCAATTTATCAAGCTTCACAAGTTGAAACTAAAGAAACATTTCATATGACTTTTATAACCTCATCACTAACAGTCTCCATACCAACACCTACAACTGACTAAGAGTTATAAGCAAACTGAACTGACTCCACAAAACAATCATACACGATAACAGTTTGTTAACAATATTGAAACTGAAACATGTGAGCAATTAGATAATACAATTAAATCAGTGAGACTAAAACACAAAATGAACTGACAACCAAAGAATGAATTTCACTTTCAACACAGAAATTTCAAATGTTATAACTTCTTTTTCTCTATTAAAAACAATAAGCAATTTAGAAATTAGCACATCATTTTTCTTCAACTTTAATCTCTCCTCATAAAAAATCATCATAAGCTATTTGAAGACAATCCAAGACATGTGAAATTGAATCTAGGATATCGTCACCTTCAAGATCAAATTCACTCGTACTTAAAACATAAGAAGAAAAATCTCGAAAATTTCTTTTATTTAATTTGAACGAAAATGAGTCAAGGAAGGAATTTAGCCTCTGATACCAATTGAATAAACTGAATTTTAGACCAAAATATGCGGAAAATACCTAGAGGTGGGGTGAATAGGTATACTAAAATTATCAAATAATTCTTTTTTAATACACACAACCAATTCTCAATTATATGAACTCAAACACAATGTTAACAATATTTAAATACCTAATTACCAATCAGATGTGAATATATGACATATAAATAATAAAACTCAAATTTGAAAAACAGGGGAATCCGAAGAAACTATAAGTGCCTCCGAAGAAACTACAGAAACGAAAATTACAGATTCAATACTTCAATAAATCAATAATCACTTCATCAGTTCACTAAATACCAAGTTCTTATCAGCAACTTACCAAACAACAAATCTTGGACGTCCTTTGTATAAAAGCCTCAGATCAAAATGATTCGAACTTTCAATCACAAATAACAAGATTTGTTAGAAAGATAACAAGTTAAGCTAGTCAAGAACAGTAAATATAATCACACAATCGAAACACCGAGAATGGTTACGAAGAGAAAATCCCTAAGGAACGTCTTTAAGGAGAAAAACTCTCCGGGTCGGTAGGTCGTTCGAATCCACTAGTTTCCAATCGATTTACAAAGTGATCTATTGAAACGACTAACCTAGCCTATCAACTCACTCGAAATCTTATTGACGTAGAACCTCTACATTCAAAAGGAAACCCCGATCTCGAACGCATCTTGATCTTCAAGCACAAACCTTGTGCAATCAATGGTCATTGCTGGAACCTCCAGCAACCACTCTTCCAGAACCTCTGGAAGCCTCAATCAATCGTAATGAATGTGTATCGGTGATAAGCAAATGACATTCCTCCTCATATCAGATTAGCGATCTCTATTTCAGCAAAACTCCAATGATTCAGCAAGAATACGAAAACATAGACACTCAGCGCATTTCTTGGAGAGAACTTTTTTGAAAGAAGATAACTTAGAGGAGTAGTTCCGCAAAAATGGCAGCACAAGCAGTTATATACAAAAAACCCCAATTTCGTTTCGATGGCTATCTATTTCACGCGTACAACCCTTCTACATACTTCCAGCACCTTCTCAAGCGAAAAAGTCACAAATGCCCTTAAGGCAGCCCCACGTCAATCTCAAGAGACCAGATCAGCAGACTCATTATAATTTCCATCTAGAAGCAGCACAAATGTCAAATAATCATGAAGATAGCAGGCAAAGCGCTACTTTCACTTCGCTTGCTGCTAATATTGTAGCAAAAGGAATTGCGTTTAAGGTAATGGTAATATTAATGAACATGATTTCGATTTGTTTTATTTCTCTTCTTCTTCTTCCCGAAGGAACATTCTCAGAAAGGTTCTAATCTCGAGTAATATTCGACTGAATCACTAAGCCCTCTTCTTCTTCTTCAACCCCACTGATCTCAACTTTGAACAGAACACTTACAATGGTCCACTTAGCCTGGACAAGACCAAACTCACACAAGTCGTGGCAGCTGAAATACTCGGGGACAAATGTACCTTTTACGGGGTGCAAGATACGTTGTGGGATGCGAATGGGCGCCATTTCTTTCACCAGTGCTACATCCAGGGTGGAGTTGATGTAGCACTGGTGAAAGAAAGAAATTATTTCCAGTGCTACTGCCTATTTTTGTGTCTTATTTTAGGCAAGTAGGGTTTTAATTCAGCTTTGTTTAGGAGGGGGCGTCCAAAGCTTTTTTCCCTTAATTAGTTCTTTGTTTTAGGCATCCAAGCTTTGTTAGGAAAACAAGAAATTATTTCCTTATTTGCCTTGTTTGTTTTAGGCGTGTAAGGATTTCTTTCCTTACCTATTTTCGGTTTTTATTAGGCTTTTATGTTAGCTTATTTTCCTTGTAATGTTTAGCTCTTTAAATAGGAGCTTTTGCATTGTAATTCGATAGACATTGATTATTCAAAATTGTTTTCAAAAATATCTGTTGCCAATTTGAAGCTTAGCCTTGACCGAATCCTTCTGGAATGCGGATCATGTTTAATGGGCCTCCACGAATTTGCTTCAGCCCTTATCTCTTGAATGAGTCCGTGGAGTACATCCTTGAACTTTTTGGTTTATGCTCTCGTACCTGGCTCTACGGGATCTTGAACTAGCTCCTTTGAAGCCTTCTTGCTCGGATTCGCATCACAATCTTTGTACAAGGTGAAAAATAATTTCAAATGCTCGATCAATTTCTAAATACTATAGGTTACCCAAAAAGAAAACCTAATTTCCTGAGCATCTTCCGTGTTTTCTTTTAATGGATGAGTAGAATAGTACAGTAAAATATTCGTTGGGAGCATACGCTACTCAATACTCCTCCGGCTACATAACAGCACAAGGGCGGGAATCAGCCAATGATCCTGGTGGATTTGTGTTCTCAAATTGTCAGATTAATGGGAGCAGTAAAGCTTACCTCGACAGAGCTTGGAAGAGCTATTCCAGAGTAATTATTGCCAACTCTTATCTATCGGAGATCGTTGTCCCGGAGGGCTGGGATGCTTGGAATTTGAAAGGCAATGAGTAAGAACATTATATATTTGAGATCAATTAATTACTCAAACAGCTATGGGATTTGTTTTCATTAATTATTCAACATTTTCTTTATTGAGCGTACGTACGTTTCATGGTATTTATTAAAATATTATCTTTGGGAGCGGGCTGAATTTATCAATAAGATTTGCTGGAAGTAGCATCTTGATTTAATGTGTGGGTCAAAATCTGATACATTCCATGAGCGTGACATGAGAATCATAAATTATATATGATATAAGCATGGATGGATGGATATGGATGCAGAGCACAAATTACATATGTGGAGGAAAATTGCAGAGGACCGGGTGCTGACACTTCCAAGCACGTTCCATGGATGAAGAAATTGAGTGCAACTGAGCTCATCAGTCAGTTTTTGGACGCTTCATTCATTGACCAAGAAGGATGGGTTTCCGGAGTAGCTAAACTCCTAGACGTTGAGTCGTTCTTTGGATGATCTTGATCGCCCAGAGATCGTGTTAAAAATCCATTTGAGTTCATATCAACCAATTAGTGTGACAGGATATATTACTTCATAATTGAGTTCGATTATTCATAGATAACTGTTTTTTTGTTATGTTAATTAAGAGAGAGCTACCGATGATTGCGTTATGGTTAATTTAATGTGAAGCATACTATAAAAAAAATGAAGGATAATTTTCATTTTTTTTCCTGCACTAATATCATTTTAAGATCCAAACTATGGTCAATTTCATCACATTCTATCCTTGAACTATTAAAATCTGCCCCTTAATTAGATTTTCTGGTTACAAAAAAAAAAACAAATCATGACATCGTATAATCTTGACGGTCGGATATTATCAATGGCGCAAACTAGTGAATTTTGATAGTTCAAAGGCGGAATATGATGGAAGTGGTAGCTTCGATCTTAAAGTGGCAATATTTGTACAGAGAGCTTACAAGCACTGCAACAGAAAACTGCTCTCTCTGAGAGTTTTCCCGAGCCTCGTCTCTCCCGTCCCTTTTCTGGGTTCCTCCTCCATTTTCGTCCGGCACCTCACCTGATCCCCTCCTTTCGCTTAGCTCCCCTGTCTCCTGCCTCCAGACTCTCTTTCCCTCAGAGTTATGTCGCAGCTAGCCCATGATATCGATGCCCTTACGCATCAAACCCATGCCCTCTCGTGGGCTTCTCTCAATAGCAAGTTGGTCTCCCACCCGGACAGAGCCGCGCACAAGTCGCATTTGGTTCTGGTAGGCCAACTTATCTCTCGCAAGCTCCAGTTCAAATCAGCTATTCACTCCGCTGTGTTGGCTGCCTGGCGGTTTGCTGCTCCCCTCACCATTAAGGATGTTGGCCCCAACCGCTTCATGTTCTTCCCTGACGCATCTCATCATGATCGCATTTTGTCTCAGGGTCCCTGGAACTTTCGTGGCTTCCTCATGGTTCTCCGCCCGTGGACTCCATCGGTGCAGCTTGAGCAGCTAAATTTTTCTCGGGGTGATTTTTGGATTCAGATCCATGGTTTCACCCTTGAACGTATCTCCTCTGTGAATGCTAGGGTAATGGGGGAATCCTTAGGTTCGGTTTTGGATGTGGATAAATCAGTGGATGCAGTGGATGATTGCTCAGATTTCATGCGCGTGAAGGTTAGTCTGGAGGTTTCGGAACCGTTTTCTCCAGGTTTCCTGTTCTCTGTGGACGGGGCTCCTTCGTACTGGATTTTGTTCAAATATGAGCGCCTTTCTAATCTCTGCCTCGACTGTGGCCTCATCGATCATTTGGCGGTTGCCTGTGATTCTCCTGTTCCCCACCATCTCAAGCATTTTTTGGGTTCCACTTTGAAGACGTCCGCTCCAAGGGGAGCGAGCCTGGCCCCGACCTCCTTCGTCCCGTTTGGTCCTACCAGTCTTGCGGCAACTCTTGGTCTGGCTCCAGCCTCTGTGTCTGTGGATAAGGGTAAAGGTGCTTCGGCTGAATCCTCGACTGCTCCGCCTTGGGCACAGCTTGTATCCTCCCCGACCAGGTCTACCTCCCGGTTGGTGGCTGGTGTTACCTCGGGCCTCTCGCCCCCGGTTCAGCAGCTTTCCTCGGGGCCAACGTTTTTCTTTAATACACCCCTGACAGTTGCGGCTCCTCTTGGACAGTTGAACCCACGCTCTGACCCCACCTTTGGGTTGTCCCATTCCATTCTAACGGAACCAATCCCCCCTCTCCTTCCATCGGTAACTGCTGCCCAGTCAACCATCTCGCCACTTATGGGCCTTCCCCCTTCATTGGCCTCGCCCTTGGTCTTGGCCCATCATACCTTGCAGCCTCATCTCTCACAAATTCGAGATATCAGAGAGATGTCAGAGCCCATTAGTGAGTTCCCTGTGTTTCCGCTTATTTCTCACTCTCCCTCCTCTCTCTCCCCCTTTGGAGATGAAAATTTCATAGTGCCCGATACTCTACAATCCTCCTCTGATTCGTCTTCCCTGTCACCTGTCTCTCGGGCTATCTGGTTTGCGGAGATTGAGAAGTGTGAACTTTCCCTGGCTTAGAAACCTTCGCGTCGGCTGGGGGTGAAACGTTCTTTGGCCAAGGATTTTCTGGAGGTGAGCTCGGCTGCTGGCCAGGAGGATGAGCAAGTTGCTGCAAAGGTGGTCGTGGAGGACGACCCTACTATTGGTTCCTTAAGATCACGCCGCCGTAGGATTCTTTGGCTCCCTAAACCGAAAGACAATTCTGATGCTCTTGTGGTTTCCTCTTCAGTGGGTTTGTTGGCTGACCCGAAACAGCCACCAATGGAGTTATGACGACAATCTCGTGGAATTCCAGGGGTCTTGCCCGAGGCCCTGCAATCCGAGCTTTGCGGGTCCTGATCCGGCAGGAAGATCCGACTTTTGTGTTTTTGATGGAAACTAAGGTCTCCTATTTGGCGTTAGGCACTACTGCTCGTCGACTGGGATTCCCTTTTTTTGCTTCAGTTCCGCCTATTGGTATTCGGGGTGGTCTTCCGCTTTTGTGGCGCCCCGATTGCAAGTTTGATGTCCTCAGTTTGTCGCCACATCTGATTTATATTCTCTTTTTTCCTGGAACTGATCTTTCTCCTTTTGTTGTTTATTTTGTGTATGGCCCTACCTTGTGGCATGATAAGCTCCATTTCTGGTCCCACCTGGTTGACTTAGTTGCTGCCGAGTCACGCCCGTGGGCTTGTATAGGCGATCTTAATGAGATTTTGGCTCCTTTGGAGAAACAGGGTGGTCGACGGTTTTGCCCCTCTTCCTCGGTCGGCTTAGCCTCTATTATGGAGCAATCGGGTGCGGTCGATATTGGCTTCTCGGGTGCACCTTTCACTTGGGATAATGGTCGTCCAGGCCGCGCTCACATCAAAGAACGTTTAGATCGTTGTGTGGTCAATATGGACTGGCGGTTGTTGTTTCCTAATGCATCCATCCGGATTCTGCCGATCTCCAACTTGGACCATAAACCAATTGTTCTCAACCTTTAGGGATCTCCTTCCTCTCTCCCTCGCCAATTTAAATTTGAAGAATTCTGGTTGGATGATCATACTTGTTTCGTTACAGTTGAAATAGCTTGGAATTGCCCATGTGCAGGTTCCTTTGTCTCTGTTTTGGCCCAAAAGATCCGGTCTACGAAGTTGGCTCTTAGAAGGTGGAATCGAGTGTCTTTTGGTAACATCCAAGAGAATATTTAGTTAGTCTTTTCTTAGCTTATGCATGTACAACAATTGGAACCCTCCTCAGCTCACCTTCAATCTGTCGTGAACCTACAAGTGGCCTTAGATGTTCTGCGCCATCAAGAGGAGCTTCTCTGGCGACAGAAATCGAGGGTGGTGTGGCTGTCTTCAAGTGATCTGAACACCAAATTCTTCCATGCCTCTACGGTTATTCGGCGGTGTAAACTCTCGGTCCTTCGATTAAAAGATGATCATGGTGTTTGGTTTGAAGGGAGGCAGTCTAACGGTAATTTACTCCTCCACTTTTTTCAGTCTTTGTATGCCTCGTCTTTAACTGTTTTTCCTCAGCATCTGGACAATTTAATTGCCCCTACCATTTCCCCTGAGATGAATGAAATTTTTGGAGCTCTCAATAGTATGAACCTTCGGAAGGCCCCTGGGCCTGATGGAATGACTGGCTTATTTTTCAAATCATGCTGGCGGATAGTTGGTTCGGATATTATAGCTATGGTTCAAGAGTTTTTTCAAACGGGGACTATGTTGACTGCTATTAATGAGACGAATATTCTGCTGATACCGAAAATACAACACCCTAGTTTACCTTCCCATTTCCATCCTATTAGTCTTTGCAACGTGTGCTATAAAATCATTGCTACCATTTTATCAGACCGGTTGAAACCCTTGTTATCCTCCTTGGTGTCCCCCTTCCAATTAGCCTTCATACCGGGCTCTCAAATTCAGGACAATTATATTGTTGCTGCTGAGCTATTTCATAGTATGAAGCGTAAAAGAGGTGCTGGTGGTTAGATGACTATTAAAGGGGATATGGAAAAAGCTTACGATAGAGAGTGGGCTTTTTTGGAGGCGGTTATGTGTAATCACGGTTTCTCTCCTCATTGGATTTGTTTGATTATGCAGTGCATTTCTTCTTCTAGATTTTCTCTGTTGCTGAATGAGTCTCCTTTTGGTCATTTTTCTGCCGCTCGTGGTCTTCGTCAGGGAGACCCCCTTCCCCTTTCCTTTTTATCTTGGTTTCTGATGTGTTGTCGAGGCTTATCTCTCGTGAGGAAACATTGGGTAATATTTCGGGTTTGAAAATTAACTCTTCTGCCCCGTCAATTTCTCATCTCTTCTTCGCAGATGATATCTTGTTGTTTGGGAGGGCTGTGGTTGGTGAAATGGAGGCTTTCCAACGCTGCATTGATACCTACTCGGGTTGGTCGGGGCAATCCTTGAATTACAGTAAATCTGCTGTTCATTTCAGCTCTAATACTGCGCCCCAGGAGGCCATCTTCTTGCTGCCATTATGGCTCTTCCTCGGGTGCCTCTGAAATTACGCCATCTGGGTCTTCCTCTTATTTTTCCCAGAGCTCGTTCGAAGGTCTTGGATGATCTTCGTGATCGTATTCTCTCTAAAATTCAAGGGTGGTCAGCCAAGCTCCTCTCTCAAGCTAGCTGATCCACTCTCATTATGGCCGTGGCGTTTTCTCTCCCTTCTTACAGCATGAGTTCCTTGCTTTTTCCCCGGGATTGGTGCTCTACTATAGACAAGCATTTGAAAAACTTCTGGTGGGGATTTATCCTCGCAAGCAGCGTAATTTGTCCCTGAAATCGTGGACCTCCATATGCTCTAAAGCTGTTGGCGGATTTGGTTTGCGCTCTTTTTATCATTCTAATCAGGCACTCATTGCGAAATTAGCTTGGCAATTTCGGGTGGGTGCCCCCACCCTTTGGGTCTCTCTGTGTCGGGCAAAGTACATGCGGTCTGCCCTTTCCTCTCTCCCTATTGCTCATCCATCCTCCTCTTGGATATGGCAAGGCATAGTTAAAGTTTCGCCTTTCATCTCTCAGGCAGCCTGCTACCTCGTGAAGAATGGCGAATCTGTGAAAATATGGTCTGATCCATGGATCCCTGGGGTGTCTCAATTTCGGCCCTCTCCTAGAGACCCTTCTATGTTGTGTGACCCTTCGTTATTTGTGTCATCTCTCATCCTTCCCAATCCCCGCCGTTGGGATGAGCAAACCGTCCGTGCCACTTTCGATCGAACATCAGCTGAGGCTATTCTTCAGTTGCAGCTACCTGCAGTAGCCCACCCGGACAGATTGATTTGGACTTTGGATTCTAGGGGTTGCTTCTCTGTTAAGTCTTGCTATCGTCTTATTGGTCATAGCTCTGTATCTTCCTCTTTCATTCTTTCGGCTTCAGAATGGAAAGCTTTATGGCATCTCAAACTTCACGCAAGATTGAAACTGTTGCTATGGAAGCTTGCCTGGAATATTATCCCCACTAAGGGGAGGTTAAGTTCTATTTTCTCTCCTGTTGATGTTGTGATTCCTGATTGCTCTCTCTGTTTAGGGGAGGCCGAGACCATACTTCACCTGCTGTTTAGGTGTTCTTTTAGCCGTGTGGCTTGGTTGGAGTCCCTGTGGGGTCTTAATTGTATGGGTTTTTGTGATTTATCTATCCCGGATTGGATTCGCATAATTTTGTCCCCCACTTCTCTGGGAATTCTGCCTGCTGACTCTCACTTCTTCCAGATTTATGCTGCTAATTTATTGGACCTTTTGTGGTTTTAGCGTAACAAAGTTGAGCATGGCGACCTTATTCCCAGTGCCCGTGACTTCTCCGCCCAGGTCAAACGCATCTCTCTGCAACATCGAGGAGCCTGGCTCCATGCTACTACTGCCTCCCCGTCAGCGTCTTGGTCTCCCCCACCCCAGGGTTTCATCAAGCTTAATGTTGACGTTGCTATAAGGCCGAATTTCTCTATTGTTGCCTGTGTATGCCGTGATACTCTGGGCTCTATTATTCATGCTGAAACGCGTCTTCTGCCTGCTATGGACTCGTTGGTAGGAGAGGCCCATGCCATGGAGTTGGGGATTCGTGTGGCTCTTAAGCTCGGCCTTGGAGATATCATTTTAGAGGGTGATTCATCCATTATCACGGAAGCTCTTCAAGCTTTGATCTTTTCTCCGCCTTGGGTTGTGGAGAATGTTCTCCTTAACGTGCGATCTGCTGCTTCTCACCTTCGTTCTTGCAGGTGGCAGCATGTTGCTCGATGTGTGAATTCACTTCCGCACCGTTTAGCTCTTTGGGCTGCAGTCTCTAGTTTTGAAGGTGTTATTCCCGACCTTCCTGAGCTATCTTCTTCTTATCCTTGGGTTTATGAGGGATTTGACCCCCCTGACTTTTGTTGCTTTGTTTTGGCCGTTTTGGCCTCATTAATCTATTCGCTATTTTGCTCAAAAAAAAAAGTGGCAATATTTGTCAAATAGTCGAGGGACGAAAAGTGTTGTAAAGCTTTTGTTGTGTCCCGTTATGAACATATATATTGAAAGGCACAAGAACTTTGAACCAATTTTATGGAGGATCAAACCTAATTATTGAGAATTCTAACCCTAATAATGTGTTAAAAAAAATAACGTGAATGACATCAGAAATAATACAAATACATCACATCTAAATAAACTCTTGATTAATAATTAATGACTTACATATCAAACTATTGGTTAAATGTAGTAGTCTCACCGGGCCAATACATCTACCATATTGGTTATATATACAGGATTAAAAAAAAAAATTGGTATATACAGATTTTGCATTTATTTGTGCGATGTGAATACCGGGAACAAAATAAGAACACAAAGTTAAGGCGAACTTTATACCCAGGTGGCGATATTAGTAACATCTCTAAACTGTTCCTAATTAAGGATATTGTCAAATTAAGTAACCGCGGAAAATTCATATATATATATATATAGAGAGAGAGAGAGAGCTAGCTAGAATTCGATATGAGTGACGTAATTGTTTTACAATTCACCAAAAGTTACCGTTTTTTGGAAATTAAAATTTCCTTTCTAAATATTTGAGATATCGTTTTATATTGCTTTAAATTCGCTAAGAGTTACCAATTTTTATTTATTAATTGACGCCTAAATGTTTGTTAACCAGATATACCAAATATATTCTTATCTTACAGTGCTTATGAGTGCTACTCAGTGCTCCCCTAATTAACTAAGAAAACAAAAAGCCAAAACCACACCGTTGCAAATTTCTCTCTCTCTACGTATATGTGTTTTATTTCTGTGAATTGGTCTAGGATTCAGCCCATTGGTTTGGGCTGAGTTATTTATTTTTTACCCAACAAGGTAGGCTGGGTCTCGCTCTTCAGCATTAATGATACGGTGTTTTTCCAGCCCAACACACTATACAAGAACTAGGCTGGGCCAGATTTGGGCTTCCTACATCTGCACAGCGAGCCTTAGCTGCCAAAATCCAGCCCAAGCTAGGAATGGTTTCCATTACTTCTTGACACGAACCGTCCTGGCAGAGCTAACATCCTCTTCCAAAATTGGGAGTTTTTTCCGGGGATTCGACGTAAAAAAGAAACCACATAGGATATAAAATTTCAGTATTTTGTCAACATTTACTCGTAAGTAAATTAAAAAAATAGCATAATTTGATGCTGCAATATATGATTAAGGTTATAGTTGTTTGGAGTGCACAATTAATATTGTAGTTTGTTGGTGCTCAGTGTAACATACATACATATCTATGTATATGTGTGTGTGAATACCATAATTTATTATAGGTCAAGTCAATGATGCTTAAAAATAGGGAAAACTCCTAAACTATAAAAGGTACAAATGTCAGTTCGTTCAAGTTCTCAAACTATCGAATGCATCACATTGAGCCTTGGAGTTATTAAAGATTCATCAATATTTGTCATATCATAAAATCTAATATCGATAGTAATATATTTTAAGGGAAAGTATACTATGCACCCCTGAACTATGGGGGCATTTACACTTTACACTTCGATTTATCGATTTCGTAACATCGAGTACATGAACTTTTAAAATTAGTCGATTGGCACCCCATAGCCGAATTAGCCGTTAAATGTGATGGTAACTACTCATGTGTCATCCACGTGATTCACTTATGCTTATTATGCCCATTTTTCCTTTGAAGAAAATACATTTTGCACACCCCAACTATAGGGGTACTGACACTTTGCACCCCATCTTCAAATTTTGAGACATTTTCATCAATTTGCACCACACAAGCAAACTAACCATTAAATGTGACGGTAAATCTATCATGTACAAAGCTTCATGGTTCAATAACATATCGACAACCGATAGGGAAAACAAAACACAGAATCTCTCTGCAATTGAAATCGCTTCAAAGTCATATGAAATTGTGAAAGATGGAATTGCTTCAAATTATGAATATCCAACCGATGAACTGCAAATTAGGAAAGAAATAAGGAAAAAAGTCAATTTGAGCCCTCTAACAAACGATGCAATTTCAAATAAAGGTCTAAACTACCAATCTTGACACATTGAGCCCTCCAACTTGTTGGCGTTTGTGCACAATCGAGATTTTGATGATTTCAATAAATGGATGAAGTTTACAAAATGGACATCTTCAAAGACAAAGACGACTTGATGAAAAGAGCCAAAGACGACTTGATGAAAAGAGTCAAAGACTTGAAGAAAGAAGAACAAGAAGATGCAAGGAGCTCAAAGTGAAGATTCAAGACCTTAGGGTATAATCCTTGTAACTCTTTAATTCACTTTTGACAAGAATTTGAATCATGCACTTGCATATCTTTCAAAACATGCATAAACCGTTTTAAGTTTTTTTTGAAAGATCAAAATGTTTTTATAGGTTTCAAAACATCCCAATCAAACCTCCAAACCTTCATATACCTATGGGAAGTATTTCTTCAAAATTGGGTGTTTAAAAGTGGTCAAAAACCTTGTTTTTAAAAGAACCGGATCATGCTTAAGTTGAGGAGGTTGACCGGCTGTTCAAGCGGTCAACCGATACTTCGACCGCCTCATGTAGCGGTCGATCGGTTGGTTTTGACAAAAGAGCCGTTGAAGCTTCTAACAATATGACTGTTGGGGAATGGTAACTTGAAACGGTCGACCGACTCATTTTATCAAAAACTCCCAACGGCTATAAACAGCTAGTTTTCATATGTGGCCTATAAATACACCTTCATTTCGTCTAAAATGTATAACCAAGGACCACATATCTTCTGTATAGCTTGAGAAATATCTTAAACCTTCCTATTCCATATTTCTCATATCAATCACACAAATTACACTTTCACATCCTTGTCATTGTGTGAATCAAAAGAGATAGAACTTCCATTTTCATATCTACTCTATCAGGAGAGTTTTTGTTCTTCCATCTACCTATCCAATATAGGTGTTTCCTTTAGTGAGGTTGTTCACTAAAGAAGAAGCTTTGAGAGTGTATATCTCAAGCTTTGTGAGGTTGTGAGTGGTGAGCTAGAAAAACCACTTGGATGGATTTGAGTGTTGATCCCGGGAAAACACTTGTACGGTTCACTAGCACCCGAAAGCTAGTGTGTAAACTATTGGTTGAAGATAGTAGAAAACCTCAACGCTCGGTGAAGGAGCTTGAGGGGTGGATGTAGGCGGGTTTGCCGAACCACCTAAAAATACTATGTTTGCTTTTCTTACCCTTCTCATTTCTTTAACACTTATTTACAGTTATTGCATATTATATACTTGTGTTAAAATAGGCTTTACTTGTAAACACAACTTTGGGGGTCAATATCGAAAAATTTTAGAGAACCAATTCACCCCCCCTCTTGGTTTGCCTTAATCTTGAAACTAGGACTCACAATTGGTATCAAAGCTTGGTGCTCACTTTAGCAAGATTTAAAAATCTTGAGTTAGAATGACAACCTCAAGCTTCAACACTCATGTTGAAGGACTTTCCACACTTAGACCACTTTTTTTTAATAGAAGTGATTATGCATATTGGAAAGTTAGGATGAGTATTTATTTACAATCTATTGATTATAATTTGTGGATATGCATATTAAATAGTCCTCATATTCCCACAAAGAAAGTTAGAGAGGTTGAAACTCTCAAAAGTGAAAATGAATATGATGCAAATGATAAAATGAAAATCTCTCTAGATGCAAGAGCCGTGAATATATTATATTGTGTGAGACCCCGACTTTATTTCTATCGTTGTAAAAATTATGACCCTTAAGTTTGTGCTATTATTATTGAAAAAGACATATATGGTTGAATTGATCTAAAACCATTACTAGGTGGAATTTTTCCCTAGCATTTTTATGTATCTTTAATTATAATTAAAATGTTATATTGTTGCAATTTTTTTATAGTATTAAATTTGAGTATTTGGGATTAATTAGGCTAATCATTTTAATTGTTGGAGTATATCCTTAAGTCTGCAATATTTGGAAGAAATTGAATTAGGGGTTTTGACTCTTGAAATGTGTGATTTCTTAGAATAAAATGGGAAGGTATGTTAGGGTTAGTTTTAAGAAGTGGCAGAAAAATAAAATAAAAAAAAAAAGAAAGAAGGGAAAAGGTGGGGATTCACGTGAAGAAGAGAAAGAAGGGGGGAGGGCAGGCTTGTCTTTTCCTCCCCCAAGCACTTTTCACACCTCTTTTCATCCATTTTCATTTGCCCTAACTCACTCACACAACCGAGGAGAAGAAGGGAGAAGGAAGAGGAAAAAGCCGAAAGAAGAAGAAGAAGAAGAAGAAAGAGAAAGAGAAGAAAATTGAGGTAGAGTTCAGCCCTTGGGTGTGAAAATTTCTTGCTGACCGAACAAACTCACTACCCCATTTCCTTCTTGTTCTTTTGATGGTTGTTTGCTGTAAGTACCAACAATGCTAGGTTGTTTTCTTCTTGTGTATATGTTGTTTCCTTTAAGAGTAGTATAGATCTTACATGAAACCATGGGAAGATATGGGTAGATCTGGAAAAGAGCTCAAGAGAAACCATTTATGCACCCTAATTGTTTGATAAAAAGACCAAGAGAAGAGGGATAAATGCAATAGCTTTAGTTTGAGGATGGAATCATGGTTTGTTGTATTAGGTTGTATGCATGTTAGTCTTGATGAGAACCAAGCCCTAAGCGTTTGATATATGGTTAGATCTTGGGTTATGGTTTCAAGGGCAACATTGATGCACCCTAAGTATATGATGGAAAGCCTAGAAGAAGGCTGAAATCTATTTGTGCATGCATGGCCGGTATGTAGTGGTTGTGGTATTGGGTGTTGTTCTTTGATATCTATATGAGTTGAGGTTCAAAGAGCTTTGGAAATGAGTGTTGTTGCTAGAAAACAAGCTGAGGTTTTAAATCTAGAATCATGGGTGTAGTTGTTAAAAGAAAATATGTAAACCTAAGCATCTTATGTTAAGAGGAGTGCCACGGGTTGTATGGAGATGAAGATTGTTTAGGCATGTAATAGAGTGTGTGGAATTGTTTATGGTCAGAAGAATCAAGCTAGAGATCATGATTAGGGTGTTGGAATAGGAAGATTTTAGCACTCTGTTTTTAGGTAACATCGCACTCGACCAGCATGCGTCAGGCGCTCGAGCGGCCTTTAGGAAATATGATGGACAGTGTCTTGCCGTTTGACCAACGCTCGACATGTGCTCGAGCGGCCTTGGGAAATTCCACACAGAGAGTTGGCGCTCGACTTGTGCTCGACAGGCGCTCAAGCGGGCCCTGTTAAAATTCCATATATGTTGAATTTGGAGTTCCGATTGAAGACTTGGGAACTCTAGCATTGAGGATAGTTGAATAAACTTAGTTATGAAGCTTTTGAGGTTGGGATGATGCGAAATTCATGAATAGGCTTGAAATCATTGATGGTTGGGAAGAGCAAGTGTAGCTAGTTGATTGAGTATTTTTTATGGCCTCTTTAGCAACCGTATAAGAGATGTTTGATACTTGTGTTTGATTGTATTTCCTCATTCATTTTGCAAAAGCTAGTTAAGTAACATTTTGT
The DNA here is from genome assembly GCA_963930655.1 of Myrica gale. Classification (NCBI taxonomy): domain Eukaryota; kingdom Viridiplantae; phylum Streptophyta; class Magnoliopsida; order Fagales; family Myricaceae; genus Myrica; species Myrica gale. The sequence goes on along the minus strand of OZ005610.1, from coordinate 14,933,895 downwards.
GAATGAAATCATATTTCATTGATATGTACTTTTGGAAAACCAAATAATTACAAGTACTTCTTGAATGTTATTAAATTCTTAAGCATCTAAGTGAGATATTTGAATCGCTTGTAGGCGAACTCCATACCAATACTCAAAGGAGACCAAGGTAAGTGGAAGTAAGTGGAAACTTATGCTTTTCTAAAAACTGGAATGATACACAACATAAAATTATCAAGCATGAACTCTCATTTTATCAAGCATGACATGACATGAGCATTTGCATGAAAGCATGAAGAAGTCTTTATGGAAATGGAAGTATGAGAGTTTTTATGACAAGTTAAGCAAGAGGCTCTGGTCGGTACCGTACCACGTTAAGAAGGTACATCCATACTGAAGGACGTTTACGTGAAGGATGGATGTTACCTAGGACGCCCATACTGAAGGACGTTTACGTGAAGGTTGGGTAAGTCCTTGAGGTCTGTGCAACCACACTAAAGGACGTTTACGTGAAGGTGTGTACCTCCAAGGGTCGTGTCTAGCCCTCAGGCCTGGGACCACATCAAGGGCTAGCTCGACCAAATGACATATTCCCAAGGGAAAGGGGAATGGTTCCGAAGGGAACACACAACCCTGACTTCAGGGGTAAATGGAGCGAGTTAAGTAGCCCAAATCAAGAAGAAATTATTTTTAAGTTTTAGTGTATGTTTTTCAGATAAAATACGGATGTCTCATCCATATGCAAGAATTTCATTGACATTCATGCACTTTAATACCCATGTTTATGCAAGACATGCATCTTTATTTCACATGATCCCTTACTGAGTCATTCGACTCACAGTTTTAAATTGTATAATTCCAGACAATATTTCAGGTGAGGAAACCTAAGAAGAGGACTTGAACCCTAGGTGAGGGGCGGTCGAGGATGTTCTCTCCCTTTTGTTATTTCAGTAAAGGTTTAGATATAATTTTAGAAAGAGCTATCATGAGCCTCCGATGTGTGGTGGTCATGCGCTATTCGACCTTGTAGGCAGAGAGCTGTTAACCAGCTTATTGCTTTGAGACTCTGGTGTAATTATAGCTATTACTTCACGTTATCGTTTGAGGAGCAGGTTCTAATGTTCCGTATGAGCGTTAATCGATAGAGTTAAAAAAAATTTCGTTGCAAGATTTTAGTAAGTACGCTGGAGTGATTCCTTGTTGGGAATGCTCGCGGCTGTCATTAGCCTCGTCAAACTAACGTCATGAAGGAAAGTTTAATAGAATTGCATCTTGCTCAAATGCTAGAGATATATGGCATACGCTAGAAATTATTCATGAAGGAACAAGTCAAGTCAAAGAGTCAAAAATCAACATGCTTGTTCATAACTATGAGTTGTTTAAAATGACACCAGATGAGTCAATTACTGTCATGTATACTAGATTTACCACAATTATAAATGCCTCGAATGCACTTGGTAAATCTTATACTAACTCCGATTTGGTGAGAAAAATCCTTAGGTCACTACCAAAGGCATGGGAGGCCAAAGTCACCGCCATACAAGAAGCCAAGGATTTCACCAAGCTTCTTCTGGATGAGCTCATTGGATCCTTAATGACCCATGAGATCCAAATGCTCGAAAACGAAGATGAAGCAAAAAGAAGATGAGGATCATCGCTCTCAAATCCTCCATAATTGAAGATGAAGATGAAGATGAGGAAGATATAGTCTTAATGACTAGAAAGTTCAAAAACTTCCTCAAGAGAAAGAAAGAGAAGAAAAATCTCAAATACAAAAAGACATCTAGAAGATGGAGAAATATCCAATATGTGCTTTATGGCATTTGAAGATATTGATAAGGATAATGATGAGGTACATTCTTCGAATGATGAGCCTGAAATTTCATATATTGAGCTTCAAAATGCATTTGATGATCTTTTATGTCAATTTGAACTACTAGGTTCAAAATATAAATCTTTGAAAAAGAAACTCATTTTGATTTCAAATGAAATTGATTTATTGAAAAATAAGAGAAACACTCTAAAGCTTGAAAATGATTTATCACAACAAAAGCTTTAGAATTTGAAAATGAAAAGGTTGCTTTGAACAACAAAATTGTTTCTTAAAGCAAAATTATTGAGAAATTTAAGAAAGGAAGCAAAACTTTGGAAAACATGCTTAGTAGTCAAAGATGTGTCTTTGACAAAAGTGGCTTAGGCTACAAGCCTTCAATTCACCAAAAAATATTTTAAGAATTATTTTGTGAAGGCTAAGTCTTTTAATGCACCTACTCAAACATGTCATTTTTGCAACAAAGATGGACATCTCATTTTTATTGTGCATTGAAAAAACTTGAGAGCAAGTTTCTTAAGAAGATATGGGTTCCAAAAGGAACCAAAGCTAACATTGAAGGACCCAAGAAGGCTTGGGTACCAAAAATGATTTCTTGATTCTCTTGTAGGATGGAGCAACAAACGATGCTTGGATGAAACTTGCCTATCAAGAAGGCTTGTGACATTTGAGGACAACTGCTAAAGGGAAACCTTTGGTAACATATAAATCCTTATTTGAAAATAAGTTTTAAATTGTTGGCTAATTATATTCTATGATATTTTCTTGGTTGTTAAAAGTTATAAACACAACTATATTCATCTATTACATATTTTCTTGCATTTATCAAATAGAACATCTCTATAAGCTAACACTTTTACAAAAATCATGAACTTTGATGAGTTTTTTTGTGGGCTTAAACTTCTTTGGTTGACAATGACCTTTAAATTGTCATTGGTAGCTAAGAGGTTGGTACAAACTCACTCGGTGGGCTACTATCGTAATAGCGATGGACTCTGGAGTCCCCGTTAAACATCCTCTATACCATTTCAATGAAAATGTCGTTTAAAACTACAACTTGTTCTTTTGTATGAAAAATGACCTTTTGAATTATATCCATGCATTCTCTTTTTGATTGACAAATGGGGAGAATTCTTTAAATGTCTACATGCTTGTATTCCCTTTGCTTTTAGAATGCATTTTTTAGAGAAATGTGTCATTTGTCCTTTTGATGTGACAAATGGGGAGAAATATGCTAATAGTTTTGATGACTATATATTCTCCTTTGAATTGAATTATGTTTTAGTTGTATTACTCTTTATGAATCCAATGGCTACTAATGCTTTGTGTTAGTGTTTTAAATGTTTGTCCAATTGCAAAAGATAGGGGGAGTCATCCCAAAACTATCACTTTATTGTCATCATCAAAAAGGGGGAGATTGTTGGCTTTTGTGCACAATCGAGATTTTGATGATTTCAATAAATGGATGAGTTTACAAAATGAACATCTTCAAAGACAAAGACAACTTGACGAAAAGAGCCAAACCTTGAAGAAAGAAGAACAAGAAGATGCAAGGATCTTAAAGTGAAGATTCAAGACCTTAGGGTATAATCCTTGTCACTCTTTAATTCACTTTTGACAAGGATTTGAATCATGCACTTGCATATCTTTCAAAACATGCATAAACCGTTTTAAGTTTTGTTTGAAAGATTAAAATGTTTTTATAGGTTTCAAAACATCCCAATCAAACCTTCATATACTTATGAGACGTATGTCTTCAAAACTGGGCGTTTAAAAGTGGTCAAAAACCTTGATTTTAAAAGAATCGGAACATGCTTAAGTTGAAGAGGTCGACCGGCTGTTCAAGCGGTCGACCGATACTTTGACCGCCTCATGTAGCGGTCGACCGGTTGGTTTTGACAAAAGAGCCGTTGAAGCTTCTGACAATATGACTGTTGGGTAACGGTAACTTGAAGCGGTCGGCCGGTTCATATAGCGGTCGACCGGCTCGTTTTAGCAAAAACTCCCAACGGCTATAAACGGCTAATTTTCATATGTGGCCTATAAATATACCTTTGAGAGGGCAAAAACAACCCAAGAGGGGGGTGAATTGGGTTTTAAAAACTTTTATCTTTTTTCTTTTAAAACCCAATATGCTAAGAATCCTTTCTAAAGAGCAGATGAATAGATCTATATATCCAAGGACTATAATGAAGTCTAAAAGGAATAGATAAACAAGTACAACAAATAAATGTCAACAGTAAATGGAGATAAGGATAGAGAGATGACACCGTGACTTTTAGGTGGTTCGGCCAACACTTGCCTACGTTCACCCCCAAGGCTATTGACTTCCTTGGGCTTCCTTCACTATTCTCCAAATAGTAATTACACCTTAGCTTCTTGGGTGATAAGGAACCTTTACAAAGTGTTTTCGAGCTCACACTTTAACTCATTCTCACAAATCCTTACAACCTAGAGGATTTCTTCTACCCAAGAAGTAGGACAAGTGTTTTTCACAAACACTCACGTGTTTTTCAAGAATAGGTACAAAGAGAATCTTATTAAAAAGCTCTTTAAGTTGAATAAACAAGTATGAGGTACTGAAGTGTGCAAAGAGACAAGATACACAAAAAGAACTACAGAATTTGCAGGTAGAAGTACGAGCTTTTTGGTTGGTGGAGCTTATTTCTTCTTGAAAGCTTTTTCTCTCTCCATATTCTTCTATTTAAAGATTCTAGGGCACCAAGGGTCTTATTCTAATGTTTGAGAGCCCTTGGAGGTCATTTGAGACAAATTGAAGAATTTTGGAAGAATTGACGTCGTTTCCGGATTTGCTGCAAAATAGCACAATGTGTCGACACATTGATTGTATATGCTGACACATTAAACTTGGTCTGGAAATAGACTCTCGGGTGTTAGTTCAATGTGTCGACACTATGGTCCAATGTGTCGACACTTACAACACTAAGTTATAAAAAATTGTTCTTTTACAATTACTACCCCAATTCAATAATTCTCAAAAGCACTTACAATATAAAAGATGATCAATTAACAAGAGTAATGATGATCGAGTATGCTTAGAGAGATTTTAGAATAAGAAACTCTTGATACATGAAAAAATGTAATGATCTTGAGAGGGAATTTCAATGTAAAACCTAAAAGACTTGAACAAAATTGAAAACTTTGTTATTATCAAAATCAAGAAGGATTGTTTGCAAAACAACCTTGGGCTAACAATCTCCCCCTTTTTGATGATGACAAATCCATTTTAAAAACATCACTTTGCTAATAAATAGAAAAGCTCCCCCTGAGAACAAACAAGAGTTTTTTCATGAAACTTTCGCAAAGTAGATTTTACGAAAATTTTGCAATAGTTCCCTTTGTTTATAGAGGTTTCCAAAAGCTTAAGAAATGCATAACACTTCTATATCCTTTCTCCAAACTCCCTCCAAACTTCATATGCCAAACTAGATCACAAGACTTCATATATAAGGAGGAGTTAAGGGATAGAAATACTACCTGAAGCAAGTTATCAGCAAGCAAAAAATTTAGGCACAACACTGCACAAAAGTTCCCTTAGAGAATAACGTATAAAGATGAACATGTATGCCATAATATAATCATCACATTCAACCAGTTAATAGTTCAAGGATTAGACAGAAATAAATACGTCCAAGAGGAAGACAGCAACAACAGACAAAATAAGAGCCAAATACAAATGTCCTCAAATTGAGCTAGGAATGTCAGCATACTAATAGGCACTTTTCTCCCCCTTTGGCATCGTCAAAAAGTAGGGCAAGGGAAAGGTGAAGGGAGGAGGCTATGGAGAGCCATGAGGAGTAGGAGGATGATTGACGTCAAATTTCTTCAACCAATTTATCCAAGTCGTTGAGAACCAATAAGTCCATTTTTCGACCTTAGGACACAGGTATCGATCCTCTTCCATACGAACCTCGGTAGCATCAATGACATCTTGAGCAGAAGATTTTTATTCATTCGTAGAGGTTTGAATCACGGTACTGGCCAGATTGATGCTGTTGTGGACTTGATGTTTGAGGAGTCTCACATCCTTGTCAAGAAGATTGAAAAGCTCATCATGAGCAGCAAATAGTTGCTTTATGTCATCAAAACCCGTCTTCATGTCGATAGATAATTTCTCCAACTACTGACCCAGCTTCTTGTGTTCCTCTTTGATGTCCCCAAATGAAGTTTCAAGATATTCAAATTGTGGCTCATGTTAGCGGGGAGGGGGTAGTTGGGATGATGATTCAGTATGCAAAGAAGGAAATGGAGGAGGGGAGAATGGCTATCTCGGAGTTCTAGAGACATTTGGAGTTTTGGTGGCAGTGGAAGGAGTTCTAGTGAAGGTTTCTTCTTCCTCATCTTCACTGTGAGCATCAGAGTCCGACCCTCTGCGACTTCTCTTTTGAGGGGTTGCATCAGCCTTCTTTATCCAAAATCCTTCATCATTTTGTTGGAAACCCATCAACTTCAGAGTTTTTTGATTATACTCTTTGGATTCCTTGGGTGGTCCTCGTACTTCACCCGCTAAATCAACATCAAGAATCTGAAACATGTGGGTAAAAAATGTTCCATAAGGCAGCCCTTTTTTTTTCTTCTCAGTGGCAGCCTTCATATGATTGAGCATGAGGTGGCCAAGGTTCATGAGAGTACGGGTAATCAAGCAGTACATGACAAATAAATCTAGGAAGGTTATGTACTCAAATTTTCCCGTCCTTGGTAAAATCATATTGCAAACCATATGATGTAGAATTCATCTTGGAATGCTTAAATCACTAGCTGTGGGTCTAATAACCTCTTCTAGGGTTGGATTATCCAAGACAACCCTAAGGATATGAAGAGGATCAACTTGAGACATTCCTACCCACCCATGGTTCTCAAAGAACTTCTTCCCACCATCAGGAGCATTTACCATTGAATTCAAAGACGAACTTGATAAATCCAAGGTTTTCTCATTCACATAACTGTCAGCATCCTCTGACTTCGAGAATTGAAAGTTAGCAAAAACCAACTTGACTAAGTAAACATAGATATATACTTTCAAATTCACAAGAGTTTTCCAACCTTGAAACTCAAACATCTATTGGAAATCAAACCCATTTACACTAAACCAACAGAAATCAACCCATCTTCCAGGAATAACTTTTCTATTTCGAAAATCTTGAACAAAACGATTTTTGCAGAGACCAGACCTGTAAATGTAGTCCTCAGGAGAGAGAGTAGGTTCTTCAGTTGTCCTAGCTTTCTTCTTCCCTTTGGAGCCCCCAGAGGCTGGAGTTCTTTGTGAGGAACGAGTATGACGACTGGAAGACATGAAGAACGGGATTTTGAGGGAAATGAGTTTTTGGAGAGAGAGAGTGGGTAACCGAAATTTGTGAGGGAAAGGCTTAGCCGCACGGTTTGAGAGAGAGAGAGAGGTCTGAAAGGGGTAGAAGGCCTAAAATGCCGAACCCTAGCTGAAATGAGATTGATATGCCACCAGCAATGTGTCGACACATTGGTCATGCTCCCGAAACATGGTTAAAAAGAAGGCTCTCGGGTGAATGACTCATGTGCCAACACATGAGATCATGGTGTCGACACATAATTCTCCATGGATGAAAAACTATAAAACTAGAGGTGCTGACACTTGTTTCACCAAGTGTTGACACATCACATGAAAATTTATTTTATGAAAAAATTTTAATACCTATGAATCACGTAGAAATAAACAACCATCATTCTCAAACATGTATAATGCAATCAAGACAACAAATTAAGAGATAAAACAAGGGTATAATAACAATTCAATCCAAAGGAAATTTCATTCCTATCTCTTGGCGAATAAAACAAAATCTATCCTCATTAAGGGGTTTTATGAAAATGTCCTCCAATTGAAGGTCGATATTTACAAACTCAAGAGTAATATCCCCTCTTTGAGCATGATCACGAATAAAGTGATGTTTTATCTCAATATGTTTTGTCCTAGAGTGCTGGATCTGATTTTTAGTAAAATTTATCGCACTGTTGTTGTCACATTTTATTAGGATGAGTGAGAAATGACGATTAAAATATTCTAATTGTTGTTTCATCCATAATATTTGTGCACAACAATTGCCTACAACAATATACTCGGCTTCCGTAGTTGATAAAGCTAGTACTCTTTCACTATTCTCCAAATAGTAATTACACCTTAGCTTCTTGGGTGATAAGGAACCTATCCTCACTCTCACAAATTCTCACAACCTAAAGGATTTATTCTACCCAAGAAGTAGGACAAGTGTTTTTCACAAACACACACTTGTTTTTGAAGAATGGGTACGAAGAGAATCTTCGTAAAAGGCTCTTTAAGTTGAATAAACAAGTATGAGGTACTGAGGTGTGCAAAGAGACAAGAGACACAAAAAACTACAGAATTTGCAGGTGGAAGTACGAGCTTTTTCGTTGGTGGAGCTTCTTTCTTCTTGAAAGCTTTCTCTCTCTCTATATTCTTCTATTTAAAGCTTCTAAGGCACCAAGGGTCTTCTTGTAATGTTTGAGAGTCGTTGGAGGTCATTTGAGACAAATTGAAGAATTTTGGAAGAGTAGACGTCGTTTCCGGATTTTCTGCAAAATAGCACAATGTGTCGACACATTGATTGTATTTACTGACACATTAAACTTGGTCTGGAAATAGACTCTCGGGTGTTAGTTCATTGTGTTGACACTATGGTCCAATGTGGCGACACTTCCAGTACTTAGCCAAAAAATCATTTTGAATTGCCTGAAATGTAAACTCTCGGGTGTTAGTTCAATGTGTCGACACTATGGTCCAATGTGTCGACACTTCCAACACTTAGTCAAAAAATCATTTTGAATGGCCTGAAATGTAAACTCTCGGGTGTTAGTTCAATGTGTCGACACTATGGTCCAATGTGTCAACACTTCCAATACTTACTCATAAAAATTGTTTTGAAGGCCAGAAAACCAAAACTCTCGGGTAGTAGTTCAATGTGTCGACACTATGGTCCAATGTGTCGACACTTACAACACTAAGTTATAAAAAAATTTTCTTTAACAATAACTACCCCAATTCAATAATTCTAAAAAACACTTACAATATAAAAGATGATCAATTAACAGGAGTAATGATGATCGAGTATGCTTAGAGAGATTTTAGAAGACTTGAACAAAATTTAAAACTTTGTTATCATCAAAATCAAGAAGGATTGTTTGCAAAACAACCTTGGGCTAACAACCTTCATTTCGTCTAAAATTTATAACCAACGACCACATATCTTTTGTATAGCTTGAGAACTATCTTAAATCTTCCTATTCCATATTTCTCATATCATTCACACAAATTACACTTTCACATCCTTGTCATTGTGTGAATCAAAAGAGATAGAGCTTCCATTTTTCATATCTACTCTATCAAGAGAGTTTTTGTTCTTCCATCTACCTATCCAATAAAGGTGTTTCCTTTAGTGAGGTTGTTCACTAAAGAAGAAGCTTTGAGAGTGTATATGTCAAGCTTGGTGAGGTTGTGAGTGGTGAGCCAGAAAAATCACTTGGGTGGGTTTGAGTGTTGATCCCGGGAAAATACTTGTACGGTTCACTAGTACCCGGAAGCTAGTGTGTAAGCTATTGGTTGAAGATAGTGGAAAACCTCAAGGCTCGGTGAAGGATCTTGAGGGGTGGATGTAGGTGGGTTTGCCGAACCACCTAAAAATACTGTGTCTGCTTCTCTTACCCTTCTCCTTACTTTAGCACTTATTTACAGTTATTGCATATTATATACTTGTACTAAAATAAGCTTTACTTGCAAACACAACTTTGAGGGTCAATATCGAAAAGTTTTAGAAAACCAATTCACTCCCCCTCTTGGGTTGCCTTAATCCTGAAACTAGGACTCACACAACTTCTACAATTAATAAAATTGCACCCTTAAATAAAATCTGAGGGTCAAAATCATGCAACGTGGCTAATTCAAAATACACGTGGCACGATTTTGATCGTTAAATCTTTTTTAGTGGCGCAAATTGATGAAATTTGATAGTTTGTGGGCTAAATATGTCAAAAGTAACAATTTAGACCCTTATTTAAAATTGCTTTAGTAGTTGGGAGGCTCAAAGTACTGATGTTTCCCCATGAAATAATAAACAAATAACCATATTCGAAATAAAAATATATATGCTTCCTAAAAATTTCCTGTCTATCAACGAAACACAATGATTTAACTGTCTATTGACTTGTGAAGTGCATATCAATGAAAATATCACGAAATTCGAAGACGGGCAACGTAGATTATATGGAAGATTATTTAGCATATAGATTATGTGGAAAGCAATAAATGCAAAAATTAGTGCAAAATCTGTAATAAATTTGTTTCTGCCTCCTCTCATTTCTTGAAATGTAACAAGCCATCATGACTCGCCTCTTGTTCTTACCAAAACTAGTAGAATAATATCCGACTGGAATTCTGCTATAATGATTGAACCGAAAAAGAGAGAACAAATCTAACAGTGGGTACGTATACGAAAATGATACATAAATTGATTACCGAATGGATGCGTGCAGCAGCCGCTGGCCTTAGTCACCAAATTATGGTCATATTTTGATTGGGGCAGCAAAACAAATCAATCTTTTTAGGTATCACAATTAGTTAAGTTTCTTGAGGAATTAAGTACTTCTGTGGTGCTTTGGTCTCTCCACACCTTTATATATTAGAATTTACACAATATGTGAAAGGTGGGCCTAACTCAACTCCAAAAGACGCCTTGAGGAGTGAGGGATGTCACAACCTTATAAGGAGCACATTGACTAGTTTCTCTAGCAATGTGGGACTTTCAACATGCCCCATCACGTGTGGCGGGAGGACATCCAAGCCAACACGTGGAAACGGGTGACGGTGGACCACAAACTAGGAATTTTGCTCTGATACCATATTAGAATTTACACAATATGTGAAAGGTGGGTCTAACTCAACTTCAAAAGACGCCTTGAGGAGTGAGGGATGTCACAACCTTATAAGGAGCACATTGACTAATTTCTCTAGCAATGTGGGACTTCCAACATTATATATAAGTTCTAACCTTCCCCTTCGATTTGCCTATCGAGCTTTTATTTTCTTCAAAAGTTGGAATCCTAGCCACCACAACATAATGTTAAATCTCCCGACTCTTTCTATACGTTTTTGTTTCATTACTATACTGCAGCGTGTCCAGATCAGCTTTGTTTTGCAAACCGACCAGTACGAGTATACCCAAATCTGCGTACACCATCACTGCAGACATGTCAGGCAAAGGAAACTTCACGACCATTCAAAGTGCCGTTGATAGCATTCCGGTGGGCAACTCTCAGTGGATACGGATTCAAATTTCTGCTGGAATATATAGGTTACTAAAATGTATCTTCACTTGCAATCTCAGTGAGCTATGTTATGCATTCAAGAAAGCACGTGCTTGTACGTACAACGTTATATATTTGTTTGTTTTTATTTTCTTTTGCAGGGAAAAAGTCGTAATCGATAAGGGAAAATCGTGTATTTTCCTTGACGGAGCAGGAAGCAAGTTTACGACCATTGTATGGGATGATCATAAAGATACTAAGCAAAGCGCTACTTTCACTTCCATTTCTGATGATCTTGTAGCAAGGGCAGTTACGTTTAAGGTAACGAATTATGCTGCAGCAGGAGCTAGCCCTTTTTTTATTTGCTCTGTGGAAAAGTCTTGTAAAAAGTGCAGAAAAAGAAAACATTTTTCGTTTGTTTCCTGTGAAAATAAAAGTCGCGAAGCGAATGTTAGTGGTTGCCTATATGTTTGTGATCAGTCTTAATTGTGTATATTGTGTAACCCTTGATCTCAAATGTCAACAGAACACCTACAATGGTCCATTTAAAATAGACGGGACCACACTCAGACAAGCTGTGGCAGCTTTGATACTTGGGGACAGATCTGCATTCTTTTACGGGAAAGGATTGCCTCCAAAGGCAATCCCATCCAAAGACCCAAAGGGAGGGTCGAGATGGCCTTTGGAGACAATCCAATGGTTGGGATTGCCCAACCAGTCACTGTTCGGGCAGGTGTGGGTCCCGCCCGGGACCCACACCCCTCCCTTGGTTGGGCAATCCCGACCATTGGATTGCCTCCAAAGGCAATCCCGACCCTCCCATTGGGTCTTTGGATGGGATTGCCTTTGGAGGCAATCCTTTCTCTTCTTTTACTGCTCCTTCCTAGGGGTGCAAGATACCTTGTGGGATGGGATTGGCCGCCATCTCTTTCAAAATTGCTTCATCCAGGGCGGGATTGACTTTATATTTGGAAATGGCCAGTCTTTGTACCAAGTAGAAACCAAATCCAATCCCACTTTACGTTTCCTCATGACAAAGGTAACAAATCATACTTTAACCCTACTATATAAATACTACCAAATAAAATACAAAGGCCTGACAAATTTATATGTATTAAAATTGTTAGTTGCATTGACCTAGCAATGCTGAAATAATATCATCAAGGTCCAACTATTTATCGCTAGTTCATAAGATGCAATAAGTCTCAAGGAAAGATGTGCAATCTCTTATGCGCAAAAAATGTTTCTACTGTGTCATATGCCTAGCTACTTGGGCTAAACGGTAGGTTCACACTTAAAACCCATAACAATTGGTTGTGAATCTTAGTGCTACTCCAGGCATATCTAACTATATTCTTGATACTCATGTAAATTCTCCTCTGAGGCAGATCTACAAGTTCATGTTTTCTATATTTATGGTCAGTTATTTAATGCATGACGCAAGTAATTGAACATAAAAGCCAATTATCACTAACTGGCACGCATAGAGGAATAGAAAAATCAGCAAAATAAGGATAAAAGTGTTGCCCGATAAATAGATTGAAAAAAATACGAAGTGCAAAACCTACTCGATTAACAGAACAATAAGGTAGAAGAACCAAAAAAGTGCAAAAAATAATAATATATCCTTATTATCAGCGAGAATTCACCCAAAGAAGCAATCTCAAAACCCCCAATCTTGTAAGATCTTCAACCCAGAAATCATTTGCACAAATTGAAGGGGATCGAGCCCAGACCTTTCAGGATCTAATAGGGATCATATGAAGTTGGCCTGGGCCTATGGGTATCGGGCCCAGACCATCTTCTATTAAAATATATATATACATATAAAAAAAATTGGGGGAAATATATACATATAATTTTTTTTTTGGGAGTGAGACACCCTTCGCTACCCCTTTGTTCCGCCCCTGGCCATGTGTAAGATATCTCTCATATCACGGAAACACTCTTCTTATTGCCATCATTTTGTCTGCTAATTAAATAACTAATGACATGGTAATAACAAATTAGTATATATGAATGGATGCAGAGAACAACTGACGTTCGTGGAAGCAAATTGCAGTGGACGGGGAGCTGACACTTCCAAGCGAGTTCCCTGGATGAAGAAATTGAGTGCAACTGAGCTCAGTCAGTTTGCGAACAATTCATTCATCGACCAAGAAGGTTGGCTCACCGAAGTAGCTAGACTTCTATGACAATCGTTTGATATTTGACCAAAATCGCCATCCCAGGAAAACTATCTGCGCGGATTAGGACTTCCAGATTAATTTTCAAAAAAAAAAAAGTTTAAACTCTCAAGGTTACTGAATGATATTATTAGTAGAACGGTATATTTACCGTAGGATTTTGTGATGTGTCAAAGAGAAAAACTACAGTGAATGGAATAAGCAAGCAGAAGAGATTCGGAAGGGTCCTCCCCTCCCTGTGCAATTTTCGTGAAGGACTGTTTGTCATTTCTTCTGGTAATATAATTAGTAGAGTAATAGTCCTTATATAAGTAATTAATCTCGATACCAATTCCTCCAGTTATTTTGGGACATAAACTAGTTAAACCTTGTAGGAAAGAAAAAGGCTATAGGTTGTTACATTGTCGATAGATCTTTATATTTATTCAGGATAGGTACACTTTATATCCTCTAATTATAGTGGTTTTGACACTTTGCACCATCATCAATTATTTTTGTCATATTGTATTCACCAACGATTGGTTTCAAACACTAATTTGCACCCTCCATTAAAGTTTTTAGACAATTTGGATGGAAAATTAATTTGATACTGGTGTGAAAATGTAGGTAGATTGAAGCTTTATTGGGGTTTATAAAATGTTGGTTAAATTTTTTAAAGATATTTGATTATATGATTATTTTTATTGAAATTTATTAAAAAATGTAAAGAATGATGATTTGATGAAATTTTGTAATAAAAAATATTCAAGTTTAGTTAAAATAGTTTTTTTTTTTTAAAAAAAAAATTGGAGTTTGTGTGAAAATGTGTTGGAGTTCATGTTCAATTTTTTAATATTTTGAATGTTTAATTGTGAATGATTTTTACTTAAAAATTATTTCTTAAAAAATGTGAATATATGTTATCGCCCAAGATCACATTTATTCTCCTCTACGACTACACCCTAAGACTTCAACCCTGGCTCCGCCACTACCTATACTAACCTAACACCACTCGCACCTGCATCTGAACTTCCCCAAACACTTACACCAGTACCACCAAGAGCACCACAACCTGCACTTCCCCCAATGCCTCCACCAACGCCACCACCTCTAACACCTGCACTTGCACCCAGTAAAGGAGCCAAGAGTTTTTTTTATTGCAGGGGTGGGTTAAAAAATAATATTATTACATAAAAACATTCTAACAATTTTTGAGAGGTAATATATATTTTGAGCAATTATAAAATAGAAGATGTTGTTTGACTGAAAAAATTAGCACATTATCATCACCTCATGCTAAATTTATAATTTAAAACTTTAACAAAGAAATGCACATAATCAATAAAATATCGACCACATATGTAATTTATTTCTTACCAATAAACAAATTAAACACTGAAAAAATGTAGTGTTTTATATTGTCATGCTATAGGGAAATAAAAACTGAACAATAATTTATAGAGAGTAATAAACACTAAACTATAATTTAATATCATACCAATGATATTCCTAGGATTAAGGCAACCCAAGAGGGGGGTGAATTGAGTTTCAATACTTTTTCAAAAATTACCCAAAAGAGTGTGTTTGCTAGCTACAAGAGAAAACTTTAAAACAATAAACTAGTAGCACAAATAAAGAGATAAGGGAAGAGAAGCAAACACAATATTTTAGGTGGTTCGGCAAGCCCGCCTACGTCTACCCCTCAAGCTCCTTTACCGAGCCTTGAGGTTTCTTCACTGTTCTCCCTTCAACCAAGGGAAAGATTTCCTTACACTTGAGCTTGAGAAAACTCTCTTCAAGCCTCAAGAACGATTTTGAGAACAAACCTCTCCAAACTCCTTCTTTCGATGAACAACCCTTACCGAAAGGATGCAAGAGAATCACTCTCTTAGGAATGTGTATGTAAGACCCCGAAGAAACCTTGCTTGGCCAAGGCATGATTTTATGTTAAGAAAATGTATGTGTAATTATTTTGAATTTCTAAAATGTGATGTTATGATTTAAATGCTATGGATGGGATTTTAAATTTTTATAGTAACCAATTTCATGTTGCTAGATTAATTTTATATTTTCCATCAATATTCTTAATTTTAAATTTTGAAGGATTTTCTTATGAATGATTTTGGAGTAGTAAGACTTGCATGTTGGGCTTAGAAACCTCAATAATGGGCTGACATTGGGCTACCCATTTATGGCCGGTTATTGGATGTAATTGGACCTTGAAGTTATGACATATGGGCTGCCCAAGTACATGTGATGATGGGCCCTTGAAGTGTGATGTTGGGCTACCATGAGGCTTATAACTTTTGGTGTACATTGGGCTTATAATGGCATGCTAATGGGCTGCCAAAATAAGCATGGAGATGGGCTTTGGAAAGCATGGTATTGGGTTGCCATGGAGCCCATGGCAATGGGCCTTGTAATGGTGCAATTGGGCCTTAAGGAAGTTGGACATTAGGCTTAAGCCCTTAGGCTTATGAATTGGGCTTTAGGATATGATGATGGGCTTGAATCAAGGGCTTAATGGACTGCCCAATGGGCCATGCAAATTAGATTTAGAAAGTTAGATTAATGGAACTAATCTTACTTAAGTTTCGTAAGCAACTAAATTAGGATAGTAAACTAGGTAGTTGGAATTCAACCAAATAAACCAAATGGTGGAACAAGTCTCTAAATAGAAGTTGGATTTATGTGGTGGGGGGAGGATACACGTGAATGACAAGGAGATTTGAATTTGTGGTGCAAAGAGTTATACTAGAAAGGCAATGGAGACATGAGGGAGACAAGAAATGGAAAAGCTGAAAAATGACATGGAAGAGGAAATAATTGTCATGGCCGAAAATCATGGCTAGATGCATGCCATTTGCCTCACACGCCTAACACCCTTTTCCCCCCTTCACATGAGCTCATTTAGGTCACCTTGGTCGACCAACACTAAGCCTAGAAGAGAGAAACCAAACACCAAAGAGAAGAGAGAAACCGAATACCCAAAGGAGAGAAATCAAGGGGAGGCCAAAACCCTTGAACCAAAAGGCTGAGATTTGAGCTTGGATCAAGGGGATTTTGTGTAAAGGGAAGAAGGAGGACAAGGAAGAAGAACAAAGAAGAAGAAAGGAGAAGAAGAAGTGAAGTGAAAGAGGTATTTTGCAAAGGAAGAGAGAAAAAGGGACAAAGGAGCACTAAGGTAAAAAACTCTCTTGATGGCCGAACTCTTGTGTATAGATCTAAGGTTTGAGTTGTTTCATGCATGGATATGTTGAGATCTGGACGATTAAGAACCTTAGGTTGTTTAGTAGGTGAAAGAGAGGAGAAGTTTGCAAAGGAACAAGGAGAAGGAGCAAGGAACAACAAGGTAGTGACCGAACCTCTTTGTCTTGCTTAATGACCGAACTATTTTGTGGATAGATCTTGGCTTGGTGTTGTTGAATATTGTTAGATTTGGTGTTATTAAGGAGTTTAAGAGTAGATCTGGCCATGCATGTTCTAGATCTAGGGTTGTATGTGAAGAAAAATGCAAATGGAGAACAATGCATGTTAAAGGAAGTTAGATCTAGATTTTGTTGTGTTGGTTGGTTGCAAGTTAATTATTTTCTCTAGATCTATGGAGGTTAGTGTATATAATGTGCAGATCTGGACATACATGCTTGGATCTAAGATTTAATGTTAAGGAAATGCAAAGGATGAGCAATGTATATTAGAAAAAGGGTTTAGATCTAACATATGTTGTGCTTGGCCGAATGGTATGCTTGTTTTCTTTTAGATCTTGTGTTGTTGAGGTCTCTAAATGATAGATCTAGAGTTGGTGGTTGTATATGATGAAAGTATGAATTTAATACATGCAAGATGGGTCATGAATGCAAAGGAGATGTATATTATAAATTTTAGCATGAAAAATGTGGGATTTTGATGTATAGCCGAACCATGTATGCTTTAGGTTTTCATGAGTGGATTGTATATGCTTAGATCTGGACATTGGCCATGTTATGTACAAGATTTAGGACCTAATGCATGGTAGATGAGTGCTAAGTGTAAAGAATGCATGCAAGACGATAGAACCAAAGAAAACCTAGTGGTGTTGTGATATTTTGAGTTGGCCGAATATTGCTATTAGTGATGACTTGTGTTGTGTTTTGATTTTTAGATCCTAAGTTGTGAATTTGTTGAATGGAGGAAGGGGTCACCATTGGAGATGAATTTTGACTAAGGAAACATAGAACATGGTGTTGGCCGAATGCCTAGTGTTGTAGAGACCCTAATTGCTAGTTTGTGATAAATGGAATATAATTGATTAAGATGGATAAATGAGATTAGGTTTGGCTAATCGGAATAAAGGATATTAAGGCTTAGAAGTTAGGGTTACAAGGAATTAGCAAAACCTTGTGTTGAAAGCATGTACTAAAGTTTTAATTAGAATAACTAGGTCTTGGCCGAATTTATTAAGTGAATTACACTTGTGAAGATTTTATTAAGTACATTAAAAAATGGGAGAATTGGATTTAACCCTAAACTATTAATTGATTAAAACCCTAATCGGGAATAGAGATATAAATATTTTGTAATATGGTTAATAATTAAATAACCTAAGTTTAGATAATATTAGAAGAGTAAATAAAATACTTTAAATGATTATAAGAATTTCAGCGATATATGTATATATATATATATTTAATAATTACGTGCTATTTCTTAAAGTCTAAGAAATATTTGAATCGCTTGTAGGCGATCTACGTGTTTTATACACTACCAAGGAGGACCAAGAGTAAGTGGATACTGTAAGTGGACAGTAAGTGGTTCTTTTCAAAACTGGAATGACACACTGCATCATTTCTTGAACAAGCATGAGATTTTGATCAAGCATGACATGACATGTGCATTGCATGAATTTTTCTAAAGAGAATGTTTATGCAATGATTTTATGGAAAGATTATGGAAAGTTTTATGAAATGATAAGTTAAGTTAAGGAGCACTGGTCGGTACCGTACCATCAAGATGGACTCCCATACCGAAGGACAAATGTGAGAAGGATGGGTGAATCCACGAGGCTGTGCAACCCACACTAAAGGACATTGAGAAGGTGTGGTGCCTCCAAGGGTCATGTCTAGCCACTGAAGGACAAATGAGAGAAGGTGCGCTAGCTTGACCGTATGTAAGGTCTCCAAGGGAAATCGGAGACGGTTCCAAAGGGAACGCACAACCCTGACTTCAGGGGTTAAATGGAGCGAGCCCACAGGTAAAAGATATGAAATGGTTGTGAAAGGCCAAGAGTGGCACAAGTATGAATAAGTAATTATCAAGGGCCTGGGGCCGAATTTAAGCAAGAGCATGTGCATATCCATGACATGCATGTTCATCACTTATCAAGTTCTCTTCTTTCATGATTAAGCAAGCATAAGTCAAGATCATGTTTCAAAGTTATGTCTTTCCCTTACTGAGTCTTTTTGACTCACGTTTTTAAAAATTGTGTCATTCCAGATGCCACAGGTGAAGAGAGTCAGGAGGACTACCTGACTTAGAAGGACCCAGATGTAAATCTTATTTTGATTATGGTGACCTGATCGATGAGATCTGTCACTAGTTGAATTCTAAATATTATATATGTTTTGTATGAAAACTTAATGAGAACCCTGATTATGTACGATTTAGCTCGAATCCCTCGCGATCTTGTATGTTTCCGCCGTAAGCACGTAAGCAAGTAAGTAAGAACGCTGGAGCTATCCGGAGAATAGCTCGCGGCTGTCACGTTTCCTGCGGGGTGCCGTTCGGGGCGTGACAGTGTATGGTTGAACAAAATTTCCCTCTAAAACTCTCTTAATGGAGTAGATATTACAATGAGAAATAACTAGTTCTTAAGCTTCACACAATAACAAGGATGTGAAAATGAAGATTATGTTTGAATGAAGTTTGAATGAGGATTGGAAGGTTTTTTATCACTCTTAGCCTTTGTAACATGATTATGGACGATTGAGTTGTGTTTCAAAGGCGTGGGAATGACTTTATATAGACCTAATGAGAAAATAGTCGTTACAGTGATCTGTTAAAATGAGACGGTCGACCGCTACATGAACCGGTCGACCGCTTCAAGTTACCGTTGCACAACGGTCATTTTGTCAGAAGCTAACGGCTCTTTAATAAATGCAACCGGTCGACCGCTTGGTGTAGCGGTCGTAAGGTCCGGTCGACCGCTTCATTGAGCCGGTCGACCTCCTCAACTTAAGCTTGATCCGGTTGATTTAAAATATTGATTTTGACTAACTTAGAATACCCAATTTTAAACTCTAACTTCTCATAAGTATGTAAAAAGGTTTGGGAGTATATTTGGGATATTTTGATGTCATTAAAAAGGTTTTAATCTTTCAACAAACGTTAAAACGATTTATGCGAGTTTTGAAGACTTATGCATGTGTGTGATTGAGATCCTTGTTAAAGATGAAGTCATAGAGTAACAAAGATTACCCTAGCATCTTGAGTCTTCACTTTAAGAGCACTTCCATTGAGGTATAAGATAGAATAACGGTCTCCGTCATTGAGGTGCAAATAGGTCTACACTCATTGTGCCTCTATAAGATAGAATAACAGTCTCCGTCATTGAGGTGCAATGTAAGAGTACATGCACTAAACCGGATCAAATATGAATACCTTCTGGAAAGGATCACTGATGTAGAGAACGGTGTTCAGCGCAATTAGCTTATGTTGTCCTTAAACTTGAGAGAGTTATGCAGGTTTGCTTGTAGTGTGCTTGTGCTTTGACTGAGTCAATTGGTGATGATCTTCATAGATCAAGTATTCCAGATAAGGGTTGGCCTTCTACATAGTAAGTGAACTTGTATAATTGCTCAAAATAGAATCCAATTGATATTGTAAAATCTAAAATCCTTCAAAACTTAGAAACAATCTCCCCCTTTTTGAAGATGACAAAAAATATTTTAAAAACAACAATTTACTAACAAATGGAAAAGATCCCCCTGAGAACAAGCAGGAGTTTTCATTATAGTTATAGTAAAAAGGACCTTGAGATTTTACAACAAATTTGCAAGAGTTTTCTTTGTAAATAGAGGTTTCCCAAAATTGAAAAACACAAAAGAACACTTCTATAAGCTTCCTCCAAACTTCTCAAACTTCCAAATTAACAACAGAACACAAGAATTCATATATAGAGAATTGAGAGTTATGAGTATTACCTTTGAATCAAGTCTCACAATTGAGTGCAAGGAGATAGGTACTTCTCAATTTTTTTTATCGATACCAATTAGATAAGCAAAATATATGAGCATAATCAAATAATCCATTGGAGGCAAATAAATACTAGAGATATTCATTAGAAAATGGCAAGTCAAAATGTTCAGTCAATACAATAATTACAAAGCATATAGAGAACAAACTAAGATAAGTACAAAATGAAATGTTCTTTATGTGAGCTAGGAAGTCAGCAGTACTAAACCTCTCCCCCTTTGGCATCATCAAAAATAGGATAAGGGGAGGACAAGAGCAGTTGGCTATTTTGGTGGAGTCTATGAAGTGTAGGTGGAAGGTTTGGATTTATTGATAGGAGGAGAAGGGTACTCAATTTCAAACTTCTTCAGCTATTCCATCCAAGTCATGGAGAACCAAAATGTCCATTTCATTACATGAAGCCAAAGATTTCTATCAGCTTCCATATGCACCTTTGTTGCCTTTACCGCATCCTCAGCTGATGATTTGACAGAAGCTTGAAACTCAGCAGAGGTGGGAGTGAACTCATCAACAGTTTGCTGAATTACATTACTAGCCACATGGAGGCTATTGTTGACTTGATGCTTGAGACCCCTCATTTCCTTATTCAGAGCCTCAAAACGCTCTGTATGAACACCAAACAGCTTCATGATATCTTCAAATCCCGTCTTCATTCTGGTGGCCATGTCCTCCATATTCTTACCCAATTTTGTTTGTTCCTTCTTGATTTCAGCAATTGAATCCTCAAGTTGACTTAGGTGAGACTCGTGAGAACTAGCAGCAGGAAATATGGAAGATGATCCAATCTGCAGTGAGGGAAAAAAATAGGAGTTTGTTCACCCATGGGAGTACTAGTTCTTGTGGGAGTCCTTTCAGTGTCGGCCTCTTCCTCATCTTCTTCCTCAGAATCTGACCTCACATCACCTCCTTTTTTATGTGTTACCACATCTTTCTTTACTCATTCTCCATCATCATTTTGAACAAAACTCATCAACCACAGGGTTTTCTTGTAAAAGTAAAGTGAGAATGTGGCTATTTGGGATAGATGAAAGGGTTTTGTGAGGTCAAGAGAAGCAATAAGTGTTGACCCCTAGCCCTTGGTGAGTATTTATGTATATCATGCAGACCATTTTTTAAAAACTTTCAGATCGACAAATTCTTCTCCAGTGAAAACAAACAGAAATAAACCAGAAGAGTCGACACTTGTTTTAACAAGTGTGGACACATGACATACAAAATGAGTACATACAATGTTTTCACAGGAAACAATTATGATTTTAAAGAGAAAAGCACAGAGAGCAATTTAAACACAGATCAGAGCATGTTCAATGCATTCATTAACACAATTAATATGACAAATCAAGTAAATATCACCAAACTAATCCAAAGGAAATCTCATTCCAATTTCTTGGCGAACGAATCAAAATCTATCATCATTAAGGGTTTTGTGAAAACAAGCCGCCAGTTGAAGATCTGTGCTTACAAACTCAAGTAATGTCACCATTTTGATCTCGATATGCTTTATCCTAAAGTGCTGAATTGGATTTTTGGAGAGATTTATCACACTAGTGTTGTCAAATTTTATTGGGATGAAAGAATAATAAAGATTAAAATGTTCTAATTGTTGTTTCATCTATTATACTTGTGCACAATAATTGCCTACGACAATATACTCGACTTTCGTGGTTGATAAAGCCACATAATTTTGTTTCTTACAAAACCATGACACTAGAGATGGACAGAGAAACTGACACGCACCACTAGTGTTTTTTTTATCAATTTTACAATTGGCATAATCTGCATCCGAGTATCGTTGTAAATTTAATTTAACACTCTTTCAATAAAACAGACCAAGATCTTATGTACAAGCAAGGTAACAAAATATCCTTAGGGCAAGACTGAAATCTTGTACACATGCACACAATAAACATGATATCAAGTCTACTAGCAGTGAGGTAAAGAAAAGATCCAATCATACCTCGATACCTCGTCTGTACAACGTCTTTACCTTTTTCATCATTTTCCATTTTGGTTGATGGACTCATTGGTGTACTCATCGGTTTTGAGTTGTCCATCGCAAATATTTTGAGCAGGTCTCTTGTGTATTTGACTTGGTTCATGAAGATACCTTCATGATTTTATTTAATATGAAGCCCGAGAAGGTAATTCAATTCTCCCATGAGGTTCATCTCGAATTCACCATTCATGACTTTGAAAAATTCTTCACAAAGTGACTCATTAGTAGAACAAAAAATGATATCTTCAACATATATTTGAACGATAAGCAACTCATTTTCCTTTTCCTTAGTAAAAAGAGAGGTATCGATCATACTTCGTGAAAATCTATTTTCAATAAGGAACTTAACCATTTATACCATGCTTGATGTGCTTGCTTCAAGCCATATAGTGCTTTTGTGAGCTTGAACACATGGTGTGGTAGGTTTTCATCTACAAATTCAGGATGTTATTCTACACACACTTCTTCATAAAGATAACCATTAAGAGATGCACATTTCACATCCATTTGAAATAATTTAAAATTATTCAAACATGCAAAGGCAAACAACATGCGAAAGGATTCTAATCTAGCAACAGGTGTGAAGGTCTCATCAAAATCAATTCTATCTTCTTGATTATAACCTTGGGCTACCAATCTTGTCTCTTTCCTTACCACATCCTCAGATACAGTCATTTTGTTTTGAAAATCTCATTTAGTACTAATAACTGGATGATCTTCGGGTTTAGGAACTAGGATTATGTTCGGTTTGAGAATTTTTGTAGGATTTGGAGTGTTTTGAGAATTTTTAGATGATGTTAGAGCTGTATTGGTGTTTGTGAAGAGATTGATGATGTGTAAAAAAGTAATGATGATCTTTAATGTTATTTTTTTAAAATTATTTTTATTGGGATGAGTGAAAAAGATAAAAGAAAAAAATAATATTTAAATTTTTGTTTATTTATAATATTTATTATAATTACGAATTTTTTAATTTTGATACAAATGTAAAATATTTAAATTGATGATTATTTAAATATATATTATAATATAAATATCTGAAAGCTATTAAAAAATAGAAGAAGAAGAGTACTATGCGGTTAAGACAAAAAAAACAAAAGAAGAAGAAGACAAAAATAATGCTGTAAAAAAACAAAGAAGAAGAACGAAATGGGAAAGAGGAAAGCCGAACATCACGCATGAATTTGTGTCTAGGTTGATCCAGGCGCATGTGACGCATGGGGGACTGCAACTAAAAGCCTCCTACTCAGGGGGAAAGTCAGGGGACACAGCCTGCCATGCGCATGGGGAAAGGCAGGGGGAGGGGCAATGGAATCCTAACTTTGGTTTGGTGTTTGTCGAACATGAAGGAAGGCAGGATTCGAATCCTCCGTTTTTTCAACAAACGAACATAACTTAGATGTCATACCATAATTTTTCTCAAACTGTCTTACTTCATCCTCCATGGCATGAATCTAACTTTTTTTTACCTCATAAATATTATTTGGCTCAATCTGAAAAAGTAAGGCAAAATTACTAGCTTGATTATAAGAAGAGCGAGTTCTTATACCTTTCTCCACATTACCAATACCTTGATCAATATGATGATTTCTGACAAACTTCCAAGCCTTTGGTAGATCGTTGTTGATATAAGGTGTTTCTTTTTCAAGATCTACAATAACATTGTCATCTCTGCTTATAGAAATGTTAGATTCATCAAATACCACATAAAAAGATTCTTCAACAACTAGAGTATGTTTATTGAAAATACGATTGGCTTTACTAGAAGTTGCATAACCAAGAAATATACCTTCATCTGCTTTTGCATCGAGCTTACCCAAATTATCCTTGTTGTTGAGCATAAAGAATTTGCATCCGAAACATGGAAATAACTAATGTTGAGTTTTCTATCATTTCGTAGCTCATAAGGAGTTTTCTTAAGAATATGTCTAATCATCCAACGGTTCATAATGTGACAACTTATACTAATGGCTTCAGCCTATAAGTAATCAAACAAGTTGTTCTCACATAGCAAGGTTTTATCCATCTCTTCAAGAGTCATATTCTTCCTCTATACAACATCATTTTGTTAAGAAGTTCTAGGAGCAAAGAAGTTATGGTTAATACAATTTTAGCCACAAAAACTTTTCAAATGAGGAATTTTCAAACTCTTTTCCATGATCACTCATTATGCTAGAAATAATAAAACATTTTTCATTTTGAATTCACTTTTATGAAAAGTCTCATCTTTATGAGCTAGGAATAGAATTCATATGAATCTACTGAAATCATCAATAACAACAAAGTTATAGCATTTGCCACCCAAAATCAGCGTCCGAGTTGGACCAAATAAGTCCACGTGTAGAAATTGAAGTGACCTAGAAGTGGACATCACATTTTTGGGCTTAAAAGAGACTTGGTTTGTTTGCCTTTTTGACAAGCTACACAAATTATGTCTTTCTCAAAAGTAAGGTTAGGCAAACCCGAAACAAGATTCTTTTTAGCTAGTTTTGAAATCAAGTTCATGCTTATATGAGCAAGCCTTTTATGTCACAATCAACTATTTGTGTCATTTAGAGATGAAAGACATTTTATATTTCTTGAAAAAATGCTCTCTAAATAAATTATGTACACACTTTCAAATTTATGTCCAACAAACAAAGCTTTCTTATTTTCAATGTTTTCAATAATACATATTGATTATTCAAATATGACTTGGTTTCCCTTATCACATACTTGACTTATGCTCAACAAGTTATGCTTCAAATAAATAATAAATATAATATGTTCAATAGTAGGATTATGAGACATACCGATATTTCCAAAACCAATAATCATTCCTTTATCGATATCACCAAATGTAATTGATCCATTTTCTTTTGGGCTAAGAGATTTGAACCAACTCTTATCCTCTATCATGTGCTTGGAGCATCCACTATCAAGAACCCAATGTTCCTTGACTTCGATTAACTTCAAGCTTTCCTACAAAAAAGAATCACGTCTATCCTTTTGGTACCCAAATCTTTTTGGGTCTTTTGGTGTTAGAACCAATTCTTGCACCTTGTCCTTTTGAATCCAAACAAATTTAATGTCACAAGAAGATTTCTTTCTAGTTGGACAAACATGTGATATAAGTCCAGATTTACCACAAAAGTTGCATAATGTAAATGATGGAGATGAATTTTGTGATCATATAAGAGTAAGATTTTAGATCATTGAACGAATCATATCCAATGCCACTTTTGTTGAAGCAACACCTTTGAGCACCAAGAAGAATGTCAAGATTTTTCTTTTCTTGAGTAAATCTTGCAAGATCTTGAGTGAGAGAGTCAACTTTCATTTTTAAAACACTGTTTCCAGATTTCAAATTAATTGATTCTTCTTACAATATTTTCTCATTTTATTGTGTGACTCTTACAAGGTTCTCTTCAAGAGAAGCAACTTGGTATTTCAAAGTTTCATTTTCTTGAATAAGGGTTTTAAGTTTCTTTTTAAGACAACAATACTTTAAAAATTCTCTTTTCAACTGATATTGTTCATTAAAGACATCTTGTAATTCATCCAAAGAGAAAGAACAATTTGAAGACTCTAATACCTCATCATCATTATCATTTGCCATGAAGCATAAATGTGAAACATCTTCAACATCACTATCACTATCACTTTCATCGGATTCTCCCCATGCAACCAAGAATGATTTCTTCTTGTCTTTGAAATTCTTGGATTTCTTATGAGATTCAAGGTTGGGGCAGTTCATTTTTATATGTCCCGGCGTCTTGCATCCAAAGCAAATAATGTCATTTTTCTTACCACTATCTCCTTTCTAGCTTGTCTTCCTTTGAAATCTTTTATCTCCTTATTTCTTCCGGAAGAACTTCTTGAATCTCTTGGTGAACAATGACATTTTCTCATCATCTTCGGAAGCCTCATTGTCACTAGAGCATGAGGCTTTCAAGGCAATGCTTCTTTTTCCTTTTCCTTCATCCTCATCTTCCTTCTCTTGATTCATCTCATGTGTCATGAGAGATCCCACGAGCTCATCCAAAGATAGCTTTGACAAATCTTTGGCTTCTTGAATGGCGGTAACCTTGGGTTCCCAAGCTTTCGGTAAACGACTAAGAATCTTTCTCACCATTTCAACATTAGTATATTTTTTACCAACAGATTTAAGATCATTTATGATATCGGTAAAACGAGTAAACATAGATGAAATATTGTTTTCTTTCACTTGATTTGTACCTTCATGGGCCACTTAAAGTTTGTCCCAAATTTGTTTCGCGGTATCACAACCGGAAACACGATTAAATTCGTTTGAATCAAGTGCACAATATAACACATTCATAGCTTTAGAATTCATAGACATGAGCTTAAGATCAGTGTCATCAAAATCCTTTTCATCTTTCAACGTACCTTCAGTTGTCTTAGGAAATATAGGACCATTTGAGATAACTCTCCATAATTGACAGTCCACGGCTTGGATGTAAATCCTCATTCTTGCCTTCCAGTAGTTATAGCAAGTCTCATTGAACAATGGTGGTCTATCTGTGGATTGACCTTAAGCTAAATAGGTGCTAACAAGGATTGTTATAGATAAAAATATTAAATCTCAACTCTGATACCAATTGTAAGTCTAAATTGCAACCCAAGAGGGAGATGACTTAAGTTTAACAAAAATTTACCCTTTTTTCAACAAAAACGCAAATTTTAAAAATATCCTTTTAACAAGTAAAATCTAGATATGAATGTGTTTATGCTAAGCAAAATATAAGCAATAAATGATAAAGCATAAAACACCACAAATATGAATAAGGAACGAATAATGAGAGAGAGAGTTAGAGAGACGACACCACAATTTTAGGTGGTTCGGCTAACACTTGCCTACATCCACCCCCAAGGATATTGACTTCCTTGGGCTTCCTTCACTATTGTCCAAATAGCAAATACACCTTAGCTTCCGGGGTGCTAAATAACTTTTACAAAGCTTTTTTCGAGCTCACACTTTAACTCTCTTCACAAATCCCAAAACCCAAGGGATTTCTTCTACACTCACAAGTAGGACCAAGTATTTTCCCAACACTCAAATGTTTTACAATATAGATGGGTACAATGGAGAATGGCTCTCTAAGCCAAATATGCATGTGAAAAGCTCAAAATGAGTGGAATGGCTCTCTAAGCCAAATAAGCAAATGGAAAGCTCAATAGAGTGCTAGAAGACAAGATACTTGAATGAAATCTAAAGTTTGGAAGGTGTGAGCACAAAATTTCTTGGTAGATGCGGTTTTCCCTCTTCTTCAAAGCACTTTCTCTCTCTAGAAATTAGGACAAGAATAATAGCAAGTGTGTTGTCTCTTCTTCAAGAAATCTCTCTCTTTGGAGGCTAGCTCGTCAATGAAGAGCAAGAGGAGAGTATTCAACAATGAAAGCTTTTGTCTTGAACGAATCAGCAAGTGATTTCTTTGGATCTTGCTTTCTCTCTCTTTCGGATGTAGATTTTGAATGATGATGTAAATCCCTTCCTTTCTCTCTCCATCTCATTCTTCTTATAGCCCATAGGTCTTCAACGGTCATCAAAGCCCTCAAAAGTGTCGTTGGAGGGGTTGAAATGACTTTTTGAACGTTTTTGAATGATCTGGCGTCGTTCCAGGATTTCTGCAAATTCGCACTGTGTCGACACTTTAAATTTTACATTGCTTGAAATTTTGCTCTCAGGAGATAGTGCAATGTGTCGACACATTGAACACAGTCTGAAAATGCTGTCGACACCATGAATTCTGCATTATGGAGTAAGTGCAATGTGTCAAAACCATCACTCAATGTGTCGACACTTATAAGTGCTGAGAGAGAAATATCAGCATCTTGAAAGTGTCCATTCCATTCCAATCCATCTTTAAACACCTTAATTATCAAAAATTGATCTTATCAACTTGTGTAATGATGTTCAAGTACACTTAAAAAATAATTTAGAGAAATAACCTCAATCTTTTGAAATTCATTTTAGAAATTTGTGGATTGACGATGTAAAATCTAAAATCCTTCAAAACTTAGAATTTTTGTTATCATCAAAATCATTTATGGATTTTTTGCAAAACAACCTTGGGCTAACAGGGTTTATATTTTTTATATTTTCATTGATTTTGTTTTATGATGGTTATTATTCATCTTTTTTTTATTATGGTTTAATATTTACCTTTGAGGGTTTGGATATGTTAATACTTCAAGTGTAATGTTCATGATCTGTTACTTAGAATGTTATTATCTATAACACTTGGAATCTCATGTTAATTTATAAGAAATTAATAATTAATAAATGTAGTATCAAAATTATTGAAGTATATATATAAACTTAACACTTAGAATTGTATGTTAAAATTTAAGATGAAATACATAAGTAATTAATTTATAAGAAATTAATAATTAATAAATGTAGTATCAAAATTATTGAAGTGTATAAACGACGATGTTTATTCAATGAAAAAACAGTGTCGTACTTTCAAAATGTGGCATCCGCTTGTTTTGCTAGACTGTGCGGATGTGCAATTTCTAATACGACGTCGTTGAGTTGGATTTAAAACGGTGTCGTTGGCTGGTTAGAACAAGTTATTATATTTAATTCGAAAATGTCCGGACGTCGTCAAAATTGTGGATAACTATCCGGACGGCTATGAAATTGTTGGTGGTAAGTTTTCACGCCAAAATTTTCAAGGAACATCTTCCGGACGTAACTTATTACCGTTTGGACATCTTTTTCGAGGAATTAAGATACCGAAATCCAGAAACTAGTCTTCATTCGACAACTCTCCCGAAAACACCCCAAATCCTCTCCAATTCTTTTTAGCTTGGATTTCTTGTTGAAGAATAATTTGAATCATTGAGGAGGAAAGTTAGTCATAGATTGCTCAAAATTTGGGTGGATTGGACTACATCTTTGAGATTTGGAAACTTTGAGAGGTACGGTGTTTTACGGTTTTTGTGGGTTTTGAGTAAAAATGTGTTGTTTCGCTTGATTCTTGATTGTTTAATACTTTGGAGAGCGTAGAAATATGTTTGGTGTTGATTGGGTGCGAAAATGGCGATGTAAAACAGTTGTTTTTGGGATTGAAATGGGTCTGTGGGCGTGTGATTGTCGAAGGATCTGTTCTTCGACAATCGCTGTCCAAACGTTTACTGTAGACGTCCAAACGATGTTTAGGCAATTCAAACTGTTAGGACGGCTTGCAAAGCGTGCATAAGTTTCTTCACGAAATGACATCTTTTGTTTTTTTTTTTAGTTTGGACGACTGTTAATTCGTCCCAACAGTTTTCCGGGAAGTTTATTTAATATTTGTTTTGTTAATTTTTGAATTGTCCAAGTTATGGACAGTTTGGGATTAGACTATCTGTAATGTATGTAGATGTTGATTTGGTCATTAATTGGTTTTTGTTGATGTTTGAACGATTTTTGTTAGGTTGGCCATGAATCGCTCTGGGAAAAATCGTTCAAACATCTGTAATGTATGTAAATGTTTGAACGATTTTCGTTAGGGTGGCACAGACTGAGCGACCAACTTGGGCGGACGATGTGGTAGTGGAGTTGAAGGAGAGTATCCGGACGATAGTGAAGCCGACTCATATGTTGTACATGGATCTTCATACCCGCTTTACCACTTTGGAGACTAATTTTTCTCAGACGAATAGGGGTCTGAGAGAGGAGCTGATGCTATGCAAATGACACTAATTTATGTATCGGAACACGTGTCCCAGTTGCAAGTCTCTCCGTACCGTTCCGATACAGCTCTAAACATTCATCAAACAGGTGGATATTATAGAGGAGCGGTTGGATTAAGTTCGTGACGCAATCGGACAAGATCTCGACGAGCCAGTTCGACTTCATGATTCAGATTAGTCTCTAGTACCGTTCCGATACAGCTCTAAACATTCATCAAACAGGTGGATATTATAGAGGAGCGGTTGGATTAAGTTCGTGACGCAATCGGACAAGATCTAGATGAGCCGGTTCGACTTCATGATTCAGATTAGTCTCTGGTTTATGTATTTTCGTTATTATTTACTTATGCTTTGTTAGTCTCCAGCTTGTACTAGACTTTATAATTATGTTTCTCGTTTAGTATTTATGCGAACAGTTATTTTATATTATGTACTTGATTTTGATTATGTATTTCATGTACTTCTATGTCAATTAGATATTTGTAGACCATTATTAATTTATCTTATATTTAATATAGTGTTTTCATATTAAATGCATAATTAAATAAATTAAATTTGAAGATTGCATATTATAATTTAGAGCGGTCCGGACATCCGCGGATATGTTACTTGTCCACACTCAATAAATAAACGTTAGCACGGATTACCATTTCATAATGTTTGAACTCAACTTCCCCGTACTCACGTCCTTATTTAAGCAAGGTCCGCATGTTCTGGAGCCATTCGCATAATATGTTCGTGGGGATTTATTTTCTCTTAGGATAAAAGCAATAAGCGTCTGCACGTTGTTTACTAGCATGCGAACGAAGAATCTGCTTACAAAATTACATTTTGACACTGAAATTCACTCCGTTCGAACCTGTATTAAAGACGTTCGCACTGGTTTCCATGACGAAATTGATTTTGTCCTATTAAACCGGGTGTCAAATTTTTTTTGACACCAATAACTTTTGCTGACAAATTTTTAACTTTAGGTGACAAAAGCTTTTGACACCCAAAGCTCATTTTGTTGTAGTG
Organism: Myrica gale; assembly: GCA_963930655.1. Lineage (NCBI taxonomy): Eukaryota > Viridiplantae > Streptophyta > Magnoliopsida > Fagales > Myricaceae > Myrica > Myrica gale. Next base: position 14,902,685 of record OZ005610.1, on the reverse strand, counting down.
GATGCCTCCACAACCACCACCGCCACCACCTACACCTACACTACCACCACCATCATCACTTGCACCTCCCCCAACACTTCCACCACCAGCGCTGCAAGAACCACCACCAATGCTACCACCAATACCTCCACCTACTCTACCTTCAACACAGCCACCAGCCACGTAACCTATTTTTTATATATTTCAATTGTATGATCTTAATTATTGGAGGGCGAATAGTGATGCATTTTGGTAGCTAACGGTAAAGAAATTCGTATTTTAGTTCTCTTAAAAATATTTACAAGAAAGCAATAAATGCTAAAAAGAATGTAGTAGCTCTAAGGATTCTCAAAATTAATGAAGAAATTATCATCCGAATCTTTCCCACCCAAATTAGTGCAAATCTGTTATGATTTTATTCCTGCCTCATCTCATTACTTAGAAAGGTAACAAACTATCACTTGAGACTCTATTTCTTACCAAAACTTATAGAATTATCAATCCAAATGCATCCGACTGGAATCCTGTTATACTGATTGAACCTAAAAAGGGACAACAAATCTAACAGCAGGTATACGAAATTATACATGATTACGGAGTGGATGCAGCAGCCACCGTTGTCACCAAATTATGGCCATATTTGATTCGGGCAGTAAATCAAATCAATCTTTTTTAGCTAATAATACAGGCCGTCAAGCATATCCCAAGTTAAGTTTCTTGAGGAACTTCTGTGGTGCATTGGTCTGATCTATGCATGATATAAGTTTGAACCTTCCCCTTTGATTTGCCTATAAAACTTTCATTTTCTTCAAAGCTTGGAATCCTAGCCAGCAAGATATAATGTCAAATCTCCGACGAGTACTCTTCGCATGCTTTTTTGTTTCATTACTATACTGCAGCGTTTCCAGAGCTTTGGTTTGTGAAACCAGTAGTAGTTCACTCCAAGTTGCATACACCCTCACTGTAGACAAGTCAGGCAAAGGAAACTTCACGACAATTCAAAGTGCCGTTGACCACATTCCTGCAAATAACTCTCAGTGGATACGCATTCAAATTTCTTCTGGAGTGTATAGGTTACTACTGAAATCTGTCTTCACATTCTCATTGATCTATATTACGCATTCAAGAAAGCACGTGCTTGTACGTAACGTTATCTGTTTGTTTTGATCTTCTTTTGCAGGGAAAAAGTCGTAATTGTTAAGGGAAAATCGTGCATTTTCCTGGACGGAGCAGGCAGCAAGTTTACGATCATCGTTTGGGATGATCATAAAAATACTAAGCAAAGCGCTACTTTCACTTCCTATTCTGATAATGTTGTAGCCAAGGGAATAACGTTTGAGGTACCGAATATTGAAGTAGGAGCCCTTTTAACTGTTTTTTTTTTTCCTAAGCAACCTTGTATTCCAAAAAGTAGCTCATGTAAGTAAGTGGTAGGGGCGGCGGAAAGGGTAGGCTGGTTGGTTAAGGCTCCTAATTAAGAAGACCCTATTATAAATGTCTTATATTATAGTAAAATTAAAAATTTAAATTATGAAGACTTTATATTATAGCAAAATTTAAATTAATGGGAAGAAAAAAAAAACTTAAAATTTTTCAGATAAAACTTAATTAAAAGCCTAAAAAATAGAAATATTTAAAAATTAGAAATAAATAACACATCTAAGAAACTAGCACTATCAAAGTCACTTTTCAAAATAATAGCCTCATTCACAATAAATTCTCCTAAAATTTAGAATCGTAACTACTACAGCTACTTTATTGTTAATATTATAGTAAAATTTGAAAAAAAAAATGTCTCATCTCAAGATAGATTAAGCAAATATATGGTTTAATTTTTAATTCTTTTATTTTTACATTAAAATGCCTCATTTTTATAACTTGTCTAAGGCCCCAAAAAGGTTGCGCAGACACTTGTAAGTGGTTGCCTATATGTTTGTGATCGGTCTTAATTGTATATATGGACTCCCCGTGCACTTTTCGTTAAGGACTGTTGGTCATTAATTCTTTTGTTGATATAATTAGTAGAGTAATAGTCCTTATATAATTAATTAATCTCGATGCAATTTCTCCAGTTATTTGGGATATATATATACTAGTTCAACATTTTAGGAAAGAAAAAAAAACTATAGGCCAGTCTCTTGCATTGTCCATACATCTTTATATTTATTCGAGATAAATACATTTTGCACTAGTAGTTAGAAATTGATATTTAGGAGGGCCAATATAGTATTATAATGGTTTACTTTTAAATTATTTTATTTAATGTAATAAAAATATATAGTATAAAAATGTATCATAAGATTATATATTTTTTAATTTAATATCATATAATTATGTTATTAGTGAGTTACTGACTAAGAAATATGTGCGCTGCACTTTTGTGATAGTACTTATCAACAAAAGTTCATGAATTATAAATAATAGTTTTGTCCTCAACGCTCAAAATTTATAATATTCATTAATTTCTTCAAATTATATTATTTATAAATAAAATAGAAAGAATATGGATGGAAACAAGTGAGTGTTTGAAGAGCTAAAAAAAAAGTAAATCATACATGATGAATTTTATTGTTAAATATATTGTTACAAAAAAAAATTGTCTAAGACCTTTGCTTTTTTGAAAAAAAAAATGTTTAAAAAATTGTCAACATTTAAACTGAATCTTAACAAACATATAATTTCACATATTTGAGGGGGCTAAATATTATATTTTGTAAAAATTATATATAGGGATCAAAGAGGAGTTTTAAATTTTTTTTTTTTGGGAATCATAATTTTCTTAAAAAAGTATGTAAAGAAGACCAAAGGGCAGGTGGATTCCCTAGCTCCGCAGCTGCTATGCACCCTCTAATTAAAGGGTTTTCGACATTTTACACATCATCGATTATTTTTGTTACATTTCACTGACCAACTATTGATTTCAAATACTTTACACACTCCTCTAAAACATTTCGTCAATTTAGACAAAAGTTTATTTTTTTGCCTCAAAATTATGATTTTACCCTCATAAAATGGTCACTGCCAAAAAAAAATATGGGAACAATGTTGTCATTTGGGTGACCAAAAAATTATTTTCCAGTTAAAATTAACCGAAAACTTTAACGAATGGTGCAAAGTGTTTATATTTGGTTAGTGCAGAGTGACAAAAATAATATATGCAGTTAGAAAAATGTCAAAATCTCATAATTAAAGGGGTGTAAAGTGCATTTAACCCTATTTATTTTTAGGAAAATTTACAAATAACACACTAGGTTTTAGCATCTTTTTAAAAAACTCACTAGGTTTTAAAAATTTATAAAAGTTCACTGGATTTTTCATTTTGGTACTGAAACTCACTCGACCCAAAGCCGCTAGACAAGATTCATCACGCCCAATTGAAATGTGACACGTGTCATAAATATTTTTAAAAAATAAATAAAAATAAAAATTAATTAAATCTAAAATTAATATATATATATATATATATATATATATAAAATTAATTAAAAAAAAGATCGGGGACCCCAATCTTTCACAGTGGAGGGGGATCCACCACTGGCCGCCGAGGGTGGAGAAATTCCCCCCTCCTCCACCCCGGCTCTAGGGCGGTTGCGGGAGGTCCCTCAGACCACCGCCTGAGGTGGAGGAACTCCCCCCTCCCTCTGAACGAATGAATTTTCCATTAAATAAGTCTAACGGCGTTGAGTCGAGTGAGTTTTGATTCTAAAATGACAAATCCAATGAGTTTTTTAAAAAAAAATTAAAACTCAGTGAGTTTTTTAAAAAGGCGCTAAAATATAGTGTGTGATTTGTAAATTTCTCTTATTTTTATGCTCTAAATATGTAGTTGAAGAGGTACATTCGGATGGAAATTAGATATTCTTGTCTTAGTTTGAAAGAAATTGAGTGCACTTGAACTCTATTAAACAATATAAAAAATTTAAATCTAAAGTGTAGTGTGACAATAATTGATAGTTCAGGGATGAAATATCTTAAAGTTGGTAGTTTATGATGTAAACTGTGAATGACATTTAACCCATCAGATAATTTATCATATTTTAATTAAGTTATTATCTTCTTCAAACTCCTTTACTTTATATTCATCTAAAACCATGGACTAATTTCACTCTTTAATAAACGTCACATAGAGAACTCGTAACGTTCTTAAGTTGCAACTTACAAGTAGGGACCAGAGAATGATATTGCATTGGGCCTCTTTTGATTATTTCATCATCCTAATTCACGATAGAGCAGAGTACTTATTTGAGCCGGTGGCTAATTGAGAAAAGACTAGACAATATGATCGGATGAAAATACAAAGTTGCATGGTCATGATTGTGGAGTATGATTGGTTGATTACTTTTTTAATAGTTGGTCTCCTTCGAGAAGTTGTTGATTCTATTTTCAATGATATGTGAGAATTGCTTCACTTAAGATACAATAGATGATTGCGTTGTATGAGTTGGTTCCTTTGGTGTTTTTAGGTCTTCATTGTTTTTAGCTTGACTTTTGATGTATATTTGTCGTCGATCAAGTTTGATTGTTATTACGATATTACTCCACCATAAATGGATGAATTAAAATAAAATTCAAAAAACAAATGATAATAATATTAAAACAATAAAATTTGCACGTGAATCTTATGTCGTTCTTATTATAGTACGAGACATTGCTCATTAGCATTACATACAGAATATGCATCACAGCATTATTTATAACGTGCATGACCTATGTCACCTCATTTTGATTTTGAGAGCCTTCACATTGTAGAATCAAGCACCACTAGTGCCACTACCCATACCACCACCAGCTCCTCCAACACCTCCACCTCCACCTCCACCACCACCAACGCTAACACTCGTGCCTCCTCCAATGCCTACACATTTACCAGCACCTCCACCTATACCACCTCTTGCACCTCCACTAGCACCTACACCTACATCACCTCTTGCACCTCGACCTACACTACCACCTCCTGCACCTCCACCTAAACTAACACCTCCCCCAACAGTTCCACTGCCACAACCACTAGCACCTACACTACCTCCACCAACTGCACCTCCCCCTACACCTCCACCTCCAGCGCCTCCTACACTCCCTCCAGTGGCGCCACCTACACTCCCTCCAGTGCCTCCACCAACATCTCCACCTAGACCAGCACCTATGCTCGCCCCAACACCACCATTCGCACCTGCACCTCCCCCAACAGTTCCACCGCCCCCACTAGCCACAGCACCACCAGCACTTCCTCCAATACCTCCACCTACACCAGCACCAACACTCGTGCCTCCTCTAATGCTTGCACCTCCTCCTACACCAGCACTTACACCGCCAACTGCACCTCCACCTCCAGCACCACCTACACTCCCTCCAGTGCCTCCCCCAACACCCCCACCTCCACTTGCACTTGCACCTATGCTATCCCCAACACCACCATTCGCACCTGCACCTCCCCCAACACAGCTTCCACCGCCGCCACCACTTGCGGTTCCTCCAATACCTCCAACAATGCCCCTGCCCCCACCAATGCCTCCACCTACACCTACACTACCACTTGCACCTACACCTCCCCTAACACTTCCACTACCATGGCAATTCTCAATTTTTCGGCCCTCTGATATCTCCCTTGCTATCATCACCATCAGTAACGCCAATGCCAAAACCACGTCATTTTCCACATATTTACTTCCCCATGTTTTCTCTTACACGGAAAAGGATCGAAGTAATTATTTGAAGTAGCAAATACGATTGAAATATTTGAAGCACACACAATTATCTCGTCCAGCAGGTATGGTATTTATAGAGAGGATTGACAGCAAGCTAGTAATAGATTAGCTGCACTGACACAGTTCAAAAGCACAAGGATGGCCTGCAACTTCTACATGTGTTGCCAGTGGCGGATAGGGGGTGGCCCTAGGCTCCAGTCACCCATTGAACCGTCCAAAAAAAAATTTAGATGTAAATTTTTTTTTTGGCCTGAGCCTGTGGGGACAACCTCCTCCTTCTTCTTCGGCTTCAACGTTCCCTCCTTACTTGTTTGTGTGCGTCAAAGAGAGAGAGGTGATTTCAAAAGTTGAGCGTGGTGTATTGGAGAGGTATCCGAGACAGATAATAAGGAGGGCAAAGCGGGTGGAGTGGTGACCGGTGGGTCTGCCTTTGTTTTATTATTACATGTAGTCCTCTCTACTTTTGGATTAACTTCTGTGTTTGTCTTACACTAGTAAGTGCATCTTTGCCACGTAATATATAATATCAATTAATATTGCTGCTTGATTGCTGAACTTCGACGGGGCTAATTTAAGAGGAAGTTCGTCATGTGGTTCAGGATCATCGATCTGGGTGCTAACTAGCCCACTGCTTTCACTGCATATAATAGGGCAGGGATAATATGAATCTGTGCTTGGTCGACGGCCAAGTAAAACTCCTGCATAAACAAATCTGAAATAAAAAAGAAACGAAACAACGTCAACCAATGGTTAAAAAAAAAACCAACACAGTGAAGTATTATAAGCTGATGATCAGCAACTTCGCTGAAGTTTCTAACTGGTAATAAATTTGTGTCTTTGGGGTTACAGTTCCTATGATTTTATAATCTTTTTTTTTCTGAGTGGAAATTGGGGTTATTGATGGATCGAAATCACGTGTGTGATGGGGCCAGACTCCAAAATCAAGTAAAATGGAAAAAGTGCATGAGCCCATTTCGCAAGATCGGTGTGCCATTCTGTTACGTCTCCGAGGAACCCAAGAGAGAGAATTATCAGTTACGCTGGAAGAAAAGCTTTAGAGTGAAGATTCACATAATCCATCTCTATACAAGTTTGCGTTAGTCCGGGAGAAGGGAAAGTCGACCTATAACCATGGCGTAAACTCAATATTGTACAAAATTATAATATTATCTGAGTTCCATATGCCATCTTTGACAAAAGAATTGTTCTTGTGGAAAAATTTACCCATTTTTCAGACAAACTGAGGTTTAAGTTCTTTTTTTTTTTTATAGGTCAAGCTCCAAAAGAGGAACCGAAATACACTGACCAGGCGATTTAAGCCGGCGGGATCCTTAAAAGGATCGGATAAAGCCACTATATGCTCCATGCAAAAGCAGTGGGAGCGGTGGCCGGACACAGTAGACAAAGCTACCAGACCTCAGCTTGGCAGCAGATACAGCACCACAACCCGGTACAAACAACCCAAATAAGGGCAGGACAAATTCATAAAGGATCAAAAAGCCCCACGCAGGAGGCGGCAAAAACAGACAAACAACAAAAAACCAGCAAACAACAAAACCAGAAATCAACAAAGACGAAATCAACACCACCACCACCAAAGAGCAGGAAGGCCGAACCACCAGAGGCGGCGGCGCGTGACCACCATGCGCCACCGGGAGGCAACAATTGTGTGGCGCTGGGCTAGCCAAGGGGAACCGGATCCACCCATAGGGCGCGTGGCCTTCAAAACGGTCGGAAACAGACCGGAAAATGGAGACCCGAGACGGGCGCATGAGATCCACGCGCGCGCCGCGCGTGGATCTACACGCGTCGTTCGACTGGAGCCTGGCTGAGACGGAAATGCTCGGCGGGAGGCGGCGACGACATCTAACAAGGCGGTGTCTACCGATGAGGCTCAGGAGCCACTGGATCTACCGTCAAAGATTCCGAACAAAAAAAGGGAAAGGAGAGGGAGAACAGAAGAAGAGGAAGGAGAAAAGAGGGAGAGGGAGGGGGAGGGGGAAGGGGCGGAGGTGGGAAGAGCCGAAGCTCCTCCCACTGCTGGAAACAAGAAAGCTAAGGGAGTGCCGACTAGAAGGGAGGAGAAAAATTCTAGAGAGAGAAGGCTCTCTGCCTCTCTCTAGAACACGCTGGGGGTTTTCGAAACATGTCTTTTAATCCCGAATATTTGGGTGAATAAACCAGGACTGTTCAAAGTCCTCTTATTTGTCTCCGGGATCTTTTATGTATACACTGTACTGCCAATTGCTCGAACTCAAACATACACGTCTGACTTCTATGTTTGATTCCTTCAAAAAGTGTATTATGGTACCCCTGAACACATTGCATAATTGCAAAAGTTAAGAATACAAAGCTACTAACGGGGGCGTGTGTTTGTGTGTGTGTGTGTGTGAGAGAGAGAGTTTTCTCTACATCCTCATGACTAACACAAATTTATAGTGTATAAACATGTTTTGGGGCATACAAGAAAGAGGAACACAGCTACAAGGGAAGTGCTTGTAAATTGGCGATTTTATCCAAATTAGCACTTTCAGGATGTATTCTATCATCATGAAGTACAAGCACCTTCAAAGTGTCAGATTCCTTTAACCAGGCAGCCACCACAGATCCTGTTGATATAAACCTACCTATGTTACAATTAGCAACCCGAAAGGGTGCACCCATCCCAGTGAGGAGTGCCTCAATGGCCCGTCTGAGTGTGCCGTCGCCAACTACTTTGCTGTGCTTACCCCATCCCGTCAAAATGCTGTCAGAGACAAGCATAAGATACAACTGTTTAATCATAACATGCTACATAATAGTAACAAAAAGCCATAGAATTAGATAAATCCACACCTTAGTAGCTTTGGCAATTCACGGCCCTCAAAAACAACAGCTCGTATATTGAGCAGCCATGCATGAACCATTGCCCGTGCTGCCCCAGAAGACATTAGATGCAAGTCCAAGCAAGAATCAGACCAAATACTCTCCCAGACATTCCGGCGCTTCCCTTCAAGGACAACCAGCTGGGCTCCTTTCTTCTGATTACACCAAACCCAACAACATGATGGAGATAGGAGCATGACAGTTCTATTCAATAAATAAGCAAGCCTTGTACAAGCATGATCTATCTGAGCAAGCATCTGCATATGAAAAGTAACCACCACCGCTGGAAAGAAGAGGGAGAAAGACTACAGCAATGATTAAAACTTACCTGACCAAAGTGCCATAGCATATCAGTCAGGGCATTATAAAAAGCAGATGCTGTTGAAGAGTCCATCAGCTTGACTTCGTCAAACAGGGACTGAGCTTGAACCCATACATTTTCCCTGTAGCCCATAAAAAGTCCACAGGCCACACCATACACCTGATTATCAAACAACCTAAGTTCCTCCAATAACATTGAGGCATCTTCAAACGAATTACACCGGCTGCATCCAGGAGCGAAATTGCATACATGAGTGCCCATATGTATTCAGAAAGAGAGTTAAATTAACAGAAGACAACAGAAGAAATGACCTTCCCTATCCTCTCAGATTTCCCATAAACCCCGGGCATTGGTACTTTTTTTTATAAGTAAGATATGTATTATTAAGAAGAAAGGCGATAACAGTACAAAGATTGTACTGATATCACTCAGAACATACAAACCAAAAAGCTAAGGAAATCAAAATAGTCAAGAAAACGCCCCCCCCCAATACAGTAGTAGCCCAGAAAAAAAGAGATTGAAACACATCACTCTGCAGACTCCTTCGGGATTGAGCAGAATCCTCAAAACATCTTCTATTCCGCTCCCTTCAAAGACACCACCAGATACACCCCGAAAGCATCCTCAAAATCACCTTTGCAAAAGGGTCCGCAAACTTCTGATCCCAACAAGAAAGCACATCCACCACCCTCTCTGGCATAACCCAATGAACATTCAAAATACCAAGGACATGCATCCAAAGGCCCCTAGCCACCGGACAGTGCAGTAAAAGTTAAACTGCCACGAGGAGGAGGATAGCACGCGAGATGCGGCGCCAATGACACCCATGGGCGCCTTTGACACCCCCACAACGTGCGCGGCAGGAGCACATGACACGCCCACAGCGCGCGCAGCCGAGGCACCACAGACAAGCCATGGCATCAGCATGGGCGCGCGCGAGCAAGGCACACCGGCACTACTGACCAGCCATGGCAGCCCAGCGATGCCCACGCCCAGCAAGCAAGTCAGCCAGCCGCAGACATAACATGGCAAGCTCATGGCCACCACATGGCCTTGCCATGATTTAGCACCACAGCAGGGCACTGGCCCCCAGCCAAGCCAAGCAGCAGCAGAAGGCCAAAAGTGGCTAACCACAGCAGCCACCGCCGGCGGCGGAGCACCACCACCCTTAGCGGTGACCGGACGGGAAGTAACGAGCATGACCTTGGGAGTCGGAGGAGCATCACCACCCAAGGAGGAGCATGGCGGCGGCGCCACCGTGTAGGGCGGCGGACGGCGGCGAGATCAGCATCTTCAGAGATTACCTTTGATTATGGTAGTGATTGAATAAATCTTATCTTCTAGAATAAGATGTTTCTAGAAGATTGTCTTTCCTTTTGAGTTTTGATGTTTTAGGAATGTATCATCAAATCTCCCTGATTCTGGGAATTGTTTCCTTAGAATCTTGAAGATTTGATTTAGATTGATTTGATTTGATTTCGATTAGGGTTTTGTAAGCTCCTGAGAAGGCCTATATAAGCACTCCTCAGGAGCATTAGAATTCATTCAGTCATAGACTTGAGTAGTGAGAGCTAGAGAGCTTTCTGAGAGTGGCCAGGCACGTTTATGCCAGTAGACTTGGGGGCTAATAACCTCTTAAGTTGGGCGTGCTTGGGCTAATAACCCTTGTACGATTGTCTTGTGTTCTTGTGGTTCGAAGGACTAATAAATCCTAAGACCACGTTCTTCGTAATAAGAGTGAGGTATTCATTTGTTGAGTGTTTGATCCTAAATTCTACGCTCGTGTGTTACTAGAAACGGTTCGGGAGGATCGATTACGGTGTTGGAGCGGATCGCGTGGAGGAGTTGGTGATTGTTGTGGAGTCCTTGACCGGGGACCCTAACACTTTGGCCTTCCACACCCCACACCAGGGGTAATGCTCGTAACTACCACCACAAAAAATGTAGTCATAGAAAGACTTAACAGAAAAACCACCATCTTTAGAACCTACCCAAATCAACTTGTCCTCTCCTCCTCTACTCCACACCTGCTCATAGAGAGTGGAGAAAAATGAATCGAACTCCTCCACCGAACTCCTAAATTTGCTACACAAATCCTACTTTTAAATGTTCTTGCACTCAGATGTACAAGAAGTTGTATTGCTGCTAAAGACATGTAGTTGCATACAGTTGAAACTCCAACATACCGAAGTTCAAGACCCACTTACAGCATTCATGTGCAGCTTAACCATCACATAATAAATATGAAGCCAAGTTGTCAATTAGCATTTAACTCGCCCAGTGATAGACGGCAATAAAAAGATCCACAACTTGGACATGGCGATACAACTTCTTAAAAATTAGAATATGAGTCAAAACCTTTTTTGAAAAACTAAAATACAATTTTGCGGGGGTAGTCTAATTTATTAATTTTACATAGATCTTTTATACTCATGTTTATCATATCATTTTTGCTCTTAAAACCAGTATCAAAGGTTTAAGAAAAATGAAGCTCAATACATTGTACATTTAGTTGCATAAATTATATAATTTGCTTCCTTCATACTTATACCAGTAACATATTCATGATGATGCTGAAAGCATCTGGAAAAAAAATGTACCTGCAAGCATTTAATATAGCCGAAAAGGTGACAACATTTGGCTTAATTTCTAGTTGGTGCATCTTCTGAAAGACTCCCAAGACGCACAAGATCTCTTGCCTGACCCACTTATCTTTCCTCATGTGACCTGATTTCTCAGCAGCCAGCTGCCCGAACATCTTGATTATCTGATTATCCTCCCTGACTTCCACCTCCAATTCAATGGCATCCTCAAAAACCGTAGGAGATGGAGATTCAATACGCTGCTCGCAGGCTCCTGCAGCAGTTTCAACTTGACATTCTACAGCTGCAGACCGACCAAAGGCATCAATAATGGAATTGTAAGTAACAACGTTAGGCCTAATCCCTTCCTTGGTCATCTCATCAAGCAAAGAAACAGCTGACTCCACCAACCCATTTTTGCACAGAGCATCTGTTAGTGCACTATAAAGAACAACATCAGCTTTCAACCCCGCCTGCTTAAACTCTCTAAAGACCTCCATTGCCTCCCGGTACAAACCACCTTTCGAGAACACATCAATCAATGTTGAATAAGTTAACAAATTAGGAGATACATGCTCTGCTTTCATCTTCTCAAATACTTTTCTAACTTCATCATACTTTCCCTGCTTCCCATACCCGCCCATAAGAGCATTATAAGTTACAACATCCTTCTTTATCCCACAATTCTCCATCTCCCTGCAAACATTCATAGCCTCCTCAAACCTACCAAGCTTCGCATAAATAGAAAGCAAAGTATTATATGAAACTCTATCTAAACGAATAGCCAAAATCTTCATTTCATTAAATAAACCCAGCGCCTCTTCCAATCGACCGGCCTTAGCATACCCATCGACCATAGTACTATAGGTCACCACATTAGGCAAGATATTCTTTGCTGGCATCTCCAACATTATCTCATAAGCCAAATCCATCTGCCCACCTTTACAAACTGCATCCAAAAGGGTATTATATGTAAATATATCTTGTTCAATCCCTCTTTCCCCCATCTCACGAACCAAATTCCGAGCTGCCTCCCACAAACCCCCTCTACTACAAACTGCAAGAAGCGAATTATAGGTAATTCGGTCAGGCTGCAACTCATTTCTCAACATCTCATTGAAAATCTCCACAACCCTCTTAAACTCCACACCCCCTTTTCCACAGGCATCAATCACAGCATTATAAGTAACTAAATTCGGTAACAAACCCGAGTTTTTCATAGACTCAAAAACCATTATAGCGTCGTCGCAATACCCGCTTCGCCCATACGCACTAATTAAAGCTGAATACGCGTAAACGGTATTGCCATACCCCTCATTCCTTGCCATCATAAAAATGTCTCTAGCAAGCTCAACTTTTCCTAGCCTACCAAGAATACTTATCATAGAACTTGCCAATTTCCCTTGCTCATTCCTTTTTCTCTCTCTTCTCACAGCGAATTCGAAACACCGAATTGCCTTCCAAAACTCCCCTCTATTACCTAGCTCTCTAAGCAAGAAAGTATAGTCATCGGAACCACAAAGCTTGGACTCAAAATTAAGCAACACGTGATCAACGCCTTTATCGTCCTTCTTACCTAATTGGATTAATTGCAGGAGAGCCTCCTCGGCCAAGGACGTATGGCGGGAGCCCATGGAGGAGGATCTGGGCCTACCCAGATGCATCTTGGAGACGAAACGGGTGGATCGACGGCCCGAGAAGTCGGCGGAGAGCTCGGATTTCTGGGTGCAGAGAGAGGAAAGGCTGGGGTTCTGGGCGGCGGTAGCACAGGGTTTTGGAGCATTGCGAGACGACGGAGAAGGTAAAGGTAAAGGTATAGGGTTTGTGAGAGAGACTTTGTGAGTGGTGGCAGAACCGGCGGCGGCGGTACTTGTCCAATAGCGGCGGTTTTGGTGGTGGCTTTGGCGATGGTTCTTCAGCTGCTGCTGGTTTTGGTATGGCTTCGTGGCCGTGATCGAACACTGCGGTGGCGTCGAAGCCATTCAAATAACTCTCACCCCCAATAAAATTATAATAGAATACGGTAGGGATAGAGATAGAGATATAGAGAGAGAAATCAATGCAAGAATGTGATTTCTACGTCATTGCACAGCTGGGCTTTGGCAGGGTCTTGATGAAGAGTTAGGAGATGAGCAGACCATTTGGGATGGGTGCCAGGGGCAGAGAGAGAGGAAGAGAGAGAGGGTTGGGCAGCGTGATAGGACTCAGCTGAGTGCTTATAGTTGATGTTGTGCTTTTTTTTTTTTTTTAATCGGTGATGTTGTGCTTTTAGTTTAAAGATTCAGACATTGTGATACTCTCCTCCCCTATATTTCTTCTCCTTTTTTTTTTTTGGTTATATCCGTATAATTTGGTAGGCTTCAGGTTCGGCAAGAACTGCTGGATCCTTTGAGGACCCACACAATGTAGTGAAATTAGCTGGGCTTGGACGGTCCAGATTGAAGTTTGACCTGAACTATTAGAGAGCACTTGCTCGCTGTGTCGCCAACCATTGTCAATGATGATGATTCAACGCTTCGATTTCAATCGCACATCATGACTCGATTATATATAATGAACGGTCAGATTGAGATTCAGGTGGGCCATGGACAGATTGAGTAAGTAGAAATGGGAGGGATATCCATATCCACGAGGTGAGGAGGAATCAATGCTTTAATGGGATATACCCGATTGTCGAGAGCCTTTTCTTGTAGAGCAAGCACATATATAAACCGCCAGCTATGGTTCAAATGGTATGTTCTCTTATGTGGAGAGTCCTGAATTTGAGTTCAAATTTCTCACCCTCTCTCCGCAGACCTGGCCTGCATTGTTTTGAAAAAAAAAACACATATATAAACCTCCGTAGAGAAGAAACGTGTGCATTCACGTAAGCACCCCTCGTCTTCATTTCCAAGTTACGAGGAATCAGGTGTATGCGGGACCACCTCAGGTACTTGGTCTTACTACTCAGATTCTGCCATGCGTACACATGATTTTGTGATATTTAAACTATCCAATTTGCCTTATTTCTTGACGCCTATTCAACCAAGGACCCTATGGCAAAAAACCATTTTTTCTTGGGTAACTAATAAATCCATTAATAACAACGAAAATAAAACCTATGTGATATTTATATGCGCAGTAATCGTTGATTCCCATCATTTTCAAGTTCTGCTTTTTTTTTTCTTGCTGTTTCCCAAGTGAAATAAGAGCAAAGTAACCCACCAACTAGCCAAGTGAAAGCGAGAAGTCCTTGAAAGTGTACTTTAAGCATACACCCACCGGTTCAAATTATTATTTGTGTAAAAAAATCACGATATTAATAGAGAACCTATTAATCTCTTCAAAGTTTATTGTGACATTGAACCGTGGGTCATTTTTTTTATAGTAAAGAGGCAACCGAAGAGAGACTCATTTTGAGACTTAAATAGAGAACTAGTTAGTTAACCTATTAATCTCTTCAAAGTTTATTGTGACGTTAAACAGTTGGTTATTTTTTAATAGTAAAGAGGCGGCCGAAGAGAAACTCATTTTGAATTTTATGTAGGGGCTTTTGTGAAGCCTAGAGAGGCAGAATTAGCAAATCGCTTCTACCGAGGGCTGCTCACCTATTCTGATTCACCTCCCCTAAGGGTATTTGGAACCTAGAAAGTATGTGTTAAGCAAGTGAATTGTTGAACGAAGGTGCAAAGAAGTAAGTAATTTAACTGTGCGTCCAGCTTGAGACAATGCCTTAGCCTTCCATCCCGCCACTTTCCGCTGCACTTTCTCTATGTTCTATCCTGCGCCTTAATACATCCAATGGTCATCAGGGTCGTTATCTTGGGCTGCCCACATCCATTTCTCGCTCCAAAAATTCTGTTTTTTTGGAACTTAGAGACAAAGTGCAGCGGAAAGTGGCGGGATGGAAGGCTAGGCATTGTCTCAAATTGGACGCACAGTTTTGATTAAATCGGTTGCTATGGCCCTTCCTTCGTATTTTATGTCGGGTTTTATGCTCCCTAAAGGTTTGTGCAACAGTATTGATACAATGCTGCAAATTTTTTGGTGGGGCTTCTCTGACGGCAAGACTAGGAATTTTCATCCTAAATCGTGGAATGCGATCTGTCAACCCAAGGAGTATGGTGGGTTGGGTATTCATAAAACTTTTGATGTTAATCAGGCGATGGTCGCCAAACTAGGATGGCAAATTTTGTCCAACGATGATTCCTTATGGGTGCAGGCCCTTCGAGCGAAATATCTTGATAATCAGCGATTTATGACAGCCCGCACTGCCCCGGATAGCACTTGGATTTGGAAAGGTATTATGCAATCTCGAGACCTCTTGGCTAAAAGGGTGTGCTGGTCTATCAAACAGGGTAGATTTATCAACCTTTGGTGGGACCCCTGGCTTCCCTCTCTTCCTAATTTCAGACCGGTGTTACAAGCTAATGTGGAGCTCCCAAGGGGGTTGGATTATGTTAGTGATCTTATTGATGTTGATTATGGTCACTGGAGGGTTGATATTATTCGTGCCTACTTTAAGGAACAGACAGTTGCTGCAATTTTGGCTCTCCCCTTGAACTCAAGTGGTATTGACGTGCTCAGATGGCTTCCTGAGGCTAAGGGTAATTTCTCTATAAAATCTGCTGTTCAGTGCTTTCAAGATCACCAGATTCGTCCTCCTAATTCTCATTTTGATTGGACAAAGATTTGGAAGTTGAAAATGCAGCATCGTTTGCGCCTCTTTCTCTGGAAAATTATGCCGGATGCCCGGCCATTCGGCGGACGTTTGGCTGACTGCCCTGGACTCCCTGAGGGTGATGGCCAGGACCAATTTTGTTGTCCTCTTTGTAGGGGGCACCGAGAAGTGGCATCCCATTTGTTTCTGGCCTGTCCAATTAGCCAAGTGGTATGGCGTTCCGGAAAGTGGCCTTTGCGCTTAGAATGCTTTGTTGGCAAACCAATTCAAGAATGGTTGGCCCATGTCCTTGAACCGAAGCACCTACCTGTGGATCACCGTGGTAGTTGGTCAGAGATTGTTCTTTTTGTGGTTGTTGTCTTGGACTCCATCTGGTTTCTGCGTAATAGAGTGCTCCACCAGGGTGAACATGTGGATATCCATGCTCCGACTATTACTATCCAGCATAGATATGCTGAACAGATTTATCTTGTGACTGGGTGTTAATGGTTTTATTTGCTGAGGAAAAAAAAGTAATTTAACAGCTGCATAACTAGGGACAAAGGGCGTCGGACGCCCCACAGCTGAGGTTTTACAAACCGAGGGCCGGAGGCTGTCCTCCGAGGGCAGCCACAGGGATGGAGGGAGGGCAATTACCAGTACCAGATCAGAACTCCCTTAGGCAGGGGTTAAATTACTTCTTGAAACCGTAGTGATTTCCAATATTATTAGGAAAAGCAGAAAGAAAGAAAAGAATTAAGGAGTAGAGAGAGTTATGAGAGTTATTCTTCTTCTATCTTACAGTTTCATAAAAGTAGTTCTCTATTTATCTCTATCTACCTTTGAGTAATGTGCTCTTCACCCATCCTATCCTGCATTTCCTGGCTGAAAGCCAGAAATGAAGTAAGGGATGACCATCCAAAAAAAGAGAAAAAAAAATAAAGTGCTTTTCTTTGAGAAATAAATCCCGAATTTTCAGGCTGAAAGCCTGCAAGCAATGGAATACGGGATGACCTTCTCCTACTGCTCATTCCAATAATAGGCTTCTCACTCGTACCAAACATATTCAACAAAGCAAATGAACTAGCACATTTTTTTTCATCTCTCAATACCCTGTTTAGGGTATGGAGCCATCGTCACAGTATAATATAACTATGTTTGGAAATCGACTAATTGGGGATCGCCATCTCCCGTCCGATTCTCAAGTACATGTTCCCACATTTGTTACCATTAGTAGCAGCATGCAGTTTCATTAATATTTGTTAATGTCTAAACTGAATAACTTGTGTGTATACTGAACCAAGTCCATTCGGATCCGATGCAAGGGAATGGGTGCCTGAATTTCTCTCATCACCCAAAACAAATCGGAGCAAATAGGGCAAATTATTGTCCAGTAGGGCTGTACACGCTTGGCCCAACCCGCCCCGCCCGAAACCGACCGATTTCAGTCGGTTTATATATGAGCTCGGGCGGGGCGGGCTCAGAATATTGAAACTCGTTTATCTTCTATCGGGCTGAGGCCCAAACAGTTGATTTCACGTCAGCCCAACCCAACCCGCCACTTTCCTAAACGCCTCGAAGGAGAACCCTAAGCAATAAGATCCTTCTCCTTCTCCTCGAGCGACCGTGCCTCACGCACTGCCTCCTTCAGTCCTTCAAGCTTCAACACGTCAGAGCGAGGAGCTGCTTGGCAGTCGCCGTTTGCCTCCTTTGCCTCCCAGC
Organism: Myrica gale; assembly: GCA_963930655.1. Taxonomy (NCBI): domain Eukaryota; kingdom Viridiplantae; phylum Streptophyta; class Magnoliopsida; order Fagales; family Myricaceae; genus Myrica; species Myrica gale. The sequence continues at coordinate 14,884,871 of OZ005610.1, read as the reverse complement.
CAGTAGCTTAATTGTTGAGTTTCCCTCTCTCATCTCGAATCTCAATTTCTTATAAAACGTTGAATTGTTGTTCTTTTAAACCTAGATTACTGTTGTTCTTTTATTGTGTTGTCTCTTGTGCGTTCTGATTTTGATTCTTAGTCTTTTAACTACTGGTGGGTTCTCTCTCTGCTTTGGAAATGTTTAGTTTGATTCCTTTCTTTTGCTTTTCTGGGACTTCGAGATCTCTCTCTGTTTCTCTATTTCTTGAATTTCAGATTCCTTGTCTGACTTATTCTGCCTCTTGTTTTCTTGTTGTAATTTTTAGGAGGTTTAGCGTGAAAGAAGGTATTTTATGGTAAATGTGTTCTAATGGATGAGTGAAAATATAAGGTATTTGGCAGTTTGTGCTTTCCCCAGCTGGTGGGTGCTATTTTTCAGTGTCTTTATTTAGGTTCGATTCCTGTGTTTTTGATGTTTGAGCGCATCATTTGTGTAATACAGTTGATTGTGCGTGGAAGTAGGGACTTGATTATTCTTTCATGTTGTTTTAGTTGTTGGTCTGGTGGGCTCTCTGAGATTCTTTTATTTTGGGTTTTTCTGCTCAATGTAAAGAGTCAGCGTGGGTTTTGGATATGTTATCAATTTGCATAAATGAGGTCTTCTGCTCAAATATTTTTGCAATTCAAGTGTCTAAAATTGAAGGGTTACTGATGTTTTATGCACCGAAAAGTTGATTCATCTTCCATAATTTCTTGCTCTCTTGTTGTCTAATTGATCCTTTTTCAATGATTTTTTTTCATCTTTATGCTTTGTTGTGCTGCTATACCTTGCAATTTAAGGTTGTGATTATGAAACTAATTCAACATTGAAGGATTTTGGTTTGTTATCTTTGTAAAGGCTTTCTTGGCAACCAAATGGAGGTTTAGGCAATGTATTTGCTTGTTTGTGCCTCTTTGATTTCCTTTATCTGTGTATTTGTTGAGAATATCTGTGCTTTTAGTCGACTAAGCCAAATAGTCTTTGTAAAGGAAGGAAATATCTTGTTCATTGGACTATCTAGTAAGATCTAGGTGAAGAAGAAAGCGCAAAAATTGAACTACATCTCATTCTTATTTGCAGAGTTATTCTTATACCAATGTCAGTGTAGATGATGAAAGGAATCATCAGGAGTTTGGAGATGATGCGAAACTATTAAGAGCCACAATTCATTCTCCTCTACGAAATCTGAGCAGGTAATGTTTTGGTGGATGTCAAACTCTTAGCAAAATAACAATTCAATGTTAGGATAATGGTGAGATGTTACAGTTTGTGTTGTTCCTAACATCTGCTGGCAATGGTTACAAAACTTAAATGAGTTGGTTGTACTTTTTATCCAGGTCTCTAACATATTTGGAAACCAAACAAACTAATCTAACTTCAATCAGTGTTTTTGCATTAAGTTAGCTACTGGAGATGTAGAAGGAACCTATGAAAGGAATCTTGGAGAAGAACTCCATTATTTTGGTATCAATGCCTGATGTATTGATGCAGCCTCTGTTTTGTTACTTGTCTGCATGTATAGATACTATAAACTTTTTTGGGTGGGCGTCAGGATGCTGTGTGGAAATTGATGAGTTGTGTTTTTGGTGGCGTACACTTTCAATAATGTTTACTTTTCGAAAATAAATTCAAAAGCCAAGAATTGCCGTGGATTTCAATAAAATAACTTCATCCCCTTATAATGAAATTGATGAGTTGTATCAATGTTCATGAAGGTTCAAAATGATCATTATGAGGTTGTTACGGATTTGGTCCAAACAAGCTTTCTTTCCTCCATTCTCATGGATGGTCTCATGTCCTTTTATTTTTCATCAATAAAGAAATTAATTACACTAAGAAAGGAAAATTACTGGAAAATGGAAGCCCAAAGCAAAAAAAATGATGTCCAACACTAAAGAAGGAAATTATTGGAAAAGGGAAGCCCAAAGCAAAAAGTCCAACACTATGGATGGAAATTACTGGAAAAGGGGAAACTTAAAACTTTTTTTTAAAAAAAAACCCGAATCCAATCCACCCCCAACCCGGCCGATGATGGTCGGGTTCGGGCGGATTCAGGCCACCATCGCAATCGGGTTAGATTTTCGGATCTGTCTCAAATACAATGTCGGTGCCACGTGAACCCGCCTAAAACCGACCCGATTCGATCCGTGTACAACCCTAGTGTCCGGTGACTCATATAGGGCAAATTGCATGACTAAAAAAGTAAAAAACCAGGGGGCCAGGTGTTAGCTCAAGGTTGTTTTGTAAACAATCCATAATTGATTTTGATGATAACAAAGTTTTTAAGTTTTAAAGACTTTTAGATTTTATATTGTCAATCTACTATTCTCTAATATATATTTCAAAGGATTGAGGTTTCACTCACTAAAAAATTTCTAAGTACACTTGAACACCATTATTAAAAAAAAAACCATTACAGAAATTGATAAGATCAATTTTTCATATTGTAGGTGTTTAAAGAAGTTTGGAATTGATTGGACACTTTAAAACTGCTGTTTTTCTCTCCAACAGTTATAAGTGTCGACACATTGCAGTCACACCTGAGAGCCCAACTCCAAAATGCAAAATTTCATTGTCGACAGCATTTTCAGACTAAGTGTTTAATGTATGTGTCGACACAAAGTGCAAATTTGCAGATATTCTGGAACGACGCCAGATCACTCAAAATGGTTCAAAAAGTCATTTGAACCCCTCAAACGGCACTCTTGAAGACTTTGATGACTGTTGAAGACCTATGAGCTATATATAAAAAGAGATAGAGAGAGAAAGCAAGAGACTTGCATCATTATTCAAACACTACTTCCGATAGAGAGAGAAAGGAAGATCCAACGCTTTTCACTTGTTGATTTGTTCAAGAACAAAACTCCATGGTTAAATCATCTTCTCTTGCTCTTCATTGACGACCTAGCCTCCAAAGGGAGATTTCTTAAAGAAGAGACAACCCACTTGCAAGTTCTCTTTGCCCTAACTTTTAGAGAGAAAGTTATTTGAAGATGGAAAACCGCACCTACCAAGAGAGCTTGTGCTCCCACCTGCAAAACTTTAGGTTTCCTTCAATAATCTTATCTTATTGCACTTTATTGAGCTTTACACTTGTTGATTTGGCTAAGAGAGTCATTCCACACGTTTTGTGCTTTTCATTGGCTTATTCGGCTTAGAGAGTCATTCCTCATTGCACCCAATTATTGTAAAACAACTGAATGTTGAGCGAACACTTGTCCTACTTGTGAGAGTAGAAGAAATCCCTTAGGTTTTGGGGTTTGTAAGCGAGTTGAAGCGTGAGCTCGAAAAACGCTTTGTAAAGGTTCCTTAGCACCTCGGAAGTCAATAGCCTTGGAAGTGAACGTAGGCATGTGTTGGCCGACCTACCTAAAATTACGGTGTCATCTCTCTAACTCTATCTCGCTTATTATTCTTTTCATATCCATATTTGTGATGCTTTATGATTCATGATTTCTTGCTTATATTTAGCTTATCATTTCGTATATTCAGATCTGCATTTTTATTCTTAGAGAAATAGTATTTTCCAAATCTGTGTTTTAATTGAAAAATAGGTAAGTTTTTTATAAACCCAATTCACCCCCTCTTGGGTTATTATTTAGACTAACACCAGGAAATGAGAATTAAGGGGGTTGGAAACTTGATACACAAAGCATTCAGGAATCTTAAAGCGTGATCAATATCAATGGTTAGTGAACCGGTTATTCCCAATACCTACATCTGCTTCAAGATTGAATCAAGATAAACTGCAAAGTTTATTATATTAAAAATAAAAAGAGCACACCTCATCTAGTATTAGAAAACACTAATGCTCTTCCTCAGGTCAGCTCGTCTTCGATCTAGAAACAGAATTGAGAATCAATAGCAAAATTTTATGTCTCCTACTGCCACAAAAGGGGGCGGGGCATTCAGTAAGTCTTCTTTCTCAAAATTGGCCTTCGTGTTTCCTTCTTCGCAGTTACAGTGAAACCTGGGGTTGGTATTTCTATTGTGGATTGGTACAAATCCTTTAATCTACATGAGGCATGAAATAAGAGCATTTTTAGTAAAGCGTAAACATGACGATACAAATCCGCAGCCAAGTAGAAGTTTTCTCACGGGGAAAAGATTAGTACAATTACCTTGGCATAGTAAGGAACAGAGCAATCACTGAAACCCCGACAATAAGAGGAAAGACGGGTGCAGGAGTCAAATCCTGCAGGAATGGAAGAAGAAGATTAACAGAAGAAAGAAAAGGAAGCCATAGTAATAGCAAATACAGAATAAGTTAGAAGACAAATTTAATAAGCTACACAATTGACAATAGAGTGAACCAGACCTGTTTGTGGTTATTCCCTTCAACTCTGTATCTGAGCGGGCCAACACGCATTTGCGTATTCCTCTCGAAGTCGACCTCAATAATATCAGACTCGAATTTGTGGGTGCTTGATGGGAGCCTAGATCGGAGCTGCAGAAGGTGCTTACCCCTAGGCAAGTCCTTCACCTGGAAAAAATTGGAAAGTGGCAAGGGAAAGACAGTCTCAATCTTAGACAGGTCAGAAGCTGACTTTATTTCCACCATTAGATGTGAACTTGGTTCCTCTATTCCCTTTCCTTCAACATGACAACTTAAAATGGTCACCTCTGGCTGTTCAAAGACCAGAAAATCCAATTCCCTTATATCCTCAGACTCAACCTACAAAAATCAACCAACGTGCCATTTCAGAGTATATCTATTGGCAACAAACTCACAAAGGATAGTATCATATGGAAAATTTTATTTGTTACCTTACTTGAGATATTCACTAGAACTAACCTTAACAGTAACAGAGTCTGGAGATGCACGCTCAATTCCAGAGCTACCCAGACCACTCTTTTTCACTACTTTGACTACATATGTAGTGTCAGGATGGAGTCCTCTCAGACGATAACTTCCAGATGAATCAGTCACTGTTTCCTCGTAGTAGCCTTTGGACTCAGATCGGGCTTCAACTGAAACGCCTTCTTTTGGTTGGCCAGTGAGCAAAGTGATCACCCCTGTAGCACTGCAGAAGGTTAAACCACCTTAGCGACTTACAGAAACTTGTGTCTATTGTAATGAAAAATTGCAAGTAAAAGAACGAAGTCATTGGTTAATTTGAAGTCAAGTAACGATATTCCTAAAAGTACAGACAGGTAGTGATTTTTTTTATTCATTACCTTTAGAAAATAAAGAAAAGTACACCCCAGGTAGAGACCTAAATTAAATGGCATTTTGTCCATGAATATAATTTTTCTGCCAAGAAGTTCTTTCCATTTTGATTTACGTTTTTGATGAAGGGGAAAGTTGGGTTGAAATCATCGGTTCCATAGTGTCTGAAAATAGTTGACTGAAAAGCGTTAAAGTATGAATTGATAACTCTCTCATTTTTATGAAAAGGGCCTAAACTAAGCAATGAACCTTTGATTATTTTGAGAATTAGAAATCTTTTCTAGCAGAGATTACGGAACTGTCAAAGCAAATTGGTACAAAGCTCAATAAAAACCTCTCATATGTTTGCATCATGAAAATGAACTGAAAGTAGAGTAGTCCAGGTAAATCTTCTCTATCACTGAACTGATGGAAGGAAAGTAGTCGATGAAAGACCTGTAAGCCACACGGGTGGCCTGGAAAATGACTTCACTAGACTCCCCAGAACCAAGTTCTATTGTCTGGGCTGGAGGTGTGAAAGCATACTCCTACAAGGAAAAAAGTGTTGAGTTATTAGCTGAGTCAGGTAGTTTAAATAAACTTAGCTTCAGTAAATCCACAACCATAACATTGGTCATCTTCAATATACTTTCCAACATTGTATGCTCCAGAACTGAAACTCTGTACTATCAAACCCTAGTATTATTAATTAAAAAACAAACTGGTACTAAACCTTTAATATTTCGACTCAAAGGAGTTGAATGAAAAAAATTTCTGAACAAACAGTCTTAAAAGTCCTACAAAATTAAGCAGAACTCAGACAATTTAACATAAATACAGCATCACTAAACGCAAGATCAGACATAAGAGTCACGGGGGAAAGAGGGGGAAAGTACAAAAACAAAAAAAGAATAAAAAGTAGACAATGTGCATGAAATATTACTAGAACTCATTCAAGTACGGTACCTTTAGCAGAGGACGCAGATAGAAAGTTCCAGGAAACAAGTTATCAAAAAGGAACATTCCACCAGCACCAGATACTGAGTTATTTCTGTAACCCTCATCACCGCTCAATGACAACAGCACTGAAGGAATGGGTTCTTTAGAACCATCTCGAGAGTATATATGAACCGCAATTTGGCCAAGCTTCTGACAAGAGAAGGAATGAGGTCCAACCCGCTTTAGATGATAGCCAGGCTGCAGAAAGTAAAAGACATAAGAAAAGATAGCGACGAATTGGAGTTACAGGAATATATGTGCAGAGAACAAACAGAGAATATATCAAGTTCCAAAAGATACGGTAAGCCACTAGGCTCTAACAAAGGAATAAGAAATTTGTTTCTTAACATGTATCCATTACTCAAATTTATGCCTGAAATATATGGAAGTCGAAATAGTGGATATTAAGACATTACTATTTAAGGTGGTCATTGAAAGCATACCACTATTGCAAACCACAATTCATGTCGTCATAAAAATCTATCACCCAAAAGTTCCTCACCTTTGAAGCTTCGACACTGTAAGTTATGTCATCGTATAGAGGCCCCCCAGTGAAGGATCCATCGATATCTGTGGTAGTCTCAAGTACCAATTCACCACTCTTAAGGTTAGCAATGTAGCTATCTCCAGCAGCAAGAATCCTAATATCAACACCAGAAAGAGGGGGAGAAACTGATCCTTGAATGTATAACCCCAATCGAGCAGAAAATGGAGGAACAGAAGCTTGACAACCATCACTTGTAACCGAGACCTAGCATAGTGTAGTTTTGGAATCATGTTTGATGGAACAACAATAATATAAATAAATATATAACACCACTAAAATGATAAAAATCAAGCTTACATGACGTTGTCTAGGATAAAACAAGATCTTCTTCACCCCATTGTTCCTGCAACGCATCACAGATAAGTGAGAGCCACAAAGCAGGTATGCAATATCAGTAAGGTGTTAAACAAGCTTACGGATAATCAAGACTCAAAATCAGAATGATAGAACTTCAAACACCCAAAAATTGGATGAATAAAATCTACAGGGTGTGGGTGCAAAAAGCAAAAGCTGCTTCCAACGGCAATGAGTACGTGTTGAAAAAGTTAACAATTAAAATAGAATGTAGACCGCTTAAATCTACTCACCACTAAATAACCATCAAGGCACTCGATGACACACTTATCAAGAGAAATAGCTAAGTACACATACCTCGAGTCCCAGGGAACAAAGGTAAGTTTGTCTCCGGGATTAGCCCATAGAGAATATTCATAAATGGCAGGACTTGATTGATCGTTGTCATTGGAATTAAGTTTAGCTGTGGTACCATCAACAACACTGCCCCCACTGTTCAGAATGTCCACAACTATACTCTCGGGTACTTCATACACAACATCAACTGTGCTAGACTCAACCTTGATGTGTCCTTTAAGTAGATACTTCTCTCCTGTTAGATAGATAGGCTACAAAAGAAATGACAAGTGAGGGAAAAAGATTTGAAAAGATATTCCAACCTAACCACGGCCATATAAAATTCAACATGAAAATGAAAAGTAACAACATAGACAATATACCGAAGGGTCCAATGTATTGATCTTCAGTGATGAGCTCCCAAAGAAAATACAAGCGTTAACAAAATGAAGTTCATGCAACCCAGGAGATTCCACACACATATGTTGGGTACCTTTCTGCAGTTAGCACAAAGAAATAAAGGAATAGTAAGCAGTTTTGCATGAAAGTACATAAATCATCCTCAATACTTAAATGGATTTCTACTGGTGAAATTTGACCAAGAGACGCTACCGTAATTTTCAAATTCATAGGTGAAGCATCTGCTTGAGTCATGTAAGCATCTACATCATGGGTGGATATGACATTAACCCAGTAACCTTTTTGAACAAATACAATTCCGTTTACATCCTCAGCACCAACGTCCAAATTAATGAAGCTCTGCTCCCAGCACCAATTATCTTCCCTAGCCACTGCTTCTGGAGAATTATGTTTAACCTAAAAGAGTAACAATTGATTAAAACAGCATTCAGAAACTTAAAAAGAAATTACTAAACATCAATTACACATAAATGTTTGGGTCTTTTATATTTACAAGAAACAAGCTGAACTAAATCAACTGTCGTGGTAGGATGTAGAAAGCAGAGAGCAAGCATACTATACCTCAAGCCTGTAGTTTCCAGGGATGACATCTGAAAAGAGGAATTCATTACTGTTATCAGTCAAACTAACTGTCTTTCTCTCTTTGTCGTTTTTCCCAGCCAATCTTACTAGGGTAACAGAAACTTTTGGGCCACAGTTCTCCTTGCAGGCTACAGTACCAAGTACATTGACCAGTGCCTTAATTATGGACCAAATGAAAGATACATCAGGAATACTACTTTCATAAAAAATTTCACACTTACTCTAGAACAAAGGAGGCATGATAAACACTTGCATCAATTTTCATGAAAAAATAAAAAAAGAGGAATGAGAGTGGAAGTTTAGGGGAATCATTTTATGAACACACAATACTACAAGAAAACAGGTCACGAATCAAGTCAGACGTTCTGCGGATTTTCAATAGGAGATTGATATGTCAGTTCATTTTTTTTTATAAGTAAAACTTTATTAACATTACAAGAGATTATATTCAAAAACCCTAGAGCATACAAGCTAAAAAACTCAGAAAATCTGGAAAACACTCAAAAGGAAAACCTAAGACCGAATTAGCCCACATAAAAAGAGAATGCAACATAGAACCCCCCCAAACGATCCAAGGACATGGCCTTATGCTCATAACATCTCTCATTCCTTTCCCTCCACAAACTCCACCATATGCAAGCTGGGATCATCTTCCAAATGGCCGAAGCGATAGGATTCTCAAACTTCCTCCTCCAACAATACAAGACATTCACTACCTTCCTAGGCATAACCCAATCATAGTTAAGAATACTTAGAGCCCTCCAAAAGCAACGAATACATCTACTTAACAGAGAAGACTCCACCCTTGGACCCCATCCAAAGCAATCTATCCTCTTCCCCCCCTTCTCCTACTCATCGAGTAAAGTAAGGAATAAAACGCTGAAAAAACCAACATCTCCCAATCATTGATCAATCTCTCAAAATGAACATCCCACACAACAACTCCGGATCCCAACTCCAGACAATCAGCCACCCAAGCATCCTTGCATCGAGCTAGAGAGAATAATTGAGGAAACTCCAACCTCAAAGGTCTTTCCCCACACCACTTGTCATGCCAAAACCGGATTCTGGAGCCATTTCCAACCACAAACTTAATATGCTCTCTAAAAAATTACCACCCTTTGCTAATGTGCTTCCACAAGCTAACCCCATAAGATTCATGCGCCTCCAAAGTGCACCAATCACTCTCCTCACACCCACACTTCTCCGAAATAACTGTCTTCCATAAGCTATCTTTCTCAAAAGAGAATCTCCAAAGTCATTTTCCAAGAAGAGCTCTAATGAATAAAAAAAAGTCTCCTAAGTCCCAGCCCTCCAGCTCTAATAGAGGAACAAACTCTAGCCCACCTAACAAGGTGAAACCTGTGCTCATCACCACCACTTCCCCACAAAAAATCCTTTTGCAACTTCTCCAACCTATTAGCCACAGACAACGGAATAGGAAATAATGACAAAAAGTATGTAGGAAGGCTAGAAAAATTAGATCTAATCAACGTTAACCTTCCCACCTTTGAAAGATAAATGTGATTCCAACGCGTCAACCTTCTTTCAAATCTCTCAACGATACCATCCCAAATATGCACACATTTAAACTTAGCACCAAGAGGAAGGCCCGAGTATGTCATTGGGAGTGACGATACCCTACAACCCAAAATCTCTGCCATCACCTGAACATCATGAACTCTTCCAAAAGTAAGCATCTTAGGTTTCGCACTTGATTCTCCTAAACCCCACAAAAGATTAACGTATCATTGGCAAAGAGCAATTGGGAAATGCACACCCCATTACTACCACCTCGCCCCTCCTCAAACCCCTTAATAGCATCTCTCCCAACCACCTCTTTCATCATCATACTAAATGCTTTCATGACAATCATGAACAAAAGGGGTGAAAGAGGATCACCCTGACGCAAACCTCTAGAACTCTCATAAAAGCCATGAGGAGAGCCATTGACCATAACAAAGAATTTAACGGTACATATACAGAACGCAATCCACCTACACCATTTCTCACGAAACCCACTTCTCCTCAACAAATACAACAGAAAATCTCAATTCACATGGTCATAAGCCTTGTGAAGATCAAGTTTGCACAACAGCCCTGGCATATTCGAACGTAATCTCAAATCAATGCCATTTGCTATCAAAACTAAATCCAGAATCTGTCTACCTCTCTCACAAAAGCATTCTGGGAAGGTGATATGATTTTCTCAATAACCATCTTCAACCTATTCACTAACACCTTGGCGATAATTTTATAAACCCCTCCAACCAAACTGATGGGACGAAAATCTCCCAAGTCCACAGCTCCAGCTTTCTTAGGAATGAGAACAATGAAAGTTGCATTCATGCACTTAACAAATTTACCCCGCTGAGCAAATTCATTAAACATAACCAAAACATCCCCCTTAACCACCTCACAGCAAGACTGAAAAAATGCTAAAGTGAACCCATCCAGTCCCAGAGCCTTGTCACCATTGAGGCTACGGACCACCCTGTGACCTTGTCCTCCTTAAAGGGCCTCTCAAGCCAACACGCATCCTCCTCAGAAATGGAATCAAATTCCAAGTCATCCAGCACCGCCTCCAAGAAAATGGCTCTTTATACAAAGAGCTATAGAACTTGACAATACTTTTTGAAATAAGCGATCTCCACAGTTTCTCCCTCCACTTCCAAACTAGCAAATCCGGCAGCTCCAACACCTCCACGAGCCCAACAGACCCATTTGTGCCCAAGGGCAAGGCTGCCGGAGACGATTTCGGCGCCGGAGTGACAGCGAGGCCGTCACCACTAGCCTCAGACGTCGTCGGCGAGAGGTCTGCCGCCGCTGACTGGGGGTGGGTGCCACCCGCCTCGCCACCGAGCCTAACAAATGGCGTTGGGTGGGTTGGCTCCTCCAACTGAGAACAGTTCCCATATTGGGTCTTCCATTGAGCCGAGTCTTCAATAGGCCCAAAATTCGGCCCACTCGACGAAGGTCCCTCATCTTGCTGTGTCTCAGGCTCGATCGCCATTTGCATTGGTTCAGGCCCACTATTAGTCAGGTCCACTTCTCTGCAGACTTCCCAGCCACTTTCCCGACCCAAGAGCCCATCAGTTTCACTAATTAGCTTGTCCAACTTCAGTAATTAGCTTGTCCAACTCTACCCTCATACCTAACAATCAATTTATAAAATCAGTCAGGCCACATCTGTCTCCCGTTAAAGCCAATGTCTCTCGTTCCATATCTGAAACCTTGGAAAGCTAAAGCGTCGCCTGGTCTACATGCTTTTGTTGTGCATGCGATGTCAGAGCAATATTGTCTTTCCTTCTCCTCCAACACACGCATCTACCAACGTCTGCTTGCCAGCAACCACCAAGGACTTGCCTTCCTTCACCACTTCTGCGAAGGAATGTCCCCCTCTCAACCACACCTGTCCAACAATCTTCTTCCCATCCCTTTTTTGATTCTACCTAAGTGTTCTACCACCTCCTGGAACAGGCCAGCCAGTAACCTCCACCCTTCTCCTACGCCTTCGGGTACCATAACCACTCCCCTATGCCTACCTTCTCCATACTCAACAATGGAAACATACATTCTCGCCTTGTTAGCACATCTTTGTGCCAGAAACGCACAAAACATATCGTTAGCTTTCGAGGTAAAGGAGCTCTCACCATGAGCCGCCATCAGTTGCCAGCCATATTGATCATCCACACTGGTCCAAACTTCCCGAACGAAATCGAACTCACAGACTTCCGGCTCCACTCCGTAAACTTAACAGAGCCACCATCACTCACAGACACATGAAACTCTTTAGTCTCAACACGAAAACTTCTAGAGAAACCTATCGATAGCAGTTGTGGCTTACAAATCCACCCTGTCACCACCTTTTCTAGCAAGTAACTCTCAATTCGCCAGCAGTACTGAAAATCAGTGCCTCCAGAACTCTCTCTTCTGACAAGCAACAAATCAACACAATTAAGCCTTAATCTGAAAAAAATTCGGTAAGCCATGAATCCTCATAACTTTAATGAGGGTCTGTAGCAGATATTCAGTTTATAAGCAACGAACAAGTCCACTCTTTTGCTTTAAATGAGAGCCAGGGACAAGAGTCGAGGAGAGGGGCAAAAAAATGACAAACACATTCTGGTTTTGGAAAACATGAATAAAAAAAATTTTCAAGTAATACTATAGGATAAAAGAACAAAAAGCTACTTAGATTCTTTAGTTTTGCACTATATTACCCGAGAGAACTCAACATTCAACAGGGGACTTTTGACCACAACATCCACATATGATGGCAGAAACAAGAGTCCAGGAGCACTCTCAGGCGTAGCTGCCATTGCAGATAAGCGATATTCACCTGGTGGAACCTGAACATATTGTAAACAAAGGAGAGAGATGTAACTTGTACAGCAAATGAATGTTAACTTTAACAAACATATGGACAACTTAAATCAAGGAAAAAGCAGAAAATATCATTTTCCAAGACATTAACAGCTTTATTATCCCAATTGTAAGAAATTAAAATTTTGAACCCAAAATGGTTAGGGTAATTGCAGCAGCATCACATCATGCTTGACAAGCTTTAGAGAAGTTTGTGCCTACACAAAAACATATGCCTTTTGCCATTTGACTTTATTAATAATTCCATATACAAGTCTTCCCCTAATTCTCCTCAAGACCATGCCAAACAAATAGCCAAAGTGATATGAAATCCACAATCAATAAACCAAATAACTTGAGACAGATCTCACTGCAACCTCCCAGTTCCATTGGCTTTAAACATCATGCAGTCATGGTTCAACCAAGGATCAGAAGATCAATTCTAAAACAGCAACATATGAACTCAATTGACCAAAAGACTTTTTGACACCTAGTTGCATCTATCTAAAAGCTCTTATCAAGACAAAGCAAAATTACAAGATGAAAAGCATAAGAAGCTTAGTAAAATCTAACAGAAAAGCCTCACTAGCTTCCAGTCAACTAGCAACAACGAAAAACTAAAACTACTTATCAAGACTACATATTCCCTCAATTAAACAACACTGTCAAAGACGTCTTTTAACTTTAGCAATATCGATGTCAGAAGGAAATTATGGAATATTCTAAGCAACTAAAGATACTTGCAGATTGAGCTTCTACTAAACATACCTCAAAGCAGAAATTTCCAGTTCCATCTGTCAATTTCACTTCAGGTTTGACATTCTCTGGTCCATGTGTCAAAGCTACCTAGAACGCAATGTGCCAATGAACTTAATTACAGTTAGGGCACACACGGGCACAGGTAACAAAAATTAGAACATTGAAATTGTGAGTTTACCTTTGCCTTGAAACCAGAACTATCCATCCGAACTACACCACAAACATCATAGAAAACTGCTTTAATGTCTGTAACAGCAGCCATGTTTGGCAATACCTGAATGAGCAAGGAAATTTAGGAAAGAGAGGGCAACAATTCCTCCATTATCGTCTAGAAAAACCGCCTCAGTGAGGTAAAGGCAGATGAAGACAACTGAACACTTCACTTCAAAGTACCACAAAAGGAGGGAAACCTTAATAAAGATTCAAGAGTGCCAGATTATCCACAAGATACTTTACCATGTAATCCTTCAGCAACTTGAACTTGTAATGCTCCTTTATGGCCTCTATCATATAGCGATTGGACGTAACCTAAAAAACAACTTGGAAAAACTTATAAAATGTAAGATGAAGCATTTGAACATTTCTCTTATAGGCCACATTGAAAAATCACTAATATCAAAGTTTTCTCAAAAAGCTTGAACACACCTAGACTAATATCAAAGACACGAATCAAATTACAACACAGTAAGTGATGTCAGAGGTAGACAGACCACATTTACAGGGGCAAGAATGCACGAAAGACAGGGGGACAGACCTCGAGTGGGCCTATAGTGAAAGAAAATGTAGCAAGCTCATAATTTTTCACTAAAAATTACAACAAGTTGATTAAAAAACTCAGCAGACCTCCTCCGTATATCAAATTTAAAATATGACAAAGCTTCATGTTTTCTAGCTGAACAAGCAAACTGATGGACTTAATTCATTGGTGAGGAATTGTCAACATAAATTAGAACAAATGGATTTTGATTAGGAAGGGAAAGATCTTATATATTGAATCAGTATGATTTCCTTAAGAAAAGAAGAAGTATCATGATCAATTCCTAATCATATGAAGTAGTCAAAATTTACAATAGTAGGATCTATTTTTCGTCACCACAAATTAATAAGCTCTCAATGTATCTCGCACTTGTTCTACGACTACCTCCAAAGAGACTAACATAACATACTTATAGCAAGTAATGCTGGATTTTATAGAACACACAAGCACATAAACATACATAGTATGAAGTAATTATACCTGGTCAAGCTTGTAATATCCCTGCATGTCAGTGATAGCCCTTTCATGACCATCAACAATAATTTTAGCTCCATCCACTCCAATATTATTTTCATCAACTACACGGCCCCCAACAGAAAATCCAGTGACCTATACAAGTCAATAGAAACAGATGATGTCAATATATTCACATAATCACACCAAGCATGTATAAGCAAAATAATAAGTAGCAAAAGCCTAAATACAGGAAAACAGAATAAGAAAATTATACATGCACACAGATATAACCAGCTTGATAGAATTGCACAAAACGTGGACTTCTCTTCATGTAAGTTTGTGACATGAATTTAGCATTATCAAACGGAGTTTTGAAACCCTAGTAGTCAGTTAACATGGATACTTTTAACAACTGGAGGAGCTATACACTTGACTCTTCAAATCATTGAGTCAGTAGATAACCAACAAACCAGTCAATTAAGACCTTACAATAACTTTGATTGCCAACATGTTCATAGTTAAACAAACAAATCCATCAAGACAAGAAACTAAAACTTTACCCATCTCAAGTTCATTCTTTTTCTTTGTGGTAGATTTTGAATACAAAGAGGAAAGGTGCAGAAGGTTAGAGAGAAATGACATCTCATCCATAGGCATAAGCAACAACTTTGACAATAAAGGGGACTTTCAGAAGGACACGTGACACAAAACAGGGAAACTTAAAGAAGTCAAGTACTGTGTCATTAGCCGTAGAGCAGGCTAAAAGTAGGGGTTGGCAAGTGGTCAAAGCAATTGATAATATCAGTGCAGCACGGTCTGCTATTCTGGAGTTTCAAAGCCAGGTTCTAAAAAACAACGTCATTTGTTAATAGCTATGGAGTTATAGCCCAGGAAAGAATCGAGACTGATAAGGAGATTTCCTTATAGCCATGCAAACAATCAAGACTAATGAGGAGATTTCTTCAGATGGACATGAAAACATTCAATTTTCTCTATGATAGTAGAAGATTTTATTCATCTTAGAGTACCAAACAGTTCAGAGGGCTTGTCTGTTCGACTTGAGGATTTTAGATTTTATAGAAAAGGCAAGGGCAAATATATCTGTTTACAAATCTAACGGAACAAAAATTAAAGCAGGAGGATGGCAAAAAAAGAAATGCGATAACAGGAAAAAATGTTGAGCTGTGACTTTGTACATAACTATATGGCTTACCTGAAACTTTTGGGGAACTGTGACATGTTCATGCTCAACAACCACTGACAAAACAGGTGGTGAAACGTCAAATACCGTGTTCTCGCCCTTGTAGAAAGGTATGAGCTCATAACTTCCTGCAAGTAATTCAAGCATTTAAAAGAATGTGCAAGATTGAATAAGCAGAGTGTTGATCCAAAAGAGATTACAGAAAGAAAGAAAATGCAGCAACCCCTATGAGAGAAGACAGCCAAACAGAGAATTACCACAAGGCAAAGATTTAAACTCAAACATTCCATCTGCATCAGATACAGCATGACAGAGAGCCTTTTTTTCTCCAGGGGCATCAGAAGAACCTTGGGGACAATCTACCTCCGAGACATCATCTGAGTATAAATAAATGTAGACTCCCAAAATCGGGTTTCCCTACAAAAAGAAAAGAAAAATTTACAGTTTAGATATAGAAGGGCCCAAACGTGAAGCATAATCAGCACTCGAGTGTAAGAGAAAAAAAGAAGTCCAATGCCATACTTCCATAATAAACCTGATACAGTATACAAAGAAGCATAGCAGCTTCATAAGTATTTAGAGACCTAAACCATATCACTTACCAGAACCCACTCTACATCTGATATTAACGAGAAAATTTTATGGAAACACGTGATAATGAATATTGCGAGAACCGATTGTAAATATGAATGTGGTATGTGGTCTTCAGACATTCCACTAGTAGATGGTTTCATAAACGTACTAAATGTGGAACTCTTACATCAAACTAAAGAAAAATAAACTGCATTGACGTGTGACTGGTTTCTACAAAAGGAATATACCTGAGCGACAACAAACCCACGGACATTATACCCAGGAACAAAGAAAATGTCATCAACTACACCATTTCCAAACCCCAATTCCACCTGCAAGTGCATTCCCAAGTGAGTGGCAATCAGAAATCTATGTGCTTTTCAAACACATACCAAAAGTATGAGTGCGTAAGCGTGGAGAAAGAGGAAGAGAGAGGGAGAGAGAGAGAGAGAGAGAGAGAGAGAGAGAGAGAGGACTTAGAGGGAACGAAAACAGCAATAAATGGCAAAAGTGGATCAAAGTGAAAAGAAAAAACA
Organism: Myrica gale; assembly: GCA_963930655.1. NCBI lineage: Eukaryota > Viridiplantae > Streptophyta > Magnoliopsida > Fagales > Myricaceae > Myrica > Myrica gale. Next base: position 14,867,876 of record OZ005610.1, on the reverse strand, counting down.
TTCAACCTCTGTGGAACCTCTAACTTCAATTTTCAGATCAGGATGTGACACACGGAATTGATATTTTCCTATACCAAAGACCAAAATACAATGAGAAAGGGAGATCTCTTCAAAACTACAATGAGAAAGAGTACGTAATGAGAAGTGCCATCCCAATAGGAAAGTGGATCACTGCATGTGCTATATGTGCAATAAATATCTTTGATGCTCACTTTGAAAAAGTTGGTACATAGAGTACAAACATGTTGATCTTGTTAACAAAAAAGTGCCATGCAAACTTTGATACCTGGAAGAATATTTGTGAACAAGTAGCTCCCCACTGATGAGGTCAAGACCGAAGAGATGAGATCACCATCCGGAGACAAAAGCTCAATATTCACATTTGAAGGACCTCCATTTTTAAGGGTACAGCTCTCTCCACCAATAGCTCCCACCACCCTACCAGATATCGTGAACCTAGCACATAATAACAATCTCAAAGTAATTCATCCTGAAATTTAAACCAAAAGTCCCAAGCACATAAATAACAACATGAATCAACCAAAACAAACCCTGTGAAGCGAAAATTTATATCTTCATTGCCATTGCAACCATTATCATCAACTACAACAGGAACCTGTAAAGAACATTATTTGGGTCACATACTAGGGCAACTCGGATTTCTGGAAAAGATATGGGCCATATAGTACAGAAAAGGGATAACAGGTACACTGAGCTTGAGAAAATTTTAATCTAAATAACAATGCAATCACCAGACCTTCTCCGGGTCCCATACCCATCCTTCCGGTCCATTAATTTGAATCACAAAAGAACCCTGCACTTCGTATATTTATCAGTGAGAATAACTTTTTTTTGATAAGTTATCAGCAAGAAGAACTTAAAAAGACTACACGCACTTAGAGGAAACATCAAGCATTAGCATGGTAAGCATTACCTTGTCATAGACTGGAATGAAGTAGTAGCCATTGGGAGCACACTGAGTTCTATCCTTCACCAGTCCATCCACTGTCCGAAGCTCAACCTACAATTCAAGTCATAGTGAACTATGTAATATATATCTCACACACTAACAGATTCAAACAAACTAAATACAGCATCGCCACATCGGTCGTGGTCCATCCATTTTGAAACTCATACAATAGAACATACACCCACTTCCAATTCTAAGCTACTAATAGAGATGGCCAAACATGTAAAACATTTCATGTGCCTCACTTCAATTCGTTCTGTTAAAAAAGTAATATGCTACAAAAGCCTCAAATGCAAAACGGAACACCAAAATACATACCGTGATGTGAGAATAGTCCAATTTCGCATCATTCAGCTTCCTCGACTTCATAAGAGATGTACTAGCCTACAACAAACAAATACGATCAAAACTTCCTGGATGTCAAGTACAACCTTTTACGAATTCGATTACGAGTTCCTGAGTTTTAAGTGAAACCCCAACCCCAAAGAGAATAAATCGCGTATATTGCGAAAAGAGATCAACGCCAAATTCAGATCCACGATTTGTGACTCCCCAAATTCTCAGAGATTTGAACTGTCATCTAATAACTATACTTTCGGTTGCTGAGGAACTACTAAACTTAATGAGTCAATCCATGCCTGTTAAATTATTTATATTATCCTACGCTTTTACGATTTCTCAGAAACCAAACGAACCGCGAGAGGGAGAGAGAAGTGATTAACCTCGACAAAGCCACCACAGCCGTGAATGGAATCAGCGTAAGCCGCTGAAAATGAATGGATTACGATCCAGAAGCACAGTACAGCGTCTCTGATCATCATTGTACCCAGTCGGCTTGGAGCTTGGCGACAGTGTTCCATGGCAGGGTAACAGATCGAGTAATTTTCACATTAGATTCTTCGTTTCTTTTATATAAGTTGTAAATCAGTACACTCTCGGTGTTGTCTGCAACTCTAGCACTGTCAACCGTGCGAGAGGGTTTATGTGTATACGTGTTTTTTATTTTTTCTTGGGCTTCTGTGTTTTCAGTTTGAAAATGGGAAGTACCATGCCAATCAAATCACGAAACTGCACCATTTTCATCCTCTAACTATCAGTAATTTATAATTTATAGCTCAAATTACCAAATTTGATATATTGTATCTTAAATTATTAGACATACCAATCTTAATAGTCAAATTATAACATAATTACTTGTGAAGTGTAGAAAATTGATAATTTAAAATACAAAATGTAAAACTTAATAGTTTGATCATTGATGTATAAATTATAAAATAAACAATAATTAAAGGTGTAAATAGTAGTTTTTTCAAACCAAATAATAAAAGAAAAATAACAATTTACCTTGACATGACATGAGGATCATAAAACCACATGGTTTTTTTTCATAATAAAAAACAAACCAACATTTCTAATAATTCTCGGATAAGAATGAAAAACACGGAATAGGGATATAACTAATCCTAATACAACAATGAATACAAGACGAAGCTTAATGTGAAACCTTATGAGCCACAAAATTCAAAGACCTAAAGACAGTATAAAGTTTTTCATTTCTTAAATAAAATTACATGTTAGTTTCTGCCTAATGGTGGGTACCGGAACAGATGGCTCATTCCGGTTAAGTACTCACTGGAATGTTAATTTTGGTTTCGATTTCGTTTCAGTTATTAGAGTGCAAGATCGCAACGGAAAAGATTGTTGAATCAAAGCAACCCAAGCATTCTGCCTCCTACAAATCCACAGTTTTTTAGAGAGTTTAGAGAGAGAAAGTATCTCACGTTAAAATGAATTCACTCTATCTCAAAATGAACATCTGAGCTATTTATAATGGCTGGCTCAGAACTTAAATGTGCTTATGCGTGAGATTTTTTCACTACAAAAAAATTAACTTTTAGTGACAAAAAATTTTGTCACTAAAAGTCAAAATTTCGTCACTAAAAGTATTAGTGACGAAATTTTTTTGTCACGAGCTCCGTCAGTTAAAGAGTGTCGCAAAATGTATTTCGTGACAAGACCCGAATTTCGTCACGAAAAGTTTTTAGTGACAGAAAATTTTCGTCACTAAATCTAATGATCGATCGGTACTTTTACCGATTGATCGGTGAGAAAGTAGTGATGGATCGATTGAAACAGCGATCGATCGGTCATTTATTTCAACGATGGAACGTTGATTAAGTAACTGATCGATCAGTGAGAACGTAGTGATGGATCGGTTGAAACAGCGATCAATCGATCATTTATTTCAACGATGGAACGTTGATTAAGTAACTGATCGATCGGTAAGAGCGTATTGATGGATCGATCATTTATTTCAGTGATGGAACGTTGATTATGTAACTAATCGATCGGTGTAATCTGACGATCGATCGTCTATTTCTCCACCGATCGATCGTTTACGTTACTGATCGATCAATAATTTTTTCTTTTTAATATTGACGATCGAACAGTGATATTGAATGATTGATCGGTTTAACAACAACCGATCGATCGCTACAGATGCCGATCGAATGGTGATAACAGAATCGATTTTTTTAAAACATAATAATCAGAGAAAATATTATATAATGTATTATTATAATAACAATACAATACTCACATTAAGAAATATCAATAATAATAAATAGTGATTCGTAATTAAATCGAAAATAATATCGTAATAATAATACATAATCACAAAGCTATTAAAACATACATGCATATACTTTTTGAACCTCTAAACTGGCTGAATAGTGTCGCTCTGACATGTCGCTTATTTTCTTTTCCATTACATATGACATTTTCTTCTCCAGCTTCTTTGATATTTCTGCTTGTAAGCGCTCTTGCTCCTTTCGCATGTGCTTTTGTTCCTGTTGCATGCGCTTCTCGTGCTCCACTCGCATGCGCTCTTGCTCCATGTCCTGATTAATGGTGTGTTTGCCCTATTACCCGAACTAGCATCCCTGCTTCAACAACTGATTATGATAGCAAGAAAAATCAAACAATCATGAAAATTTTCCCTGCTAGCAAATAAAAAAAAAAGAACATTTGGCTGAAGATTGTAGAAAAAACTTTATGCTAATAAATAGAAAGAAAAAATAAACAAATGGAGTGAGAACAGAAAATTTGACAAATCGGTGTTCCAAAAGCTGGTGAGCTAAACTGTTATACCCTTGCATGAGCGTAAGCTATTAATTGTTTATACTTACATGCATATACGTGTGTGCACCTGCAGGGTTAGATGTACAGTTATATTTGCATGTGATTTCCAACTGCAAAATTCAGGGGGCATAGACCATTCCCTTCCTGGTGTTTCCAATGAGTACAAAAAAATACAATTTACATCAGACAGACAAACCTCTACTCATCCACATTATCAGGGCAATATATGAGAAAAATTATGAACAACATAAGGAGAGATCTTACATCATTCTTATTTTCGGAACTCAAGCACTTCAATAATCAAACATTTAAATAAATATAAATGCTACACATCATCAATAATTTGCAACAAAACTTGCGTGAAACACCGATCGATCGGTACAAATATGATGATCAATCGTCAGACAACCATCTAGAAGACGATCGATCGGTTGTATACCATCTAACAGACGATCGATCGTCACTTATTACTGATTGATCCTCAATTACCCAGATTGATAAAACCATGCAAACCATCCCCACACACTCAAATCCACTCCTAAATCACTCTCAAATAATCCTCATTCAATACCCATTGCAATGTACATATTAAAAACATCCTAATAAGCTCTAATCATCACAAATTATATTCACAATACCCATAAATACCCAAATCAAAAAAATCATCAAATCACCAACCAAAGTTCATAAATCGTAATGTATGTAGAGTATATTACCTCTTGCACGATATGAACACCAAAACGAACAAAATCTCTACCAAAATCTCACAATTGTCGCCAAATATTTTTAATATATACTCAGTTAATAAACCAATGAATATGAGCTCGGCTTCCTCTTAATCTATTCTAAACACTCTCTCAACCAAAATAACGGTATTTGGACTAAGTTTGAGAGGAAAAAAGCTCCTTGCCGCAAACCTTCGTTCTCCTCGTTTCCGTTGGTGTTTTTTTCACTTCACCCATGGCCTTAGAGCATTTGGGTATTTCAAGCACGATAAACACCGATCGATGGCCTTGTCAGCTTTAAAATTCCCGCTAAGTTTTCAAATGATCGATCGCAATTGCCACGATCGATCGGGAAACGAATTCAAAACGACGACGGACGTGAGCAATCGATCGATATTAATATATGATCAATCGGTCTCAAACCATTAAATGACACCATCCTTTACCGATCAATCGATGACATACCGATCGATCGTTAAACCTAATTATTGAAAAAACTATTTTTAACCTAACAAATGAAATAATTATTAAAATTATTTTACTTAAAATGTAATTTTAATACATATCTCATACTAATAACTTATAATCATGTGCTAAATAAGCTTTATATCACTAGTTTATGACATCTTAGTACACTGCTCATACTAACTCTTACAAAATGTTTATTTGATGTAACATGTAAAACTTGTACATGTTTTCCTAAATATTAATGAAGTATACTTTATAAGTTGTTATGTAATCTAAATATTTCCTAACGTACTTTGTTAATATATATTTTGTATTTCTAATTATTGAAGCTCATATTATTCAATCACAAATGTTTAATCATGAAATTTACGTATCGATCGATCGTCAATGTTAACCGATCGATCGCCCTTTGCATTTAAAACGACACCGTGCGAACCGATTGATCGATTTATCGGAACGATCAATCGCTTCGTCTAACGAAAACGACGACGCATCCTGACGATCGATCAATGTGCCTGTACTGATCGATCGTTATGCATAAGACAAAACGACGACGTCCTTGATGATCGATCACTTCAATATAAACGATTGATCGGTACATTAGAAATATCTAAACGACATCGTACTTAAACGATCGATCACCTAAATCACCGATCGATCGGTTATATTAAAATTTAGAAAGATCTTCTATGACGCATGCCGATCAATCGTCATATTGTAGCGATGGATCGGTTATGATGAACGATCGATCATGTTTCAAAGCCACGTGTTTATTGATAACCGATCGATTGGTATATAAACAACGATCGATCGGGTGGAATGACGACGTAATTTCCTCGCCAAAACTCTTTGCATTTAGTGATGGAGCATTTCGTCACAAAAGTATCGATCGATCGGCGTGTGACGAAACTTTTCATCACCAACAAATTAATTTTTTGTGACGACATTGTTATTTCGTCACAAATAAGACTTTTAGTGACGAAATTAGTGACCAAAATTATTTTCGTCACGAAAAACCATTTTTTAGTGACAAAAATAGCATTTCGTCACTAAAAGTCAATTTTCTAGTATGGTTTAGGGATCTCAAATCTCGGTCGTAGGATCGTCATGAAAAACTCTTTTTCATTAAACCCTCTTATATTTTGTAATCCGAATTTATTGGCTTCTTCAAATTGTGATCATATCCATTAAAATATCACAATTGACCCCAAATATACTAAGATTGTTTTTGTGAAATCTCTTTTGCTAACAATTGTACACTTATTTATCCTTCCACCATACTATATTACACTTGATCTAATAAAACCGAATAATATCACCGATAAAGTCTCTAGCTTATATCATTCTTAATTCTCAGTCTGTACCTAGTTGGACTCCAAAAAAGTTTCAAAAAATATTTTTTGAAAATAATTATTATGTGTGTATATATATATTTTTAAACTGGTCTTCAATCCCACTAATTTGGTGATCTAAATCTGATTCGGAGTCGGATTCTACTTGGTTGAGAGCACCTATCTAGAGAGAAGAAGAGAGTTTACTAGATGAAGCTTTTTCAGGCGTTTTAGATTCGATTGTAGCTAAATCTTTTAACATCTGGCTTACTTTACTAAGAGCTGTGATATCATAAGGAGTTTTTAACCCTATGGGTTTACTAGACAAATGGATAAAAGGATTCTCGTTGACAGAAGACTGACCATCTAACTTAAGTTCGATCTTGTCTAACTGATTACCTATGGTCTGGAGATACTACTTGGTGTAATTATTTTGTTCAGCCAGTTATTTCTTGCTATCTGAATCTGAAATTTTAAATGGTGAGGCTATGACTTCTTAACCTTTGTGAGACACAATAATGGTTTCAGGAGGAGGATGACTAGCACTCGTGGTTGACTTATCAGATTTGGTCCATTTGACTTTGGTGAGAACTTGACAGTTCAAGTTCATCAAATGATACTTCTCCAAATACTCAAAGAAATTAATGTTCGTACCTATTTGAAGCATAAATTCTTGACATTTATCATAAATGACTTTCTTTTCGACTTTCGTGTGACTTTCACGATACCGAGTTCTTTTGGCTAAATTGGCTTCAGACATAAACTCATCTTCTAGGGTTTTCATGTTCGAGCTAAAGGCTTTACGAATGGTCATTAACTGAGGATCTATGGATTCAAATTCTGTTTGGGTAGGAGAAGCTTGGTCCTCTTCTACATCCTCAATAGTTACTACGGGTTCAAACTTGGTGGAGTACAGGGGTGTACTAACCTTAGAATTTACTTGAACTCCTATGAGTTTCAGATTGAGGTCTTTCCTAACAGATTCATTGAGACTGACAGTAGATCTTCTTACAGATACTACCTGGTTCTTGAATCCTAAAGGGTGAGAACCTACGTGTTCATCAAAACTAATTGTAACAGTTACATCCAGATATTGTTGGATCATGTCTAACTTGGTGATGTCACTATAAAGTGAGTTTGTTGGATTCTCATTTTCTAAGATCCATTCACTAAGAAGGGTGATATCTTTCCAAACTATTGACTTTGAGACCCTAATGTTAGCGTAACTGGAATGACTCTGAATCAAAATGGTTTGATCTTTGAGACTTTTTACAAGGCATGAACATTTAAATTGGTTCTAATGCACTTATAATAAATCCTATATATCAAGGCGAAGGGCTGACTTCTTCTAACATCTCATAATTTAAAGTCTTAATGTTCAAGTTTAAAGCTTTTAGAAGATGTTTGTCACTTAAACTTAAGGTAAAATCAGGAAAATAATCAAAATGGATTGGACCATTATGGAGACTGGATTTGATTATACCTAAGATACTATTGTTGTAATCTGTGAACCTAGCATCACGAAGAGACAACAAAACAGACGCATCAATCTCTTTTCGGGTTAATTGTTTTACTGCAACTTGAACTAAACCAATGTGAATGTACTTGAAACCTTTTTCCCTATGTTTTTTAAGGACATCGAAAGACAAAAGTTGACATTTCTCATGGGTTTTACTAAGAGCGTTAACCTGCCCTACGATTTTGACATGATAATTACTAGTAAATGATAAAGGATAGAAACTTGACTTAGAGTAGATTTAACTACTGTGAACCTTGGGGATATTCCAATTTTTGAGTGAAGAGTTGACTTCATTTACCTCGAATTCTTCTTCATTAACTATTCCTGGAATTGGTTGCATGTAACCAGAAGACCTAGAACTCGTAGAAGAAGTGGATCTAAACATCCTATTCATAGTGAACTTATGGACACAAGAATCAAACTAAAACAAACAAGGTAATAAACCTATCTAGGTTTTGCTTATAAAAAAAAAAAACCTATCTAGGTTTCAACCATTCGACTCAACAAACCTAAAAGAACATACCCTATCATGGTCACTCGCTCAGGCATCTCCTGGACTTACTGTTTGGAAATCTGCGCTTACTATTCTTGTATGCTTCTAGACTCCTAAGGTTGGGGTCTAACTCAGACGGGATTACTAGAGATTTACTACGAAGCTTGAAAGGACTTCACTTGATTCTAAAGTGTTTGACTAGTGAGTTGTTCCTTAACTTGTTTGAACTTGATTTCTTTCTTAAGAAAATCAAGATGTTGAGTTTTACTAACAATGAAATTAAGAGTTTTGCTAATGGATGCTTCCTGTAACATGATAAGTTCTCTAGGCCGGGGAGGACTAACGAACTCAAAGGTGACTTTTTGACCAAAGATGTTAGCTATTAAACCGTCACTAGTAGTGGTGAAGGGATACAACAGATAAATGAAAAGAGTACCTAAAATTACTTTCTGATCAGGCATATTTTTTACTAAAACAAAGGGTGACTTAAAACAAACATTATCTTTGCAAATGTGTGCTTTAGATAACTTATAATTAATACCTATTTGACTACCATTTGCTGAGAGAAGGCTTTCCTTTGACTTCTCATAGTACTTGGTAGGGATTTTTGAATGAATATTCAGAGTTGACTATAATGGTAAATTTCGAATGTCATTTCTGAAAATGCATGCGGCTGACGATACTTAAGAATTGATTACTACTCTCAAGATCATCTAGAATAAGATGAGTGGCAAGAGAGGGTACAGATTTTGGGACAGAGTCGTCAGACGACTCAGATCAAGAGGATTGACTTTGGTTCTTAAGCTTTTGATTAATCTTAAGAAGGAGGACTTCCTGTTCGAGTGCTTTATTACTAGCTTTTAACTGTTTAATTTCTTTTTTAACTTGTTAGACTTCAGTCTGTAAATCTTGGAGGGTTACAGGCTTTTGAGCTTTCTTAAACTTATCTAAGATTTTGGGACTTCTAACTTGTTTTCATTTTTCTGCAAAACTTGTTTTAACTTTCCAAGATACTGAGCCTTGAGCTCTTGTTCTTCAACTTTGTTGATCAGATCGATTAAAAGTTCTTCTTGTTGACTTTGAATATTAAGGGTTTTACCAGGGTGACAACAACTATCTGTACATCCTAATTTCTAGTTAGGAGTGTTAGACTCAGTGTCGGTACTAGGGTTGGAGCTAGAACTAGAAGACGGAAAGTCATCTATTTCTAAATCACTACCACTTTTGAGTCTTTCAATTCTAAAATGGAAAATAAATTGACTTTTTCACTATCTGGGATGTCTAAGGAATTAATGTTTTCCTTAACACGACATTCAGAACTGTAATGACCTAATTTTTTACATTTGTAACATCGAATTTTACTTTTATCTTTTGCAACCTTAGGTTTGGACTTTTTACGAAAAGATTTCTTGTAAAATTTGGGTTTACTATCTTCAGGAGGAGTATACTTCTTAAAGGACTTTTTGTGGTATTTGTTTGACTTTTTAAAGAATGACTTGTCCTTCTGGTGTTTTCTACGAGATGGTGTTATGGGAGGCAAACCATACTGTTTGCAGAAGTTACCCATTTCTTACATAGCTTTCCTATGATCTTTACTATGTTGGTTACTAATTTTCATATCAATACACATCTTCATACCTTCTTTGTTGATGGTACTGACAATATCACCGTAAGTCAGATTATCATATTCTATGATTTCTGAGGGTCGACTTAAGACTTCGCGGGATTGTATAGGCAAAAAGGTTGGGTAATTCATTAATTAATTTTTTTTTTTCCAAAATGGATTTTTACAATCATCTCTAAGCATGACCCAAGAAATTAAGACATCTTTTTACCATCTAAAATCACTTAAGGTTACTTAGCTGATCATGGATCCTAGCAGAGATGTTACCTGGGGTACCAAGGAAGTGTTTAATAATGATATAAATAAGCGTATTAATTATTGGCTTTTGTGCACAATCGAAATTTTGATGATTTCAATAAATGGATGAGTTTACAAAATGGACATCTTCAAAGACAAAGACAACTTAACGAAAAGAGACAAACCTTGAAGAAAGAAGAACAAGAAGATGCAAGGAGCTTAAAGTGAAGATTCAAGACCTTAGGGTATAATCCTTGTGACTCTTTATTTCACATTTGACAAGGATTTGAATCACGCACTTGCATATCTTTCAAAACGTGCATAAACCGTTTTACCTTTTGTTTGAAAGATTATAATGTTTTTAAAGGTTTCAAAACACCTCAAATATATTCCCAAATCTTTCATATACTTATGGGAAGTAAGCCTTTAAAATTGGGTGTTTAAAAGTGGTCAAAACATGGTTTTAAATGAACTGGTCTATGAAAATGAATTGTAGCGGTTGACCTCTACATGAAGCGGTCGACCGTCTGTAGCGGATGATGAAAATGATTTATAGCGGTCGACCGGGCGCGTAGGACAAAAATTTGACAGCATTCAAATTTTATGACCGTTGGGCAACGGCTACTTGAACCGGTCAACCGGTACATGAAGCGGTCGACCGGTACAACGGTAAAATTGTCAAATCGACCCCTAACGGCTATAAACAACTAGTTTTCATATGTGACCTATAAATACACCTTCATTTCGTCTAAAATGAATATATCCAACGACCACATATCATTTCTACTACTTAAGAAATATTCTAAACCTTCTTATTCTATATTTCTCATATCATTCACACAAAACACACTTTCATATCCTTGTCTTTGTGTGAATAAAAAGATAGAGCTTTCCATTTTCATATCTACTTTATCAAGAGAGTTTTTGTTCTTTCATATACCTATCCAAGGAGGTGTTTCCTTTAGTAAGGTTGTTCACTAAAGAAGAAGCTTAGAAAGGGCATATGTCAAGCTTGGTTAGGTTGTGAGTGGTGAGCCCGAAAAACCACTTGGGAGGGTTTGAGTGTTGATCCCGGGAAAACACTTGTACGGTTCACCAGCACCCGGAAGCTAGTGTATAAAAGCTATTGAAAGATAGTGGAAAACCTCAACGCTCGGTGAAGGAGCTTGAGGGGTGGATGTAGACGGGTTTGCTGAACCACCTAAAAAATCACGTGTTTGCTTTCTTTATCCCTACTCTTTACATTTAGCACTTACTTACCTGTTATATCATTATACTTGTGCTAAATTAGTATTTACTTTGCAAACACAGTTTTTGGGGGGTTAATATCGAAAAGTTTAGAAAACCAATTCACCCCCTCTTGGGTTGCCTTAATCCTGAAATCTAGGACTCACATTAATACCATCATTAACACCTTTACCTAAGGTTCTATCGAAGATCGGGTCACCTGCTTCATCATGTTGAACTGTATCACGAACAAGATCACGATCTTCTTCAGTGAGATACTTTTCCCACCATTGGAGTAAAGAGCTAGTGAAACTATAGAAAATGAGCTCAACAACTTCAGGATGACTAAGAGATTGGTTTACTAAGTAGTTGTTGGCCACCATAGTCATATGTTTGAGTTTATTAAGGATTTATTGTTTAGAGAAACCAGCAATATTTCATTCATATAACTTATCAAAAGAGATAGAAAATTGACTTTGGAAATTTCTTTCTTTTTAACGTGAGCTGGGCATCCCCATACTCTCAAGTGTTTCAGACTTGACTTTTTTCCAGTCCATAACTCATATGGAGTATTAGGAACGAACTTAGTGGATATTCTGTTTAGATTATAAACAGTTGTCTCTAAGGCATAACCCCAAAAATAAATAGGTAATTATGACATGTTTATCATTGACCGAATCATATCCAATAGTGTTCAGTTGATTCTTTTTGTAACACCATTATGTTGTGGTGTTGCAGGGAGAGTCAACTGAGATATGATGCCTTTCTCTCTAAAATGAGTTTGAAAATCTCCAGAGAGATTCACCTCATCTATCAGACTGAAATATCTTAATATTCCTTTCCAATTGATTCTCAACTTCACTATGAAATTCTTTGAACTTTTCAAAGGATTCAGACTTGTGCTTCATCAGGTATACATAATCATACCTATAATAATCATCAATGAAAGTGATAAGGTATGAGAACCCTCATTTGACCATATGGTTAAAAGGACCACATACATCAGTTTGAATTAACTCTAATAATCATGTGGCTCTAATTCCTTTTCCTTTAAAAGGATTCTTGGTCATCTTTCTCTACAAGCAAGACTCGCATATTGGGTAAGGCTCAACCTTACTAATCTGTTGATCCTATACAGATTAACATGACCAAGTCTTAAATGCAACAAGTAAGTTGGAATTACATCTCTCTTTATTTTTGAGAGTTTTCACACTGATATTAGCACCATTCTCTATATTATTCACAGAGTCTACAACATTTTCAAAAATATAAAGACCATCTATCATAGTACCAGAAGCAATAAACTAATTTTGAAACTTAATAACAAGTTTAGATTTAGAGACAAGTGAATATCAGAATATTCCAAGTTTTGAAACATAAATTAAGTTTTTACGACATTCTTGTACGTATAAACAATCTTCCAAAATTAAAACTTTGTTTTGTCATAGACTTAGATGAAAAGTTCATATGGCGGTCGCTGCAACACTTGTATCATCCCCATCTTTAGGATGGCCTCCCTCTCACCTAGTCTTCGAGTTTCTTTAAACCCCTTCAGCATGTTTCTTCTGCTTCAAAGACGCAAGATACACGCGACAATTCCTTTTCCAATCACCTAGTTTGTCGCAGTGGAAACAATTTCCCTTAGCCTTCTTATCTGGCCGAGACCTTTTCTTTTTCTTAAATCTCTTGCCTTTGGGTTTGATTCCCAAGGCAGAGTTGACTCGTGACTTGTCCAATATCTTCAGAGAACCTTTCTCTTTTATGATATGCTTTTCAACTGTTTGCAGCATATTGAGTAGCTCTGACAAAGTCACAAGCTTCTTGCTCATATTATAATTTAATACGAATTAGTTGAATGATTCAAGCAAAGATGCCAATATTGCTCTAGCCTTGGTCTCGTCCTACATTCCTGCACCTAGTGTCTCCAGTTCTTTGATAAAAGATACCATCTTCAGGACATGTTTTGGAACTGGAGCACCTTCCACAATTTTGGTGGTCATCAAGAGTTTCATAAGTTGTTGGCATGCAGAACGACTTTGCTCTCCGAATAGCTCCTGCAGATATACAAGTATCTCTTTAGTTGTCGCTATGCCCTCACATTGCTTTTCAACATGTTAGACATAGAAGCTAACATATAACAACGAGCTAATTCGTCTGCCTCATGCCACTTTTCAAAAGCAACTCTTTGTTCTTTTGTAGCATCGACAAGGTAAGCTGAATGGTCTCTTCTATAAGGACATGGACTATTTTATCCACAGTGGGTACTATCATAAGATTTATCTTCCAATCAAAGAAGTTTGGCCCAGTCAGTTTGTTATCATCTAGGATTCTAGTTAATGGGTTCGACATTATGAAATTACAAAGATTCGAAAGAAAATTCACAAGTATATTAACGCTACATTAGCATAGGGATTTTAATAGCTAATGTACCCCCCACTTCGCAACAACCAACGAAAAAGCAGAATATAACATTTATATTTAGTGTTTGCAGTAGGTATCAAGAAATTTTAACTTATGTGCACATAATCCTATTTTAGTAATCATGGCACAACTTATAAAAGCAAGTAGAATATACTAATCATGATCATATCACATGTTGTATATCATGTATATAAAATTTTCATGATTCTAGATATTTCTTTTGCCCACCAACATAAACACAATCTTCACTATTTTAGTGGACGTGTTTATTGGGTTAAGTGCACTCATCGTCTAAATGACATGTAATTTTGTAATGGGTTGACATTGCTATTTTAGTCAATACCCCAACTACTCACACTTGCTCACACTTATCTTCACAACAAGTATACGAGACAAATTATAAAATCAATAATTGGCAGTGACCATTTTGGTTTTAACCAATCATCAATCAAATAAAATTCTCAAATACCAACAATGAAATGCCATGGGATTTAATTTTCATTTAAAATAATATATTTAACACTTATATTGAATCTGGAAAAAGTTTTTTGGTCAAATGATCAAATCGGTTCCGATCTGGTCAACTGGGGTGTGGACCAGTCATACTCGATCTAAGGCCCACACAGGTTTGGGTTGTATTCGGCTCCAACCCGATCCAAACCCCATGGGTCACGTGCAGACCCCAAGCACGTACCCACTTACGCTGGACCAATTAGTCCCCTTAATGGGTCATGGGCTGACCCAATTGGGTCAAGCCAGTGCCCAATAAGGGTTAAGGGTGAGTATCGGAACGGATGGAACCGAAATGACAAATTTCGATTTCATTCCGGTATTCACCGGAATGCAATTTTTTTGTTCCGATTCCATTATGATATTTTACCGGAACAAAACCGAAACTTTCGAAATCGAAATCGAAAACTTCGACTTAGCATTTGGACATTTTTGGACATTTTTTTGGAACCCTAACGAGCTAAAAATATTTTTTGGACCGAATTTTTGGAAGATTTTTCTATTATTAATCATAAATTAACAATAAATGTAAACATACAACCAAAATCTAGATTCTAAAATAAACATTCAAACAAATTCAGTACTCATCGTATGTTGTACTTTATTTTAAGCCCTATTTAAAAAATTGGCATAAAAAAATTTCGGTATTTTTTAGTTATTTATCATAAATTAACAATAAATATAAAATTTTCATCCAAAATCTAGATTATAAAATAAACATTCAATCAAATTACATATGTTATACTTTATTTTGAGTACTATTCCACCAAAATTTCCAGTTCCGGTTCTAAACGATTTCCGGAATTGGAAGTGAACTAGAAATTCCAATTCTTACCAAAAAAATTTCTCACTCTTAATTAGGGTTATAGGGTCAAGAGGTGGCCCTATTGGGCCAGCCCATGTCCAAGTTCAGCCCAATGCCTTAAAGCCTTTTTTTTAAAGAACCCAACAGGTTGGGCCATGGGTCAGGTAAGGCAATTGTTGCCCTACCCATGGTCCAAACGCACAACCTAGGGCATCTCTTGCCCTAGTCGACGTTTGGACCCTAAGGTTAAGGGGTCGTACCCTGCCACCCCCAGGTCGGTGAGGCGTCAGCCAACACTTGGCTGGTCACCCCCCAGATTGAGGAGGCCGTGGTAGGCGATGGGGAGGCTCTAAGCCTCAACCCGTGTCCCCCTAAAAGGGGCACACCATGGCAGCGGCTGCCGCTAGCCACCTGGCCATGTGGTGCCGCTACAGGGTTCACCTAAAACCACCAGGCGTGGAACCCGGTCGTCTGAGCCACCACCACCGCTAGTGGTGGCAACTTGGAGAGCAAGACAATAAATACTTTTTCTCTCTCTCAATCCTCACCACGTTCGAGAATAAGAAAAAATTTCTCCTTTGCTGCGTGGGTTTTCTCAAACAAGTTCTCAAGCAAGAACAACATCACAATCAAACGTGCATCTTTCAACTGTTTTAAGATTTCTCGACAATCTAAGATTTCAAAAACAATAGAATATAATAAGGCTTGTTCTCCCTCTGTCGAACATAAAACAGACATGCACATTTTGTCTCACAAGAAAGGCCAACCCGTGCAGCAAGGAAAAACAAACTTCTTCTCATTGTCTCAAACGGTTTCTCCTTTTTGAACAAAAACAGACATTCAACTTTCTAAGGAGAAACCCATGGGCAAAGCAAAGTGCAAGCTTTCTCCAAATTTTCACCACTAAGGAAACACACGGACAAATTAAAAATGGCCCGATTATGCTTTCTCTCAAGACAAAACTCACTTCCAAATCTAAAAGCAAGCAATATATGGTACAGAAACACTTTCCAACCAACAGATTTGCAGCAAAACTTAACAAATCGTGAAGAATATGCGCGTGAGTTAGAGAGAGAAACACTAACCTTGAGCTGTGAGATTTCAAATATATGAGTTATGATACCACTTGTTAGAGCGCAAGATCGCAGCGGAAACGATCGTTGAATCAAAGAAGCCTAAGTGTTCTACCTCCTTGAAATCCACGTATACAGTTTTTTAGAGAGTTTAGAGAAAGTGTCTCACGTTAAAATGAATTCACGCTATCTCAAAATGAACTTCTGAGCTATTTATAATGGTTGGCTCAGAACTCAATGTTATTGAACTTCTGAGCTATTAGAGAAAGTGTCTCACGTAAAAATTAACGACTAGTTTTCTTATGATGCCTATTTAAAGTCATCCCCAAGCTTTATAAATGTTGCTGAACAACCAAAAATCATTTTACTAAGGCTAAGAATGACAAAAGACCTTTGAATCCTTCTTATAATATCATTCACACATAATCATCACTTTCACATCCTTGTTGTTGTGTGGAGCCTAAGAGATAGAACTCTTTAATTGTAATATCTACTCCATCAAAAGAGTCTTAGTGGGCATTTTTGTACATTCTTCTACATTTATAAGAGAGTGATTCTCTCGTTTTCTTTCAGTGAGAGATGTTCAACGAAAGGAGTTTGGAGAAGTTTGTTCTCAAACTCATTCTTGAGGCTTGAAGAGGTTTTCTCAAAGCTCGATAAAGGAGCTTGAGGGGTGGATGTATGCGAGTTTGTCGAACCACCTAAAAATCTTGTGTTTAGTTCTCTTATCTTATCTCCTTACTTTGTGCTACTAGTTCTTGTTCAAAGTTTAATTTTCATATTTGAGTTACAATATACATTCTTGTGTTTAATCCTTGATTGCAATCGAGTCTCTTTGGAGAACTTGTACCTAGCTAACACATTCTTAAGGGTGAGTTTCGAAAAAGTTTTGAAACTCAATTCACCCCCTCTTGAATTGTCTTAATCCTTGGAATTACAATTGACATCAGAGCTTGGTGCTCACTTTAGCAAGATTTAATAATTTTAAGATAGAATAGAAACTTCAAACAACAACTATGCCTCATTCCTTCAAAGGAAGTGATTACACTTATTGGAAAGCAATGATGAAAATTTATTTTCAATACATTGACTATAATTTATGGCCTTGTATTTTGAATGGACCTCACTATCCTTTGAAAACCGTACATGAGACAATTATCCCTAAAACCATTTCTGAGTATACCGATGATGACAAGAAGAAAATATCTATAATCACTAAAACTATAAATATTCTTTATTGTGTTTTAGAGATAAATGAATTCAATAGAATATCTTCTTGTGATAGTGCAAAGGAAATTTGACATTCTTTGGAAATCACTCATGAAGGTAAGCATGCTAGTTCATAGCTATAAATTGTTTAAGATGAAACTGGAAGAAAACATTGGTGACATGCTTACTAGATTTACTAATATTGTGAATGGTTGAAATGCTCTTGGAAAAACATACACTAACTCTTATTTGGTGAGAAAAGTTCTTAGGTCACTACCAAAGTCACCGTTATTCAAGAAGCAAAGGACCTCACCAGATTGCCTTTGGAAGAGCTTATTGGATCTCTCATGACTCACTAAATCACCATGAAGTGACATGAGGAGAAAAGTTCAGAAAAGAGAAGCATAGCTTTGAAATCCTTCGTAGTTGAGATTGAAGAAGAGATTATGAAAGTGGAGATGAAGACATAACAATTGTGACAAGGAATTTTAGAAACTTTCTTAAGAGAAAGCAAGGAAGAAAGAACTTCAAAGATTTCAAAAGATAAGAGCTAAAGAAGAAATACCCACAGATAAACAACAAGAAGGACCACATCACTTGCTACAAGTGCAAGAAACCCAGTCACATAAAGGTGAATTGCCCACTTTTCAAATATAAAAAGAAAGCTATGAGAGCTACTTAGGAAGATAGTGATTCAAGCTCCTCCGAAGAAGATGATAAGGGAGAAATCGCAAATACATGCTTCATGGATCTTGAAGATGATGAGGATTCAAGAAGGAAGAAATGCAATAGTTGGAACTTGGATAAATCAAAGGTGGAAATGTAACATTTGGTAACAACTCCAAATGGAAAATCATTGGTATAGGTAATATTGGTGGTAACTCCCTTCCTAAAATTGAAAATGTCCTATTAGTTGATAAATTGAAGCATAACTTGCTTAGTATTAGCCAACTTTGTGAAAAAGGTTATAGAGTTGTCTTTGTATCTTCTAGATGTCATATTGAAAATTTCATAGATGTTAAATTATTGTTTATTGGCCATAGCAATTCAAATGTTTATAAAATTGACATTGATCAAAATGCTTATATGGATAATTGTCTTGTGGTCAATGTATATGATAGTTGTCTATGCCATAGAAGATTAGGTCATGCTAGCATGCATCAAATTTTGAAAATCTCTATTCATGATCTTGTGAATGAGCTACCAAAGTTGAATTTTGAAAAAGACTAAGTTTGTGAAGCTTGTCAAATGGAAAAATAACGTAAACCTCTTTTAAATCCAAAAACTTCATTTCAGATAGTAGACCTCTATAATTACTTTATTTAGATTTATTTGGTCCATCAAGAACTCAAAGTTTTGGTGGAAAGTCTTATCCATTTATAATTGTGGATGACTACTCTAGGCTCACTTGGATTTTGATTTTAGCTTCAAAAGATGAGGTCATTCAAGAGTTCATTAAATTTTTAAAAATGGTGAAAAATGCAAAATGATAAATCATTGTCGCCATTAGAAGTGACCATGGTGGAGAATTCTTAAATGAGCACTTCGAATCTTTTTGTAGTTTGAATGGTTATGAGCATAATTTTTTAACACCTAGTACTTCTCAACAAAATGAGGTATATGAGAAAAAGAATATAACTATTCAAGAGATGAGAAGAACTATTTTGAATTAAAATAAGTTACCAAAATATTTTTGGACCTAGGCAGTCAACACATTTTGCTATGTTTTGAATAAAGTATCTATGAGACCCACTTTGAAGAAAACTTCTTATGAGCTTTAGAATGATAGAAAACTCAACACTCACTAATTCAAAGTTTTTTTATTGCAATGCTTCATTTTAATTACCAAAAACAACCTTGGAAACTTTGATTCTGTAATCGATGTTGGAATTGTCATTGGATACTCTAATTCAAGTAAAGCTTAATAGAGTTTATAACAAAAGGACTCTTGTGTTGAAGAATCAATGCGTATTACTTTTGATAAAAATAATGGTCCATTTGAGAAAAATGCAAGTGTAGAAATTGAAGATATTGAACGGGAAATGGAAGGACTTGAAATCAATTTTAACCCCACTCAAAACAAGGAAGCTCAAAACCCAAGTGAAGAAAAAATTCAACCGTTGCTTGGAGAAGGTACTTCAAAAGAACTCCCTAAGAAGTGGAGGTATGCTAGTAGTCATCCTCAAGAGTTAATTATTGGTGATCCCTTTCTTGGAACTGGAACTAGAGCTTCACTTAGAAATAGTTGTAATTATCTTGCAGTTGTGTCTCAAATTGAACCTAAGACTTTTCTTGTAGCCAAAAAGGACGAAATTTGGATTTTGACAATGCAAGAAAAGTTAAACCAATTTGAGAAAAATCAAATTTGGGAACTTGTCCCTAGACCCAATGATCAAACCAATATTGCCACAAAATGGATCTTTAGGAACAAGGTTGATGAGCATGGTACTATTGTTAGAAACAAAGCTAGATTGGTTTCTAAAGGCTATAATCAAGAAGAAGAGATTGATTATGATGAAACATATGCACCCTTAGCTCGTTTAGAATCCATTAGAATGATTTTTTCCTTTGCTTGCTATAAATATTTTATGCTTTATCAAATAGATGTGAAAAGTGCTTTCATGAATGGATTTATCATGGAAGAAGTCTATGTAGAATAACCATAAGGTTTTCAAAAACGAAGCTTATCCGAATTTTGTATTCAAATTGAAAAAGGCTTTGTATGGACTAAAATAAACTCTTAGAGCTTGGTATGATAGATTTAAAACTTTCCTTGTTGAAAAAGGTTTTTCCATGGGTAAAACACGTCTGAAAACACGTAGGTTGTCGAGGGGGAGCAACCATATGGGTAGAAATTGGAATGGGGGGGCTGGACGCTGGTGAGTGGGAGGCAGTGTGCCCGATTGCGGGACGAGAACCCATCTGAAAACACGTGGGTCTTCGAGGGGGAGCAACAATCTGGGTGAGTCATATGAGCGAAGAGGCTTTGAAGAAGAAGAAGACTCTAGATCTACAAGAGTCAAGAGAGAGTTAGATACATATAAAGTCTCGCGTGAGTCATGGGTCAAAAGTAACCCTTTTTATTATTATTTTAACACCACCATGGCTCAAAGCCTCAAACGGTGAATTAATTGTTTTAAAAAAAACTTCCGAAACCAGAAATTCATGCATTTCTGCCTGAATTTCCGATTCCATAATTTCTCTAAAATGGGTTCCAGTTCCGGTATCGAAATAGGCCGGAACCGGTTTCAGAATATCGGTATCGGAACCAGAATCAAAATTTCTGATTTTCACCGAATAAAATTATCACCCCTACTAAGACCAAAAACAATGATATCATAATTATGCAAATTTATGTGGATGACATCATATTCGGTGCTACTAATGACTCTCTTTGTCAAGAATTTTCTAAATTTATGCATGAAGAGCTTGAAATGAGTATGACGGGTGAGGTCAACTACTTCCTTGGACTACAAATCAAGTAATCCAAAGAAAGAATCTTCATAAACCAAGCCAAGTGTACAAAAGATTTACTCAAAGTGGCGGAAACGCCAATGAGCACATCGCTAAAGCTTGATGCGGATGAAAAAGGTAAAAAAGGTTGGACATCACCAAATATAGATGTATGATTAGAACTGTCCTCTATGTGACGGCTAGTAGGCCCGATAATATGTTTAGTGTGTCCTTATGTGCAAGATTTCAAATATGTCCTAAAGAATCTCCTTTTGGTGCCGTAAAAAAGTTTTTTGATATGTATTGGGTACAAATAACCTAGGTCTTTGGTATCCTAGAGACACTCGCATGAACCTAGTAAGCTATTCCGACCTAGCAAAGTCGAAAGAAAAAGTACTAGTAGTACTTTCAATTTCCTAGGTTCTTTAGTTTCTTGGAGTAGCAAGAAACAAAGCTCGGTTGCATTATCAACAACCGAAGTTGAATACATAGCTGCCGGAAGTTGTTGTGCTCAAGTTTTGTAGATGAAATAAACTCTCAAAGATTTTGGACTAGAGTTGGATAGTATATCTATAAAACGTGGCAACATCAGTGCTATAAATTTTTCCAAGAACCTCATCCAACACTCAAGGACTAAACATATCAAAGTGAGAAATCATTTTCTAAAAGATCATATTCAAAAAGGTGACATCTCACTTGATTTCATTAGTACTAAGCATCAACTAGCTAATATTTTTTACAAAACCCTTGAGTAATGATAATTATGTGATTTTAGAAGAGATATTGGGGTTTTAGAAGCAAATGCCCTTTCATATGTTATTTACTAATTTCCATGGATTTACATTGTTTTGATGTTTTAAACATGTTTATAATGTCCTTAAATCATGCTATATGTTTGTCATTCATCAAATGCATCATCTCATTTCATTTCTCGCCCTAAAAACCTCATTATTCATGAATGTTCTCTGTAGCGGTCGACCATGTGGAGCCGCTACACGAAGCGGTTGACCGGTTCGTAGAACATGTTCTACCAAGCAGTCGACGGACATGAACCGCTACATGAAGCAGTCAACCACCTCATTTCAGATCGACCGCACACCCTCCTCCCATGAATCGGTTCATCTCTCTCGTTTCAAATCCTTCCCAAAATACCATAACCTACCCTAAAATCCATCCCCATCATTTCAGATCATCAATTTCGGCCTAACCATCTCTTTTTATATGGATTTACATCAAAATCCACCGAGCAAGAAGATTCTAGGGATTTCGGCCCCCTTTGAATCCCTAACCTCAAATTTCCAAATTTTAGCCCTTTACTCTTTGATTTTTGCTCTCAATCATCATGCCAAGGGCGAAGCATGCTGCCAGGAGTAGAAATGAGGAAGTGGGATCATCTTGTTCCATAGAAGATCAGATTTTGGGTGAGTCTGCTTATTTCTTTCATAATTCTGAGTGTGAAAAGTCATGTGGGGAAGGAAAATGAATGTATCTTCACTTTCAGACTTTGAGATTGAGCACCTATTTCAGAAGTATGGTTGGGGGACGATAGATTGTATTGAATGCAATTATACTTGGAGATATCTTAGGAATTCCACATGTTGGGCCTTGGGCTTATAAGATTAAGACTTGGCCTACGTGTAAGGGTTTTGACTATGGAGAAGCCCTAGTTTACCTCTCAGGGAATGTTATGGCGGACGATACACCTAGGAAAATCCATTTCAACCAATTGAAAATTCATTCGAAGTTGCTTCATTTGATTTGCTCTCATAATCTAATTCCTTAGGCTGGACACCGAAAGGAGGTAACTTTTTATGAATATCTTCGTGATTGAGCGTCTCTTGAAAGATAAAAAGTTCAACCTTTGTTGTTTACCAAGATCTTTAGGCACTTTGGAGTTGCACTTAGTTCTCGAGAGCAAGACTCAATGACTAAGTGTGAAGAGTTTAATTATGCAATCCTAACCCGGATGAGATATAGGAAGAATTCGAGATGTAAGCGGGTGCTTAAGAATCAGGCCAGTGATGAGAAAGTGCCTGAGGATGATGATGATGAAGATGAAGATGTGGTTAAGGATCAGCCTGAGGGTGAGGAGATTGATGCTGAGGTGATGGAGTTTGACGAAGATCCTGACATGGTTGTTGATCCTCCAGTTACTCCTTCCCCTACCAGAGTTCCCAACCCTATCACTTCCTTTTCCACCCGGTTCACTACTCTCGAGGAAATGGTTACTACTATGCACGAGGAGCAGAGGAAGACCTTTGAGGAGATCAGGACTTTTATGCCCGCTTTCCTCCACCTTCATGATTTTCATAGCATATGCATTTCATTTTGCTTTATTGTAGTTATTTATGTAGTTTTCTTTGCTTATATATTTCTTTTTTACGATGACAAAAGGGGGAGAGAATGATATCGTTTTGTATCTCTGAACCACTTTGCAACTTTGTTGTACTATTTTCAATATGAATGATATGAAAGTACTTTTTTTTTCATATAATCTTGACATATTATATGCTAACATTTTGTCCTTCAAGTATAAAATTGTCTAAAACCCCATGTCAAAGTACAAAAGCTAGGGGGAGACAAGATCGACAAAAGAAAGATCAATTAATTTATTGTCATCATCAAAAAAGGGGGATATTGTTAACTTTTAGTTACAATCAATGTTTTGACGATAACAAAATAAGTCATTGAAATGATAAGCAAAAAATATCCAAAATGAGCCCGGAGCGATCAAGCAATATCCATTTCAATGGAAATGACTCTTAAAGTGAAGACTCGAGTTACTAGGGTAATTCTTGTAACACGATACTTCATCTTTAATAAGGATTTGAACCTCACACTTGCATAATTCTTCAAAACTTGCAAAAACCATTTTATCACTTGGTTGGAAGATTCAAATGTTTTAATGGCTTCAATTATCCCCAATCAAACTCTCAAACTCTTGTATACTGATGGGAAGTTAGTCTTATAAATTGGGTGAATCAAGTTTGTCAAAATCGTGGTCTTTAAAGAACTGGATCATATGCTTACACTGTAGAGGTGATCGGCCTATGACCGCTTGGTATAACGGTTGACCGGTCTAAGTTTTAAAATAGATCCATTCTGAGTTCTCACATTGTGACCGTTGAGGTAACAGTAACCTGTAGCAGTCGACCGACTCGTCGTGAATTTTGACAGATCAACCCCTAACGACTAGTTTTCTTATGAGACCTATTTAAAGCCAACCCTAAGCCTCATAAATGTTGCTGAACAACCAAAAATCATTTTACTAAGGCTAAGAGTGATTAAAAAACATTTGAATTCTTCTTCTAACATCATTCACACATAATCATAACTTTCACGTCCTTATAATTGTGTGAAGCCTAAGAGATAGAAATATTTCATTGTAACATCTACTTCATCAAGGGAGTCTTAATCAGCATTTTTGTTCATCCTTCTACATTTATAAGAGAATGGTTCTCTTATTTCCTTTCGGTGAAGGGTGTTCATCAAAATAAGGAGTTTGGAGAGGTTTGTTCTCAAACTCGTTATTGAGGCTTGAAGAGGTGTTTCTCAAGTTCAACTGTAAGGAAACTTGTTTCTCATGCTCATGTGAAAAAAACTTGTTTCTCAAGCTCAAGTATAAGAAAACATTTCCATTGATTGAAGGGATGATAGTGGAGAAACACTAAAGCTCAGTAAAGGAGCTTGAGGGGTGGATGTATGCGGGTTTGCCGAACCACTTAAAAATCTTGTGTTTGCTTCCTTCCCTTATCTCCTTACTTTGTGCTACTAGTTTCTTGTTCAAAGTTTAATTTGCATATTTCACTTGCAATATACATTCTTGTGTTTAATCCTTTATTGCAATCAATTCTCTTTATGGAACTTGTAGCTAGCAAGCACATTCTTAAGGGTGAGTTTCGAAAAAGTTTTGAAACTCAATTCAGCCCTCTCTTGGGTTGCCTTAATTCTAGGAATTACAAATGAATATATTGCCTCATCAAGAGACTAGTGGACTCCATATTGAGCAATTATACAAATTCACTTATTATGCACAAGGCCCAATATTATCTGAAATATTTGATCTGCGAAGATCATCACCAAATGACTCAGTCAAAGCACAAGCACATAAGAAGCAAACTTGCATAACTCTCTCAGGTGTAAGGACAACATAAGCTAATTGTGCTTAATACCATTCTCTACATCAATGATCATTTCTAGAAGGTATTCATATTTGATCCGGTTCAGTGCATGCACTCTTACATTGCACACACTCGTCTCCTTAAGGTCATCAGCTCAATGACGGAGTCCATCATTCTATCTTATAGAGGCACAACGAGTGTAGATCTATTTATACATTATCATGTATCTCGGTCTAGAACAAAATGAGTCAACAAGGATCTGAAAAGTCATACTCCCCACCTCCAATTCATTAATCATTGGCCTGACTTTTCTTGGGGTTATTTCATAGTTCACCCCTCAAATATGAGAAAAAATCAATGTCGCCCTACTAACTATGAAAAAAGGATTTTTACGTCCTCTAAGTTTTAAAAATAATCAATAGTAGCCCTCCATCTAATTTCGGCCTTATAAAAGACAGAATTCTCATTCATGTGCCTCCCACATGATATTCACTCAGTTGACTTTATGAAATTGCCATTCTCACTACATTTCACCTTCTTCTACACTTGGACGACATCTCTTGTACTCCACTTAGAGCCACTGTCTTGTCTCTCTCTCATCTCTCTCTTTAGGAGCGTAGGTGAAGCAAATATCCGAACCAGAAGCAACGGTCGCCTTCTGATCCTGTCTAATAAGAATGTGGCCACCAAGATGAACGTGGTCTCGATGAATCCGATGGCTACCATCGAGAGAAGCTTGTCGTTCGTCGACTTGATCCCAGCCTTATCGAAGATCCTTGGGCTATACTAGACGACGGAGTCTATACCATATGCTTGCTGGAAGAAATGGATTCCAAGGACTGCAGTTAAGATATGGCGAATGGACGGTGTGGGACGAATGAGCAATTCTTTCCACACGTCCTCATTGTGACTCCCTTTGGTCACTTGAACGAGGTAGTCGTTGCAATTCTTAGGTATACCAATTGTGTCTTTGATCTTGGATAGTCTTAGCTGCTTCTTTGATCTTGGCTAGTCTTTGCATTTCTAAGGTTTACCAGCTGCTTTCGCTCGTTCTTTTTTTTGTTGCTGGTTAATTTGCTTTCAACTCCTAAGACTTTTATTCATGTTGTAATTTCCAACGATCAATTCCCTCCAATAACATGCAAGTCTTGATTTGTAGCCTTCTTCTGCCCCCAATCATGAAACCTCAGGTGCAACTCTGTAGCAGCAATCAAGAACTGGACATCCTGAATTAGAGTAAAAATATCAAGAAACGACTTGATGGTACTTAGTTGTAAATCGCCAGCCCTCCGCAAGGTTCTCCAAACCATCCTCCTTCAATGCCAGAGGTGACTCAACTCTGCCCTTATCGAGTCCACCACCACCAGTCCTTCCTGCATCCTCGCTCCTCACCACCTAACCTCAAAACCAGCAACTGAACAAACCTCAGGGAACGACGAAATGAAGCCACAAGTAGAGGCTAGAGAGATCTCAGTCGTGTAGGGAGAAGGGCAACTTCATAAAGTTAACAGGGTGAATATCACGTGGGAGGCATGTGAATGAGAATTTTGTCTGTTTTAATGCTCAAATTGATTACTTTGAAAACTTAAAGGGACGTACAAATCTGTTTTGATAGTTAGGGGGCAACATTGATTTTTTCTCATAGTTAAGGGACGAACTATGAAACTACCCCTTATTTCTTTTATTGTCATGTGTATTTAATACTTGTTGAGTATATATTGTAACATAAGATGTTACACAGTTATATTGTTAAGTGAAATTGTAGAAAATTCATGCCAATGATTAATGAATCAAAAGGTGGGGAGTATGACTTTTCGGTTTCTTGTTCATTTGACAGTTGTTCTAGATCGATGTACATACTTATGAACAAATAGGTGTACACTCGTTGTGCCTCTATAAATAGAATGATGGACTCAGACATTGAAGTAGAGACCTTAAACAGACAAGTGAGTACACAGTAAGAGTACATGCACTGAACAAGATCAAATATGGATACCTTCTGAAAGTGATCACTGATGTTGAGAAGGTATTCAACACAATTAGTTTATTGGATCCTTAGACCTTAAAGGTTTATGCAGGTTTGTTTGTTGTGTACTTGTGCTTAGACGGAGTCATTTGGTGATGATCTTTCGAGGTCAAATATTTCAGACAACATTAGCTTTTGTACATGATACATGGGTTTGTATAAATGTTCAACAAAAAATCCACTAGTCTCTTTCTAAGACAGTATATACAATATACCAGTATAGAGTTAGACTCGAAAAAAAAATCATTGGCCAATAGAATTTTACGAAAATATTTTTTGAAATTAATATATATTATATATTTTATTGTCAAATTATTTTAGAAACAATTTGAGAGTCCAACGAGTTACAGATTGTGAATTATGAATTATATGAGCTAAGGACAAAATCAGTGATATTATTCATGTCCTATTAGCTCACTTGGAATATAGTATGACGGAAGGATAAATAAACAAATAATTGTTAGCAGAGGATATTTCATGAAAATAGTCTCACTATCTCGAGGGTCAATTGTGATACGTTAAAGGACTAAAAGTGAGTTTTCGTGAGCTCAATGTGTCAAGATTAGTAGTTTGGAGTCCTACTTGTAATTTGCTTGATAGTTTATTGTATCAGCACAATTAGTTCTTTGTATCCTTAGACCTTAAAGGTTTATGCAGGTTTGTTTGTTGTGTACTTGTGCTTAGACCGAGTCATTTTGTGATGATCTTTCGAGGTCAAATATTCCAGACAACATTGGGTCTTGTACATGATAAATGGGTCTGTGTAAATGCTCAACAAAAAATCCACCAGTATCTTTCTGAAACAATATATTCAATACATCAGTATAGAGTTAGACTCGAAAAAAAAATCATTGGCCAGTGGAATTTTACGAAATTATTTTTTGAAATTAATATATACTATATATTTATTTGCGAAATTATTTTAGAAACAATTTGAGAGTCCAAAGAGTTACAGATTGTGAATTATGAATTATGTTAGCTAAGGACAAAATCGGTGATATTATTCATGTCCTATTAGCTCACTTGGAATATAGTATAACGGAAGGATAAATAAAAAAATAATTGTTAGCAAAAGATCTTTAATGAAAATAGTCCCATTATCTCGAGGGTCAGTTGTGATACGTGAATGGACTAAAAGTGACTTTTCGTGTGCTCAATGTGTCAAGATTAGTAGTTTGGGGCCCTATTTGTAATTTGTTTGATAGTTTAAGGGCTCAAAGTGATTTTTCTCCAGAAAAAAATTCATGATGATCCTACAGCCGAGATTTGAGATCTCAAAAGATCTCACGCATATGCATAGTTGAAGCTCTGAGTAAGCTATTATAAATAGCTCAGAATTTCATTTGAGAGTAAAGAAGTCATTTACGCGAGAATCGTTCTCTCTCAAGAACTGTGTGCATGGATATGAAGTAGACAGAACGCTTTAGCTACTTGATTTCAACGATGAAATTTCGCTACGAAAATTACACCAGTTCTAATTCTGCTGCCAGAACCAAAAATTTCGGCATGGTAAGAATATTTTCCTACCCCTATTTCTCCCTCTATTTTTTTACTCTTTAATGGTTTTACTCTTTTTTATTCGGAAAATTCAATATTGGGTCACTAGGTTATGTCCCATTTTACGAATTAGTCACTAAGATTTAACTTTTTACTTTCTAATCATTGAGTCTTTCACCTAGTTACTAATAGGTCATCTCGTCACTGAACCGCTAGCTCCTCTAACCGGAGCTTCAGCCACATTAGCTGCCTTCGCCACCTCACTTCTATTTTCCACCTCAGCATCTTTCCCTAAAGTATTTTTTCTTCCTTGGGCAAGTGACCCAGTGTTTCTTCTATTTTTCTCTGGGGGTGAGCCTGAGCGACCTCCAGCCTCTTCCTGCAATCGTGGTTGCTTCCTCCACCCACCATCGCTGCTGCCACCATCACCGGAAAGTTCTTGTTATAGTTCACCAACCACGAACTACCAAATTTTATCAAATTGCAGCATGAACTAAAATTTGACAATCAAAATCGTGCCTCGTGGCTCAAATCTAATGATTTTGACAGTCTGATTTTAGTTCAGGGCGTGATTTGATAAAATGTAATAGTTTCTTGGGCTCAATGTGTCAAGATTTGTAGTTTGGGGTCCTATTTGTAATTTGCTTAATAGTTTAAGGGCTCAAAGTGTCTTTTCCCCAAAAAAAATTCATGATTATCCTACAGCCGAGATTTGAGATCTCTAAAGATCTCACGCATAAGCAAAGTTGAACCTATGTGTAAGCCATTATAAATAGCTCAGAATTTCATTTGAAAGTAAAGAAGTCTTTTACACGAGAATCGTTCTCTCTCAAGAACTATGTGTGTGGATATGAAGAAGACAAAACGTTTGAGCTGCTAGATTTCAACGATGAAATTTCGCTACGAATATTACACCAATTCTCATTCTGGTGCCAGAACCAAAAATTCTAGCATGGTCAGAATATTTGCCCACCCCTATTTCTCCCTCTGCTTTTTTACTTTTTAATGGTTGTACTCTTTTTTATTTGGAAAATTCAATATTTGGTCACTAGGTTTTGTCCCATTTTACAAATTAGTCACTAAGATTCAACTTTTTACTTTCTAAACATTGAGTCTTTCACCTAGTTACTAATATGTCATTTTGTCACTGAACTGCTAGTCCTCTAACCGGAGCTCCAACCACATCAGCTGCCTTCGCCACTTCACTTCTATTTTTCCACCTCAGCCTCTTTCCCTAAAGTGTTTATTTTTCCTTGTGCAAGTGACCGAGTGTTTCTTCTATATTTTTCTCTGGTTGTGAGCCCGAGCGACCACCAGCCTCTTCCTCCATCCACCATCGCTGCCGCCACCATCACCGGAAAGTTCTTGCAGCAGTTCACCAACCATGCAGATGAAAATATCATTGGACTCTTGTGCGGCTTCACGTCATTGGTGGCTGAAGTTGGTCTAATCCCCGTGACAGATGCAAAGTATCATGCAACTATACAACACTTGGTCGAGTCTTCGAAGCAAAGTGCAGAGGATGAAAACCAGACGCCAATATGTTCGCTTTTATATTCAGAATCGATTAAAAATATTTATTCTATTTTATTTCAATATTTTGATTCAGTTGTGCAATTTCTAGCGATTGCCTGTGTTTCTTCTTGAACGGGTCCAGTTTATATATCAGCATAGTTTGTAATAACAAGTACTTACCTTGCTTAGTGAATGTAGTCTGAGTCATAGAGGTACATGTTTTCTTGTCTACAGTATTAAAACAGAAAGAATTTCTGTTATAAATGAACGTATCTCTGCTACAGAGGAGCAAGCAGATGTTAAGGGGAATTTGAATTCAAAAGAGAATTTGAATATAAATGATAGTATCTCTACGACAGAGGAGCAAACAAAGATTGAGGAGAATTTGAATTCATAAAGATTATTTTTGGAAAGAGTATTTCGGTTACAAGCAAGAGTTGAGGAGATTTTGAATTCAAAAAGATTGGCACATCCGAATATCAAACGAGAATGAAGTCACCGAATTCGTAGCCATTCTTTGTAAGTAATAGCTTTTAATAGTGTTTAATAGGCTGTAAAATCATTTCTATTTTGACGAAAAGAGTTTGATGTATCACGTTAAGACAGTGTACTTTTTCTATAAAGGAAGAACAACCACCACGTTACCTGTGTGGTGAGATTTCTGCATCATCAGTTTTTTAGATTTTCTTTATACATGTCATTGGGATCACTTTTTTTTTTTGCTTGCGATAGCCCGCTTGATCCCCTTGCTTCATCTTAATGTGTGTAACATATCATAGCTGCACTACTACACTTCGAAGCCCAGTACTCCGCCGTTCTGTGTTAGCAACAACGAATAAATGGTACGGCGATGATGAATCCACTCTTTCTCGTAAAAACCCATTTGTCATTGTATTATAGTAGAATAAGGTGGGATCCCTGAATGTAGTGGCTGGTGAATCACTGCGTTCCAGGGGAAGAGTAGCCAATAAGCTGAGAAGGTTTTTTGTAGCTGAAAAAATGGACATCCTAATTATGATATGAGATGCAGGTAAATGAATTGACGATGGATGGAATAGATCTTCAATCTACATAAGGATGGAATGGTTGGAATGCTTCTGATATATATATACTTCCATTGGGGAGGGGAAGACGAAAAAAGATAGAGAAAGAAGCTCCACCACCATTTGCAGGCGCTAACGAAAACGAGCTTCTATCTTTAAAATTGGGGTCACTTGCACAAGGAAGAAGAAACACTTTAAGAAAAAAGGCAGACAGAAAAATAGAAGTGAGGTGGCAAGTACAGCTGACGTGGCTGGAGCTCCCGTTTGGGGAGCACGGTTCAGTGACGGAAGGACTTATTAGTAATTAGGTAAAAGACTTAGTGATTGAAAAATAAAAATTTAAACCCTAGTTACTAATTCATAAAATGGGTCAAAACTGAATTAACAAATATTGAATTTCTCTTTTTATTTTATTTTTTGTAAGGAGTTTTACTCTCAATTTGTTACGTGGAAGAATTGAGGTATGGGGTTGTGTTTTCCCATACTAGCCGATGCCTATAAATTCTTATTATTCATCCAAACCCCTGATTCGTCAAAAGCATAAATGTTGTTTAAACAATTCAACGAACTACAATTGCCTTTTGGATTTGTGCCCCAAGTTCTCACAATCTGGGATAAGATCGTTTGTCTGATAAAATTTATAGGAGTCGGCTCTTTTCTGTATTTACAGAAAGACTGCCCAAACATGGATTGTGACTGTTTTATTCTCAGCCAAAAAAAAAGAACATATTTTGTTTCTGATAACCTTATATTTGTGAGATGATTTGATGAAATTATCATCGACAACTTTAGTTAAATAACTTAAATTAATGTCACGTCATCAAAAAATTGGCACGTGGGGTCATCTTCAGAATTGTTTTTTTTTAAAAAATTAGCATAAAAACCATAATTATTGGTGAACATTTTTAAGCGTCAAACTTTAAATTAAGATACATTTTCAAGGACGAAGCATATACTTTTACCAGTATCCGAGTACAAAAAATATTAAAGTTAACTATTATCAGGGGCCAACTCATGGCCCAGTTGCTGGCAGGCCATCTTGCTTGTTAAATTTATGAGAATTTAGCATTTTAGTCCTTGAATTTTACTCTCTTTTATTTTTTAGTCCTTGAGTTTCATTTTTTTCAAATTTTAGTTCTTTGGTTTACATTTTTTTTTTAAAAAATGACTCTACGATCAGGGATCCATCGGTTTTCCCTAACAGAAGGACCACATCAGCTGACAACTCAACAGCTGATGTGCCTGGAATGATGCACACCATTTTGAAAAATGAAGGATGCTCACTGTTTCTTCCCCAGTTATCATCTCCTCTCTGTCTTTCTGGCTTCAGCCTTCGATACTTTCAGCAGCTTATCGTCGCCATCGGATACTGTCATTCAAGAGGTGTCTCTCAGTGGGACCTGAAGCCGGAGAATCTCCTCCTTGACGAGAATTGGGTCCTCAAAATTTTTGCACTGTTTGTGTTGAATAGAGGGGTCGACCAAGAACCGGGTGTCAAAAAATGAAGAACAGAGTATATACGTGGAAGATGCTTTAACTGTATTGTACTATATTCAAGTAATGGTTAATCACCGTGACTTTACATGTACATGAAGTCTTCTTATATAGAGAAGAGCTGAGAGCTTCTAGAATAAAATAGTTAGATTTACACGTTACAAATTGTAACATAATGTAGTTAATAAAATGAACTAACTAAGACTTCTAACTGAAGCTGAGTTGTATCGTTAAATCAACTGCTAAGGTTTAACTTTGAAGCTGCAACACTCCCCCTCAAGATGGAGTGTAAATATTGTTTATACTCATCTTGGATAAGAGGTGAAGAAACAGGTGAGAGCTAAGAGCTTTAGTAAAAATGTCAGCCAATTGAAGAGAAGATCGAATGTGCAAAGGACGAAGCAATCCAGCTTGTAACTTTTCCCTGACAATGTGACAATAAATTTTAATGTGTTTTGTTCGTTCATGAAAAACGGGATTGCTAGCAATATGTAATGCGGCTTGATTATCACAAAAGAGTAAGGAAGGCTGAGGATGAGTAATCTGTAAGTCCCGAAGTAAAATGAGAAGCCAAGTAAGCTCACATGTAGTGGCAGCCATTACTCTCTACTCGGCCTCAGCAGTGGACCGAGAAACTGTGCTATGCTTTTTTGACCTGAGGGAATCCCCAAGGAAAACACAAAATCCGGTGACCGAGCAACGAGTGTCTGGACATGAAGCCCAATCAGCATCACAAAAGGCTTTTAGATGAAGAGAAAAAGCTGCTAAAAAGAAAAGCCCTTGCCCAGGATAATTCTTAAGATATCTCAGAATTCTAGTAGCGGCATCGAAATGAAACTGAGCTGGTTTTTCCAAAAACTGACTTAAAACTTGGACTGCATATGCTATATTAGGTCGAGTAATGGTTAAATATAATAATCGTCCAATCAACCGACGATAGCTAGAAGAATCTGGCAGAAGAGCAACGGAATCGGTAAAAGAAAACTTATAATTTTGCTCCATTTGTGTCTTAACAGATCTGCCACCAAGAAGACCAACATCCTGGAGTAATTCTAAAGTATATTTTTGTTGATTTAAAGTAATTCCATTAGAAGACCGAGCAACCTCAAGTCCTAGGAAAAATTTAACCGTGCCGAGATCTTTAATAAACTGATTATCAAGAAACTTCTTAATGGCTTCAACTGAACTTAAATCATCACTAACTACTATAATATCATCAACATACACAAGGATTGCAGTGAATGACTGAGTTGTAACTCTAGTGAATAAACAAGGATCAGATTGTGAAGCTGGAAAACCAAAGGAAACCAAGGCAAATGAAAGTTTAGAAAACCATTGCCTAGAAGCTTGACGTAAACCATACAAAGACTTCTGAAGCTTGCAAACCCGATGCTCCCCTGCCCATTAAAACCCGAAGGAAGATCCATATACACTTCCTCAGTCAAATCCACATGTAGAAAGGCATTGTTTACATCCAATTGATGTAAATACCAATTTTTTTACTGCTGCAACAGACAATAAGGTTCAGACAGTGACAAGTTTTACCGCGGGAGAAAATATTTCCTGAAAATCTAAGCCCTCAATTTGAGTATAGCCCTTGGCCACTAGCTGGGCTTTATACTATTCAAGACTTCCATCAACCCTACTTGACTTTGTACACCCACTTACACCCAATAGGTTGCTTATCATGAGGTAAAGTGGTGAGAAGCCAAGTGTTGTTCTACTCAAGTGCCTTAATCTTGGCAGCCATAGCATCTCTCCATTCAGCAACTTGAACAACTTGCTGAAAAGATTTGGGTTCAACAATAGAAGAAACAGACAGTGCAAATGTGCAATAATTGTGAGAAAGATGATGATAAGATAGAGCAGAGGATAAGGGATGAGATGTACTTGAAGTTGAATCAAGAGGAGAGTTGTCGGTCAAAGAGGACGATGGGATGGTGGAAGAGTTAGCAAGATGACAATGATAATTTTGTAGATAAGATGGTGGTCTACGGGTTCTTAGAGGCAAAATAGGTATGGCAGAATCTGAAAGGGAAGGAAATGAAGCTGCAGTGTCAGGTAAAGAATTAAAAGATGCTGCAACATTAGGAACAGAATGATGTGGAACAGATGAAGGAGGCGTGATATCTAGACCAACTGAATAAATAGGTGGAGAAATAGAAGGTGAAAAATGAAAGTAAGGAAGAGAAGAATTTGAAATAGCACATGACAAAACATAAGATGAAATGTCAATAGAAGGGTGAGCTTGAAATGGAAAAAGGGGTTCATGAACAATCACATCCCGAGAAATGAAAGTGTAATGAGAGGTTAAGTCATAGAGCTTATAACCTTTGATGGCTTATGAATAACCAAGAAATAGACACCTACGAGGCCTAGGGTCAAATTTGTGGCGATGAGGACATGGAATGGATGCATAACATAGACACCCGAAGACTTTAAGATAAGAACATGAGGGTGCTTTGTTGAAAAGAAGTTCAAAAGGATTCTTATTGGATAAAAGAGGAGAAGGAATTCTGTTAATAAGGTAAGTGGTTGTGAGTACACAGTCACCCCAAAACTCAAGAGGAAGAAAAACCTGAAATCGAAGAGATCTGGACACGTTCAAGATGTATTGATGTTTATGCTCCACAACACCATTTTATTGTGGAGTGTAAACACTACTTTTCTGATGTCTAACACCATGATCAGAAAAGAATGAATTCATTTAAAATTCAATACCGTTATCAGTGCGAAAAGTCTTGATTTTTGAATGAAATTGAGTTTCAATTAAAGAGAAGAATGACTAAAGATAATATTGAGCTTGAGATTTATGATTCATTAAAAACAGCCAAGTACATTTGGAGTAATCATCAACTATAGTAAGAAAGTATCTAGAACCATCAAGTGGTGGAATAGAAAAAGGTCCCCAAATGTCGCTGTGAATTAGCTCAAAAGAACAAGTAAAAGAGGAAGTGCTAATGGGAAATGGCATCTTATGTTGTTTGGCAAGATGACAAACATGACAAGGATGTTGTGGTGAAGACTTAATCTCAACATTGTTTTATTTATCAAGGATAGTCAGCTGGAGGAAGGGTGGCCTAGTCTATAAGGCCAGAGATCTAAAGAATTAGTAGAAACTAAAGTTACTTGAGAAGAAACAAAGGCAACCGAAGGTGGTAGCAGAAGATGATATAGGCCAGCTTTCTCTTCACTCATCTCAATCGTTCTCCATGATGACAGGTCCTGTATGAAGCAACGATTAGCAAGGAAAATAAGACAACAAAGAAGCTATTGAATGAGTTTAGAAGCTGAAATCATATTGAACTTGAATGAAGGTACACACAAGACATTATGCAAAATAAGAGAATTTGACAAATGAATACTTCCCATGTGAGTAAGGGCAGCAACTTGGGAATTAGGTAACCTAACAAATGTTGTAATTTCAGAGGTAATGTTAGTGAAAAATGAAGAAGAATTGATCATATGGTCGGTTGCACCGTCTATAATCCAAAGAACATGAAATAGACATGATGAAAAAGTATGGCTGGATAAACACCAAATATTACTTGACATATTGGTAAAGGATGGTGTAAGAGAATCAGAACTAATCCGATTTGCAGAAATCTGAGGAGGAGATGGATTGAATTGTTGTGGTGTTTTTTGAAAAGCAAAGAGTTGCTGACATTGCTCTTGAGTGAGTGAAAATGATGAATTTTTCAGAAACTCTGCAACTGCAACTGAATTTGTAGTACTAGCAACCTGATTGGCAGAGCTGTGAGAAGCTCCTCCAGGATGAAAACCTTTGTTCTTATTCATGTGATATCTTGGTGTGAATCCATGTAACTTGTAGCACTTATCAGCAACATGGCCAGTGACTCCACAATGGCTGCAAACAGGTCTATATCTGCAGGGAGTAGTAATTGTTCAAATTAACTCTGTAGTAATAATTCAACATTTTTTGGTTGGTTTGAGAGAGCTAATTATGATCCAGGTTTGGGATTGAAGCTAGACTTTGCTAATAAAGCTGCTGAATCAAGCTAAGATTATTTGCAAAGGAAATTTCTCTTTGTCATTCTTCTTGCAGCACTAGAGAAAATGTGAGACCCCATATTTCATTTCTGCTACTTTTCTATGTATTTGTTTTTTTTAACTCAAGGGGTCATATTTTTTGCCAATGTATGACTTAACCTTAATACTTATGGTATTTTGTTTTATTATCATTGTGAAAGTTTATTGATGCAATTCTATTATTTTCCTAAGAGCCAAATTTTTCAAGGTATATTTCTTTATGAACTAATTTTTCCATTTGCTATAGTTATGCCACCATGATTTATGAAATTAATGCCAAGAATATATAAAGAGAATTTTATTCTTATTATTGCCGAAATTCACTAAGTTGAAACCATGTCATAATGATCTATAGTTATGAAATCCTATATTGAGCATATTATTATTTATGCCCTTGAATAGGTAGTCTTAAGTACCATTAGAAGAATTAAGTTATAAGTTGGTAGGTTTATAGGATAGCTTGATAAAGAATTGAAAGATAATTTAATGTGCTTATCATGGTGATAAGCTAGTGAGCTTATTATGGAGATAAGTTAGAGTGTTTATTATAGAGATAAGTTGATAGGAGATAAGCCATTGTGTTTATGGAGATAAGTTTATATGCTTGTTGGTGATAAGCTAGAGTGCTTATAGTGGAGATAGGTTGATGTGCCTATAAAGCAAGACATGTGATAAGAGAAATAAAGTGAAAAGAATAGAAATCAAAGGCAAGGAGCAGGTTACGTGATAGACAAGAAGAGAAAATTTAAATGGCTTAAGTGAATCACGTGAATGGCTTGCTAGGAGACAAGAAATGAAGTGAATTGATGGGGATGAGACAAAGGACTTGTCAACCGGCCTTTATATCCAATGGGGGTAGGCGATACAAACAAGGGAACCCCCCTTCTTCACGTGAAAGCCTTCAATTCAAACTCCTTTCATTTTCACTTATCACCTTTTTACTTTGGCAGCCTCTCTCTTTGCTTAAGCTCTCTCTTGTGGCCGAACCTCTCCCCATTTCAGCTCAGTTTTCTTTTGGCCGAACCACTTCATCTCCGAGTTCTTCCTTTGTCTTTCTTCAAGCCATTCCAGTAGCTGCCACTTCTCTTTTCCCTCACCACAAGCTTCATCACAGCACCTATATACTCTCATCTGAGCCTTTGAGACCACCCAAGTGTGAGGAACCGAAAGTTTAGAGGTAGAAGGTATTGGTGTTAGCCGAGAGTCATTGAAGGAGAAGAGGTCTCAGCTTTTGTGTTCAGCACAGCAAGGTAGGGTTGGATTTCTTGGTTAGCAAAGGATTTTTTTCATGGCCGAACCTTGCATGTTTCCGTTTCCCTTTAATTTGGCCGAATATGATATGGATCTTACCTTGCATTTCTTGGTTGTAATCTTACCATATTGTGGATTGTAATGTTGGTTGATACCATGGAGGATAGGATAAGGCCACGGCTTTGGCTGAAGATGGAGAGAGTAATAATGGTTGGTTTGTTGTTAAATGTGATATCATGCATATACACTAGGTTGGCCGAACCATGTAGATCTCTTTTTGTACCTTATTTGCTTAGGGATTAGGTTGGTTATGGTGTTTACAGACCACAATTTTGGACTAAGTCAAGCTTGGAAATAAGTTCTTAGAGATATTCGAACATGCATGTGATGATTTGTGGACTTGTTGTTGGTGGCCGAATGATTTAGAGTTGAAAACCCTAGTTATGATGTTAAGGCTTGAATCAATCCTTGCATGTAGTTAAGGATTACTTATAAGGCCACGGGTTGATGTTAGGTAATGGTGTTAATTAAAGCTTTTGTTGTAAATAATAGTGGATTTGTAACATGCATAACTTGTGTTGTAAGTATTAAGCTATGATTGAAAGAAACCTTAAACAATGCAAGAATAGAAACTGAATTTGTCTATGTATGTATGTATGTGTAAAATGATTATGGCCGAATGGATAAGAGGTCCTATGAGAAGTTCTATTTGTGAAATGTAAAACTTAAGTCATATGTCAAGAATTGGCCACAGGTTGAATTGGAAAAATAATCATGGACTAGCCATGATTAGGGTTGGAAAAGATGAAGTAGTTAGTTAACAAAGAATAGCCCTAATGTATGAAATTAAGAGGATGTTAACATTTGTTTAAAGCACTAAATAGCTTGCTGTTTGGAGTCTTGATTAAGATATGGAAATAATTGGTAGTAAGCCATGTAAGTATGTTAATTAGGGCCTCGGTCAGCAGCCTAACTTAAGGGATTAATGTGAAGTGGAGTAAATCAGCAAGTGTAGAAGATTAAATTGGTGAATTTGATGGACATTAGGGTTGGTTAGGTTTAGAGCAAGGTAATTGAGTAACCACCCTATTAGTTGTTGTTTTGAGGTTAGAATCTTATTATGTTATGTTGTATGTTGATTGCTTTCTTCAAGAGTCTTATGAAAGTTTAATTAAGTAATCCTTTGAAAAACAAAATAGTATTTTCAAGATATGTATCATTGGTAAAACCGAAACAATTTTTAGTGTTTCTTTGTATGTTTATGTAATTAAATTCTTAAGCATCTAAAAGAGGTATTTGAATCGCTTGTAGGCGAACTTCATACCAATACTCAAAGGAGACCAAAGTAAGTGGAATGTAAGTGGAACGTAAATAGAGTTACACTTTTTACAAAACTGGAATGATACACTGCATGGTTTTACATGAACTAGCATGGCATCATAAGTAAGCATGTCATGGCACGAGCATTGCATGATTTTCTAAAGAGATTTTTATGCAATGACCTATGAGAAGTTTTATGATAAGTCAAGTTAAGTTAGGGGCTCTGGTCGGTACCGTACCATCAAGATGGACTCTCATACCGAAGGACAAATGCGAGAAGGTTGGGTGAATCCTAAGAGGTAAGTGCAACCACACTGAAGAACAAATGTGAGAAGGTGTGGACCTCCAAGGGTCGTGTCTAGCCATCAGGCCTGGGGCCACTTCAAGGGCTAGCTCGACCAAATGAAATGTGCCCAAGGGTAAGGGAGACGGTTCTGATGGGAACGCACAACCCTGACTCCAGGGGTTAAATGAAGCATATGTAGCCCACAAGTCAAGAAGGAATTATTTTTCAAGGACCATGAGTCAATTCAAGAATAAGAACATGTTTTAAGAGCAAGAGTATGTGCATAACCATGAAACATGCATGTACATCAAGATTCACAAATTCTCATGATATTCATATTCAAGTTTTAAGATCATGTTTTCAAGTTAAGTTTTTCCCTTACTGAGTCTTTTTTACTTACGTTTTATCATTCCAGATGCTTCAGGAGAAGGAAGTTAGGAGGACTATCTATCTTAGAGAGAAGACATCTATATATTTTTGTTGAAGTAATTAAGATATCAAACCTCTTTTAAGATCTATTATGTAAGGTTAGTCTTGAGTTTGGCCCATCTCTCTCTCGATCCTATTTTCTTTCCGCTGTATAAGGAGTTCGCTGGAGTTAACCTATGGGGTTGCTCGCGGCTGTCAAGGTCCCTGCGGGATTGCGTTCGGGGCGTGACAGAAAATACCTTGTTGATAGGTGGTAGAGGGGCTGATAAGAGAATTTGACCTCTAATGTGTGAAAAACTCTCATTCAACCCCATGAGAAACTGTATCACATAATTTGATTCTTGAAAAACAGCAACAGTCTTCAAGGCACCACAAGCAGCATCACAAGCACAATGAGGAATAGATCGAAAATTACTTAAGTCGTCCCAATAACTCTTCAGCTTTTGAAATATGTGCTGACAGAGGATTGATTTTGAGATAAGAAAGAAATGTCTTTCTTTAACTGGAAAATTCGAGGTGCACTACCTTCAGAGAATAGATCCTCTAAATTTGTCCATACATCACGAGCAGAGTCGATGTAAATGAAACTAGAGGCAATTTCTATAGAGAGTGAGTTCAACAGCCAGGATAAAGCCATGTCATTACAGCGTATCCATGACTCGAAGTGTTTGTCTGTAGAACTTGAAGGTTTTGTCAAAATTCCATTGACGAAGCCGATCATATTTTTAACACGTAGCGCTATAGTAATCGATCGTCGCCAGGTATGGTAATTGTCATTGGTCAGACGTTGATTCACCAACTAAATTCTCGGATTGTCTCCATTGTGAAGAAAATAGGGGCTGAAAGAATATTCAGTAGGAATAACAGATGAAACTAAAGGTGTATCTATTATTTTGGCTAACTGCGATCAATGGTGATTAAAGGTGTTTGGAAGGTGTTTGGCGATCAAAAGCAATAATGCTCTGATATCATGTCAAAATATGAAGAACAGAGTGTATACGCGGAAGATGCTTATAACTGTATTGTATTGTATTCAAGTAATGGTTAATCACCGTGACTTTACATGTACATGAAGTCTTCTAATATAGAGAAGAGCTGAGAGCTTCTAGAATAAAATAGTTAGCTTTTCACGTTACAAATTCTAACAGAATGTAGTTAATAAATTGAACTAACTAAGACATCTAACTGAAGCTGAGCTGTATCGTTAAATCAACTGCTGAGCTGTAACTCTGAAGCTGCAACACTGGGAGAGCATCAAAATTTGTTTGGTTGATACTCAGGTTTGCCGGATTCTTGTAAATGTCACCATCAAAAGGAACCGGATCAATCATCGTTTTTTTAACTGTCTCCGACACAAGTATCTCTATCTATAATTCTCATTATAATCACGCAACAAGATTTGATATGACAGCACATTCATAGTTCAGAATAACCTCTGGTTTGTCTTCGGATTGTTTGATTTTTCTACTAGATTTCAGTGTTATTGTCTGCAACTGGTACAATCAAAATCATCAGTTTATGTATGAAAACCAACTCCTTTTTCTTTCGTCGATTGCGGTAAATTGACTTTTCCGTAACGTGACGCTTCCTTGTTCCAACCAACAACTACAAGGCTTTGTCTACAAGTTAAACAAGTTTGATGAATGGGCAAATCTCTCTCTCCTCGAAAAGAGTCTAGAACGTAAATATGCAAGCAAATCAAAAAACAAAAACCCAAGAATACAACGGTCATTAAAATGAAAACAAATGTTCGATCAATTGCTATTAATATTCAACCAAAAGAGATCTGTTCGGTTGCTCGGAAAATGGTCGGTGTGTAGCATTTTGCATCTTTAACTGATTAGTAATGATCCATAATTGATTAATGCCTCTGTTAGCCATGACTCATCCAAGGCCAGTGCGACCATTTACCAGGGAGCCCAGATTCGTTACATTTCAACAAGCTCAGACAAAATAGTTTCGTCTTGACAGCTGTAGAGAAGCTGATGTCAAATGATATAATGGAGTTCGGAAGAGAAGTTGATGTCAAGACGATACTATTTTGCCTGAGCTTGCATCTTTAACTGATATAATAATGGAGTTCTGAAGAGAAGCTGATGTAAAATGATATAATGCAAAACTGTTTGACGAAGCTGATGTCAAATTTCATTAGGTGGCAACACATTACAAAATCCAAAAGTGCAAGGAAGGGAAGTTTTTCTTGAAAGGTAAGAATTTCTAAGTCTCTGTATTGATCAAATTCTTGAAAAGGTTAGAATGACACTCACCAGCTACAACTTCTTCTTGCCGACGAGTAAGTCTCCTTTTTTTTATTCACTCCGGCAATGTTGTTCCTATTGCTGTCATTCTGCTATTGTAAAAATTGGGCCAATAAGCCAGGATTATGCATGGCCTTTGCAAGGAAAGACATCATCTGTTGTTGTCTCTGCTCCATCACCTGCACACGTTGCCCCACATTGTGCAACTACTGATCAGTTGTTTGCTAGTGCTGCCTCAACCTGACAAGCTCCTACATGAGAACATTCTTGTCTCTTTCAAGTCTTTCCACGTCTTCCTCAATCCCAAACTTCCCAACCTCAACAAATGTTGCAACCGAGGAGCTCTGCAGTTCACTTGGTTGTTGACCAGGTAAATGAATTGGTTTCCTCCCACTAATGCTCTTCAAGGCAACCACCTGTCCACTCTGCATTTCACGAGGTTGATGGATGTTGGTAGCTCTGACCAGAGCAGCTTCCCTAGCTCGCATTTCCCAAACAAATTCACCTCCGACGACCACGCCTCCACTGTGGACAACTAAAATAATAGGTCGCGTCTGAGCTATTTAAAAGTGGTAGTTGAAGGGAGAGAGAGAGAGAGAGAGAGAGAGAGAAGATGATAACTGGAGTCGACATCTGGTCCGTCGGATGCATTTTTGCTTAAATGGTCAGGTGCCAACTGTTTCATTTTCAAAACCGTGAGCATCATTCCTGTCACATCAGTTGTTGAGTTGTCAGCTGATGTGACCCTTTCGTTAGGGAAACAAACAGATCCCTGACGGAAGGGTAATTTTCAAAAAATATAAACTAATGGACTAAAATTTGAAAAAATAAAACTCAAGGATTAAAAAAAAAAAGGTAAAACTTTAGGATTAAACTACTAAATTCCTTAAATCTATACATGAGACTCTAAGAGCAAGAGCATACATTAAATGGCCCATAAGTAATATGTGGTATTTAGCATGTCATATTGTGGATGAAAGGCAGGAGTCAGGACCCGTAGTCTAGGTAGAGATGCTCGTGCTGGATCACGCAGAGGACAACATCGGAATATTCAAAACAGAATAAGATCAACTGACATCGTCAAAGCAAAGGCAACTTCGTATGTCCATGTCCCTGGGTTGCTATTACAGAAATTATATATTTGCATACGTTGGCTGCATTCAGTGGAAGAAAAATCTTCCCCAGTTCCACCTTCCTAGTTGTATTCTTTCA
Organism: Myrica gale; assembly: GCA_963930655.1. Lineage (NCBI taxonomy): Eukaryota > Viridiplantae > Streptophyta > Magnoliopsida > Fagales > Myricaceae > Myrica > Myrica gale. The sequence goes on along the minus strand of OZ005610.1, from coordinate 14,824,168 downwards.
AGGGAGGTGCCTTCCGTACGATATATATCAATCTCTTATCTTTTTGTCTCCCGACTAGTCACATAATACTTTCTCTCAAAGCTAAGCGATAATTGGTGCGTGAGCAATGTTGCAACACAACACTGAAAAATATACATGCTTTTTTGTGTTTTCAATTTGTCTTTTCACGTCAAAATCACGTATACGAATGAATACCATATACCCGTCAACATGAAATAAATACACCAGAAAACCATGGCATATGTCGCGATCTAGGCATGGGATTAGCTAAATCACGCGCATATTCATCCAAGGATTCATATATAGTTTCCGAAAATTTAATCATGACCAATGAACTAATCAATATGAAAGAACTTCATTTTTCGCCCTCAGTGTAAATATCATTTTAAGAATATAAACTACTAATTTTTCCACGTTATTGTTTCAAACTATCAAAATTCATTATTTTGGTCCCTTTTAACTAGATCATATTGTTGATCATAAAAAAATAGAGTTATATGGTATAATATTGACTGTTGCATCCTATCAAATGATACATATTGATGAATTTTAATAATTTAAAGTATATATATCGATGAATTTTAATAATTTAATGGGTACAAAATTAGTAGTTTCATTTCTTAAATGGTAATTTACATGTTACATGTAAATAAATAAAAGATTAAGCGGATGAATGGAAATACATTTATATGGATATCGGGTTGAAATTCTGTTTGAGATTTGCTGTGTCGTCGTAATAATTGCAAAGATTACCTTTTAAACACACTTGTGGAAGTGGAAGCGTCGCCAAAAGTACATTTAACGACAACGTCTATGAGCGCTCAGCGCCACTAGACAATCACGTCGACGAAAATTAACGGCTTTATTCCTGGCATTCGGGAAGGCAAAAACGACGACGGAGCGGGTCTGTTTAATAAAAAAAGTCATAGCGGGCTGCGGGACAACGCTGAATTAATAATAAGTTGAAGCTGCCCACGGGATAGGGACCAAAACAGAGCAGCCAAAACAAACAGACTTCCAATTCAATCCCGAGACTTCTACCTCTTACAATGCTTCGACATCTGATATTGGTGCTAGTATTCTTCTTATGCTCCGCGTCGATCGGAAGGGTCGGCTCGCACAACGATTCGGGTGAGTGGAGCTGCGAGTCCGCCTCGGAGATCCACGTCGAGGCCCAGTTCAGACCCGGCATCATCACCCTCGACGGCCACGCCGACGATTGGAAGGACATTGATGGCTCCGAGTTCTCTCTCCTCCCTGCTCTCGACCCACACGAAGACGACAAATACCAAGGCGGAAAAATGACCGTTAAGGTACTTCCATGATTCAAATTTTGCTGCAAATCATGGGCTTATTATGAATTTGTTATTTTGATTATTGTGTTGCTCATTTGGATCAGGCTTTGCATGATGGTCATGATATTTTCTTTTTGTTACAAGTTGATGGGGACTATGCGTACTCTATGGGGTAAGTTTTGATTTGGCGAACTGAATATTGTATTATGTTTTTGATCGCGTAAGATCTATTTATTGGTATTTTGATTTTGTGGATCGTTCAGTCCCTGAAACATAGCTTTGTCATACACTTTTAGCGACTAGATTTTTCAATTCATCATCAAATCTCATTTCACTTTGTTATCTAAGAGTTTCTTGATTCCATCTGATTACATGGCATCTAAAATGTTTTGGAAGGCAAAGAAAACCAAGAACTCTGAAGTTGTATCTTATGATTGGTTTCAAATTTTCAAGTCAACTTTGTGCTCTGTTCCTAAATTCTACTTTAGGGTGCCCTGCATTTATGGATATGCAATTGAAGTGAATGGCCATAACATAAGAGGGCTCTTGTTTAATTGGTTCTGTTGTCCCTGATGCAGTAATAGCAACAAATGCCCTTCTGTTGCTCTTATGTTTCAGATCGGAGAAAGTGCCTCCTACCATAATGTAAGTTACTCCATTCAGTTCATTGTGAAATAATGCTTATGTTTTCTAACTTTTCTGTAGTTTTTTACTGTTTCTCCTGGCTTTCATTTGCTTCTTCGATCTACTTAGTAATTCAAACTGAGAAGATTTTTTTTGCTGTAAGATGGGTGGGTGTACTGAAGGGAGAGACACATGCACCAACAAGACGTGCAAAGGCCATGAAGTTGACATTATGCACTTCTCTATTGGCAATGCTATTCCGGGAAGGCTCTATGGTGGCAACCCAATAGACAACAGGGATGGAAATGGCGGTGATAGGTATTTGTACAACACTTCCGTCTTCTGACCTTCACAGCAATGCAGTACAATCCCACCGTTTGACCTCTACAGTAATGTAGTACAAGGTCATGGCAATGTACTACAATCTCATGTTCTTTTTTTCTATTAATTTATAATGTTTTGTGAACAGGTTTGGTCATTTGGTTGATCTTTATGGTTGGACCCCGCACTGCCGATACCTAGATGGAACTGGGCCTTCAGGTACTTCTAAGATTAACATAATTTCATAGTGCTTCATTTTTTCATTTCTTAATGAAAAGTGAAAAATGTTGATGTGACTAGAATATGAACCTTATAGATAAAGGAAAACAAACTGGGATAAGGCACGTACTGAATTGACTTGCAAAAGCATAAGTCTATAGAAGTGGTATGGAACACATGATTCCACCATATCCAAATCCACTAACCATGAACGATCCTTTGCATGCTTTGCAGAACTTGGAAGCCACCTACTAAATGAGGTTTTTTTTTTTTGCCGTTGGTTTGTTTTGCTGGATAATCACCAATTCCACAGTTCTCTTTATTCTAACCATGTTAAAACTATTATCTCTGGAAAATTAAACACTCTTGCTTTATGGTGGCTAAAACAACTATATTTCCTCTTTGTTATTCTCTAAATTTTGCAGCCATGTTTCTCTACCAGCTTCCACCCTTGTTCTTTCAGCCTTGTCATCTTTCTGTAGCACCTTTGAGTTAAGCAAATCAGTCATCTAGTTTTATGTCTCAGTTTTCTTCTTAAATCAGTGGTATCACCATGTCTTTCGTTTTCCTGTGGTATCCCTTTTCCACATCTGCAGCTCATTTACTCCAAAGCCAGGATTTCTTTGATGATATTCATCTTTGCTGCATCCTGTACTTTGTAATATTAAACTTGATTTTGAATTCAACATCAAAAGTCTCTTCATTGCGACTTTACTATATCATTGGCAATTTTGGCTTCTGCATTAACGTAAATCAGTCCAAGCTTTGCATGCTAAATTTGCCCACTAGAACTGGAGGAATTGCATGGATGGAATAAATAATGTCATCTATCACCCAATTTGGGAGAGTGCTACCCGTTGAGAGTGGACAGTGAATAGCTAGAGAAAAGTTAATAGCAGGCACCCCTGTAGGGGCCCCTATCATTTTTTAACACACATCGATCAATATCTCCAATTAGCCGAAAAATTAACCTTTCAGATTTCCAGTAGTACCAAGGCAAATGGAATTATCCACGTTTTGATTTATTGGTTTATTTCTCTTCCCTCTATGCTAATGGTCTTTTTGCCAAATGGCCTCTCCTCTCCTCGTGAGTAAGAGATTGAGGGGGAGTTCGTTTGTTGGTTTCTATACAAATGCATGAGTTGCAACTGTTCCATATACCTGAAGAAAAATATAATTTTCCCTTTATTCACTCTTCCCTTCCCACATTTTCCTTAGTATACGTTTTCTCTTCTATGATTATATTGTTGGAACCAAACTATGAATAGTTCATCTTTTTCCATTGTTAGGAAATGATACTAGTGCACAGAACGACTGGAAGGGTGCATGGTGGCACAGTAGCTTTGCTCTTCACTCAGGTGATTGTTCATCTTTTCTTGGGAATTGGTTATATAACGTTTTAGTTCTCCACCTATGTAAATAGTGTGATGCTCAACTTAATTCACAGACCATTTCTTTGCCACCCCATGAACTTAAAACAGTGTTAAACAGTTAAAAGTTGGATGTCAATGTTTATCTGTGCTCCATCATTGGATTTGTTCGTAGGCAAGAGATAAGCATGCACATCAATCACAATCAGATATATTATGTACCATTTAAATTCATCTGTTAGTAGGTAAAAATTTCTGCACATCCATGTGTGTTAATCTCTTTCCTTGAAAAAAAAAAGTGCTTCTCAGGAATGTTTAAGACTGAGCTGTTATTTGACTAAACTTCGGTGATCAATAGTAGAAAAGACAAACATCTTAGTTCCTTATGACTGTTTGGTTTGTAATGTCACTGTTTTCTTGTGGTTGTTTTTTACTAGTTTCTCCAAGTGTCTCCCATTTATGGCCTTATGTTGCCCTTTTGTTTATAGTCTCATTCCATGTTGCAGATAGTTGCATCTATGTGATGTTCAATATTAATTTATGATAATTGCCTATTGCAGGTTTTGTGGAGGAAGATAGTCCTTATGCTTCAGGTGGTCAAAAAGGCTCATATTATTTTGAGTTCTCTAGACCTTTGAGAACAATGGATCGTCTTCAACAGGTTAAGACTGTCATCTGCCACATTTAAGAGTTTTTGCAATCTGGGTTTGTATGTCTTTTAAGCCTTAGAGTGCAAGTTGATTGAATAAGCCATTCGTCCTTCAGTTGTTAAACAGGAGGATAATGAATTATGGACCAAGACTAAGCATTCTTGTCATATGTCGAGAGTTCATAAGTAACATTGGTGATCAATACCCCTTAAAAAATATCGGCCTAGCTATTTGATTTGGACCTTTTTGATATTAGTCAAACGAGCTTAAAGAGATCAAACAGTGGGATTAAACCGTGTTCTTTAGCTTAAAGAGAATCTATTCTTTTACATGGATAGTATTGATTTAATGGCACACTTTTATAATCTATATATCCAGTGTTACATATTAAACTTGTGGGAACAAAACCTTAATTTGTTATTATTACCTGGTGCCTGCAGGATACTCAGTTTACACTCGGTGGATCAAGTGAAATGTCAGTAGGTTTCTGGTATCCAGTTGATGGACAACCATGGCATGGTTCGGGTCACTATTCTATTAGTTGTGATTGGGTACACTTGGATATCTCTTCTAGCAGTTCTATGCTAACCACTTCGGCACCAGGTGGCTCTGGGAATGCTTCCAGTACCTTTGCCCTTCTGTTATCAGTAGTCTCCTTATGCCTGTCTGTTTTTATGGGGTATCGGATTTTCAAACCCAAGAGTGTACCCTTTACACCAATCGAGAATCTTTAGGACAGCAGCACTTTTTTGGGGATTGTACCATTAATTGAGATTGTTAGTACATGTGAGTACTTCTAGGTTAGTACATGTGAGTACTTCCACTGAGATTCCAGTTCTCCTTAGATTAAAGCTACTTTACTAAACCTTAGTGGGTTACTGGGTTTTGTCGCATGTTGCTGTATTATTTGAGTTTTCAAGGTCCATGCTTTATATACACTGGCCTTTTGTGTTTAATCAATTTTTCTCTTCCACTTGGTGTCACTAAGATCGTGTTCCTCACTGCAAAGTCGTGTGCTTTTTTAATTATTGATATTACATGTATTTAAGAATTAAGATGTGGACAACTGCAAAAGCTATTGACCAGGGCTATCCGTACGTTTCCTCACGTTCACTGTTTTGTTTACCACCACCTTGGTAGGCCTTTCTGCCTTGTGCTTCCCCAATTTGCTTCCCACCAATGGTTTTGATCACGATCTCTCCCTACTTTCGGGGAAAATATATTTACAGTTGCTGTACTGCACACACTTGGATCGGAGATGTTACGGGAGAATGAACAAAAGAGAGTCACGTAAATACAGAGAACTCTGACATGCCCGCGTCCGACATATGAAAGCAAACAGACGTGACCATTTGTTTCCTAGGACGGGGCCTCTTGTCCCATCCGAATCACCCTCTTACAAAATCTAAAGGTACTACGTTTAAAATAAACTGCAAGTTTTTTTTTTTATTATTATTCGAATGAATCTTGGGCCCTCTGTGTATCGTGCTCAGACAACTTCATCTAGTATTAACTCATTAAAGATAAAAGGCCTCGAGCAAACTCCGAAAACGTGCAGCGACTCCTCACCGCACGTATTAGGTAAGTTGTAGGTCTCTTTGTGCATCGGGTTCAGATTGACGTATTAGGTAAGTTCCAGGTCTCTTTGTGCACGTATAAAGTAGCTTTATATTTTTTATAATTTTTTATATTTTTTATAGGAGAGATTATATTATAATATTTTATTAGGAATTGGTAAAATATTTTGTGCAAACGCACCGAAATCTAATAAAAAACAAAAAGTTAAGTCACGAATTCTTAACTTGTGATAAATTATAAGTTACCTCATTTCATTTCAACAACATAACAATAACAATAAGGAAAATAAGGAAAATTTCATTTTTGATCACTTAGTTTTACCATTTTTTTACGAATTAATCAATAGATTTCATTTTTTTCAATTTCAGTCACTGAGATTTACCTCCTGCAACGAATTAGTCTTTCCGCCTGTTGACCGTTCGTTTGACTAAAAGAACCCCTTGAGACGTAAGCAAAATTCAACATGTCAGCAACAGTTTTCACGTCACTCATCATGTACATAGCTATACACAAAACTACCTGCAATTAGCCATTTAGTCCAGCAACGTTTTTAATCTTTCGCACACATTTTTTATATGTAATAAAGCACACCGTTTTGTATCTTCACAAACCGCATAATACCAACAGAGCTTTGCCGATCTTGTATTGACATTAGGAATTTTTGGCCTTTACTAAGAAAAAGACAAACCGCACCGTTTGTACCTTAACAAACCACTAATGTCTGTTCATTAGAAAGACAAACCGCACCGTTTTGTTAAGCTTCAAAACAGCACAGTTTTGACATGTAAACAAACCGGAGCGTTGTAGACGGGAATCACAAAAATCTCTTTTTTGAGTGTTCATCATCTGAATCCTCCCGCACCCCCAAATGAGAAAAGCGAATGCCCTAACCTTCGAATTTCCCAAATTAGTGTGCCGTAACAAATTCGTCTTCAACAGAAACCCGACCCATTCTAAGTTAAAAGCAAAGACTTCAGTTCTAGCTGATCGATAGAAGCAACGGCCTCCATGAAGGATCTGATCTAGTTTTGATGCTTGAAAAACTCGACTATGCGATTGTACACAACGTCCTTTGCGTTCACAGCCGCCATGAAATCTACGTGAGCATAATCCTTGACGAATTGAACTGAGGGCTTGTCTACGTCATAGAACATAAGGATATCAAGTAAAATATTCACATCTTGAACATCAGAGAGTGCATCTCGGCCACCATGGGAAAGGAAGAGCTGAAGGTCATGGGGAATCTCATGCTACATAGAGGTTCTCCATACGCATCTTCAAGAATTTCGGCTACAGAATTTCTACTTGATAAGAATTTCTACAGGGACAAAATTGAGAAATGATTACAGGCGTGACTCACCTTTTCTCCCACATGTGGCTGAATAAGGGGAATGAGTGGGGGATCGAAAACATTGTGTGATCTCCTCTGCGTCGCAACGAGGGTTTGGGGAAAGGAGAAAAGGGGGAAAGGAATGGAAATGTTTTTAGCTTTTGGCCAAAACGGTACACTCTAATGCTTAAGTGAGTAAAAAGGCCAAAACTGTGCGTTTTGTGGAGATACAAAACGGTGTGCTTTATTACCTATTAGAAATGTGCGCTAAGATTAAAAACGTTGCTGGACTAAAAGGCCAAACTGCACGTCGTTTGTTCTGTATAGCTATGCTGACAGGATGAATGACACGGAAACAACTGCTGACATGATGAATGTTGTTCACGTCTTAAAGAGTTCCGTTAGTTAAACTAATATTCGATAGCCGGAATAACTAATTTGTCATAAGGGCAAATTTTAATGACTAAAATTGAAAAAAATGAAACTCAATGGTTAATTAGTAAAAAGGGGTAAAACTCAGTTATCAAAAATAAAATTTACCTAGTAATTATAATAATAATGTTTTTTCATTGGGTAAGCCTCCTAATAATATTTGTCGCAACATGTTCTCCAACTGTCCAACATTGCTACTAAAGAGTTTATTGAGGCGATGTTTCTCGGCTTAAGAGTTAATACTTGAAAGCTTCGGCGAACGGTTGTTGATATCAAAGACGATGAAATTCGTTACCACAAGTTTATCACGACTACTTCGATGGACTTAACAACCTCAGTGTCGACACTACCATTTAACAGAAAAGAAAGTCAAGCGGCTTTTGTGACATTTGGACACAAAAAAACGACGACGGTTCCATTGTCCCCGTCATTTTGGTGGAGTGGATTTACGAAAGGCATCGAACCGGAATTTCAAAGATTTCAACCTGCGGACTGCGGAGAGGGATTCGTAGGTACTCTTGCGTAATTCTTCGGTCCAGGAAATTTCTTTCGTGCGTATTACTTTAGTCATGAACTGATATCCCTGTATCGGTTTTAAAGTCGCGGAGGTTTAACTTGTCTGCATCTGCTTGAATTGATAAGATCTTACTCTATAACCACTCCTAAAAAGAGTTTAGGTTTAACTTGTATCTATATTCTTCAATTGTATAAGATCTCACCCTAATACACTTCTGTAACTGTTTGAATTATATGATCGGACTTAAATGAAGATCGATTAAGGTAGGAATTTTTTGCGTTTTTTAGGATCACAGGATGCTCTTTATTTGGAATTATAAACTGTTGAACTCTTTATATTTCAAATCCACATCGATGAAGTTGCTCTTTATATGCTATACATCACTGAATTCTGACTTCCATTACTACCAAATGCCCTAAATTTAGGGAACTGGAGTTCCAAATATATTGGAAAGCAAACTCTGGCCTTGGCATGTTCTGTTCAATACTATTGTCCAATGACTAATTTTAATATGCAAATTATACCAGTCTTGTCTTTGGAATTGCTATTTTTTTTTGGGTTTCATTTTATGTGTATTGTTCTCAGTATATGTGTGTGATTCTGCAATTTTAACCTTTAGGTTTTGTGAATGCTGTAGGAATTGGTCACGCTTTGAAGCAGAAACTTAAACCTTATGGCAAGGATCAAACCTCAAGCTCTGCTACAACAAAGCAAAAAGAAAAAGGGCCCGACTCGAATAAGTGTCACCACTATCATACTGTGCAATTTGGTGGTTGTGTTGATTGTGTTTTTTCTGTTCTCTACATACAGACATTGGACTCACAGGTTTGTGTGGTTTGTTGCTTGTGCTTATGTACATAAATTTCTTTATCGTTATGAAGGGGAATTCATTGTAAGAAACTGCTCTTCGGGAACAATTTTGGAATCTTTAAGTACATGAAATATTTGGAATTTAGAAAATTATGCACTTGTCAGGGTTAGAAAAGAAACGCTGTTATGGATGATCCAGAATGGCAGAGTTTTAAGATATGGACTGGCGAAATTGACTGGACCAGGAACTTGCCCATTTGACATGTTGGTTAGCTATATGGTTAGTTGCATGATAATCATAGAGTTATATCGTGTTTGAACCTTTTTCGTGCAATTCTAATTTTCAATTTAGAAACTTGGTTTCACCTGCTGGAATGTTCACATAATTTTTGGATTATTAGAGTTCTATCGTGTTTGAACCTTTTTTTCATGCAATTCTAATTTTCAATTTAGAAACTTGGTTTCACCTACTGGAATATTTCACACGATTTTTGGATTATTCACAATGTCCTTGATTATAATGTTTAAGAAGTTCAGAATAAGTTGGGAGTTTAGCAAGTGATTCCGAAGTTTTTTTTTCAGTGGGTTGTGTTTACCTATATGTATGGAACTGTTACTGCTTGAAACTATGATCTATTTGATACTAACTTTTACTTGCTAACTTGCATGTAGGTCAAGATTTTCTACAGAAAATGACATATCAATTTCTGAGGTATAGTCTTATTGAGAAAGCTTATATTCATTCTATAACGGCTTTGATAGTTCTTGAGTTAATTTGTCTCTGGCAGATATTTTCTGTGTGTGTATTTTTACATGTATGTGTGTGCATGTGTTTGTTGTAGGATTGCAATGCTAATCATGAGTTCAAGTAGTTTAATTATAATGCCTCTGAATCTTTTCTGGAATTTGCTACAGGATGAGAACACATTACTGGAGCCAAAAAAACCTGATGTCCCTGGCTATGCTGTAGGTTTCTCCATTGCTCAGCTAAAGTTTTCCTTTCATTATGTTGCACTTTAGATGCGAGCTCTTTTCTTTATCAAAACTTCAATGCTTTTTCGCTGAGTATTTTTGAGTAACTGTTTTATCTTCTTTTTTTCCCCCAATAGGTTTTGAAAACCTCAAAAGGCTCTATAACAGTGGAACTTTACAAGGAAAGTTCTCCTGAAGTTGTTGATGAATTCATTGACTTATGGTAAGTTGTCAAGTCACCACTTTTGACTCTATTCCATGATACGGGAGAAAAAGAAAAGGTGGTTCATGCAGCTGATATTGGACATATTTCCCCTTTTATCCTTGTCCTCCCACTCCACCCTCTCTCTTCATGAGGCACAGAAAATTTCTCACTGTTTGGTCCATTTTTATCTGTTTTTCTAGTTACAGTACCTTGTATTCATTTGGCTTTCTTCATGGCTGCAAACCTTTTTAAAATTGTTTTGTTTGCAAAATGTACATTGTTGACTAGATTTTTCATTGTACTTTGACATGAACTCGAACTTATTCCGGCAAGAAAATTGTCATTGGCTCCGTTTTTCGATAATAACCTCCTTAAAAAAGCTTATCATTGTTATCTGCCAAACATTTCATTGTCTTCTTCATTCCTACTTTTCATTAATCTCCTTTTTTTGCTCTTTGATTGGTTCCTATATGCTCCATTAATAAGCACATTGGTCAGACATTACAGCTTTGCATGAGATCCTTGGATTAAGCAGAAGTGCAGTATGGCTGTGGTGTCTCTTCTTGGTTTCTGATTTTTGAAAAAACAAAGAAAGAGAAGAAAGAGGTTCTTCTCCCCCCCGTCCCCCGGGGAGAAGGGGGAGGACATAATTACTGTAGAACGCTACAATGTCATTTGAAGTTCCGTAAATCAGACAGTTCATCTGAACCAAATGTGTGGCAGTTGAGAGATGAGTTGAATTAGACCTCCAGGAGGAACATCTGAGATCATTTTACTACCTCTACTAGTTAAGTTATTTTATTCTTACTTTGTACATGCTTAACATCCTCCTATATAAAGAGTGTTTTCTTGTGTGTGCTTGTCCGACCTCTCCACTAAATGCTACCACCTGCAGAAGTTTGCTGAGGCATGATACATGCTCTTCATGACCTTTTTCACTTAATCTTGATACAATTGGTTTTGCAGTCAAAAGGGACATTTCAAGGGGATGCTTTTCAATCGTGTGATAAAACACTATGTGATTCAAGCAGGGGATTCTCAAAGAGTGGGAGCTACTGAAGATTGGACTTTGAGAGGAAAGCATTACAATCAGCTCGACTCAAGGTTGATGGCTAAATTTGAAACCTTTTATGATAGTTTACATGATGTCATTCTGTGGTATCTTCTGATTTGTATAAGTTCGTGATATCTAAGCAGTCTGAAACATGAGGCATTCATGATTGGAACTTCTAAGGGCAAACGTGAAGACAAGGGATTTCAGCTTTTCATCACAACTGCACCAATCCCAGATTTAAATGAAAAGCTTATTGTGTTTGGGCGTGTTGTCAAAGGAGAGGAAGTTGTTCAGGTGACAGACAACTTCACTTTCTTCAGCTTGTGATGTTCTCTGGCTTTTTGGTGTTTGCAAACCAAAATTTTGACCATTCCAAAATTTTGGTCAAGAAAATAATAATAAAATTACTATAAAATAATCTTTCTCCATCAAATCATCTCTTTCCATTACAACAACATAAAAATTCACTCAAATTATCTGTCTCTCCATTTTTTCACAAACTCCCATAAAATTCTATATTTTTATTACTTTCTCTCAAAATCCAATAAAACTCTAATTCACCTCAATTTTTACAACATTCCCAAAATTTTGGTTTGCAAATACCACCTTAGTAGAGATTAGATTGCGCATCAGCACCTCTTCTAGACACATGATCATATTTTGTTGTGTTAGTATATACTTTTTTTTTCACAAAGGAGGACGGTACCTCCGAATTTTATTCAAAATCCTCATTTATGGTGGAGGAATATCGTGGTTATATAAAAAACCAAGGACTTCAAAACCAAACAAAAAAAACTTAAAAAACCAAACAAAACAAACCTGCAATCCAAAAACAGACCCAACACTCTAAAATCTAATATTAGCAAAACCCAACTTATCAAGACGCTGAATACCACGCTACCATAAGGCAGTGCATCAAGACCTGCACAATTGTGATGGTATGTTGTTGCAACTAACCTTCTGGATGTCCTGCACTAGTTCCACACCACATTAGCACCATCTGGTCTATGTGATCAGTAGTGACGTGGATGAATGCTGCTTGACATTGGTGATGTGTTCCATGTTGACATTCCAAAAGAGTCATAACCCTGTATTATGTTTAAAAATTTTGTTCGTGAGATTAGAAAGATCCACGTGATCTTTCTATTTTTTTTTATTACATATTTCTGTTGGAAACTACAATTCTTTCAGATATGATGATGGTAAATGTTGGTTTTTTATATATTGTTATTCCCAGGAAATTGAAGAGGTGGATACAGATGAAAACTATCAACCTAAATCCTCTATCGGGATCATTAACGCGAGTCTGAGACAAAATCTGAAGGATCCCCTGCTTAATGAAGAGCATTTTAGCTCTGCTTCATCCTTTTCTACATAACTATGTCCCAAGGAAATATGGTGCAGCTTGGAATTGTCATCTTGGGATCATTCATGAAGTATTTAATCCATGATACTGCTCTTGGTTCTGCTGCATGTTATGGCTAATCAAGAGAGCTTTCAATTCTTTTTTGTGACTTGCTTCTCATGCTTGATACACCCTACTCTACTTTGTATTGCGAGTTGGATGTAATTTTTGACATGGGTCAATTAGATCAGAGTAGAATTCTATGTTTTGAGAATGGTGTTTACTGCACGTCATGTACAAGCGGATTGTTCTTTGCCCTTTTTGTAATTCAAGTTTAGTTTTAGTTTACTTGTTTTATAAATGCCCCTTGCAACAAAAGATATTTGTAATTTGTTTAGTTCGCTGGACGCAAACTGCTCAGCATTTTTCTCAACCCGGTTCACGTTAAAGATGCCAATTCAGCTTCAGAATATATAGTCGAAGATAATGATACTCCTTTCCATTCGCAGTTTTTGTGCTCCAAAAAACAGCGATAGAAGTATATTGCTGCTTCCAGTGGAAGCAGAAGTGTGGAACAGGGACTGACTATATTTACGTACGCAGGGTCTAATTCATGTGAGGTTGATTTTAACAGTTTAGTACGGAAGTGTATACATAGGCTAGCAAAAGTTAAAAGGATTCCCTAGCCAGTAGCCGGATATAGTTTCTACAACTCCCACTTTTTGGAACTCCTGAAGAAACAACACTTTTTTAACCCCCAAAATTCCCATAACCGAAAAGCTGGTGGGCACTCCGGGATTGCTAAAGGCAGACGGCTGCATCCAAATGCTGCAGATTGCTCATAATATTAACAAATGAAGATCTCCATATGGAGAGTGCTCATCACATAAATAACAAATAGATATTTTCCGATACTAATTAGAGGGAGATCTCTCGACATTGGAACCAAGGGCCTACTCTACAAACTAAAACTATTCAGGGCAAACCCTTTTAAGCAATTTTTCTAGGTCACTGGTTATTTCAATATTATCTTCCTTCAACCGCTGATACATCTCGGGAGCCAATTTGCCCGCAGCTATGTATGTCTTAAGCAACAAATGGTAGATATTGGAAGTGAGACACTTAAAAGTCTTCAGAATCCTGCAAAACTCCTCAGCACCATCTACGTCTTTCTCTCTCTCAAAATGCTTCAAAAATGCAGTTGCTGTTGCTGGGGTCGGATGCCACTCGTTGTCCTTGACATCAGAAACGGCTGCTTCCAAATAACTAAGAGCCAAATCCACCTGATGGGTCTTTAAGAAGTAAACCATGAACATCTCCCGAGCTGGAAAGAAAGGTCCTTCACACTTTTTAAGGGCATTGTCAAAGACCAATGCAGCTTCTTTGTACATGTCCTGACTTAGGTAAGCACTTATAGCAACATTTGCCAACCTTACATCGTAACTGGAGCAACTGGACTCCCACTCTTTATAGCATTTTGTCAAACCATCAACATTGTTTAGTCTGCGAAGAGCCTGAAGCATAGAGAGATAGCTCACATTGCTTGTTGTCTGAAAAACTGACTTTAGCAAATTCCATACCCGATTGACCTCCACTAAATTATTAGTACCAGCATACAAGCTAATCAGAAAATGGTAAGCCTCACGCTTTGGGCCTTTCATCTGTTCCTCTAGCTTTTTAAGAGCTGACTCTGCTTTCTCAAAAAGGCCAGCTTTGACATAGATCGCAGCCAAATTACTATATGTTGTCCAATCGCGTTTGCTTTCCTCTTCCCCCAGGACTTTCTCTAACCCCTCCATATCATTCAAAGATGCATAACTATTCATCAATATATTATGTGCATATGTGCTCAGTGGGATGCTCCTCTGCTTCATTTCCTGTACTAGGGGAGGTACTTTCTCCGGTCTGTTCATTCTCATGTACATAGACATGAGATTGTTAAAAGGCAAATCACAGGAAACAAAGTTCAATTCATCCATCTCTTTAAAGAAACCTAATGCCTTGTCTTCCATAATTTCCTTGCAATAGCAGCTCAGCAGAGCTCCATAAGTCAATCTGTTCCTTCGAGTTGGTGGAAGACCACTGAAATATTCCTCAGCTGCAATAATCCCTTTTGTTTTAGAAATGAGATCTAATCGTAAGGCATGGTCAGTGGAAGAGAAGTTGATTTTCCCCGTCTCCATCCACTCTAGTATCTGCATTCCAATAAACAAAACGGACTAAGATTGCTTCTCTCAACAGAAAGAACAATTAACCAAAAAGAATAAGAAGAAACAGTAAAAAAGGTTCTCTTCCTTTAGAAAACACATGTAGTTTGATATGAAGAAAGTAGAATGATACGCTATTCAGTCAGACAACAACACCATGCCACAAAGATTGGGATGACACCAAATAATAAGCATAGGAACAACTCGAAATTCCAATCAAAACTTTTTTTTCGTCTGCTTTAACTCACGATATACCATTATCTTGTATAAAAGAAACACTCGGAATTTAATTCATTCTCTCGTACACAATGTACTTTTCTGTAATTCCAATCGAACTTAAACTTCCATCTACTTTTAGTTTGTGTGTTAAGTTCTTTTCTAGCGGCATCAGAGAGATTCTTATTCCTCAATATATCATTTGGCATAAAACTACTAGTGAGATAGATAAACCTGTTAGCAAAAGCTTAAGCCTCCAGGTTTTGGCAAAGCTATGTCGTATCGGTCTTGTAAATACTAAAAGATGTCTCACTTATCAATTAACATTCATACGGAATGGGGATAGAAGCCAGAACAGTGGGGAACCTCGAGGGCGTGCTCGAACCTACGGTACTTGCGGAGCTCCTTGATGCAACGTTCGAGGTTGTATTTCTGGACAGAATTTCCCTCCTTGACGTACTGATTCAACGTCTCCGACACGCTCCCTCCGGTGGCTCCCAGAGCCGAAAGCCTCCGGTACAGTCGCTCCGGTTTACCCTTGATCGCCGCCTCGGCTACCGTGCAGAGCTGTCTCATCAGCCACGCTCCGGATGATACGGAACGGCTTCGAATCACTCCGGTTAGACTCATCTCTCTCTCTCCCAGTGAACTTGCGGGGGTTTTGTTAGGGTTTAAGCGTTAACGATGGTTCCGTTTTTTTTTTCATTGATATACTTTTCACCATGAAATGCACCGTTTTTACCTCTACCTGCTGAAATGCAAGATTATAGTCCACAAATAATATTTAAATCATTCATAAATAATACGTATTTTCTAATAAAATAATTGAAAACAAAACGCATGTGAATAAAATATATATTATTTTATTTTTTAAGCAGTTTTTTATTATTTTAGCTAGGTAAATAGACAAAAATGAATGAACATGTGGGAACAGTTTTATAAAGTACGGCGACGCTCTTTCTACCAAACACGTCGTTTCGTTGGATCCTATTATCTATCTCGGACTTAAGAGTTGTTCAACTTCAGTGTAGGTGCCGGTTTTGGTCAAAATCGGCACCTACACGACCAAAACCGGCACCTACACCGGGTAAACCGGTTTTTAAATAATTGTCACCTACACCTACACCCTTAAGGGCAAAAATCGACCTTTAGCGGTGGCGATTTCCAGTTATTCTACATTCATATTGAGCTATTTTTTTAGCATTTTAAGCACTTTGACCCATGTATTTTTTTCCTTTTTTTCTTTTGGTCCATTAATCACATATCAATAAAATCTAAACTAATGAAATACAAATTCCAAAATCAATCAAATTAAAGATCATCTTAAAAGATAAATATGCGAATTTAAAGTCCAAAGTAATAGAGACGTAACTGTAAGTAGAAACTATTACCTTTTGAAAAATCCAGTTTAGACCCTAACTGTGAGACCCCGACTTTTTCTATCCTTGTAAAAGAATTATGACTCCTTAAGATGTGTCCTCATTATGGAGAAAGGTAGGTATAGGGGAATTAATCTAAGGATATGTCTAGGTGAATATTTCCCCTAGCACCTTGTGCATCTATATTGTAATTGAATTGATATGTTGTTGTAATTTTAACAATATTGAAATTGAGTATTTGGGGACTTAGTTGAAATAATTGGAGGATCAAAATTAGGGTGTTGGAATAAGAAGATTTTTCTTAGCACCCTGTTTTTAGGTGACATTGCGCTCGACCAGCGGGCAACAGGCGCTCGAGCGGCCCTAAGAAAATATGATGGACAGTGCCTTGACGTTTGACCAACGCTCGACAGGTGCTCGAGCGGCCCTTGGGAATTCTACGCAGTGAAATAGACAGTAAGTTGGCGCTCGACCGGTGCTCGACTGGCGCTCGAGCGGGACCAGTTAAAATTTCGTATATGATGAATTTGGAGTTCCAATGGAAGACTTGTGAACCCTAACATTGAGGAAAATTGTATAAGCTTAGTTAAGAAATTTATTGAGGTTAAGATGGTGGGAAGTCGATAGACATTAGCCCAGACATGGTATGATGTAAAGTATTGAGTAAGGGATAGTGTAAAGGAATTTTATTGAGGATGTATGTATGGATAAATTAATTTCAAGTTATGTTTAGGGAGATTTTTCCCCTAACGTTTTTATAAGTTTTAAGCTAGTTTTAAGCAAGGATCTGACTGTTATATTAATTGCCATTAGATTTGAGCAATTGAGATTGATGAAATTGTTTTATAATGGAAATGTCCCTAAGTTACAAGATTTGGAAATATTTTAATTAGGGGCTTTAGCCTTGGAAATATGAGAATCCTTGGAACAAAAATGAGGAGACATATTAGAGTTAATTGTGGGAGTGGCAGAAAAGAAAAATGAGTTGTCATGAGGGGCAGAAAAGGAAAAGAGGGCAGAAAGGGAAAGAAGGGGGGAAGGACAATTTTGTCTTTTCCCTTCCCCCAAGCCCCTTTAAGTATAAGCAGCCCCCCCAAATCAAAAGGCCATTTGCCCTAGCTCCCACCGAAGAAGAGAAGGAAGAAAGAGGAAGAAGGAAGAAGAAGAAGAAGAAGGAAGAAGAAGAAGAAGGAGAAAGGAGAGAAAGGAGAAGAAGGAAAGAAGAAGGAGAAAAGCTAGGTAAAATCCGGCCCTTTCTAGGAAAATCTCTGCTGGCCATCTCTCTCATTCTCTTCTTGCTTCCTTTTGTTGGTTGGTTGTTGTGATGGTTGTTGTCTAGATAGATTTTCTCCTTGAGTTTCATGTGTTTTCTTTGAAGAAAATGTGGATCTAGTGAGTTTTAGAGAGTTGTATGGATTGTGCACAAAGCCATGGAGAATATGGTTAGATCTGGAAATTTATAAAACCAAAGAGAAACATAGATGCACACTAGGTGTTTGATAAAAGACCAAAGGAAGTGGAATAGATGCAATAACATTTGTTTGGAGGGTTGGAATCATGGTATTGTTAGAAGTCTTGATTTGTAGGTGTTAAATGGAAATCTGGAATATGAGGTTATAAGAGGAGAGCATGTTAAGACAAATTTCGTGGGTGTTGGATGTATTATATGTGTTTTGTGTCTGAAATATGGACTGGTGCTCGACAGGCGCTCGACAGGCGCTCGAGCACCCTTCATGAATTATTAGTGCAGTAAGTTCACGCTCGACCGACGCTCGACCAGCGCTCGAGCGTCCTTCGAACAATTTTACAGAGGCTTAGCGCTCGACCAGCGCTCGAGCGACTTCTTTGAATTTCACGAAATTTTTCCTAAATTTCTAAGTTTCCTATTGACCTATTAGAAGACCCTACTAGGTTTTTCACTTAAGAAAATACCTTGTGGTATAAGACCACCAATTAGAAGTCAAGGATATGGATGATTGTGTATGACGAAGTATGAGATATTGAATGAGGAATAAGGACGATTTTGTATGATGAAACGTGAGTAATTGATTGATTACTCTATACGTCTAGTAAACCTATGAATAACAATAGTATGATCCAATTGTAGGTAAAGGGGCATTCAACCCACAAGCAAGCGAAGTAAGAAGAGCTTACGTTTGTAAGTGAAAACTTACTTGTTACGGAAACTGGAATGATACGCAACATGTTTTTATGAACAAGCATAACATGTTTATAACCAAGCATGACAAGTTATTTCTCAACATGCATGACATAGTATACGTATTTGCATGAAAGCATGAAATAAGTTTATGTGCAAATGAAAACATGAAAGTTTTATGAGATCAAGAAAGTTTTATGAGATATTTGTCATCAAGCATGACACGTCATGAGCATTTGCATGATTCTCTTAAAGAAAAAGAAAGTTTTGTGCAAATGAAAGTATGAGAAGCATTTTATGATAAGTTGATTACTCATCATCAAGCACGACATGAATACATCATGATCATTTGCATTCATTTTTCTCATAAGAAAGGAGAAATTTTATGCAAATGAAAGTACCATTTTTATGTTACTTTATGACAAGTTAGTTAATGAACCCAAGTCGGTCGGTACCGTACCAAGTCAAGAAGGTGCATCCATTCCGAAGGACGTTTACGTGAAGGATGGATGTCACCTAGGGCACCCATACCGAAGGATGCTTGCAAGAAGGATGGGTAGTCCAGGAGGTTGTGCAATCACACCGAAGGATGCTTGCAAGAAGGTGTGAACCTCCGAGGATCGTGTCTAGCCACTGAAGGACGAATGCGAGAAGGTGTGCTAGCTCGACCATATGTAGGGTCCCCAAGGGAAATAAGGGACAGTTCCAACGGGAACGCACAACCCTGATGTTAGGGGTAAATAGTGGGCAAGTAGCCCATCAGTTAATAATTGGAATGATTTTCCAAAAGCAAGAGATTTTTAAGTATAAGTGATGTTTTCAAGAGCAAGTGCATGTGCATATGCAATCATGAAGCATACACGTGCATCAAAATTCATGATCATGCATGAATTGCATAAGTTTACATGATATTTCAAAATCAAGTGCGTGCTATGATTTTAAGTTCATTATGATTTCAAGTTCATGATGATTTCAAGTATAAGTGCATGCTTATAATTTCAAGTTTAAGTGAATGCTTATGATTTCAAGTTCAAGTGCATGCTTACGATTTTAAGTTCATGGTTTCAAACTCACGATTTCAAGTTCATGTTTCTAAACCATGATTTCAAGTCCATGTTTTAATTTTAATTCCTTACTGAGTCTTTCGACTCACAATTTTAAATTGTATTACTCCAGATAACGTTTCAGGAGGGGAAATCTAGAGGAGGAACCGACGGGAATGACCTCTTGTCTTTTGTTGTTCATTAGAGGATTCAAGATGTATTATAAAGATGTTATGAGTAGGTCAATGTGAAGAGGATTTGATGGAATCCCTTAGATCATGTACTTCATCTGTGCAGCCATGCGATGTCATTAAGACGCTTGCTCTATTTCGAGGAAGTCGTTTTGGGTAAGTTGAAGTCATAGGAAATCTCTTGGGCCCGTCTCTCTCAGTTGTTTGTAAAAAAAAAAAAAATTCCGCTGCAAGATTTAGAGTAAACGCTGGAACATTCATTGAGTGGATGTTCGCGGCTGTCATTAACCCCCTTCGGGCTAGCGTTCGGGGCGTGACACTAACAACACTTAGAGGGGAGAATATGTGGTTTCCCTCTAATTAACAAATCAATAACAATTTTAAAACATGTTCAAAACCTAATACGGTTTCCCTTGGTTTCACAAGGAAAATCCAAAAATTCAGCAATTTTTGAAAATATAGTGCATTTTTGAAGTCGCTCGAGCAAACGTCAAACGCTAATCAAACGCTTATGTTTCTGTCTAAAATTTTAACTGAGCACTAGAACGCTTGTCAAATGCTAATCAAACGTGATGATGCTGTCTAAATGTTTTTCCAAAGGCGCTCGAGCACTTGTCAAACGCTGGTCAAATGTGATGACTCTATCTAAATTTTTGACACTGAATTTTGCCAATACAAAAATGCACTAACACCTTTGTTACATTAGGATGGTCAAGCTTGTGCCAAACGGCAACCTCTTGTGTAAAAGCTGCTCTAAGATAATTAAATACCAATTATTTGATGTTATTGATTAAAACGCAAGATCTCTTATAGTGTTCAATGTGAAAACGGGAATCACTTCCTTAGTTTTATACTTTACAAGTAAGGTTTTGGAATAAATTTTAGAAGTATGGTACTTTTTTATTAAAAAAACCGAAATCACTTTTGAAAAGAGGACATGGTACTTAATTTGTAGCTTTAATTTGAAAGGAATATTGATGGGAAAAGACCATATACATTATAGGAAATCTACATCAATGTTTAATTGAAGCATACATATATATACCATTGCATCGATGACCTAGAAAGGTTGTTAATTACCTAGCTCAAGTTTTCTTAGCTTTCTTCTACAGTATTACTTTGTGAAGTTTGATTTTGACTTTTGTTTGATTTGGTCGGTAGGTCCTATGGAAAGTTATATGAATTGAAGAAGATGCAAACAACCGGTAGAGTGGGAACACCAGGACGAGGAAACCCTGGTGGAGTTGCATAAACCTGAGAAAAAAAATGAATGGGAAGGAGTTAGACAAAGTGCACAATTTCAAATGCAACTTACATGGTTACACGCAACCAAATGAACAAGAATAAGCCAAGGGGGAAATCAAAGCCTGTCATCCTGGAAGTAATGACAGCATAACCCACTGGGAAGCGATCAGATATCATTCCCCCCTTTTCTCTTTACCTCTTCCTAAAGCAAAAAAAAAAAAGAACACACAGAGTTGCAACTCTTGGTGGTGAAGACACCACAAAATCCCTAGACCTTGTCATGCTTCTAGAATACTACGTTTTCAGGTGACACTAAACTATTGAGTAGAAACTAAACTAAAAAATAAAAATTGGTTTTCCGGTACCCGGGAATCGGGAAAAACCCCAGTTTTTAAAAAAACGAAACCTACACGGTCACCGGTTAGGCCGGGTACCTGGTAGCAGTGGCAGTTTCCAGTTATCCTATGTTTATATTGGGCCATTTTTAAGCAACAAGCATGGTAAGCAATAAGAGCATCTATTGATATTTTAAATTTCGTACCTCCTTTTTTTCTACTTCATTCGGGAAATGGATAGTGAATTTGCAAAGAGATACTAGAAAGGAGTTTAAAGGCTCTACAGCATGAAAAACTCCACATGCCTATGAAGCAACCAAGCAAATCACCATCACTTTCCATAGGATAATTGAAAACGAAATTTTGTTCTAAAGATTCAAGCTGATGTTGTTTATGTTACCAACAATAGCTAAACTAGAACCATAAATTTGTGGTGAATTGATAGGTTAAAATCAAAGTTACCTATCAATCCACCGGTGCCAGGTAACCCGGGAACCAGGAATACCACCGGATTTTTTTCAAAATGATAAACCGGCACCGGTGAAGCCGGGTACCCGCTGTGTACCCCGGATCCCGCGGTAACGGTGAAAGGTAGCTTCCACTAATTAGTCGTGAGATGAAGCCACTAGCTCTTCTTCGTCCCCTCTCCCTTTCTTCAGCCACATCACACCCTCTTTCCTAACTGATCAACTTCTGGTGGTACTTCCAAGTGTAGAAGTTGTCGTAGTACAAGGGTAAATCCCAAGATCAAATTCACATGGACAATGGAATTAATGCTCGCATTAGATATTATATGTAAGTTATTTACAAATAAAGTGAAAAAATCAAAGTTGATTTTTGAGGTTTATGGTTCGTAACTGAAAGGGAAATGAAGATAAACAAAGAACAATGCATTTTAAAAAAAACATGCAAAATATTCTAAAGGTAAAGTGCAGAAAAATAAAGAGATGTTCTAAGAGACAATGAATCAAATACTTGAGATGCATGATTCTCCCATAACTGATTTGATAATGGATTTACCTCTAATTTTCTATTCTCTCAATCATTTTCTCATTCCAAGAGATTATGATCGAATAATATAACCATCAGCCCACAATTTTCAATATAATCTACGATAGATTGTATAACAAATGTAAGCAATGAAATAAAATCATCACAGTCTTGTTATAAGTTCAAGAATCAATTGTTTCTTTACGTCTACAACTGATGAAAAACAAAAACGAAGAACTTCAATCCTTTCTAAAAGTAAAATGAAATACAATCCAACAAGTTAATCATTAAAGCTCTATAGAAAAGAAGAAATCCAACCTAAAACAGTTACGGTTTACTCCTTGAATCTCAAGCTTAAAATCTAACATATCATCTTTGAAATTAAAACTAGAGAGAACCAATTAAATCCAAAAAATATTCTTTAGAGAAAACACAACCAAAGGAGAAAAAAAAAACTCCTACCGAAAGAAATAGAGGAATCCAACCAAAACCATCGAGGAATAAGCTCTCTGCCCAACAAGAGAAGAAAGGCCCCCACCGCCCAAGAGAAGAAAAAAATAAAATAAATATGAATGGAGAGGGCCCTGCAGATTTGGTGTCCCCTTTCCTCTTTAAGCATCCCAACCGTTTGTTTTTCTCCTCCATCTATTCTTGCGTGCTTCTCTTCAGCTTCGTCCATCTACTCTTGGGTGTAACTGTCGATATGCCTCTCCAACTCAGCTTTTAGTTGCTCTATTTTTTTCTTCCAAAAATACTCTGCAACAATTAAACAAAAGGGCTTATAAATTTAAGGGCAAAAAAATGTAATAAGCTGCAAATTAAATGTTTCAAGTGTAAAATATCAGTTAAGCTCAATTAGTAAAATCATATGCATAATTAAACTCTTAATTCATTTTACAATTACTAATTAACACGCTTAAACATTTAATTATGCAATTTTGACACTTAATCACCAACCGCAGTCTCGAGTTCGGTTATGGTGCTGAGTCTTAATATTCTGATGGCTGCTGATGGACGACTAATATTTAACCTTCACGATCCAAGAGTCCAGATTGCAGCACCTCATTTAAAATACATCTGACCCGCGCCCGACCCGTTTGCCACATGACCTGTCCCATTTTCCATGTAACCCAGATTACAGACCCGTTTTGAAAAAAATCCCCTTTCCATTCGAGGTTTGTCGCACAGCTCCAGCACCATCGCGCCTCCCATTTTCGTCGCTCCCAGCCCAATTCTTCACTCCCAGCCCTATCATCTAATCTGGTAGGAGAATTTTCTTTGTGCGTGTAATGCTACAAGCTTTCGCTGCAGGAAATTTGAAGGTTGTTTGCACAGATTGAGTACATTACTTTCTGTCGAAAGTTCATGTGTGTTGCAAACATGGTGATTAAGATGAGATATATTGAGCTCTCGTATTGTTCCAGTAATTGTTAATTTAACTTGTTCATCATTTTCAGCTTTCTATTAAATCTTGCGAGAGTTCCCAAGGTTTTCGCCCTGGAAGGATGGGATATTTACTGAATATTTTAGTTTCTCCACTTCAAGCTTATGATCTCTGCTTTTTCCCTTTTCTGGCTGGAAGTTCAGTGCCTTCTTTTTTTTATGCTAGTCATTTATCTAGTCTCCTTTTTGTGAAGGTTTTTGAAATCACTGCATCCTCACTTAGGTAGGCTAAATTTATGAAAAGACCGAAATGCAAAGTTTTTTAGTTTTTTTTTTCATGCGCATTTATGTTCAAGTTCTGTTTTAAATATGTATGTCTGCCTTTTATGGTGTCATGCAGCCATAAGAAGAACGCATTGGACTTTTTGGATCAGCTTTGCTCATCTTTGCATCTCCCAGAGCAGAGGAGCACACTCAACCATTTTTGGGTGAGTATCTTATTGTTTCATTTCTTGTCAAAGTGTATCTTAAATCCTGTCTTAATTTTTCTCGCACAGTATACTTTTTAAGATTGTAGTTTGGAATTGGATAGGTGATGGTCCCTGTAGATGAAAGCATCTTTTTGAACCGTGATCTACATCTCCTAGAGTCTATGGAGCTTAAGTAGAGGGTAAAGCACATAGTGGGAATTATTGAAGAAGTGAATTGGGAGGACATAGATCCTGACACTGTTACAAGGTATGTTACTTTTCTGTTCCTTCTTGTTGATTGTCCCTTTTAGGACTTCTTGACATTGTTACAAGGTAATTAGTTCTGCTTTGCTTTTGTTAACCAAGTTCATAAAGTTGGCACCAACATCATGAATGTAATATCTGACTCGAACTTTTGTTTTTATTTCAGCTCGGTTGCCCAACTTCCTTTGTGCCTGTTCTGTTTTCTTATCAGGCGTTGTTCAACTCCACTAGTCACAGTGGGTGCCTAGTCAGAATGGTGCAACATTGAAGTGGTTTTGCACAAGCAAAGGACTTTTGTTGTCTGGCTTGTTTATTAATCACTGGATTTAAGATCCAAATGCAAACAAATTTGACTGTCTTTCCATTTGTCAGGACCTGAAAGACAGAGTTTTTCACTAATTATGGTGATGCCAATCGATATAGAATTATAGAATTCATAGCATATTTTTTTTATATTGCCATGATGTAACAAAGACACTTCAATATGTTCTTGTTGAATATAAATTGCAACATTATGGGAAAGTTGAAATTGACTCTCAAAGTGCTAAAGGATTCATAAAATACAAAAAAAATCAGAAAGCTAAAATTGACTCTCAAAGTTTGGCTTTGAGATAATTGGTAGTAATTCAAGTTGATGTGGTGCCTCGATATTCGGACGAGTGCAAATACCACTGAAGATGCTCCTAATTTGAGATCTTTAGTGCACGAGTGCAAATACCACTGAAGATGGCACAAGGAGACCAATTAAGAAAGAACATATATTCTTTCAAAGGAATAAATACATTTCAAAATGATAAATACAAAAGGGAATTGGCAACCACAGGGGTAAATGAATTACATCAATCATAAACTGACCACATTGATCTTCGGCTGTATGCAAAAGATGAACTGGACAACCTTGCCGCCATATAATGAAAAAGATAATATAATTAGCTCATAATTCAACATCAAACATTGGTATCAGATTGAAAGCTCAATATCAATGAAAAGTACAAACTCAACCAAAAAAATACCTAAGGTTCTCAAAATCAAACACCCAATAACCACGCATCATAACTATAATCCACCGAACGAAATCAGTGGGGACCTGTCGCACAAACTTCAGGTCCCAAGGCATTCAAGTATAGTTTCTACCAAGTCTCAAAACCTGATTTCCATTAAAAAATGCTGATAACAATCTATGTGTGCATGCGTTTGTATGTTTGTTAAGCAGATGGAAATAGTGGGGACCTGCTGTTGGCCACTCTTCTGTATCTGAGCCTTTGGTGTCCAAGACCAACTGCACCTGAAGTGACCAGAATAACTTCATAGTCTCGTGAATTTCAATTCTTTGTTTGTGCATTTCATTGAAAGCACAAACAAATATCATCAACTACAACAGTTACAATCATTATTGTCCTGGAACTGCTTCCTACTCCTAATTTTTTTTATTCCTTTTTTTTCTTCTTTGTTCTTTATTTCGTCCTCCATTCTAAGATTCTACTCTCCAAAAATAACATATAGTTTCAAAAATCCTCTCTAATTACCTCCTCACAGAGAGCTCCTACTCTGCCAAGTGCCAGTCTTTCATCACCACGAGTAACCACAGATGTTCCAACCTTTAATGGTCCAAACAAAAAAAACTACAATAATTAGCAAATTTGGTTCATAAACCATTTTTGTAACATAAGAGCTTCGAAGATAAAATGTGAAAAAAGGAAGGAGGGTAATCCTAGTTTTATTTTCCCTCAGTATAATAAAGTTCCTCATGTTAGAAAATTTCCTTAAGGTGACCTAATTGACATATGTAAATAATCTTTTAAAGTTTTAAAGATTATGGTGTTAGTTAAAATAAGATTATGGAATCTGTAGCAGATTCAAATTTAGAACTAATTGGATAAAGATTACAATTTGATTTCTGATTTAAATTGGAATTCAAATTGTAACCAATTAGATAAAGTTTGCTATTTGATTTTGAATTTGAATTTGCTATTTGATTTTGAATTTGAATTACCTTGATGGAAGGAACAAATTCAAATCTACAACAGATTGAGGGTCCCTGACCTAGCCTATAAATAAGAGGCCTGTGTATACCATCTAATGCATTCTCTGTAAGGCATAGGCATAGGTTGGAAGAGCCTCACTAAAATACTTCATATTCATAAAGTTACTCTGCAGAGATTATGTTCGAGTTCTGAGCAAGATGGCTGGAGGTAAAGATCCTGCTTTATTATTCCGCTGCATTCACAATCAAATTGATTGATTGTGATTTTACTCTTACATGTGGTATCAGAGCCATCCTTCAAGCTTCTTGTTCAGTGAAGCGATCTACTGATTAAATTCAGATTGTCGCTTGAATCAAGAGCTAAAGGTTCTCTGTATCAGTGTTTTAAAAGAAATTTTTTTTCTTTCTTTGACCGGATCTCTATTATGTTCGGTATAAGTTTTTTTTTTGTATTTTTTGGTGACAATGCAATTTTGTTAATGCCTGAAACCTTACACGGTGTGCTTTCAGTTACTGTTATATTCAATAACTTTGTTTATGAATTGGAAAAGGCACTACGTTGTTGTTGGTGCAAACAAAAGCATATTTTAAAAAAAAAAAACCGTATGATTTGGGTTTTGATTTTGCAAAATGTTCATAAAACATCTTCATGAAAACCAAGTTTTTTGATTCATTGGAATGGTAAAATACTGTGTTTTGGTTCTTGAACAAAGAAGATGAAGAGTCACCAGAGGAGGTGACCCTCCCTGCGGCAGCAGGTGGCCGGAGAGGAGCCTCCTTTCCCAGCCACGGGTTAGAAA
Organism: Myrica gale; assembly: GCA_963930655.1. Classification (NCBI taxonomy): domain Eukaryota; kingdom Viridiplantae; phylum Streptophyta; class Magnoliopsida; order Fagales; family Myricaceae; genus Myrica; species Myrica gale. The sequence continues at coordinate 14,796,781 of OZ005610.1, read as the reverse complement.
CCCGTGGCCTTCAAAGGCTGCCGGCGATGAGAGGCTCTCGGCCTTCTCGTCGCCGGCGAAGGCTGGTGCAGGCGGCGGCGTCCATTGGGACGCCAGGCAGTGCAGCGGCGTCCCCTAGGACGCCAGGCCGCTGCATGAGTTGCGGCGGTAGTTGCCGCCGCAAGTCTGCTACAAACACAGACCCTCGGGTCTGTGTTTAAGATGACCGGGTCATTGACCCGGTAACCCGGGTAGGGTTACCTACCCGGATAAGTCAGGAGGCCAGCCCAAGGGCCTTGAGGCCCAAAATGCTTCTGACCAGATGGGCTGGACTGACCATTGGGTCAGCCCAAGGCCCTTGAAGCCCAAAGCCCTGACCCGAATGGATCGGGTCAGGCGACCCGCGTGGGCGGGTTGCGGTATGGACCGCCGGTCCGGTCCGACCGGACCGGACCTGCAGATTATATTATTATTATTTTTAAATTTTTAATTTTAATTTTAATTTTAATTTTAATTTTTTTTTTTTTAAAAAAAAAAAAAAAAAAAACTTTTATGCTTTTATGCTTGCATTAATTTCTAGAATTATTTGTATGTTCAATGTTTCATTGATTAAATTCTAGAAATATTAGTTTATGCTTGCATTAATTTCTAGAATTATTATGATGTTCAATGTTTAATTGATTAAATTCTAGAAATGTCAATTTACTTTTATGCTTGCATTAATTTCTAGAATTATTATGATGTTCAATGTTTAATTGATTCCATTCTAGAAATATTAAATTTATGCTTGATTTATTATGTGAAAAATCTAATTATATAGATAGGTTGATCATGCATAAAATGTATGATGCCTAGACCAAGCATGATTAAATGAACCTACTAAGGTTAGTGGGAATATGGGGTATGATCGAAGAATACAGGTCAGGGACAGTTCTGGCTAAGGCAAGTCTTGGTATTTAAAGGTCCTCAGACCTACCTCACTTACCTGGGAGCTCCCCTGCTTGTGTTTTAGAAAATACTATTGTCTCACTTTAAAGATTGGTTCATTTTTTTATTCTTGGATTAAGATTAGGCATCTATAAAGTTGACGGATATTGATGAAGTCGTAATTATCATAATGATTTTCGGAGAGCCACAGCATCCCAATTTTATATTGATGATTACATCAAGATTAATATATGAACTTCATAAAGTGAAATTAATCTCCGTGTGGTAACTAAATTATAAAATTGATTACTTTCCCCGCAGGGAATTTTTTAATTTTGTGACTTAGTTAGATTAAAATAATAAATTTTGTATTAACAATAAAATTTTCTTAGGCTCACAGGTACGGAGAATTTTATTCTTAATATTTAAAATTGTTAGATTTAATAATAAAGAGTAAATTCCATGCATATGCAACCTTTGCCCATAGGTAGGTTGAAATTTACTATTAAATTGACATTGGTTGATTTAAATATGGTTACTTCATAGCAATTCAGTAGTTTTATGTTTCTTTGGTTATATTGCAGTTATTCCTTCTTCCCTAATTGATAGTTCGTTGCGTGTTCCAATGCTAAGTGGTGATAATTTTGCTGACTGGAAGCAAAGTTTGCTTTTCACTCTGGGGTGTATGGAATTAGATGAAGCGCTCCGTGTAGTGGAACCCACTATCACGGAATCAAGTACGCCACAGGAGATTTATTCTTATGAACGATGGGAGCGATCAAATCGTCTCAGTTTGATGTTCATTAAATCTCACATCATCAAGAGCATTAGGGGTTCTATCCCTGAAAGCATTAAAGCTAAGGATTTTTTAAAGTCCGTTGAAGAACAATTTGTTACTTCTGAAAAGGCATTAGCCAGCACCCTGATGAGAAAGCTGTCAAGCAAATCAATAAAGAGTTCAACTAGTGTGCGTGAGCACATAATGGAGATGAGAGACATTGCATCTCAATTAAAAACTCTGGAAGTTGAAATTTCTGACTCATTCTTGGTTCATCTAATTTTGAACTCTCTACCAAATGAGTATGGTCCCTTTAAAATATCATACAACACACATAAGGAAAAATGGTCAGTGAATGATTTACTGACTATGTGTGTTCAAGAGGAAGAGAGGCTGAAACTCGAGAAACCTGAGAAACCTGAGAGTTCTCACTTTGTTTCTCGTGCTAAGGGGAAGACCAAGAAAGGCAAGGTTGTCCACAACTTCAAGAAGGAGAACAAGGTGCCAATTAAGATTAATGGCACTAAGGATACTTGTTTCTTCTGTAAGAAGAAAGGACACATGAAGAAGGATTGCCAAAAGTACCTAAAGTGGCTCGAGAAGAAAGGTATATTCCTCTCTCTTGTTTGTCATGAATCTTTAGTTGTTGAAGCTCCTTGCAATACTTGGTGGATTGATTCTGGTTCTACAATCCACATTGTGAATACATTGCAGGGTTTTCTCACAACAAGGAAGCCGAAAAGAAGTGAACAACGAGTTTACTCTGGAAATAAATTGTTCTCAAGTGTGGAAGCGGTTGGGACTTACAGAATAATTTTGAAGACTGGATTTATTTTAGATCTTGAAGATGTATTTTTTATTCCAAACTTTTCAAGGAATTTAATTTCAATTTCAAAACTTGATGTATTGGGTTATGGTTTTTATTTTATAAATTCAGTTTTCAGTTTATTTCGAAATAATCAAGTTATTGGTGGTGGAATAAAAATTGATGGTCTTTACAAAATTGAATTAGATCCCAACTTTGAGAATAATTGTTTGTCAATACATACTATTGGCATAAAGATAAGGCTTATAAATGAGAATTCCGGTTTGTTATGGCATAGGAGATTGGGACATATCTCCATTGAGCGAATCAAAAGGTTGGCAAATGACGGAGTCTTACAAACTCTTGATTTTACTGACCTTGGCACTTGTATAGACTGCATAAAGGAAAGCAGACTAACAAGTCCACTAAAGGTGCCAGAAGGAGTTCAAAGATTCTAGAGATCATACACACTGATCTCTGTGGACCTTTTCCTACTCCATGTTTCAATGGTCAGAGATATTTTATCTCATTCATTGATGACCATTCACGTTTCATGTATCTCTACCTTATTGATGAAAAGTCTGAGGCGTTGAATGCCTTTAAGACTTATAAGGCAGAAGTAGAGAATCAAAAGGAAACGAAAATCAAGATCGTAAGATCTGATAGAGGTGGAGAATATTATGGAAGGTACACAGAAAAAGGACAAATGAGTGGTCCATTTGCGAAATTCCTTGAAGAGGAAGGCATTGTTGCTCAATACACAATGCCTGGTACACCACAACAAAATGGTGTAGCAGAAAGAAGGAATCGCACACTTATGGACATGGTAAGGAGTATGCTTAGTAATTCTAGTCTCCCTCAGTATCTATGGAGTGAAGCTTTAAAAACTGCTGTGTATATCTTAAATAAGGTTCCATCCAAGGCTGTCCCAAAGACACCTTTTGAGTTATGGAATGGGTGGAAACCTAGTTTAAATCACTTACACATATGGGGTTGTCCTGCTGAAGTGAGGATTTATGATCCGAATATAAAGAAATTAGATCCAAAGACAACCAGCGGATTTTTTATCGGCTATCCAGTAAACTCTAAAGGATTTAGATTTTATTGTCCTACACATAATACTAGGATTGCTGAATCAGGAAATGCTAAGTTTTTAGAGGATATTGAACCTAGTGCAAATTCCCAAAAGGTTGAATTTAAAGAAGCACAAGAGTTGTCTGAATCTTCTCCTTCTGGAGAAAGAATGTTTGTGTTCAGGAAAGATCAAATTGATTATCCTGAACCACAACCAGTTCAAGAAGAGCCAACTCATACAGAACAGGTTCAGACTGAGTCTACCCAACCTCTGCAAGATGTTGAGGAAGTAGAATTAAGACGGTCCTCTAGAATAAGGAAATCAACAATCCCTAGTGATTATGTTATATACCTTCAAGAGTCTGACTTTGATGTTGGACCTAAAAGGGATCCAAATACATTTTCACAGGCCATGAATGGAGATAACTCCATGTTGTGGTTTAATGCCATGAAGGAAGAGATGGAATCTATGGCAAAGAATCAAGTCTGGGATCTTGTTGACTTACCAAAGGGAGCTGTAGCCATAGGCTGCAAATGGGTTTACAAAACCAAAAGGGAAGCTTCCGGTAAAGTTGAACGATATAAAGCCAGACTTGTAGCCAAGGGTTTCACTCAAAAAGAAGGCATAGATTATCATGAAACCTTCTCTCCAGTATCAAAGAAGGATTCGTTTAGGATAATCATGGCATTAGTAGCTCATTTTGACTTAGAGCTACAACAGATGGACGTGAAAACAGCCTTTCTAAATGGGGATCTTGAGGAGGAGGTGTATATGAGACAACCTGAGGAGTTTGGTGATAACAGTCAGAAGGCATGTAAATTAAAGAAATCTATATATGGACTAAAACAAGCCTCCCGTCAGTGGTATATTAAATTTCACAAAGTTATTACTTCATTCGGATTTTTGGAGAATCTTGTGGATCAATGTATATACCTTAAGGTCAGTGGGAGTAAAGTAATCTTTCTGGTCCTTTATGTAGACGATATTTTACTTGCAACAAATGATTTGGGTTTGCTATATGAAACTAAAAAGTTTCTGTCTAAACACTTTGAAATGAAGGATTTGGGTGAAGCCTCTTATGTCATTGGCATAGAGATTCATAGAGATAGAAAACAGAAAATATTACAACTGTCTCAGAAGGCCTACATTGAAAAAGTTTTAGAGAGATATGATATGAGCAAATGTGCTCCTAGTGTAGCACCCATCATTAAAGGGGATAAATTCTGTTTGGATCAATGTCCCAAAAGTGAATTGGAACAAGAACAAATGAAAGGTTTACCATATGCATCTGCAATCGGCAGTTTGATGTATGCTCAGGTCTGTACTAGACCTGATATTGCATTAGCAGTTGGTATACTGGGAAGATACCAAAGTAATCCTGGATTGGAGCATTGGAGAGCTGCAAAGAAGGTCATGCGGTACTTACAAGGAACCAAGAATTACAGTTTGACCTACAGACATGTTGACCATTTAGAAGTGTCTGGGTATACAGATTCAGATTTTGCTGGATGTATAGATAGCAGAAAGTCTACGTCAGGGTACATTTTTCTCTTTGCTGGAGGAGCTGTATCCTGGAAAAGTTGCAAACAGACTATAGTTGCTACCTCTACAATGGAAGCAGAGTTTATTGCGTGCTATGAAGCCACTACACAGGCATTGTGGTTAAGAAATTTTGTTAGTGGTCTCAAAATTATTGAGTCTGTTGAGAGACCAATTAAGATCTTATGTGACAATTCTGCGGCAGTATTCTTTTCAAAGAATCATAAAAGTGGAAGCAGGAGTAAGCACATAGATATCAAGTATCTTAGTGTGAGAGAAAACATCAAGAGACATGTTGTTTCTATAGAGCATATAAGTACTAAGTTGATGCTTGCTGATCCCATGACTAAAGGTTTACCGGTAAAACAGTTTAAAGGTCATGTGGACCATATGGGGCTTGCAAATTCATTTTGTACTTAGTTTCTCTCAAATTTTGAATTACAGACATGAAGTTATTGTAATAAAGATTTATTGCGCAAATTCTTTATTATTTATTGTTATCTATGGAGATAAATAAAATAGGACCTGAATGACTTATAGGAAGTTCATTCATAAAGTTTTGATTCCCATAAAGTACTCATATAATGAGTATTGTGCTGGTAATACATGGAAGGGACGACCGATTATGTTACGGTTTTACCGCTATGATTCGTGTGTAGCATTCATTATGTGGGTGGGAGGATTCCATAAACAGTTGGCCATACTAAAGAACTCCAGACACCATTAAGACATATGTCGTCAAGGTCAAGTGGGAGAATGTTAGAAAATTTCCTTAAGGTGACCTAATTGACATATGTAAATAATCTTTTAAAGTTTTAAAGATTATGGTGTTAGTTAAAATAAGATTATGGAATCTGTAGCAGATTCAAATTTAGAACTAATTGGATAAAGATTACAATTTGATTTCTGATTTAAATTGGAATTCAAATTGTAACCAATTAGATAAAGTTTGCTATTTGATTTTGAATTTGAATTTGCTATTTGATTTTGAATTTGAATTACCTTGATGGAAGGAACAAATTCAAATCTACAACAGATTGAGGGTCCCTGACCTAGCCTATAAATAAGAGGCCTGTGTATACCATCTAATGCATTCTCTGTAAGGCATAGGCATAGGTTGGAAGAGCCTCACTAAAATACTTCATATTCATAAAGTTACTCTGCAGAGATTATGTTCGAGTTCTGAGCAAGATGGCTGGAGGTAAAGATCCTGCTTTATTATTCCGCTGCATTCACAATCAAATTGATTGATTGTGATTTTACTCTTACACCTCAATGGAGTAATCTTGGAAATGTCATCTGTAAGATTTAGTTGTTCACCAATGCATTTGTAGACTCCTTGGTATGGCCTGCATTCATATCCATTTGCGGTCCCTCCTCGAATAGCTAAAGGGTTACAACTTAATCTTACCAAAAGGACAATAAACTTTGGGGAAAACGTTTAAATACATACAAAAGCAGGCCTTGGAGGATATGCAGCAACACTTGAATCACGAAAATCCTGGGTGATTCCAGTTCCTCCTCGATCAAGGTTTTTGGTTAATTATAAATGGAGGATGTCCTTTCAAGCTTAGGAGGAGACCACGCTTGGATCCAAAACACAATCACCGACGAAACTGGGCAGAGCGACAGAGCTGGAGCTGTGCGACGAACCTCAAATGGAAAGGGGATTTTCTGCAAAACGGGTCTGTAATCTGGGTTACGTGGAAAATGAGTCAGGTCATGTGGAAAAAGGGTCGGGCGCGAGTCAGGTGTATTTTAAATGAGATGGCGCGATTTAGGTTCTTGGATCGTGAAAGTTAAATCTTGATCGTCCATCAGCATCCATCAGTATATTAAGACTCAGCACCATAACCGAACTCCCGCAGTCTCTTCCCCATAACCGCGGCGTTCGCGTTCTATGCTCCTCTCTCGAATTCAAACCAGTGCGTTCTCTCTCACTCTCTCTATCTCTGTACGCAAGTTCTTCGGTTAGTTCTAAATGATCAAAATGCGGAGTCATTTTTTCCATCCATTAAGTTATCAAAACTGATTTTCAGATACAAGCTTCAAATTCCGAATACAAGCTCAGAGTCTTTGACGATTTGTTCCTCAGTTTGTTCAGTAACAAAATTGTCCAGGTGGTTTTCTTCATCTTAATTTTGTGCTCTGTAAGAATGAGGAAGATTAACATTAGGAAGTCTGTCACTGCGGCCTCAATAAAACAAGTCCTGACACCAACTTAATACAATAGGTTTGTACTAATATCAGTCAGTCCTTATGAAGCACTCACACTCCACAAAACTCAGTCCAAAGGGTAGGGTCTAATGATATGCTTCTTGGACGCGTGCTTCATCTAGGTGTGATTATAGTTGGGTTTCTTTGTATGTTATAGCATTTAAAATGGTAAACCAGGAGGCTGGGTGGGATTCCGAGAAGTCGGGTTACAATGGACTAATTGAAGTTGCCAATCGACTTATGATGAAGGGCAAGACCAATTCTGATACCAGAGATGCAGCGGTAATTCTTCACTGTTTACAAGTTCAATTATACTTGGTGTACTTCTTTTTCGGCTGTGCAGCTATTAACCAACCATATGATTTGCACAACCGCATCAGATTAGCTTGTTATTGTCAATCAAGTGGAAAGTTTATCCCAGATCCTTTCCTTCTAATAAGCAATGCATACCTGGGTTTTTAATGAGAGCCCTTAACGTGGGAGCATTTCCTAGTATTATGTCCTCCGACCACAGGTTAGTTTGAGAGCGTCTTTCAATAGGAAATCAACGTAACAGATGGTACTAGAGCAAATTTAGGGTTCCTTCAAATATGTCTAGAGGACTAAAACTTCACTGCCTTCTAGGAGTGAACTGCTTTGGTTGCTTCCATTCGAAGGGCCATCTGGAAGGTAAGAATATAAGTCTTCGAGAAGAAACTACCAGATCCTTGGTTACCTTTATCAAGAGATTTCAACCCCTAGACAAGTCTTTACTGAAGCTGACACCCATTATCTTCCTAAAGGTTTAATCAAGGCCAGTCATTTCCTGTAGCTTGGCAGTCATCACCCTCTTCCTTCCCGGGAAAAAAAAAACCGAACTCCCGATATGAAACTAAACCATAGTAGCCGGAGGCAATTTCGTAAGGTCGGTTGATAGAAATGCTGATAAATAAAGTTTATGTGAATTCAGCTATGTTGACAGAAGCACAGGCTGTTAGGAAAGACATTTGCCTATCAAAGACCTTATCACTTGCAATGCCAACATAGAGACAAATAATGATAATGATACCTTATAAAAGCTCTCAGAAGCAAGAAATTCCTGCGAAGATTTCAACAGTTCGTTAATATTCATTATGGTAGAGCGTAGAAGGTGATGTGAACCTCACCCAGAATAACGAGACCCAACAACGAATGGGAACCCAAGATCATTCTTGAACAGATTCGTATCACAAAACCTCGACCCGTTGTTTATGAAAACAAGAACCTCGGTATAAGGAAGACGCCACAAATGGTGGTAGAAACTCCGCTTGATAAGTCGAAGTGAACGCCAAGGGAAATCTCAATAAGTTTGAGTAGTTCTTCAAAGAATCAAAGAGAATAAACCTCACAAGTTTATGAATAATCAATATCTGTGTTTTCCATTCCTTATGCACCTATTTAAAGGGTTGAACATTACAAAGAAAAACCCTAACATAGAAAACCTAATTAAAGCCAAAAATAGGTAAGGAAAGAAATCCTTACTTGCCTAAAATACCTCAACGCCTAAGGAAAGAAAAAACAACAAAAAAGGAAACAAAAGGTGGTGCCTAAAACAGCCATGCAATACGAACCAAAAAGGAAAGAAAGTGTTGGACGACCACCATATTTACAATGCAACATAGAAGGAAAGAAAGTGGCATCTAGAATAGAGATCCTTCTAGAATAGACCCAAAAATATTTCTTGTCAATTGGAAGCTTAACCTTGGCCGGATTCTTCTAGAACTTGAATCAAGGTGACGATTCTTTGTTGCCCACGTGGATCATTCTCAATGGGCCTACACGAATTTGCTTGAGCTCATATTTCTTGAATGAGTCCGTTGAGTACATCCTTAAACTTCTTTGATCGTGCTCTCGTAACTGGCCCTATTGGGACTTGAACTAGATCCTTTAAAGCTTTGCTAGGATTTGCATCATAAGGGGAACCTAAAGAAACTAATTGTGTGAAAATACCTCGTGGAATGCAGGACATGGTTTGAGAAACACTCTGCATGCCCTCCAAGAGTCCACTTTGAGTTTAAAAAATCTGCTAATTAGAAGTTAGCTAGTAGTTAGTTTGGTTTTCTCTGATTGGTTTCGTAAGTCTACGACTCCAAAAATACCAAAAGAATGGAATTTGTCTATGCATGCAGGTAAGTAGTTTATATCTTAACAAAGTAGGGATCAAGAAATCCATTCAGTATTTTTCACAAATGGCAGGTAAGAATTTTGATATCACTATTTCCTCCATATTTATTGGAGCTTTATCGAATACTCATAGCACCCATAGGCGGAGGAAAAGTAGCAGCAGTGATGGTAGGTGAGTTTAAATCCTTGGGTGTTTTTGTCTATGACAGTTGATTGACTCTCCTTAATCAAACTATACAAGTTCAAAATGTGGAAAGCGCATTAAATCTTTCTTTCTTTTATGAAGCGAGGGTGACTGCACTCACTTGGCAACGGGCAAATGTATCCGATGGAGCCTCTTGCAGAAGTGGGGTAATGACTCAAGTTTCCCATCTATTTTATCATACAATAATTGGCAATATGTTCAAGCATATTGCAAGAAGAACTGATTCTCATAAAGGAGAGCTGGTCATCCATGCAAATCTTTGTAGAAAGATGCAAGTATTTAGAGGAAAGCAAATGTGTAGGTATCTGTATCAACACTTGTAAGCTACCAACACAGGTTAGCGATTTTTCAGATTAGTTGAACAAATGTAGTTCCTTTTCTCTTCCTCTATGCCTATCGAACAGGTTTGTTAGTTTCTAACATCGAACTGTTTTCGTTGCTCTAAACGTTCTTCAAGGATTACATGGGTGTCTCGTTACTAATGGAACCAAACTTCAGTGATTATAGTTGTCAGGTATCGTATCCCTATCTTTTTTTTGCTAAACCAACACATATGCATATAACAAAAACCAAGAAACAACAGTCACGGATGCATATCACAAACCCGGATATGCTAGGGTATAACAAAAAAAGGCACAAAACCAACGATCCCAAAACGAGCTGCCCAACCACCCAGCAAATGTTCCTGCAAATTGCACTTACGAGAAACCCAAGCAATCTTCCAGTCATGAAATTTCATTAAGCAAAGGCGAACGTGCTCCACCATCCCAGTAACAACCCAAAGATTCGGTGGCTGCCTAGAAAGAATATCTTTACACACCAGAAGAGAGTCACATTCGAAGAGCACCTTCTCCCATTTGAGCCGCCGAACCAAAGAAACTGCCTCAGCCAAAGCGAACGCCTCCCCAACAATAGGGTCCGTAGCAACTAATCGTTCCATGTAAACCATACAGAGGGAACTGCAAGAATCTCTAACAGAGATAGCTACATATGACCCATTTGGAAGAATAGCAACATCCGTGTTAACTTTCAACCAACCACATGGAGGAGGAACCCACTTCTTACCCGCCAATCGCTCAGCCTCCATCCACGCGTGCGAGTGTTCCACATACCGCCTCCGTATCCCCGCGATAATGTCCTCCAACAACGATCGATTTCTGTTGGTGTACCAGCAAATTGCGAGCCTGCCATAAACCATCCATCACCAACACAACATTAAGAATGAAGGCCTTCACACTATGTTTGGCCAAATTCAACATCTCATCCACGTGCAAGATAGCATAGATCAAATCCGTCGTAGACAACAAAGGAACACAGTCCATCCGGATAGCCCAAGGTGACCCCCTCCACACCTTGCACGCTACATCACAGTGAACCAACAAGTGCAATGTGTCTTCAGGAGCAGATCTGCATAGAGGGCATATAAATCGGTCATCCTCAACACACTGTAAGATCCTTCCCAACGCGCCCCGAGTCTTCAGAGCATCCACTGCCACCTTCCAAAGAATCAATTTTAACCGGTCTTGTAATTTCAGTTTCCAGAGCAAAGTCCAGGATTTATTGTCCAAACACACCATGGTCGGCGCACACCTCTCTTGCTCAGCCCTGAAGAAGGAGCTCACAGAGAAAATCCCAGTCGGTTCTTTGGCCCACAACCATTTATCCTCAAGGGAAGGATAAGGAACCGGAAGACTCTGAATGGCCGCCACCGAGTCCTCATCAAACATCTCCCGCAGTAGCCCCACATCCCACTGTGTCACGCCCCGAACGTCATCCCGCAGGGACCGTGACAGCCGCAAGCATTCCCTGGGAACACTTCAGCGCTTACACTAACTCTTACAGCGGAATTTTTTTTTATATATACACATAGGATGGCTCACTCAGGATCCACATGTTGGCTGAGAAACAAGCTCGAAGAACATAACCCTTCGGTATACGAATTATAATTCAGAAAAGTCTTTACATTGCATCTTGTTTGTATACTTCTACAAACGTACTAGGGCAACATGCTGCCACTCAATCAAAACCAGCACTCACTAGTGCTACCTCGGAGTTCACCAACTCCGGCTCAAATTCCCAAACTTCCAGGATTTCTACGTGAGATACTCATCTGCTCCCCAGTTATCTTGTGGATCTGGAATGATACGATTTAAAAACTATGAGTCGAAAGACTCAGTAACGAACAACAGTTAAAACATGAACTTTGATAAATCATAGATTTAAAACATACTCACTTTGATGCACTATAGAGTCAAGAGAAGAAATGTATAACTGTAAATTGTGAGATAGTGCATGAAAACCATGATGCATATGCATGCTTCGTGATGCACATGCCATGCACTAAAATCTCTTGCCACTCTGGCCCTTTTCAAATTCATTTCATCTCTTGCCACTCTGGGCCTTTTCATAAACATTTCATATCTCTTACTGTGGGCTCGCTCCATTTGACCCCATGAAGTCAGGGTTGTGCGTTCCCGTTGGAACCGTCTCCGATTTCCCTTGGAGACCTTACATACGGTCAAGCTAGCACACCTTCTCGCATTTGTCTTTCAGTGGCTAGACATGACCCTTGGAGGCGCCACACCTTCTCGAGCAACGTTCCTCGGTGTGGTTGCACATGCCTCAAGGACTTACCCAACCTTCTCGATCAACGTCCCTCGGTACGGGCGTCCTAGGTTCCATTCATCCATCCTTCTCGATCAACGTTCCTCGGTATGGATGATGAACCTCACTTGACTTGGTACGGATCTGTCCCAAAGCCCCCGGCTTAATCATAACATAAATTCTTTCTCATTTGCATAAAACAACTTTTCATGTTTCTATGCAATGAACATGTCATGCCACTCTTGAAAACATCGTAATTTCATTTGCATCAAAACGTCTTTCTCATGCGTTCATGCAAATGATCATGCTATGACATGTTCGAAATACCATGCGTACTTGAAACATTCTTCATGCAATACATTTCATATGTATTAAAAACTTCTTGTCATGCACAATAAAACATGCAGAGTATCATTCCAGTTTTCCAAATCGGGTAAGATTCACTTACAGTACTCCTTGAAATCTTCTCGGTTCTCACTTGGCTCTTTGCCTACAAAGAATAGATTTCTTTCTCAATATACTGAGTATCAGATAAAGAATATCGATACGCTTCGGTTCTATGAACTGTTTAAGGAAACCTAATATTGATGGTGTCGACACATAGGATCAGGGTGTCGACACATCGCATGACTTCTCTGCTTGTTCACTTCTTAACCTTATACTTCCATCAATCGCGATGGTTCCCAACAGAGCATACAACGTATCATATACCATCTTAGTTTCAAAGTTCATATCTGAAACTTTACGTGAAATTATACATTAACTTCATAATACTACAAATCTCTTGATCACTCAAATCTTCATTCATTCCTCCAATTTCAGCTACTGATCAAAGCTTAGATTATCTAATCACTTATCTCCATTATAAATTTATTTCCACTCCTACTTAGAACTCTAATCAGCAAGCTAATCGTACTAAGATTCAAGTTTAACAATTTCCTTCATTTCGTGCATTAAGATTAATCGTTTCTAAATTCATCACTTCCCATGCCTGATTGACCTATTTACATTCTTCTATTTCATATTCGCATAGTATAGTTAAGGCTTCTTCGTGTCCAATTCGGTTAAATCTTTACCTGAATAAATCACTAACCTTAACTATTAACAACCCTTGGCTTGGATATTAAACCTATCAACCCGACTCATTAACCTTGATTAGGGTTTGTATTTTCTCCGTATGTGATCAAGGTTCTCTTGCTATCCATACCCTTACAATTACACTTCACTTGCATTCAATAAATTTCGGACAAAGCTCATTCATCCCAATTAAATCCTTAATTCATGCTTAACATCACAAGGCTTGTTAATCCTTTTAATTCGATCATTTAAGCCTTAACATCTTTTAATCCGTTTGGCCACAACCCTAACTTTATTTATTCATCACAAGCAAATATAATTTCCAATTGTTACAAGCTTGCAATTCGGGTTTCTCTTCCTCATGACATTCAGCCAACACCAATTTTATGTGTTCTTTAATTACAACTTCATCTTCAATGGTGATCTCATCCTCCATTCAACAATTTCACAACCTAGGATCTAAAAATCAAGACACAACCACAAGATATCACACATTGTATCATTCGGCCAGCACCCAATATTCACAAACAATTAGGTTTCTCTTTGGTTCCTATGCTTTGCATACATCCCTCACATTTCATAATTATCTACCATGTATTAGGTCATTAATCTTGCACAAAACATGGTCAATATCCAGATCTAAACATATACAAAATTATACATGAAGACCTAAGCATATCATATTCGGCCATGCATCAAAGTGTCACATTTTTCATGCTAAAATTTATAATATACATATCCTTTGCATTCATGACCCATCTAGCATGTATTAAATTCATACTTTCATCATACATGATCAACATAACCAGATTTAATATATGGATACACTAACAACCATAGATCTAGGGAGATTTACAACTTACAACCAACCAAACTTAACATAGTCTAGATCTAACTTCCTTTAACGTACATTGTCTATTTCTTGCATTATTTAAACATCCCAACTTAGATCCAAAACATACATGGCCAAATCTAACACTTATACACCTTTATAACACTAGATCTAGCAAAATACAACATAAAAAATCCAGATCCAACCACAACACTAGTTCGGCCAACAAGAGAAAAATGAGATCCAAGCATTACCTTGTTGTTCCTTGGTTTCCTCTTTCTTTTTCCTTTGCACAACACCTCCTTTACTTCACCTCCTTCTTCTCCTTCTTCTTCTTCCTTGTCCTCCTTCTTCCCTTTACACGAACTTCCCTTGGATCCAAGTTCAAAAATCCAACTTTTGGCTCAATGGTGTTCGGTTTCTCCTTGTTTCCTCTCTTTTCTTCCTTTCTCTCTTGGTTTCGGTTTGTTCTCTCTTTTGGCTTGTGGTTGGTCGACCAAATGGCTCAAATGAAGAAGTGACACAAATAAAGTGAAAAGGGAGTGTGATAGGTGTGAAATGAAAAGCCAAAAAGCAAGGGAGCATGAACTTGGCCTTAGGTTCGGTCAAAGGGGAGTTTTTTTCTTCCAAATTCACTTTTCAGCCAATGTCACTTCACGTCCCCTTGTCTCCCTTGGTTTAGAACTAGTCTAGTCTACTTGGTTGAAATCCAACTAAATGGGTTCATGGTTACTTAATGGGCTTAATAAGGATTAGTGCATTACTAATGTAGGTTAGTAAAGCTAATCCAACATCATAATTCAAGGCCCATTAGGCTAAACCTTAATTCCAATCACAAGCCCAATAACACCAATCCTTATAGTTAGGCCCAATATCATGAATCATTGAAACTAGGCCCATGACCTAAGTCCTTAAAGCCCAACACAATTTAATGGCAGCCCATCATCATAGTTTAAAGCCCAATATAATAAGGCAGCCCATTATCATTGGTCCAAGGCCCAACATCACAAGCTCAATTCTAATTCATAAGCCCAAATGCTAAGGCCCAACAACTTAAATCCTTAAAGCCCAACAACCCAATTCCAAAGGCCCATCATCATGAACTTCATGACAACCCAATACCATGACTTTAAAGCCCATTTTCATGATTATTTTAAAGTCCATTATCATAAATTTAAAGGCCCAATATCCACTTAATATTCTAAGTCTTATAGCAGCCCAATATCACAATCCAAAGGGCCCACTATCTCAAATATTAGGGCAGCCCATAAACAAAATTTCAATGGCCCAATAACCTAACTCCTTAAGGCCCATTAACACCATTACAAGGCCCATTATTATGGACTTCATGGTAGCCCAATAACACAATTCCAAAGCCCACTTACCCCTTATATTCGGCCATGAATAGGTAGCCCAATAGCAGCCCAATATCTTGGGTCTTAAGCCCAACCATATAAGTCTTAGTAGCCCATTACATCAACCATAATATAATCCTTCAAAAATAATTAAGGATATTGAAAAGAAGTAAAAATTCAGCAACTTAAAGTTGGCTACCTTAAAATTTAGACCTCATCCATTGAAATTCCATAATGCTCATTAAATTTAGATCATACCATGGCCTCCATTAATTCAAAACAAATCACCAAATCTTTAAGCTTACAACGGAGTACGTACTGATTTTTCGGGGTCTCACACACTGCCTAGTAACCACTAAAACCAAGTCTGCCACCATACGAATATCCTCGAAGTGAAGGCAGTCTACACGCCACCTGGGAACAACACCCTGCAGCGAAGGCAACCAGGGAGCTGTTCTGATATCAATAGCCTCGCCTCTACAAGGCACCACACATAACCCGTTCAAAACTCGAGGAAGAATTTTTTGAAGACCCTTCCATACCCATGAACAATTCCCCCCACCATCGGAACATCCATCGGGTCCCGCACCTTATATTTCAAACGTACAATGCGAACCCACAGACAATCAGGTTCAAAAATCAACTTTCACCCCAACTTTGCAATAAGTGCCTTGTTCACCTCAAACAGTTTCCTGATCCCTAAACCTCCTGACTCCTTTGGCAAAAAAATATCATCCCAAGCCCGAGGGGTATAGTTCCTGGCCTTGTGAGTAGGAAACCCCCACCAAAAATCCTTCAGAATTCAGTCAATATCAGCACACCACCCTTTGGGAAGCAAGAAAGTGGACATACAGTAAATAGGCATTGTCGTTGCCACAGATTTGATAAGAGTGGTCCTCCCCGCTTGAGATAGCGTTCTGACCTTCCATCCCGCCACTTTACTCAACACTTTTGCTTTGACATCTTCCAACGCTTTCTTCCTAGAATGCCCCATAAAAATAGGGAGCCCCAGATATTGACAATGAATAGACATACGTCTGACATGCAGGAAATCACACAAAGCAAAAACTAACTCCGGATGCGTATTATCGCTGCAGAATAAGGCAAATTTTCCATAGTTAACCTTTTGTTCCGAACAACGAGAGTACGTAGCCAAAATGTCGCCCACCACTGTCGCCTCTTGCCTATTGGCTCGGGAGAAAATCATGATATCATCAGCAAATAACAAATGGGAGATAGAAGGTGCCGATCAGTTCACCTTAATACCATGAAGGGCGCCTCTTTCTTCGGCATGAATCACATTCTGGAAAGGACCTCCGATCCTAAAATAAATAGGAAAGGAGATAGAGGATCACTCTGGCAGAGCCCTCTCGAAGGCGAGAAAAACCCGTGAGGGGAACCATTCAATAGCACCGAGAAGCTAACAGTAGAGATACACTCAGATATCCACCCAATCCACCGCTCTTCAAACCCAAAGCACCGGAGCACTTGGAGAATAAACCCCCACTCCATCCTGTCATACGCCTTTGTCATGTCCAACTTCAGAGCCGCGAGCCCTTTCCGACCACGCTTCGCTTTCATCGAATGAATGATTTCTTGACCCAAGACAATATTTTCTTGAATAACCCGCCCTGGGACAAAGGTCGCTTGGTAGGGTGAAATCAGCTTCCCAAGAACCCTTTTAAGGCATGAAGCCAACACTTTGGAGATGACTTTATATGCCATATTGCAGAGATTAATCGGTCTATAATGCTCAATACAAGAGGGATTCTCCACTTTAGGCAACAACACAATAAGCTATGATTTAGTTGTTTGAGCATAAAACCAGAACGGAAAAAATGTAAAACCATAGCTTGGACCTCCTTATGCACCGTCTCCCAATAATGTTGGTAAAATATAGCCGACATGTCATCCGGGCCCGGCGCCTTAATAGCACCAATCTGATCAATCGCCGTCTTAATCTCCTCCACCGATGGTAATTCACACAACCGAAGATTGTCATCTCCAGTAATAACAGGCTGAATAAGATCACCAAATGCTGCGCCCACCCCATCGAACTCAGAGGAAAACAACCTCTTGAAATAGTCCACCACATGAGCACCAATGGACTCCCGATCGCGCAACCAAACACCCCGACTATCTTTAAGGGATTCAATGTTGTTGCGCCTTCTTCGAATAATGGTTGATAAGTGGAAAAATTTTGTGTTTAGGTCCGTGGTAGTCAACCAGCTGACCCGGGATTTCTGTCTCCAAATGCACTCCTCTTGCTTTAATGCCTCAGCCAGTTCAGCTTGCACACTACGCTCAGCCTCCCAATTTTGTGCAGAAGAATCCAGCTCCTGTAGATGTTCCAAACGACTATACAACACTCGAATCTAGGACTGGACAGACCCAAAGCTGACTCTGTTCCATTTCTTTAAAGCCCATGTAGTCGACTTCACTCTTCGAACCAAGCAAAACGGAGGAGATCCTCTAACCGAGATATTTCGCGCCTCCCTGACAACCTCACTACTGGAAGCATCCCGAGTCCAGCAGCTTCAAACCGGAAGGGTTTTGGTCCCACTGCCATGGCCCCATCCAATGTTAGTAGAATCGGTGAATGATCCGAAGAAAGCCGAGGCAGAATACGCATCACTGCTCGAGGGAAGAGAGACACCCACTCCCCATTCGCCAACCCCTTATCCAGTCGCTCACGTATGCGATGCCTACCACTACGCCCATTACACCAAGTAAAGAAGGGACCCGAACTCCCCAAATCCACCAGTCCATGCGAGAATTTTAGTTGGTAGAACCCGTCCCTAGAAGATGAAGTGAACGGTCTACCTCCACTTTTCTCATGTTAACCAGACAATGCGTTGAAATCACCCATCACCACCCAAGGCTCTGCAAACAGCTTGCCAATGTCATCCAACTCTTCCCAAAAAGCTTCCTAACCACCAAGTTTGAGGACTCAGAACTCCGAACAACACGATAGTAATCAAATTCGGCTTCATAACCACCAAGTCAAAGTCGACCCTCTTCTCCACGCGAAAATCATGCCACCTTTTAAACCCACAGCGGGAACCTCCAAAGAATCCGGATAACCCAAATGAGCGAAAACACCTGTAGCAGAGGAAATTTTCGTTTCCACAATGCACAGACAATCCGGGTTAAATTGTCTGAGCATGGCCCTTAGAGAACTTACTGTAGAGGCTTGACCAAGGCCTCGACAGTTCTAGAAAAAAAGAGTCATGGTGGGGTAGGGGGCATGGTTCGGCCCGCCTCCTCAGCCATACTTTCCAAAAATGCAGCATCAAGAAAACCTGCATCATGATTCCTCGGCAGTGCTCCCTCACACTGCCCCTCCACAACTTTGCCTTTATCCCTCTTTGATAGGACCATAGTGCCGGCTTTCTTCTGAGAATGTTTCACCCACGAAGCAATCACTTGGTTCTCGTCCCCTACAAAGTTCGAAGCCCAGCCAAGAAGGGCCCAGCCATAGCCCTTTGCCTTTGCGCCCCGAGCCGTTAGACTTGTGAGTGACTTTAGGAAGCCGACCCACACCAACGTCCATGCCTTGTTCCACCATATCAGCATCATTCAGAGCCATTGGGGCCTGATGGGCCATAGAAGAGACTAAAGATGGCCTAGGTCCGGGTGGAGGTTTACGGAACCGCTCCTCAATTGTTTCGATTTCTTCCAGAAAGGCCAGGCCAGCAGGCTGTCCTCTTCATAACCCACTGCAGCTTTTCCCGAAAAGGCACCACCAACACCTGCTTCACATTTCCACATTCTGGCGATATCCATCTCAAATTCAAGTGAAGCCTGCCAAGCACCCAGCACCGTAACCTCCTGTTCTGGGATTGTCGGGAAGGCGCCTCCCCCTGCAGAGTCTGACACCTCTGAAACCACGATTCCGCCTGCAACACCTGTAGTTGGACCACCTGGTACTGCCTCCTGTACCTTAGTTTGATCGGATATGTCAGAAATATCAGAAATGAGGGATCTGCAGGGGAAGACGGCGTGTAGTTCACAGAAGACCTTCAGATCTCGAGAATGGTATCCCGACTCCATTTGATAATCGTTGCCAGCCGTCGTCGTCCCACCTCTTGCGAACCCGAGGGTCCAAGTAAACCCATTGCACTCGCAGTCTGTTGTTGTGGATCCTGAGATTTGACCATTATGTGAGGAGAAGGGAGGATGGGTTGAAAAAATGGAGTATTTTGTGTGGACGAAAGCACCCTTTCTGATCGACTCATCGATGACCCAAATCCTAACCCATTGCCTGAAAACCGACGGTAATCTGTATAACCGGCAAACATCCGAGAACTAAAACATTCTGGTTCCACCCGCTGAGTAGTCGGTGCACATCAGGTATTTTTCATATGTCCAATACGTCCGCAATTAAAGAAAAACCCGAAAATTCGCTCATATTTTAGTTGCACCCAGGTATCGTCCCTATTCTGCCTTGCCAGAAAAAATCCAGGGCACAGTGGCTTGAACACTTCGAGAAGGACCTTAACTCGAATAAATTGTGTCGCCCAAACAGACTTCTGAGATCGGAAGGCAACATCCAACACCTTACCAGCCCTGCTCGCCGCCCAGCCAGCCTTCGCCTTAGTTGTCTGTCCAAGCGGTAGGCCATGGACCTGAACACACATGGGGAACATAGAGAAATCGACCTCTGAAATAGTCTGGCCTGGCTCCAACGTTTTTAATACCAAGGGGAAACCTTTGATGTTCCAGGGAGATTGAACCATAATCTGTTGCTTGCTTTCCACCGACGGAAAGGTGAAGATAAACCTATCCTCATCCACCTCTTCCATCATTAGATCCTTAACGAAATGCCAAGCACGATAAATGGCTCCTCGAAAACCAGCCTTATTGAACGGTTTGTCCGAGATCATCTTTCCCACAAGCACTAGATCTAGACCCCCTCCTTCATCAGCCTCATCCCCGGCCTCCCAAAACTCCTCAGCAGGCCACGCGTGAGGCGCAACACCAGCCGCTCGTGAAGAGTCACCCATATCAACCCCAGACGAGACAAACAGGAGCACCCTCAAAACGATGGAACAGTAGCAGAAGCCTAAAACCAAGGGTCTAACACCCCAAACAACTCATCAAAAGGGAGGGGAAACTCAACACAATAGGAGCAAAACCACCCTCCAAAGAGAGCACGAAAAACAGCCACTGATCAACCCTACCAGCTTGATCAGAAATGCATTTGAAAAGGTCGCCCACGACCCAACAAAGGAGCCCAAGGCTCTGACAGACTCCCTACAGCAGGGAGAAACGCATTCCGTGTTTGTGTCGCGGGTGGATTGTATCGTATCCCTATCTGCTTCCTATAAGTTTTGCTCAATTCCTACTTTCATCAGTTGTAATCGGCAGAAAATTGCCTAGAAATAGAAAATGGCCAGAAAATCAAGCAATTAGACTATCGACTACATCGTAACATTCTGCAATGCGAGTCTTACTGGTTACATTGTTGGTCTAACATGGCAGTTTAAATTTGGGGTTCTTCCTCCTCTGCCAGAAGACGATATCGCCCTCAAGGAGCCCTGCCTAGAGATATGCCCAAATGCCACTCGACGGAGAGAAATTAACAAAGACATGGATGGAATCCAATGTCCTAAGGCCTGACAATTCGGATTTCCACTTCTCAACATCAAGCAATACCGCCATATAGCACAATTCTATTTTTTTCTCTCTCTTTATTGTTTTCTTGACCGTGTACAAATAATATGTATTAGATGATTTATGTAGTGTTTATACATTCACATGTTGCCAACAAACATGGAATGCACACATGGTTCATCTCTACATGGAAATAAATAGGGGAAAGTACATTTTTGCACCCCTGAACTATGGGTTACCTGACACTTTGCATTCCCTTGTCTTGATTTCGTGACATTGGGCCCACGAACTTTTGATTTCCGTCTACGTGAGACACTTAAAAAATTCCTTCCCGTTTTGCCCTCCATCAACCTCATGTCTTCGTCTTCTCCCATGCCCCTGTTTAATAACATTCTGATTAATTTTGTATGGCATCCGTTTGATAAGATACCTGAGTGACGAAATTTATGACGCACGAAGCAATTGTCCTTAACATTGTTAAGGTTCCACTTTTACATCCAAACAACATTTGATTCATTTGTCTAATCCATTACTCGAAAACATATACAAGTTCTGAGAATATAAAGAAAAATGAAAAATTTGGAACTCCATAAAATGTCACAGAAGGATACAGAACTTGATATCTAGAATGCAGCTTTGTAGAGGTTGGAATCTAACAAACAAGTTCGCATCATCCTTATACATATGTTGCTCTTTTACAAGTCGGCAGAGTTTATGCTTTATTTGCTTGTTGCTGAATCACCAGCTCTTAATTCTCTTTCAAGCTCATCAAATTCCCAGTCCCCAATCTCTTCTTCGGAGTAGTCTCTACCAACCTTCCCGAACTCAAGACTCCAACTTAGCCAGTTCTGCTTTAGTGTCTAGCACTTGCTCTATCCTGATTGCGGGTGACTCGGGCTGCTCGCCTATCTCAGCTTTTGGTGTCTCAGTAGCAAGCATTGGAGGCGGGGATGGAATTTTCGCCAGCTTCTCACAAGCTTGAGTTTTAGATTTTGGGATTGGAGTCTCCATTTCTAAATTTGGTCTCTCAATAGACTCGAACTCTGCTCTTAACTTCTCAATGTCATCAAAAAGCTCTTGGACCTTTGAATCTTCTTTCCTGTATCAACCAGAGGCCAAAGAATCCAATTTGAGGAAAATTCCAGACCCCTAGAAAAATCATAAAGCTAAAAAAAAAACAGGTGAAGTTAGCCGCAATATGGAACCTGGATAGTTTCCCTTGCTGAGCATAAAACTGCTCCTTCATGTTACCAGGGTCATCTTCGACATCCTTAAGGAGCATGGTCTTCTCACCATTGCAGATACCTGGGATCGTGTTAAGGTAATACCCAGTTTCTTTTGTTTACATATCTTTGCACTTATCGGGCTTTATACATAGTGGCTACGTTGTTTATTTATGTGGAGGGTTGATAGCTAATGGCTTATAGAAGCAGCTTTGACTGTAAGGGGTATAAGGAGCCGTGAAGAAAAGGGAGCTGGGAAGAGGTAGAGAATGAAGACGAAGACATGAGGCCGATGGAGGGTTCGATTTTGGAGAAGAGAATGGAGGGCAAAACAGGAAAGAAATTTTTAAGTGTCTCACGTGGACGACACGTGCGCGTGTTACCGTCAGTTTTAACCGAGAAATTAGCTTGGGGGTGACAATCGATGTAAATAAAAAATTTGTGGGCCCAATGTCACGAAATCAAGACAAGGGGGTGCAAAGTGTCAAGTACCCATAGTTCAGGGGTGCAAAGTGTACTTTCCCCAAATAAATATATCAAAACCGCCAACACAGCTCTCCTGCTTATTGACCCGCATGCAGGACACAGGAAAGGGGCAGAAGAAAGAGAGCCATAATCGATCCATTAGAAACAAGATACAGAACTATGAGAGAACATCTCATGCTAGAAATTTGGTAGAAGATGGAAAATGTGAAACCAGATTCGGAGCCTAAAACTAAATAAGATAACCAATCATTTCGGCAACCTCCTCTCTAATTGTAAGATCTCATATTTCACTAAAAGTAGCATCCCCATAATCTTTATAGAGATATCACGAGATAGTGATGGAAGATTTCTTCTATCTATTTGTGCACTACAAAAAAGCAAAATAGTCCGGTAGTTGTTTTCATTTTTCATCTAATATTCTTGTGTCAAAAGAATTACCGAATCGAAATGCTGCCAAAATTACTCATATGAACCAAAAGCTCAAATCATTCATCAATAGGAACGAACTAAAAAACACAAAAAATCAAATTACAAGCACAAAATGCAATACAGACTTTGTCATGTCAAGCTTATCCTGACAGATGAGAGTTCTCAGTCATTGGAGAGTAGTCTCACTGAATTGTACAAATCATCGGTCCCAACCAGAGGGCCTCCGCCTCTCTCTCTGTCTATCTCTTGAACTGCAATGGGAACAACAAATGAATTGAATTAAAATCAGTATCCAAATATAGTTTAGCAGAAATTAACACCACTTGATAAAATTGAGCAAATAAAACTTAGAAAAGTAACCTTTCCAAATTCTTTTCACTTGCAGTTTCTCTGGAGCTCTGATTGGTGGGGTTTACACCTGACATAGCCGGACTGAATGAACTGGCTGTTTGTATTCTCTGTACATCCCCACCAATTGAACCTCCAGACACAAAGCCTGTAAGTGCTGGTCTCTTGTTGGCATTTGCACTTGAGCTGTCACTCATACCCTGATTCTGGGAGATTGAGGAAGCAGCAACAAAGTTATTCTTAAATTGTGCCATCATTCCTGTCCTAAGGGAATTAACAGCAGCAGATCTAGTTGGAACCGAGCTGGACACAGGAATATTGGTTTCTGGAGTATAACCAATGCCCAAACCGAAATCAACCCCACGAACACCTCGACCATTGCCACCACCCCTCCCTCTACCCTTTTTCCCTCCTGCACAAGATATTGAACTTCAAATAAAAAGCTAGTAAAGGATCTCTCAAGGGATGTTTTAAAAACCCAACCATACCAAGGTTCCCTGTCTTTCCAAAAACAACTTGAGAAAATGACAGTAGTGGTATCTGCAATATATTTCATCACCTTTATTTCTTCAACCAAGTATAAAGCTGATTGAAAGGTAAAATCTGGTTTAATAACTTCCAATACCATATGCATTGACTTATCGCATAGACACATAGGCGTTAGAATACGAGCAATACCACATGCCATTGAAAAACCTTTTTCTACCCCAAATAAGTACAATATTGGCTTAGAGAGAAAAAAAAAAGTACAATAGTGCAAGATCAGAAAACCATACCTCCTTTTCTAGCATCACGTTTGGACCTGAATCTCCCATCCTGATATTTACAAGGTAAATGTTATTTGATCACATAAAACATGAAAGTCCAACCTCAGAACTAGTACCAAATCTAAAGATATCAATAAGGAAAATAATGATGGAAATTACAACTGTTCCATGCACAAAACAATCACAATGATGTAAGCTAGTGAGTGTCTAGAGGGAAAATCAAAACAAGAAATGGAGTACCAAAAGTGAAGCATAAATACACTGGGCATAAAGCAGAAAATCACATGAAGAGAATGCACAAAAGTCACATAACTCCTCTTGCCACACAAACAAGTTTACATTTATGCACCATGCTGCTAGAATCTACCACTTGACATCTGCACTCATTCAGGAAGTATGAACACAGGAACTTAAATTACTCAGTGGCCCCAACTCCATTTAGAAGTCATTTCTAACATGGTGTTTGATGTTAAAATTTTGGGGTGTTGGAGTTGGTGAAAAAGTGAAGAGAGAGATGATTTGAATGATTTTTTTATATTAATTTGGAGTGAAAAGAAATGATTTGATGAGTGAGAATTTTGTGTAGTTATTTTATTGGGGTGAAAATCCAAAATTTTGGCTCCCAAACATCTCAAGTCTGTATAGCCCTGTACTTTATCCTGGTAGTTTTAAAAGGTCATGTGAACAAGATCAGAGCCCTTGTACATTACCAGGTTAGGTACCCCAGGAGTTAAAGTTTCCATTAACTTTTAGGATCTTGTAAAGCCTACAACATAGCCCTTAAAAGGAATAAAATTAGAGGAGGAAGGGAAGCAAATATCTAGAAGAGCCCATCAGTGACTAAATACATAAGCTTTTTTCGAAACTAAAGACCATAATTGTTAGTAGTTTTGTGAAGTCTATGAGATACTTCTTTGTCCATCGAAAAAAGACATGGATCTAACATCATGTAAAACCATTAAACTCCACAGGTGACCAGTAAGAAATACAACCAATGCCTGAGAAGTTCAACATGCCATATAGAACAAAATGACGGTAGAATAATACTGGTCTCAATATCTTCTAGCCAATTCTGAACTTTTGTAATCTTAAAAGTTATTAGGAATCAACTAGGACACAACAAGTCTCCAGATAACAGTCTTCAGTATTAACAATCTCAAAATCGTAATCTCCACCCCCCCCCCCCAAACACGCGAGCCAAAAAATAAGAAAAGAAGAAACCTAGAATAATTAGGCATCCAAATTAATATTGGTCCACTAATTTCCATCTACAGCACATAGCTACAATGAGGAACAATTTGTCGTATATCGACCTAAGTACCTGTCTTCCATGCGCATGACATGCTAATGCCTATCACTAAACAGAGTGTAATCAAAATTAACAAGGAACCCATGCCAGCCAACTTGTGACACAAGCAGAAGTTCATTAGTTTGTAATAGTCATCCCAGCCAGAGAAATATAGCAACATCGCAAATACTCTCACCTATTCAATATTTAACTGAAGATAAAAAGAAGAGCAGTCACAGGTAGAACTGACAATACAAGTTATTTAATGTTGAAACAGTGATAAAATGAGAAGTTACCTTCATAGCAAGATCCATCAGTTCCACGGACACATTCTGACCAGCAGCAACCAAACTATTAACCAATTCACCAGCAAACCGAGCCTCTTTCTGGGTAATTAGAGTGTATGCAGTCCCATCTTTGTCACCAGCACGGCCTGTTCTACCAATCCGATGGACATGCATGTCCATGTCTCTGGCAATATCAAAGTTCACAACTGACTTAATCGATTTGATATCAAGACCACGAGCAGCAACATCAGTTGCAATAAGAACATGGTAGATGCCAGATTTAAATTTTTGCAAAATTTCCATACGAGAAGCTTGGTCCTTGTCACCATGAAGAGCTGCAACTTTAAAACCTTTCTGAGCCAGTTGTGATTCAATCTCATCTACGGTGGCTTTCTTGGAAGAAAATACTAAAACATCTCCATCATCAATCATTCTGGGTAGCTGTTCAAGAAGCCAAGGCAACTTCTCTCCATCAGAAGGAATTACATGAACCACCTGAGTAATATCTTCATTGGCCGCTCCCACCTCCCCCACTGTAACTCTTACAGGATCACTGAGGATCTCCCTAGCTAATTTCTCAACTTTACGAGGCATTGTTGCAGAAAATAATAAGGTTTGGCGGTCTGGCCTAATCTGACCAACAATAGACCTAATTTGTGGCTCAAATCCAAGGTCAAACATCCGGTCAGCCTCATCAAGTACCAAGTAAGTTGCTCTTAACATTGTTAGTGCCTTCATCTTTATCATGTCGATCAACCTCCCTGGAGTAGCAACCACTATCTCACAACCAGCCTTAAGTTCTTTGAACTGCTCGAGTTTTGACATGCCACCATAGACAGCAGAGACGCGTATCCCATTTGACTTTGCAAATTTTTTGGCCTCCAAGTATATTTGGTGTGCTAATTCTCTAGTAGGTGCACATATCACTCCTATGGGACCCTCTTCTTTCTCAAGTTCAGGCTGATCCATAATATGAACAATCATGGGAAGCACAAAAGCTGCGGTTTTACCAGAACCAGTCTTTGCTATACCAATGATATCCCTTCCAGAAAGCACAATTGGCAAAGCTTGGCACTGAATTGACGTAGGCTTCTCGTACCCTTGCTTCTTTATAGCACTCATGAGCTGTGGAGAAAAACCGGAGTCTTCAAATGTCTTGATCGGCCTTGGGACGTCAAAACCAGATACACGAATAGCCAAGCTCTTTCGGTATTCCGCAACATCCTCCTCACTCATCCCTAAAGAACCGGAAAAAAAAAATTATACCATTAACCTTTGGAGCCTTCCATTCGTCTTTAATGTTACTAAGATTAGTTAGAAAATCTTAGCTCTAACCTCCCCATGATTTCCCCATACACAACATACAACTAGTACCGTCATGCAAGATTTTTCCCCGCAATTAAATTATCTTCCGGTCAAATTCTCTAAATATCCGTAATCTGACTACTTAGGTCTTCATTCATATCATATATTGACATAAACCAGGAAAAAGGAAAACCCATGTTTTTGCTTGAACTACATATAAGGAATTGAAATGACACGAAAGTTAACCCAGACTAATTTCCTAAACCCAGACTAATTTCCTATCCCTTTTCAAACAAATTCGGTAACTTTTACCAGAGATAGAATCTTTCTCCTCGTAGAAATCCTTATTGAAGGGCTCATAATCGATCTCACTGTGGTCCAGAGCAGGAATCGGCTCGATCCGCTTTTTGTCCAACACCACCGGGTTGTCGTCCGAGTCGTACTCCACCATCCCGGCGTCCACCGCCTTCGCAGCCGCGTAAACTTCCTCGTCCGAGTCGTAGCCGGCTCGGAGCGCCTCCGACGCCAGCGTGAGCCCTAAGTCCTTCTTCGCCACGAGGAAGCTCTCCATGGGATCATCCTCGTCGTCGTCCCTGTACCTCTCCAACTTCTCCTTCGGCTTCGGAGGCGGCGCAGAACGCATCTCCTCCTGGATGCCCTCCATGAATGCGTCGAGAGGGTCAATTTCTTCATTTTCCTCCTCGTTGTCGTTCTTGGTGGCGGCGGCGCCGTCCTTGGAGGTATCGTGGTCCTCGTAATCGATATTGTCAAGGTCGGTGTCCTCGTAGTTATCGTGAGGGCGAGAGGAGGAGGGAGGGACGTAGAGCCGCTGAGGGGGCTGGGACCGCTCGAAGTTGTAGGTGGGTTGGCGGTTGATGCCGAAGCCTTCGAACCCGAACTTTCGCTTCGACATGGTTCGGTCAATTGTCCCTGTACGGTACAACGACGGAGGCAAGTGAGATTGGGGGAAAGCCACTACTGAGACACTGACGGAGATTAGACGGGTCCGTTTATTTCAGATCCGATCCAACGTTAACAAATAGACGAAGTGATCACGTTCTCTCTTTTTTTTTTTTCTTTTTATGGCAAATTATGAACATTTCACACTATCAACCTTTAAATTGAAAGAAAATTCATTTTTTGTCATTATGTTTTAATTATTTTTACGTTTTGGTTATTAAATTTTATTTTTTTACGATTTGGTCGTTAGATTTTAATCATTTTTACATTTTGGTTATTAGATTTCATTTTTTTACGATTTGGTCACTAGGTTTTGATCACTTTTATAATTTGGTCTTTCCGTCAAACTTCCGTTAAATTTTTAACCACAATAGCGGTCGATCGGTTTGCGGCAACGATAAATTGATGCGGTCGACCGCGTTATATTTCATTAAAAATTAATGAAGGTTTAACAGAAAGACCAAATCGTAAAAATGATCAAAACCTAATCACCAAAAATAAAATTTCCCAACAAGAGAAAAAAACACATCTAGGAATACCTAGACAAAAAGTAACCTTGAGGACCATACGAAAAAGCACATCGCGCAACATTATATGCTACGTAATTTAGATGTCCAGAAACATGTAAAAATTTTGACATTTCTTGAAAGACTGCAGAGCTAGCTGGATATCAAAAATAAGAGCTTCATTGACCAGTCTAACTATGCAAGAGTAGCATAAATACCGGAAATAATAGCGAGTCACCCTCAACTATCACATGAGTCTCACCAATCTTAAGCGCTCCCAACACAGCCAACCAAACACTAATAGCTTCCCTCCACTAGTGGAGAAAGAGGATGAAACTATAAAACCCAAATATGTACCAAGGAACCAAAACAGTCATGACATACACATTAACAATATATAGATACATCAGGCCCGACTGCTACATTAAACATAAAGTTTCAAAAAAAGGCAAGAAAGGCCGTAACCAAAACAGATGCCTAGAGGGAGGTACAAAGAATTGTCAAGCTGTAAAATGCTCCTTATATAAACAAGACACACGCCTAATAAGAGCGACAACATTTGGGGACCTATGTACATAAACTACTTCATTCCTTACCCTGCCATATAGAGGCACATATTACACCTGCACACAAAATAAGAAACTTGGCATCAACAATAGTAATAGAGAGATGCTTATTAGAGTCTCAATAGTAAAGGACATGAAACACCGTTTTCGGTTCAGAATTACAAATAGGACAAAGAACAAGGGGAATTAAAATGCTGAACAAAAGAAGGGAGAAAAATGAGTTTTGACATCGTTTAGATAAGTGTACAGGCCAAAAAAAAACTGGATAAAACAATCAAGAATTTTCTATTTATCCGGAAACTTAACTATTAAAATTTAAAATTTGGGTCATAATTTTGTGGCAAATATGAAACTTGGATAGTATCTTGAATAAAATGTTGTTTTATTGTAGGATTTATTAATTAGTTCTATTATTTTATTGTAAACTCCAACAACATAAAAAATTAGGTTAATCCCTTTCGAAAGGTATACTCAATATGTGAATATTTTAATTAAAATTAGAGTTCAAGTGTAAAGTTATATGTAAGTAATAATATTTGCTCTATTGTTGGCTTGTGCTTGTTTCCCTCTTTTAAGTAAATGAGCTGGAACATACTTTTACGAGTTTTGATGAGTTTTTTTTTTTTTTAATTACTAGCATAACAATCCTTGATTATAAAAACACGCATCGCGATAGAATATTCAGTTTGAGTTATAATTATTATCTCACTAAATTGACACAGTATTAATAAAACCACTTGTAAATCTTAAATCATCTACTAGACCCTCTGCTGGGGTTATTTATTTAGGTTGTGTTTGTGTTGAAAAATTTTTGGTATTGAATTTTGTGTTGGTATTGAGTTTTGTGAAAAAGTGAAGAGAGGTAATTTTTTATATTTTGTAATTTTTTATATTTTTTTATAGAAGAGAGAGATTATATTGTAATATTTTATTGTAAATTATAAAAAATATTGTGATATTTTTGGTGCAAACACACCTTTAGTAATAAATGAGTCTTGAAGAAATACTATCCGCCTGGGTTGACATGTGTGCGGGACATGGACTTATAGATGACCTACGAGATCCATTCTCGGTATATTCGTTATCCACGTCACTATTTGATGTAGCATTCTGTATGGTCGCGGCTCGTGATATATACGTGATCCTCATGCACGATCGATCTTTTTATAATGAACGAATTCAGTGTTATTCTTTTTTATTTTTAGAATTCAAACATATAGGAATATTAGGTCGTGTTATTTAATTTCCGGCCCAGAGATTTGCAGGTTGGTCAACATTGATCTCCTGAGAGGGACATCACTCCTGAAAATTAATTAGATTTTATTGAGATACCTCAATAATTGTGTTTGTTCGATTTTGATATTAATTGCCTTGAAGAGCTTCGGTGCCATATATTTTAATATAGGGGGAGCTTAATCTAGAAGGAAATTAGAGACTTATTTTTTGCATAGTGATCACTATTATATTTATACAATATCAATACATTTTAATAAACCCCTATAAACTATATTTGTTTCTCTTATATTATCTAATTTCTATTATAGAATAGTCAAAACCCTAAAATAACCGGACCATAAATTTACGTTTAGCTAAAAAGAGTACAAAAATTGATTCTCTAAGCGCCACAAAAAAGCGCCACTATCGCCCTACAGCCCACGCCAAGTGCCAAATGCGTCTCATAAGCGCCCTACAATCAACTGAAAGGATCCCCAGTGACGAGTTGGGCGGCAAAAGCCATGTGTTGGAGGATAGGTGCCGAGATGAGGCACCAATGACACACATGGGCACTTATGACACGCCCACAGCGCGCGCAGCGACAGCACCACAGCCATGCCATGGCATTATCACGCACGCGCGCAAGCTAGGCGCCCCAGCGCCCCTGACAAGGCATGACGCCTCACCAACGCCCATGCCTGGCATGCCAGCCAGCCGGCCACAGATATGCCATGACAGCCCATGGCCTTGCCATGACACGGCGCAGCAGCAAGTCCTTGGCCACCAGCCAAGCCCAGCAGCAACAGCGAGCAAGCAGACAAAGGAGTGCCATGACACAGGATTACCACCACCAGCAGCCACCACCAGTGGCGGAGCACCACTACCCCTACCGGTACTTGGTGGGGAATGGAAGAGGAAGGTCCCAGGACCCGGAGGAGCATCACCACCCATGGTGGTGCAAGCGGCGGCGGTGCCACCGTGGACGGCGGCGGACAACGGCGAGATCCCAACAATCAGGGAGGTATCTTAGAGATTAGTTTCCTTTTGTGTTATGATTGAATAAATCATATCTTCTAGATTTAGGGATCCTTTCCTAAACTCTAGAAGATTCCTTTCCTTTATGTTCTTGTTATAGTAGGCATGTAATATCAAATCTGCTTGATTCAAGGGATTTGATTTAGAGTTGATTGTTATTTGATTTGATTTGATTGAGTCCATTAGGGTTTGTAAGCTCCTAAGGATGTCTATATAAACACCCTTAGGAGCATTAGAGTAAGGCATTCAGAGAGAATAGAGAGAAGAGTAGAGCCTTAGTGCTTTTGGGGTGAGATTTGGCCTAACATAGGCAAGTATATGCTAAGTCGGTTTCAAGGCTAATAACCTTGCTACTTGGGATTCATTCTAGGCTAATATCCTAGATTGGGTACCCGTTCTTGGGCTAACTAACCCTTGATCGGGATTGTTCTTGTTCTTGTGGTCTTTGGGCTAATTAACTCTTAACCACGTTCTTCTTGTTCATCAATAAATATCTCTAGTATTCTCCATTTTGTGTGTGTTAGATCCTATTTGCAACGCTCGTGTGTTAATTGAAACGGTTCGGGAGGATCGATTGTGGTGTTGGAGCGGATCGCTTGGTGGGAGTTGGAGTTGTTATGGCGGCCTAGACCGGGGTCCCTAACACCCACGCCACCCACGCGCGTGCGCGTGTAGTGCACCATAGACTCCATGTCTTGCACTATAGCAAATACATGCTAAATCTCTTCAATAATAAATGCAATCCTAAAAAGTAAGAGTTCCCATGTAGGACACTTTAATAAATTCTAAATCCTAAAATATAATATATAATAATAATTATTTTGAAAACACTTTATCACATAAAAGATACTATATTAGTTGGACAAAATAAAAGCAATTTATGCAAAATTCTAAAACATAATAGAAGGATAAATCTTTACATACAAAATCTGTTTATCCTCGAAAAAAAGCATGTACGGGCACCGCATGGTATCTTCACTTCCCTGCAAACAGCTGAATAGGATAGTGATGTCCCCAATTTTTTTTTTGTTAAACAACTAATTTTATATATTGAAAAAATACACAAACAAAAATTACAAACTAGAAAAACAAAAAAAACCCGTAGGGCGCGTGGATCAACAACCACCACCGTTTTGACGTCGGGGAAGATGGTCTTAGTAGCTCTCGGCGTGCGGAGTCCAACCAGCCGGCGCGTGCATATCCAAAGGAGATGGAGTCACCTGCAAGAAAAAATCAAAAAACCATCCAACCAAACAACAACCAACCGGATCCGAGAGAAGGAAAAGGAAAATGGAAGAGGGAGAGGGGGAAAAAGAGAAGAAAAAAGAGGCTCCACCTCCTCCGTAGGGGCACTGTGGATGGAGGAAAACAGAGTTTAGAGGGGAGGTTATGTCACTAATTGGATGGATAACCCCCAATTTTTTATTTTCCCGTTAAGCTGTTCTTTCCGTTACTGGCGAATGTTAGACGTGAAAAAAAAGCCCATGCGCTTCACCCGCTTTCGCACGCATCGAAACAAAAAAGTGTTCGCGGAAAACAAAACAAATATGTCTGAAAACGTAAAAAGCGGAAAAAAGCATCTCGGGCACCTATAACAGAGTGAAACCAAAGCCACCTCCACCAACAGTGTCGCAGAACCAACCCCGCCCCCTTCTGTTCCTGGGCTCGAGTTTTTCAAAATCCGTCTATCCGAGTGCACTCGCTGATGGCAAGTTTGACTCCGAGTCCACTGTTCCGAATTTGGATGTTGACGATATCTCCGCCGTTGCGTCCTCCTTTGTTTGTAGCTAGAGACGGTTTCAGCTCCTAGTGTTGGTTCGGAGTTCACGTATGTGTTATGCTCGTTCTATAGCGTGATCTCGCCGTGATTTCATCGAATCTCACAGATCTGAAGCGCTCTGTGGTAATCAACGGTGTAGGTGATATCGGTGATGTCGGTGCTCGAGTTTTCTTTCGCCACCGGTAATTTTCATTAGATTCTAGTTTGGTTCCACTCCACTTAACCGTGTCGTAGTTGACGGTTTTTTTCCTCAGAAAATGTAGAAAAAGAAACGAAGATGAAAGAATAAGTTGAATCGCGTACCTAGCTTAGCAAAACCGAGAAAAAGAAACTGTAATTTAGTTTTTGCATCGCTTGTATACTGTTGTTTTGTGCTGTTGAAACGATACACTCAGTTCAGTTAAGCCTAATACTATCCTTGTTTCCGAATTAAAAGGAAAAAGGGCTTAAAATTCTCTTCTTCTTTTCTCTCTCAGAGTTTATTAGCTGTTAAAAAGTTGCTCTTTGATTGTATCTCATTGTTTGCTGATGGGAACCTGAGAACAGAAATTATCTATGTTCAGCAGTGAGGGACTGCTTTGGCGTAGTTGAATTAATGTTCGAGAGAGCAAAGACAGCTTAACTTGAAAATTATTATTATTATTTGTTTACCTTCTATTGTAAAGGACAAGCACTTTGCTTGGTATATTGACTGGGATATTACATTGGTTGAGCTACGGTTGTTAGTGCTGTGGCACACTCCGATAGATTTGTATTTGAGCAATTATTTTTGTTTTGTTGTGTAGACAAGCTAGAAATAGAGAGTAGGACGCAAATTTAGGTATGGGATATCTCTTGCTATTGTTTTTGGAAAGAGTTGCCCAGGCCAAAGAGTTGAATTTGACTGGCTTTGGTGGTGCTATTTTTCCAAGACTCCCTGTATTGTGATGTATCTAATATATGGTGTTTAAATTTCTTTTAGTTTCCTGTATTATTGTGGCAACCAAATGGAGCATCAGTATCATTATAATACCTGTTTTTCTAAATCGTTTATGATGTCGGGCTTTGGTTATTATATTCTATGTTTGCATGGGGCGTTCTCTGTGTAGTTTTTGGGAGTAAGCAATATTTGTAACTGAAAATGAGATAAATTTATTGCTCACCCACTGCAATCTTGATTTTCTGACACTGCCACTATAGAGCCTATGTTGTTATGGTAGCTGCCATGTATTTCTTCTTAGTAATAGATTGACCATTCATATGAACAGGCATTGCAGGAGTATTGGAAAAGCTTCGGTGGTTGTTGCTGAAACGGTTGGTTGTATTCTGTTATGTGATATCTGTGACAGATGCTCATGTACTGGATAATCTTTTGGAAGCCCCTTCAGGATCTCCAACAACTGCGCGTTTAATTGCACCTGCTATTTCGGCTCTGCCTCCACCAGCCCATTTTCCTGTGGTCCATAAACCTCGATCTAAGCATTTTTTTCTACATGGTGCACCAGCAACTCCACTATCACCCGCCTATCCTCCTTTTTATGGTCCACTGATAGCTTCTAGTCACTCCCCTACTAGTTCACGTCTATCAAAACCGTTATTGAAGAGGAGTGGATTAGGACCGCCCATTGCTAGTTTTAAGAATCTCGCCCCATCACAGTCCAGTTCTGGTGCAGTTCCTTCCAGTTTAGCGCAGCCACCTCTGTCTCCATACATCTCCAGTAAGTTATGTTCTGAATCAAGTTTTTTCTGTTTAAATTATTTTCTTGTTTTTTCGCTTTTTGATAATCTATAACTAGTAGAGCAAGTCTTTCATAGAAAAAGTGGAATGATCCTTTTGTATATAATTTTTTATTACATGTTTCTTAATTATTTGTTCCTTTGCCAAGTGTGGGGGTGGCTTGACTTTTAAATTGACTCAAATATAAAATTCCCAGTTATTATTGTCATACTGGTTGTTATGTACTTTGTTATTAACATGCAAGCTTCTTTTTCAATCTGCCAGATTGTTGCGAACAAGACATGGCATTGAAACGAGGGATTCAGGGATGTCACTGTGTCTATCCAATTAAGCTAGACCTTCTTCTCTTGAATGTCTCTCAAAACCCTAATTGGAATATTTTTCTAAATGAATTGGCTTCTGAACTTCGTCTGCGAGTTTCGCAAATTGAGCTGATCAACTTTTATGTACTCAGCTCATCAAGGTTAAATATTTCGATGGATATAGTTCCATATACAGGAATCGGTTTCTCTGCCAGCGAGGCATCTGCAATTAACTCTTCGCTTGTCTTTCACAAGGTTCATCTAGACTCTACATTAGTTGGTGATTATGAACTTCTCAATTTAACCTGGTATCAGCCTCCACCGCCTTCTCCAGGTGATTCTGACCGGTCCTCTGCTGCTTTTAGGATATTTTTTTTACCCTGTATGGCTACCGCCACCCCGTTTTCTGCACTGAAAATTTGGAATATAAATGCTTCCTCTCTTCTTTGGGGTTTTGTCTTCTTTCTTTCTTTTTTTTCATGGGGGGGAGGGGGAGAATATTTTGGCTTCAATTGTATTTCTTGTTGGAGAGAAGGGAAAAGAGCATTGATTGTATGATCAGTAACAGGTTCATTGCTAACATACATGGGTCCTGATTGCTGTTACTCTTGAGAATTTTGGCCATTGACTACACACCAAAGTAAATAATGCACATACATGTCTACACACACACACACACATAGGTACATACATAGAGACATGCATACATATACTTATAAATATATTTGTTTATATATATGTTGCTGTTACTTGATTAGTTGGTTGAACGTAACATCTTTAAAAGTCAAGACTTTATCCTGCATCCGCAGACTTCTTTAAAGACAAATTTTGAATTGTTTTTTACTTTTAAATGTACTCTTTTTTCTTCTTTCACGTGACATAAAGACATTCACGCATACCTGTTTTTATGTTTACTTCATATCAATTTTTTAAAAAAAAATTATAACTATGCTCAAATTGGGGAGCCAAAACTGTAACTTTTTTTTTGGGTCCAGGGGTTTGAAACCTGAACACACTTGTTGAAGTGTGGGGGTTCAGAATTGCATTTGACTCTATTTCTGGAATTTAATTCTGATTTCCTTTTCTATGTCAATAACTTTTCTGTCTCCAACCTCATGTTGATGATTGTTCTATGGAACTTAATTGCATTCTTGGAATATTGACCTTTGCACAGGACATACAGCTCCTGTTGTTGCTCCATCACTGGTGGGAGCCCCACAATATCAGCCACGTATTGCGACACCAGTCAGTGCTTCAAACAGAGGGGGACATTCGAATTTAAGTGTTATACTTGGTATTGGTGCTTGCATACTTTTCATTGCCGTTATATCGTTGCTTGTTCTTTGTTTATGCACATTCCGCCAAGGGAGGGCTAAGTCATCCCCTGTAGAAACAGGTACTTATCTCAAGTTCTAGGTCTCTACATCTCAATGACTCTATTGTTTACCCTTGTCACCAATCTATATGATATAATTGTAACAACTTGCTACTGATAGAAAATATTGCATGCATCAGCTTTTGATAATTCCTTCGAAGTTTGGGGTGGTGAAGATATGGGACTGAGTAATATTTTTTGAATACTCATCAGTTGTTGCTTCTGCACAGGCATATTAATGTAACAGAGCTTCCATAGTTTCTTAAATTAAAAAAGTATATTGGAATTGACAACACAGATAAGAGGTCTCCTAGTATTGATCCTTATTTTCTATAGCTTGGTAATGATAGTTGGGGACATATGAATCATATGGACCTGAGATCTGCCGTGTTTCATGCGGCAGCATTCTTCTTTATAATTTCTTCAGGATTATAATTGATCCGATGAGAGATGTTAAGGTCTATTAGTTAACTCCTATTTGAGGAAAAAAGCTTACTTGGTTTCACAAAGGTTGCCTCGTGGTTAAGTGTTTATGTTAAATGAATTGTAAAGATGTTCATACCTTGTTATACTTTCAATATAGTTTCCACAAATTTCTGCTTGACTTGTTCAAGAGTTGAGTATTGTAACTGCATGCAATATATAACAGTGGACATCTCAGATTTAAACAACTTTTCCTGCTGAAGAATAAGACTTTGAAGCTCTTAGATAAATGAGGAAACCCTGAAACATAAATACAGAGACTAGAAATGATTTGGTTTTGACTGATGCTGCATGACCATAATGGTTCTTGTTTTCCATGATATCCATTTGTCTATCTCTTCTTTCTCAGTTAATGGTTTTTTTTTTCCGTTCACCCTCAGAAAAGCCGAGGACTGTGGATGCAGTTCCGGCAGCAGGATCTCTTCCCCACCCAACCAGCACTCGGTTTATGGCATATGAAGAACTTAAAGCAGCTACAAATAACTTTGAACCTGCAAGCATACTTGGAGAAGGTGGATTTGGTAAAGTTTTCAAGGGTGTCTTAAGTGATGGTACTGCTGTAGCGATAAAGAGGCTTACAAATGGGGGGCAACAGGGGGATAAAGAGTTTCTTGTAGAGGTTGAGATGCTTAGCAGGCTGCATCACCGTAACCTTGTGAAACTTGTAGGTTACTATAGCAACCGTGACTCTTCACAAAACCTACTTTGCTATGAGCTTGTTCCAAATGGAAGCTTGGAGGCCTGGCTCCATGGTAATTTGTTTTCTTGAGTCACATTTCTGGGATCTCGGGTTTGATGTTTCATTTTACTGGAGTTCGTTTGAACTTGAAAAAGAAGATACCCCATGCATAATGTAGATCTCGTACACTGTTAACAGTGAGTCTGTTTTGCCTTAGGTCCATTGGGGGTAAATTGTCCCTTGGATTGGGATGCTAGAATGAAGATTGCCCTTGATGCTGCAAGAGGACTTGCATACCTGCATGAGGACTCACAGCCCTGTGTTATCCACAGAGATTTCAAGGCGTCCAATATATTGCTCGAGAATAACTTTCATGCCAAAGTTGCTGATTTTGGCCTTGCTAAACAGGCACCTGAAGGCAGGGTAAATTACCTCTCTACACGAGTTATGGGCACATTTGGGTTGGTCTCATTCTCTATCCTCCTTTAAACTAGTTTTTTCCATCATCTCAATTGGTGCTAAGAAGGAACGAAATTAATCTTACAGGTATGTGGCTCCAGAGTATGCTATGACTGGACATTTACTTGTTAAAAGTGATGTTTACAGCTATGGGGTTGTACTACTTGAATTGCTGACAGGAAGGAAGCCTGTGGATATGTCACAGCCATCTGGTCAGGAAAACCTCGTCACTTGGGTCAGTCTTGTTATTAGATATATCCCTTTTTCTTCTCATTATTCTTCTTTCAATCATTGTTGGTTCCGTATCATTTGCATCTAAGCCTTTTATGAAGATCAGATTGATCATGATTTGTCTGAGTTATTACTCTGGGCGAAAAGGAGATAATATTTTGTTACACTATTATTATTCTTGGACAGAAAGTAAGACTAGTGAGTTGTGTTGCTTTCAGGCTAGACCAATTCTTAGAGACAAGGATCGGCTGGAAGAGCTTGTTGATCCGAGGCTCGGAGGAAATTACCCAAACGAAGATTTTGTACGGGTTTGCACAATTGCGGCAGCTTGTGTTGCTCCTGAGGCAAGCCAACGGCCCACAATGGGTGAAGTGGTACAGTCACTTAAGATGGTGCAGCGCGTCACCGAATATCAAGATTCCGTGTTAACCTCTTCCACCAACCGGCCAAACCTAAGGCAGTCATCTACTACCTTTGAGTCTGATGGGACATCTTCGATATTCTCTTCTGGTCCTTACTCTGGCCTGAGCGTGTTCGATAATGACACCATCTCAAGGACAGCGGTTTTCTCCGAAGATCTCCACGAAGGAAGATGAAGACTTTTTAAGGTAAGTTAACCAGAAGTCTCCATTTGGTATATAGATATTGACTGCGGCAAACAAACAATGTGATGGAGTGGTGATTCCTTGAGAGGATGCATGGAGCAGGGTTTTTTTGTTTTTTCAATTTTGAGAATGGCATATATTTTGTAGCTGTGATTGTTGGGCCGTGGGAAGGGGTGCTTCTGTAATCCTTTGTGGAGAACCATGGTTTGGTTTTCCATTAATCGGGTTCTCTCCTCTTGGATAAATCTTGTAAATATGTATTTTTTTTTTGTTTCATCGTATTGGCCTTGAAGGGTCGTTTAAATTAGTCGTTTATTTCTGTTTCCACTTTCTATCATTATACATTTTGAACTTGATGTGATATTTTCTGACTACCCTTCGTTTTGAATCCTTCTTTATAGCCCAGGCTTTGTTTTTTGTTTTTTATATGAGTGGAAACTGTTTCTTTTCATAATCTGTCCTTTCTGTTGGTTTTTTTGGCTTAATTACAATTATAGAATGTGATATTGATTTTTAACATCACTCTTTGAGGTATAATTTAAACAAGCTGGTCTTTGTAGTTTATTATTCAGACATATGAGTCATTTCGTCTACTAAACATAAAGACCAACATGGGATCCCGGTCAATATACCGAACAATACTGACCAGACGAAAACGCCGGCAGGATCCAAAACAGGATCGGAAGAAAGCCACTATATGTTTCATGCTAGGCAGGGGAAGCGGTAGCCGGACACGATAGATAAACTACCAGGACTTAAGCTTGCTAGCAGATATGCACCACAGCCTGGTACAGTAAGCCCTAAAAAGGGCAGCAAAAGATCCGCGAGGGATCGGAAAAGCCCACGCAGGGGCCGAAAACTATACAAAACATACAACAAAACAAAACAACACAGACAACCAAAACAACACAAAACAACAGCAGTAGCAAAACGAAATCAGAATACCACCAGGCGAGTGGAGAGGCAAATGGACGGCGGCACGTTAGGAGGCACCAAGCAACTGTCGGCGCGTGCCCACGCGCCGCTAGAAGTCGGCGACAAAGAAGCACAGAGCTAGCCAACCGGAGAGGGAGCCACCCAGGAGGCACGTGACCGTCAAGCCCGCCGAAAAACAGGCGAGCGTGAAGCACAGTGTCGGGGTGTGAGATCCACGCGCTGCGCATGGGGCGCGTGAGACGTCACGTGCCGACCAAATTGAACCGGACAGAGACGGTTGAACTCACCTGGAGGAGAGGGCAGCGTCTAGCTAGGCAGTGTCCACCGGTGAGAGACAAAAACACCAGGATCTAACCGCCAAGATTCCGAACAAAAAAGGAGAGGAAGAGATGAAAAGGAGGAGGAGGGGGGATGGGGGACCGATGGGAGCCGCTCGCAACAAACAGGAAAATGAGCTCTTAGGGAGAGATGGGGAAAGTTCTAGAGAGAAGGCAGAACCTCTCACTTAGAGGCGACTCCAGCTATAGGTAGGGTAGGCGGTTGCCTAAGGCCCCCAAAATAGGGAGGCCCCCAATTAAAAATTTTATTTAATAGGTATATTTAAAAAATATTTAATGATAAGGCCTCAAAAATTTAATGTTAAGACTATTTGTATAGAATTTTAGTTAATTAATTTTTATTCTATAAAAAGGCCTATTAAATCTCCTTGATAAAAGGAACCATTAACTCAAGAGGCCTATTAAATCTCCTTGATTGAAGTAAACCATTAACTCTTCACCCTTTTATAAAATTGTTTGCATCTATCAACCCTATAACGTCTCTATTTAAAA
Organism: Myrica gale; assembly: GCA_963930655.1. Lineage (NCBI taxonomy): Eukaryota > Viridiplantae > Streptophyta > Magnoliopsida > Fagales > Myricaceae > Myrica > Myrica gale. Next base: position 14,755,818 of record OZ005610.1, on the reverse strand, counting down.
GATATTAATTGTAAATTGATTCGAAGGAAATTCAATAAAATCAATCCTATAAAATTTCTTTAATAAAGTCTCCTATATTAAAGCATGATCAACCCTATAAATCTAGTTAATTAATTTTTATTTTATAAAGAGCATGTCTCTCTATTTAAAATATATTAATTACAAATTGATTCAAACGAAATTTCATTAAATTAATATCCTATAAAATCTCCTTAAAATTGGGTTGGCAATTGATTCGAGAAATCCTATAAAATCTCACACATAACTCATTTAATTTTTTTTCCCTTGTACTTGAAAATGTTTTAAAACATGAAGATCATGCTGATATTGATGGTTTAGATTTATTTTTCAAAATTGAAAGTGTTAGATTTTAAAAATAGAGACTAATACTCCAATTGAAACATTAAACTATTTAAAAATATTAGACTCTTTTCTAAATGCAAGTATTGCTTATAGAATATTATTGACAATACCTAACTATTGCTTCTGCATAAAAAAGATTTTTAAAACTAAAACTAATAAAATCCTACTTAAGATCGACTATGACGCAAGAAAGATTAAGTGGATTGACCATATTATCAATTGAAAATGATATATTAACAAATTTAGAATATAAACTTTAATAATTTATTTTTAAATATATTATTTTATAAGGCCTCATTTTGAGGTTTCGCCTAAGGCGTCAATTACCTTAGAGCCGCCCCTGCTCTCACTCTAGAACACATTTTTTTATGAAAAAGGGACTCACATGTCTGAAAATGGATCACTCGACCAACTTATTCAAAATTATACCTTTGTAAGCCTTTTTTTTTAGTGTAATTTTATTTTGTTTCACTTTCCCATTTTCGGCTGATCAATAATCTTCATGCTATGGTTCCCCGCGAATTGAGACCTCATCCGGTGTTGCGGTAGACGGAAAGGTTTCGGCTCAGCCAGCGTAAGGATGGCTTCCTTTATATATAGATTTGGAGTGGAAACGAGGAAAGCGCTAATTTCGAAACGAGGAAAGCGCTAATCCCATCCTACTGAAGTGGAAACATAGTTGGAAACTTAAGGGAAAAAAAACTAGGAACATACGGATTTATACAAAAAAGGAATTACGACCTCCGGGAAAAACCTACTTATTGGTTCCCCTCCCCTTTCTCTCCTCCAGGAGAAAATATAATGGAGCTCAGCAACCATATTCTCATCCTTATTGCTTCCATCCCACCAGTCTCTAATGTGGCGGATTCACCTCAACCTGGGTCAGCAATCCCAAATGTTGCCTTCTCCGATGCTCCATCTCCGGCCCCCATCCCACCAATCTCTTATGTGGCAGGTTCACCTGCACCTGGATCAGTAATCCCAGAGGTTGCCTTCTCCAGTGCTCCATCCCCGGCCCCCATCCCACCAGTCTCTTATGTGGCCGATTCGCTTGCACTTGAGTCAAATTCACCTGCGTCAGCAATGTCTATTGGCAACATATGTGCCGTGACCGCAGACCCTAAAGTTTGTGTTGAGTCCATCACTCCCTTTCTACGATATGCTCCATCTTCCGCCGTCCACGCGGGGATTCTAGCAGTAGTGAGCGGCATCCAAGACGCCAATGCTAAGGCCAAAGAGTTGACTGAAGATCCTGCTCAAGGCGACTCCGTTTTGAAATGCCTCATAGGATGCCAAGGTGACTACAATCGTGTCATTGACAACTCTAACAGTGCCCTGAAGTCTATCGACTTGAAAGACTTTGGCATGCTAAAGACCACGTTGAACGTCATGAGATCTCATCTGGAGTATTGTGGTGGCGATTGTTCAGATGAACAAGGAATCGATTCGTTGATGAAGTCAACTGACGAGGAGATTCATAAGCTAATTGACAATTGCATTGACATTGCCAATAGTTTCCTCCATTAAAACTCCATTAAAACAGTTCTGAAGGGATGATAATTATTTCGTTTTTTCGATGGATCAGTTTTTTATGGCTTGTTTTTGTTTCTCATCACTTCATTTAATGAAATTTAAAGCGAAAAAAGAATTTATGAAATTGACAATCTAAATTTATTATGTTGTTAGTATTACAACATAATAAATTTGTTTGGTCAAAACAAACAATTTCATTTTGTAGAATAATTACATTTTGTACCCTTCAATTAGGAAGGTTTTAATATTTTGTATCCACAATTATTATTTTGATCACATTGTACCTGTCAATTATTTATTTTAGACACTTTACACTATTAGTTAAATATATTTGGTCAATTTAATGGAAAACGAATTTTCGAAGCATGAAATGGCAATTTTGTCTCCACAATTTTTTGTGGCAAATATTTTTGTAAGGGTAAAATTGTTACTTTCAAAGTAAAAAAAAAAATCAATTTCTATTTAAATTGATGAAATTTTTGTATAAATTTAATAGTTAATAGCTTCAAAATAAATTTATCTCTAATTCCTACTATCAAAAGTTTATAGAATTGCATGCGTTTATCTGGTTAGGTGCATAATAGTAGTTCACGGTGTACTTTTACGTGACAATCGTGTTCGATAAAAGTTATTTTTTATTTTTTTTTAAACAGAACATTTGGAAGTATACAAAACAATTTCCGTAAAACCCACTACCCACGGAGAAGAACATGCAAGGATCCAATTCGGTGGAAACAGTGGATTGTGAATGGAAACCAATAACATCTTTTGCTCCTCTGCGTTCAGTATTACACCGTGAAAATCCCATTTGGAAGGACTGCGATGGTTTTGTCTTTTTGGGCTCACAAGGATGCCATTTCATTGGAAGGACTGTAGGGGTAAAATTGGAAGAGTAAATCACGGTTAAAATAATTTTTAAGGATTTTTTTACCTTAAAAAGTTAAAATGATTGTTTTTTTTAGGCTTAAATGCATTGTAGGTCCCTGTGGTATCACATTTTTATAAATTGGTCCCTGTAATATGCGTTTGTACTAGCTAGTCCATGTGGTAAGCCTCTTGTAACAAATTAGTCCTCCCGTTAGATTTTCGTCGACCCACTTAACGGCCGAAGCTAACGTGTCAAAAAATCTGACGTCATCAGCTAATGGGGTGATGTCGCATGTCGAGAGGCGCGAGCAGGCCGAGTTGCTTGTGATCGGAATGCTCGGGATGCCAGGGCTCAGTATGTGTTCGGGTCCTTCGGGATGCTCGGTCTGTCCTCTGTTGGTGCTCTCATTGGTGTATATGATGCCGCATGTATCCGTATCCCGAGCAAGCCGTGCTGCTTGTACTCGGGATGCACAAGCTGGTACTGCACGGGATGCCCGGGCTCGGTCTGTTCTTTGTTGGTGCTCTTTCATTAGTGCATACGCGGAAAATAATCCATGTCAGCTTCGGCCATTAAGTGGGTCGACGGAAATCTAACGGGAGGACCAATTTGTTACAAGATGATTACCTCAGGGACTAGCCAGTACAAACGCATATCACATGGACCAATTTGTAAAAAGATGATACCATATAGACCTACATTACATTTAAGCCTTTTTTTTATAACTGACGAATGAGTTAAGTCAACAACCTGTATCTCACAAAACAAAAGGGCCAATCGCTCTGAGTACTTGATTCACTGTGTTTGACTTTTTTTTTTAATCTTTTTCTTTACACAAACGTTGCAACCCTAAAACGTGATTACGCCTGCTTCGGTACTTAAAAAGTTATAATTGTTAATTTCCTAAGTATACGTCAACTACGTTAGACAGTGGGAGAGAAATGCTCTCCGTACAACTGCTCTTTTTCGGGAGCCTTCCGTACTACTCGTGAGGGTTGCTTCATCCTACTTTGGACTAAGCGTGCGGTTCCATCCGTTCCGGTACTCATCGGAATTGGATTTTCTATTCCGGTTTCATTCCAGAACATACCGGAATGATACCGAAATTTTTCGAAAACGGAATCGGAAATTCCGGTTCCATATCTGGGCCTGAAGGCCCATTTCGACTTAGGCCCAAATTTTTTTTAAAGCCCAAAAGCCAAAATTTGGCTTTTTTTTTTTCCTGTTGGCTAGTGCAGCAGTTTCATAATGTTGTAATCCTTTCTATTAGGGATATATGACATCCAATGAACCACATGAGACTAGAACTTGAAGTTGAATCCTCAACACTAAGAGCAAGAAGTAGCAAAAAAAGATATATATTTCTATCAAAACCCTAATTAAAGGGATGCTGGCACTACAAAACCAAAATGTGAAAACTGATAAAAATAATGAGATAAACTTACTAAATACACAACTTGTTGTAATGACGATATGTACATAGAATAAGAACTAATGCATAAAAATAAAACATGCTACAAAACAAATATGCAAGAATCACTGGACCCAAAGCATCTTCGATTATACGGCTGGTTTTTTGGCCCATCCTTTTTCCACTCATAGAATCTGGAGAATGAATCAAAGTCAAGTTATAGTGTGCAATGTTCGAAGCAATATTACAAAAAAAAATGTAAGCAGAGATACAAAAGCTGAACATTTCTAGCATGATGGCCAAAAACCATGTCACAGGAAATTCTTCCAACCAAATAAAAGATTATTATGGACATCATAATATGAATTCAACAAATGCATCATGCATTCAGCCACATGGCAATGGAACATACATATTTTGTTTGCATTCGCCCCATCCAGCATATATGGCATGATCTTAGCAGTTATATCCTAAAGGGTATTTCAATTTAAAAAGTCATTCACATGCAATTATACCTTGCATTTACACCTAAAATTTAAGAATTCCCCATGTTGAACATATAATTTAACTGAAATTTTCAACTTTGTTGCAGTGGGGGACTGGTGAGAGGAAGGAGAAAATTAAAAATGTTAAATTTGCCAAACTAGAAAGAAAAGACTTACTATAGCCGAGTCGAGATATCCGGGAACAAGTCATTGGAAATTTTGGCTTCAAAAGATACTGCACAAGAAAAGGACAATTGTAGCCGAGTGGATAAATCGGGGGATGAAATCATGGAAGGGTTGCTGCAGAGGGAGAACAAATGGAGAGGGAGGCTGGACAAGATAGATCCCTTGGACTGGAAAATGAAGATTATTGTGCAAAGAAGAGGACTAGTGTGTTTCTGCGCTTGACTAGAGATTAAAGAGCCATAATACCAGATAAGGAAAAACAGCTAAAGCCAGTGTTCAAGAAAGAAAATACATATTGGAATTAATTAGGTGGACTGCATCTTGGACTTGCTGCAAATATGAGGGCCTAAAATCACATGGTAAGAAAGGAAACAATTTAGCAGGTAGAGTGCATTCTAGGATTGCTTAGGCCTTGGTATCTGATATGTTCAACTTTCTCGATGATTTATTCTGAGGCTTGCATCTTCCATTGGAATGCTGATGATACTCATCCATTACCTACCAAAAAGAACGAAAGAAAAGAGAAAAACGTCTCTGAGCCTACAGCAATAGTCGACACAAGTAGTCTTTACATTTGACTGATGTGCTTGTATCATAGGCAGTACACAAGTTTACATTTGACTGATATGCTTGAAATTATAGGCAGTTTATGAAAGTCCTTATTACAGTTGTTTGTGTTTCATCTACAGGGTTGAGGACAAATGGACGAAAAATTGTCTGCAGATTATTGTCCACCATTATTTTTTAGTCAAATAGATGATGCCGACATTGATGGTGGAGATGATCCCTTGAGTTACAAACTAGATATGGGTATACTTTTTATTTTGTTAAATCTTTTGCTTTGTTAATTGATTATTTGGTTCTCTTAGTATTTCTCTTATAATTGTTTTGTTTTTCTTTTGTAGAGATAGAGAACTTGAGGATATCAGTTGGACAAACACCATGATCTATTTAGTATTTTAGTGGCCGGTATCCAATTTTAGGTTTCAGTTTTCTTTGTTAATCTTCATTATGTGTTGCTGAAATGATACTACTGTTTTAGTATAATAAATTGTTTGTTCTGATTTCAGGTCATTTGTTGGGTTTTGGGGGAGTATGGAACAGCTGATAGGAAGTATTACATCTTACATTACTGGCAAATTATGTGATGTGGCAGAGGTAAATTCAAATGACGAAACTGTAATGGTATGCCTCAGTATTAAGTCAAGCACCAAGAATTCTAAACAAAAAGCTACTAAACAAAGAAGCTTAAGCCTGCTTTGCAATGATATCCTGTCACTTATCTGTCAAACTGAGCAATTCTACACATGGCCAAGAATTTATCCAAAAAATATATCCCTGTCCATCCCGCAAGATCCTACAAAAGGTACGAAACTAGATAAGTGAGTGAAGAGGTCAAATCATAGTTTGCAGATACACTTCTCTAAATGCAATGTTAAATTTCTCTGAAAATGCTAGATTAGATTACGAGGCAAATCCCAGAATTGAACTTTGAACTTTTTGAACCCTCTCCTAACTTAATAGCACAATGAGAAGCCAACTCATTGAAAAGCTGCAGTGACCATGGAGGGAACTAAAAGGAACGTATCTAGTTTGTGAAAATTATGAAACTTCTCTATAGGTAAAAGTTCCACAACTAGAAAAACCAGGAAGTAATCATCAGCAAGAGCATCAAATACCTTGCCGTTTATTCAATTCAAAGGGTTTATTTGTCTGGATGACAGATTATCTACAAAGCACAGCACCTGATATTTCAGACCACACCACCAAATAGAGAGAGAGAGAGAGAGAGAGAGAGAGAACATATTTACCTCTCCATCACTAGATTGTTTGCAACCATCTATTATTTACACAAGTATTAAGTCAAGCACCAACAGCTGCTAACTCTTTTATACGCAGTAAGACTTTCCTATTCCAAGCTTTCATGTCACCCAATCCCAATCACAGTTATTCCATGATAAATAATGTTTACTCTCCAAGTAGAATGTTATGTAACATTTTCCTTCCTTACTAAACAGTTAAGCGAGATCCAAATCTGTCACAATTAGTACTACTTCAATTTCACCATGGATGATGTGACTTCATTCAGAACTATTCCAAAATAGGTGAAAGTTTCTGAAGTTGAAAGCTTTTATCCATTTAATTTCCTATATGACCCCTGAATTTGAATCCACTGGGCAAGTAAAATTTTCATTCTAATTTCAAAACCAATAGCAGCCCCCCCCGTTTGGGATTACCAATCCGGCAATCCCTTGCCATAAGTTTGACTGAACGCGCTTAATGTAAGAAGCATCGGTATAGCTCAACAAAACCAACTGCTGTTTTAATTCCATGACACTCCATCGATCTAGCCCAAGAACAAACGACATACGACATACCTGCACCTGGAGGCAGTCGGGCGTCGGCAGAGAGACGAGAGTTCCGGTGGCTGGGCCGCTGGTGCCTGGTGGACCGGAAGTGCTGGCATGTGGGCAGCACCTGAGAAGTGAGAGTAGAGGGAGAGGCGGAGTCCAGGAGGGCCAGAGACGAGATGCGAGTCAGTGAGTGCGAGAGGGTTGGGCGGCGTCGGCAGGCGGGCGCCGGGCGGGGCAATGAGACACTGAGAGAGAGGCCGGAGGCTCGGAGGCGTGAGGGCTGAAGGAGGGGCGGAGTCCGGAGAGATCGCGAGTGAGAGAAGGCCGGAGTGTTTCATTTGATTTTTTAAAAAAATCAATTGATGTGGAATTGGGCCAGCAGCTAGGCCAGTGGGGGCAGGCCTGCTTCAAAAAAACAAAAAAACAAAAAAAAACAATGGATTTTTGGGAGCCTGTGGGGGCGGCCGCCCTCATCGGCACCCCTGGCTCCGCCTCTGGTATCATACTGATATGAATGCAAGATTATGATTGATGATCAAAGAATTAACAGTGCATTTTGCTTGAAGATCCAATATTAATATATAAGGTAAAAGTAGCTTTGTTCCTCATTATTTTCAGTTTTTTTTTCCTGTGTATTTTTTCCACCCGCTCACTAGCTATAGCTTTGTTCCTCGTATGGCCTGAGCCTAATAGGTGTCGGGCCCAGGCCAACTTATATAAAAAAACACATGTAAATTTTTGTTTGGGTTGAGCAATGAGTGGAGGACGCCTGGGTTTACTACCCCTGGGTTTGCCACTGGTGGAGCGAGGTGTTTTGATTCGTTCTATTCTGTTTTGGATTGTGTTCATTCTCGTATAATTATACTGCAATATTTTTTTTTGTTTTTTCGATCTGGGTTTCTTTGTAGTTGGATTTGCTCTCGTCCACACACTACAAAAAATGACCTTTAGCAGCGGTCGGAAACTGCTGCTATAGATTTAGCAGCAATCGCGACCGCTGCTATAGCTTCATAGCAGTAGATCTATAGCGGCAGTTTGCGCGACTGCTGGTGAAGACCGCGGGTCTACCCGAACGCAATTTTGCCATTTTTTTACAGCATTTTGCGAAAACACTGGTACAAATTTTTTGCGGCATTTTTGTGAACACCGCTAAAGGTCTGTGTCAGCGTTTTTTTGGTACGTGCCAACATTTTTAAAACACCAATTTTTTTTGGTACTTACAGTGACCGTCGCTGTGCGTACTAAATATTTAGTAGCATTTTTCGCAAAAACGTTACCAAAATTTCGATCTTTAGCCGCATTTTTTAACAAATGCTGCTAAAAATTTGGAATTTAGCAGTGTTTTGTAAAAACGCCGCTAAATGGGGTCTATAGCGGCGATAAAGACCGTCGCTACAAGTACCCCTTTAGTGGCGTTTTTTGCAAAACGCCGCAAAACACCCTTTAACGGCTTTTTTAGCAACCGCCGCTATTGACCTATTTTTTTTGTACTGACATTGGTTTATTTATCATCCACCCTTATAGGAAATCCTTTGTTTTTGGTAGATAGAAAATTGAAAAAAATGCCATATTTTGTCATTTCTTTTCTGCTTTCTTTCTGTGATTGTTCTTGTGTTTTGTCTCTTATGCTTGGAATGCTCCACATGCCTCCCACTTCTCATCTTATTCTTCCGCGACGGAGACTTAATTAGCAACTTTTGATCATTATAATACTAATGTTTCATTTCCCTGATTCCTATGTTGCAGCACTTTAGAAGTTTCTGGGGGTAATTAGCTAGCTACTGTGGATCGTTAAACCACATACAGGTCTTGGAGATGGAAAGAGGCATTCGGGTTATCTTTGACATATTCTTGGTTGTACACACGGTTAATTTACATATTCTTAGTTGTTTACATGTTCTGAAGTGATTGGTTGCGGAAAGGATAACCCATTTAGTCAGTTCGTCTGATCATGAGGCCTAGTCTTGCTAGTCTTTGGATTTGGTTTCTATATGTAGTGTTTAGTCCCATCCTAGTGAAGCGGAAACATGGTTGAAAAGATGTACAGGAAACTAAAGAACAGTTACGACCAATTCCTATTTTCAGTACAGCTTGTATGGCAATCCTAATTCCCTGCATCAGCGTGATCAAATTCCCGCGGATGCAAGTTGCGTGCCTCCCAACTCCAGCCACTTCGCCTTCTCCAGTCCTCCATCTCGGCCGGCTCACATCCCAGCACTCTCTGTTTCTGATATATGTGGTGTGACAGAAGACCCTAAACTTTGTGTTACCTCCGTGATGCCCTTTCTACACGGTGGGTCTAGCCCATCTTCTGTCCTCCAAGCAGAGATTCAAGCAGCAGTGAGCCACACCCAAAAGGCCATTGCTAAGGCTAAAGAGTTGGCTAAAGATCCTTCTCAAGATAAATCTGTTCTGGAATACCTTGAACAATGTCTAAATGACTACGATAGTGCTATCGACAACTTTAACAGTGCCTCGGAGGCTGTTGACTGCAAAGACTTTGACACGCTAATAACCATGGTTAGCACTGTGATTTATGATCTCTCAGATTGTGATGACGCTTTTGCTGGTGAAAAAGGAGTTGAATCACCGTTGGGTGAAGTTGATGATCTGATTCATAAGCTAGTTGACAACTGCTTGGACATTGCCAATAAGTCTTCCATTAAAACAGTTTTTAAAGGGAAGAGAATTGTTTTGTTTTCTTTGGTGGGCAATTTTTTATGGCTTATGTTTGTCTCTTCTCATTCCATTCAATGAAATTCAAAGCCCCCCGCCGCCGCCGCCATCCAAAATAAATAAATTATGAAATTCTTGGTATTAGAACATCAAGATGATCAAGACGTCTGTTCCATTTTTTAGCCCTCCAACTTTTCACTAAATATCTATTGCATCTCTGCTAGATTATTACATTTCGCTCTTAAAATTATCAAAATACATTAATATTCACCTTCTAATAAAATCTCATAATTAAAATATGCAAAAAAAAAACGTGCTACAATATTGACGATCAGACTATATGTTAAGAGGCAAACATTGATAAATATTTTGATAATTCGTGAGCTAATTGTGACGATTGTAGTAGTTCATGTCTTTAATTAACATTTTAATATTTTCTTAAAAATTTTATATTTAGTATAATAAAAAATGACGATGAGATAGAAATAAATATTATGTTTTAATAAAAATTTTAAAATTTTGACACCAGTCTCTTATTACACAGTCCAAGAGACTGAGACGGGTTTTTTTTTAGGCTACACGTGAATGCCGTTTGGAAGGACTATAGGGGTAAAATTGGAACAATGAATCAAGGTTTCTGTAAACTGGGATGTTTGCTATGTAAAAGAGGAAAATGTATAGAACATTCTGAGTACGTACAGCAGAGAGAGGAAGAAAAATCAAACAATTTGGATGACAATTATGAGTTGATAGTACTCAAATGGAGAAAGTTGCAAAACGTATTGACATTAAGTAAAAATTGAGCATTATTTTTTTTATCTACGAATGATATTTTTTAAATCGATCGATAGTTCTCAATAATGGAGAGTTTGTTTATCATTGGTTTTTTTTTTCTTTTACAGATGATTAAAATTAGAAGGTCATTAGGTCAACATCTTTTTCTCACAGAAGAAACTAACCATGCTAAAGGGGGAAAAAGATTCGACAGATAAATCACTAACGTGAGCTACCGGGTGCGCATCATCCTTAACCTGCGCACACACTTGCAGCGTATGCACTATGCACAACCGTGTGTAGAAGAGGAGGGAAAATAAAAGGAAAGGAAAGAGAGGGCGCGAGAGTCATAGTGAGAGAAAGGGAAAGAATTAGAGAGGGATATGGGCTACTGAGTGGAATCGCCGAGTTGTGGGCGTGTGTGACCGACCCAAAACAAAAAAACACAGGGGGGGTGTTTGGGTTTGGGCGTGGAATTAGCAAAAAATGGTGAACAAGAAGATTATTAGTCCTCTACCTCCTCTCTCTTTCTTTCTCTCTCTCATATTCCTATCATTCTTCTTTACCCAAACGTCTCGAACCCTAAAACACTCTCCGTCTCTATCCACGTCGATACCAAACGGCATCATATTTTCGCACACCCACCTTAATGAAATAATATCGATCGCAGTGATTGTTCTCTCTCTTTCGCTATTTTGGTACCTCACTTCGCTCCGTTGCTTAGTTTCTCTTCTGGGCTCTTTTGCTCTTCGCGGTTTTCGATTTCGTGGTCCAAAACAAAGAAGGTGGAGGATCAATATCTTTCGCGTTTTGTTGATTCTGTAAGCTTATTCTACGAGGGACTTTCGATTTAGTGTGCTTGTCAATGCTTGTGCCTGGGGTCTTTATTTTTTTCGGTGCGTGGGTATTCTGTTTGTTTACGCTGATTGGGGAATACTTGTGTGTGTATGGTTCTAATCTCTTCTGGGTTTTGTTGGAGGGTCTGGTATGTGTTAAATAACCTGGGTTTACCTTTTAATTTATTGTGTTCGTTTATCGGAGTGATTATGCTTTATCACGTCTCATGTAAGATTGTTTGAATTCTTCTATTTTAATTTACTTGTGTTAATTTGATATCGCCTTGCTGTTTTTTCTCTTTTGTTCCTCAATTGCGAGGTGTGTGTGTGTGTGTGTGGGGGGGGGGGTGTTTAATTTTGATTCGTTCTATTCTGTTTTGGGTTGTGTTCAATCTCATATGATTATACTGCATTCTTGTGTTTTTTCGATCTGGGTTTCTTTGTGGGGTATTATATTGTCGAATTCCCAATTTTAATTTATTTAAATTTCTTCGAAGATTTGTTTTTTTCCCCTCTTCTATTTCACATATCTTGATCTATTAGCTATGAAAGCTTATCTTTTTGTATTTGGATTTTTTGTCGTCCGCATTGATGCGCTTTATTTATTATTTACCCTTTTATAAAAATCTTTTTTTTGGTAGGTTGGAAATAAAAAAAAACATATTTCGTGATTGTTCTTGTCTATCTTATGCTTGGAATGCTCCACATGCCTCCCACTTGCCTTCTTATTCTTCTGCGACGGAGACTTGATTAGCTACTGTGGATCATAAATACTAATGTTTTTTTTCCCTGATTCCTATGTTGCAGCACTTTTGAAGTTGCTGGGGTATGTTGTTATTTTCCCTTGCATTCTCTTAAAAGCAGTAGGACTACAGGAATTGACCGATAACAGAATTTCCTTTCATGGAAGAGTTTGTCAGTACTCGGTTTAACAGTATCAGCAATCCAATTAGGAAGAAAAGGACTCAAACTTCTCGCCGACCTCGGCCTGAGTTACAGCCACAAGCTGAATTTCGTGATAATTCACCCTCATCTTCAACACCACCTTCAGATGATGTAAGCAAGGTCTCTAGTGATGAGAATGCCAGTGGAGATACCAATTCTAGGAGGAAGGAGTTCAATCTCAATCAATTTGTGTCCAAGGTTCCTTCTGCTGCCGGAGCTGAAAGTGAAAAACTTTATGAAAAATATAAAAGGGATGCGGGATTCAATGCATTTTTCAATAATGAACCAGGCCGAAGTGGATTCAATAACAAACGTAGCAGCGAAGGTGTTCTTGCCCCTGCTAACTGGAAAAGCACTAGCAAGTCGAAGGATGGGTTTGAATCGGAGTTGAGAAGTGTGGATAAATATGGTGGAAGGAATGGTGAAAGTGTGAGTTCAGGGCAGGCCGAAGTCTTACTAGATGGATCTGGAAATGAGAACAAGGTTAAAATGGTTAAGCTTAAGGTTGGTGGGGTCACACGTACAATTCAAGCCAACACCATTTCTAATGGTGCAGTAGGGGGTGCGTCTTCTTCGAAGAGTTCTCATGGCTCAAAACAGCGGCAGAAGCAGAATGTTCAGGTAGCTTATTGCTGCTTCTTCCAACCTTGAGTTAAAAATTGTGGCAGTCTCTCTCTCTCTCTCTCTCGTATCTAGAGTAGTACCTTTTTCCGTGTATTGATTCATTTAAATAAGATTGAGGCACTCAGATAAAAAAGGAAACGTTTTATGACACTCTTAAGTGGTTTTATAAGCATTCCATGACAGGGATCAAAATTTTGAATCTAGATTTTGTAGTATCTGAGAGACTTCTCTCTTCATGGTTTGACCTTATTCTTTATGATCTGCTAATCTCTGGGATAATCCTGTGGCATAAATTTTGGTGCTCACTTATGTGGATTTATTTAATTAGACTGATTCAATTTTTAAACCTTGTATGGAAGAATAGCTTCTGTACTCGAGTAATTTATATTTGTGTATCACCATAATAATTGCTCTATGCTTGATTAATTATAGAATCCACCGTTATCTTTTCATTAAGAAATATTTTTATTGCAGGGGAATTCAGATGATAACTCCCCTCTAGGGAAGAGGAGTGGCTTAAAAGGAATTCCGTGGAAGGATTTTTCCAGAGGTGGTTTTAGACTTGGGAAAGAAGAATCTATGATGATGGGGAAACTATCTGGAAAGAGTACATATGGTAAGCAAGGAGAAGAAGTAGAACCAGTTCGGAAGAGCAAGCGAGTCCCTAAGAGGCGTGTACTTGATGGGGATTTTGGTGAGGATGACGAGGATGATGAGATCCGGTACCTGGAGAAGCTTAAAACCTCGAAGTTTATCAAAGGATCTAAAGAAGATGATGAAGAGTCTGGCAAGAAACATCAGAAACTGTCTAGGGTATCTAACATGGAAAATGGGGGGTCATTGAAGTCTGCCAAAGATGGTAAAAGGTCCAGAACGGATAGATTATCGGAAGACACAGATTATGAGGAAGAATCAGGATCTGATGGTGAGCTTGAAGGTAAGAAAAAGAAGCAAAGGAAGGAATCTGTTGATTCGTTAATGGATAATAAGAGGGAAATGACTCTCACAACACGTCAACGGACCCTTCAGTCAAGCAAAGATACAGCACCTGGTGAAAGTTTAATAGAATTTCCAAATGGTCTGCCACCTGCCCCACCTAGAAGTGAGTATTCATCCGTCTTGCTTTCTAACATTTTGAACTTCGTGAATTCTATAGTATGATTATTAGTTGTAATATTTGTGTTTATTGTTGATTTTGTTGATCCCAGAGCAAAAGGAGAAACTTTCAGAACTAGAACAGCAACTCAAGAAAGCCGAGGCTGCTCAGAGGCGTAGGATGCAAGTTGAGAAAGCTGCTCGGGAATCCGAGGTTTGTTTTTGTTTCTGTATGACACTCTCCTCCTTGTTTATATTTTATATGAGGACTTAATTGGACCAATTATGTTTGGACTGAATCTTGAAGGCTGAGGCGATTAAAAAAATTCTTGGTCAAGATTCTAGCCGGAAAAAGCGGGAAGAGAAATTGAAGAAGCGCAACGAAGAACTAGCACAGGTACTGGAGAGTGTAGGATGATCTCCTTCTCCTTCTCACTCCGGAGCTTTTTTTTTTTTTTTTTTGCCCCGTGGCTTTGGTAGAAAGCTATTCTGGTAGAGTTTTTCTGAAGCCTTCTTTCACAGGAGAGGGCTGCGAATGCTATGACACTTCCATCTAACACAATCAGAGTGGTAATGCGTCCTACTGGGACTGTAGTAACATTTTCTGAGGATATGGGTCTTCCTAGTGTATTCGACAGCAAACCTTGCAGGTATATCCTCCTCCATTACACGTTTGAGATTTGCACCGGCATGCTTGTAACTTGATACTTCAAAATATGCCAATGTTCCTTTCCCGATGGCCTGAAAGAGAATTGTGGTCTGGATTTTCAGTTATCCTCCTCTGCGCGAGAAGTGTGCGGGCCCATCTTGTACTAACCCATACAAGTATAGAGATTCCAAGTCCAAGCTTCCTCTTTGCAGTCTCCAGTGCTACAAAGCAATCCAGGAAAAGAGCCGGCTGAACCAACATGCTGATTTTGCAGAGTAAATATTGCTCTTAGCCGGGTGCATGCTGCAGGGAAATCATTCACATGCATACATTTGAGTATTTCATGTACGCCGAGATTGATGGAAGATCATAATTTTGAACTTTAATGTAGAGAGGGAAATACAAAGTATGGTTTTTTTTCTTTTCTCTTTTTCTCGTTTCATTTTCTGTAATTATGCAGCTTTATTATTGGTTAAAACAATTGCAGATTCTAGAAGCGATTATGTATTGTAATCATCTAGAAGACTGGTGGGGTTCCCTACAGAAGCTTCTTTAGAGAATTTTTTAATTTTACCCCTCAACTTTTAATCAAATGTCAATTACAGAAAAGATACGTCTCCAGCTTATTGATAGAATTATTTTATAAAAGAAGTGTTAAAAGAATCATTAAAAAGAAAGGAAAAAGAAGATTTAATAGAATTTTTTTTTACAATTTATGTGAAAGATGTTAGATTTTGTAATTTGAAAAAATAAAATTTTCAAAATTTAAAAGTTTTTCTTGAAAACCTTAGGGATATTTTCTTGTTGCGAAATATGACTGGATAACAGCAATAAACTTTGATTTCAATACTTTTTCATCCATCCCAATAATTTTTAATTAATCTAAATTAATTTTTTATAAATTCTAACAATTTTTAATATATTTTTTTATCAATTTCAAAAGAAAATTATACTAATTTTTTCATCAATTTCAATATATTATCATTAATCTCAATTAATTTTTTACAAATTCTAACCATTATTAACGTACTTTTATTAATTCTAAAAAAAAATATACTACTTTTGAAAAACACAAAAAAAAAAAAAAGGTTTTTTGATCTAAACAAAACACAGCCATAAATTCTGAATCCGAAAGATACTTTCCCTTTTTCCTGAAGTCGAAAACACTGCCCCTCCGTAACAGTCTATACCCATTGTTCGCCGCCGTGCGCTCCTCGTTTAACCGGATAAGGCGCAAAAGAATAGCTCCGAAAATTGCCGAGGCTTCTGTAAGCGACCGTCTCTAAAGTCTAAAAACTTTCCAGGAAGCCCAAAATTTCGAAGAAAAACAAAAATTGCTGAGAGAAATGGCCCACGCGTGCGTATCGACCACCTCGGCCTCGTCTCTCAGATTCACCTCCCACGTCTTCTCCGGTAACCCTACCCCTGGCTCCGACCCTCAGAGGCTCTCTCTCCCCTTGGAGCCCTTTCGTTCCAGGTACTCTTCTTAGGTCATAGTTTGTCCTTTCAAATTCTGTTTTCTGTATGGTTGATGAGAAAAAGTTGAAAGTGAAAAAGGAAAGGAAAGAAACTGAGTTTAGTTTTTGATGAGATGTACGGGGATGTTTGTTTGCCAAAAAATTGGAGAATATTCCCGAAATTTTGGGAATCTTTAGTTTATTGAGATTTATCGGAGTTTGTGAAAGGTGAAGTGTGTAGGTGTAAAAGTTAAAAATTTTGGAGTTTATTTGGTTTGTTCGATTTGTTGAAACCCCAAATATTTGGGGTCTCAAAGACGCCCGTAATGTAATTTGGTATTTTACGTTATTCTTTTAATTTGTTTCTTAGAAAAGTTCATATATGTGATTGAAAGAGGATAACGGAACCTCTGAAGCTCGAGTGCAGTAGCAGTTAGTATAAATTGCGTACTTATTTTTTTATATTACTTTCGGCAACATTCATCCATCTCCTAAAGCTATAAGCTTTGATTTCCACTGCTTTCTGTTTGCTTCCCTTGTGAACGTTGACTAAAAGCCCAAGAATTGGCTGTAATTTTGATTTTTTTGGTTGTTGGTACTAAGAAACAAATAAATTCCTTGCTTAGTGTAGCAGAGCTATATAGATTGGTTGGGATAAGTATATTCATATTTCGTATGAAAGAACGGCCTTACCTGAAAGATGAAAAGAAAGGCAACAGTTGCTTTGGTTTCTAGATAAGACTAAAACAGAAAAGGCGATGAGCAAGTAAGCAAAGCTTGCAACTGATAGATTATGATTGCTGCTTCTTTGGATCCATTTCTTTTGTGGTCAAGCATAGCATTTAGTTTTCTGTGTTTTTCAGGAAAGTGAGCAAGTTAGTCAATAATGGAAAGAAGCACACAAATTCTCCCGTGAAAGCTGTGTATTCTGGTGATGTCTGGGTGCCAGGGAGGAGTTCTCAGCAGGGGATTAGGTCAATAAGGTAGTATTGACGTGAATATTTCTATATGATTTGAAATTTCTATGTTAGAAACACCGTATATGTGATTGTTTGTTATTTGATTATTTGTCCTCATTCTGAAAGTTTATGAATTTGATATTTAGGGATGACCTGCAAGTCCCATCATCTCCATACTTCCCTGCGTATGCGCAAGGCCAAGGGCCACCTCCGATGGTACAAGAGCGCTTCCAGAGTGTTATAAGTCAGCTTTTTCAGCATGTAAGGGAGTAGGTTTTGGTTTTTGTTGTTGTTACTTGTTGAGTATTCAAGTGGTGGTTTGTCTCTATCAACTTTTGATGTTCATGTTTAATCCAACTGTCAGAGAATAATACGTTGTGGTGGAGCTGTCGATGATGACATGGCAAACGTAATTGTTGCTCAACTTCTGTATCTTGATGCTGTTGACCCTAACAAGGTCATCTCTCTCTCTCTCTCTCTCTCTCTCTCTCTCTTATTTCTGTAACAGTGGTAATAGTCGAATATAGTTGTGCCAGTGACTAAGTGGGTTAGCACATTTTCTGGTATGATTGACAGGATATTGTCATGTATGTGAATTCTCCTGGAGGATCAGTTACTGCTGGTAATGTACATCTTAAAAACTGTGTATTTTATAGCAATTTTTTTTCAATTGAAGTTGTGAGTTAGTGTTGCCTTTTGGTTGTCTCACTTGCTCTTAATTTTCTTAGGTATGGCCATATTTGACACAATGAGGCATATCCGTCCTGATGTCTCCACAGTTTGTGTGGGACTAGCAGCTAGGTATGAGATTCAGCACTGCATCTCCCCCCCCCCCCCCCAAATTTCTCCAGCATGCCTATCTAACTACTAATAGAACTCCCATAGATAAAACTCGTACAAATTAAGAAGGCACTTTTAGAAACTTTGATCCACTTGTTATTTTTTATTTGGCACATTTTCCTTTGTTGGTGGAAATATTGATACATCTGTTCTTTTCCTTCTTGAGTATGGGCTCCTGTTTGAATGTGAGATAATACTTTGCGCAGCTTATAGACACTCAGCTGGGAAAAGTTAGAGTTAACATTTATGAAGGCCGTATTTTGTGAAAAAGCCTTACATGGGTGAAGCAGCACAAATGATTTATTATTTCAATTAGTTTTGCATGACATGGGCTAGTAGAAACTCGAGTCAGGGAGCAGTATGTCTATTAAGTTTCTATACGACCTCTATGAAAGCATTTACTGATTTGATGACAAGTAGTCCTATGCCATCTCATGGATACTGCTATAGTTCTCTGCCTATCATTGCCCATTTAGGGCTGTGGGAGATGGTTAGTTTGAGTTGTCTTTGCCTTCCTTCTCATAATGATTGATTGTTTGTATTTGGATTCCGTTTCCGATCTTGATGGCTCTGGGAAAATAAGAAGGATTCCGCAAAAGATCCTCAGAAATTTGCTTCTCTATGTGCATAATGCATGTGTATATGTTCAAAGTCAGTGCAAATGACCTAATATGTGAAATGGGTGATGAGCGTAGAAAAAAAAAAGTGAAATGGGTGATGAAGATCCCTTGTGTTTCTTGTCTGATCGTTTCCTCTTCTCCCTCCCCCCCAAACAAGAGAAAGAAGAAACTTTGGTTAAGTAGGTCATGTCAGTAGTAACTTTCTCAGTTTAAGTTCCAGAAGAAGGTGTTTCTCACTACTTGGCTTGGACTACTTTAGTTAACGTTTTTATCCTTGTAAGAGTATAGGCCATACCTGAATATTCAAAATTATTGCCGATTATACTTTTGAAGTTCAAAAAGAAGACAGTTGTTTATTGATAATACCTCTTGCTTTTTGCTCGTCTACTTAACTAGAATGTTTATCGTTAGTGATAGATCTACGTTTTTCTGTGAGCAGTATGGGAGCTTTCTTACTTAGTGCTGGGACTAAAGGTAAATGATTCCTTGTACTTATATGGGAGTACGTTTGATGTTCTGTTCATGATTTATATTTTTCGATTCTCTAAACAATGGACTCTTTACTCTCTCATTACTGAAGGAAAACGATACAGTTTGCCAAACTCAAGGATCATGATCCATCAGCCTCTTGGTGGAGCTCAAGGTGGGCAAACCGACATAGATATCCAGGTGTGCTTGGTTTCTGACTCTATAAATCCTGTATATACAGAGTGCTCTCTCTCTCTCTCTCTCTCTCTCTCTTTTATACCTCTTTTTCGGTAACATCCACCTGTGGCATAACTAATGCTCGAGACAGTCTTAGTACCCATAGTCGAAGTTGATACTTTTTCAGATTTTATACTTGCAATTTTCATTTCGAGTTCGTGTAAACATTTCCCTAAAAAGAGGTATGCATCTCAGGCAAATGAAATGCTACATCACAAAGCAAACCTCAACGGGTATCTGTCTTATCACACTGGTCAGAGTCTTGAGAAGATTAATCAGGATACTGACCGCGATTTCTTCATGAGTGCAAAAGAAGCCAAAGAATATGGACTCATAGATGGCGTCATTCTGAATCCTCTCAAAGCTCTCCAACCACTGGCAGCGACAGCAGAGACTAAAGACGAGTCTGGTGTGTAATTTTCTCTGGAGTGACCGCTGCAGAGGGACACATTGCTCTACAGATGAGTTAAACAGGGAATGATCTTTTCGGTGTGCCTAACTTCGTATTCCTTCCGGATTCCGATTCCCTGTGTTGCACTAACTTAAGAACCTGGGATTTTGCTGTTGGTTCCATCAGATGCGAAAGCTTGAGAAATAGATCCAATTCAAGATATGTGCTTCGTTTTTTAAGATTATTATTTGTGACAATGATTTATTGTTATTTCTCTTTATAATGGATCATTTCTGTGAGTCCACCTCTATATAGAAGTTAGAAGCTGACTTCTATTCTTATTCTACAATATTCTCTCTCTCTCGCGCTCTCCCCCCTCCCCAAACTCCAACCTATGCACTGCAGGTAGGGTTGTAAATGAACTGAACAACTCGAACTCGACTCGTATAAAGAGTTCGACCATTTATAGCTCGAATATTAAATGAGTCAAATTCGGTTAAACTCGGCTAGACTCGATTTAAGCTCGCGAAAAAAATTCATATAAGCTCGACTCGGTTCATTTGAGCTTATTTAAAAGCTTGGTACACTTGTATGTATTATAAGTTTATATTTAATAGTCACATATTAATAAAATATGCATTCGATTATATTTATATATGAATGGATGAGTATTATCAATAATGACAAAATTGTCCTCTATATATTAAATATATGTTGTAGGTCATATTTGCCAATTAACATAGGTTATATATGAATCTAAATATTTTCTAAAATAAAGCTCGCACAAATGTCAAGTGTTTATGATATATCGTGTATAATGTACTATGACACCATATGTCGAGGTTTGATTTGAGTTTTGTTGCAATATCTGTGTTTTAAGCTCATATTTTCTTGGTTAGGTCGAGTTTGAACTCGGCTCGAATAAGCTCGAACTCGAATCGTGTATATATGTTTAATCAAGCTCGAGCTCGTTCGAACATGAAAAAATTTAAACGAGTCAAGTTCAAACACCCCTGCAGAAGCTCGATTCAAGCTCGGCTCGAGCTTGAACTCGCATATATGTCTAACTAACCGAGTTTGAACTGTCAATATTTGTTTCAACTTGGTCAAATACAGCCCTAACTACATGTTACAATCTCTATTGCTAATCACTATGTTGGTGTACTCTTCGCGTTTTAGAGTCACAAACTAGTGAGCTGCATCTCGGCAATGATACCATCTATTTCTTTATTTCAAGGAATCATCCTTTGCTTTGGTTTGTCATTCCATGTTTACTCTAAATATTCAATTTATTAATTAAGATCCCTAAATTTACCCTCTATAATTTCGAAGTATCATCTCGGGGGAGCCTGTGCATAGATTTGTCGGCGGTGATCCAAGCCTTGCGTGGTAACAGGTGCTGAGCCCACACCTTGTCTGAAGACAAATTTGGCAGCCTCCCCAATCCTTTTGCCTGTAGTCGAACCTGGCCCTTCATTTGTTGACGTCCCGGGCCTCCTGGTCCTGCCAGAGTTGACACCTAAACGCTTGTAGCATGACTGCCTCCTGCCATTTCTTTTATCTTTCTTCTATGCAATTGTATATACACCACCAACCGCGATGGAGTGGAGAGGAGGGAAGGCATTATGGGCAGGACTGACCTCCAATTTATCATCTTTTTCTCCCTTTTTTTGTTGTCTTTTTCATAGGAAATTTATGTACACTCAACTTTAGAAAGCATTGGAGCGGAAGAAGGGAGAAGATAAGCGAGTAGGACTCAGAAATCCACAACCTCCTGCTTCCTGTCAATTTCACTGCTGCAATTGTTGCCATCTTATATTCTATTCCATCGACGTGCTTGGCACGTGCCTTAGAAATTGGAGAACCATATCCTGACAAATTAGGGCGTTTTTGGATTCTTATGCCTAGAGTCGTATGCATCCTCCCCAAGGAAAGTTCTTATAATTTGGCATTTTGTGGAGGGAATCTCTAAACGGCCAAAACACCTGAAAACAAAAGTACCATTAGAGTTTTCGAAGCCTTATCCTTTTTTTTTTTTTCTGGAAAACAACTAATATAATAAATAAGACTAAACAACGAACACCACATGACTGACTACAGGACAGACCGACACAGACACAACTAGCAAGACCCTCCAACGGATCAGAGGAACCACTATATACTCCATGCAGGGCAGAGGGAGTGATGGCCGGACATAGTAGGCAGAGCTAATAGGACCTAGACAAGCCGGAATAAGGAAAAAGAGACATCCACAAGCCAAAAAAGCAAATATCTCTCTTCCACCGAATCACCACTCGAGAAAAGTAGAGAAAAGTGCTTCTGATCTCCACTAGATGAAAAGGGAAAAGGCCTCGCAAAGAACTTTGAGCACTCACTCGTGAACCTCGTGCCATCTTTAGATAAATATTTGGGTTAATGACCAAAATAGTCCTTGGGTTTTATGTCCTTTATCGATTTGGTCCCTGAGTTTCCAATTTGGTCACATAAGTCCTTAGGTTATCCTCATTTATCAATTTGGTCCCTGGGTTTCCAATTTGGTCACATAAGTCCTTAGGTTATTCTCATTTATCGATTTGGTCCCTGGGTTTCTAATTTGGTCACATAAGTCCTTAGGTTATCCTCATTTATTGATTTGGTCCTTCCGTCCAATTTCTACTTTGACGTCTCATCAAAATGAGCCACTACCCCCAAATCAATATGTAAATAGAGAGCAACAAATAGAAAATCCACGACACGATTCAAATCTCAAAGATCACCAACGACTTCAAATTGGATATCTCTTCGCTCCGTGAAAAATAGACGACCAGCATGACTGATTTTTGGTAAAACATGGATCTGGACTCCCTTCGTCGATCGAATGGGGGTCTCTCCCGTTCGATTTTTTTTTTCTTTTTTACGAATATGTCAGGTGGACGTGAGTTTTTTTTTAAAATAATAAAAAAAGCATACACGTGTTGCGATGTTATTGGTGGTGACATGGTCCATCGTTAGCTGACTGTGCACGGATGAGACGAAATTGGATGAAAGGATCAAATTGATAAATGAGGATAACCTAAGGACTTATGTGACCAAATTGGAAACTCAGGGACCAAATCGATAAAGGGCATAAAACCCAGGGACTATTTTGTTCATTAACCCTAAATATTTACCGGGAAACAACCACAAACACTCTCTCTATTTCTCTATCTGGAACTTGGTGGGTTTTCACATCTACCAAAAGCATTAAAGCCCCAATCTCCCAGGCATAAAGATAAAATCTACCCACAACCTTTGCTCATGCCAAAGTGTGATGTAACTTTCTCATTTTGTGAACCCCTGGGGTCGGAGGGGAAGGGGGAAGGGATATTCCAAGATTCCAAGTAGAATAACTACGTAGTGGGTATTCATATATTAACATAAAATAAATTTTCTAAGGCAGCAAACACTAAGAACACATGGATCAAGAAGGGACAACAATAATCCTTTCATCAGAAAAATTACTCATGAACCTTGTGAAGGATGAAGATGTGGGAAGTTCTTCAAGCTCATCGAAGAAGTCATTTTCTTTTGAGATGGGTGCCGAGAAGTTCATGAGCTGGGAATAACTGAGGGGCTCTTCATCCAAGAGGAGACCCATTGTTTCTTGGGTTTTTTCTAGGTACACTGTGAAGGGGTCCTCTTCTCGGTTAGCTATTATATCCCGGGAACTGCTTATTGGGGACTGTATGTAGTGGAACTGATCTTCAGCTCGATCGTTCTCTGTGGTGGTCAGATGGGGATCATTTTGTTTGTCTTCTTGGGTTAGCTCTTGCTGATCCTGTTTTGGGGACGCTGGGATATCTTCAGTGGAATGGGTTTGGAGTTCTTTCGATGAGGGAATCAAGTTGGTGGCGGAGAGGTCAGGACCTGGATGGTTATGGCGAGAGGTGTAGGTGATGATGAGCATTGAAGCATCCGTTCTGCATCTCTCTACTTTTTTTTTCGCTGAACAACCCTTTGATGTGCTGCACCGATAATAACCCCTGCATAATGTTACAAGGAAAGGGAATTTGAAGAATAGTCGATGAGTAAGCGAAAACACTTGGGGAAATATGAAGAAAAAATTTGGTGAAAATTTAAGAGAAAATCCGCTTCAGATTTAGGACTTCATACTATTATGAGCAACATGAGCCAAGAAAGTAAGAAGTTACTTCTCTGGAGAATTGAGAATTTGCAATGAAAAACCAGAGTTCATCAAGATGAAAAAAGGGTGTAGGAAAAGCAGACCATGACATGAAAAAAAAGGTATGCAAACCTTGGATAAGGAGATCCTTTAATAGGCTTTTGCCCATATTTTCTCCAAGACCACAAATCAGAAGGTGGCCCTTCATTCCGTAGTTTCCCAACATTTGCTCCAATCCTCACCGTAACAACAGTCTTCTGAGCCAACTTCCTGTTACAGCACACAAACTAGTGTTACCAAACGCCAAATTAAATTACGCTAATAGAAGAAAAATGGCCTGCAAAACAAATCCGCTACAGAATATCCATCTCAAAACTAGAGTAACTTGAAGAGTACAAACACATTTCTTGCTTCAAGATATATACCGCAACTCACCTTCTTTTGGATGCCTGAGTTTCTGGTTGGAGTTCTTCTGAAACCTCCTTGTCTAGCTTTGGCGAGATAGAACCATCCATGCCTGCGTGTTGCTTCCACGCCTTCTTATTTTCCTTCTTTCTACTTAGAATATGAAGCCAAAAATCATACAAGAGACCGGAGAAAGTTATTGTGGGATGAAGTACTTGCAGAAGGAATAAAAAGCAAACAAAAAGATCAAGATCGGAGCTCTAATTGATAAGAGAGAACGTGAGCAAGGAGGACAGGCAAGAGATGACAAAGACCCAAGTTGCTTTCTTTCTTTTCACTCATTTAATATAAAGCTACTAACCACTATGCACGTCTCACCACCACCACCCCCAACCCAACCCCACCTTGCAATATAATAAACCATCCATACACTGCTACTCTGTTACCTTTAGTCGTATATGCAAGCAGATATTTCCATGGAAAAACTTGCTGGTCCCTATCATGGTCAGGTGCCAAGCCAGAACTGCCCTAATCAAACAAACTAATTTCGTGACTGCGGACACACTTTGTGGGAACTTCTAAACACAAATGGATTTGCATGCGTTCACCAGGGTTGTAGGATTTGGTGGGGTGGCTATGTCATAGACTCATAGGGATATATATTTTAGCAACTTTACTATCGTGGTGACTTCCAAAAGGATAGTTGGGCAGATGATATCACTAGTTGGAACCGCTTTCTGAATATTCGTCAAGCAGCTCAGGTGTCCTCAATCCTGCTTGTTGCACTTGTGGGTGATGTCAGCAAAAGGGGGAGAGAGAGAGAGAGAGAGAGCTCGTGTATATGAGACTTTTATTTTTTTTTTTACTTAAAATATTTTTTAACGTGGTAAGATATTGGACTTTGAGCTCATTATCTTCAACTCATCGAAGAGATCAATTAAAAGTTTTTCTTGTTTATTAATGATATTAAGGGTGTTACAACTATTTTGACATCCTAATTTATGATTAGGAATATCTGAATCAGTATCAGTCTCAGTTTCTATAGAAGAACTGGTACTAGAGAAGGGAAGGGCATTTATATCTAAATTACTATCATTAGAATCTCGTAATTCTAAAATCGTAAATAATTTAGTTTTTTTCACTATCAAGAACGTCTAAGGATTAACTTTATCTTTGACTTTACATTCGGAACTATAATGACCTAATTTTTTACATTCGTAACATCTAATTTTACTTTTGTTTTTAGATGACCTAGGTTTGGACCTTTTACCATAATGTTTTTTTTTTAAAAAAAAATTGAGGTTTACTAATTTCTGGATGATTGTATTTCTTAAAAGACCTTCTATGGAATTTACTTGACTTTTTGAAAGATGACTTACCCTTATGGTGTTTTCGACGAGAGGGTGCTCTTGGGGGTAGACCATACTGTTCACAGAAATTACTCATCTCATACTTGACTTTCCTTCTATCTTTACTAAGTTGATTACTAATCTTCGTGTTTATACACATTTTCAATCCTTCTTTATTAATGGTACTAACGATATCTCCATATGTGAGATTATCGTAATCTATTATACCAGAAGGCTCACTTAAGACTTCTCTAATCTTATGAGCAAAAAGGTTGGGTAATCCATTAATGACTTTTTCTTTCCAAAATAGATTTTTACAATCATCTCTAAGCATGACGCGTGAGATGAAGACATCCTTATATCATCTAAAATCACTTAAGGTAGGACACTTAAGGTTACTAAGCTGATCATGGATCCTAGCAGAAATATTACTAGGTGTTACAAGAAAATGTTTAATAATAGTATAAATAAGAGTATTAATACCATCACTGACTCCTTGACCTAATGTTTCGTCAAAGATAGGATATCCTACGTCATCATGTTGGACAGCATATCGGATCAGATCACGATCTTCTTCAGTGAGATACTTTTCCCACGATTGTCTTAAAGGTCCTTTGAAACCAGAGCAACTTCCAGATGACTAAGGGATTGATTTACTATATAATTGTTGGCCACCATGGTCATATGTTAGAGTTTATTGAGGATTTCTTGCTCAGAGAATCCATCAATATTCCATTAGTATAACTGATCTAAAGAGACAGAGAATTAACTATGAAAATTTCTTTCTTCAAATTGAAGATCAGGGGGAGTTGGTTTCGAATACCAATTCTTAGTAAGAGACATAGGGTTAGGACGAGTAGTCTTAATCCTATTGAGCTCTAATTGTTTGAATTGTTGCTTAATTTCACTAATATGGTGACTATCATCAAAATTTGATTCAAAATAGTTTTTGCTTGGTTTAGGGTACTGATCTGAAGGGACGAGGAAGGGTTTTTACTGGATGTTTTCTCATATGTTTTAGATTCTGATGTAGATAAATCTTTTAACATTTAATTGACTTTATTAAGAGTTGTTTGCTCAGAAGATGAAGCTTTTAACCCTATTGGTATACTGGATAATTGGATTAATGGTTTTTCATTTACTGGGTGCTGACCATCTAACTTAAGTTCTATCTTATTTAACTGGTGACCTATGGTTTGAAGATACTAGTTGGTGCAATTATTTTGTTCAACCAATTTCTTATTATCTCCCGAATCGGGAATTTTAAAAGGTGAGACTATGACTTCCGAGCCTTTATGGGATACAATGATGGTCTCGGGCGGAGGATGACTAACATTTATGGTTTTCTTATATGATGTGGTCCAATTGACTTTGGTGAGGGCTCGAACATTCAAGTTCATTGGGTGATATTTTTTTAAATAATCAAAGAAACTTAAGTTTGTACCAATTTAAATCATAAGTTCTTGTCATTTATCATAAATGAGTTTCTTTTCGGCCTTCTTGTGGGTTTCATGATACCAAGTTCGTTTGGCTAAATTGACTTCAGACATGAATTCTTCCTCTAAAGTCTTCATATCAGGGTGAAATTCTTTACTTATGGTAAGTAACTGAGGATCAACAGATTCAAAATCTGTCTGAGTAGGAGAGTTTTGTTCTTCTCCCTCTTCTACATTTATTGGTTCGGACTTAGTGGAATACAAGAGAGTACTAACCTAAGAATTGACTTGAACTCCTTTGAGTTTAAGATGGAGGTCTCTACAAGCAGATTCAGGGATACTTGAAGCAGATTCATGGGTACTTCCTAGTTATTGAATCTAGAATGGTTGAAAACATCTTGGTTCATCAAAACTAATTCGGAATGATCCATCTAGATATTGTTGGATCATATCTAACTTGGTAATATCACTTTGGACCTATTTGGTTGGGTTCTCATTTTCTAGAATCCATTCACTAGGTAGAGTGACATTTTTCCAAACTATGGATTTGGGGACCTAGATGTTGGCATCATTGGTATGACTTTGGATTAAAAGAGTATGGTCTTTGAGGCTTTTGACTAAGGCATGAACATTTAGATTGGTTCGAATGCACTTATAGTAAATCCTGTAAATTAAAGCTAAATGTTGACTTCCTTCTAACATCTCATAACCTGAAGTTATAATATTCAAGGTTAATGCTTTTAGAAGATGTTTATCACTTAGACTTAAGGTAAAATTGGGAAAACAATCAAAATTGATTGGACCATTATGAAGACTTGATTCGATTATACCTAAGATACTAGTGTTATAATTTGTAAACCTAACATCTCTAAGACGTAATAGAACAAAAGAATTAATCCATTTTTGGGTTAACGGTTTTACTACAACTTGAACTAAACCGATGTGAATGTACTTGGAACCGTTTTTCCTATGTTTTTTCAAGTCATCAGAGGTCAAGAGTTGACACTTTCATGGGTTTTACTTATAGCATAAACTTGTTCTACTTTTTTAACATGATAATTATCAGTGATGGATAAAGCAGAAAAACTGGACTCAAAGTAAATTTCACTACTGGGAACTTTGGGAATATTCCAATCTTGAAGGTTGGAATTGACTTCATTAATTTCGAATTCTTCTTCATTAACTATTCCCGGGAGTGGTGGAATGGAACTAGAAGACCTAGAACTCGTGGAAGAAGTGGATCTAAACATTTTATTTATTGTCTACCTTCTTAACACTGACATCGAGCTAAATCAAACAAGGTAATAAACCTAAGATATTCATTTCTATGCTTCAACCTTGAGACTTAAACAACACTAACAGGATATACCCTCTCATGGCCATTCGCTCACGCCTCTCCTAGGACTTATTGTTTGGAACTTTGCACTTATTGTTCAGGTATGCTACTAGGTCGCTAAACTCAAGGTTTAACATAGTTGGGAGTACCATAGAGTTACTAACAAGCTTGACATAGAGTGATCGAAGGGCCAAGAATTTAAATAACAAAGAGAATGAGATATCTATACTGCCAGGGTTTGGCTTTGATACCAAAAGGTGTAAACGAGTGACTAAGTAACTAACTTTGAAGGGGCGAAAGCGGAGATTAGAAAGGGAATGATGTAAACGAGCCATGCTAAAAGGTGCAAAATAAAAAAGATAGTAGCAGATAAGAAGCAGCAGATATAAATTACTTTGAAGAAATTAATGACTTTGATAAAATTGCAAGGACGTAAAACCTACCATGTAGACGGTAATGCATGTTAGCAGAAACTTAAAACCGTCCAATTTAGCGGTATGCATGCAATAAATAATGAAAAACTTAGAACCTTCCAATTTGGCGGCAGACATATTTGCAGATAGATATATGAAATCAAAATTCAAATTACTTCATAAAAATTTACTTTGATTGTACTTACAAGAGTTACTAACAAAAGAGAACAAGGTTGGATACATGGCACACTAAAGACTTAAGAGGGATATGTCATAAGAAAAGATAGGTTGAGAGAAAAGAGAGAGACTTTCAGAAATCCAGAAAGGAAATCCTGCCTCAAATGACTTTGAGCTTTGGTTTTTATATAGCTGAGTGTTGTTGTAGATTCATGCAGATATTGTGCAATCAAGCGTGCTTTTGACTGTTGATGAATAGTGACATGTTGGCTTGCTTTTATTGTTCATGAATATTATTTCTGACTTTTACTGTTAATGAATAGTGTTGTGTCTGGTAACTTTCAGTTGACTTTGTCGTGACTTGGCGGCGACGACTTGTCGTTGCATGGCTTTAAAAAATCTTCACTTAAATCATATGGGTCTTGACTATCTTGGAACAAGGGATCCAAGTATTGTTCGGGTCTGACTTGGCTGGCAGAGGACGAATGAGATGAAGCTGGAGATTGCTCATCGTGGCCACTGGTCTGGCTGACTTGAAGTTGTAATTTTTGACAAATATCTTGGAGATCTTCTTTGGTCTTGACTTGGGCCATGACTGAGACAACTGCGGTTTGCAAATTGGCTTTATTGGCCATGAATTGAGATATTTCTTTTTTGGGAGGAAACTCCTATGTGACTTGAGAGATAATACGATCAAATTTAAATTTGTCCCACCATTTGACATAAAATCTGCGAGTACAAATATCTTGACTAATGTTGTATTCCTATTTTAAAATGCAAGGAATTTTATATTTACTCGAGAACAAGGAGATAATTGGGAATTGACTTTGATGGTAATTAATTTTGTAACTGATGAAGTATATCTTCATGGCGTCTAAAAGAGGTGATGGGAAAATATCGGGTATGGACCCAAACATTTGCCACCAGTGATGGAACCAAGAAGAAAATGGTCTAATGAAATGATTATCAAAGTTAAGGAACCAAGAATGAGTGACAGATTCATTTTGGTAGAATAATACTTTTGACCATGCTTTAGTATAATCATAATAACTGAAGGGAATAAGATGACCAGAGTTGGATCCTCATTCTTTACAAGATAGGATTCTGACTATGAATAACTTGTGGAAGATGACTTTTTTTCTGGAACGGATCAAACTTATCCAAAATAAGATCGATTTTGACAGAACTTGTGCCCGACTAGAATAGCTTTGTAAAACCTAATTGACTTGGAAGGGTGATTTGGGATGAAACGTCATTTGGGTGGCAAGTAAGCTTGGATTAGATCAATGACTTGGATATTTTCGAGCAGCTCTTTATCTTGCTGGCTGCCCTTAAATGTAACGATTTGGTTTTGATCAAGCAAATGTCTTTGACATGGCTCGATGTGGAAGATGTTACTGATATAAGGTTTACATAGAAATGAAGAAGTATTTTCTTGAATGTAAGGAGTTTTACTTGGTAGTCAATTAACTGGAGACTAGGTCGTACTTTGTAGTCTTACCAGAGACTGGGCAGAAGATAGAGACTCGATGACTTGATAAGGGTTACTTGTAGTAGCTAAAGTTGATGCAAAGGGTGGTTTACCTATTTGGCTTATTAAAGCTAGAGAAGACTCTGGTTGTTGGGGATGGCTTGGGTATATGGCCTAAGACATGGAATCAGTGACATTGTTGACTGGAGAACTTGGGGGTTTGGTTCATAGGTGACTATATGACCTGGCTGGAGGACAATTTGTCTAAGAGATAACTTTGGTTTAGGTGGTGTTGACTGGGTGGACTGGGCAAGTTCTTTGCCTTTGAACTTAGGTGCCATGGGAGTCCTGCAAGAATTCATGAGTGTGAAAATCATGGATACTATTATGGCTACCTTTGATGTACTCAATATCAAAATAAAGAATACTGAGTAGAACCTGCCATCGGGCAAAAATATGTTTTGATGCAATATTTTGAACATCTTTCTTTAAAACAAATTTTGCACTTTTGCAATCAACACGAACAAAAAATTTTTGATTTAATAAATCAGATTGAAATTTACTAATGCATAGTACTATAGACAAAATTTCCTTTTTAATAGTACTATAATTCTGTTGAGACTGATTCCAATTGCCGGAGTATATACAGACAATTTGTTCAAGGGAATCAGGATTAAGTTTTTGTTTGAGAATGATGTCATAACCAATTTCGCAGACATCGGTCTCAACAATTTTAAAAGAATCAGGGGAGGGAATGCCAAGACAAGGGAGTGTCTTAACATGTGACTTTATTTTTTGGACTAGAGTAGTATGCTCTTGGGTCTAGGGAGTAAGATTCTTCTGAAGTCGATCAAAGAGAGGTTTACATTGATGTCTGAGATGTTGATAAAATTCAGCAACATAATTCAGAGATACTAAAAATCTTTGAAGTAGGGTTTTGTCGAGGATGACATCAAGAAACTTATCAGCGAATTGGATAACTCTATCAATAGGCTGGATTTTCCCCTGGTGAATGTTGAAACCTAAAAACTTAACTTTGGTTTGAAACAATTTGACTTTAGGAGATGAGACAACTACCTCATTTGACTTGATAACATGGAAAAATGTATTAAGATGTTTCCAATGTTCTTCTATAGATCTAGAGAAAATAAGAACATCACCTATGTAAACAAATGCATAAATGACTAAAAGGATTGAAAATATCAATCATGATATTTTAGAATTCACTTGGTGCATTCTTCAGGCCAAGGGTATTACATTTCATTTGTAATGTCCAAAAGGAGTGGTAAATGTCGTTTTGTATTTATCTGACTCATGAATCTGGATTTGCTAAAATCTATTTTTCGTGTCAAATTTACTAAAGATAGTGGATTCTGAGAGACGACCAATGAGATCCTTTTTATCAGGGATCGGAGACCTAATCCATCGAAGGAATTTGTTCAGAGGTTTGTAGTTAATGACTGATCTGGGAGCTCCTCGCTCTATTTCAGCATTTTTCTGGATGTAAAAAGCAGAGCAAGACCAATGAGATTTACTATGACGAATAAGACATTTACTTAAGAGATCTTGGATTTTTTTTCTTGCAAAATTCCATCATCTCTTGATTCATTTGAATAGGGCGAGCTTTAGTGTGAATATTTTTCTCATTAAATTCTAGGACATGAGGTAACTTGACTATGTGTTGCTTTCGATGCCAGAAGACATTGGGTAAGTCAGAACAGACTTGTTGTTCTAACTTAGTCTGGAATGACTTAATTTGGTCTTGGAGGGTCTGACCAATGAGTTGTTCTTCAACTCTTTTGAACTTGATTTCTTCCTTAAGAAAATCAAAATGTTGGGATTTACTAACAATGAAATTGAGAGTCTGACTGGTAGAAGCTTCTTGTAACATAGTAAGTTCACGAGGCCGAGGAGGGCTAATGAACTCAGAGGTTACTTCTTGACAAAAAATGTTTGTCGTAAGACCTTCACTACTAGTGGTGAAAGGATATAACAGACAAATAAAAGAAGTACTTAAAATGACTTTCTGATCATGCATATTTTTCACTAAGACAAAAGGTGATTTAAAACAGACATTATCTTTGCAAATATGAGCTTTAGTTAGTTTATAACTAAGACTCATTTGACTACCATTGGCGGAGATGAGTCGTTCCTTTGACTTCTCATAGTATTTGGTGGGGATGAGACTTTCCTGGATGCAACTAAGATCTGCTCCATAATCAATGAGAGCGATTACCTTAAATGTATATTCTGAGTTGACTATAATGGTAACTTTAGAATGTCATTTCTGAAAATGCATTCGGCTAACAATACTTAAGAATTTGTTACTACTTTCAGAAACATCCTGAGGTATAGGATTGGGAGAGGATTAGGGGTCTAAGTGTTCAGACTCAAATGATTGACTTTGTTTCTTAAGATTTTGATTTATTTGAAGGAGGACTTCTTCTTCGAGACTTTTATTTTTGTCTTTTAATTCTCGAATTTCCTTTTTTACTAGTTGCACTTCAGTTTATAAATCTTGCAGGTTAACTGGTTTGTGAGCTTTCTGAAATTTATCTAAGATTTTATTAAGACTGACCTGTGTTTCTGGGACTTTTAATTTGTTTTTTTTATTTAAAACATTTTTTAACTTGGTAAGATACTGGGCTTTAAGCTCTATATCTTCAACTCGATCGATGAGATCAATTAAAAGTTCTTCTTATTTATTAATGATATTAAGAATTTTACAGTAACTATCCTGACATCTTAATTTATGATTAAGGATATCTGAATCAGTATCCGTCACAGGTTTCTATGGAGGAGCTGGTACTGGAAATTAAGGAGTTGGGCTGTTTGTAGTTCTCACACCAAGGGCTATATGATTAACGAGTAGACGTACGGGAGCAGCCAGCCACTCCAAGCCTTAAAGGTTAAAGCTAGAGCTTGAATAATTAAATTATTTAAGCCACTTATGGGATAAATGTGAGAAATATAAAGCTGTGAAGCGAAATAACACGTGGGGAATCATAGGTACTTTTTTATTTTTATTTTTTTCTAGATCAATCAAAGTACTTTTTACAACGCCAAATAGTTAAGATTTCTCTAACATCGTTCCAAAATTGTGGACACATGCGTGAAGAGCATTTTTCAAGAAAAGTTGACATGACAAAACCGATGTGGTACTGTGAATGTTCAAGAAAAGTACCAGTTTTTTTGGCAGCCATATACAGTTGGCTCGATTGGCTAGACCATGTTTGAACATAGTACTAAAGTCATCTGACAGCTGGGCAATCCAATGAATTTCAACAGTTCGCGCTACTCTCCACACCCTTAGCCTGATATGCTACTATTTGTTGCTAGTAATTAAGTAGTAGCATTAAACGAGTTAATGTCAATGCAGGTTAGATCACTTAAACGAGTTAAAATGGGTTTGGCTCTCACTCAGTAAGCACAGTTTCTCACATGAAATGTCATCGCTACTCTTCTTTCTTTAGTTTATTTTGAATTGCAGTGTTAAGCACCAAACAAACTTGATCATTTTCCGTTTAGATGAGAAGAAAAACAAATTGCACTCTTTTGAATCAAGAATCCACAGAAAAGAAGTCTTAACAATATAATAAGGCATCCACGAGGAACTGTTATATATTTTCTTCCTCGGTGATTATTTAGACTACTTGCAAAATTACAGCAATCTCGTTCAAGGAGAAATCAACTAGTAAATGGACTTTCTAGATCTGCTGTAGTTTGTTTTAGTAACGGAGCCAGCAATCCATGTATGTAATTTGGAAGAATCAAATACATATTATTCATTTTTTTTCTTACACGACATATCCTGTGTTGTCTAGTGGGTACAAAAATTTCACAATATTAAACAGAGTTTAGAGCATTATTAGCAGCTTATTCATATTTGGATCTCTATTTTAATTAAAAAGTACACTTCTCTATTTTAACTATCAACTTTTTAAAAACATCCCCAGCAGCTTCTCTATTCTAACCATCTACTTTTTACTATTCTATTAAAATATTATTTTTAAAAAATTTTCTCTAATATTTTTTTTGCATTTATATTTTTGAATATTCATTTTTATAGTATCTTATCCTAAAAAATTGAATTTTTTAATTATTGTCTTTTTCTAATGGTCGGATTTTTTTTAATTTGTCTTATCATAATAGTGATAAATATTAAAAGAAATAAATATTATTATTTAAATATAGAAGAAAAGAGAAAAGAAAAAGAAAAGAGTAAAAAGTATTATTATTTTAATATAGAGAAGTGAATAGTGGTTCTCTAAAAATAGAGAACTACTATTCATTTGTTAAAGTTTTTTGTTAACTTTTGTTAAAATAGATAAGCTGTAAAAGCCTTATTTTAAACTATTTGGCTAAATTGCTTCTCTATTCTAACCAAAAAGCTAGAATAGAGAAGCTACTAATAATGCTCTTAAAGATGCATGCATGCCGACAAGCATTTATGGTCCTAAAAGATCGCGCGGCAATAAAGAGTTAAAAGATAAAAAGGATATGTTCGTTTTCACATTTTTTTCAGGATTCTAAATATATTCACAAAACTACCACCGAACGTATTCAGAATTCAAACACAAACACCAATATATTTTACACAATCTCCAACATTTTTTTAATTTTTTATTCAATATAAATTTTCTCTCTCTATACTTTTTCACATAATTTCAATAATTTTTTATTAAACAATTACATCAAATCATTTCTCTCTCCACTTTACACAAACACCAATAAAACACTATTCAACATAAATATTCACAACTTGTCTAAAATCCTACATTTTTACTCAAAACGAACATAACCCTGGTTTCCTTCCTCCCTTCGTAAAAACTTTGTGTCTTGGACTCCAGACTTACTTCCAACAACATTTCAAATCATGGTATTGTCATTACGCTCTGATGCGTTATATAAAATTTTGGCTTAATTGCACCACGTTCCTCTAATATGTTAGTGTTGCATATAAACCTCAAATTAATAATTTCAACAATTAGACTTTTGAGGTTGATTTTCTTCTTTTTTTTAAAAACTCCTCCGTCAATTTGCTGTCATATCCGTTAACACACATCGCTGACGTAATTTTAAAATACACGTCTTAACGAATCATTAAGCGATATGTATCCATTTAAATGTAACTTGCCACATATACTTCAGGTGTCTGCCACGTCATTATATGGTGAATCGAGCAAAAAAGAAAACAGAGGTACTCTCGCGCCATTGACTGGAAACTTGAGGTTCATTGGCTCCTGAACAGAGGCAACCACCATTGCGGCTAGAGTTCACAGTCAAGGAGACATCGCATCACTTTTCTGAAGGCGCTTCAGAGAGTTTGTTGGGCGGAACGGAGATGCAGGGCAGACATGGCGAGATCAGAACAAGCTCCTGAGTGCAAGTTGAAAGCAGTGGATGCCTGACGGTGATAGCAGAGAGGAAGAGCACGGAGGCTAGGCAGAGGCGGATCCAGGGACGACCCTAGGCGACCGCCACCCATTGGACCGGCCAAAAAAATATAACATGTATAATTTTTTTTAGGTCAAACCTGGTTTTAAGCTTACAAGGCCTGGGCCCGTTAGGGATGGCAGTAGTCCAACCTATGAAATTGACGCCATTGAGCTATCGAAAAGAGTCGCATGTTCCGAGGGAGTGGATCGTGGGGGCTTCGCGGGAAGATATAGGCCTCAGCCTTTCTTTCTTATTACTAGGAGTTCTCCAATTATTCTGAGTTTCTTCAACTTTCTACGTCAGCCTACCAAAACCCAATGGCCTTTTCAAGCCCAATTTACGTTGCTGACCTCTCTCTTTTATGGTCAAATCCACTTTTTAATTAAACAATACACCAAGCAGATGCTTAATTATGCGTTGGAGATTATTCTAATAAAATTTAGATCATTCCTTAAAAAAGAAAAAAAATTAATTTTTATTTGAGTTAAAATGTTTGAAAAGAGAAACATTTCCCCTCCATTGTACGATCATTCCTTAAAATGCTTTAGGGTTTGAAATTTTGTGAGTTTTGAAATTGTTGAAGGATAGGATTGAATTGGTTTGGATATTTGTGGTTAGTTTGTGAAATTATTGGAGGATGTTATCGAATTGGTTTGGATATTTGTGGTTGATTTGTGAAATTGTTGGAGGATGAGATTGAATTGGTTTGGAATTTAGATATATATGATTTGTGATACTGTTTATTTGAATTGGTTTGTGAAATTGTTTTCATTTTTGAATAATTTGATTGTAATATCAATTGAATGCAATGTAATTAGATTGTAATTTAGATTTAGGGATTTTGACATTTTTTGAAATTAGGGATTCACCATGAATAATATCTTAGGGCTATAGAGGTTTCTACCTAGAAATTTCTAATTTTTTATTTTTATTTTTGAAAATAAATAGAAACCCACTCATATTTTTTGGCCCCGAATTAATTATTTAGCTTATTTTTGTTTGTTTAGTGTTTTTCATTCTCTTGAATTTTTGTGAAGTTCCTGCTGCTCAAACTATCATTTTTCTTATATATATATATATATATATATATAAGATGCAAATTAGTAGGATCTAATTGCTACTTTCAATCTTAGCAAATAGTATGTACGTGTATTTTAAAATTTTTAATGTTTTTAATCCTTAATTTTCGATATTTTAACTCTAATACACTTTTTACGTTAAGTTGGAAAATTTTTTTTTATCATTTCGCCTTATGTATTCGACCCCCTTCAAATTAGATATTGGATCCGTCACTGAGGCCAGGACAAGGGACTGATCAGCAGTGGAGCGCTGGCAGCGGTGGTGGTGGTCATGGAAGGACCATATGGTTGAGGTTTTGGAATCTTTTCGGGGGAAGTCGGAGAGTGCAGTTGGATTTTGGAGTCCGGTAAACAGTTACGTGTCCGATTCTGAACAGAAGCTTGGTTGAGAAAATAATATTATTTCTCTAACGCAGGGTACAAAACAACAAGCTAATTGTAGTTCAAAACAGAAGCTCCTAATACGAGTAGAGGAAGAACGAATGGTGAGAGACTGTAAGAAGGCAAGGCAGCTGTTGGTGTTAGAACCGGGCCGACGGGCGGCTTCCTGAAGTTGCAGTTGGAGCTTCAGAATTCACTGTTGGAGATGAGGGTGTCGTGTCCGATTCCAGTGCCTGAGCTGCAGGAGATGTGGGTGTTGGGACAGACGAAGCTGCTCGAGAAAACAAAACATTTTTGATATTAACATCAAGCATCATGACCTGGAGCATCGAATCGTGTTAATGATGCACAAAATCATGATATCTTTATTGGTTGTTCTACAAAATGTAGGGGAAAGGTACATGGAGCAGGAATAGGCGCACCAGCTACTGCAAAATGACAAAAACCTCTCGTTAGCATCTCAACAGGTTCATATATATATATATATAAACTACGCAATATGTTCTACGAGAGTTTTTACATTTGCATTGGAGGGGAACGCCAGACATATTACAAGCACGAGCGAGAAAGATGGCTAAGGTCCGGTTACAACGAGGCATAGACAGTCCGTGCCGCCACTTGTGAGGGACTTCAGAGCAGTGCAGCAGCTCGCAATTGGTGAGGTTCCATTTCCAGTGCTATTTGTAACGAAGTTGATGCAAGGGGTGAAACTAGTAATCATTGAAGCGTTGCATGGGTACTAATCTGGCCATAAACGGGAATAATCAAGACCAGAGCCACGACCAATACCGGAAGAAAGCAAGGTCCAGGCAAAACGAGCTCCATGTGAAGTTTTTCTAACTTGAAGTTTTCAGTGAACGGCGTCATTTTCTAACTTAAAGCCACTATGAGCGTTAGCGGATCTGACGGTAAATTGACGGATGAATTTATTTATTTTCTTAAAACTCAACCTCATGGGCCTAATTGTTGAAATCATTACCTCGGGGCTCATTTGCAACCCTAGCATACCACAGGGGCCCCTGATGCATTTAAGCCTAAAATTTTTAAGTTATATAATAGCGTTTGGTTGAAACATACTTCAAAATTTTACTTTTACTTTTATCACTCATTCATCAATTACAATACAAATAGTTTATAACACCAACATAAAATTTTATACCCAAATGAAAAATTTTAAGTTTAAGTGGCAGTAAATTTCCTAATTTCATGATAGTCTATTTCGTACACATTTTTGCTTAAAAAAACTTGTATTTATTTTAGAAATTTTGTTTTGAGAAAAAGCATTAAAATGAGAGCGGAATTGAAGGACTTCAGGGAGCACTATTGATATTTGATCAATTGATCGAAGGTTCTTCAAGAAAGATACATATATATCCTGTTTTGGTTGTTAGAAACTTTTTAGTCAGCGGATAATGTGACTGCGACCCACGGCTGCCATAAGCCTACCGGTACAAGCTGCTGACATTTAAACGCGGAAGATTCTGCTCGCAGATGATCTGGTCATGGAAAGCAATTAGTACAACTACATATTACAGCTGACATCAATTATCAGATCAGAAAGGAAGGGGGCAAACTATTGCCATGATAAAGTTGATAGAAAGATATGTTCGGCTCTTCCTTTTACTACTTTTTTTTTTCTCAATAATTCTTCCTTTTAGTACATTTGGTCCTTGTTTTTCCTAGCTACTTCCAAGGCTTTTCATAGTATTGTTTTTCGCCGTACGTGTACCTTATCACAAAAACTATAAAAAACATTAACCTTCCTGTCCAGGGCCTACCTAAAACAAGCCGCCATAAAAAGAGTCCTTTAATATTCAACTGGAGAGGGTCTTATCTGTTATCCTCGC
This sequence comes from Myrica gale, assembly GCA_963930655.1. Classification (NCBI taxonomy): domain Eukaryota; kingdom Viridiplantae; phylum Streptophyta; class Magnoliopsida; order Fagales; family Myricaceae; genus Myrica; species Myrica gale. The sequence continues at coordinate 14,716,573 of OZ005610.1, read as the reverse complement.
GACAAAGGCAACTGAAACAACGAGTATTCGGAGAAATAATAATTGTAGTAGCTGGATAGCTGCATTATCTGAGGCCAAGATAGTTCTCCAATACGAAACTTATCTAAACCCAGGTCTTGGCTAATTTTATTTTTAATAAAACGTTTAAAAATATTAAATAATATAACCGTGCTGAGTACCTGCAAAAAAAAAACCCTTACCATGTGGACATGGCTTTCGTCAGTGAAATCTAAGTGTGCCACAACGTTACTAGCTAGATAGCTGGATGCCTGCAGGATTGGACAATATTTTATGATCTTTAATAATCTGATCGAGATCTCTATTTATTGAATGTCCTAATCACACGGGGGAATTCCTTATTCTCAATACTAAACACAAACTTCTACATTAATCCAACTAGGTGTTTTTCAAAGAGAATTGGAATGTCAGAAGATGAGCTGGGTGGCTTCTGCAATTAGATATAATTAGAATGTTCAAATTTTAATTTAACAAATAAAGACAGATAAATAACTTTTAAATTATGCCCTTATATACCTTGCACGCTAAAGAAGAAATTTTTAACTTCTTAATTGTTTAGGATTTCAGGAGAGGGACAAAAAGGCACATTTGTTGCACCTCGGGCGTATCAGTCAAGTGATGTTTTGGCTCTCTCCATCATTCATCAAGGCACCGCACAACTCTACTTGCAAATATTCCATGAATGGGAAGTTTCATCGTTTTAATTTGGGATTTGGTCAGAAAATTTAAGTACATCAACGAGGAGTACTAAGGCCATGTCTTAGTGCCACCAACTAGGGACGTGACAACCACCTATATTCCTGTTCTGTGAACTATACTGTTCTTTAGTCATATATATATGTGTGTGTGTGTTCCTTTTCTTCCAGGCACCGAGGCTTTTTTTGAACTGTTACCCGTTGGTTTAGAGGAACATGGTTTGGCTGGATTGGCATCAGAAGGCGAAGAAGCTCTTGAATCCAACATCTCTAAGAGGGCCCTTCCACATCCTTACAATCACCCTCCTCAGCCTCTTGCTTCCGCTCTCATTTCTCCTCCTATCCTGGATATCTAATGCTCGCCACCTCTTAATTCTTGAGTATAATCCTTCGTTACAGTTTTCTTCTTTTTTCTTATCCTTCCTTCTATATGCAAACCCTACTGTTCTCTATCTTCTTGTTTCAATCGTTTGCGTAGGGACTCTTGTCCACGGCTTGACAGGTAACGTTAGATTTCTAATCGGGTCTCCAGGACCTGTTTTACGTCCCCATGATCTGAACACTGCATGGATTTTTGTATGCACATTACAAGTCTGTGTTGGTTTGGGAATCGAAGGAAGCATAGCAGAAGGAATATATGGCTCCATTGATACCGGTGTGGAGAAAAGCTTATGGATGAGCAAAGTAATCTTTTTCCTTGGGTTGCATGAAACGATGCTTCATTGGTCTAGAGTGGCGGTGAGGCCGGTAGTCGATGACACGGTTTTTGGGGTTCATAGGGAAGAAACGTGGGTTGAAAGGGTGGCCATGACAGCAAGCTTCTCTATTTTATGGTGGTGGACTTTGAGGGATGAGATCGAGTCTCTGGTGGTTGTGGCCGAGTTTAAGAGAGAGCTATTGATGGGCAGAGGGTTGGCTGACTTTGTTGGTTGGTGGCTCTATTACCTGACCGTAACCATTGGGATGGTCAGGGTTGTGAAGGGCTTTATGTGGCTTGGTATGCTTTTTCTATGGAGAAGGTTAGGGAGATGGAGCTCTTCTGACTCTGATGGGGACGAAGACAAAGTCTGAATTTGACACTTCCTGTTATTTTGATTTCTTCTTTCTTCCGTTTATTATTCTCTAAACAGAGACATCCAAAGTTGTCTTCATTTCTCACGCTTAATCTCTGGAGATTGGGAAATTTAGATCTGATTTGTTTTTTAGAGAAATTTTTTGAATTCCTCAAGCGACATTGATTATCAACATCTCTTCATTCTCAAGGTTAATATAAGAACATTCCCATCACATACATTCGAATTATGCTCTGTTTCGAGAGGTTTGTCCGAAGAGGGCCTCTTCCTCCATAGAAAAAAGAAGAGTTCAATATATTACTGGCAAACTTTAAAACCATTCCAAAATCAGCAAATTGTTTACAACTTCTACAGTATTACACTCCCCACTCACCTTATCCACCAAAGCCGCCGCACCAGCAGGGAAAAAGCTGAAAGCAGATCATCCAGTGAAGATCGCGTATATAGAGGAGGGTCAAAAGGAGTCAGCTGAATGCGAATGGTGGACAGAGGTCCCAACGTTGTACACCAATTTGCTTTTAAATACTTTCTCAAGTAAAGGAACCGCGAGCAATGGCAATTGTTACTCCTATTTGCAAAACCCGTGAACAAGCATTCGTCTGAGAACCCTTCCTTGCTCTTGCTTCTGGCCTCTACAAATGCTCAAATGTCCTCTGCACCGACACGGCGTGGTATTCTCATCCCCTGCTCTAAAACTGACTCTCAAAGGGCCGGCGTTGGCAATCCAATGGACCTTGTTAGAGATCTTGATATTATATTATTGTTACTAGGATATCAAATCATTATCAAGATTTAAAAATTCAAATTTTAAATTAGGATATTCTCCTATGTTTGTCTCTATAACCCGTATGCACTCAGGATACACTCATATTTCTCAGTCTGCGGTCTGTGGCAATCTCCTCACGGTCAGCTTTGGAATTGTCACTTTGAGGATCAATCTGGGGGATTTCACTCTCCATTGGTTGAGTGCTCTGCAGACATCCGCGGGGGAACAGGTTGAGCGGCTGCGTCCCACAGGTGGGCATGAAAGCAATCAGGTCCTACTAAAGTAGTTCCAACCGTTACAATATCATCGAGGAGAATCAAAAATTGTCAGCATGTCCTAAATCATGCAAAAGTCATATATATATATATCAGTAAGAATGTTACAGACATAAGGCCAAGAGGCATATAAGAAACCCAAGGAAGATTGGTTTACCTAACAAAATAGTCTATTCCTTCCTCAAGCTTTCACAGCAAATTAGCATTCAAACATATTATCCCGATCATGTCGAAGCAAATACGACATAAGCCGCTAGAGAGAAGGAACAACCGTAGCGCTAGAGAGAAGCTCTCTGCTTCTCACTCTAGCCGTTTCAGACCCCCTCTTCTAACCCCCCTCCCCCTTAGCAGATCTGACCGGCAGGAGGAGCTCTTTCTCCTCCAGTTGGTTTCTCTTCCCTTGGCCAAGCTTTCTATAGCCGGTTCTTCTGCTTCTTCCATTGTTTTCGGCCTCTTTTTGAGTTTTGCTCCGGCAAGAAGGGTGGCTAGATCTAGGCGTATTGGGCCTCCAAAGGACACGCGCACCACAGATGGACAGATCAGGGGCCAGGCTCTCCTTCCAGACCGGTTCGGTGATTACCGGCCGCAGCATGTACCTCCACACGCCACTAACACGGCGGCGCGTGTGCCTCACGCGCTTGGTTTCAAGCCCCTTTCTTTGCCGTTTTCTACCTTTCGCTTGGAGCTCTTCTATGCTCCTCTATCCTAGATGGTTTCTAATATATTTCTCTGGTTGCCGCACTGCCTCTAGCCTTGGTCGTTGCTCTTTTGTGCAATTCGGAACTTCCATTATCTTTCTCCCTTTTGCAGCTGGTATATGCATGAAAAGTTCTTCATGGGAGTCGGATCGCCGCTTCGTCCGTCCCTCCTCCAGTGGAAGCCTCCGCCGCCTTGCGCGATGGTTATGTTGGTTGTCCGACCTTTGTGGTCTTTGTGTGTTTGTATCCTAGCCTTTGTGGCCACTTGTGTTTGGGTTCCAACCTTAGTGGTCTGTTTGGGTCTTCGACACTTGTTGTCGGTTTAGTTTTTGGATTCTTGGATCCGGCTTGTTCCGGGGCTTTTGTTCCCCTTCTTCAAGGGCTTTTGTCCCTTTACTAAGCTTATAGGGCCTTCGGGTTTGATTAGGTTTTTCACTGGCCCTATGAGGCTTTCTCTGTTTTCTACAAGTTGTAATGTTCTCGGATTTTAATATATGTTTTAAGGTTTGCTTAGGAAAAAAAATACGACATAATTATCAAGAAAACAAGAACATAGAATTTAACCACCAACAATTAACATTCACATAGACATTGTTTTTTTGTTTTTTGTTTTCTAGACAAACACCTGAAATAGATATTAAAGCTTAAGGAGAAATATACAAAAAGCCTCCACCATGACAGATCCATGAGGGCCAACTACTTGACTATTAGACCCGAAGCCCGTACAAACCTGTGAAATGGGCCCATGGCCCTTACAATCTAACATGGGCACAAAGCTCTTACAACCGAAAGACCAACTGGAACTAAAGACCCCTAATATTCATCTTTGGTCCTCGTAGATTTGGTCTTTTTCCGTATTTTTTTTATTTGTATTTAGCTTGATGCCTAGCAAAAGGAAAAGAATAAAAAATATAAGAAAATAAAGTTAAAAACGTAAATCAATGGGTTCTCCTTATTTCTCCAAGCATTATTAAAAACAAGTCCTATATAAATAACTAAAGTTTTCTACTATATCTACGTATACAAGTCTGAAGTCAATGCTTTCAACAAAGTGATCATGGGGTCACAAATTCTTGATATTCCAATTCCTCAGTCAATCTTTTTCTGTTGGTTGCTAAGGGAATTTGAGACATACATTTTTAAAAAAATATTTAATTAAACAAAATTATATTAATGCTTTTAAATTTTAAAAAAAAATCTATCACGACGGATTTAAGATTTTCTTGTTAGGGGACGATAATAATTAAGTTATAATGGAAGTTCATATTTAGGAACAAACAAAATTAATAGTGCTGATTATAGAAAAATCAAGAAAAAAAAGTTTATAAATAAGGGATAAATATAAAGTTTGTTCATTTAATTTGCACAAAATTAAATAAGTTCTTAAATGCTAAAATTCATTAAAATAATGTATTCCATTGGAAGGTTATAAAAGGACTAAAATTTGATTAATTGGATTAATTGGATGAATTTTAAAGTTTTAAAATTTATTTTACTTTTGTTAAATAAAACATTAAATACTGAAAAGAATGAAAGATCATGATATTCACGACTCTACTCCCACTGCGTAAGATTTTTTATAGAGCCAAATATCTAGCGTAGTTTTGACTTCGAGAGAACGGGAACGGTTCAGGACAGGTTTAAGTCTCATTCTCATCGTAAAGGCCACGTCACTGACCCTTCACATGTGTCAAACACAACGTCAATTACCTCTGTTCGTCGTCCGAGTCGCGAAGCAGAGCAGCGATGATGTCCAAGGCAAGCGACTCTGCCACCGAACTCAGAGTCAGTCTCTCTCTCGGTTTCTGTTGTTCCAACTTCCTTTTACTTTCTCTCTCTTCCCTGATCGTCGAATGTGCCACTTCCCTAAGTGTATTTTCCCAAGCTTCTCTTATCAGCGTCACAATTCCGATGATTTCCTTGGAAATCTTAATCCTTTTGGTTTTGTAGATATTTGGATCAAAAGTTGGATACCAAGCACCTGAATTTTTTGAATTGAACTATTGGAATTTTCTTTATAGATAACGTTTTTTATGCTATTCTAGTAGCACATTTGTTTGCCAAGAAATCAAATTGCTCTGCAGCCGACCGCGCATTGATTGAATTGTTTTTTGGAACCTAATAACAAGGAGGCAGTTTGAAGTGATACTGCCGTCACAGCGAAAAACTTCGTGAACTGTTTTCCTAGACTTCTCTGCAACCAAACCGACCCGCCTTGCCAAAGTCAAATTACAAAATGACAACCAAGTAATTTGATTGCTGTAGCAATTTCTGTTTGATAAAGTACTCTATATAAAGTTTTTGGTTTCCATATATCAACAGAAATCAGGAGGGGAACAGTCAAGCGATGTTCTTGGAGCTTTGTCATATAAGATAAATCAGCTAAAGAAGCAAATTCAAGCGGAGAGACTCGTTTCAATCAAAGTGAGTCTCCTGTTTTATGCTTTTTGAGATCACTGCAACTCGCAGTATTACAATGCTCGTGTTTTGACTCCTGTGATTATCTTTGTCAGTGGTAGTGTCCGTCATTTAAGATAGAGTAGTCCACTTTTTACTAAAATCTTGACTAGAACGGGTAAAACCAATTACTTAAAGAATTTCATCCTATCCATTCTTCTTCCTTTTTTTGGGGGGAGGTTTCTGATATGGAGAAGTTAATGTCGAATTCGAATCTTTATTGAGGAGTACTAATAATCGTACATTCGTCTTAGGGATCCTTCACTAGCCATAACTCAACTTTTGAAAGTGCTTTTCTCGTGTATTCCTGACGAAGCAACGTTTATTTATAGTTTCTTTTGTCTTAGGCAAGTTGGGTGAGTCATAACTGTCATTGGTTCTATGGTAAATTAAATTCTTCATATGGTGCTGGGATAGTGTTTGGCCCCTTGTCTTGCGCCAAATAGGACACAGTCCATTAGTTTAGTGTTTATCCATTGTAATATAAAGCAACCAAAGAGCTTGGTTGCATTGGGTTTTAGTGTTTGTCCATTATAGTTTCTTTTGTTTTAGGCAAGTTGGGTGAGTCATAACTGTCATTGGTTCTATGGTAAATTAAATTCTTTATATGGTTCTGGGATAGTGTTTGGCCCCTTGTCTTCCGCCGAATAGGACACAGTACACTAGTTTAGTGTTATCCATTGTTGTATAAAGCAGCCAAAGAGCTTGGTTGCATTGGGTTTTAGTGTTTGTCCATTATAGTTTCTTTTGTTTTAGGCAAGTTGGGTGACTCATAACTGTCATTGGTTCTATGGTAAATTAAATTCTTTATATGGTGCTGGGATAGTGTTTGGCCCCTTGTCTTATGCCAAATAGGACACAGTACATTAGTTTAGTGTTTATCCATTGTTGTATAAAGCAACCAAAGAGCTTGGATGCATTGGGCAGTTGATTATGGATTTTTGTATGGAATCAGTTCTTGCTGGTTTTGACCTTAACAATCCTAAGTATGTCTTTGAATTTGGTGTTACATCTCACTTAATCCACATGGACTGAGAGGCCTGCTTTAGTTCATTTAGCTAGCCAATCTGTTACTAACTCCTACTTATATCTTGCACAGGAAAAAATAGTGCAGAATGGAAAGAAGCTAGAAAGTCATGTTTCTCATGTTATACAGGTGACATCAAAAAAAGAGCTTTCTCTTACAGATAATGGAATTGGTAAAATGCTTTCCTCGAGAATTGAACAACCTCTCTGTAAGTTTAATGGATTTGCACAAGGTTTGGGGGATAAGGATTATATTAATACTCATGAAGTGGTATTATCAACAAGTACCCAGCTTCCATATGTTGAAAAGTTACCTCCTTATACAACTTGGATATTTCTGGACAGGTACGGAGTTATTCATCTCCCTTTGCATTTAACATATTGGACATTTCATTGAGACACAGAATAAATACATTTTCTTCTTGTATTAGTTTCATAGAAAGGTTTTATTTATTTCCCTCCTTTCTTAAACTTGTTGCACATAGCACAGAAATCAGAGAATGGCCGAAGACCAGTCAGTTGTTGGGAGAAGACGTATCTACTATGATCAACATGGCGGCGAAGCACTGGTCTGTAGTGACAGTGAGGATGAGACTACAGAACATGAGGAAGAGAGGCATGAATTTTTAGAGAGTGAAGATCGTATTCTATGGTAAGTGCAAATGAGATGTTAGGCTTGCAAGAGGAGAAAATGTTGTTTATAAACAGAAATCAGTTTTGATTTTGGTGTTTCCAACTCTTGTCTGAGAAAGATCTTGGCATTAGATTGTTGTTCAGAGCAAGTTGATCCTGTCTTTGAAGTTTATATATTGTTCAAAGTGACAATCATTCTGCCAAGAGGATGGTTTGGCCATAAACATATATCAAAGAGAGTCCAAAAAAAATGCAAGGCTGAATGCCCTGTTGTCAATCTCCTTTCATATGTTGATGTTGAAAAGTTTTTGCTGACATGTAGGCTATGGAACTCAGATGAGGTTTGACTTGCTCGTGAAGTCTTCCAGGCAGAAAAAGTATATAATGGCCATAAAATATATTTTCTGTTTCGGCCTATAAGTTCATATATTCCTCAAAATCCAACTTTCAGAGGATGGAGTTTAATGTCTTTATTTTATCTGTACTATAAAATGTTTTTGAAATCTTCCTGTCTTCAATTTGGCAGGATGTCTCTTCAGGAGCATGGGGTAGGCGAAGAAGTGGTGAAATTTGTGAGCCAGTTTATTGGAGGCACCACTTTGGAAATCCAGGTTATCAAGATTGATAGTCATTACTATGTTTTTTGTAGTATAGCAGAAGTTTCTCGCTTCTTTATTTGATGCGTGATTTGAATGAATTTGTTGTATCTTTTTTATTGCTGAGTGCTGTATTTGTCTTTCAAATTGCAGGAGCGGTATGACACACTGAAGGAGACGTACCATGAAAAACATGTTCTCAACTGCAAAGACTCCAGGGAATGTGGACCTGATAAAGGCATATCTTTGGACAAGAGCCTTAGTGCTGCTTTAGATTCATTTGATAACCTTTTCTGTCGCCGCTGTATGGTATGTGGTCTTAGATGATTTCCCCTGTTTATTGTTTACTGAAGGAAATCATCAGTGTTGCAGCGTCTGATAACTCCTTGAATTGCTTCTATGTATTGTTTATCTGCCTGCTTAAAACAGCTATTTGACTGCCGGCTGCATGGCTGTTCTCAAGCTTTAATCTATCCTGTAAGCTGCAGTATCGTTCATAGTTTGGAACTAAATATGATGTTTGTTTCATTCATTTAGTTGATCAGTGGCTTTGCTTGACAGACTGAAGAGCAGTCATACTGGTCTGAACACGAAGAAAACAGGACACCTTGCAGTGCTGAGTGTTATCTTCAGGTATGGATCTTTTCCCCCTTGAGATGTTGGATCACATGATTTTGTCTTCTTGCTTTGTTTCTAGTTGGCTACTATTACTTTTTGTGAGACCTGGACCATCTCTCTCTGTGTACATGTGTGTGTGTGTTGGGGGGGGGGGGGGGGGTTCTGCGTTGATGTGGATATTGGATGAGGATGATATATTCGCAGAAGTAAATATGGAAGCCACCTATTTACAATCAGTGCCTTCTTGTAAATGATTAGCATCATTAATATTGCTTATAATAAAAAATGGAGAAAGGCAAGGCTGGGGTTTCTGTGTAGTATTCGTTTCAATCTAGGTGCTTTTATATTATTGACAAGTTGTCAGTTTAAAAAAAAAAGCTCAGTTTTCTATAAAGCTCTGCCCCTCCTAAAATATCTCTGCCTTCTAGGCTAGATTTACAAGGAAAAAAGTCCTCACCCTTGAAAAGAAGGTTCAAAATGAAATTGTCCACATTTTCTGAACTTGAATGAGACTAGGCTTGCAAACCCCTTCATTTCTTTCCTCGTCCTTTTTATTTTCCATGTTAAATTTGTGCAGTTAAGAGGTGTCAAAGACTTGCCAGAAGTTTCAACTTTGGATGCTTTTCAGAGGACGAACATTGCAACTTCAGAAGAGAGGGTTGAGACTCCTATACCTGGTAATGCTGAAGAGCCAGGTGCTCGTGATAGTACAAACATTATAGGGGATAAAATATGCATTTCGGGGAAAATTACATCTGGTACTTCAGAAGCTATTTGTAGTTCAGAAGTCGCTGCTGTGACTTCCAATACTTCTGTCCCAGAAATAGATGACCAAAGTATGGGGAAACACAAGGTTATGAACCTCGCAGACACTGCACAGAATGCGTCATTGGTTTCTGATGATTTCCAGGGACCCAATAAGAAGCAGAAGAAACTATCAGATTTGGATGTAGTAAGTGCAACTAGTGAAGCTACAGCAGCTCTAGATCATCCTTCAAGTGAAAATAGTGAAAATCGAACAACCCGCAAGCACTGTCCAAAGGAACCTGGTGAACATACTTTAGATGAGTTTGTTAGTTCTGTTAGTGCTTCCTGTGATAGGTCTGAGGACAATGTAAGAGATGAAATAAAAGACTCCAGAGAAGTCCCTGAATTGAAGCGCTCATCCAATTCCATAGGAAGAAACACTGAAGAGTTGGGTAAAGCTGAGTGGAAACCTATTGAGAAGGAACTGTATTTAAAGGGTGTAGAGATGTTTGGAAGAAACAGGTATGGAGCCTTTTTTCACAACATGCTTGTGTATGAATTATGAAAATAAAAGAGAGTAAGAATGTTAATAGTTTCTTCATGTGGTACCCATGACAGCCATTTGAGCCACTAGGAGAAATGCAGTATTAAAGAGAGGAACTAAGGGATAGCATGGAATAAGGGTGCTTATATCTGATTAATATTTCCAGTTAAGTTATGTAATTATATACCTATCAATTACTAAAACTAAAGTCTGATTTTCAATTTTCTAGAAGTAATGACAACTTTAGGAACCTCAGAATTTGGGGAGTTTGTTGGGTTGTGATAAGTGGCATTTCATCACTTAGCTTTACAACTTCTATAAAGACTAATATTTGATTAATCAGTTTAAGTTGTGATACATTTCGTACTTAGGGAGTATGGCAGTTGCATACGGAGCATGTAAAGCAGTAACATATCTCACAGCACCATTGTGGCCGAAGTTTCCCTTGGTCAATTGTAATTTTTGTAGAGGGAACAGAAATCTGAAGAAATACTGAGGGAATGGCCTGAAAAATGGAAAAGGAATAAGTGGCTTGAACTTGATAGATAAAATGAAGAAAATGCTCAAATGTAGTCAAGCCAGATATATAAGTCTCATTCATCTAGTGACGTTTGGGGTTCTGAAGGTGTTGAGGATGTGTGACACAAGGTCTGTTTACCTCTGGCAGATGTCCTACTGAATAAATAGATTCTCCTTGCAATTAATCTTCTTTGAAATGTGGGTTCCGGTATCTTTGTTTATTATTTTGCACTTAATGTAGGACTCGTCCTTTGCAGCTGCCTCATAGTCAGGAACTTACTTTCTGGCTTGAAGACTTGCATAGAGGTATCCCGTTACATGCATGAAGCAGGAGCTTCAATGCCAAATAGATCCATTTCTGCACCAAGTTTGTTGACAGAAGACAATGGGAAAGCTGATAGGGAACATACAGTAAGCGTTTCAAGTTTTCTCCTTGCTTTTCATTTGCTATCAACTTTCCCATCTAATTGGTGAAGAGGATGTTGTAAATGACGTTGTGAAATAGCTGCGTAATTATTAAGTTACCTATGGGGATGTTCTTCTCCCTCCATGCCAAGCTTAGTTAATCATTGTTTGAGAAATTTCAGAATGTTGAAGATTCACTAGTAATCCCTTATCGCTTAATGTGACATATCATTCAAAATTATTTATCCACTCATAAGTAGAGCAGACTCCATCGAAGGCAATAAATCTAATACCATTGAAACTGAATCTAGTCAACAGCAATAATGTGTCACTTGAAGCACATAGGGCTCCTTTGATTCTTGAATAGGTAAAGATAGTCAAACTGACTTGATAGCTGCAAGTAATCTATTTGACTTTTGAAGAATATTGTGCAATTACTTTTTAACCTGTCATGGTCAACCTTTATCTTTCACGGACTGGCCATGGTGGCCATAAGTTGTGCTCTGCAACATGAAGCATTCATTGCTTTTTTTTAATCTGTATCCTCTTACATCAGGACCAAGAGATGCCGGCAAGATCACGGCTGCTACGTAGAAGGGGCAAAACACGGAAGTTTAAGTATTCTTGGAAATCTGCTGGCCACCCGTCAATTTGGAAAAGAATTGCCGATGGGAAAAACCAGTCCTGTAAGCAATATACCCCATGCGGATGCCAGTCTATGTGTGGAAAGGAATGCCCTTGCCTAGATAATGGAACTTGCTGTGAAAAGCATTGTGGGTATGTTCAATCCTTTGAAAGATAACTAGCTGTTCCAGTAGTGAAGATGTTGCATTTTTATCATGGTCATCCCAGTTTAAATATAAAATATGTTATGTACATAAGGTACCAGCTAGCCTGCTGTGAACTTAAAACAAAAACACTAAAAAGCCTGCTGGTGTAGTCACTAGAATTTCTTTCAAATCAATTGCAAAGCAGGTGCAGCACAGCAGGCTACACATGTTTTACAAGCTATTTTGCAACCACCCACACGTGCATGATGCATGTGCACATGCATGTATTTCCGAGTGAAATTACTATAGATTGTTGAAAACTCTTTAGCTCAAACGTTGTACCAAACAAAATTAGTTACATGCCTTGGAGTGGTCATGAGGAACCGGAAATAAGACAGTTGAAGTTTGAGATCAAAACTCAAAGTTGAGAGGAATGAAACTTGTAAATATTATTCAGAATTATATAGCGTTTCCACTACAAAACTGCAATATCTAAAAACTATTTACACTTGCAAAAAGGACAAACACCACAACTCAGAAATTCGAGTTAAACTTGAAAACTACAAGTAAAAAGTCCTAGAGCAGAGCAGAATAGAATAGATTGTGATTAGAGTTAATTAGACTCTACAAGTTACCATGGAATATTGCTGATCAGAAGTTATAATGAAAGATTATAAGTTAGTTATTCTGACATGTTCTTCACTAACATCCATAGATTAAGAAGGAACTGTGATTGGACTTTTCAGGGTCTAACTGGTTTAGGAACTCTTCCGTAATCTGTCCTACATCATGTCAAACATACATCCTACAGTCCCAAGTGGATTTTGATGCTGGGTTTAATTATTTGTCAACTAAATCATGTTGGCAGGTCGTACTTCATGCTTATTGAAATTTTCAACTAGTTGCATTTGGTTTTCAACTAGTTGCATTTGGTTTCAGATTAAACATGATATGTGAATCATTTGCTTGAGTTCTTTGTTTTTTTGGGTTAAAAATACACTTTGCACCCCTTATGTTTGGGGGTGTTGACACATTGCACCCTAATGTTTTATTTTTGAGACATTGAGCCCATTATGTTGTCTCTCCCAACAATTTGCACCCCGTAGTGAAATTAAGTGTCAAATTAGATGGTAATCGTTTACACGTGACCTTAGTCTCTGTTAGATTACCGTATTGTCCTTAAATCTCAAACAATGTTTGCTATAGATCACCTGAATATGTATAATACCATCATCTCTCTCCGAATGCATACGTTTATTGCCTTGGAATCATCATTCTTGAAGTCCCTATCGACGAATTCCCCTCTTAATATCTTAGTAAATGGCAAGGGTGATACGATTACTGTCTAATTTGATGCCTACTTTCACTCCGGGTGCAAATCATTGGGGGAGATAACATAATGAGCTCAATGTCTCAAAATAAAACATTAGGGTACAATGTGTCAACACCCCCAAACATAGGGGGTGCAAAGTGTATTTACCCCTTTTTTTCAACTGACTAAAAGTTCACTTGTCACTTATTTATCGAGCTGAAAATGGAACGAAAATCAGAACTCCAATACATGTTTCAGGTGCTCAAAGAGCTGCAAAAATCGATTCAGGGGATGCCATTGTGCAAAGAGTCAATGCAGAAGTCGGCAATGCCCATGCTTTGCTGCTGGACGCGAATGTGACCCAGATGTTTGCCGAAATTGCTGGGTGAGGTAATGAGTGTCGTACTTGTGACGTTACTACTTCACTGATGTTTGATAAGCGTCATCTTATTTATTCTTTTCTTTGAAATTGGGTACCCAATGCAGTTGTGGAGACAGTTCATTAGGTGAGCCACCCAGGAGGGGAGATGGCCAATGTGGAAACATGAGGCTCCTTCTGAGGCAGCAACAGAGAGTGAGTAGCAATTCCAGTTGTTTAGAACCAAACGATAATGTTCCAGTCAAAAGAAAGAAAATAAATGTGGTCTTACCATAATATTTTTTTCTCCTGTTCCTCCTTTTTGAACTCCAGATTCTCTTGGCAAAGTCTGATGTTGCTGGATGGGGAGCCTTTTTAAAGGTTATAAGATGAATTGGCTCTAATCTTTCCCTTAATAATTTGTAGCTAAATCTTCTTACTGAATTGGATGTTGTGATTGCAGAACCCTGTGAAAAAAAATGACTACCTTGGAGAGTACACTGGTGAATTGATCTCCCATAGAGAAGCAGATAAAAGAGGGAAAATCTATGATCGTGCAAATTCGTCTTTCCTTTTCGACTTGAATGATCAGGCAAGTGTATTCATTGTTTAGTCTGCACGTTTTTAAAAGTTTAGTTTTCACGTAACTCATAACAAGATAAAGGTTACATTTTCTCACTTAGTCAAGAGGTTGGAAACCTTTTAGTTCTTGGTAAAGATCATTTCAACAAAAAAGACACTAGGCAGAAAAATGTTCTTGCAATTCTAGATTAACATGTGCATCGCATCATGCTTATTTTCCCTCCTCCCAATCATTATGTAGAGGTAGGATTCTACGAAGGAAATATTTTAGATTAGAACACAGTTATCCTGTCGTGTAATTGGAGTTCCATGCCTGAGAACGCCCCCTTATGCAACAAACAACTGGGTTTGGATGAAAATTGAAGTGCTTCCCTTATAGGTGTCTCATTGTCCGTTCCTGCCTTCTGTACTCGTATCTGCTTTGTGTCTACTTTTTCAAATTTTCCATGTGTAAGCCAAGTACAAACACTGCAGCTCCAACCTGTTAATCCATAATGCCTGAAATCTCAAAGCAGCTGGCTCTTTATTCGCAGTTTGTCCTTGATGCATACCGCAAAGGAGACAAGCTGAAATTTGCAAACCACTCATCAAACCCTAATTGTTATGCGAAGGTATGCAACTTTCTCTAACCTCCCTGCCGAATCACTTGTTGGTAGTTGAGCTTTATATATTGGCTTTGTATAGGTAATGCTGGTTGCAGGGGATCATCGAGTAGGCATTTTTGCCAAGGAGCATATTGATGCTAGTGAGGAGCTCTTCTATGATTATCGATATGGGCCAGATCAAGCACCAGCATGGGCTCGAAAACCAGAGGGTTCCAAGAGAGATGATTCATCACTGTCTCAAGGCAGAGCAAAGAAACACCAATCACATTAGCCATTTTTCGAGTTAAGGACATACATACTAGCGGTCCATTTTTCTGGAAACCAACATTTATTCGTGAGACCTGTTAAAAGAGGAGAACCTTCTTCTCCAGGAGGGTTATTAGAGGCTATGTTGGCATTTCTACATTTCAATGTGCTCAAGTGTGCTTCTAGATGCCCCCCAAGAAAAAAAAAACAATCAGTGTGCTTCTAGATATTACAAAGGCCGAGCAATAAGATTCTGTAGCATAAAGTTTGACATTTTGATTTTGTGGACAATAAGCTAGAAACCCTCTAGCAGTTCAGAGTCATAGGAAAGAATTAGAGGAGATCGGCAGTGCTGCTGGAGACGGCATATGTCTTGGTGTTACATGTAATTATGTAAATTCTCTTCATATAAACATGTTTATTATGTAAGCTGTTTACCTCTTAAGAGTTTAATTGAGTACCAAAATTGCAATACCTATTTTGGAGCTGTAGTTCTTGGCATTCAGAAGCTTGATGTGCCAGATTTGAAGAGGATCAGTTCACTGTCTTATATCAGAGAATTTCCTTTGTCTTAATAACACTCGAGTCTCAATGAAAACCTCCCTCTGTATATACTCTCCCAAAACAATTAAAAAAAACACACTCTAAAAGGTAGCCTAGCCACCAAAGATCAAACAGGCAAAAATATAGGTAATGAAACACGACTAAAGGAAATAATGTGAGTGTTAGTTCCTAAAGATAGATGTTGGATTTATTCCGTAACATGTATGTTGTAAAGAAACGTGTCTTGTATGTGGATGATCAAGTAAATGTGTTTCAGGTGGAATAATTCAGTTGTGAAGAAATATAGAAGTTGTTAAAGCGGTTTCCAGAAGAAAGAATTCAGTTGTGAAGAAATCTGAAGGTTGTTAAAGTGGTTAAGGGATGAAATAATTCGTTTGTAAAGAAATCTGGAAGTTATAAAGTTGTTAAAGTGGTTAAATGCTATTTGGGCTAGCTTGAGGCGAGCTTAGAGAAAACACGTTGTAATTTGGAGCTAGCTTGAGGCTCAAGCCCAAACATGGGAGAAATAATAAATGAATTTCGCATGGACTTGCCCAGTCATTTAAAAAGGCACATACAGACTTCGACGAAAAGAGAAAATAAATAGATCTAAAACAGTTCGAAGGCTTCTAGAGAGAGATTGGTGAAGATTCAAGAGAAGGTTGTTTTTGAAGAGTCAAGATTTTGGTTGTCCTCCATCAAGTGTTGTTGAAGAAATCAATCACCACCAAGAAAACCCCACTGTGACAGTGAGTAAACATCGGAGTTCCGGTGTTTGTCGATTGGAGTTCCAATCGTCCTAAAGCAAGTTTGCTTGGTCAAAATTCATTGAAGTGAGAGAGAGATCCAAAGGTTTTAGAGTCTACCGCTTGGTGCGGGTTCGAGCGTGTCATTCGAATTGCTTCTTTCGGGATTTGTTAAGTAGCAAAGGTTTTGTGGTAAACAAAGTCACCAACTGTAAGTGTATCTCTCATTTAGTGGATTGGTTAACCGGCGATGAGCCCGGAGTGGTTTTTCTCTTTTGAAAGAGTTCTTTCAAAGAATTTTTCACTTCGTAAACAATCTCTTGTGTTGTGTGATTGTTTGCGTTTCAATTCCTTTATATTTACTTGATAATTGATTAGCATAATATAAATTCGAATCTTGGTAGCTTGGTTGTGCATCTTGGTTTAAAAGATTACATCAAAGATTTTCTGCACTCCAAGTGTTTGTGATTTTGTCCAAGTAATCTTAGAAGTGTTTATATTGACTATATTTATTGAATTTCTATCAAGTAATATGGTTGTGTGATATTTTCCAAATCTGGATATATTCAATATATTATTTGTGCTAAGATTTGTACAAGGTTTTCCGCATAAGGGTGAAATAGATTGTGCTGAATTTTTTAACTTACTATTCACCCCCTCTAGGTAATTTTTGGGTCTAAACCGTGTCCTACAGTGAGGATACTATCTTTCAGTTTGCAAAAGAAAATACAGAATCTCATTCCACGTATCAGGAATACCAGGAAGACACCAATGACTACAATCTTGAATTTTCGAAGAGGAGCTCTTTCCTGATTTTCCTCCATATTTGGATGGATGGTCATCTATCCTATACCTCGACAAATTAGTAATATTCAAGAAAGTCACGGGATTTTTCATCTGCCTTATGACCTCCTCTAAAACAATATTCTTCTCCGGGTAACTGATGCTTCTGGTTTCATTGAGGGGTTGAGTAGCTTCTTCACAGTGCCCTCCGGAATTCCATTGACCTCCCCTATTTCATTAGATTATTATACACCACTCAGCGGCTGGCATGAAGAGATTCAAAAACTAACAATCAATCTTAACGGCAGTGTATAAGCACAAACCTGAAATAGGAGGGTGCCGAACTTCGAAATAAAAGTCGGGTTTTTCTGGGATTGATGTGCCTATCAACCCATGATGCCCAAGTCATTAGAGCTCTTCTGAAAGCCGTTGAAACATCAAGCCAGGGATGAACCTGGTTCCCTTCCTGGTAGTAATTGATCCTGAAATCACAAGTAAACCGGTTACACACGAAATGCAATAGAAGTTCACTCATTTGTAAGCAGCATATTTTGAACCAAATTGAACGCTCAATACATAAGTAAATCATGTCAAGTGCGAAGAACAGGTTTGCGTTTTATGAAGGAAACTATGCCTTTCAAAGAAAGGAGTATAATTTGAAACAGTAAAGGTGGAATCTCTCAATGAAGCACTTACAGACAGAGGTAAATGGCCAATAGCTCAAGAATGGCGCTTACCCTGCTTTTGTTTTGTAATGGGACCACCAATGAGCAGTATTGAAAACCAAAATATCAGGTCGTCTCCATCTTGATGAGCCCCGATCCATTCTATCAATTCGCAAGGTCTGTACCCGCTTCTGGCCTACTCTAGCCTTGCTTTCGTGAACCAAAAAATGCGTCAAATATTATTCAACTGTACACTGATAGTCCTGCAAAAACAACCTCAAAATCAGAAATTAAGATGATCTCCCTTCTCTTTGGTAAGAGAGCCAATAACAGTACGATCGGGCAGAATTGCCACAAACTTGAAAGTATAATCTTCCTTCTCTTTGTAATTCTCCGCCGTGTCTCATAGACCCTCTTTGGATCTCTAACTGCTCCCATTAACATACACAGCATGGATTGGATTCCCATTGATTCCTATTGATTGAATCGTCCACAAAAACAAGTCTTTTTTCCTCTGATCAATTCCAGCATTTTCGTTGCATTGAACCTATAGTACAACCCAACAGCACGAACCCACTGCTTCAAAATTTTCGTTTTTTTATTTGCTCCATGCTAAATTTATTCTAGAAAAAAAACATATATAAAGACTGCGCCTAGTTTCATCAATTATATGTGCTGCAAAGGCTAAAAAATGCTCAAGGGCAGTAGTACCTTGGAATTTCACAACCATGTGGTTGCCATCTCCACTTCATGTAGTTTTTGTCCAATCTTCCAATACCCATACAATTAAAACCTTCATCTATGAAAGGACAGGAACCATCTATGTACAAAGGATAGCTCTCATCATAAACCCATCTCCCATTCGTTAAATCGCAGCCTTTTACTTTGTTCTGTATAACCCTTTCTTTACTTGAGAGATCAGTGTTCTTCGATGAAGTCGCACCAATCCTCTTCTCTTCACTCCTCTTTAGTACTCGGAACTTCAATTCTCTCGGACAACGTCTCAAGTGCTCTCTCCTGCAATGTTGACAAATTACCTTCTAGACCATCACCTTTGCGGCCTCCACCCACTCGAACTCCAGGCCCATCTTCCCTTGTTTGTTGCCCACTAGATACTGAAATCGAAGCAAACCCAGTAGCATTTTTGAGTCTCCTGTGGTCGGTATCCATCAAACTCGAATTTTTCTCACTAGTTGCTGAAATTTTTCCGCTGAAATAAGGTAATGTCTGAACGGTTACGGGTGCGGGACCCACACCGAGGGATGATTCATTGAACTGGAAATAGATCTCTTGGTGAACCGAAAGGGTGCCATTAATGGTCCAAATAGTAAAGAAGGTGAAGAAAACGGCAGAGGAAGAGATTGTGAAGGAAAATACCACAAGTCTTGTGGGTTTGATGCTTCTATGCTTCTCCATGTATGATTTTAGTCTATTTTCTCACTGAGGTGTGAGAGAGATGACGATCCTCTAACAATGGTCAAACGGCAAACGGTTTGCTTTTTTTTTTTTCTAAGCAACAGCAAACGGTTTACATTTGTTAGTGTCAACGACGCATGCATCTGTGTGACGCTGAGTAATTAGTACAGAAAGAGAAAAAATTCAGGAAGACATGGTGGATATATTTTTTGCAGCAGGTTGGAGCAGGTAATGGGAAAGCGTAGTCAACTGATGTGCTTTGTTGTTGTTTGTCTTTCTTGCCACAGAGAAAACACCGACGTACTTCATAAATTTCTTAATTAATTTAAACCTACAGAGTAATTTTGTTGGATACCATCGAACTTTAGCTCAATATCAACAAGTATCTCATCGTTTTTAAGCTTTTAGAAGAGTTGGAAATTGAAGTTTTAACGAATTCTGGGAAAAAGATAATGAAAATGTTGGTGACCCTTCTGGTACTTTTAGAACAGTATCTTTTCACTTTCAACTTTGTTCCTAATTTATGAAATAAAGGAAATTGGAGATGATAAGTAGCGCAAGATCTAAAAAACCCGAAAAGAACCCCTCCTCTTTGCCTGCACCAGACCCTATCGCAGCTGCTCTTGGTAGCTCCTCCCCTCTCTCTCCTCTCCTCCCTTCCCTCTTCGCTCCTGGTGGCCTGAGGCCCCCTGTTTCCTATTGTTTTTTCATCTTTTTCTGTGTTTTTTCTTGGTTGTTTTGGAAGTTAGAACTCTGCTTCTCCGGTGGTCTTTGGCGTGCACGGCCCCCGTGAAAGGCTTCCTCTCCTCCAGGCGTCCGATTTTGGCCAAGAGCGGCGGCCCGCAGTTGGCGTTTGAGTTCTCACGCGCGCCCACGTGCTCGACCTCTTTCGACTCTCCTCTTGCAGTTTTGCTCTTTTCTTAGAGATTTGGCCCACCCGTCGTGCTCTGCTGCTCCTAGCGGTCTCCATCCAGCCTCCCTTTGTCGGCGCCCAGCGGTCACGCGCAGATCGTTGCTCGGTTTGCCCCTCCTCCTGTGGATGCCGCCATCACCTTGAGTGGTGGTTTTGTGTTTGTGTTCTGGTCCTTGTGACCAGGTTGTCTGGTTTTGTTCTGATTTTGTTGTGTTTGTGTTTTGTTGTATTTGTGGCTCTTGTGGCCTGTTGCTCTTTTGTGTTTGTTCGTTGCTCGGTTTGTATTATGGTTTACGGCCCTTATGACTGTTGGTGGTCCCGGCTCTTGTGTCCAGCTATTGTAGGGCCTTTTGGTCCGTTTAGATTTTCCGCTGATATTTTGGTCATTTTTTGGTTTTGTATTAATTGTATGCTTTTCGGTTTTTAATATATTACCTTTCCTTAGAAAAAAAAAAATTGGAGATGCCTTGTTTCCCCTGCAAGAGATGTTAGAAGGGACTTGACTCGCAAGAAAGATAACAGGGCTGCTATGTCGTCCTGGTTCACTCTGGCAGAAATTAATGACCAATAAAGTTCAACAATCAGAGTTGTGACATGCACGGAAGGATGGATAATATTTATAATTTTGGTGTTTTTTTTTTTGTTTATTTGGTGCAAGGTCGTGACAGAGTTGAGATCTGATTGAACATGTTACATTAAATAACATGCCTCATCCGCGATGTACCTTTCCGTGCCATCGTTGTCATGTTAGTGACCATGTTCTTCCTTGTGAAACAAATTTCCTTGGGAATCTGGGATTTGTCCAAAATCACGCTTCAGATGCACTGCACAGAACAAAATCTGTAGTAACAAGATCGCGTTGTAATTTTCTGCAGCATCAGCATTCATTTAGAACACGTCCTAAGTTGTGGGTTTCATTCGGGTCCATGTGTGTACCTGGGTTTGTTTTGAGTGGAGTGGCCTTTGCTTGTTTCCATCCGTTTGTCTGTGTTGTACATGGGCTCGGCTTTTATACGTGGGCTTGTGCGTATGATTGTGGGTGTTGTATAAGAGAATCCAATGAAACCCAAAAAACAGGCAAATAGACCCCCAACCAAATTAGTTTTGGTTGCTGCTTTTGATCCAAGCCCAGGCTTCTCAAATAGTTTGACGACCCAAAAGATATCTCGACAGGAAAATAAATTTCACTTTCACTGTAGCAGTAGGCTTGTAGAATATCAGATTGGTTACCCTCTCCCATCTGAGGCATGTCACATTTACAGTGCAAACACAGGCTTATTTACAGACAGAACAGGACCATCCCAACCAAGAATCAGGATCCAGTAGAGACTTGGGTCCCCAGGACTAGGCCACGTCCAATGGACAAACGATGAGCTTTTTTCTTTGAGGGTTGCAGACGAGACACCAATCTGCTAACGTCTTTTTGACTGCCGGTAAATGTCACTCAAAATCCAACCCATAAAATCAACAACGGCCATTCATTACAGGGAAAAGGAATCACCCAAAAACTGGAAATGTCAATTACTGGTACATTGAAAGTAATCACCCATACTGTTACGCGTATTTTTGGCATAAAGCTTTTGAGTCGTCCCCTTTCAAGAAGAAAAAACGGCCTCAACAATGGCATGCTTCTTCTTAGGGTATCCCATGCCGATCAGGTGGCTGAGATACACCCTCCCGTCCTTCACAGTTGCTCCTGTGGCCAAACGATGCCTGGGCCCGGAGAACTTTGACACAACAGAAGCTGTCTCCCAGCCATCAGAACTCTCCACTAATCTGGCAGAAGGGGAATTCCCTGCAACTACAAGCTTAGTTGGAGAGATTAATTCCAAACCATCTCCAAACGTCAGTGGCCCTCCAACGACATTTATTATCTTGACTTCCTCTCCTTTCGCTAGATCAATCTTAAACAAATTGCCGCTAAAAGTATGAATTACAATCAGAAAACCATCCGGATGGTAAACAATTCCATTGAGTCCAACCAAGGTTCTGTGCCACTCCTTTGGATTGAAGAGTGGGTTTCTAATGATCGATAGGAACTTGCCATCGACCCCAACTTTCCAGATTTTACTAGCTTTTGCATCAGTAACATATGCATTCCCCTCTGCATCCACTGCTACATCGTCCGCGAAAGATTTCTCATCACCTACTCCATTGAAAGATTGAAAAATATTAGACAAACAACATGTTGTACATACATATGCTTTGACCTCAAAAGTAGAAAATGACTGCCAGGACATGTTTAGGTGTCTCTGTCTCAGATCCCATCCCACCCCGATAGTCAGCATACAATATTTAATCATCTCACGCAAATGGCATGATCCTACAATATTACTCATAAATTTCTCTTTCCAACTATTTCTAAGTTGTCCTGGTTACTCTAGTTCATAATATACTACCAGATACAGATTAGAAAACAGACCTGACAAAGACATTGAATGCTGATAATATTATTTCACTTGTTTCCTAGAAAATTCCATGGCATGCACATCCAAAAAGGGAGAAAATAGATATAAAATAAAGAAAATAATCGGCTAGTGGGCAACGAGTGATGATTTAGACTTGGTCCTTGATAAATGCATTCACCGTTCAAGGGTTCCACGTTCCAACCATTCTGAGTTTGACTAACTGCAGAGATCGGCTTTTTGAGAGCTAATTGGTGTGCCATCTTGAACAAAGACTTCGAAGGACGGCTATGCAAAGTTCCAAGAGAAAATACAGATATTTGACAGTCAAAAGTGAAAAAGGCCTACCTAAATTTTGTCAGAAATTCGCATAACAAACATAGTTTCAGAGGGCCAACAAGGCTGTAAAAATACAAGGAATCATACAAAACGTTCAAAAAGGAAAAAAAAACTTCAAAGTGATGCATGAATGTGGCCGTGCGACATATGTCTAATGTCTTCAAGGTTTTTGTCTCTATGAATTCAAGTGTCAATGGCAGTCACATGCTACTCTTCCAAGACCAAAGCTTCAAATATTAAAACAGAACAAAACATTTATACTTCTTTCACTATTTAATTAAATAATAAATCTGCGTGTTCATGTGCCTTGTTTGTATGGGTATCTTACGTCAGCATTACAAACATATGCATCAGAAAAACATCTACCAAATAATTTTGCTGAGGAAAACAAAAATCTACCTCTAGTAATAGTAATATAAGTTTTGTTTTCCCTTGCTCCCCTACTCACGTAAGTTTGGATAAAGGTAGGCAGGTAGCTTTGAGTATTTTCGTCGCCTATGTTCGTTTTGACTTCTGAGCCATTCAGAAGAACTACCTCATCTACCTTTTTGAATTTCTTGGTAATATGATTAACAACTGTCAGCCAAACTACCCAATTCAAGGGGATAAAGATATTTCAAAGAATTCTGAATTCCCGGAGATTTGAAAAATTCAGACAAGTTCAGATATAGATCGATAACAACACTTTTTTCTTCATTGCTAATTTAAGAAGGAAATAACTAATATACTTTTTTTGTCTGCGAGAAATAACTAATATGCTTTCTTTTATTGGAGAACATAGTCCTCGCGAGACAACCACGGTAACAGTGAACCTCGTCAGCACAAAGAAACGAGATTCCTTATCTGAGTTTCGAACTTACTTGGGCCGCTGAGGTGGGTGAGAAACAACCGCTTCCACGTGGACAAATCATAGGCCGCAAGGCCGCCGTACTGGTTCCCGATGACATCAGATACCGCCACTAAAAGCCGGTTCCTAGGACGGTCAACGACGAGTCCGAGGGACGCATTTCCGGCCAAATCAACGTCCTTGACCACGGTGACTTCCTCCAACAGGGTCTCAGCCGAATGGTTCTCCTCGGGAACCAGAACCTGGCCTACACCACCCTCTATGAAAGAGACGAGGAATCGACGGTTGAGATCGTCCCACTTGGAGCACTCGCGGAACCAGCCGGAGCTGTGGTAGTAGTAGACGTGGGTGGCGGGCTTGGCTACCTTGAGGGAGATGAGGTAGGCGATGGGTATGGCCGAGATGAGGAGGAGGAGGAGGAGGGACTTGGCGGAGCAAAAGGCCATGAGAAACTAGAGAGACACACGCAGAGAGAGGTATGGGTTTGATGTGCGTGTATTATGGTACTCTGTACGAAGTGAGTGGGAAGTTGGGTATTTGAATGGGAGGAATGGAGAGACGGATGAGGGGTAGGAGATTCTCTCTTGGACTTTTACTAGCTCGCTATTTTATTGGAAGATGAAGAAAAAAAATATATGTTATTAATGCTATTTACGTATGAAAAAATAATTAACTAAGGAATACAATTAAGGAACAGAGAAATATATAAATGATAAAAATAGGTAAGGGAGATTTTAGACTGTTCCATGTAGTTTTGGAATCTTTGATAGCCATGGGAACGAAAAAAAGAAATGAAATAGTAGTAGCTAGGAAAAGAGTGTCATCCAACTTTGTTTGCTGAAATGGGCTACCGATTGCTATGCATGGAAAATGGCATTTGCTTTCCACATATCTGCATTCCTTGACTTAATATATTTTGTTGAAAAACGAGTAAAATAGCGGGAAATGTGGAAAATGACCTGATTTAACAATGACGTCCAAATCAAGCATCGCCTTCAGCTAAATAAAAAGAAACGATGATGGTGGGTTTCTGAAATTAATTAAGAAAAGATTTTCATCTCTGGGGCTGGCTGGCATTGTTAGTGACACTATCTCCATTATGAAGTTTAGCTAACTTGTGTTTTGAGAAGACCACACGAAAGAATCCCGATCTCCCAACCACATTTGAGGTTCTGAGAGCTGTCGAAATTAGAAGGGGGTGGGCCAGTGGCGGAACCAGGAATGCAATCGAAGGGGGGCAAACTCTTAAGGAAAAATGACAAAAAATTACTACGTAATACAAAAAATGTCTTAAGAGTTAAAATATCAAAAATTAAGGACTAAAAATACTAAAAATATTGAAATATGCGTACCATACTATTTGATGATACTGAGAGGTGACATTTTCTGAAAATATTGTAAAATAGCTTCGTTCTCAATAGTTTCAAAAAATCTCCTCTCCATATATACCATCATAAAATCATTCATTCATTCATCTTTCATCTTATTACGCAAGTCAGTTTTGATAAACTTCGTTGCAGAGAACACTCTCTCAACGATTGCAGTCACAACTGGTAAGACCAATGTTAACTCAATAAGCTGATAAACCAATGAATATAGAGTATGTTTTATTGTCTCAACAATCTTCACAGCAAGACCTCCAACATCTTGAAGCCCAGAAAAAGTATCATGACTTCTCACATCATAAATGTAGTTTTGAAGTCGATCTCTAAGTACAACGTGATCAATTGCTAAGAAATCTTCTGGATAAAGCTCGACAAGACAAAATAATTTAGCATGACCAAACGCTGAGCATGAGTTTCTTGGATCAATACATGCTATATAAATAAGTAACTATGTACTTGCTTCTGTGAAATAATGATTCATCTCTTGAGCGATCAAATCAATAACTTGACAAAATACTTCCACACAAAAACGATGGAAATAAGTAATTGTTTGCCCTCCACGCCGGGCCCGAAATCACTGATCTTTGACCTGCCAAAAAAACGGGTTGAGTTGCTTGTTTTGTGGCTGGTGTTGCCTAAGAGGAGGCGCTCGAGCCCAAAGTTGGTGATTGTGGACTACATGTTAGTGTTTAGGAGGACATTGTTGGGTTTAATGAAGCCATAAATGTGTTTCTTCTCGTGGATGTAGGTCAGTTCTCGGGGCTACTCCTTTCGTTATCTTTAACCGGACCTTGAGAGGTAGATGAAATGGTGATGAGTCGGATTTCCTTGAATTTAAGAAGAAATAAACATGATAAATTACAATTTCCAAGTGCACTTGCTTTTTCCTCATGTACTGTTTTTTATTTTCTTTTACCCTTACCTAAAATCTGAATTTTATTTTGTTAACCAAAAAATTTTTATTTGGGCCCATCAAAATAGTGTTGGTCAGTACGCACTTTAAGGTAACAGCAGCAAAGCAGTTAGATCTGCTCTTTCATTAACTAAACCTCCAGAGTATCGGTTGATAAGTAGTGGGGAAGCAGTATATTCTTGGACTCAACTGCTATTTTCTTAAGTCAAGCTGTATTTGAGTATGTATTAAATTTCTTAGGGGGGCTGCCCATATTAAAAAAATAAAAAATAAATTTTTTTTTTCAGATATTTTTCAGGCGATGGGGGGCGGCTACCCTCATTGCCCCAGGCTAGATCCGCCTGTGGGGTGGGCATATCCGGAATTGGAATTGGGATGGGCAAATCTCCGTTTTGGTAAATACTGTAATCGGAATTTATTGATTTGTAGATTTTTTTTTACAAAAAAAATCATTTTAGGCATTTTGAGTTAAATTTAGCAAATTTTTAAGCCAAACTGGGCTTACTAATTTATTTTAATCCTTTTTCGTTATACCTAAATTAATCATTTGATTATTGCTACAACTGTATTTTATTTTTCTATGTGAAATAACAAGACTACAAATCTTACTGGTTCTATGGCTATTTTAATTTGTACTTGATGAGCCATAATATGATCAGCCCAACCCACACCAGCCCAACCCATCTGTTAGCGCACTCAAGGCCCCCGGCCCGCTCACACATGAACAGTGGCGGATCCAGGAAATTTCGTTTGGAGGGGTGAAGTAATTTAATATTATCATTTAAATAAGGGATAAATGATATTTTGGTCCCTGTTGTTTGGGTGAAAATCAAATTAGTCCCTTATCAATTTTTTTATCAACCGGGTACCTGTAGTTTGCATGAAAATCAAATTAGTCCCTTATCAATTTTTTTCGTTAATCGGGTCCCTGATCTTTACATGCTTTTATATTAAGTCCTTCCGTCCAAATCCGTCCAATGACTTAACGGCAAGTGCCAACCTGATCAGCTCAGGATGGAGAGCTGAGAGGATCGAGGCCCGAGCAAGCCGAGCTGCTTGTTTTCGGGATGCTCGGGTTGCTTTTATATAGCCTTTGTGCGAGCGGCCTTGCTGCTCGGGCCTCTCGATCTACTTATGCTCAGGTTGATTGTGCTCGGGATGTCGGGTTGCTTGTGCTCGGGATCCTCGGGCTGCTTTTATATAGCATTTGTGTGCGCTGCCGGCCTGCTCGGGCCTCTTGATCCTCTCAGCTCTCCATCCCGAGCAGATCAGGTTGGCAATTACCGTTAAGTCAGTGGACAAATTTGGAAGGAATGACTTAATATAAAAGCATGTAAAGATCAGAGACCCGATTGATGAAAAAAATTGATAAGGGACTAATTTGATTTTCACCCAAACCACAGGGACCAAAATATCATTTATCCCTTTAAATAAAATAAAATATATATAATTCTATATATGAATGTAAATTATAATAAAAGAAAAATACGCAAAATATTTTATAGGAACTTTAATTTGGATACATCAAAAAATCAAATACACGAAACATATGATTCTATAAATCCCTTATCATAACTGAACTCAACGATGTTTTAGAGAATAAAAGTCATCTATCAACAATTATGTGCTAAAATTTGCAGCAATTTTTTCTCAATTTAAATAACTAAAGAATTTGCAAGAAATCCATCTTCCATCTTGTTGCGAAGATTTGTTTTGACAATCTTCATAGCTGAAAAGGCCCGCTCTGTAGTTGCTGTTGACACTAGAAGAGTCAAGATAAGACGAATCAATCTGTCAATCAAATAGTATGTATTTGACTTTCCTGTTTCACTTAACTTTTGACATAACTCATAAGTGGTAGACAAGCATTTCAACTCGGGATGTGAGGCACATCGAGCTCAAAGTGCTGCAATTGGTATCTCAAATGAATCTTTTCAGACTCCATAAAACCTTGAGGATAAAATTTATCAACAAGGCTGCAAATATCATCAATGTTGAAGGATTTATATGCATTCTTGGGATCTAAGCTTAAGCTAAGAATGAGAAGTTTTGTTGCTTTATCATTAAACTTGATGTTCAGCTCTTGTAACTGAGAGTCTATTGCAACCATAAATAATTCACTTAGATAATGATGCTCCACAGTAAGTTGATATCTTCGATTGTGAGACCTACCTCGACCCACTACGTATGTAACATTCATATCAAAAACTTCAATATCATGTCTTTCACAAAAGGACTTCACATTTTCAAGAAAAGTTTCCAACCATCTTCTCGTAACTTTTGAATGAGCACTTTGGTAGTTTTGACCAAATTCATAGCGTTTGAAATATCTTGACTTTGTTGTTGCAATGCTTGACATAGAGAGACAGTCAGCCCCATAATTTCTCTCATTAGATGCATTATAAAAATAAATTCAATGACATCATTGCGTTATATGCTGCATCAGCATTGCCTCGTTGCGAATAAGTAGACCCTTCCCTGATGATATTTTGAAGAACTGTCAATGTTGCCCTAAACAGTTGTATCAAACTGCACACAGAGTTAAAAGGAGAGCTTCATCTCGTATCTCCAACTCTTTTCAAAGTACCCATTTGATTGACCTTCTTCTAGTTTCAAGTTCATCAATAGCAATTAAATGTGCAATTTCAGCTACTTGAACGACATGGAGTTCATCATTGTGTTTTCAAGAAACACCAATGATATTAACTATGGAACTTAACTTTGTAAAAAATCGATGAACTGGAATTACTTCTCTTGACACTGCAATTAATGCTAGGTATAATCGATGAGCCATACAATGGATATAATAGGCGTAAGGACAATCATTGAGAAACAACGCTTGTAATTCATTCCACTCTTCACGCATATTACTAGCATCATCATACCCTTGACCTCCAATACTTTGCACGTTGAGATTGTGACGAGCAAGAACAACATATATTTCCTTCTTGAGAGTTAAGGTCGATGTATCCTTGACATGTACAATATCGAAGAAGCGTTCTTTCACAAAACGTTCTTTATCAACAAATCTTAGAATGAGGGTCATTTGTTCTCTTTTGGATTCATCCACAAAGATACAAAATTTTGAATCACCAATTTCTTCACGAATTGTACTCGGCACTCTACTTGCTAATACATGTAGAATCTCCTTTTGAATAGAATGTACAGTATACTTCACATTTCCGGGAGCATTTTCTAATACAATCTCATCAGCATGTTCATTGTAATTTGATATCAGTTTGATCAATTCAATGAAATTGCCACGATTTTTTGAATCAATCCCTTCAATGTGACCCCTAAGAGGACATGCTTGAGATGTTAAATATCGAATAGAATCAATCGAGGTCTTCAATCTCAGAATATTTTTCATTATTTTCTCTGAACTTTGTCTCTCCATTACTTTTTATCAATGTGTTGTGTCTGATTCATCAAAGTGTCACAACAATTCATAGCATTATTATGAGGTGAACATGGATCTTTACCTACATGACCCAAGAAAGCATAATGAATACCATCATTAACTTTCTTCCAATTTCGAAAACCTTCCAAGATAAATGCAATATCTCCAGAACGTCCTGGTGTCTTATTAGTAAACAGATAACAATAAAGACAATATGCAGCATCTTTTTTCGGAGAGTATTCTAACCATTGGAAGATCTTATACCAAGATGATTGAAATCGTCGACGATTATTCTCTGTTCCAGAAAATGGGTACTCACAACCATCTGAAGGAGTAAATTGAAATGACCCAGCTTTAAGATAAGCTCTTCTAATTTCATCTTGCTGATTAACTAGATATTCTCATATTTGAGGACGTAACCCTGGATCCCGTTTTAAAGCAGAAATATATGTCTTGCAATTCAATTCTTGCAATCTTTGAAGGTTGTCGCTCTTGCTCATGAAATGAAGTTTAAGAACTAGAAGTTGACGAAGACACCTTGGAATCATCATCATTTTTCTTAAAAAAATCATCAATTTTCTTTGGCTTTCCCATAATATAAATAAAGAACCTAAAAAATAATTCTTTATTAGTTATGATCTTCTATACAACTTGTGGCACAAATAATCAATGAGTAATAATAAAATTTATCACTACAAATCGACAAAAGAATAAAAAAACTTACTTGATGAATTTAAGCGGAATCTGGAGTGTAAAAGAAAAGTTTAGATTTTGATGAAAGATGGCGTAATAGGTAGAAAACGTTCTATGGCAATATTTACTTATATAAGCTGTCTTTCAAATTTTAAATTTCATTTCAATATTTGTTTGTGATACTATAAGTACCAACAGTAGTTTTATTAGGAGACCGTACGTACTAGTTCAATTTCATTTCAATATTGGTTTTGTTTTCAAAATTTAAATTTTCTAACAAAGTAGCGCAACCCAATTACTTTAGTGGCTATTTTTAAATTTCAAAGCTCACTGTCAATTTATATTTTATTCTATGTATTTGTGGCAAAATAGGTATTCAATTTTCAAAGATACTATAATTTCAAATTTCAAATTTCAAATTTATTGATCAAGTTTCAATAGTTTTAGGAGGGGTTATGTGAGACCCCGATTTTTCTCCTACGTAATTTCTTACGTATTATCTTTTATTTCCAATGTAATAGCTTTTATTTCTTCATGGGGCTATGTTTTTGGCCAATGTATGGCCTAATCTTTATGTTATGGAATTTCGATTAAAATGGGATTTTATTTCATAAAATCTCTTTAAATAATTTTAATGTCATTGTATGCAAGTATAAATTATATTTATATTAGGAGCCGAAATTTCAAGTAAGTTTCTCTTTTACAAATTGATATTTTTCATTTACTTAATATGATTCATGGACCATATAATTTGAATTATGATTTAATTATTTCCTTGTATAAGCCGAAAATTATTAATAGATTAAATGATGAATTTTTGTGAATACATGGATCGAATATTTTATACATCTTCTATATGTGACATGTAATATTATCATATGGCCTATACTATTAATAGAATTTCCATTTGAATATACATGATAAGCTATGTAGTTATGTGATAAGTTTAGAGATGATTTAATTGATAAGCACACTTGCTTATCATAGTGATAAGCAAGCATGATAAGTTAGGAAACTTTTAGAGTGATAAGGCCTTGTGATTATTGTAGAGATATGCTAGGGTCATTATCACATGATAAGAGAACATGCTTATGAGGTGATAAGCTATTGGAATGAATTAGTTAAGCAAGAGAGCTTATGAAGTGATAAGTTAGGTGAGAATGAAAACTAAGTTGAAAGTTGGTTGCCATTTAATGTGGAAGTAACTAGAAGCAACCAAACTAAGTAAAATACAAGTCATTTACGTGAAAGGCTAGGGGATGAATTTGAAAAGCCATGAAGCAAGGCCATGTGAAGTGTAAGAGATGTGTAAGTGGTGTAAGATGATGAGACAACTCATAGAAGTAAAAAGAGGAGAGAAAAGCAAGTGAGAGAGGGAGTGATTTACGTTGGAACTCATGAGGAGAGAGAGAAGAATTCAAATGCAAGCCAAGCTTTGGAGACAAGTGATGTGAGAGTGAGAGAAGTGAAAAGAAATAAAAGAGAGAGAGGGAGAAAAGGACATAGGCTTGGTCGGCCAACACTTCCATTCATCCCCCTCTTCCTCTTTCAAATTTTCTCATGTCAATTCACTCTCTCAAACCCTATGTCATAGCCTTAGGGTTGCATTGGAAGACTCAATCTCACACAACTCTCTTGCAAATGCCATGACCGAACCCCTCATTTCTCTCAACTCTCTCCCATTTCAAGCACTTGGCCGAATATTGCAAGATCTCTCCATTCTCTCCCATTTTCAAGCCTTGGCCGAACCTCACACTCAAGAGTCAAGGTTTGTGCTATTTCATCTTGCACCTAAGCCACTTTCTTCTAGCTTACCAAATCTCATTCCAAAAGCCAAGTAAATCTCTCTTGTTGTAGACAAAAATCCTTCCTTGAAAACCCTAGCCATTTGACACCATTTCCCTTCAAACTTACCATGTCCTCTTAACCACCATAGAACTTCCTTTTAAATCAAGCTTGGATATTTCTAAGGAGGGTGGACCGAATCTTTGAAGGAAGAAAGGATAGGAAGAGTTGGTAAAGCTTGAAGGTGAGTTTAGCTTTATTGATGATCTTGCCTTAAGCTTCACAAGTACTAACCAAAGATACTTTATTTTCTAGGTGCTCAAGCTTGGATAAACAACAAGGTAAGGCTAATATGATGTTGTTGGGTATAGCATAAGTGACCAAATAGGTTATGTATGGATCTTGAAGCTTAGGTCATAATATGTCTTGATGTTGTTGGATCTTGAATGTTTAAGAACCCTATGTTGATTTCATGCTAGATCTAACCATGGAAACCCTAGATCTAAGGTTGTATGTAAAGAAAAAGGCAAATGAAGAACAATGTATGCTAAAGGAAGTTAGATCTAAGTTTTGATGTGTTGGGTTGATGGAAGTTGATTTCTTTGTTTAGATCTATGGATATTAGTGTGTATAAAGAATATATCTAATGTTGATGAAATTATTCGAGGAAAAGATTAAGTGTATGCATGCTAGTTAGGTCACAAATGCAAAGGATATGCATGATATGATTTTTACCATGAAAAGGTAACATTTTGGGGTATGACCGAAAATGAGCTATGTAGGATTTCATGTATAGTTTTGAATATGTTTAAATCTGGACATTGGTCATAACATGTGCAAGCTTTATGACCCCAATGCATGGTAGATGATTATGTTAAGTGTGAGATGCATGTAAGTTAAAGGAAACAAAAGAAAACCTAATTTTTGGATGAAAGCATGTGTTGGCCGAATGCTATGGGTATGATGTGTTGTGTTGGTGCTTTGATTTATAGATCCTAGGTTGTGAAATTGTTGAATGGAGGATGGGATCACCCTTGGAGTAAAAGTTGTGATTAATTGGTGCATAAATGGTAGTGGCCGAATGTTGTAAGAAAAGGTAACCCTAAGTGCAATTCATGATTTATGTATTTTCATTGTTGTGTTGGATAAGAAAATTAGAGTTAGGCTAGTTGGAATAATATTATAGAGCCATGATCTTTTATTAAATATTATTGGAACCCTAGTTAAGTTTTACTCGGGTTTTATTTGAGGTTTAAAGTCTAAATTAAGATTTAATCATGAATAATTTATTAATAGTTAGATATAAGGTTTTAATGTAGTACGTGTAATAAAAAGAGACTTAGGTTTAATTCTAAACCTATGAGTATTATTTAACCCTGATCGAGGCATGTACATGGATAAATATATTTTTATTTCAATAAAAATATTAGCTAAGTTTTGGAATAATTGTTAAGGAAAAGAATAAAATATTTTTTTAATTAAATGGATTTCAGTGATATATAAATATATATATATCTTTGGTGATTTCAAAAAGAAATGATTTCATATTCTTAAAGTCTAAAGAATATTTGAATCGCTTGTAGGCGATCCACGTGTCTGTATACACGAACAAAGAAGACCAAGTGTAAGTGGATACTGTAAGTGGACAGTAAGTATTCTTTTTCAAAACTGGAATGACACACTGCATCGTTTCATGAACAAGCATGAATTTTAAGCAAGTATGAATTTTAAGCAAGCATGACATGACATGTGCATTGCATGAATTTTTCAAGAAGAAAGTTATGCAATGATTTTTATGGAAAGAATATGAGAAGTTTTATGAAACGATAAGTTAAGATAAGGGGCACCGGTCGGTACCGTACCATCAAGTTGGACTCCCATACCGAAGGACAATTATGAGAAGGATGAGTGAATCCAAGAGGTTGTGCAAGCCACACTGAAGGACATTGAGAAGGTGTGGTGCCTCCAAGGGTCGTGTCTAGCCATCAGGCCTGGGGCCACTTCAAAGGCTAGCTCGACCAGATGTTAAGGTCTCCAAGGGAATTCGGGGACAGTTCCGAAGGGAACGCACAACCCTGACTTCAGGGGTCAAATGGAGCGAGCCCACAAGTAAAAGATATGAAATAATTATGAAAAGGCCAACAAGGGCACAAGTACGAATAAGCGGTTTTCAAGGGCCAAGGGCCAGTTTTTCAAGCAAGAATGAAAGAAAGATTTTTAAGGGCCTGGGGCCGAAACTAAGCAAGAGCATATGCATAATTCATGACATGCATGTGCATCAATTATCAAGTTTCTTTCTTTCATGATTAAGCGGGCATAAGTCAAGAGCATGATTTAAGTTTTATGTTTTTCCCTTCGTGAGTCTTTTTGACTCACGTTTTTAAAATTGTGTCATTCTAGATGTATCAGGTGAAAAGAGTCAGGAGGACTACCTGACCTAGAAGCCCAAGATATAATGTTTCATATTTTGATGATAGTGGCATGAGCGTCACTAATTGGGTTCCAATGTGTTAAATATATGTTTTGTATGAACTTAATGAGAACCCTGATTATGTAAAGAATTAGCTCGAACCCCTCGCGATCCTGTACGTTTCCGCCGTAATCAAGAAAAACAATAAGTAAGAACGCTGGAGTCATCCGGGGGATAGCTCGCGGCTGTCACGGTCCCTGTGGGATGCCGTTCGGGGCGTGACAGGTTAGGGGGTAGAATTTTCAAAAATACTAAAATTTATTAAAAAAAATTAAGGTGAAGAGCATTTTCAAAATATTTGGGGGTGGGGCCCCCTCCCACCCCTATATCCGCCTCTGCACATGAATGTGTCTCTCCATGCTTTCCCGCTCATATATTCAAGGAGTCCTATGACTCATAGTGCTAAAAATCCATTAGGACTCTAATCCCCTACATATAAATAGTCAGATATTTTCCTTCATATTTTCTCAAGCTTTAATTATGTTAGCGCATTTTTGTATTGGCAAAATTCCGTGTCAAAATATGTCTTGATCGAGTTGTAATTTTGGTCCCCACATTTGTTCAAGAGTTAGACTTGATGGTATGTCCAAAGTCTTCATCACGTTCAATCAGCATTCAACAAGCGCTCGAGCGCCCTTAGAAAAAGTTTAGACAGAGTCATCACGTTTGACCAGCATTAGACAAGTGCTCGAGTGCCCTTGGAAAAAGTTCAGACAGAGTCATCACGTTTGACTAGCGTTAGATAAGCGCTCGAGCGCTCCGTGCAAATTTCAGACAGACACCACAGCGTTTGACCAGAGCTCGACCTACGCTCGAGCGACTTTGGGAGAATTTCAAAAATCCCTGAATTTTTGGAATTTCTTTTTGAAATGTTAGGAAACCCTACTAGGTTTCGTGGGAGGCTGTCATAAAGTGTATTGAGGCTTCCATTGAGCAGATTTGTGCCTCCTTCCTTGAGAGAAAAACTCAAGAAGATTTATGCTTCAAGATTAACAAGTTTTTCTCTATTCTTTGATCAAATACCTTGTAACCTTCATGGTTTACATTCTATTTTTACTGTTGTGTCTGCTGATGAGTTTAAACGAATTTCTATGTGTGAAAATTATAAGGAAGCTTGAGAGATTTTAGAGACTACACATGAAGGTACCAAGACCGTTAAAAACTCAAAGCTTCAAATGTTGACCACAAAGTTTGAAGAAATTTGAATGAAGGAAGATGAGACATTTGATGAGTTCTATGCAAAGCTAAATGACATAGTTAACTCTAGCTACAATCTGGGAGAAAGGATATTAGAAAGTAGAGTTGTGAGAAAAGTTCTGAGATCTCTTCCTAAGAGATTCAGACCCAAAGTTACAGCAATTGAGGAAAGTAAAGACCTGGACACGATGAAGATTGAAGAACTAGTTGGGTCTCTACAAACCTATGAAGAGACATTGTCTCAGCCTAAGAAGAACAAGTATATTGCCTTGAGATCTAGTAAAAAAGAAGTCTGTTCTGAGTTAGATGAATCTCTAGATGTTGAGAACTTCAGGGCTCTAGTCAAAAAATTCAGAAAGTTTTTTAGATCAAAGGATGATCAAAAAAGATTTAATAAAGGTGCTGAAAATAGATGCTGAGAACTTCAGGGCTCTAGTCAAAAAATTCAGAAAGTTTTTTAGATCAAAGGATGATCAAAAAAGATTTAATAAAGGTGCTGAAAAGAATCATGGTAGTTCAAGTGGGTTCAGAAAGGAAAATAGAGATAAACAATTTGCTAATGAGTCCAAAAATAAAAAAATTGACTTGTTTTGAGTGTCAAGGGTTTGGTCATGTCAGATTAGAGTGTCCAACATATCTCAAGTCGAAAGGAAAAGCCATGAATGCTTCACTGAGTGACGACGAATCAAATTCCAGCAGTGATGGAAAAGAACATGTAAATTTTATGGCTTTTATGGCTAGTACTGATAATTGTGATTTGTAGGATATTAACTCTAAAACGGAGACATCTGATGATGCATCTGATACTGAAGAAAGCTTGCAAGAGGTGTATGACAAGCTCTTTTGGGAAAGCCTGAAACTGCACAAGGTAAATAAAAAGACCCTAGAGAAACTTCATGAGAGTCAAATTGAAAGGGATAACCTCACTGTCAAGCTTGAAGAATACATCAAGTTGTCTGATGACTTGAAACTGAAGAACTTGGCCCTTGAAGCTGAAGTCAAAGACTTAGAGTGCAATCTAGAGAAATCTAATGCTCAACTTAAGCAATTCTCTAGTGGGTCTAAAAAACTCAATCACATGTTAAGCTTGGGAGCAACACTTGGAAATAGGAAAGGGTTGGGCTACAACGAGCAAGTGGTGCATCAACTTCAACGACTGTTTTCGTTCCAGCGTCATTGCCAGTCAAACAAGCAGAAGTTAAAGCTCCTCAGAGAAAGGTAAGTGAAGGTAACAAGACTAACTCTCAGTCCATGAGTACTGATTCTTTTATTGTTCTACCTAAAGCACACATTTCACATCGGTTTGTTCCAACTTGTCATTTTTGTAGAAAAATAGGTCACATCAGACCTAATTGTTTTAAATTAAGAGCACAAGAGCACACACATAATGACCATTTCTACAGCATTGAGCATACATATCTTGTGAACCAAGTCAAGATTCTCACTAAGCACACCATGATTATAAATGCAAAGTTGGAGAACTTGACCAAACTATCAACATTTTTCAAGAAGATTTGGGTGAAAAAGGATGAAAACCGATTAGCCAACAGGAAGGCTATTGGTACGTGTTCTTCTTCCTGGGTATTTTTTTTTCGTGTTTGCTTTAGCATCGGTTGCATTTCTTTTTTATATTAATGTTCTTGAGTGTTTGTTTATCTTGTGAGTTCATGTGCTTTTATTTCACTGTTTCATTTTTTAAAAAATAAAAAAAATTGATGATTGTTGTGTGTCTTTTGTCAGCACATTTGGTCACTGGCCTGTTTGACATACTTGAGATTTTCGAGCATGATCTTTTACATACTTTCTCAATTTATGTATGAATTATAATATGATTTGAGAGTCATGCCTATTGTCTCTTTTTGGTATTAGCTGACATGATTTTCAAATGTATATTTGTCATACCAAATCACAGTGCACACTGAATATGGTTAGATGAGGCTTGACCGTATGTGTGAGTTTTGGGTCTGCAACCACAAGCGAAAGAGACCATGTTCATCAGTTTGAATTGACATTTGACTAGCTGACCTTATCCATTGCCCCTCTTAGAGTCAAAGGCTCCAAAAGAGTATCTTCACTTCAAAATAAGTTGTTCCTATTCTAAAGAGAAGAAAAGAAAAAGCAAAAGCAAACTCAAAAGCAACAACAAAATCAAAAGACGCAAAATATTTAGGGGGAGAAAAACAAGCAACAAAGTTGCATACTCAGGTCCTAATGGCATTGAGTTTGACTTTCATCTGGTGTGACATGTCTCTCTTTTCACTCATGGTTTCATTTGGCTAGCTTTGACCTCCCTCACAAAATTAAGGTCTTAAGCCTCTCTCGTTGTGTTTCGTATTTCACACAGGTATGTCGTTCACATTTTTTAATTATTGATGTTAAAACCGTTTAGAGATGTGTTGCATAAAATCAATGACTATTATTTTCCATGATCATACAATGAGCTTGTATTGATTTTCCATGCTCTTGAAAATTTTGTTTATGTCTCTTAGTTCCATGAATTTTGTGTTGATTTTTGGCATTTGATCATTTGCTCTTCTCAATAATTTTTCATTATCTCATTATCATTGCGTGTTGTCTTTCTTATTCGCCTCTTCCTTTGTGCATTGTTGTCGGTTTTGGTTGATCGTGCCTTAGATATGCCTTTATTTTATCTTATTTGTGATATGCAATTCTTATGTCGGCTGATGCTCATTTTCATGTTTGCATGCATTTTATTTCATCAATGAGCGGTGACATTTTGTTTCTATTTGTCCATTCGTGACAAAAATGGGGAGAATATTTGCAATGAATAACTGGCTAAGGGGGAGCAAATGCTTTGTTACTGTAGTTTGTTTGCTATTGGTCTACCTTCAATTCTATATACGTGTTTGTTCTCTATGCTTTCACTTGGTCTTTGAGATTGTATTTTTCAGTTGATTGGCAAAGATCTATGTTTTGTTTATTTTATAGGGTTAATGACCAAAATAGTCCCTGGGTTTTATGCCCTTTATCGATTTGGTCCCTGAGTTTCCAATTTGGTCACATAAGTCCTTAGGTTATCCTCATTTATCAATTTGGTCCTTGGGTTTCCAATTTGGTCACATAAGTCCTTAGGTTATCCTCATTTATCGATTTGGTCCTTCCATCCAATTCAGTCTCCTCCGTGCACAGTCAGCTAACTGTGGGCCACGTCATCACCAATAATATCGCGACACGTGTATGCTTTTTTATTATTTTAAAAAAACGCACGTCCACCTAGCATATTCGTAAAAAAGAAAAAAAAATCGAACGGGGGAGACCCCCATTCGCGCGACGAAAGGAACCCAGATCCATGTTTTACCAAAAATCAATCATGGCGGTCGTCTATTTTTCACGAAGCGAAGAGATATCCAATCTGAATCCGTTGGTGATCTTTGAGATTTGAATCGTGTCGAGGATTTTCTATTTGTTGCTCTCTGTTTGCAGATTGATTTGGGGGTAGTGGCTTATTTTGATGAGATATCAAAGTAGAAATTGGACGAAAGGATCAAATCGATAAATGAGGTAACCTAAGGACTTATGTGACCAAATTAGAAACTCATGGACCAAATCGATAAATGAGAATAACTTAAGGACTTATGTGACCAAATTGGAAACCCAGGGACCAAATTGATAAATGAGGATAACTTAAGGACTTGTGTGACCAAATTGGAAACACAGGGACCAAATTGATAAAGGACATAAAACACAGGGACTATTTTAGTAATTAACCCTATTTTATATATGTGGGTTTTGTCACAGAATTGCCAAAGGGGGAGTTTGTTAGAGCATTTTTGTATTGGCAAAATTCTGTGTCAAAATATATCTTGATTGAGTTGTAATTTTGGTTCCCACATTTGTTCAAGAGTTAGAGTTGATGGTCTGTCCAAAGTCTTCATCACGTTCAATCAGCGTTCAACAAGCGCTCGAGCGCCCTTGGAAAAAGTTCAGACAGAGTCATCACGTTTGACTAGCGTTAGACAAGCGCTCGAGCGCTCAATGTAAATTTCAGACAGACAACACAGCGTTTGACTAGCGCTCGACCCACGCTCGAGCGACTTCCGGCGAATGTAAAAAATCCTTGAGTTTTTGGAATTTCCTTTTGAAATGTGAGGAAACCCTACTAGGTTTCGTGGGAGGCCGTCCTAAAGTGTATTGAGGCTTCCATTGAGCTGATTTGTGCCTCATTCCTTGAGAGAAAAACCCAAGAAGATTTGTGCTTCAAGATTAACAAGTTTTTCACTATTCTTTGATCAAATACCTTTGTAACCTTCATGGTGTTGAAGGCGTGCTGAAAAACAAGAGTGTTCGGTGAAGAATCCATAAGAAGATCCTCAAAGGTTTGAGGGGAGTGTCGCACGGAACGAGTCTAAGCAGGGAGACTTTGATTATTACATCAGGGTTGTCAGAGTCAAGCAACAGGGGTTGCTCGTGTCTAAATCATTGTTTGTAAGGTTTTCTTCTTAGTGGATTCTAGGTGGCTGCTAGCCCGGAGTGGTTTTTCCTTTGAATGATATTTCAAAGGTTTTCCACTTCGTCACCAAAATTCTTGTCCCTTTGTGTGATTGAAGTTTATTTAATTTTCTGTTGCCTATATGTTGACTGAGTTGATTAATATGCATATCTAGGCTGAACAATTTTAGAACATATTTTAAAATTGTTATTGTTTTGTTAATTAGAGGCAAAACACATGTTTTCCACCTCTAAGTGTTGTTAGGGTCTAAACTAGATTTTTCAAATTATTTTTCTAATACTCAAATTTTCTTGAGATCTGACTTTGGCCTAAGAGCTTCCGGATTCGACGTCGCCCCCTCTTCTTATTCTTTTCATGTCGATCGGCTCCGGCTATTGGTGATTTTTGGCATCATCAGTATTGTTTGCCATATGTGGGTGACCAATAAAT
Organism: Myrica gale; assembly: GCA_963930655.1. NCBI lineage: Eukaryota > Viridiplantae > Streptophyta > Magnoliopsida > Fagales > Myricaceae > Myrica > Myrica gale. The sequence goes on along the minus strand of OZ005610.1, from coordinate 14,676,230 downwards.
AATATTGGAACACAATACAAACGGAAAACTAAATGAAATTATAATAATTCATATAAGGTCCGAAATTAAAAATACACAAATGAAAAATATCTAAGAAAATATAACTACCACTACCAAAGTCTAGATTATATCGAGGAAGCATTAAGAACACATAAATAAATAATTGTATCATATAAATCACATTAGCCAAGTAAATATAAAAAAATACTGAAATCGGAACCAAAATTGAAAATTTTAGTAATTTCCACCGAAATTTTTGCACAACCTCAATGGAAGAAGTACCGTGCTTAAAGTTGTGTGCCATAAGTAACGATGGGGAGATTCTATTATATTATGCTACTGGCCTTGTACCGGAAAAAGGTCAATCCGGGTCCAAGTTTGTTACAATAAAAACCCACACGAACGGTACCGGCTTAACCTTGGTCCATAGCCGACATGATAGTTCACAGGAGCAAACCTACTCGACGTAGGTCCAATAATGGACTCGGCCGCCTCATCAATCGCCATTGAGAAAGAGGTGTACCCGATGCGAGGAAGGAAATTACCAGTATACTAATATTGAGGCAGCCTTTAGAAAGAAAGAAAGAAAAAAGGCAGCCCAAGTCGGATTGGGTTTCCAATGGTCATACCTTCGTCTGGGCCGAAAAACTTATCCCTAAACAGTTAACATTATGGAGAGAAGAAATCGCAAATCGAGTACAGAATACAATAACCCCAACAAACAAACACCGCCCTTAGTAGACTCCACTCGCACGACTAGGGCAAAACGGAGATTTAACCAATACAAGGCTATAGCCGATATAGCCAACGCCGAGTCTCAATTTATTTGGCGTTCGCAAATCGCAGCCAACAAGCCCTCCCTCTACTCTTAGGGTAAGGTAAACTCTAATCCATATCAAAATCTTATTTTTCCTCGGATTTTCACGATTCTATGTGCTTTTTCATTTTTCGATCTGCTAATTCATTCTCCGATAGATTCTCTCTTTTTTCATCGGTTTTTTGCTCCTCTGTTTGGTTGGTGAGAAAATGTATGATAATGTGTTAAACCAAAGCACTGTTCCAGATTTATGAGCAACTAAAAAAAAAGCACCTCCATCTAAGTGAAACTCTTGGACGCGTAGTTATATTCTTGGATTTCTAGTTTCTCTTGATTTTTGCGGATGCTAAGAACAATAAACAGGCGATAGCTAAGTGGTTAAGAGAGACATCCTCCTTGCGGCTTGACGTACCAAAGTTGAGTCTCAAAAGTGGGATGAATTTTCCTGCTGCTGGGCGAGTTCTTGACTTATTTACTCTTTGGGTTGTTGGGTCGGTCCAGACCCTTGTCGTGGTCTGTACTTCAAGGTTGGGCCAAACTGGTCCGGCTTTAGGAGATTCTTTGAACTGATAATTGAACCAGAAAAGGTTTGGAGTGTGAAGTGAACATGGTAGGACAGATCAATGATGATGTATGTAAAGGTTAGTTTGCCAAGTAGTTGAATAGTGTTGAAACGTTTGCCCCCAGATAATTTGCTTTCTAGAAGCAAATTTATCCAGGTTTCTTAGTTGATGTGTTGGTATTTGAATATCTAGTTATATGACTAATTGAGTGGTCAGGGAGTGATTATGATTCATCCAAGCAGCAGATGGGGCATGAAGATTTCCACCTTATCAAAGTGTGTACAATAACTAGGCTAGCTTGTTCTTAGATAGGCTGCACTGTGACTGGAGTCGCTGCATAACATGCTCTGTAACAAAGTCACTTGCCAGTTGTTTAACTGATACGAACATGATATTAATTTCTCATAGAACCTGTAGTCTGGCTTTTACTATCCACAGAAGATATTGTTTGGGTATTTGAATCAATTGGCTTGGAAGTTGTACTTTCGTGACTCTAAAGAAAAGAAAAATAAAAAATGGTGTTTTCCACCTGCAGACTTTACAAGCTTCCAACTAAAGAAGCAAAATGGCCGGTTCTAGGGTTGCTCATGTCACCTTGAAGGGACCAAGTGTTGTCAAGGAGATCGTGATCGGTATGACACTTGCTTTGGCTGCTGGTGGCGTCTGGAAAATGTATCACTGGAATGAGCAGAGGAAAGTGCGGCAGTTTTATCACTTGTTGGAGAAGGGTGAGATTGGTGTCGTTGCTGAAGAAGAATAAATCTTCTTTGTTTCTGTCATGATTCTGTGGACACATCCAGCAATTTGGTCATGATTTTGTTCTTCCCTCTATTTTGGCTCCTGAATATAAGATGAGCGTAATTTGGATTTCAAGGGAATAAATTTATTGTACTGATTTGCAGACTACAATATTTGCTTTAGATATAAATCGGTGAAGTTGCTTGGTATTTGCCTGCACTTTCTCTTATGGTTGCCCAAGTGAAGTATCAAATTGTTCACTTTTACGCTGCATGTGTACAACTTGCTTCTACAAGATTAACTAGAAACACTTGTGCAGATGAGACAGGCTTGGTAATTCTAAAGAGTGGACGCACTGTTGATAGTTTTAGTGTATGTTCAAGGAAAACTGATTTACATGCCAACTCAATAAGTCGATAAGCTAATGAAAATAGAGTGTATTTTTTTTTGTCTCAACCATCTTCATAGCAAGACCTTCAATATCTTGAAGTCTAAAAAAAACATCATTTCTTCTAACATCTCCAATATAGGTATTAAGTATCAAATGATCATCTACTGTGAAATCTTCTGGATAAAGCTCAGCAAAACGACGTAACTTAGTATGATCAAACGCTAATAATGAATTTTTTGGATCAAGACATGTCATGCAAAGAAGTAACTCTGTACTTGCTTCTATGAACTCCTGAATGATCAAATCAATAACCTGACAAAACATTTCCACACGAAAATGATGGAAATAAGTAATAGTTTGCCCTCCACGCCTCGAACGACTACGAGTTGGTATAATGTCTCTATGAACTCCTGAATGATCAAATCAATAACCTGACAAAACATTTCCACACGAAAATGATGGAAATAAGTAATAGTTTGCCCTCCACGCCTCGAACGACTACGAGTTGGTATAATGTCTTCTATATTCGGCACTCTAATTGAGTTATCCACACAATTTTTTGACTTCTTCCAAAAATCCATCACATTCTATATCTCTCATTTTTTGCAACTGTTTATTCACAACTCCAACCAAACTCACAACATTAACAATGTTTTGATCTTTTCGCTATGAGGCTTATGAAAATTCGTTTGTAATTCCCATTATATCCCTCAATAGATGCATAGTGAATACAAACTCAAATTTTTTCATCTTATTCATCAAACTCATAGTCATAGACCTTTGTTCTGGGAGAGTACCATTATCTTTTATGTGTTCAAGCACTTACAATACTGATGACCACATACTGAAGAGACGCATTATTGTAAGGTGGTACGAACCCCCAATGAGTGTCACCTACAATATTATAGGAATTATAAAACTATAAACAAATTAAAAACTAAACAGTCTATTAATATTATAATGAAATATAGTAATCACCTGGTCGTGCGAGACTGGTTTCTTGATTTTTGCCTCTTCCACTAGAAATCTCTCATTTGTCCAACCGCTCCATTATCTTCTCATGACAACTTTGCCAAAAAACATCTCTCCTTTTACATGACGCTCCGACCATATTCACAATCATGGAAGCATAATTAAAAAACATCAACTTGCAAGTTATTATTTGTAATACTCACAACGGATAATTGAAATTAGTGAGCAAAACAATGAATATAGATAGCAGAATGATTGTTCCTCGAAATGACAACTCAACTTGCATGTTTGATGACCAGAAACTGGGTGCAGTGCACAAATTTATTCTGTCAGAATTCTGGCAGGGAGTTATTGTCTGACACTCCTACCTTGGCGGTGTCTGCGGTTAGGGCGGCCAGGGAGTCATAGTCTGACACTCCATGTGGGAAACATGTGTATTCTCGTTCTGCCTTACTTGATGTGGTGGGTGGGCCCCGAAATATTAGCAACAACATTGCCAGTGGATCTGTTCACTCGGGCCAGTCCGATGTGGTTACTAATGACACTGCTCTCTATGCAAATCTTGAATTCTTCTTGGGCCAGATAGAGGCTTGGGATAAGGAATCAAGACCTTGCATAGGCTTTCATTCTTTTTCTCATATTTCCATGGGCCGCATCCAATCCACTCATCCCTGCCCGACCCACTCTGTGACTATCCAACCGTTGGAATCTGATATACCCACTTCTGCGACTGCTTCTCAATCTCAGCCCTTTGTCAGCTCTGCTCCTATTTCCACTCACGACATTGTGGTGCATTCGTCGGTGACCGCAACCTCAAAGTGCAAGTTGGTGGATGATTCTAGTTCAACTGAAGTCATATCGGTGAAACGCTTTGCTGGGAAGTTCCATCTTAGCTCTCTTCCCAATCCGGTGGATGCGGAAGACTCTCTTCCTCTTGCTATGTGGCGTGGGTTGACAGCCCATCGAAAAGTTACTTCCGTTAGGCGTGGGAGTTATAGTATTCGCAACAGAAGACAGACAAGTTCAATTGGTACTTCTAGGGTTTCAATTCTGGAGATGGCCCAGGAGGTATCGAGGCTGGAAAAGGAGGTTGTTTCTTCGGAATTGTCTGAGGTTGAGGGGTGCTTTAAGGCTGAGGAGGCGGGCTTGTCCATGCCCCTCACAGATCCATGAGGCAGATATTCTGGAATTTCCGGGGGCTAGCCCGAGGTCCGGCGATTCGTGCTACTAGGGCCCTGGTAAGGAAATTCTCCTCTTATTCTCTTTGCCTTGTAGAAACTAAGATTGGGGATCCTCAGATTGCTATGAGGAGGGTTGGGTTTCAGAACTTTGTGTTTCCCTTTCTAGGGGTCTTAGTGTTTGAGTATTAAAATTTTGGGGAGGTTACAATTTTAGGGTATTGGAATTGGTGAAGAAAAGAAGAGAGAAATGATTTGAATGAATTTTTATATTTATTATAATGAAAAATAATGATTTGATTGAGAAGATAGAGATTATATTTTTAATATTTTATTATGTTAAAATTTTAGAAGGCTAACATTTTAGTAAACAAACCAAGCCTTAGTGGAGGTTTGGTGTTGGCTTGGAGACCGGGTTTTTATTTTGAATTGTTGTTTATGAATCACTGCATTATCCATGTGTTGGTGAAGTCAGATCCTGTTATCCGGCCTTGATTGTGCACTTTTGTATACGCGCCTAATATTTTTAAGGAGAAGATTGTGTTTTGGGATAAATTATCTGAGTTGGGGGAAGGTTGGCAGAGGCCTTGGATGTTGATCGGAGATTTTAATATGGTGCAGTCACAAGTGGAAAAGAGGGGGCGTCCCTTTCATGCTTCTGCCTCCTATGATTTATCACATTTGGTTGATTGTCATGGCTTGATATATTTGGGCTTCACTGGTGGTTCTTTCACTTGGTCTAATAGAAGACATGAGCATCATCTAATTAGGAAAAGTTTGGACCGTGGGGTGGATAATTCAAAGTGGAGGTTACTGTTTCCGAAAGTATTCATACGCCATCTCCCCTGGGGAGCTTCTGACCACTCAACTTTGTTTTTGGATATGGTTGGTGATGCTAGGATGGGACCGAAACCTTTTCGGTTTGAAGCCTTTCGGATGCAAGATGCCCGCAGTTTAGAGGTTGTTCGGACTGCCTGGAATTACCATTGTGTTGGCTTTGATCCCCTTAAATCTCGCAATTTTACTCCAAAATCGTGGGCTGCTATATGTCATCCAAAGGACTTTGGAGGGATGGACCTTCGGCTATTTTATGATGTTAATATTGCGTTGGTTACAAAGCTCAGCTGGAGTGTTTATTCTTCACCTACCAGTCCTTGGGTGCATTCTTTGAAGGCAAAATACACAGGGGAAATCATTTGCATTTGGCCTCGGTCAAAGCTTCGGCCTCTTGGGTGTGGCAAGGGATTTGGGTGGTTCGGGAAATTAATTGCGAAAGGAGCTTCACATTTGGCAGGACCAGTGGGTGTCATCGTTGCCCAATTTTCAACCTTCGCCTAACAGCTCCTAATTCTTTTGGTGCAATTAGTGGGATTCCTGATCAGTTTGTTTGTTCTCTGTTTGACTTTGAAAATATGACATGGAACTGTGAGCTTTTATATTCTCTCTTTGACATTGCCTTTGCTGAGGCAATCAGTCAATTATCGTTATTATCCTCTTCTAGCGTGGATCAGTGGATTTAGGTGCCGGATTCCAAGAATTTATTTCTGTGGCCAATGCTTATCTTTTGACGAAGCCATGGTCTATGCATGACAATCATCCCATGCGGGAAAAAAGATTGTTAGAAATTGTGGCTCTCTAAGTTGCAAGATCGACTTAAAACTTTTTCCTTGGAAATGTTTGCAGTCAACTCTTCCTCTTTGTGGGCTCCTATCTCAATTTCTAGTTTCTGATAATCGGTTAGCAGGGCTGTGTCCTTTGTGTGGTCTGGAGGTTGAGACGGCTGAACATCTTTTTTCAAGATGCCAAATTGCGTGTGGCGGGAAGCGCCATGGCCCATCTAGGTTGATCTTATCCCTTTTATGCCCTTTGTTGTTTTTGTGAAGCAATTGTTGTATGCGCACCATTTTCTTTGGGATTGCTAAATCTTCCTTGCATCCATTTATTATCTATGCTGCTCTTTTGATGGATTTATTTTGGCACTTGCGAAAATGAGGTGGTCCATTGTAATGCTGCCCCTGATCCGTTGGTTCTAATTGCTTCTCTTTAGCGTCGTTTTAGTGAGCATGTTATTGCTTGGGGTATGGTGTCACTCTCTTCTGGCTTTGGTTGGATTTCGCCCCCGGTTGGGGTGCTTAAATGTAACATGGATGTTGTCGTGAGGAATTCTCTCAGTCTTGGCTGTTGCGTTCCGCGATCATGAGGGCTCCCTCTGTACTCTGTACATGGAGCGTATCTCTCACCAAGATCCTTTGGTTGGTGAAACTGCTACATTACTAGCTAGTACCCGTATTGCTTCCTCCTTATCTGCTAGTAGGATTGTGTTTGAGAGTGATTGTAGTATCCTGGTACATGATGTGCTATGTTTGGAGTCGTCTATTGGTTGACAGGCTGAGGATTGATTGAATTCTATTCTTTTTTTTCTAGTTAATTTGGGGGAAATGGGCTGGGGGGATTCAACCCTAGATCAGACCCTCCCAACAGGGAGGAGACGTCAACTGAGTTACAAGCTCACTGACTGGTTAAACTCTATTCGTTTGTTTTTTTTTGCACATCCTCAGCATTCGCTCGATTGAGGTTTCTCGGCATCGGAATCGTCTCACTCTTCATTTGGCGAAGAGGGCTGCTGGGCATAGTTATTTGGTTATTTTCTTGCTGTTGCTGTTCCTGAATTTATTGTTCATTCCGACGCTGTGGTCGTTTGACTGGTTTTATCCTTTAAAAAAAGGGGCAAAAGAAGAAGTTAAAAAGAGCAAAGGAAGAACATCGTAGTCCATAAATTGTTGAGCAGCGACAGACTTTTCACTTTTACAAAGAAATGATGTCATGCACCGGGAATATAGGGCTCAGAGCGAATTTGCAGTCTTGCTTTTTTTCAACTGAGCTTCCAGTTCGCAACCTGACAGACAAAAGCACCTCTATCTGAAGAGGACTAAAAACCTGCAGCTGGTTACTATTTGTAGATCCTGGGCATAGTTTTCTGTCTCCTTGACTTAAATTAAATGACTTGGCCAAGAAGAAAATATCTAAATCACGTGTGGGCATGTAATATGCAAAAGATCAAGTGAATATAAGTTTTACATAGATACATGGTGACTGGAACTACTGCTCATTCCGCCACAAGAAACGTATAGAAGAAATTCAAAGATGCAATGCTACAGCAACCCGTAGAAACCCTTTCAGATTACAGGGTCGAGCTGGAGGGGGGGGGGGTGAGGAAAAGGAGAAAGAATGAGCTCTTCTACGGTGCACTGAGTTACACCCCGAACTCAGTGCACGAGGAGCTTTTAGTGAAAAGCAACAAATACAGGAAACACACGTCCCACTAAATCCACAAGGGAATCATCGTTGGCAACTGATTATTTGCAGTGCTGTAAAATTTGGGGCAACTGACTTTTTGGATCTCATCTATAAATTAAGCTTAGGAAGCAAAGAAGTTCAACAACCTAAAATTGTCATGTCTGCTCTGCTCTGTGCCTCTGCCTTTGATTTGTGCACCATACTCAAGCTTCCACTTTAATCCCCGGTGGCCAATGATCTGCAATTTAATCTACACAACATAGTTCAAAGTATTACGCACAAGAAAGTGATTAAAAAATTAAAATTTGGCCACGGATAAGGGCTATGTAATGCTAACATTTTTTACATTTATGTTTGTAGAGAAAAAAGACCAAGCATACAAATATATACAGGCAAAACTTTTATGCAACTGGCCACAAGTTATTGATGCTGGAGTACTCTATTAGTGCTAAAAGCTGATATCCAAGGTCGACTAGTGGAGGCATTCCTCTCTATCTTATGTGACTGGCATATAGAACCTTGATCAAATTTGCCAGATAGGGGAAGCCAAAATCAAAGTGATTCAGATGGAGGGGCATTATAGTGCTGAGTGGATTCCCAAGTCAATTCTACCAGCATTCTCAACTTTCCTTTCATTTATTTCGATCTACTAGTCCATGCTAAAAGTTTCCTTGTCACAAAGAAATCCACCACCAAAAGAGTGGGGCAAGCAGAAGCTGCTAGCACATATACACATCATGTGATAGGCTATGTTCTTCTCTTCATAGAATAGGATTTGAACCAACAAAGATTCTCAATCGACCACGAAAAACATTTCACTTTGTCATTAATGGACAACTAATTTTGGCATTCTAAATATAGAAAACTAGTTTTTAAGCAGACGCTGATTCCAAGAAGAAGAAAAAATGGAAAATACTGTTGGGTTCTTGTCATGGATGTGAAGCATGACAAGAACATCAGAAAGATCCTAGCCTTGCGAAGGTATATCAATTTTTGTTATTCTCACATTTGTTGTCCAAATATTTTCTTCTAAGTTCATGCAAGCGGTGAAAAAATTACCATAATGACGACCTTGGCATTGAATGAAATCGTTCACATTCGAAATGTGACACCTCTGGATCACCACCTCCACCACCAGCACCAGCTTTACTTTTTGGATCTGTAGCCTCTTTGCTTACATCGTCTGTAGACGGGTCAATATCTGCATTTACATCAGAAGTATTTGACATGCAATAATTCTGCAGCCATCTGTCAGTTTCCCAGAGGAGGTGCATGATACTTTCCCGTGCAGTATAGCCATGGCTCTCAAATGGAAGAATGACTAGGCGACAAAGAGCACCATGACCTTTCAGAGCATTGAAAAAACGATCGGACTGCAGGGGATACAAACACAAAATTAAGCAAGGGAACAAGTAGGTAAAGAAGAAAAGAACTGGCTACAAAGCACGACATAGCTAACACTTGGAAAAACTACTATTGAGGGGCGAACCTGAGAGGGTAAAGTAAAATTCTGGATCAAATGGGACAAATAAGAATGTACAGGGGGAAAAAGGAGGGTCCTCTTTTACCTGCATTGTCAAGGTTCCGGGATTGTTGTCTTCTTCTCCATGGACAAGCAATATTGGCTTCTTGATCTTATTAGCTGACATGAAAGGACTCATCTCTACATAAGTACTAGTGGCCTCCCAAAGAGTTCTGTCTTCATTCTACACCAATATAACGAAGAAGTTACAAGACCATCAAGAATCAAAGTACGGCACAGGGGACAACATCTACAGAGAAAATTAAAGGAAAGGAAGAAAAATGAAAGGGAAAAAGAAAAGGTAGTTAGTAGAGACATGTTAGGTCATCAGTGTCTTACCTGAAAACCAAAAGGAGTAAGTGTTCTGTTGTAAGCGCCAGAGCGAGCAATTCCACAACAGAAAATATGAGGGGCATGTGCTAAGAGGTTTGCAGTCATGAATGCGCCATAGGAATGTCCTCCAACAGCAATTTTGTTTGGATGAGCCACCTTAACAAGGGTAGCATCATAATACTTTGGGTCAAAACTTCACATTCAGAACCACACACACAAAATTCATATAGAAAGGAATGAAGCAGCTTACTCCACGTCGGATAACTTCCTCAACCGCAGCCTCTGCACTTCCAACCAACTGCTCTACGTACCTGCTCAAGGCAATTTAAATATAGATCTAGAAGCTATATGTTGCATAGGTTCTATTGTGAAACTTCAAATAGCCAGCAAAGAAGACCAAATACAACCAAGCTCCATAGGTGACACTTGATGTGAAATAAAGAAAGGACTGAAGATGGTAAAGCCCCATGTTACATAGCTTCTTACAATTTGAGGTATTCTGAAGATGCGTAAATGGTTTTGGGATGCAAATAGCAATGGTAACGTTTATTTTTCTTCTCTGTCAATTTGAGGCATTTTGAAGGAGGCCCGGTTGGTGTGGCTGGCCAATCTCTTTGGCCATCTGGTGGAGGGGAAGGAGGCCCGGTTGTTTTCGAAGAAGTTCAACGATTCATCTCGAGCATTATTGGCTCAGGGATGTTCCAATATGAATGGGTGCTACGTTGTCATAGCAGAGTTTGGAGAGAAACGTAAGCGTGGGGCTGTAATGGTCCCGGAAGGGAACTCTGGTGCGGGGTGGCAGGCGTTTCTTCAGATGAGTGAAGAGTTGATTGCTGTTATTGGGGTGCTGAGACGTAAGAAGAAGGGGTGTGCTCCTCCTCAAATCACGCCAGGCCTTTCCTTTGCTGCTGTGGTGCGTGCTGGTTCGTCAAAGAAGAAGGTGGTGGCTGAGCAAGAGTCGCGACTGTGTAATGTCGAGGGGGGTAGCGTGTACTCGAAATTGGTTGGAGTCCCGAAGGTGGCGCATGCTGTAGAGGGAGTGGGCAATGTTATTTCCCGATGCCATCAGGTTGGTGAGGAGTCTGGAGTGACGGCTGGGTCAGAGGGCCTGCTGTGGGTGCATTTAATGAAGCTCAAGGATGAGCTGGATAGACTCGTTGGGTTGGCTAAGTGTCTCGGGTTGGACCAGAACCAGCCTTGGTTGCATTCTGGCGTGACTGAGAGGCTCGTTGCCTCTAACGACCAGCACGTAGGGTCGTTTGCCCAGAACCAGCTCGTTGGGCCGGGTCGTGAGGCTCAAGCTGGTGGGCCGGGCCCATCTTCCTTTTTGGCTCCTGGTTACGTGTCGGAGCCCATCTCGCAGGGGTTGGGGTCAATCGGGGAGGCTGTGGGTCTTGTGGCTGAGGCCCAGATGCTGCCGGCGAGATGGATGGTGGATTCCGACCAACCTGAGGTGTCGCCGTCCACGCCGCGGAGGGCAGGTGGTGACGGGGGACGTGAGGGTGAGGGCCAGACGACGCCGGCGAGTTCGCTGGTGGCCTCTGTTCCACATGGGTTGTCGCGGTCTTCGCCGGGGACGGTCGTCGGTGAGCTGGGTCATGCGGGTGTGGACCAGACGACGCCGGCGAGTACTCTGGTGGCCTTCTCTTCTCCTGGGGTGACGCGGAAGTCATCGGGAGAGGTCTGTGGTGACCTGGGGCTTTCGGATGAAGGCCAGCTGGTGCCTGCGAGTGAGTTGGTGGTTTTCGATCCACCTAGGCTGGGGCAGCAAACGATTGGGAGTGTGGGGTGCGTCTCTTCTCCAGTGTTTGAGGATCTGGAGAGTGATCCTTTTGTGGAGGTCTCCCCTGGTAGTTTGGGAAGGGAGCTGGTAGCTGTTGTGACTGAGGATTCTGAGGTTGTTGCTCCGCCTCTGAGGATGTCTTTGTCTTCACAGAATCCGTCGAGCTGGGTCTTGCAGATGGTCCACTCTTTTCGGCATTTGGTTGGAGTTTCTTGCTTGGGGCATGAGGCCGAATTGCTCAGTCTGTTCACTGCCTTAGAATTCGAGAGGGAACAGCTTAGTGGCAAATCAGCGAGGAGAGCGAGGGGTAAGTTGAGGAGGGAAATCAAGGCTTTGGGGTCTTCGGTGAATTATGATTCGGTTGCTTCTAGTTCTCGGAGGAGTACGAAGGCGGGGAGGGCTTTAGCTATAGTATTATGAAGCCTAGGATTGTCAGTTGGAATGTTCGGGGGCTGAATGGCGTTTTGAAATGTAAGGGGGTGGGGCATTTGTTACGAGGGTGGAAGGCGGATCTTGTGTGTCTTCAGGAGACTAAAGTGTCGTCTATTTCGAGGACCTTGGTGAGACGTGTGTGGGGTGGTTCTCATGTTAAGTGGTGTAGTTTGGAGGCGGTGGGCGCCTCGGGTGGTATATTGATTCTTTGGGATTCTCGGGTTATGGAGTTGGAGGATTCGTGTATTGGGTCCTATTCTTTATCGGTGTTGCTCAGGAATGTTGAGGATGGAGCTGTTTGGGTGTTCTCTGGTGTCTACGGTTCGAATGATGATAGTTGTAGGAGGCTCTTATGGGATGAGCTGGCGGGCATCTCTTCGTTGTGGAATTTCCCGTGGTGTATAGGAGGCGATTTTAATGTTACTCGTTTTCCTGGAGAACGGTCAGGGCGTGGGGGCAGCAGGAGAGCTATGCAAGACTTCTCAAATTTCATTTCCGAGTGTGGTTTGGTGGACCTTGCGCTGGTGGGTGGGTTATATACTTGGTCCAATGGTAGAGAACATCAATCGTGGTCTCGACTTGATCGTTTTCTGGTTAGCTCTAATTGGGATTCTATGTATCCGGAGCTTATCCAAAGGAAGTTACCCCGGTTGTACTCAGATCACTTTCCCTTATTGTTGGAGGGTGGGCGCTGGGGGAATTCTATGAAACCGTTTCGATTTGAGAATATGTGGCTCAAGGTAGACGGTTTTGTGGAGATGGTTAGGGAGTGGTGGCAGGGTTATGTTTTCAGTGGTTCTGCTAGCTTTGTGTTAGACTCGAAGTTGAAGGCTTTGAAGAAGGATCTTAAAAAATGGAACAGGGATGTCTTCGGAGATCTCTCCGTTCGAAAAGATTCTTTATTACAGGAGTTATCTTCTCTTGATGAGCTGGATGAGAGGGGTAGTTTGGATGCGGAGGGTAAGGAGAGGAAGTTGACTGTATCCCGGGAGCTTGACCGTATAATTGAGTTGGAGGAAACGAGTTGGAGACAGAAATCTAGAGCGTTGTGGCTTAAGGAAGGGGATCGTTGTACTAAGTTCTTCCACCGAGTTGCTAACTCTAATCGGCGAAATAACTCCATTTCCAGCTTGGAGTTGGAGGGGGAGATGGTGGAGGACCCGTCTGTCATTTCAGGAGCGATTATTGATTATTACGCTTCGTTGTATCAGGAGCCTTTCGGTTGGCGCCCGTTGTTGGACGGGTTGGAGTTCGATAAGATCCTGGAGGTGGAGGCTGAGTACATTGATAGGCCTTTCGAGGAGGAGGAGGTGACAAGTGTGGTGAATAGCATGAATGGGGATAAAGCGCCGGGCCCGGATGACTTCTCTTTAGCCTTTTTCAAATCTTGTTGGGATGTGGTGAAAAGGGATGTGTTGTTGATGTTTGATGCATTTGCGACTGAGGGGAAGTTTGTTAGGAGCTTGAATTCTACTTTTATTGTCCTGATACCTAAGAAACCGGGCGCGGTTGATCTCAAGGATTTTAGGCCTATTAGTCTTGTGGGAGGTGTGTACAAAATTTTAGCTAAAGCTTTAGCTAACAGATTGAAGAGCGTTCTTCACAAGATTATTTCTCCTACTCAGAATGCCTTTGTGAAGGGAAGACAAATTTTGGATTCTGTGCTTGTGGCCAATGAATGTATCGACTCTAGGTTGAGGTCGGGTGAACCGGGTATGCTGTGCAAGCTGGATGTGCAGAAGGCCTATGATCATGTGAATTGGAATTTTCTTATGTACCTCTTGCGGAGATGTGGGTTTAGTGAGAGATGGTGTAGGTGGATGTTCTTCTGCATTTCGACGGTTAAGTTTTCGGTGCTCCTTAATGGCTCTCCTCACGGGTTCTTCAGTAGCTCCCGCGGTTTACGACAAGGGGATCCTCTTTCTCCGTTGTTGTTCGTTATTGTGATGGAGGCTTTCAGTCGAATGATGGAGGCAGTTGTGGTGCACGGAGGGCTACGAGGTTTTACAGTTGGAGGGGTGTCCACTGAGGGGGTTGCTATCTCACATCTTCTTTTTGCTGATGATACTCTGGTGTTGTGTGGGGCGGATGATGTGCAGTTTCGGAATCTCAGATGTCTTCTCTTGTGCTTCGAGGCGGTTTCGGGCTTAAAGATTAATCTCTCTAAGTCCGAGGTCATCCCTATTGGTAAGGTGGTGAATTCTCAGGAATTGGCGGCTATCTTAGGGTGCGGTGTCTCTTCCTTGCCTATTACGTCCCTTGGCCTACCTTTGGGTGCCTCTTTCAAAAACATTCACATTTGGGATGGGATCATTGAGAGGATGGAACGTCGGTTGGCGGGGTGGAAGCGCATGTACCTCTCTAAGGGTGGCAGGTTAACTCTTATCAAATCTACTCTTTCGAGTTTACCTTCATATTTCCTCTCTTTGTTCCCTATCCCGGCAGGAGTTGCACGTAGGTTGGAGAAAATTCAACGGGACTTCCTTTGGGGAAGTGATGCTGAGGTTCATAAGCTCCATCTTGTGAAGTGGGGTACGGTGTGTTCTCCGTTGTATGTCGGAGGGTTGGGCATTCGCAATATTAAGTTGTTTAATACGGCGTTATTAAGCAAATGGTTATGGAGGTTTGCTATGGAAAGGGATAGATTGTGGAGGAGGGTAATTGCTGCTAAATATGGATGCATGATTGGAGATTGGCATACTTATGTTGGCCGTGGCCCTTATGGGGTCAGCTTGTGGAGGTTCATTAGTAAAGGTTGGGGTGTCTTCAGTAAGCACATTCGGTTCAAGGTGGGGAGTGGTGCTCAGATTAGCTTCTGGCATGATGTTTGGTGTGGTGAGTTACCTCTGAGTATCACTTTCCCTATGGTTTATTCCGTATCTCATTGTAAGGAGGCTATGGTGGCGGAATATCTGATTGAGGTTGGTGGGGATGTCACTTGGAATGTTCCGTTCTCTAGAGCTGCTAATGACTGGGAGTTGGAGGAGTTTGAGGCTTTCTTTGCCTTAGTTTACGAGGCTAGCATTAGTCGCGGGGAGGAGGATGTGCTTGAATGGACGGGCTCTAAGGATGGCAAGTTTTCTGTTAAGTCAATGTACGATGGGCTTACAAGAGGGGGTGATCCCTCTTTCCCTTGGAAGGAGGTTTGGCGATCGTTGTGCCCTATGAGGGTCTCCTTCTTTGTGTGGGAGGCAGCTCTTGGTAGGAGCTTAACTTCTGATAACCTTCGTCGTAGAGGTTTCATCATTGCTGATTGGTGTTTCTTATGCCGTTGTAGTGGGGAATCAGTTAATCATGTTTTGTTGCATTGCCCCTATGCTTGTGAGCTTTGGACCCATGTGCTTAATATTCTGAATTTGCACTGGGTTATGCCAGAGACGGTGGCAGAGATGCTGAGGTGTTGGAAGAGAAGACTAAGAAACCCCTTTGCGCAGGCTATTTGGAGGATGATTCCTCATTGTATCTGGTGGTGTCTTTGGCGTGAGCGTAATAGACGATGTTTTGAGGATTGTTCTTTGTCCTCAGTTAGATTGCAGGGTGTCTTTCTTTCTTTGTTGTTCTTTTGGGGAAACTCGATGCTTGGTTGCCCCTTTCTTGATCTTGTTGATTTCGCTTCTTTCCTAGCTTGTTTAGAATAGTGTTTGCGGTATAGTCTTTGTACTGTATTCATTTTTCTAATGAGATTAGCTTGCTTATCAAAAAAAAAAGAAGCATTAATGATTTGAGGATTTTATAAGTCAAGTACAACAGTTTTAGGCTTCTGCGTCAAACCCACTATCAAAAAGCAAGGGAAAAATACATGAACTACCATGTTTTTTGCAGTTTGCATCCTAAACTACCATGTTTCATTGCATCCGCAAACTACCCATATCTAACACATTGCACCCTCTATCTATTTTTTCAGTCAAATTGGATGAAAATTGTCTTTTTTAATACAAAATGTCAATTATGCCCTTAAAAGGTGTAATAGTAGGTTACATTTAAGGGCATAATCATCGTTTCATTTAAAAAAAAGTTAATTTCCGTCTAATTTGACAGAAAAAATAGACGAAAGGTGCAATGTATTAGGGATAGGTAATTTGTGGGTGCAATATCTCAAAAATGGTAATTTGTTTTATAAGTATATCTCAAACATTGTAATTTAAGGTGCCAAGTACAAAACCTATGGTAATTTGTGGGTGAAAAGTGTATTTTCCCCTTTCATTAAATATTTCCAAGCATTTTCCCACTGTAGCAAAGTACTATCCATCTTTGTTGTGGTATTCACTTCATACATTTTCTCTTATTTGGTTTAAGGTGGGACGAATTTCCACATCATCAATCATATGAAATATGTTACTAGGTGCACAGGGGCATTTTTTTTATCACATGCTTAGGATTGAATTTTCCAACATCCTTGACACTATTTGCCCGTCCTAGAAAATAATGCATCAAGTTACCTGTCATTTGCCTCCTCATCACCCTCGCCAATAATAGGGATTGTTGGTCCAGAGAGAATAGCAAACCTGCAAGTATTTGAGAAATTAAAAATTGGTGCAATACGATGACATGCCAAAGACCCAAAAGTGACTATAAGCAACCAATGAGAAGATGTATATCATGCCTTCTAGCCAGCCAGAGAAGGGGTGATGTAGGACCTACGCTAGCAAATTTATTAGGAGAACCACGAACTTGTCCAGCAGCATCTTTGCTTTTAAATTCGCCAGGGTAAGACCAAATCAGACATGGAAGAGGACCATCATTTGATGGATCATAGCCTGGTGGCAGATATAATGTTGCAGTCAGCTGAACCCCGTCCTTTCTCTGGTACCTGATCATCTCTTTCTGCAACGATGCCAGCTGTGGGTATGGATGAGGAAAATTTGTAATTTGACATGCTTGCTTATCCGGCCAGATTAGGATGTAGTATTGGGTATTCTCAGTTTTCGACTCTTTGGAAGTCAGTATCTTTAACTCATCAAGACGCAGATCCCCTTCTTTCTGATCAGACATTAAAGCAACAACGGTCTCGTAGTACTTTTCTTTGTCACTCTTCCATATTCGTTCTTTGTTGCCTGTATTTCTGTAAGAATAACGCTTAGAACCCCATGGTAGGAAATTAGGAATGACCACTTGGAAAGGAGTACAGCAGAAACAAGCAATTTTTGAAAACACTTACGTGTCAAACAAATCGAGGAATGGAATGTTCCCTTCCGGTGTAGCACCACTTCCATTCAGTACAATGTAGGTGCCTTCATCATTTTCCTTATGTACCTTTGCAATCACATAAGTTCCAGCAGGAGTTCGCCGCAGCATTGGAGAGCCAGGATCAGAATAAACATCTTCCGATGACCTATCAAATAGGATGCGTGGGCTAGGATCTTTAGATCCAGGAGAAATTGCCCAGGTTCTTGTTCGCCGTGTCTTGTACCAAGATTCATAAACTAGGGCCAGTGAATCATCACACCAAGAAATACCTCTGTGGTGATAGAAAAGGGAGCATTCAACAAATGAGATTCAAACTTAACTCTTCATGCAGGTTTGCAAACAAAGCCATTGATGTCCTAAAGATTACAAATTCTCTGTTTACCGTGCCTGATGAGGGCTTTGACAATGGACATGAAAGGTAACCCCTCATATCTGACATTCATTGGGTTGGGCAGATATTATAAGATCCAGAAGTATAGGGATAAAGAATGTGCCCAAGCAATTGAAACCAACAGCATACTGATTTATGTACATATGTACAAATGCCATTACAACTATTCTTGGCAAGAAGTGTAAAGACCCAGAGTTCAAAACAAGATGAGCACCTAAGGAATGGTTATTAAACAGATTCCTTTCAGTGGGTTAAGGCATGGTTGTCAAACATGTGAAAACATGTAATACAGGAGTTCACCAATTGTAGACCGCAATCCAACTATGGTTCAGATTAAACCTATCATCAAGCATCGCACCCCTACATTTATTAGTATCTATTTGACATTGGCAAGTCTTCTAAAACATAGTTCTTGAGAAACATCCTTCCCAAATAAGTCAAAGAAGGTCAAATAACAACATACTTCATTCAAGGACTTCAGCTTTAGATGCTTATCAAAAGATAATACGTAGAGAAAACGTCAATCGTATAGCTCATATTCATACCCATAACGAAGATCAAGTTGATGTAAGATTGATGGCTGTTCACCTTCTAGTGGCTCAACAGACTGTGTATACACTATATCACGTGGCGAAGCTTCCACTTTCGCATCACCTCCATCTTGCGTTTCTACCCTAAAAGTCTCAACAGTCAGAGCAATTCAAGCATTTTAAGTTATTATACCCAAAAGAAGTAACTTTATGTGACTGCTGGTATGGAATGGATCTGTGAAAACCTCAAGACAGAGCACTTCTACTGAAATTTTTAAAATCGAGAAGAGCTTCCAAATATAGTGGGGTAACAAAATATTACAGCTCCTGTTTTTAGTAAACTAGTATTTTTCATATACACAAGTAGAATTTCAGATATGTACCAGTAGAGTGTCGATGGCTTATCCGCTCTCCAGTTGATAGAGCGCATTCCTTTTCGCACACTATTGGATGCAATGGGAATGTCCTCAGCAAGGGGCAAATCACACAGTTCCCTAATAAACTTCCCATCAGTTGTCCATAAATCAACCTTCTTAGGAAATCTTCCACATGGTACAATGAAAGAGTATGGTCTGTGAATGGAACTAATCAAAAGGTACTTCTCATCTGGGGATGGGTCCATTGATGTATACACAGCTGGTGGGCCGATTTCCTTCACTGACCCATCTAAAGAAGCCAATAGAAGTTGGGAAGTTGCATAGTAGTCGAACAAATCTTCATCGTATTCATCTTTTAGCAAATCCTGGAAGGTTCTCACTTGAATAATGTTTTTCTGCTCATTGGACTGTATCTTTGGGCCGATGGGAACCAGAGGTTTACTTGGTGGGTCTCCACGAGATAAGGGAATGGTGGAAACTAACAGAGTAGAATTATTAACCCAAACAAAATTGTCAAAAACTGGATTCAGATAGATATCAAGCGATTGAAACAAAGGTCTAGCATTCCCTGTTTCCACATCAGCAATCCATACTCTAACCTTACTACTACTGTTTTCTTCCTCATCCACTCGGATGCTGAATGCTAAATGCCGACCATCTGGTGACCATGTGACAAAGTTGATCTTGGCACCATCCGGGTAGCCACTGATCTCTTTCTCTGGGCCAAGTGTACCATCAGGCATCAATTGATGAATCCCAATACCAGTGTAGAATGACATCCTACTCCTAGTATTACATTTTCCATCAATACGAATACCAGCCAGCTTTTCCTCTGGTCTCGCTAGTTCTGACAATGGAGGCAAAGCTCTCCCCTTGAGAAAGAGTATCTTATCCCTATGGGGTGAGAAAGACAATGCGGGAAGCGGTGGAGCATCCACAATATCCTTAATCTCTGGAGGAGGAAGCCGATACCCAACTCCAAGTATAGAGTCGTCTGCATAATGAAAGTAATAGAATTAACCAACTTACAGATATAAATTCATTTCCATCCCCCGATAAGTACGAAGAAAAGCAGTCCTTGCAATGATCATTCAAATTCGATACACATACCAACAAATTGGACATCATTGGAATATGATAGAGGATTCGCTTCAAATTTAAAGAAACGCAATCTTAAGAAGACCAGCTCAAATAATGTAAGACATCCAAGTTGACCAATACACGTTTTTTAAGCTGGAGCAAAGTCAAAACCAAAATAATCAAACTCAAGAAAAGGAAACACGAATCAAATTTTACCAACAGACCCGTGTAAAGCAACGACTTCTCCAGCACAAAAGATCAGATTAAACTATTGGTCACCATTCCCGGATAAAATTCCGCTACTCAGAGAAAAAGACATGAAAGCGAAAATGATTCAACGGAAGTCGTTTTTCCAAAAGTACCTTCATTTTCATTTGCAGCAATAGTAGAGGCCGAAGAAACCGCGCTGTTGGAGCCTCCACCGTTGTCGTCTTCGCCGACCACCGCGTTGACAGATACGAGATTGCGCAATTTAGAGGAGGCCATGGCAGAGGCGTTCTTGAGGGACCCACCGGCGTTTCTTAAGGGACGGAGCCTGAGGCTTGAGGGAGGACCGATAGAGAGAGAGCAAGGGACAGCAGGAGGTGCGTGAGCGGAAACCGAGAGAGGAAGGAAAGAGAGGCTGCGGTGATAGCATTTGTAAAGGCGCATCATTGGTTTTAGAGCTGTGCAGTAGTACATCACTTTTTTTGGTGCCGTGTAGTACAGGTGTGGCAGCAGCAGCAGTAGTTAGTAGTGGGACAGTAGTAGTATATCCAATCAGAGTAAAGCGCATGGGTTTAGCCCTTCAAAATCCTTGTTTCGGGGGACCAAAATAGAAATAAATCTTAAGAGCTCCAAGGTAATGGCGCAGAGTGAGTGCATTGGTAAAAAGATGCTCCCGGCAGTGGGGATATTCAAGTTGGTGTTTTGACCCGTCAGAAAGAATGAACCAAGTAATTTTGGATGTCTTCTTCGGAGGGGGTAGTTTCCAGTCAAATTCAATGTTCCCTTGCTTTGGATCTTTTTAGTTTTTAGTATTTAATCAATTTGTCATTTAATCAAAGTTTTTTTAATCAATCGATATTTTTATTAACTTGTACAATTCACACTCTTTGGCCATACCTTATCCAAGATATCCTTACTCCATTTCTTACTTTCAACCCGAGTTGAGAGATGAGCGAGATATTTATTACATTCATCTTGGGGGGGGGGGGGGGGGGGGGGGGGAGGAGTGGTACGGTTTATGCTATTTTTCAATTGTATTAGTTAGTTAAACAACAGCTTAGCTGTACAGTTGTATACTAGGTACTTTTCCCACAAATAGGGCTGTTTAACCCCATCGGTAAAATTCGGTGTCGGTACCGGTGGTTTGTTTTTAAGAAAATCCAGAGGTTTTCCCGGTACTGGGTTCCCGGGTACCGGGAAACCGAATTTTATTTATTTATTTTTATATTAAAACGACGTCGTTTTGTCGTAACCTAAAACCCCCCATCGACAACCTCTCTCTCCCTCCCCGCCCTTTTCAATCGCCCCCCTCCCCTGGCTCGCTCTGTGTATATTCTTGCGTGCGAGAGTGGATCTGAGAGGCGATGGACCCTTCTCCTGCTCACACCCTGGTGACCTCCGGAGTTGGCTGGAGCTCCCACGAGACGTGACGATATCGATCCTCCTAAAGCTCGGCGCCATCGAGATCCTGACGAGCGCGCAGATCACTGAGAGGTAATTTATTGTTTATTCCTTCCTAAATTGTAGTTTTAATTTTTGAAAACTTTATTTGGTTTTTGTTGTTTTTTTTTTGTTCACGCGTTTGATTTTCATTTGTTGTTGGCCTTTTTGGGAAAAATGTGATTGGGAAGAGTCTTGTGGTTGTCTGGGTTTTGGTAATTTCTTCTGTGCATATTGGTTTACTGACTTAAAGGTTTACGCTTTGTTGGTTAAATTGGTATATTTGGGTTTACCCATGCCCTATCCAGTGCAAATTATCGATATACTTTTATAGTTTAAGTTAGTTAGTAATTGGTGGGCATGGTTGTTGAATTTCTGTTCTGGTTTTTACTGGTTTTAGCTTAATAAACAGAAGTCTTTCACTTCCATGATTTCCGTTTTTATTGCAAATTGTTTGTGATATCCAGCTTCGCTGGAGCTTGATTTGAGTCACAATTGTACTTTGATCTTGATTCCACCTACAACTTGAA
Source organism: Myrica gale (assembly GCA_963930655.1). Classification (NCBI taxonomy): domain Eukaryota; kingdom Viridiplantae; phylum Streptophyta; class Magnoliopsida; order Fagales; family Myricaceae; genus Myrica; species Myrica gale. The sequence goes on along the minus strand of OZ005610.1, from coordinate 14,654,462 downwards.
TGTTGCTCAAAGATGTGCTGAGGATATAAATTTTTTGGGACAACGCTTCAGGGTGAGGGAGGTGAGGTTTGAGCCTCCCTAGTGTAAAGCGGATGTAGTCCAGCTTAGGAAATCCATTGGGGCTCCTGGAATGGCTGTCCTCCAGTTTGGTAGTGAATCATTTAGCTTTAGTGTGCGAGTCTTTTAAATGGTGGTTTTTTAGACAATCCTAGAATCTTACAAGGTGCAATTTGTCTTCCTGTTTTCTTGGTTTAGGTTTTGGAAGTGATGCTGAGACCCTCACTTGCCTCATAATCAGAAATGCAATCAAGTTGTGTACACAGGAACTCATGATAATGACACTGTAAAATTCCTCCATGTGATGGACTTCTTTCAATATGTAGCCAGATTTTGTCTTCGTTATGAGAAGAGAGAAATGCCACATGATATGATATGATTGCAATTTCCACTTACATAATCGTTGGGAAAACCTGTACTCCACTTTGATCTATTGGATTTTTTTGGGCTTTTGAATTATATATGTCTGGCAGATCTTTTTTGGTTTATGGCTTGTGAAGTGGTTATTTCTCATCTATGTGTTGACTTGGAAAATGTGTTTTCAAACTTTAACACAGCCTCCTAACCATTGTTCTTCTTGTTTCTTTTTTCTTTGGGGGGTTTGGTGTGTGTGAAAGCAAATTGGCATCTTCGTGAAAACAATTAAGGGCATTTTTATCCTATGTTTTGTTTCAATAAAGCAAAAAGTTAAAGCTGGTCATTTCGCTTTTACGAAGGGTTCACGTGAGTGAAAAGCAAGGGTATTATGGTCTATCTCCTTCATTCTAGAAGAAATTGGAAGAGGAAAGTGGTTAGAGCTTCTTACGTTAAAAGAGAAAGTGAAACGGAAAGGAAGTTGCAGAGAGACGACGCCAAAGAGGAGAAGAAGATTTCCTTGCTCCAAGAGGTTTTCGCTCCAAAATTGAGTCCTTTGAACAGTAATGAAGATTGTGAAGACTCTCTCTTGTTGGATGTTCTGTGATTAGAAAGATTCCTCCATTGTTGACGACGGAGCTGATCTCAAGATCGTCAAAGTTGATCATCGTTCCACCATACATCGATTGAGCGCATTATCGGTTTTTAGAGGTTGCTGAAAACATGAAGAGTTGCTGGAGTTCCAGCATCATGGGTTATTGATTACATGAGGTTCATGTGAGAAGATCGACAAGACTACGATTTGGTATTAGATTCAGTGTTCAAGCTTTCTCAGAGGTTCTGAGTGTGCTGCAGGTTGCAGATCTAAGTGGAGTGCTTAGATTGGTTTCGATGGGGATAGGATTAGTCTAGGAGAGTCTAATCGTTGAAGATCACCTTGTAACCGGAGTTTGAACATAGTGAAGAGTCAAGATTACCGGCCTAGGGCCCGGAGAGTTGTTTCTCCTTAAAGAAGTTTATTTAAGGAGTTTTTCTCTTCGTCACCAATATCGCGTGTCAATTGTGATGAATGATTTCGTCTTATCTTTGTTTAAAGATTGCTTGTATTTTGCTAACAACCTTGTGTTTGTGTGATAGCAATCTAATCCTTGAAGAATCAGAGGACGAAAGGTAACTGAATTATTTCAGTGGGGTAAGGAAGGTATTCATGTGGATATGGTATTACTAAGAGTATTCTTGTTTGTCTATTGATTACATTTCAATTGATGTTGTGAATCTGAAAATTTATGGTTCTGCAAGTTGAAGTTTCTTCGGAGTTTCTTTCAGTCAGTTCAGTATACTCTGTTTTCCAGATTGTATTTTCTGTGTTGTGTTGATTTACATCTTAGTGTTTTGCTGGTTATTGTAGTATCTTGTCATATTGTAAATCAGTGTTTTTGTTTGTACCTTAGTGATATTCTGGTTTCAGGTATAATTGTTCAATTGATTGTGTTTTGATTGTTTGAATTAATCTGAATATTGTGTTTCTGTCAGTTGCAGTTTCTTCGGAGTCGCTTGAAGTTTCTTCAGATTCCCCTATTTTTCATATTTGAGTTTTATTGTTTATATGACATATATTCATATCTGATTGGTAATTAGGTATTTGAATATTGTTAACATTGTGTTTGAGTGCATATAATTGAGAATATGTTGTGTGTATTAAAAATGAATTATTTGATATTTTTTATTATACCTATTCACCCCCCTCTAGGTATTTTTCGCATAGTTGGGTCTAAATCGGTTTGTTCAGTGTGGATCATGATCTTATACACAAACCTTTAATTGCTTTGTATGGATTTCAAATTTTGTATTTCGTACACAATCATCTTATCTTGATCAATCTGTTCTTCTTCTTTGCCTAGACTAAACTCAAATTGATTGAATGATTGTGCAACTGCAGTTGGACTATGACGTCAAGTATGTTGAGCGAAGACAGAAGGTATAATCTGATCTTATCCCTCACTAATCACTAGTATCTTCGACATTATAGTAGTCTAGGTTCTCTTTGATCAACAAACTAATTGTTACATAATTAGAATGGATGACATATTTGAGAAGTATACCTACATATGTGATTAATGGACCAAAAGAAAAAAGAACGAAATACATTGGGCCAAGTACGTAAAATGCTAAAAAAATAGTCCAATATGAATGTAGGATAATCGGAAACCGTCACCGCTAAACCGTCACCACTAAGAGCCGATTTTTGCCCTTAACGGTGTAGGTGTAGGTGATAATTATTTTAAAATCGGCCTACCTGGTGTAGGTGCCGATTTTGACCAAAACCGACACCTACACCTACACCTACACCGGTTGTGCAGCCCTACCCACAACGCTACGCCGGTTTTGCAGCCCTACCCACAAAGGTTTGGTGCTCTCTCTCTCCGTTGTCGATCCTTCTCCTTGATTCAATAGAATCCAACAGAAACGTAGCCCGCCCCTGTATGTCTCAGGGCTCAGCTTCACCGTACAGCTCGAGCCTCGAGCGGGAGCTGTAAAATATCTTCTGGACATGTTGACGAGGTTGCGCCACGCGTTTGTTTCGAAAAAGGTTTTGAGTGCTGGTTCAAAAGAGGAGGAACATTTCTCTTGCAAAGCCACGTTTTCTTTTGTTCTTTTTTAATTATATTTTCTGGTTTTTATCGAGCTAGCATTTCGTAATTCGATTTCCTTTCTGCCGTTCTTAACTTCTAGCGAGAGGAGAAGTTGCCAATACGTTTCCAATTGCCACCGATATCGTTAAGCGACTTTTGATATTTTATATTGCTTAGACCTGAATAATGTCAAAACCGTTCGGTCTTAATCCAAACAAAACGCCTGGACGACAATTTTTCCTTCTGAGAAACTTCCCAACCTCGATATTTCCTATCGAGGGTTTGGTCACCAAACAGCCAAACTTGATAAGGCTGCATGCTTCAGTGCTCTTACTTTCCCGTTCAGTTTAGAAGCAAGTGTATGAGGGATAATTTCGTAACTACGAGTCCAAAATACCTCTATAAAAATCTTTAAATGAATTTCTGTATTTGAAATCGATAGCCTTGTTTATTATTTCTCTGCATGTGTCTCTCTAGGGCCATAAGACGTGAATGATTGGGTCATCTGCTGGGACTGAACGTTCTCGGCTCGGCTCCATCACCTGCTTAATACCAAAATTTTAAGCCGGAGAATATCGGGACTTCGAAAAAATGATATTTTAACTTGAAATATCTCGAGGTCGGTATGACGTGGAAGCTTTTTATTGGCTCTCACCTGATAATAAATGTGTGTTCATAAAACATTACCGGTACCAATAATATTATATAGCTGCTCATTACCATATCCCCGGCCAACACTAAAACCTATTTCACAAAGTACCATACCAGAATACTTTCACCAAAGAAAAAGGTACAACAGCAATGGCAGCCTTAGCTGGTTTAAACCTCTCGAGTCCCAGTGTCATGGCCAAGGCCGCAGACTCGCCAAAGGCCCAGACCATCAAGTTCCCCTCGCTCAGCCACCCTTGGAAGAGGTCCACCCAATTCGGAGCTGGTCGCATGCATGTCCGACCACTGGCTGCAGCCCCCGAGAATATAACAGAGAAGGTGGTCGAGAGCATCAAGCAAGCTGAGGAGACTTGCTCAGATGACCCGGTCAGCGGCGAGTGCGTTGCAGCCTGGGACGAGGTGGAGGAGTTGAGCGCGGCGGCTAGCCATGCTCGGGACAAGAAGAAAGAAAACTCAGACCCCTTGGAGAAGTACTGTAAGGACAACCCGGAGACCGACGAGTGCCGCACCTACGAGAACTGAGGGGATGAATTAGTTTAGACAATGAAGATCTTTACATGGTTAAATTTCGTATCCCCTTTGGTTTGTATGGAATAGATATGGTTTATTATTGAAACTTTATGCTGTTTTTCCTTACCATGTAATACCATCTAATCTTTAAAGGTAAATTGTTCGTATATAGCTTTAATCAGTCTTTCCTTCTTCCAGTCTCGTAACAGTAAAATATTTAGAGTGGTTCTTTTCTCTGGGACAGTTGAGCGTGAAAATTTTGAGATATTTAGGTTTGAGAAATATTATGAAATAAAAAAATGTGATGAGAATGGATGAAAAGCGAAGAGAACATATTTTTAATAAATAAGCACTTTTGACCCATAACAACTCGAGTTCTTTTTTATATAAATGGGGTATAATTATAAATTTATAGGTGCGCTGAAGGACGGAGAAGAGTCAATAATAATAACAACAACTAAGGAAAGGGGAAAGAGCTGATCAAGTTGTATAGATAATTATATTAAGGAAGAATAAAATAACGAAATCTGAACGATGTGGTTTTCAAAATTCAAGAACTCTTGAGACGAGAGATAATTCTATATCCGTAACCCACTCCCATCTCCCGCAATGGCTGCGTATCGAAACCCGTAGAATATTGATTATTGTAAAGATAAACACTAGGTCGTTTTTTTCTTAGCCATTTTCTAATCTAATGGGAGACAAGATAGTTGAGACGAAAGAAAAGGCAATTTTTCAAACTGGTTAGACTATTGATCGTGATATTTTAGGCTATGTTTGTTTTATGTCTCAAAAAATTTTCAAAACGTTTTCTATTCACTTTTTCATTAATTTTAATACATTTTTACCGATCCCAATAACTTTTTACAAATTCCAACAACTTTTAACACACTTTTCATCAATCCCAAGAGAATTTACACTACTTTCAAAAAAACAAAAACACAAAAATATATCTCAAGACCTAAACCAAACATAGCCTGACTCGGATACATCCCAACAGCAAAAAGAAAAAGTTCCTCACGCAATCAGTTATCGTGATCATCTCCCCCAAGTAAAAAATACCTCAACTATAGATTTAACAGCTAAATCCAGAGGCCAGGCCGACGGTCTATCAGTCTATTGCCATCCTTATCACATTGCCGTGGGATAACCAATAGAAGGAAAAGAAAACCGTCCGGCTCTCAGTTTTTTCCACCATCGCATCGCCAGCCAACTGAGACGAAAAAAATCATTGAAACTTTTGGTGGTCTTGCCTCCATATTTATAACTTAGAATAACAAAGTTAACTTCCATCCTGTTTTAAACGGGGATAACGTCTTATCCTATCAAATAAAAATGACACTTGTGTACCGAATTAGGATTATCATCTCTACAATTCTCCTGTTTCTATGCAATATTAGGAGATTAAATTATAAAGACTCTTAATTCAAATAATCATTGCCAATACCAAATATCCCATCAAGCAACGAACTATTTACCAAAATTACTATATCAACGAAGAGACTCAAGCTAGAAAATGTTTAGAGATAAATACATTTTACCCCCTTATCTTTGAAGTCGTTTACACTTTACACCCCGATATTTTATTTTTGATACATTGGACTCATTATCTTCCACATTTTTGCAATGTGGACCCCGTATCCAATTTGACCGTCTAAATTGACGAATTTCGTCAACACATGCACCGTCGACCGGCTTGTCATGCATCTCACGTTACCTTTGTAGCGGTCGATCGGTTCACGTGCTGACGAAAGCCGTCAATTTAGACAGTCAAATCGGATACGGGGTCCACATTGCAAAAATGTAAAAGATTATGAGTCCTATGTATTAAAAATAAATCATCGAAATGCAAAATGTAAATTACCTCAAAGTCAAAGATAAGGGTGAGAAGTGCATTTATCCCAAATGTTTCTACAAGAGTCGGTGGAAATAGCTTTACAAGAACTTCTAACAATTATCAACCCTTAATTGAATTTGTAGTCTCCCCAACCCCCAAAAATTTCGAATGAACTGAACATCATAAAAGGGTAATGCCGATTAGATAAGGAGGTTATACAGCCGCTTAAGAGCGATAGAAAAAGGAAAACAGAGCTGTTGAGGATCGGGAACGGAAGCATAATTAGGAGAACGGCAGCTCAAACCATGAATTATAAATTACCAAGTCCAAAATACATCCATAAACACAAAAAAACCACAACAAAGAGACGACTCTCATGACTCTTACCAGAAAACCACATAAAACACATTTCACATACCAATACAGAAAACCAAAACGACTCTCATTGCACTATCAGACGACGTATCAAACTTGAGCTACATAGCGTACTCTCGCTATATGGGATAAACCACCACGGACGTCTTTAAGACAAATGACTCACACGAAAGGGCTGAGCCGCGTTTGAAATTTCTGATCAACGCAGAAACGTGTCGGCAGAGGCCATGATGGGCTGGATCGGACATTGGAGCTGCCAAGGGTTCAACAGCGGGTCGGGGATTTCCGGAATATCCACGGCGAACCCGCTCACCTCCTCGATGATCTGAAGGACGGAGTTCAGGGACCGCAGGCGATCGGTCAGCTCCATAGCCTGCGCCCTGAGGACGTTGTTCGCGGACTCGAATACCACGTAGGCTTGCTCCTTGGCGTTGATGCTCTGCACCAGCTGGCTGTTACCCATTTGCAACCGGCTGACCTCGTTCGTCAGATCCTCCAACTGCTTCTGCTTCCTCACCCGGGACCGCCTCGCCGATTCGCGGTTCGAATGCATCCTCTTCCTCTTCCTCTCGTCGACGGCCGCGTATCGCGGGTCCGCGTCAGATCCAGAACTCGCAGATCGTTGAATCGAAGACATTAATGGAAATCTAAAGCCTTAATCGCACGAAGTTGGAGAAGAAATTTATGAAAATCAATGGAAATTAGCGTTTAGTAAGAATTAGGCTACCTAGAAATCAAGAATTAGGCAATCTGACACGGATATTCAGATCTGGGGATTAATTCATGAGAAAACGTAGAACCAGTAGAGAAACACAACAGAGAACGAGTGAAGCAAACGAATCCGACGCATGAGGCTGGTGAATGTCATAGAAAAACTAACTTCATTGACGTAATCGAATTAGAAAACCCTAGGGTTTCTACCAGATCCCTGCGATTAGGCTAAAGACTTCGAAACAATTGAAAACCCAAACAGCTACTGCAATAGGAAATGAAGCAGCGGGAAGGAACAATAAGACTTTAGCCGAAAGAGCTTTTGAAAAGAGAGATAGGAGGTCGGAGACGAAGGAAAGGAATCAAGGGATGGTTGAGATTCGAGAAGCGATGCGAAGGAAGGTTAGGACAGCTTTGGAGCGGTGGTTTTATAGGGGAGAAACGTGTGCGGGTGCCAGTAGGTGAGGCAATATTGTAAAGAGTTTTAGGGGGTTTTTTTTTTCGTAGCGGTGTAAAGGCTGGCGTGCGGTGTGACGCCAGCTAAGTGTATTAATTCGGACCTTATCTAGGAATATTCTGCCAATTTAGTCCAATACAGTAATTACGCGTAAAATTAGTCTGATATCCGATCAGCCAAAAAAAAATCCAATTTGATTATATTTTCAGGCCACAGAGCACACCTTATTAAAAAGTGAATTATCTTTGACCAAAGCATTAATATAAAAAGTTATTAGGGTTAAACACACTTTAGGGTCTTGACATTTTACATCCCGATTTATTATTTTTATCATATTACACTCACCAATTATTGATTTTATATATTTTACACTCAATCTATTATTTTTATCATATTCCACCCACCAACTATTGATTTCAGACATTTTGTACCCCTGTTAAAATTTTCTGTCAATTTGGACGGAAATTTATTTTTTGGTCCCAAAAATTACAATTTACCCTTATTAAATGTCATTTCGCACGTTCAAAAAATCTTTTCCGTCTAAATTAACCGACAATTTTAAAGGAGAGTGCAAAGTGTTCAATAGTTAGTGTGTGCAATGTGACAAAAATAATAGATCGAGCTACAAAGTGTCAAGACCCCCAAAATTGGAGGGTGCAAAATGTATTTAACCCAAGTTATTATAAGTTTGCTTTTTAAAAGTGTGGTAGTTAAGTTTAAATTTAAATTGGACTATGTATTAGTTGTTCAAATCCAAAATTATCTACAAAATTTAATTAATTAAATAAAAAAATGTATAGTTTTTACATAGAAGTGACTGGAATTACGTTGTTTTATATTAGTATTAAGGAGTAATCCTTTCTTTGTTGATGAACTTGATGGGTCATACTATGACCGGTTCAGCCCAATTAGACACACAAGCTAATCTGCAGTCTCATCCAAGGCCACAGACGCATTCTAGGCCCTCAACACATATAAGTGTAAGTTAATCTCTCCACGACTCCAGGAAAAACAAGGACTAAAGAGGTTTCAGGACTCCAGGTAAGACAAGGAGTCCTGAAGCCCATATCGCTGGACTCCATTTAGAACTTTAGCACCCCCTCTTATAAATAACAGGTACCCCATTATATTTTTCTAGAGCTTAATTCACTCTCTAGACTAAAGCACTTCACAAGATCTGACTTTGACATCAGAGGCTCCACATCCGACATCACAACCTCTTCTTATTCCTTTCAAGTGTAATCGCCTCCGGCTTTTGGTGATTTTGGCATCATTAGTTGGCGCCGTCTGTGAGAATTTCTCGAAAAAAAACCACATCTAAAACACTACTCGCTCACCACATCACCCTCCGACCATCCCCTCTGCATCTTTTTTTCTCTGATGACTTCCTCTACTAAAATACCTAACACCGACCAAGTACCTCTGGTAGTAAACTCAGAACTCGTCCCCAACAGCGACACACTACTGGCCACCTTGCTAACCTTTGAAAACCTCGCCCACCAAATCAACATGACTCAACCTCCTAAACCCCCTCCATCCCCTCCACATTCACACATATCTCCCCACACGAGGGAACCACAGATATCCACTCGGCTCGCCAATCTCCCCAAGCAACGTGGGGCAGATGTCTGGCTGGTGGCCCTTCATGAACAGGTGACAAGGCAGGCAAAACAAATCCGACTACTCCAACTGAAGCTGAGCAAGGTGGAAAACATTAAAACCGACGATTCATCCTTGCCCTCAAATGTCTGCAGCTCCTTGTTTACATTGAAAGTGCTCACATGCCCATTGCCCCCACGCTTTCGACCACCATTGATCGACCTGTTCGACGACTCCGGCGATCCCTACGACCACCTAGAAATCTTTCGTTTGCACATGCACGTCCAGTCATATGCAGATCTCATCCTCTGTTGCGCATTCTTGTTAACCTTCAAGGGACCGGCGCAACGATAGTTTTCTGGTTTACCTTATGGAATCGTTGATGATTTCGACACCCTCAACACATAGTTTATGAGCCATTACATATCCAATCGACGGGTAAAAGCGCCCGACCTCCTACATGTTCAGCATAAAGCAAAACCCTAAAGAAAGCCTACTCAGTTACATAGCGCGGTTCAACCGCGATGCCGTCACAGTTTCTCACACTACTAATGAGGCCAAGCTTATGGCTCTAACCACAGGACTTCAACCAAGCGACTTCCGCAAATCTCTCATGAGAAAAGCTCCGACCAATTTCGCCGACACCATGACAAAAGCATAGAAACAAATGGACTTCAAGGACATGTTAGTTGTATGTCTCCATTCAACGCCTCTCAAATAACCTAGGGACAAAAGGGACCATGACATCGACTGATCTCCCTATAGAGACCAACAACGGTGAATCGGCAGAGACCGTTCACCTCAACCCGTACGACATGACTAACCACCTAATGAGCAGCACCTCTTCCCCACTTTCATGGCTCTTAACACCGCCCCTAAGGAGATTTTGAAAATGACCTCGCACAGGTGGAGTATCCATTACATTCACGAAAGCCAACGCGAAAGGAGTCCTGCAACCTCACAACGACGCGCTTGTCATAACTATCATGATCACCAATTTTGTTGTTCGGTGGGTACTCAACAACAATTGTAGTTCGGCCGATATAATCTTATACAGGGCTTACGACCCACTGGGCATAAGATAATCCCCCTTCATACCTTGTGGAGCTGATCTGTTTGGGTTTGCAGGAGAACAGGTTAGCCTGGTAGGCTCTATTCTGTTGCCAGTAACCATGGGTACCCACCCCACCTCTGCTACCGCCCTTGTAGACTTTATCGTGGTCAACAAACGATCATCATACAACGCCATCATTGGATGTTCTACTCTAGTTTCCCTTCACGTCGTCTGCTCCATCTACCATTTAACCTTGAAGTTTTCCACCCCTATGAGGCTAGGTATCGTCAAAGGGGATCAGCAGGCTGCCAGAAGTTGCTACTATTTTGCCCTCAAATGTCTACCCAATTAGGAATCCTGTCAGGTGGTGGAGAAAAACCAAAAGATTGACGACGACACTCCTGCCGAACTCCCCTCACACGACGTCGACCTGAATGCTGATGGCCGAGACCAAAAGAAAATGGCCCAACCAAAAGTCGCAGAAAGCCTAGAGGAAATTGAGGTTGCACCAGAGCAGACAATGCGCATCAGCGCCGCGCTGACCTGGTCGAGTTCTTGGTACAACATCACACCGCATTTTCTTGGTCTCATTCAGATATTGAAGGAATCGACCCAGAAATCATCGCCTACCAGTTGAGCATCTTACTAGACACTAAACTCATTCCGCAAAAGAGGAGGACCTTTGCCCCCGAACGCAACCAAGTAGTTGCTGAAGAGGTCGGTAAATTGCTAGCCGCCAACTACATTTGTGAAGCACATTACCCCAACTGGCTCTCCAATGTAGTCATGGTAAAGAATATCAATAGCAAATGACGAATGTGCATTGACTTCAAATACCTTAATCGGTCGTGCCCAAAGGACAGTTTTCCCTTGCCTCGTATCAATCTGCTAGTCGACTCGACCATTGAGCATGAAATGCTATTATTCTTCGACGCAGTCTCGGGGTACAACCATATCCGTATGGCAGTCCTTGACCAAGAAAAAATGGCATTCGTTACTGACAAAAGTCTGTATTGCTACAAAGTTATGCTCTTCGGGCTAAAGAATGCGGGAGCTACATACCAACGATTTGTCAACCTCATGTTTAAAAACCAGATCGAGATAAATATCGAGGTCTACATGGATGACATGCTAGTCAAAGGCACACGTGCTCAAGATCATTTGGTTGACCTCAAGGAAACCTCCACGTTTTGGACCAATATCGCATGAACCTCAATCCAACTAAATTTTTCCTTTGGGGTCTCCTCTGAAAAATTTATAGGATTCCTAATTCCAGCCGCGGCATAGAAGCCAACCCATAAAATATACGGGCTGAGACTCCTAGTTTCAGGATTAAGGCAACCCAAGAGGGGGTGAATTGGTTTTCTAAACTTTCCGATATTAACCCCCCAAAACCGTGTTTGCAAAGTAAATACTAATTTAGCATAAGTATATTGATATAACAAGTATGTAAGTGCTAAATGTAAAGAGTATGGATAGAGAAAACAAACACGTGATTTTTTAGGTGGTTCGGCAAACCCGCTTACATCCACCCCTCAAGCTCCTTCACCGAGCCTTGAGGTTTTCCACTATCTTCAATAGCTTTACACACTAGCTTTCGGGTGCTAGTGAACCGTACAAGTGTTTTCTCTCGGGCTCAACACTCAAACCCACCCAAGTGGTTTTTCGGGCTCACCACTCACAACCTCACCAAGCTTGAGATATATACTCTCAAAACTTCTTCTTTAGTGAACAGCCTCGCTAAAGGAAACAACTCTCTAGATAGGAAGATTGAAGAATAAAAACTCTCTTGAAGAGTGGATATGAAAGTGGAAAGCTCTATCTCTTGATTCACACAAAGACAAGGATGTGAAAGTGCAATTTGTGTGAATGATATAAGAAATATGAAATAAGAAGGTTTAGAATATTTCTCAAGCTATACAAATGATATGTGGTCGTTGGTTCTTCATTTTAGATGAAATGAAGGTGTATTTATGGGCCACAAATGAAAACTAGCCGTTTATAGCCGTTAGGGGTCGATTTGACAATTTTACCGTTGTACCGGTCGACCGCTTCATGTACCGGTCGACCGATTCAAGTAGCCGTTGCCCAACGGTCATAAATTTGAATGTTGTCAATGATCGACCGCTTCATGTAGAGGTCGACCGCTACAAAAAGTTCATCGACCGCTTTATTTAAAAACATGTTTTTAACCACTTTTAAACACCCAATTTTAACGACTTAATTCCCATAAGTATATGAAAGGTTTATGAATATATTTGGGGTGTTTTGAAACCTTTAAAAACATTTTAATCTTTCAAACAAAAGGTAAAATGGTTTATGGACGTTTTGAAAGATATGCAAGTGCGTGATTCAAATCCTTGTCAAATATGGAATAAAGAGTTACAAGGATTATACCCTAAGGTCTTGAAACTTCACTTTTAGCTCCTTGCATCTTCTTGTTCTTCTTTCTTCAAGGTTTGACTCTTTTCGTCAAGTTGTCTTTGTGAGACCTCAATTATTTCTTATGCTATTCCTTATGTATTAGCTTTTAATTTCCGATGTATTAGCTTTAATTTTATTATGGAGCCATATTTTTGGCCAATGTATGGCCTAAGCTTTATTTTAAGGTACATCAATTAATATGTAATTTTATTTCATTAAATTTTTCCCAAATAATTTTCTTGTAATTTTGGATGTTTTGTGCAAAGTTTAAATTATATTTTTCTAAGAGCCGAAACTTGCAAGATAAGTTTCTCTCATGAATTTATATTTTCCATTTGCCTAGTATACTTCATAACCCATAAAAATTAAATTATGATTAAAGATTTTTATATATAGGCCGAAAATAATTAAATGGAAAATCATGAATTTCCTTTAGAGTATTGAATATTTTTGTGTGTCATTAATAGGTGGCACATAGTATTATCATGTGGCCTAAATTAATAGTTGAATTATCATTAGAATATTAGGACTAGAAATATGATAAGTTTAAGAGAGTTTTAAGTGATAAGCACACTTGATTATCATAGTGATAAGCTAGGAAACTTTTCATGCAATAAGTTGATGTGGCTATCGTAGAGATAGGCTAGAGCCATTATCTTAGATAAGTTGTTATGCTTATGAAATGATAAGCTATGTAATGGAACTAGATAAGCTAGAGAGCTTATAGGAGATAAGTTAAGTGATAAAGTAACTAAGTTGAAAGTTAGTTGTGATAGTAACTAAGTTAGTCGCATTTCAACCAAACAACATAAATGAGGAATTAGGACAAAGCTTTTTACGTAGGAATGAAGAGCTAAAGTGATGGACCATGTGAGTTGTAAAGAAATGAAAAGCCATAAAGTGTGTAGGCCATGTGAAGTTGTGAGATGTGAAAAGAGGGCATTTATGAGACAAGACAATTCAATGGAAGAGAAAAAGCAAGAAAGAGATCAAGCCATGGGTGAAGTTTACGTAGAGCTTAAGTGAGAAAGGAGAGAATTTAATGCAAAGACATGGCTTGAGGGGACAAGAGTTGATGTGAGAAAAGTGAAAAGAAAAAAAATAAAAAGAGAAGAGAAAAGGCATGCCTTGGTCGGCCAAACTCACCTAAGTTCACCCCCACCCTTCCTTCTTTTTCTCTTGTCACTTCCACCATCTCTTGTCATTTGTCATTGCAATAAAATATCTTGGGAGACTCAATTTCTTCCCACAAACTCACTTCACACTTAGCATTTCAAAAACTTCACTCCTCATTTGCTTCACTTGGCCGAATATCACTCCTTCCTTCAACTCTCTCTCTTTTTCTCTCTTGACTGAATCTCCCCTTTGAGCTTAAGCTTTGTTCTTTTCTCCTTGCAACCAAATCACTCCTCTAAAGTTCTAAGTTTGGTTCTCTTCCTTAGGTGACCAAATCCCTCTTTGTGCAACTCATTTCTTCTCTTGGAAATTTCTATCCACCTAGCCATTTTCCCTTGTTGAAATCTAGCTCACTTTCCTAGAACTAAACCATTCAAGTTTCAAGCATTTCTTTGTTCTTATTTTCCCCACCATAAAAACCTCCATCTTAGCACCTTGTGATCAAACTTGGGACCATTGCAAAGAGGGGTGAACCGAAAGTTGGAAATGAAGGATCTTGGTGAAAACTTGGAAATTTGGTGAAGGTAGAGGTAGACTTGATTTCGTATAAAGTTTTGCTTAAGTTCTTCATAAATTTCTAACCTAGGGTATTTTATTGTGCTAGGTACTCAAGGCTTGTAATAATCATCAAGGTAAGGCCAAAAATGTGATGTTGTTGGTTGAATATAGTGATGGCCGAATGTTGTATAATAGGGTCTTGAGTTAATACCTCGAGTTTTGCTAAATCTTGAGGTTATGTAATCAACCCTAAAGTATAATGCTAGATTCGGCTATATAAATATGAGATCTAAGCTTGAATGTTGGAAAAATGCAAGGATTGAACAATGTATGTTAGATAAGTCTAGATCTAGACTTATGTTATGTTTGGCCGAATGTAAGTTGGATATTTCCTTAGATCTATTGTTGTTGAAGTTCCTAAAGTGTAGATCTAATGTTGATGGGAGTATTTGATGAAGATATGAAGTTAATGCATGCAAATAGGTCATAAATGCAAAGGATATACATGTTATAATTTTTAGCATGAAAATGTGACATTTTGAAGTATGGCCGAATATGATAAGCCTAGGTCTTCATCTATGATTTTGTATATGTGTAGGTTTGTTTGTTGGCCACAAAATGTGTAAGTTTGATAACCCTATGCATGGTATTAAGCATGAAATATAGAAGATGCATGCAAATCAAAAGATTCAAAAGAAAACCTAATTGTTTTGTGACTAATAGGTGTTGGCCGATTATGATGTGTTGCTAAGATCTTGAGTTTGTTTTGTGATTGGTAGATTCTAGGTTGTGAATATGAGAAATGGAGGATGTGATCACCATTGGAGATGAAATTGTGACCAAAGAACACATGAACTTGATGTTGGCCGAATGATCTAATGAAAGGGAACCCTAATTGCAAGCTTATAATAGATGGAAATATAATTACATGTGATGGATGCATAAAATTTGGGTTATGACTAAATAAGTTAGAAGATTTAAGCTCAATCATAAAATATGTCATATTAGTAAGAGAAAAACATAGATAATAAGTTTAAAGATTCGGATTAAAAGAATTAGCAAAGTTTTGTGGTGTTAAGTATTGCTTGAGGATTTAACTAGGTTGGCCGAAACTGGGGTGAACAAAATGGCCTATATTTCGGGTTGCACCAAGGTTTAATGATAAGCCAAAGATTAAGTATAATTAGGGTTAAGTAATTGTTGAACTTGAGGACCTAGTTAATTGTATGCAATAAAAGAAATATTTGGAGTTGATTAAAGTGTAATTAGTTTGCTAATTAGAATCCTAAGTAAGAATGTAAAAGAAGCTACAATGAAGGTAAGTAATTAGATAACCTAAGCTTTGATCAATAGTTGAAAGTAAAAGATTAAATAAGGGATTAGGTAATTAAAGGCCTATATTAATGTGAAATCAATGTATAATGTAATCTATGATATCGAAGTAATATATAGTCGTTGTTTAGAACCATTTCAATGGACGGGAGTTCAAGATTAAGAGGTGAACAAGAGGTTCAATTGGACTAAGAGAAATTCAGCAACTATATTATGTTGTTAAGATTAAGTTAAGTGCTTAATTATCACTGTTCGTTCCTTAGTGGATTTCAAGATAGGTTTCCTCGAATAGTTCATAGAACCGAGCGTGTTGATATACTTTCATGTAAACTTAGTATATTAAGAATCGAACTTATTCTTTGTAGGCAAAGAGCCAAGTGAGATCTAAGGAGATTTGCAAGGAGTACAGTAAGTGAATCTTACCCCTTTTGGAAAACTGGAATGATACACTGCATGTTTTATTGTGCATGGCAAGATGTTTTTAATACATATGAAATGTATTGCATGAAGAATGTTTCAAGTACGCATGATGTTTCGAACATGTCATAGCATGATCATTTGCATGAACACATGAGAGACGATTTGATGCAAATGAAATTACGATGTTTTCAAGAGTGGCATGGCATGTTCATTGCATACAAAACATGAAAAGTTGTTTTATGCGAATGAAAAGAGTATGTATGATATGAGACTTGATTTGGGGCTTTGGTTGGATCCGTACCAAGTTAAGTGAGGTTTATCATCCATACCGAGGAACGTTGATCGAGAAGGATGGATGAATGGAACCTAGGACGCCCATACCGAGGGACGTTGATTGAGAAGGTTGGGTAAGTCCTTGAGGTATGTGCAACCACACCGAGGAACGTTGCTCGAGAAGGTGTGGCGCCTCCAAGGGTCATGTCTAGCCACTGAAGGACGAATGCGAGAAGGTGTGCTAGCTTGACCATATGTAAGGTCCCCAAGGGAAATCGGGGACAGTTCCAATGGGAACGCACAACCCTGACTTCGGGGTCAAATGGAGCGAGCCCACAGTAAGAGATATGAAATGAATGAGTGATTTTCAAGGGCCTGGGGCCAATTTCGAGATTTGAAATGCATTTGAAAAGGGCAAGAGTGGCAAGAGATCTTAGTGCATGACATGTGCATCACGGAGCATGCATATGCATCATGGTTTTTACGCACTAACTTATGATTTCCAGTTATGCATTTCTTTTCTTGACTCTACAGTGCATCAAAGTGAGTATGTTTTAAAGCTATGATTTATCAAAGATCATGTTTTAACTGTTGTTCCTTACTGAGTCTTTCGACTCATAGTTTTTAATCGTATCATTCCAGATCCACAAGAAAATCGGGGAGCAGAGGATTATCTCACGTAGAAATCCTAGAAGTTCGGGAGTTGGAATCGAAAATTGGTGAACTCCGAGTTAGCACTAGTGAGTGCTGGTTTGATTGAGTGGCATTGTGTTTCCCTATCACGTTTTGTATAAGTTGCGAACAAGATGTAATGTATAGGATTTTCTGAAGGGGTTATGTTAATTGAGCTTGTATCTCAGCCAACATGTGGATCCTGAGTGAGCCATCCTATGTGTATAAAAAAAAATTCGTTGTAAAAGATAGTGTAAGCCCTGGAGTGTTCCCGAGGAATGCTCGCGGCTGTCACGGTCCCGTCAGGATGGCGTTCGGGGCGTGCCAGTCTTTGTCTTTGAAGATGTCCAATTTGTAAACTCATCCATTTATTGTAATCGTCAAAATCTCGATTGTGCACAAAAGCCAACAGTGCAATCATGCAGATACAACCCCCGCATACCAAACATGAGATGCAGCGGCTCATCGGCAAAGTATTGGCCCTCAACCGATTCATATCCTGATCTACCGACAAATGTTTGTCGTTCTTCAAGACTCTCTGCAGCAACTTCGCATGGAACGACGAGTGTACCACGACATTCTCCTAGCTCAAAGAATACCTCAGCAACCCATCATTGCTCAGTCGCCTGAAGTAAGGTGATACGTTGTACCTGTACCTCGCCATTAACGACAGGTCCCTCAGGACCGTTCTGCTTCGCGAGGAGGACGAATATTAACGTCTCGTGTACTATGTAAGCAAAGCTTTACGATGGGCCTAAGAAAGATATTCCCCAATTGAGAAAGCAGTGTTCGCTCTCCTTATCATTGCTCGAAAGCTCAGACCGTATTTCCAGGCTCACACAGTAGTTGTCCTCACTAGCCTGCCATTAAAAAAACACTACAGTACATCGAAACCTCAGGGCGACTGATGCAATGGGCCATTGAATTAGGCAAGTTTGACATCCAATACCAACCCCGTACGGCCGCCCGTGGACAGTTCCTCATAAACTTTATGATTGAAATCGATGATGTACACACGGAGCCCGAACAACTCGTAGAAACAACTCCTCCTCGAGCATAACACATCTGGACTGCTGTCACACCCCGTGCCAGTACTTACCCCCTAAGCTCACGTATAGTAATCGCATGCACAAAAATAGGAATTACCGCACGATAGAAACTTTTAAGATCGCTGAAATGCCCTCAATTTACTTAGCGGAAGACTTGATTAAAAAAGTTATTGGTTCAGAGGAAGGTCGTAAGTCGGTTTAAAAACTTGAACAAAGGAAGTGAAATCGCACAAAATATTAAAATCGGTATATTTTCACTTAACTAAGGAAAACCTTAGTCGGTTAACGACTAAAACGAAAATGGAAAAATCGTAAAAAGTATAGTATCTTAATAATACGCACTTATTTCTGAAAATCTCATTAACGAATTATGATGAAAACTGATTGATATCGTAAAAAGATTAAAGCATAATTAAAGGAAATAAATAAACTTTGCAACAAGAAATCAACATAGAGAAATACACACTTTCCTTTAAACGAACACAGTTTGGTACAAAAAGATTATTCGAGAGGATTACAAAAGAACATGCCTAGGTTATACAAAAATATGAGCTTCTTATAGCACCTAGCCTATACAACTGCGTTTCAATGGATTAAAAACAGTTTTGAAACACAGTCATCAAAAGAAATAAAAGAAACAATGAAATATGGGGTGGGTACAAAACAGACCCTGCATCTAAAATCTCTTCGGCCTTGAAATAATTCAACATCCTGATTATCAATAAAAAGGCAAACACAAAAAAACATAAAAGGGGTAAGTCATATTGACTCAGTAAGGGGGATAAGGGGACATGACATACAACGATATAAAACATAAGTATTATAAATAGAGAATAATTAACCATGAAATAATATTCATAACAAACCAATTATGCAGTATGAGCGATGCAATGCAAAATGAATGCATATGTATCTTGGTCATTTCACTTTCTTTCTTTTTCCTCTTCTTTCCTTCGGCTACACCTCTCTCTTCTCTCCTTCGGTTATTCTCTTTATCCTTTGGTTCTTCTCTTTTCTCCTATGCCTCTCTCCTCACTTTCGGTCAAATGGGTGTTTCACTCTCAAATCCTTCTCTTTTAGTCGACAAAAACAAAGAGAAAAGCAACCATACCGATCGGTTTAACCAATGTTAGCTCTCTCTCTCCTCCTCTAACCTCACACCCTACTTAGCTAGGCAATCATGAGCTCAAGTTAAACAAGTGAAGCAAGCTATTTGGAATGGCTAAAAAGGCAACATGGAGGCTTTGGATGACAAGCGTGAGCTCCCCCTCTAACCTAGGCAATCAATAGAATCTCTACAAATCTATTTTTCCCACACACATGCAGCCACTGAACTACCCCATAGCCAACGTGTATTGCATGTAAATAAGACAGAAAAATGGCCAATAAACAAGCACTGTGTAGTCGGCTAAAGAAGAGAGAAGAAAAAACAACAAGAGATAAGTTGGCATTAAATGCAAGGTAAAGATATAAAATAATTGTACGATTAAAAGAAAATGATTTAAGAGCATAATAATACACATTAGAATTATGTTATCACCTTAAGAGAATTAATAAACTGTTCATCAAGGATCATGAAACATGCTACTTACTATGAATACAAAGCAAGAGATAAAATTAAAGATAAATATCATTTTGAAAGACTCTTTAATAAACTTAAATATCCTAATGTTAATAGTAACAAAATATTAACAAGTATCAAGCTCAATAAGGAATAATATAAAAACAAATGCAACTACTTAATTTAAAAATCAAGAGAATTAAAAATATGCAAACAAGTATAAGACAACTCCAATGAGTATATCATAAGTTATATATATATATGTGTGTGTGTGTGTGTGTATCAAACAGGTGAAAAGAGAAGGGCGAGACAACTGTTCATGTCGATGGCTCTTCGAACAAGTGGGTCAGCGGTGCAGACGTGATTTTAATGTGACCTGATCGGATGATCGTCCAATATGCTCTCCGGCTCAACTTCAAAGCCACCAACAATGAGGCCAAGTATGACGCAATCCTAATAGGCCATAGCATCGCAAGCTTCTTGGGTGCCGATGGAATTAACATGCACAACGACTCCAAACCAGTGGTTGGCCAGGTCAAAGGCGAGTTCATAGCAAAAGAAAATAATATGAAAACGATGATTTGAGATCCTTAACTTTCAAAACTTTTCAATCCACGCCCCCGGTTAAAATTACCGTTAAAACATATGAAATTTGCTCCCACGTGCGTTCCACGTGTTGTTTGCCCATATCAAATGACATGTATGCCCTTGATAAATGAT
The DNA here is from genome assembly GCA_963930655.1 of Myrica gale. NCBI lineage: Eukaryota > Viridiplantae > Streptophyta > Magnoliopsida > Fagales > Myricaceae > Myrica > Myrica gale. The sequence continues at coordinate 14,634,081 of OZ005610.1, read as the reverse complement.
GGTGTAATTACGTTGAATGCCCTTGTTAAGTTCGACCAATTTAGGGCATCTCAAATTACAGCTTTTTCAAATTGGCTTCGATAGACATTCGACTCCTGGTCCAGACGGAGGTGGAAGAAGACAGTGTCCCCTCAATTTCCTTTAGGCAAGCCACAGACGAACAACAAACATCAATATTTTCAGCCGAAACGCGAGATAAGGTAAAGCTCCTAAACCTTCGACTTTCATTTCCACAATTTCTAATCGATGTTGTGCAGTCATATTTTCCATATATTCTCCATGTTGTTTTTTCATTGCCATCATAGACTCATTCTATTCTCGGAGCTCTCTCTGAATCGGCTCCCAAGAAGATTGTTCTTAAAGCATCTGCGCATCCTTCGGTCGCAGTTGCCGAATAACCCTTCGTCCATACGGACACATCTTAGGATCCCTCAATGCAAAATAATTACAATGACCTCCCTCCTACAATACAATTAAACATATTTGTTTTGTAACCTGATTAAACTAACTAACTATCAACTTAATTTAAATATAGTCAACGGGTATCATTGCAGACGCACTTAATTAAAATATACTCAACCTCATTAAAATATAGTACCTAGTTCATAATCAATGCAAGCAACTTATAAACATTATAACATAACCTAATCAACATTGACTTTAATAAATACAATACCTATTCAACAACATACAATAGCTAACCTTGTACTTCACATAACCCCAAAAATGTCTGCTTAAATTTTCATCTGTAAAGGCAAAAGTGGATATTGCTCTCAGATTGCAAAAACACCTTGGACCCACTATAGAATCTCCACTTTGTTCACTTCCGGAGCTACCATTACTGTGTGATTCAGACATTTCATAAGCTGAAAAGATATTACACTTAGTAAGAAATAAGGAAAACAAACAATGGCAACTGTGTCTTCCTTAAATAACATTGTCAATAGAAAAAATGAATAAAATGGAAACTCCGGCTTACTCGAGTTCACCTTCACCACTTAAGTATTCTCTGAGTGGTAAAAACCAGCTACCAGGGTCTGGTTGTAGGAGGCGACTAGATGTGGGCGACGAGAACAAGGCAATATTATCTCTTGAGATGACAAGATGGAAAAAAGAAGCCGATTTATTATGGAGAAGGGGAAGACAATATTGGGTGACATATGAAATAAAGAATAAGGGGCATTTAGGTCATTTGATATGGGCAACCAGCACGTGGAGGAAAATTTCGACTGTTTAAACGAAAAATTTAATCGGGAGGCGTCGATTGGCGAGTTTTAAAACTTAAGTGTCTCAAATCGTCATTTTCAAAATAGCGGGTGTCATATTCATTTTTGCTCATAAATATAGGGCTAATTACGACTTTTCTCCAATATTTGACCCGTGTAGTGGAATTCACACACATATTGTCACGTCCCAAATGATATCCCGTAGGGCTAATGACAGTCACGAGCGATCCCTATAAAAGCTCTAACAAACTTGATCATACCTAACAGTGGAATAAAGATTGAGAGAGCGACTGACCAACGAACTTTTAATAACTTAACTTCATAATAGACTTCAAAAAGAAGAGTAGCATCATAATTACATGTCACATAAACTACATATTTTGTTAAGGGACAGATCACATCGATCAAATCAAAATATCAAAATACATAGAGTTCTTTCCTCTCAAGACAGGTAATCCTCCTGACTGCCTTCACCTGAAATATTTGGAATGATACATTTTGAGCTTATGCCTTAACTTGAAAATCATGAGTTATCATATTGCTGGATGTGCATGCATGCTTAATGATTATGCACATACTCTTGAGCTTGAAAACATGTCCTTATACTTAAAATGACCCATGGTCCTTGAATAGTGTTCACTTCTTATCTTGTGGGCTACATACACTCCATTTAACCCCTGAAGTCAGGGTTGTGCATTCCCATCGGAACCGTCTCCTTTTTCCCTTGGAGACATACATCTGGTCGAGCTAGCCCTTGAAGTGGCCCCAGGCCTAATGGCTAGACAAGTCCCTTGGAGGTACACACCTTCACGTAAACGTCCTCCAGTGTGGTTGCACAGACCTCAAGGACTTACCCAACCTTCACATAAACGTCCTTTAGTATGGGCGCCCTAGGTAACATTCATCCTTCACGTAAACGTCATTCAGTATGGATGTACCTTCTTAACTTGGTACGGTACCGACCAGAGCCCCTTGCTTAACTTGTCATAAAAACTCTCATACTTTCATTTGCATAAAGACTTCTTTCATGCTTTCATGCAAATGCTCATGTCATGTCATGCTTGATAAAATGAGAGTTTATGATTGCTCGTGATGACATGCCTGTTCATGTAAAACCATGCTGTGTACCATTCCAATTTTCATAAAAGTGTAAGTTTCTACTTACTTCCACTTACCTTGCTTCTCTTGATAGTCGGATGGTGCTTCGCCTACAAGCGAGTTACATACGTTACATAATGTTCCGAGATTTAATCAAACAACATACAAATACTTCTAAGTGTTCTTGGTTTTTCAAAAGTACCTATCTTTGAAATATGATTTCATTTTCAAAGTATTACTTAACTAGTTTTCGTAAAACAAATGAAGAAGACAACTAAGCATAAGCATCAACCATCTCTTATATGGTTGCTAAAGGGATCACTATGTAATACTCAATCAACTAGGTATACTTGTTCTTCCCAAACATGATTTCAAGCCTATTCGTGGATTTCCCGCCATCCTAACCTCAATAACATCATAACTAAGTTTATTCAACTATCCCCAATGCAGTTCACAAGACTTCAATTGGAACTCAAAATTCAACATATATGGAATTTTAACAGGGACCGCTCGAGCGCCTGTCGAGCAATGGTCGAGCGCCAACTCACTTTCCAACTTTCATCAACCCTCGCTCGAGCGGCGGTCGAGCGCCAACTCTCTATATACAAATTTCCAAGGGCCGCTCGAGCACCTGCCGAACGCTGGTCAAGCGGCAAGACACTGTCCATCATATTACCCTAAGGCCACTCGAGCACCTGTCTAGCGCTGGTCAAGCAGCTCGACTCTGTATTACAAATTTCCTTACTCCAACTACTTAAACATGATTTTTAACTAACCATTACATTAAATCTCAATGATCCACCTCAAATCAGAGGCATCTATTCATCATTTAAACTAAGTTCATCACTTCCTAGCTCAAACCATGGCTTAATCCTTCCTCCAATCAACAACAACATCAACAATCCCAACCTAGGTCAGATCTATTATTCAAGCATATCATCAAAGAGAGAATGGACAAAAGAAACACAAGCATATTCGGCCAAAACACAAGCCTAAACCTGAGAAAACCAAACCCTAGCTTACCTTGAGGCTGGTCACTAGTGATGATAAAGAATACCTAACATTAAGACACACATGGTTAGAGTCTTAAAGGAAAGAGAAAAGCTCAAGGAGGAAGAATATGGATCAGATTTTCCTTACCCTAATTTCCTCCTAGACTTTCAGCTTATTTCTATTAGGTTCAAGCTTCTCCTCCTACCCTATCTCTCGGTTTCTCTCTTGTGCAAGATGGGTATTGAGCTAAGGTTGAAGGTGAGTTGAAGAGAGAAGCTGCTGAAAATGGCTACAAAGGGAAAAGAGATGCTATGGAGAAGTGAAGAGTTCGGCCAAGGGGAAATGAAGAGCTTTGGAGAGCTGAAATGTGAAAGGTGAAGGGTGAAGTGAAGTGAGGTGATGCTTGCCCATGTGACATGTCAGTGCATTAATTGGTTGTCCCCCCTCTCCTTCCATTTCTTTGCCTCATTTCAAATTCTCACGTGAATTCCTCTTCCCCTCTCCATAACTCTTTATCTTACATCACATCTTCTTTTTCAGCCAACATCACATCTCCTTTACTTGCATTCACTTTTTTGTCTCCTAACTCAAGCCTTTCACGTGAACTACTATAAAAAGCCACTTCTACACCACTTGGTACTCACTTAAATTCCACATCCCACTTGAATTTCATTTGCCTAATATTTCACTTTGCTTTATCTATTATCACATGGACTACTTTATTGGCACATTATTTTATCTCCATTATAAGCACTCTAACTTATCTCTTAGTTCTTTATCAAACTATTCTATAAGCATACTAACTTATCGCTTAATTCTCCTAATGATGTTTAAGACTGTCTAATGGAGATTAGGGTTAATAAATAAAGACATGGAAAAATCTTCATGCATTAACATAAAATTTCAAGATCATAGATTAATATGTAATAAATTTTACTTAAAGAACTTCAGCAATCAATAAGAATTAAAATATTCTTCAAATATTCTTGACATTTAAGTTAGTAAATCATTGTGGCATAATAATAAGCCCATGGAAAAATTAATTTATAAAGAAAATCTACCTTAGAGAATTTCGGCCATAAAGAACATATCAAATTATAATATCATGATTTCACAGCATAATGAAATACTTAAGGAAAACTTATAATTCAAAATATCATAATCAGTTTAATATCTTACATTGGCCAAACAATAGCCCCTTGAATTTAAATCCGAAAACAATTACATAGAGTAAATAAAAAAATGAAATACGGGGTCTCACACATATTCAAGTACTTCTCAATAAAGCATATACCTAAAGAGGAAAATTTTCAAGCCGACAACCTAGCTCAGATGGCTTCAGACCCCGACGGTCCGACAAGAAACATGGACGTCCCCTAGAAGTATTGGACAAACCCTCCATTAACTTTGAACATACGGTATGGCAGATAACCCAAGCGGAACGGTGGGGTGCACCGATCAACTATTTTCTCCTTAAGAGGAAACTCCCAGCTGATAGAGGAGAGGCTCGAAAAATACCGATGAAGGCTGCCCAGTACACAATATATCTGAATGAGCTCTACAAACGAGGTTTCTCTAGACCTCTCCTATGTTGCCTTGCTCCCCCCGAAGCAGACTGTGTCCTCCAAGAAATCGAAAAAGGAATATGTGGGAACCACGTGGGAGGACGATCCCTGGCTAACAAAGCCATTTGAGCGGGTTATTATTGGTCGACCGTACTAAAAGACTCCATGACCATGGTAAAAAACTGTGACAAGTGCCACACAACGCAACCATCCAACGACTCCCAATAGAAAATATGATCCTGATCTCATAATGGGGGATTGACATCGGTGGTCCTTTTCCACTCGGAAAATGACAGGTGAAGTTCTTGGTAGTGACAATAGACTATTGCACTAAGTGGGTAGAAGCCCAACCTCTAGCCCCTATCACAAAAGAGCAGATCCGAAGTTTTGTGTGGGCCTCCATCATATGCAGGTTCAGTATACCATAGGTTTTGATATCAGAAAATGGAAGGTCGTTTGACAACCGTTAGTTCAACCAATTTTGCGAGGAGCTCGGCATCCAACATCATTTTTCATCACCTATCTACCCTCAAGCCAATGGACAAGTGGATGTCACAAACCGAACAATTGTTAGCATGCTCAAAGCTAAACTCGATAGTAAAAAAACGTAAATGGGCAGATGAAAGCCATGGAAGCCATGGAATGGAAGCCATGGAAGCCATGATCCCCGTAGAAATATGCGTTCACACCTTCCGAATGAGTAACCATGATCCCGAAAAAAACGACGCTGACCTCAAACCAACCTCGACTTGCTAGAAGAAATGAGAGATGAAGCCAGTTTGGGAAATCATAACTACTAGCGACGTGTGGAAAGATTCTACAACGCTCACGTCAAGGCAAAAGGTTCTCCAAAGGCGACCTAGTCCTACGAGAAATGATGTCGCCAACCACCCTACCGAAGGAAATGCTCCACGCCAACTAGGAGGGACCTTACAAGGTCATAGAAACATCTCAACTAGGAACTTACCACTTAGAAGACATGAAAGGAAAACGCCTCCCTCACCATGGAAATATTACTAGTAAGATCATACAACATCACCATCAAGCGCAACTTTAAGGTTTTTTACTTTTCATAATGCCACAAAAATGTATTAAGTTTTTAATAAAGAGCAAACATTCTCTTTGCCACACTACCTTCTACAGAGTTAGTAGTGCCAAAGGCACCCATAACGAGTACCCCTACGACGGAAACACTCCGGGTGGCTGGTCTAACTCCATATTGCCAAAGGCACCCCTAATGAGTACCGCCCTAACGGAAACACTCCGGGGGGTAGGTCTAACCCCACGGTCCCAGAGTCACCTCGAAGGGATACCCAACCTCAGATAACTCGAGCGGCTAGTCTAACCCCTCAGTGTCAAAGGCACCCCACGCCAAATAAACACAGAGTGGCCGGTCAACATATACACAAAATAAGCCATCTCCCGATTGGCCTTACAATGCATGCAAAGTTGTTCATCATAGTAATCAACTACCCATTAGGGAAGCAGTCCCACCACAATTTCTTCGAGGGTAATGGGATTCAGGTGCCTTGACACCCAAGCCACTCATCCACCTCCATCACCGACCCATCGTTCCACTCACGACCTCAGCCACATCATATCGACGGTCTCCTTTAGAGACCTCAGAAGTTTAAGAACATGTTGGACATCGGAAGACTCCAGGTAAGTGCCGAACAATAACTCCAGCATGCAAAATAGATACGTAGCCCTAAGATTCCCTGCCCCCACAAAATTCTTCCACCAACTCAAGGCCTTTGAAATAGTTCCACCCAACGAACATCGTGTGAATACCTCTTAAGAAAAGGATGTCGGGGTTGCGATGAGTAAACAAAAGCTCCACAAACCTGGATACCTCGAGAGGGCTCGCTATAAGGTTGGAAGGTCTTCCACGTAGCAAGACTGGTAAGTGACCTCGCAGTCCAAAACTTGGCGCAGAACTTTGCAAGTTCCTCGGATGTTTAGAAGAGTGAACACCGAATCCTCACATGACTTAAGGACTATGTCCAGTAACAGATCGCGTAGAAGAACAGTCAGATAATCCGCCATTAACGAACAAGAAAATGAGACAAGAAGATAAATAAAGGTTGGAACAACAGACCCAGACAAACGAAATGGAAGAGGCATGAAACTTGTTGGGCTAAGGAGAAAGGGAGAAGTGCAATAGATAAAAAGAGGTTGTCGAAGGCAGTTGGAATGCTCATCCAAAAATATCTAGCCCTTAGACGTTTCATGAATCAGCATTCATGAAAAGATAATTCCTACCCCTTCAAATGACATGCTAATTCTACGTCTATAGCCTCCAAACAGTAAGCTGAAGCGTCTCCTATGGTTCAAGGTCATCAACCCCGGCATTTGTTGACAGGACAGGCACAAATAATGTGGCATATCATCACTACGTCATAAAATAGTGAACGATATACGTCTTGTGTCATCAAAACAGTAAGCAGTATGACACAGACGAACTTAAGAGACCATGTCATTCGTAAACGCTAAGTAAAGCGACACAACTTGACGTCACCACCCATTGCCATACTAGTCGCCTAAGGCTCCCACAACGGAGAGTCACAACCATGAGATCACGATTACAAGACCAACCCCCCAACCACGGAATTGTGACCACAACGTCACACGACTGGTGTGACTCACAGTTTATATAACAAGGCCTTGCTTGGCTCAATAGCAACAATACAAGACCAAACGACAAAATTAAAATACATACCAGAACGGAATAGAGGTACTAGTGTTCACAAAGCCACCAAAAGCGGTTCGCAACAAGCAGTTCACCATAGTTATGCGCATCTACAGGAAAAAAACCAGTCATGAAAGAACTACTGATACCACACAGGCCATGATATCCACAAAATAAAAGCTACAACCACAGATTACTCGCCAATGTCTCATAACAAAATATCTATGGACACATGCGTAAAAAAATCACTATAGCAAAATCCTGTAACGATTCTACTCACTTGCCAGTCGGGTGACCTCCGACCTTTCTTACGTATGGGGCGTGGACAAGAACTCTTGTCCATGCCTTCTTCATCCTCGTCAACCAGCAAAGGGTCACTTGCAAGAGAGGGTCCCAGGCCAAGAATAGCTGTCGGCTGAAGCCGTAACAGGGGCTTGAACCTTGCCTACAATCTCAACACCATCGCTTCTCAACGATGGTGATATTGCCCTTCGAGGAGCGGCGGTAGACCATGTTCCGCAAGAGGCCACACTAGTAGCTTAAGCCCCCTAATCAACAGGACTCGACTTGGCCCCAAGGATAGCCCCGATTGGCTTACTCCCTTTAGGCTAGACCAGTTTGCGTTTGGCCTTCACACCTGCAAATTATAACACCATATTGGCCTCAGGTTACAACAAAAAAACTCCAAACAAATCAAGAACAATCGACCACCGGAACGACAGGCCAGCACAACAACAGAACCTATTAACTACCTCACGACATCCCGATCACACTCCTACCATTCGTCACGACATCCCATTTTCAAGGCTCATGCATAACGATCAAAGAAACAAAACCGTAGAAATTGTACCCATTGAAGTTCCACCACTGGCAGCAGTTGCAATGCCGACAGAGGGCGACAATTCAACGACGTCTTGAGGCTTATTCTCCCCTGCTCGTTGTACACTCGATTCTTCCTCCGAACTTAGCTCTTTGACTTCCTTAGCTACATCACAAAAAATAAAAGAGAGATGACCTTTCAGCATTTCCTTTCACCAAATAGAGAGTAGTATACAAGCATGAAACAAAAAGTAAGGAACATAATAGTTAAACACATTACACCTAGTGGATGGCACACCCCACGATTTTTGAACCCTAACGAGATCTTCCTCATCAGGTGGATATTCCCATCCTTAGCCAAAAACAAAGAAGAACCTCTCCTACCAACCTTTGTTGTTTAGAAGGTAGACCACGAAACAACAACCGCCCATCTCGCTCCTGGAAGAAATGCATATCGTCCCCACTCCTCATAATCTTATAGCACTAGTCGAACTCTCGCAAGGCAGAGGGCTTATCATCAGCAAACAGCTTATTCCACAAGGCGAAGAAACCCAATGCTAGTCACAAGATAACCGGGAGACAAGGAATACCACTGCAGAAGCTGCCGTATCTCGCGAGGAAACGGGAATTGGGCCCTAGCTTGTATTACATATTAAAAAAAAGGGAATTTCTCCTCCTTCAGGGCTCAAAACCCTTTCATTCCAAGCAGGATGCCTCATCATAGATGGTGGGATGTCATACTTGGCCCGCAGCTCCATTAGATTCCTAAGGGTGCGATTCAATACCCATAGGACAATCAACAATGTGACCTTCGGTGCAGCCGTCGTAGTCATCTCCTCCGATTATGAACAAGAAGACGACATAGCTCCCAAGTCCAAGCCTTCGCAAGATAAAAGAATAACGCTGGTGACATTTTTTGGCAGACTGATAACTTGCAGGACACTCAATAGGGATAAACGTCTCCTCACCTGCACGTCCTCTTTAAATGTCGCGAACAGGCCGGGTCGACACTAAACACGCGTCAAATGCTTTGGGTCCTGGGCCAAAGACCACCTAACACGATGGTTGAAACAGTCTTAGCCCATCTACCTCATGTGCATCAAACCTACCACCCTTGGACCAAATCGGGGTCACGGCCCAAGACGTGCCAGGTCCCCAGGTCCCATGTAGTTCAATACTTATGGCCATGCACCGCCCCACGGCCCATGACTCGGAAGTCTAACGGGCCCCTTACCTTCCTCGAAGCTATGTTGAGGAGAGGGACTACTGATGAGCTATAATATAGCCCATCAAAGCCGCCAAACTTGGCTGATATCACTTGTTCTGATAAACCCTCGGTTTGTCCAAGCCCGTTTAAGGGAGCGACTACTGATGGTTCATAATATGACCGGCCCAACCCATTTAGACACACAAGCTCATCTGCAGTCTCATCCAAGGCCACAAGCGGATTCTAGGCCCTCAACGAACATAAGCGTAAGTTAATCTCTCCAGGACTTCAAGAAAGATAAGGACTCAAGAGGCTTCAAGTCTCTAGGTAAGACAATGATTCCTGAAGCCCATATCGCTAGACTTCATTTAAGACTCTAGCACCCCCCTCTTATAAATAACAAGTACCCCATTATATTTTCTGATGCTTAATTTATTCTCTAGACTAAAGCACTTCTCTAGATCTAAATTTGGCATTGGAGGCTCCACATTCGACGCCACCCCCCTCTTCTTATTCCTTTCAGGTCTAAACTGACACATTCTTCCAATCTTTTCGGTGTAAAGTTTATAAAAACTTATTGAAAATGATATTTAGAAAATATTTTCTTGTTACAGGGAATAAATTACAGTTTTAAGGTGTGAGATGAAATTAACGGTACATTTAAAATGAATAGAAAATAAGTTGTTATGACTTTTATCTTTATTATTGAAATAACAAATATAATATATATGTATCTCTACTATACTTTTACTTATAAAGATATATTTTTAATTTATTGTCAGAATTGAAAATTTTATTGTGAGACCCAATAATGTATCAGGTAATAAATTGAAAAGGGATATCTATTTATAAAATGATGAGTTATTTGCCATTACCTGGAAAATGGCTTTCTTACCAAAGATGATTCTGTTGACAGCTCGACAAATAGAGTTAATCTAAGCGAAGTCTGAAGGTAAAATTCGATAGATAGGAAGTTCAGCTTACCATGCACCAATAAAAAAAAAAGTATTTGATTTAACAAATCTACGCTGTTTCTCAACCCTGAAAAGCTATTTGTTTGGGCAGCAAAAATATTTATTAAATTTTGAGGAAAGATTATTTTATGCAGTGTTTAGATTGAGCTATTTGTTTGGATAGATCTAATTACTTTTTTATTACATTTTGTGCCATTGTTATGAGTTTTTTGTGTGGAAGTGGGAAGGATTTTTGGATCTAATTACTGATTTAAGAATTGCGCACCGGATATGAATTATTGAGAGAGGTTTGTTGATATATGGTAGGAATTAGGAAGAATATAAAAAACCTGGGAATTGCTGTGTTGGAGGATTACAAACCTCGAGTTTGAAAAATAATTTTAAAAGATAAGATGAGAATTTAAAGTCCAAAGTAATAGAGACGTCACTGTAAGTAGAAACTATTATCTTTTGAAAAATCCAGTTTAGACCCTAACAACACTTAGAGGGGAGAATATGTGTTTTCCCTCTAATTAAAAATCAATAAAAATTTTAAAACATGTTAAAAACCTAGTAGGGTTTCCCTTGGTTTCAATAGGAAAATCCAAAAATTCAGCAATTTTTTATAGGCGCTCGAGCGCGGGTCAAACGCTTGTCGAGCGCTTATGTTTCTGTCTGAAATTTGCACTGAGCGCTCGAGCGCTTGTCTAACGCTAGTCAAACGTGATGACTCTGTCTGAATTTTTGAACTAAATGTATTAGAAATTTGAACTAAAATGTAATTCAGTGACTGATTTTGCAAGCATGATATAAATTTAATAGTGATTTGTCAATTTTAGAAATTTAGACAATTTTTTAACATTTAATAAAAACTCTTAAACTAATACATTGATTTAGAATTTTTTGTGGTAGAATCTCGACCTCTTGACTTATATTATGCGATGTACTTACCAAAGTTTGACATTAAACTCTTTAATTATGATTCCAATGCCTTCATATATACCCTTCTAAATACAATAAATTTGCAGGATATTATCGACGTTTTATTGAGGGGTTCTCTAAGATTGCGGTACCGTTGACTTCGTTGACCAGGAAAGGGAGTAAGTTCGTGTGGATTGATGAATGCGAACGGAGTTTCCAAGAATTGAAGCAACGATTAATTACTGCCCCGGTGTTGACGATTTCATCTGGCTCTGAAGGCTATGTGATCTATAGTGATGCGTCGAGGAAGGGATTAGGTTGTGTGTTAATGCAACATGGGAAAGTTGTTGCTTACGCCTCTCGTCAGTTAAAGAGGCATGAGCAGAACTATCCTACACACGACCTTGAAAATTTTTCACCGATCACAAGAGTCTCAAGTATGAAATTTTCTGAGGCATGAGCAGAACTATCCTATTGAAACCAAGATGTGAAATTTTCACCGATCACAAGAGTCTCAAGTATTTCTTCACTCAGAAGGAATTGAACATGAGACAAAGGAGGTGGTTGGAATTAATCAAAGACTATGACTGTACAATCAGTTACCACCCCGGAAAAGCCAATGTGGTTGCTGATGCACTAAGTAGAAAGTCGTCTGAAGCTGTGGTGGCAGTTTTAAATCCTCCACATGAGATTTTGATGGAATTGGAAAAGGAAGGGATCTCGTTGGTAGATGGAGATCGACAAGTTGTTATGGCTAGTCTGGTTATTCAATCAGACTTAATAGAAAGGATCAAGGTGGCTCAGAAGGAAGATGTAGGCCTAACGAAGCTGGAAGTAGAAGTACGTACTGGAGATAAAGTTGATTTTAATATTTCAGATAATGGGGTGCTCAGATTTAAGAATAGGTTATGTGTGCCTAACAATAAGGAGATAAAGAGACAGATTTTAGAGGAAGCTCATCAATCTCTTTACACAGTACACCTGGGAAGTACCAAAATGTATAGTGATTTGAAGGAGACGTTCTGGTGGAATGGGATGAAAAGGGAGATATCGAAGTTTGTAGAGCAGTGTCTCGCGTGTCAACAAGTCAAAGTTGAGCATCAAAGACCAGCTGGACCATTACAACCACTTGAAATTCCAGAATGGAAGTGGGAGAATATTTCCATGGATTTTGTAGTGGGTTTACCGCGAGCACTAAGCGGTCAAGATGCTATTTGGGTCGTGGTGGATAGATTGACGAAAACTGCTCACTTCATGCCTATCAAGATCGGGTATTCTAAGGAGAAGTTAGCGGAGTTATATGTACAAGAAATAGTCCGGCTGCATGGAGTACCTGTGTCAATAGTGTCAGATCGAGATCCGCGTTTCACCTCGAAATTTTGGAAGAGTTTGCAGAAGGCTCTTGGTACTAAGTTAAACTTCAGTACATCCTTTCATCCTCAAAGTGACGGTCAATCAGAAAGAACCATTCAGATTTTGGAAGATATGTTGCGGGCTTGTGTACTCGACTTTAAGGGCAGCTGGATACGATACTTACCTCTAGTGGAATTCGCTTATAATAATAGTTCTCAAGCGAGCATCAAGATGGCACCGTATGAGGCTCTATACGGAAGAAGATGCCGATCGCCGCTATACTGGAGTGAAGTGGGGGAAAGACAAATTTTGGGGCCAGAGATCATACAGAGAACATCAGAAAAAGTTATATGTATCCAAGAAAGGTTGAAAGCTGCTCAGAGTCGACAAAAGAGTTATGCTGAAAGACATCGAAGAAAGTTGGAATTTGACAAGAGAGGTAATTTTTAATTATCCTGCAAAATTCACTCCCTGATACCCCTTTGCATTTTACTCGGTAAGAACCAAATCAAAATCAAGAAAACCCTGAAATTGATGAGTAAGCAGGCGTCGTAGACCAGCAGAACTTCAATATGTCTTCTACCAAATGTTGCTTATCAGACGTATCCACACTGGGCTTTAAAGTTACAAAAGCACAAGGAGACTCACCCCAACGCTCATCTGGCCTCACCACCAGTGGCGGAACTAGGACTCAAGTTGAGGGGGGCAAACTCCTAAGGCGAAATGACATCTCGAAAAATTTTCCTACGTAATGCAAAAAGTGTCTTAGAGTTAAATATCAAAAACTAAGGACTAAAAGCATTAAAAATATTGAAATACACGTACCGTACTATTTTGCTGAGACTGAGAGGTGGCAATTGGTGTCATGCCTCGAACGGCATCCCGCAGGGACCGTGACAGCCGCGAGCTATCCCCCGGATAGCTCCAGTATTCTTACTTACATTCTTACGTACTTACGGCGAAAACGTACAGGATCACGAGGGATTCGAGCTAAATCTTAACATAATCAGGGTTCTCATTAAGTTTGCATACAAAACATATTTAACATATTTAACACCCAACAAGTGACGGATCTCATCGATCAAGTCACAATCATCAAAATATGAATATAATCTTGTTCTTCTAAGTCAGGTAGTCCTCCTGACTTTCTTCACCTGAGGCATCTGGAATGACACAATTTTTAAAAAAACGTGAGTCAAAAAGACTCAGTAAGGGAAAAACATAAACTTAAAACATGCTTTTGAATTATACCTGTTTAATCATGAAAAAGAAACTTGATTCGTGATGCACATGCATGTAATGGATATGCATATGCTCTTGCTTGAATTTGGCCCCAAGCCCTTGAAAATCTTTCATTCATACTTGCTTGTAAAATTGGCCCTTGGCCCTTGAAAATCACTTATTCATACTTGTGGGCTTATTCGCTCAATTTAACCCCTGAAGTCAGGGTTGTGCGTTCCCATTGGAACCGTCCCCTATTTCCCTTGGAGACCTTACATTCGATCAAGCTAGCACACCTTCTCGCATTCGTCCTTCAGGGGCTAGACATGACCCTTGGAGGCCCACACCTTCTCAATGTCCTTCAGTGTGGTTTGCACAGCCTCTTGGATTCACCCATCCGACCAGTGCCCCTTGACTTAACTTATCGTTTCATAAACTTTCCATAATCTTTTCATAAAATCATTGCATAAAATTCTCTTTAGAAAAATTCATGCAATGCACATGTCATGTCATGCTCGATCAAAATCTCATGCTTATTCATGAAACGATGCAGTGTGTCATTCCAGTTTTGAAAAGAACCACTTACGGTTTTCACTTACAAATTCCACTTACACTTGGTCTCCTTGATAATGTAAAAAGACACGTAGATCGCCTACAAGCGATTCAAACATTTCTTAGCATTAAGAAATAAGTACGTAATCATATAAATTAAATATTTGCATTTTAAAATCGGTTATTAACCAAAGATATATTTCTGAAAATATAATATTATTCTCAAAGTTTTATATAGAATTCTTTATTAATTAATCTTATTAAATTTCTAATCTAGCAAGCTAATTACACTTTAATCAAATCTTAATCTTTCTCCTATTACATACATTACACTAAGTCTTTAAATTCACCAATTACTAAACCTAATCATAATTAATCTTTAGCTTAACATTAAACTTCTATGCAACCTGAAAATATAGGCTATCTTATTCACCCTAAGTTTCGGCCAACCTAGTTAATTTCTTCAATCAATATTTAACACCACAAAACTTTGCTAATTCTTTTAATCCGGATCTTTAAACTTATCATCTATGTTTTTCTCTTACTAATATGACGGGTTTTATGATTGAGCTTAAGTCTTCTAACTTATTTAGTCATAACCCTAATTTTATGTATCCATCACATGTAAATATATTTTCATCTATTATAAGCTTGCAATTAGGGTTCTCTTTCATTAGGTCATTCGGCCAACATCAAGTTCATGTGTTCTTTGATCACAATTTCATCTCAAATGGCGATCTCATCCTCCATTTCTCAGATTCACAACCTAGGATCTACAAATCACAAACACAAACTCAAGATCTAGCAACACATCATAATCGGCCAGCACCTATTAGTCACAAAACAATTAGGTTTTCTTTTGAATCTTTCGATTTGCATGCATCTTCTACATTTCATGATTAATATCATGGATAGGGTTACCAAAATTACACATATTATGGCCAACCAACAAATCTACACATATACAAAATCATACTTGAAGATCTAGGGTACACATGGTTCGGCCAATCACCAAATATCACACTTTTCATGCCAAAATCGCAACATGCACTTCCCTTTGCATTTTATAACCTAACTAGCATGCATTAACTTCTTATCTTCATCATATACAACCAACAACATCAGATCTACACTTTAGGAACTTCAACAACAATAGATCTAAGGAAATATCCAACTTACATTCGGCCAAACACAACATAAGTCTAGATCTAACTTATCTAACATACATTGTTCAATCCTTGCATTTTTCCAACATTCAAACTTAGATCTCATGTTTATATGGCCAGATCTAGCATTATACCTTAGGGTTGATTTCATAACCTCAAGATCTAACAACACTCAAGACACTAACTCAAGATCTCATCATGATACATTCGGCCAACACCATATTAAAAACCAACAACCCACATCTTTGGCCTTACCTTGATGATTATCACAAGCTTGAGTACCTAGCACAATAAAATACCCTAGGTTAGAACTTATGAAGAACTTTAAGCAAGAACACTAAATAGAATCAAGCCTACCTCTACCTTCACCAAACTTTTACCAAAACTCTTCCTTCTTCCAACTTTCAGTTCACCCTCCTTAGAGTGGTTCCAAGCTTGATTTGAGGTGCTAAGGTAGGTTTTATGGTGGAGGGAAAATATGGTAAGCTTGAATGATTTAGTTCTAAGGAAATGAACTAAACTTCTTCAAGAGAAAGGTGGCTAATGAGTAGGGTTTTCAAAAGAGGAAAATGGTGTTGCACAATGTGAGGATTCGGTCACCACAAAGAGAGGTCTAAACTTGAACTTTTGGAGTGTGATTTAGGATGCAAAAGGGAAAGGAACAAGGCTTGATTCTTAGAGGAAAGATTCGGTCAAGAGGAGAAAAAGAGAGAAACTTGGAAAAGATGGAGTGTTCGGCCAAGGCAAATGAAGTGTGAGGTTTTTGAAATGTGAAGTGTGAATTGAGGCAATTGAATCTCCCAAGGAGAGTTATTGCTATGACACATGACAAGGACAAAGTGGAAATGACAAGAGAGAAGGTTTGGAAGAGAAAAGGGGATGAATGGGGGTCTTGGCCGACCAAGCATGGATTTTATCTTCTCTCTCTTCTTTTTCATTTTTTCTCACATCAACTCTTGTCCCCTAAAGCTATGATCTTTGAATTGATTTTTCTCCTTTCTCCTCTTGATCTTCACGTGAGTCACTCTTTTTCCTTGCTTTTTCTCTCACTTTAATTCCATTGAATTGTCTTGTCACATGAATGCATCTCTTATCACTTCTTACAACTCACATGGGTTATGATAAGCAAGTGTGCTTATCATTTTAATCTCTCTTAAAATTTATCATATGCCTAATAACTTATCATCTAATATTCAAATGACAATTCAACTTATTAATTTAGGTCACATAATAATAATATATGCCACCTATTAATGACACACAAAAATATTCAATACTTAAAAGAAATTCATGATTTTATTCCATTTAATTATTTTCGGCCTATATATAAAAATCTTTAATCATAATTTAATTTTATGGATTATGAAATATATTAGGCAAATGAAAAATATAAATACATGAGAGAAACTTACCTTGCAAGTTTCGGCTCTTAGGAGAATATATTTTAAACTTTGCACAAAACTTCCAAAATGACAAGAAAATTATTTAGGAAAATTTCATGAAATAAAATCTCATATTAATTGATGTACCTTAACATAAAGCTTAGGCCATACATTGGCCAAAAATATGGCCCCATAATAAAATTAAAGCTAATACATCGGAAATTAAAAGCTAATACATAAGAAATAACATAAGAAATAATCGGGGTCTCACAATTGGATCTTACGGGTTTGCATCTTCTGAAAACGTTGCAAAATGGTTTCGTTCTCAATAGTTTAAAAAATTTCTCTCTATGTATACTATCATGCTATCATTCATCCAGTCATCTCTCATCTTATTACGCAACTCAGTCTTGATAATCTTCATCTCAGAGAACACTCTCTCAACGGTAGCAGTCGCAACTGGTAAGACCAATGACAACTCTATAAGAGGATAAACCAATGGATATAGAGTACGTTTTATTGTCTCAACCATCTTCACATCAAGACCTCCAATATCTTAAGGCCTAGAAAAAGTATCAGTATTTCTCACATCATCAATGTAGATGTGAAGTTGATGTCTAAGAATCATACAATCAGCTGCTAATAAATCTTCTGGATAAAGCTCAGCAAAGTGAAGTAATTTAGCATGATCAAACGCTAAGAATGAGTTCTTTGGATCAATACATGTTATGCAATGTACTTACTTCTGTGAAACGATAATTCATCGGCAAAACACTTCCACACGAAAATGATGCAAATAAGGAATTTTTTGCCCTCCATGACTCGTATGACCGCGAGTTGGTGTAATGTTTTACATATTGGGCACAGTGATATAATTATTCACACAATAAGTTTTTACTTCTTCCAAAAAAGCATCACATTTCATATCCTTCAAAGCTTGCAACCGACGCTTCACAACTACCATGGAACTCATAGCATTAACAATGTCTTGATCATTTCGTTGTAAAGTCTATGGCAATTCATTCGTAATTCTCATTATATTACTTAACAAATACATATTGAATACAAACTCGAAGCTTTGCATTTCATCATACCCTTAGCCATGGATTTTTTTCCCTTGCAAGTGTAATCTTCTTTTACGTTTTCAAGCACATCCAATGTTGCTAACTACATAGTGAAGAGACTGATTATTGTTATGTAATGTGAACCCCAACGAGTATTCATTGGTCGTGTGAGACTAGTTTCTTGATTTCTGTCCCTTCCTCTAGAAATGTCTCCCTTGTCCAACTGCACAACTATCTTCTCATGTTGACTTTGACGAAGAGTGTCTTTCCTTTTACAAAAAGCTCCGACTATATTCACAATAATAGAAGTGTAATTAAAAAAACTACAAACTTCTAAGTTATTCTTTGAAATAGACACAATAGCCAATTGAAGTTGGTGAGCAAAACAATAGATATAGGTAGCAGAAGGATTTTACAAAAAGCTCCGACTATATTCACAATAATAGAAGTGAAATTAAAAAAAATTAAAAACTTCTAAGTTATTCTTTGCAATAGACACAATAGCCAATTGAAGTTAGTGAGCAAAACAATGGATATAGGTAGCAGAAGGATTGTCCCTAAAATGAGTGCCTTCAACCCATTGAACTCGCCTTACATGTTTGATGCATCATCATACCCTTGACCTCTCAATCTGGATATTGATAACTCGTGTCTTGCAAATAATTTGTCTATAGTATTTTTCAAAGATTGGGAGCAAGTGTCAGTAACATGTCCCATAACCCTCTAAAACCACTTGTGTCATGCCCCGAACGTAGTCCCGCAAGAACCGTGACAGCCGCGAGCAATCCTGAGGAAAGCTCCAGCGAACATCCTTAAACCTACAACGGAAAAACATAGGACCGAAAGAGAGACGGGCCAAACTCATAACATCGTAAAGGTCCTCAATAAGCATAGTATCTTATATTACACATTACATGGTTAACACATAAACAAGTGACGGATCTCATCGATCAGGTCACAACAACAATACGCATAACAATCTTCTTCTAAGTCAGATAGTCCTCCTGACTTCCTTCTCCTGAAGCATCTGGAATGATACAGTTTTAAAAAAACGTGAGTCAAAGAGACTCAATAAGGGAAAATCATAATTTTAAAACATGAGCTTATGACTTGAAATCATGGTTTGGAAACATGAACTTGTACTTGAATTCATAATCATGAGCTTGAAACCATAAGCATATAACATAATGTAATTCATGCATGATCATGAATTTTGATGCACGTGTATGCCTCATGGTTGCACATGCACTTGCACTTGCTCTTGAAAAATACTCTTGTACTTGTAAAGCTCTTGCTTTTGGAGTAAAACTTGATCATGTTCTTGAATTTGGCTCATGGCCCTTGAAAATCATTCATTCATAACTTGTGGGCTAACTGCGCTCCATTTAACCCCTGGAGTCAGGGTTGTGTGTTCCCATCGGAACCGTCTCTCTTACCCTTGGGGACATTTCATTTGGTCGAGCTAGCCCGTAGTTGCCCCAGGCCTGATAGCTAGACACGACCCTTGGAGGCCTACACCTTCTCATTGTCCTTTCAGTGTAGTTGCACAGCCTCTTAGGATTCACCCAACCTTCTCGCATTCGTCCTTCGGTATGGGAGTCCATCATGATGGTACAGTACCGACCATAGCCCCTTAACTTAACTTGTCATAAAACTTTCTTACTTTCATTTGCACAGATCTTTCTTTTCCTTTCAAGAAAATCATGCAAATGCTTATGACATGTCATGCTTGATAATGATTATCACATAAAACTTTCATCCTTTCATTTGCACAAAAACTTCTTCCATGCTTTCATGCAAATGCGTATGTTATGTCATGCTTGATGGAAAATATCTTATCATACTTGGTTATAAACATGTTATGCTTGATAAAATAACATGTTATGCTTGTTCATAAAAACGTGTTGCGTATCATTCCAGTTTTTATAAAAAGAAAGTTTTTACTTACGGTTTTCACTTACCTTGCTCCTCCTGATACTCGGTGGTTCTTCGCCTACAAGAGAATCATATTCGTTACATAAATGCTTAGATAATAATTTTCAAGTTGACATAAAAAAGTACCCGTAACCGTTTCCGATTTCCAAAAATACATAGCTCGAAAATATGATTCCACATGCAAAAGATTTCTTTAAACTTTGGCTTGAATAAAACAATTTGAAAACAATTAAACATGTACATCAAATAACTTCAACTAGATTGTTGTTTTCACCTACTTCGTCCAACTCGTATCCAACTTGTTCAAATAATTCTTTTTGTCACTAACATTGATTCCAAAGCCTATCCATGAAATCGGCAACAACATTTCGTCTTAAAAAAAACTCCAAGTCAAAACAGCAACTTATCTTCTTCTGGTTTCTATTCCTTTGTTCCACACTTTTCATCGTATTATACATGGACTAATAGCTATCATTTTCCACCAATTTAACCTCAATAGATGAGCTATATGGACACTACCGAGACATATAAGATTTAACAGAAGTTACTTTGGTCTTTTCTCTAAGTTTCCAAGTTCACAAGAACACTAGTGCCCACAATTCTTCCAAATATAATCGATAGGCTTGAATCCTTATTTAAGTGATCGACTCATGACCGTTTGGCCTCCTTTTTATTCTTAGGCTTGCTGACATGAACCAAATGATCATTTTCAGATTCATATCTTCCATTTTCTTGCAAAATCCGTATGATTCACTTAAAGACAATAACATGAATTCAATTTCCACCTAACCCGAGTGCAATTACCTCCATATTCACCAAATAAAATCAAGCTACTAGATGATTAGCTTGCTGTTTAATTCAATGCCATCAACATACCTTCTTAACAGCAAGCAACCCTTAGGAATCACATATGACACTTTCCATGACCTAGAGCAGCAACCATAATAGTCTCCAAAATCAGAGATTTGCAATATAAACTTCTCATGCATTTAGTACATTTTTCTACTCTTATCACAACTCACATGCTAACATATTTTCCAACCTCATGAAATAAAAACCGTGGCCCTCAATATACCTTAACCACCAGTAAATTTCATCATCATTTCAACTTAACCTTATTTTTGCACCTAATATATTTCGGCCAACACATGATTACCCTAATTGCAACCTCAATTCATTCTTGATATCACCAACCTTTGTTAATCACCCTAACTAATACCAACCCGTGGCCTTAAGCTCCATCATTTATGCTTTACTAACATGCAAGATTTCTTTTAACACTAAACCTAGGTTTTAACCTCTAACTTATTCGGCCA
Source organism: Myrica gale (assembly GCA_963930655.1). Lineage (NCBI taxonomy): Eukaryota > Viridiplantae > Streptophyta > Magnoliopsida > Fagales > Myricaceae > Myrica > Myrica gale. The sequence goes on along the minus strand of OZ005610.1, from coordinate 14,612,621 downwards.
TGACATTAAATTCATTTATACATTACATGCACATTAACTCTTCATCTACCATTCATTCGGTCATTAGGGTTTTTGCATCATAAAGTTCACTTGCTATATTTATCTCACTTAGGCTTTCTTTCCATCTTAACTTAACACTTACAATACTATTATTGAATCTTAAATCCTGATCTACCAAGTGAATTGCATGCAACATAAAACCAACACATAGCTACAAACCTAGGGTTCCTTAACCCAATCATTCGGCCTTCAACCTAGGTTCCACTTCTAAGCCATTCGGCCACCAACAACTTATGTGCATGTCATCCAAATATATAATCCCAACCTCCAGCAACTAAACTCACAACCTAAGTGGTGCTAATCATCATGGAATGTCCAGATCTACACTAAACTCACACATGCATGAGGTTCACAAGCAAAATACATTCCTCCTTCAAATAATCCCCACCTCCAACAACCATATCACAAAATCAACTCCAGCAACCCAACCTATTAGATCTAACCATAATATACCAAAGGATAACAAGATATATGGCTAAAGCAAAGGAGAAATAAGACATGCAAGATTCGGCCATCAACATCACTTTGCACCTTCAACCATATTTGGCCTTACCTTGGTGATTGGACACAAGCTTTCTAAAAGAAGAGCACCTAGCATAAGAAAACATCTAAGGTCAGAAACTATGGAGAAATTAAGCAAAACAACACATGCAAATCAAATCTACCTCTACCTTCCACTATAACACTCGGTTTTCACCAAAATCCTCCACTACACTTCAACTTTCGGTTCCACCTTCAAGAATGGTTCCAAGGGCTGAGAATAGTGTCTACAAGGTGCTGAGATGGAAGTTTATGGTGAGGAAAAGAGAAAAGTACAGCAGCTGAAACTTGCTTGAAGAAAACAAAGCAAGGCTTGAAGCTTTGGAGTGGTTCGGCCAAGAGGGTGAGCTGAGTTTCTGTCAAAGGGAAAATGGCTGAGTAAAGTGAGATTTCCAGCCACCAAGAGAGAAGAAACAAGTTGAGCAAAGGAGAGGTGTTTCAAATTCAAGAGAAAAGAAACAAACTTGAACCAAGAGAGGTAAGCTTCGGTCAAGGAAATGGAAAAGCAAACTCAAAAGAGAAGAAGTGAAGTGTGGTTCGGTCACAAGGAAAAAGAGAAGCAAACTGAAATGGAAGTGAAGTGAGGTCAAGAGGGAAGTGTGCAAGCTGAAATGAAGAGAGGGTTGCGTGAATAAGGAGCTAAAATTGAAGAGATGATGTTGAAACTAAGAGTGGCGTGAAAGACAAGCTTGAGTGAGGAGTTCGGCCAAAATTATGAGTAAGGGGAAACTTGCCAATGATGCCTATGGTCATAGGTGCTAGGGGTGGTGACATGCCTTGTCTTTTCACCTTCAAATCACCTCATTTCTTTGTCTCCAAGCACCACTCACGTGAATCTACAAGTTTCTAGATTTCTCCTCTTGCTTTCACGTGAAGCTCTCTTGCCAAATCTCTTCCCCACTTTGTTCATTTCACTTTCCCACTTTTTCATTTCACTTTCCTACTTTTTCATTTCACTTATCACAATATATAAGCACTTTGACTTATCTCTTATATAATGCATTAGCTTATCACAACATATATATATATATATATATTCATAGCTTATCACCCACAACTTATCAACTTATCAACTTATCAACATGATAACTTATCTCAAAGATAATCACTCAAGCCTATCTCTTTGATAATCACAATAACTTACCATCCCAACAATTCTAGCTTATCACTATGATAAGCACACAAGCTTGTCAATTAAATTCTTTTCAAGCTATCATATATATCTAGTAGCTTATCATATAATATCTCTAATGATAATTTAAGACTAATGATAATTAAGGCTACATAATGGTGATCAAGGCTACCTATTAAAAGACACAAAAATATTTAAATGCTTAACATAAATTTCATGATTTTCTACTTAGATATTTTCGGCCATGATATATCAAATTTCTCTTCATAATTTAATTTCATGGATTATGGAATATAATAAGCAAATAGAAAAAATATAAGTCCATAAAAGAAATTTACCTAGCAAAATTCGGCTCTTAGGAAAAATAGAATTAAACTTGTACTAAGAACTTCCACAATGAAAAAGAAATTATCTAAATAAAATTCTTAAATAAAATTTCATAATAAGTTAATGTACCATAAACATTAAAATTTGAGAAAGAACGGAATTTCATTTCAAGTTAGAATTTCTCTCTCTAAAAATTATCTCTCAAAGCTGTGTGCGTGGATCTCAAGGAGGCAGAAAACTTGGGTTGCTTTGATTCAACCATCCTTTTCGCTGCGATCTCACGATCCAACAGCAACAAATATAAATATGTGCTAAAAGTAAAGAGTAGGGATAGAGTAAAAGTAAAGAGTAGGGATAGAGAAGCAAACACGTGATTTTTAGGTAGTTCGGCAAACCCGCCTACATCCACTCATCAAGTTCCTTCACCGAGCCTTGAGGTTTTCCACTATTCTTTCAATAGCATACACTCTAGCTTCTGGGTGCTAGAGAACCGTAGAAGTGTTTTTCCCAGGCTCAAAACTCAAACCCTTACAAGTGATTTTTGTGCTCACCACTTACAACCCAACCAAACTTGAGATATACCCTATCTAAGCTTCTTCTTTAGTGAACAACCTCACTAAAGGAATAACCTCTCTTGATATAAAGAATGAAGAACAAAACTCTCTCAAAGAGTAGATATGAAAGTGGAAAGCTCTATCTCTTTATTCACACAAAGATAAGGATATGAAAGTGTGGTTTGTGTGAATGATATAAGAAATATGGAATATGAAAGTTTGTAATATTTCTCAAGTGATCTAAGGTTGTGTTTGTGTTGAAATATTTTTGGTATTGGGTTTTGTGTTGGTATTGGGTTTAGTGAAAAAGTGAAGAGAGAGGTAATTTTTTATATTTTTTGTAATTTTTTATATTTTTTTATGGGAGAGAGAGATTATATTGTAGTATTTTATTAGGAGAGAGATAATATTTTGGGTAAAATTGTTGGTGCAAACGCACCCTAAATAATATGTAGTCGTTGTATATTAATTTCAAACGTTATGGATGTATATTTATAGACCACATATGAAAAATAGTTGTTTATAGCCATTGGGAGTCATCTGTTAAAACGAGTCGGTCGACCCTACGTAAACCGGTCGACCACTTCAAGTTACTGTTACCCAATAGTCATATTGTCATAAGCTCAACGACTCTATTTTAAACTCAATCGGTTGACCACTATACCAAGCAGTCGACAACCGGTCGACCGCTTCATCAGCCGGTCAATCTCCTCAACTTAAGCACATGATCCAGTTCTTTTAAAGTCATACTTTTTACCACTTTTAAACATCTAATTTTAAAGACTTACTACCCATAAGTATATGAAAGGTTTGAGAGTTTGTTTGGGGTGTTGTGAAACCTTTAAAAATATTTTAATCTTTCAAACAAAAGGTAAAATGGTTTATGCACGTTTTGAAATATATGTAAATGCGATTCATAATCCTTGTCAAAAGTGAAACAAAGAGTTACAAGGTTATACCCCAAGGTCTTGAATCTTCACTTTTGAGATCGTTGCATCTTCTTGATCTTTTTTCTTCAAGTCTTTGGCTCTTTGATTAAACATGACTTTGTCTTTGAAGATGTTCATTTTATAAACTTGATCCATTTATTGAAATTATCAAAATCTTGATTGTGCACAAAAGTCAACAATCTCCAACTTTTTTATGATGATAATAAATTGATAGTTTTGGGATAACCTCTTATCTTTTGCAATTAGACAAATATTTAAGACTTGAGACAAAGCAGTAGTAGTAACCATTTGGATTCATAAAAATAATACAATCAATGTTGTTCATAATCCAATTCAAAGGAGAATATACAGTCATCAAAGCTATTAACACATTTCTCCCCATTTGTCACATCAAAAAGACAAATGACACATTTTTCCCAAAATATGCATTCTAACAAAACTCATCACATGATCAAAGGAAATACAAGCATATAGACATTTAAGAAAACTCCCCCTTTGTCAATCAAAAAGAGAATGATTGGATAGAATTCAAAAGTTCATTTTTCATCCAAAAGAACAATTTTGAGTTTTAAATGACAATCTCATTGGATTGGTATAGAGGATGACTAACCCGAGAGTCCATCGCTATTACGATAGTAGCCCACCGAGTGGGTTTGAACCTAACTGTTAGCTACCAATGAGAATTTAAAAGGTCATTCTCAACCAAAAAATTTAAGCACATAAAAACTCATCAAAGATCATGATTTTTGTAAAAGTGTTAGCTCATAGAGATGTTTTGTTTTGATAAAAGCAAGAGATATGTCAAAGATGAATACATTTGTATTTATAAGATTAACACATAAGAAATCATTATCAACCAACAATGTAGAACATATTCTCAATCAATGATTTAGAAGTTACCAAAAGTTTTCACCTTAGCATTTGTCCTCAAATTTCACAAGCCTTCTTGATAGACAAGTTTCATCCAAATATTCTTTATTGCTCAATCCTTCTTGAATCCTACAAAAGAGTCAAGAAAATATTTTTGGTACCCAAACTTTTTTGTGTCCATTTGGGTTAGCTATGGTTCCCTTTGGAACTCATACCTTTCTAAGAGCTTTGCACCCAAATTTCTTAAGAGGACAATCAAATATTAGATGTAAATTCTTGTTACAAAAGTTGCAAGTATGAAAAGATTCATTTGTGGATTTAGTTTTGACAAATAAGTTTTTGAAATACTTTTTCATTTTGATGAGGCTTGTAACCTAAACCACTTTTGTAAAAAAACACATCTTTGATTATTTAGAATGTTCTCCAAAGCTTTGCTTCCTTGAGTGAATTTTTCAAGAATGGTATTTTGACGAGTAACCTTATCTTTGAAAGCTTTGTTCTCAATTTTCTAAGGTTGAAACTTTTAGTTTCAATTCCTCATTCTCTTGCTTCAAATTTCCTTGTTCATCATTTAAGGAATCAAGGTCACTTGTAGCTAGTGAATGCTTCTTTTCCAAAACATTGTATTTGAGTTTAAGTTTTTTAAAAGTAATGTATAACTCATCAAAAGCATTTTCTAATTCATCATATAAAGGTTTTGAATTTGAGAGATCTGAGAGATATATCTCATCATCTTCTAGAGCCATGAAGCACATGTTTACGATTTCTCCCTCATCTTCTTCGGAGGAGCTTGAATCGCTATCTTCCCAAGTAGCTTTCATAGCTTTCTTTTTATATTTGAAAAGTGGGCAATCCTCCTTTATGTGACCCGATTTCTTGCACTTGCAACAAATGATGTGGTCCTTCTTGTTGTCCATCTTTGAGTATTTTCTTTGGCTCTGCTCTCTTGAAATCTTCGAAGTTCTTCCTTCCTTGCTTTCTCTTGAGGAAGTTTCTAAAATTCCTTGTCATGAGCGTTATATCCTCATCTCCACTTTCATCATCATCTTCTTCAATCTCAACTACAAAGGATTTCAAAGCTATACTTCTCCTTTTCAAACTTTCCTCCTCATGTCCCTCCATGGTGATTTCGTGAGTCATGAGAGATCCAACAAGCTCTTCCAAAGACAATTTGGTGAGGTCCTTGGCTTCTTGTATGGCAGTCACTTTGGCGTCTCATGTCTTTGGTAGTGATCTAAGGATTTTTCTCACCAAATCGGAGTTAGTATAAGATTTACCAAGAGCATTCAATACATTTATTATTGTGGTAAATCTAGTATACATGTTACTAATATATTCCTCCGGTGTCATCTTAAACAGCTCATAGTTATAAACAAGCATGTTGATTTTTTACTCTTTCACTTGACTTTCCTTCATGAGTAATTTCTAGAGTATGTCATATATCTTTAGCATTTGAGCAAGATACAATTCTATTAAACTCCCCTCTACCTAATGCACAATATAATATGTTCATGGCTCTTGCATGTAGAAAGATTTTCATTGTGTCATTTGTATCATATTCGTTTTCGTTCTTGGGAGACTCTACTTCTCCAACTCTTTTTGAAGGGGTATGAGGGTCATTCAAAATACAAATCCACAAATTATAATCAATAGATTGAAAATAAATTTTCATCCTAGCTTTCCAATATGCATAATCATTTTCATCAAAAAATGGTGGTCTAAGTGTGGAAAGACATTCAACTTAAGTGTTGAATCTTAAGGTTGTCATTCTAACTCAAGATTGTTAAATATTGTATAACAAACGCCAAGCTTTGATACCAATTGTGATTCCTAGGATTAAGGCAACCCAAGGTGGGGGTGAATTGGTTTTCTAAACTTTTCGCTTTTAACCTCCAAAGACGTGTTTGCAAAGTAACTACTAATTTATCACAAAGTATATAATATGCAACAAGTGTAAATATGGGCTAAAAGTAAAGAGTAGGGATAAAGAAGCAAACACGTGATTTTTAGGTAGTTCGGCAAATCCGCCTACATCCACCCCTCAAGCTCCTTCACCGAGCCTCGAGGATTTCACTATTCTTCCAATAGCGCATACACTCTAGCTTCCGGGTGCTAGAGAACCGTACAAGTGTTTTTCCCAAGCTCAACACTCAAACCCTTACAAGTGATTTTTGGGCTCACCACTCACAACCCCACCAAGCTTGAGATATACCCTCTCTAAGCTTCTTCTTTAATGAACAACGTCGCTAAAGGAATCACCTCTCTTGATATAAAGATTGGAGAACAAAACTCTCTCAAATAGTAGATATGAAAGTGGAAAGCTCTATCTCTTTATTCACACAAAGATGAGGATATGAAAGTGTGATTTGTGTGAATGATATGAGAAATATGGAATATGAAGGTTTGTATTATTTCTCAAGTGATCTAAATGATATGTGGTCATTGTATATTAATTTCAGACGTTATGGATGTGTATTTATGTTAGCCCAAGGTTGTTTTACAAATAATCAATAAATGATTTTGATGATAACAAAATATTCTAAGTTTCAAAGACTTTTAGATTTTACATTGTCAATCCACAATTTCCAATTTGTTTTTTAAAAAGGATTGAGGTTATCTCTCGTAAATATTTATAAAGTGCACTTGAACACCATTACACAAGTTGATAAGATCAATTTTTCATATTGTAGGTGTTTAAAGAAGTGTTGGAATGGTTTGGATGCTTTGAATTAAAATTGGAGTAGTTGCTGACAAAGAACAAATTTTTCAGACTAAGTGTTGGAAGTGTCGACACATTGCACTACTACCCGAGAGTTTGCATTTTCTAGGATTCAAAGTAATTTTTTGGCTAAGTGTTGGAAGTGTCGACACATTGGAGCATGGTGTCGACACATTGGAGCATAGTGTCGACACATTGGAGCATAGTGTCGACACATTGAACTAACACCTGAGAGTTTGCATTTTCTAGCCTTCAAAACGATTTTTTTGACTAAGTGTTGAAGGTGTCGACACATTGGACCATGGTGTCGACACATTGAACTAACACCCGAGAGTTTGCATTTTCTGGCCTTCAAAACGATTTTTTTTTACTAAGTGTTGAAGGTGTCGACACATTGGACCATGGTGTCGACACATTGAACTAACACCCGAGACTTTACATTTCAAGACCAAGTTCAATGTGTCAGCACATACAATCAATGTGTCGACACATTGTGCGAAATTTCAGATTTCCTGGAACGACGCCAGATCGTTCAAAAAGTCTCCAAATTGACTCAAATGACCTCCAACGGCACTCTAACATTACAAGAAGACCTTTTATGACCGTTGAAGACCTAGAAGCTATAAAAAGAAGAAGATGGAGAGAGAGAAGGTAGAGCTCGACCATCAACGAAATATCTAGAGAGAGAAAGTCAATATCTAAAGTTTTTCATTTGTTGATTTATTCAAGGCTGAAGCTCTTCATTGTCAAATATTTTCCTCTTGCTCATCATTGACAACCCAGATTTCAAAGGAAGAGAAATTTCTTGAAGAAGAGGAGGACTTGCCCATTATTCAAACACTACCTCCATTAGAGAGAGAAAGCAAGCAAGATCCAAAGTTTCCATTTGCTGATTCTTCCAAGATCAAAGCTCTCATTGTTCAATCTTCCTCCATTGCTCATTATTGATGACCTAGCCTCCAAAGAGAGAGATTTTTTGAAGAATGGACAACACACTTGCAATCACATCTTGCCCTAGCTTCTAGAGAGAGAAAGTGCATTGAAGAAGAGGGAAACTCACATCTACCAAAAAGGCTTGTGCTCATATCTTCCAAACTATAGATTTCCTTTTAGAATTTAATCCTCTTGCACTCTATTGAGCTTTCCATTTGATAATTTGGTTTAGAGAGTGTCACGCCCCGAACGCAGTCCCGCCGGGACCGTGACAGCCGCGAGCAATCCCAAGGGAAAGCCCCAGCGAGCTTCCTTAAACTTACAGCGGAAAAACATCGGACCGAGAGAGAGACGGGTCATACTCATAACATCGTAAAGGTCCGCTAATAAGCATAGTATCTGATATTACACCTTACATGAATAACACTTAATCAAGTGACGGATCTCATCGATCAAGTCACAATCATCAAAACATGAATAAAATCTTTTTCCTCCTAAGTCAGGTAGACATCCTGACTTTCTTCAACTGAGGCATCTGGAATGACACAATTTTAAAAACGTGAGTCAAAAAGACTCAGTAAGGGAATAACATAAACTTAAAACATGCTCTTAACTTGTACTTGCTTAACATGAAAAAGAACATAATTCATTATGTACATGCATGTCATGGATATGCATATGCTCTTGCTTGAAGTTGGTCTCAGGCCCTTGAAAATATCTCATTCATGCTTGCTTGTGAAATTGGCCTCTGGCCCTTGAAAATATCTCATTCATGCTTGCTTGTAAAATTGGCATCTGGCCCTTGAAAATCACTTATTCATACTTGTGGGCTTATTCGCTCCATTTAACCCCTGAAGTCAGGGTTGTGCGTTCCCTTTGGAACCGTCCCCTATTTCCCTTGGAGACCTTACATTCGGTTAAGCTAGCACACCTTCTCGCATTCGTCCTTCAGTGGCTAGACATGACCCTTGGAGGCCCACACCTTCTCAATATCCTTCAGTGTGGTTTGCACAGCCTCTTGGATTCACTCATCCTTCTCGCATTCGTCCTTCGGTATGGGAGTTCATCTTGATGGTACGGTACCGACCAGTGCCCCTTGACTTAACTTATCGTTTCATAAACTTTCCATAATCTTTTCATAAAATCATTGCATAAAAATTCTCTTTAGAAAAATTCATGCAATGCACATGTCATGTCATGCTCGATCAAAATCTCATGCTTGTTCATGAAACGATGCAGTGTGTCATTCCAGTTTTGAAAAGAACCACTTACGGTTTCCACTTACAAATTCCACTTACCTTGCTTCTCCTGATACTCGGTGGTTCTTCGCCTACAAGCGAATCAAATTCGTTACATAAATGCTTAGCTAATAACTTTCAAGTTGACATACAAAAGTACTCGTAACCGTTTCCGGTTTCCAAGAATACATATCTTGAAAATATGATTTCACTTGTAAGAGATTTCTTTAAATTTGGCTTGAATAAAATAATTTGAAAAACAATTAAACATGTACATCAAACAACTTCAACTAGATCGTTGTTTCACCTACTTCGTGGCCAACTCGTATCCGACTTGTTCAATTAATTCTTCCTGTCACTAATCATTGATTCCAAAGCCTATCCATGAAATCAGCAACAACATTTCATCTTAAAAATTCCAAGTCAAAACAGCAATTTATCTTCATCTAGCTTCTATTCCTTTGTTCCACACTTTTCATCGTATTATACATGGACCAATAGTTATCATCCTCCACCAAATTAACCTTAATAGATGTGTTATATGGACACTGCCGAGATCTATATGATTTAACCTAAGTTCCTGCTCCTTTGAGTTCTCATAGCACCAATGTACCAACTACTTACTTGCCTTGATTCCTTATTTTCTTATGGCCAACCCTTGGCCTTCTTGCCCTTACTTTCGCTCTTAAACTTACTGACCTGAACCAAACGATATCTTAGATTAAAAATCCTCACGTTTCATGCAAGGATTCATATAGGTCACTTAGAGACAATAACATGAAATCAATTCTCACCTAACCCGAGTGTATATAGTCTATGCCCAGCAAATATAATCGATTCACTTAGGTGACTAACTTGCTGATCTTTCAATTTCAATCCTTCTTGACAATCAACTCATAATGTCACACATATAACACCTTCTTCTTGACATAGGCAGCAACATCATTCGGCTCCCAAGTTCCCTTTCCTCAAATTTTACAACATGTTTCTGCCTATTCATGTTCAATTTACCTTAATCATATTCAAATAACACTACTCATATTTAAATCACATTAACCCCTAGGTTTAGGCCATTGACCGATGTTCTAATATATCTCAAATCTTACATTTTTCACTTTCATTCCCAAGCTTTAGCACAGCAAGCCTATAGCACCTAAAGCTAAGGATTTATACCTTACACTTCACATGCACTTAGTTTATTTTCTACTCTCACAAGCTGACCCTAATCATAATTAAACCTTGGCTTTGACATTTGATCTCTATGCAACCCGAGACATTATTCTTTGATTAGACTTATATTTTTCTCCTCCTATGACCAAGGTTCTCTAATCCTTAGCTTTGATATTCATATCATTACAATCACATTTCATTTTGCCCTAAGGATTCGGCCAACACTAAATCGTTCTAATTAAATCCTTAATCCATGCTTCGTATCATTACAAGGTCTTGATAATCATTTCAACCTCTAATTCATTTAGCCATAATATTAATTTTACTCATACATCACATGAAATTGCATTTTAAATTACTAATCGTTTGGCTATTATGGTTGTCTTTTACTAGGTCATTCGGCCAAGCACAAATCCAAGTATTCATTGAGCACAATTTCTGCTCCAATTTTGATCTCATCCTCCATTAACAGATTCACAACCTAAGATCTACAATTCATAGCAAAATCACAAGATCTCATGCAATCCACCATTCGGCCAACACCAACATGCATAACATTAACATGCACTTTCATTCTCTTATCACATGCATTCTTTTCTCTTCAAGCTTAGTCAAACCCGTGACTTATATGCACAATCAACCTAACAAATCAGCCTCACAACCAGCCTACAAGATCCATACTTCAATCATTCCCAAGATATTTTACACATAGCATGCATTTCGGCCAAACATTGTATAAATACATCCGAAACTCCTCTTACATGCATTATCTATTTCCATTGCACTTTCCAACAACCAATTCATGTTCTTACGCATACAAGTTCAGATCCAACATCACATTATAACCTAAGAGTGTTCTAAAACTCAAGAGTTGCAAGAACAAGGCATTCGACCAACATCCATTTATATCACATTTTTCCATTTAAATCCGTATATATTTAATCCATTCTCTCCATATATACAACAACCATAACTAGATCTAACACTTAGAAACCTCAACAGCAATAGATCTAAGGAAAAAATCCAACTTACAACCGGCCAAGTATAGTGTGAGTTTAGATCTAAACTTACCTATCATGCATTGTTTATTTCCTTGCATTTTTTCTAACATTCCAGCTTAGATCTCATGCTTATATGGCCAGATCTAACTTCACCACACAACCTAGGGTTTTCTAAGTTCAAGATCTAACAAAAATCAAGCATAAAACTCAAGATCTAAACAAAGATCACAACATGAACTCAAGATCTACTCAATAGGAGCATTCGGCCAACACCATTATTCCTAGAACACCTATACTTTTCTTATTTCTTTGATTGCTTGCAAACCTCCTTGTTTCAACCCAAACTTATATGCATTCTCCATTAACAACTTAGATTCAACACAAAACACAAACAACAGATCACATGATGAGGGTATAGATTCGGCCTTTTCAAAACATGTATCCTTATCCCCTTCCTTTCCAAAACCATGACTATCAATTATATTTTCCATCTTTAATTCACAAGAATCATAACCAAAGATATCAGATCCATTTAGTATGAACTTTTACAAAACTAATGGACACAACAAGCAAGAGAAGGATTCCAAGAAATGCTGAAAATTACCTTGCTATTTTAGCTTTCTTTTCTCTCTTCCCCTTTTCTTTTCTTCACCTTCCTCCCTTACTTCCTCTTGGCCTTCTCCTCCTCCTTCTTCTTCTTCTTCTTCTCCTTCTTCTTCCTTCTCAGTTTCACCCCCTTTTTCCCCTTGGTTCTCTCTTTCTCGGTTTCTCTCTATTCTTTCTCTCTTGGTCGACCAAATAAGAAAAATGAAAGGGGAAACAACTTAGGTGAAAGGCAAGGCAATGTGAGGGCTGCACTTGGACTAACATTCGGCCAAGAGGGGAGATTCCCCTTGCTGCCCCCTTTTTGCAGCAGCCATCACTTCACTCATTCTTGTCTCCTTGGCCTTATATCTCTTTGCTTTTCACATAATGGCTTCTTGGTTTGATTCTAACTTAGTTAACTTATGTTGTTTGGTTCCAACTCAACTACTTAGTTACTCTAGTGGTACTTAGTTGGCCCCATGAAGTTGTAAGATAACTAGCCCAATAACATAAGTCTAAAGGCCCAATAGCATAAGCATTAAGTCCAAATCATAAATCTAAGGGCTAAGGCCCAATAACATAAGTCTTTAAAGCCCAACAACAATATATAGCAGCCCAACCATTATAATTCTAAGGCCCAACATCAACCCAATAACAACCCAACTATTATAAGTCTTAAGGCCCAATATCAGCCCACTATCTTTTCCCATATAAAAGGCCCAATATCACAAGTCTTAAATCCATTTCACAAGCCTAAAGGCTAAGGCCCAATAGCATAAATCTTTAAGGCCCAATAACATAAATCTTTAAGGCCCAATAACATCACATGGCAGCCCAATACCATAGGTCTTGAGCCCAATAATATAAGTCCTAGCAGCCCAATAACAGCTCATTATTCTTCTAAATAACAGCCCACTATTATGAGCCATAAGGCAGCCCACTAACAGCCCAACTACCATGATTTCTAAGGCCCAATTTCAGCCCAACAACAACTCAAATTTTTATAAGTTCTAAGGCCCCAATATCAGCCCAATTTAATATAAATTCTAGGGCCCAAATTTTCATCCCAACTTATTATAATTTCTAGGGCCCAATAACATAAATATTAAGTCCAAATCATAGATATTGGCCCAATAACATGTATTAACATTTCAAAGTCATAAAGTAGGCTATAAGAAAAAATACTTTAGAAATATTCAGCAACTTGGATGCTAAAAATATCATAAGTTCTTCTATCATCATCACCATAAAAGTTACCTTGAAGAATGTCATAAGTCTTATGGAAATTATCTTGGAGAAATTCACCTTGAAGAAATTCGGTCATTAAGAAATTATTGACTTCACCACCATAATAAAATACTTAAGGAAAGTGTGGCCACCCCAATTCAAAATAACATAGGTCATTGTGGTATAATATCTTGCTACGTATTAAGAAAATTTACCAATAACAGCCCTTTAAATATAAATGGCAAAATACGTAAGCATAAAATGACATTGTAAAATTCGGGGTCTCACAGAGAGTCATTCCTTAGCACCAGCTCTTGTGAGGATTTGTGAGAGTTGAAGTGTAAGCTCGGAAAACACTTTGTAAAGGTTCCTTAGCACCCGTGAAGCTAAGGTGTATTCGCTATTTGGAGAATAGTGGAGGAAGCCCAAGGAAGTCAATTGCCTTGGGGGTGGACGTAGGCAAGTGTTGGCCGAACCACCTAAAAATACAGTGTTATCTCTATAACTCTATCTCTCTCATTGTTTGTCTCATAACCATAATTGTTGTGCTTTAAGCTTTATCATTTATTGCTTATAGTTGCTTAGCCTTAAACACATTTAGACTTTCTTTTTAATTGTTAAAACGGAGTATCTTTTAGATCTGTGTTTTTGTTAAAAAGGGGTAAAGTTTTTATAAAACCCAATTCACCCCCAAGCGTAGGAGGTTGTCAAGTAATACTAGGGAAGTCCTAGGTCATCTCCACAAGGAACGATGTGTTCACTCTTTCATTCCCATCACCATTACGATAAGAGAAAACTATGTTCTATTTACAATGAAAATGGTATTTACAAATGAAAAGGTTGGGTTTTAGGATATCATCCATGATTTTTGAGATTTTGAGTTGATATTAATCTAAATGCTAGGAGATTAATGAAAAGCTAACAAGTAAACATGATAACAAGCCAACTTGCTCTAAGAGACATTTCATCGAACACTTAGTACCCAAACTTTAGCTAGTCACAACCCATACATATCCATACTCAAACCAACTAACAAACACAAACTTAAACACTAATCTAACATTAAGGAAGTGAAATAGAAATTAACAAAACATTTAACCATCCAACCAAAACAAAACTCAAATCTGGAAAATTTTGCAACTGAAATGAAAGTGCAATAATAATAGAAGGTTCGATCAACACAACAGCAAAAGAATGCAATGAAAATAACTCTAAAATAAAGAACCGAATGCAACAAAATCTATGCTAAAAGCTGTGAAGGAAAACAAGCCAAAAGCCACAAGCTTTTGGTCTCTATGGTAGGAGCAAAGAAGAAGAAAACAAGGGCAAAATCTTGGTGATTTTTGAACTCTCTTTCTTGCATCAATCTGCCAAGGAGAGGCCCTGGAACAGCCTTGCCCAGCTCTTCGAAAATAGCCAACGGGCTCCACAAAAACTTCACACTCTCTCGGCAAATCCCTCCTCTCTGGTCATCAGCCGAGACTCTCCCCTCTAGGTCCCGAAGCACGTTCTCTTCCCTCAACAGCCATGAAAAGCCATAAAAAAAACTATGAAGAAAAGAAATAAAAACCAACCAAAAGCTACCCCAAAAGCTAGGAAGGAAAAGCAATGAACAGCAACCAAAAAGAGCACTTCGTAAAGTGAGGGAGCAGCAGCCAATCGGTTTTAGTTCAACAATAATGAAAAAGAAATGAAACAGAAAAAAAGCTCTAAGGAAATAAAGGCACCGACAGCAGCTAAAGTTACTCTAAAAGCTACAGAAAAATACAACCAAAAGCTTCCATGGCTTTTCTTGTCTCTACGGGAATAGCTAGTAAAAAGCAATGAAAAAGGTGGGAGAAAAATCCTTGGCAGCAAGCATAAGTTTTTCCAGCCGCCAAGACCATCCAACCCAGCCAAAATGAAAGCTTTTTCCCCCTTCGGTCTCTATCGCCAGTCCAGCCGAAGTCTTCTACTTGTTCTCCCCAAGTCTCTCGGGTCTTATGCCTTCTGGGCCCTCTCTTGGGCCTTCTCATGTACATGTTTCGGCCCTTCTTTTGTTTCAAGTCTCCAGCCTTTTCTTTCCCTGCAGGTTTCTCGTAGAAGTCCCCTTCTCTTTTCAGGTTTTCAGGTTTTCACGTAGAAGCCCATGTACAGGTTTTCACGTAGGTTTTCTATTGGGCCAGTCCATGTACAGGTTTTACGTTTTTTTCTGATTGGTTCGGCCCTCCACCTTTAGAATGTTTGGTCTCCTCACTTTTCCAACAGATGGGCTTTTCAGCTGGAGTACTATCCTTAAGGACCGAATGTGTAGAAGTGGGCTCCAAGGAGACTAACACAATTGGACTACCCATCACTGGGTCCAGCCCAACACTTTGCATTTCGGCCCCACTCTCCTTTGTCAAATTTTTATCTCCTGCACATGGCTGAAAATATGGTGAGAGGAGTGAAAACATATAACTTAAATTTATTCAATTACACTTGCTTTTGTCAAAATTAACAATTCGCCTCATACTAATGCCCAAAGCATAATTTTCTCATTTTCTAGTGGAAATGGTGGGATTGTGAAACTTTCTCGAGTGATAAATTAGCAAAATTGTGATACAATCAAAATTTACTCAATATGAAGTTTGATGTAGCTCAAGGATCATTTATGAGGATTGTATCATTGTATGAATCAGCTGGGAAATGTTCGTCACGTGTGGATTAAAAATCTTGCTATTCTAGGCTCCTTCAGGTTTTGTTTTCCCTTCATCTTCCTATCCCGCTGTATTTGCTTAAAAAAAAATTTTGGTTTAGCCTGAATACCTTTTTCGGCCTTCCATCTAGGATTAACTGTCCCAGTAACTGTCACCGATTCAATGACTAATGTCGTTCTAATGGGACATGCTGCATGAACTCCTTCAAGTCGTTATAAGCTCTCAGATAACGAAATACCAACGACACCGTTTCACTTCGCCGGAATGGTCTGAACCCGGTAAGACTTTCTCATCACCACCTCAACAGACAAGTCTCCCGCTGCTCATCCTAGAGACCAAACGCATCGTTTCCAGTCATTTGCAACCAAATCTCCGATCGAACTCTCGAATTACCAACTCTCAGCTGCGAAATCCGAAGCAAAAATGGGGACCGACGATGTTCCACTGGACGACAAGGCCAAGCGAATGAGAGATCTACTCTCGAGCTTCTACTCCCCCGATCCTTCAATGTCCTCCTCCCCCGACACGACATCGTTGTCTTCGTTCAAACGCACCACTTTGGATGACATCAACTCTCCCTCCTTCGATCCAGACCAGTACATGAATCTCCTGGTACCCCTTAATCCTCTCAGATCGTCTGCATACGTATATGTGTATATTTGGTGCTTGTTTGTAAGCATCTTCTTTTTGATTTATTGCTTTTGTGGAGCTAAGGTGGGCCGTTTTGGTAGAAATGGGTGCTAAAAGTGCATTAATTGGTTTTTATGTCGTGTTATATCACGAGTATTATATTTAATCAGGGAGGCTAATCTGGTAGATTGCAATGCAAATTGTGATGTTATCGAAGATGAGGTTGGAGTTGATTTTGCGAGTTTTTTATTCTTTTGTGTTTGCTTCGAATTTGCAGGTCCAAAAGTCGAATTTAGAAAGGCTTCTGCAAAGGCACGTAGAAATGGCGGCTGAGATGAAGAATCTAGACACTGACTTGCAAATGTTAGTCTATGAGAATTATAACAAATTCATTAGTGCTACGGATACCATTAAGAGGTAAATCTTCCCATTTCTGCACGATTGGTGACTTGTTGTGACAATCCTTGTTATTTTCCAATACCTGTTCTAGAAAAATGTTCCAAGATACCGATATAGAATTTGGGTGGTAGTGTGTCTCTCTCGTGGAGTTTCTTTGTGGTTTTTTATGCATCTGATATGAAGATAACTAGTGGAACTTTGTTTACTCTACAGGATGAATAGTAACATAGTTGGCATGGAGTCAAATATGGAACAGCTCCTTGAGAAGGTATGTGGAAATTTATTTTTTTGTATCGTTCTATGTTTTAAGTGGGAAAGAAATGGGAATCACATTCAGTTTGTCTATGCATGTAGATAATGTCTGTTCAATCGAGAAGCCATGGTGTGAACACTTCTCTCTTTGAAAAGAGAGAGCACATAGAGAAATTGCATCGCACACGTAACCTTCTTCGTAAAGTTCAGGTATTAAAGCAGCAGTAACAGTTAGACCTTCAATGGTTGCATCTCCCATATGTTGCTAGAATATGTGGACTATTTTGCTGTGATTTTTACTTTTTGAATTTCACCTATGAAACATGGCTGTCATAATCCAAGTTTTTACAGTGTCAATTGCCAAGTAAATCAAGTATTTTGAACAAAGAGAAGGAGACGTATAATAAATGATAGAGTTGACAGAAGCCTCGTTGACAGAAGCTAATCAACAGCTGAACTTACTGGCTCTCCAATGATGTGTAATAGCCCGTATTAGTGGTTGTCAAGGCATTTCCCGTGGATGCT
Organism: Myrica gale; assembly: GCA_963930655.1. Classification (NCBI taxonomy): domain Eukaryota; kingdom Viridiplantae; phylum Streptophyta; class Magnoliopsida; order Fagales; family Myricaceae; genus Myrica; species Myrica gale. The sequence continues at coordinate 14,594,831 of OZ005610.1, read as the reverse complement.
CCTACTACGTATACTGTAGTAGTTGCATATCAGTGCAATGTTTCTCTTTTTTTTTGGTTGTTTGGGGGGGGGGGAAGGGGGTGTTCCAAATTCTCGTAAATTTCTACAAAATGGAGCCATTTTATTTGGTAAAGGGGAAAGAATAGAAGTCTTGTCAGTTTATGTCTCTTTGATTTTATCTTCTTGCGAAGTAGAGGATGCTTATACACAATTTTTGGAGTTCCCACATATGAGTTACACAACTTTCATCTTTGTGATCAAGAGCAGTTCATTTATGATCTACCTGCTAGGCTTGGAAAGTGTATCAAAGCAGAGGCCTATGCTGATGCAGTCAGGTTCTACACTGGAGCTATGCCAATTTTAAAGGTTACAGATTCCTTCTTCTTCTTCTTCTTTTTTAAACCTTCTATTGTGGGGCATCTATTTCTAGTCCCTTTGAAATATGTACATGATTTGTCAAATGTTTCTCTTTTTCCCTCCTCTCTTAGGCATATGGAGACTCATCATTCCAGGATTGTAAACAAGCATCTGAAGAAGCAATAGCTATAATCATAAATAACTTGGAGGTATATTCTCCTTTCATTTTGTACAAGTTTGATTGGCTTTTTTGATGCCCCAATTCAAACTAAACATATACTTATTAAAAAAAAAGTCGAACTAAACATATAGAAAGAGACTGCTGACTTTATCTTCTTTACAAGCCATTGAAACATCACCTTATTATTTGATTTCCAATATCAGGGATAAGAGAATGATGATTTTAAACCTCAGATCTTGTCAAGACCAAAATGTTATATCCTTATTTATTTAGTGTTCAATTGGTCAGGGGTTCAAGACCTGTCGAGTGTTTTCAACTTACCCGTGGAAAAGGAGCATGCTTTTGGGTATTGGCTAAAGTTACCATTTAGCTTATACTGAATTTAACAGTTTTTTGATGATTTTCTGTTGACTATTTCTCGTAGTGGACTCTTGAAAAAATATTTAATTGGGTTTATGCTCTCTTTGGATGGTATCATGCATACAATTGAGCTTTCTATCTTTATGTGCATTTTAAAAATAAATCATCTGTAAATTCATGGTCCGATGTACAATGGAGGTAAGTGTGTGACGATGTCTTAGTGTGAATCTAGTATGGAACAGAAATGGGAGCCCAGCCTGTTAAGTCTTAGCATAAAGGGAGGTGAATCAGAGCAGGCAGGCAACCCTTTTAGTCCTCCAGTTCCCAGCAACGAGCTAAAGAGCTAGAACTGTTCTTTAGGAGGGGAGGGAGCCAGTAGTAGGAACAAATGTTCACATAGACTCCAAGTCTTAAGGTTGAGAATCTCTTTAAGTGAACTGGCTGGTTAAAGTTTTAAGTAGGATTATACTTGTTTTGAGTTCCAGGTATCAAATCAGATGAGATGGGGGAACTATCTTATAATTATCTCTTTAACCTCCTTCCAGACTCCCACACAAGCACAAGAAGGAAAAAACGAAAAGAAGAAAAAGGCTGGAATCTGTTAAAATAAAAGTTCAAGTAGCTTTCGTTTTCAATGATAAAGGGCATATTTGTTGACAGTATTCATAAAATCCAGTTGTACAGTATTGGTATGTCAGGCTTCACTCTCATTTTTTGGCCTATCTGGAATAGAATCTAGTACTTTTTTGTTGTGATATGTCCATCAAACAAATTTTCTTGTGCTATTTTGGTTAATTCACATGACTTGAACATTTGGGCTTATGGGACAAACTTTAGAATTTTGGATTCCAGTGACCTCCACTTATATCAAAAAAGAAAAAGAAAGAAAGGGAAAAAAAACATCTAAGATCTGACGATTGAGATGTATACAAGAGCATAACAATTATAACTATCACATCCTGTTGAGCAGCCATAGAATGTACACAAAAAGGTAATGGATAAGGACCAGTACAGATTCATGCTGCATAACTTTCTGTATATCCAAATAGTTCTCTCCTAATTCAACCTTTTATGTTTTATGTGCTTCAGGGAAAGATATTTTCAGATTCTGAATCCATACAAGCAAGAGCTGAGGCTGCAGTGCTTCTTAAGCAGTTAGATTTTCCGGTTTGTACTCCTCTTCTCACAATTTTTTCAGTTCAGAATTTTATTACTCGAGTATAAGACAAGTACTGAATAGAGAATGGAATCCATACTGTTTACAGATATTTCACTGAAGAACTTGGTGAAAGGATGAGGACTGTCCTCCTTTTTTGTTGCTTCTATAAAATTCCTGTACTTCCTACATTTTTATATTATATATGGTATAAATGTTGAGCTTCATGTGAACAAGTGGATTCTATACAAAGCAATTCATAAGAAGATTCTTCTGACATATTGATGTGTATATGATGACCCCCCCCCCCCTGTATTGGCAGGTGGAGAGCTTAAAGTCTAGACTACTTGAAAAGTTGGCACAATCTGTAGCAGACCTCCAGCTTAAGACCGAAGAAGTAAGCAATGCTTCAGTAGATTCTAAGGATCCTCCCAAAGAAGGAAGCATTCCTGGATCAGCTCCTGCTGCTAACCATGAGGTAAGTTGTGACAAATTAGCATATTTTTGTCTTTCTTTGGCAGGTGAGCTGTGAATATTTGTATTTTTCTCCCCACCCTTCCCGAAATTATATATAGAAATAAAACCTCATGGAATAGAAGTTCCTATCTTCATTTAATGGAAGCATCTGAGACTTTCTTTTTAAGGACAATTTTTTGCTTCTTTGTTATATGTTCTTCATTATGATTTTCTGCTTGTAGTTAGGATATGGCTCACTTTTCTTAGGCGCCTGTAAACAATTATCAGACTAATGAGGTAACACCTGTATCAATCTTCTAAATATAGGCTTCTGTTCGCGAGTTTGCAGAGGCTGTCCGTGCTTATTGTGTAATATTTCCTGATTCAGAGAACCAACTAGTTAAACTTGCACAAAGCGTGGTTACTAAGTAAGAGAGTATCTTCATCATTTCTCAATTTGTTTATCATTTCTAATTATAGTTTCTTTTGGCTGACTGAAGTGCATAGAAACATGCAGCATTTTTCTCATGGAATGTAACGGGGTCTTGTTTCTTTAGGCATTTTGAAATGACAGATGAATATGTAAAGACAAAGATTCGTTCCGCAGAACTATTGCGTGTTCTTCGTAAGTAGAATAATCTTGCTTTCACATCTACTTTTGCCCTACATAACTCTGACTCCCTGACTTGGATTTTTATTTGAGTCTGTTCCAATAAAGTTATTGCATAAATGCTTTCACCCAATGGTCAATTATTTCTGCTTCTTTCTGGGTAAGAATGCATCTCGACTAAGTTACCCGATGCAGTTCTTTGTGATTCACACAAGACTGCTTTAGCAGGGCATTACCATGGAAATCGTTGACGTTACAAAACATACCACAAAGCTGTACAGAAGAGCCTTGTGGCAATTTATGCTCCATTCATGTGACGAACCCTTTGGGCAACTTGCTTTGCCTATCAACCTGGGTCCCGTGCCATATTTGTGTCGTCAGCATTTGGATGCTAGGCGTATTTTATCTTTCAATTGGCCGTTTGTGGTCAACTTGACTATGAGGGTTTCTTTACCTCGGACTCATGGTTTATGAAAGATTGAATTAATATTTACTCATTCTGGATTAAAATTAACTCAAGCTTTCTTATCAGTTTTATTTTATTTTTCATGTAAGTTATCTAATAGTAGGTTTATTTTGGAGCAGTTTACTTCTCAGTTCTCAGCTTGAATTTGATTTCTTGTGACGGTTGCCAATTTGCATGCAGAACTTATTTGGAAAGATGTGCTCCTTATGGATGAAGTGCTACATGAGGCTGCTCTCCCTGATTATTCTTTGGAGGTTTTTCTTTTCAAACTTTGTGACCCTTTGATTGGTGTTAATCTTACCTGTATCTGTTCCACACTCCCTGGTATTATATACTATTCCCGATGATTTCCAGTTGAAGGATGTATGTAGTGCACTGATTGCCCCTCTATGGTTTCAGGCTGCAAAGGTTGCTGTCAAACAGTACGTTGCCAGCACATTTTCTCATCTTCTACATGATATTTCAGGTTCCCTTTTCCATTAATTTCTTATCTTACAGATTTAGTTTGACCCACAAAGGAAGGAAAGTGAAGCATAGATAGATTTTAAACTGTTCTTGGAAAAACAGGAAAAATTAGAAAGAAAAAAAGAATTGTCCATTGAGTTGTCGGCTTGTCTTTCAAATGGGACAATTCATCAAAAGAAGCATCCTAGACTTGCACAGACCCTTATATATTGGAAGAACTTTTGATGGTTGCAAATTCCATTTTATGCTCAATAGTTGATCTTGATAGTCAAGCATGTTGGCTTACGGTATTTCAATCTTATCCTTGAAGATGATCAAAGTTCTGAATTAAATACTCTTTGAGATTGCAGATTCCCTTACAAAGGTCCATGCTAGACAAAAGGAGATGGCAGAGGAGTATTCCTTGCAGGATGCTCTGGAGGCCAGTAAGAAAGCAGTGCTTCAAGGCAGCATGGATGTCTTACTGGTAATAATAGATGCTTTGAAAACTATACTTGCGTATGCGTAGCAGGTGGTGTTGGTAGTCCTATTCTGCCCCGTGAATAATATCATTTCAACTTGATGTACATTGACCTTGTATAGATTTCAACAAACGTCATTCAATGTGCGGTTTTGTTCTCTCTCCTCCCCCCAAACTGGAAAAAATCCCCCAAAGGAAAGGACTTATTTTCGAAACTGTTTTTTGGACTTGTGTGGATTGAAAGTGCATGAATTATCCGCTGGGTTTTGGTACATGGATTTTTGGTATTTGGTGATTGGTTTACAAAAATTTCCATAGCTTCCCTTCATTGTGATTTCATTAGGTTTGTTTTTTAATACCTGTACTTTTCGTACGTCGTCAGTTTTAGACATCCTTTTTGTATGTGTATGCATGCTTCTTCATTTGGGTTTCAATCCAATGTTCTGTTTGTTGCAGAACTTCCACCAAATCCTTGAACACAATTTGGAGCTACTAGTTCAACTGAAAGACATGACTGTTGATTTGGTTCAAGAAGGATTTCAAGACTTCTTCGGGGCGCTTGATGATCACTTGCTTTTGCTTTCTGGAGGAAATAATTCTGTCGAGCATGACCAAGGTTTTGCAGAGGGGACACAAGCTGACAAATCTTTTGCTGGTCTTGTCCTGGTGCTGTCTCAACTTTCTGTTTTCATCGAACAAACTGCCATCCCAAAAATCACCGAGGCAAGGAGCTACATGATTGTTTTTGTAAATTTTTTTTAGAAGAACCAATGAGTGCAATTAGATTATCTATATCCTCTGGGGCTTGCGTTGAAGTTTCATTGTCTACTTGTCAGGAAATTGCAGCTTCTTTTTCTGGTGGTGGTGCTAGAGGCTACGAATATGGGCCCGCCTTTGTTCCTGGAGAAATTTGTCGAATATTCCGTTCTGCTGGAGAGAAGTTTCTGCACCTTGTATGAATTAATTCTTCTTTAGTTTGGTTTCTTGTTTCACTTATGGCAGTAGATTAGAGAACCAAGAAGTAGGTTTGGTTTAGTAGACAATGGCATATTTTCTTAATCTTGTAGCTGTCATCTTTCTTTTTTTCTTTTTTTTTTCCTTCTCTTTCCTCTTGTAAAACAACGGCAGTCCTCAGAGAGTGGATTGCAAACTGGCTTTCTATCTCCTAGCTTCTGGGTATTGAATGCAGTTCTGCTTTGGAACCGTAGATGCGTTTTCTTTCAATTGGGTTAATCAAGAGTTTGCCATGAATATTGCGTTGTGATATCATTTTCCCGTTGCAGTCATTATGTATCTTTCTTTGCTGTGTGGTTTTGACTTTGGTCTGTTTCGCCTATTTCATATCCCTTGCCCAAAATCCACCAACTGATAATCATTGCATGTTTATCTTTTCAGTATATAAATATGAGAACACAGAGGATATCAATTCTCCTGAAGAAGCGGTTTACAACACCAAATTGGGTTAAGGTGGGTTTGCTTTATGGGTATATTTGGTTTTTTGGTAAAAGATACCCAGCATTGGAATTGTTTGGCTTTGAACTTGTCTGATTATTGTACAATTTTGTACAGCATAAGGAGCCCAGAGAAGTCCATATGTTTGTTGATTTATTTCTCCAGGAGGTTAGTATGTCTTTAGGTTTTCACTTTTAGTCTGTATGGTCAATTTCTTTGCAATTTAAATTTAAGGTCTGAGAGTGTGTGCATGACTGCCTGTTTTCGTTAAATTTTTATTTCTTTTATATGTATTTTGTATGAATCTGTACATACCGATAAATGGAAAGCAAAATGAAAGACTGGTTACAAAAACAAAAAAGCAAAATAAAAGACACCTTTAACTTCCTTTGACTCCTTTACTAGCTTGAAGCAATAGGATGTGAAGTAAAGCAAATTTTGCCTCAAGGCCATCGAAGGCATCGTCGCAATGACAGCAACGGAAGCAGTGCCACATCAAGGAGCAATCCATTACTTGAGGAAAAGTCGAGTCGGTCCAGTACCCATCGGGCCAGAAGCCAGCTTTTGGAAACCCATCTGGCAAAATTGTTCAAGCAAAAAGTTGAAATTTTCACTAAAGTGGAGCGTACACAGGTATTGAATTCTTGTAGTGTTGGTGAAGAAAGTAGTTTTATATGAACAAACATGAGCTAAACTCTTGTGAACTGCAGGAGTCTGTCGTAACAACAATAGTAAAACTTTGCCTCAAAAGTTTACAAGAATTCATCCGACTCCAGACATTCAATCGGAGTGGATTCCAACAAATTCAGTTAGATATTCAGTTTCTACGAACTCCTTTGAAGGAAATTGTTGAAGATGAAGCTGCGATTGACTTTCTGCTTGATGAGGTGAAAGAAAATATTCTAACTCAGGCTTCTGAACAGTGGACCTTCCATTACTTTTCCATCTGTGTATGTTGTTTGATGAATATCCCCTGAGAGACATGAAAAAAACCATGTGTGCGTGTGTGGGTGGATGCACGCACGCCTGTGCATGTGCATGACTCTGTGTGTGTACTTGTGAGTTTAGAGCTTAGTGTAGATAATTCATGTGGCTTGATTTGTTGAGCAGGTGATTGTCGCTGCTTCAGAGCGTTGTCTTGACCCAATACCTTTGGAGCCCCCCATTTTGGACAGACTTATACAGGCAAAGTTGGCAAAGACCAGGGATCAAAATCCAATCACCCCATAAACAAGTGATTTGTTCTGTCACTTTGAGTGCGCTCCTTCAATTTCTGCACTAGGTTATCTCTATGTGCTTCATTGGTCCACATGTCAAATGCCTGTATGAAAGGAGAATTATTATTGATAGTTTCTGCTGACATCCTCTCCGGTCAGTTGAGTTCATCTTCAAGAAAATAGTGTCCGACTCTCAAGTCTGCAGTCGAGCGCCAATATTCTTTGGTCTGCGGACTTTCACCCAATAAACCCAATTATTGTATATGGTTTGATTCTAGAATATGACAGCAGAACCATCTAGCTTGAGCTTTGCCAGACCTTTTGGTTGCAATTTACCGGGGAAACAGAATGGGAATCTTTCAACCTTCCAGCTCTTGTTTTAGTTCAGGAATCTTTCAACCTTTTGAGAAATTTATAGCCCTCTCGCTCATGGTTTTGTATAATTGGAAGTATATTGCTCTGACATCTGCTATATGTTACCTCTGTTTCCTATCCTTTCTCCTGCTTCCATCATTTTGGTTTTGCTTAGTTCAGGTAGTCTGGCTATTATGTTTCATGCGGTTTGGTTCTTGAGTGAAAAATGATATTTGAATTGAGTTTTTTTGGAACTGAGTTTTTCAGTCCCTTGCCTCTGCTTTTCACTCGGATGAATGCTGCATAAACGATGAAAACTGGGTAGCAATTATCTATATTAAAAAAAAAAGTGAACCAGTTTATGGGGGACTGGGTTGATTGAAATTTTGAATGAAGATGAAGTAATCTCGTCATATCATGCGCTTAATTTACAATGTTTATCATCAAAGAGCTCGCAGCTCTTTGGGATTTTATGGGTTAAAGTCATAGTTAGTCCTTTATGTTTGGGCAAAAATCAAATAGATACCTCTAACTTTCAATCCCACAATTTGAAACTAATAACTTTCAAAATATATCAATCTTCGTCCCTATCTAAATTCTGTTAAATGAGACGGTTTTTCGTCCACGTGTGTCACATATGCATCTCTTCCATCTGAAATGACCAAGTTGCCCTTGGTAAGTGATTGTTGGATGACCTCGATGCTCTTGCTCTGTCACCGAAAGGAAATTCCCCCAATCGTTCTATCGTGCCTTAGTCGAAGACCGAAAGAAAATTCAGTAGAACCAAAATTGTCGTGCACGACCCCATTCTGTTCAGCAAGATCAATTTCAATGTATTTGTGGAAGGCAAAATCCATTTGGAGGAACAAAACCAACTGTGAGGCGTCGTGCCCTAGACGAAGACCGAAACCAATCTGAAGGAGAAGAAGACTCAACGGTAAGCCATATAGCTTTTGACCCTCATCTGATGTGTTCGAATGGACATGAATAATGGTGATTGTTGGAATGCTTGATACAACTGTTGCGATTTTGGTGGCCGACAACATGTGGTCCCTGGGAGGTGGGATCTTACTGGGATCTCGTGTCCACACAGGTTCGCTGCTATCGTCTATGACGACAGAAATCCGGAACTTTGTTGACTGGTTTAATACCATTGAGGCCTATCGGAAGGCATATGCCCCTATCATATATCCGGTTCTATATGAGGACCAATGGCTTCGTACTGCGTATGAGGCGATGGAACCCCTGCCATCAAGGGCTCAACCTGGTAGACCTAGAAAACTCCGGAAACGGGGACCGGATGAGTGTACACCCAGTGGTAGGATTCCGAGGCGACAAAGTGAGATTTTATGCTCCAAGTGTAAAGAGATGGGTCACAATAAAAGTACATGTCCACGCCTAAGTAGGAGGAAAGCATCACGGAAGGTTCCAAGTACCGCGGCTGCACCGGATGCACCATTTACTAGTGGACCTCCACACTGGATTTTGATGTGTTGGATGTAAAGGGCAGTTATGTGTGCCATTTTTGGATAGTATATATGTTGGCACTTGGATTATGTTGTGTTGGATGTAAATGGCAGCTATGTGTGTCATTTTTGGATAGATGTATGTTGGCACTTGCATTTTATTGTATTGGATGTAAATTGAAGCTATGTGTGCCATTTTTTGGATAGATGTATGTTGACACTTGGTTCTTTATTCAGTGATCAGGATACTTTCAATGGATGAAACTTATTGTGTATATCAGATCAAACTGTCTTGGGATTTGGCAATAAATTATCCGATTGTTAATCAGGTTAGACATTATTGTATATAGTTAAGAGATTGGTAGATAGTTAATCATATACCCATTACAGAAACTGATGGCACATTTACAATGTTATATGTACATAACTAATCATGAGACTCGCAGGACTACAAATTCAGTTAGTTACTGACCAACAAAATGTACAAACAAGACTCATTGATAGTATTGATTTTGTCTCGAATTTGGACATTCAAATAAACACCTCATGAGGCTAACATGAGCTTTGAAGGAGTACAAAATCTTGTATTGAATATAGGAGCAGCTAAAATTCCAAAAATAAGAAACAAGCAAAATGCTAAAGTAGCCCTATAACCATTGATCTTAACAGCTGAGACCCTTATCTCCACCTCAATCTCTAGTCGATGTGGCGTGATTTTGGACATTTAAATCCTCAATTTTTATGCAATGTTGCTCGAACATATTTATTATCTCTGCTCAATGTTCTACGGTCATGACAACAATGAGTTCATTTTGTTGTCGGAGCTCTCTCATTTGATTCCCAAGCAGATTGTTCGCCAAGAGACTGTCCATGCATTGCTCGAAGTTGTCGAATAACCCTTCGTCTATACAAACACATCTTAGGATCTCTCCATGCAAAATAATTACAGTGACCTACATCCTATCATTAAAATAAATTCAACCAAATTAATAAACACTACCACAGAACATATCAAATTTAATAAGCATTTGCAACTAATTAGTTAATGCAATGAATAAAACAGATTCCAGAATTAATAAACATGCAAAATCAACTAATAAACATTACCAGAACATACCAAATTCAATAAACATTAGCAACCAATTAAAAACATTACCACATAACATAATCATGTTTTATAGTTATAGTAAACATTATCGTCCAATTACAGCTTAACAAGCAACCAAACTCATCATTTACAAACAAAACCCTAACTTTGAAATTCACACAACCCAAAAACCGTCTCCCAAAGTTTTTCATCCATAAATGCAATAGTCGTGTTTTCTCTTAGATCGCAATAATATTTTGGGCCCTCTATAGAAGCTCAACTTTCACCACTTCCCGAGCTACCAGTTATCTCACACTCAGTGAGGGCATTCTGGTAATTTTAGATGAAAGAGAGGCACGTGTGCGAAAAATCGTCTCATTTGACAGAGAATTTCGACGAGGGGCAAAGATTGATAGGTTTTTAAAGTTATGAGTCTCAAATTGTGGAATTGAAAGTTAGGAATAATTATTTGATTTTTACCCAAACATACGGGTTAACTATGACTTCATCCCGAATTTTATCCTCCTTAATAATTGTTCGAAATTCAAAATTTTTACTGTCAAACAACCGATTCAATTTTGTTTTGGTGCCAAGATTTCGAAAACAGAAAATTTTTGTCTTCCGGCTGCCTCTGATCTCCTACACCATCCGTTCTGCAATAATCACTCGGCCACAATTTCAACGAAACTAAAGAACTTTCTAAAAAATGGCTTGGAAGTTAGTCCCTTCCAATTGACAAACCATGAGATCCAGCGCTTCTCATGAATAAATTTCAATGGCACCACTTCACCCTCGTACAGATAGGAGAGATGTTTCCCAAACGAGATAACATGGCAATTTCATATAAAATGGTAAATAGTCTTTTCATTAAGAAAATCTTTTGACATGGCAAATATGAAATTAGTATTAAGTAATTTATGTTGCCGTCAGAGAATATCGCAGCGGCTGTAGTTTGGTGGTAAGAATTCCACGTTGTGGCCGTGGAGACCTGGGCTCGAATCCCAGCAGCCACAGTTTCCGGTCTTGCCTCATTTTATAGTAAGTTTTCTACTTCTGGCCCACGATCCCGGTGAGAGAGACAAACGGGTAGTGAAAATGGGAGGGACACAGAGAGGTGGGGATTTGTCGGCAAAAATGAGAAGGGTATACTGTGGAGAAGAATTTGGCGGGAAAATGACAAGAGGGAAGGGTCACTAATGAGGCAAGAACATGATGAAGAATCTCGATTTTGACAGGGACAAAGGTAACCCCTCTGATTCTCTCTCACCCTCCCTCCCAGATTGATATTTCTTATTTAGTAAAGTTCATTTTCCAGTTTTGGCGAAGGAGTTCCTTTCGAACTTCGCAGATGCAACTGGCGAAGCAAAGTACATGAACCTCCTTGTAAGGCCTCCCCCCTCTTATTCTCGAACATTTTTGTGTGTTAAATTTGGTTCTCCCACTATAGAAATTGAAACCCTAGATCTCCATTTAGCTGCTAGGAGAATGAAACAGAACAGCGAAATGGAAATCTTCACTCTCAGTACTATCTTTATGTTGAAATAGGAGCGCAAGCATTATTCCCTATCATATGAATTAGTAATAAATTAGGAACGGACTGAGCTACTTCATCAACCGCATGGAGCATGCTACTAAAAGAAGATAGAGATTCTCTGAAGAATGAGGAACACTTCCTTTCGCAACAAGATTAGCCCTAATTTTCTTATCATTTCAGCAAGAAGTTGCCAACCGTAAAATCCGAGCAGTCCAGATTGATCTCGAGGACTTATTTAATGTAAATTTCTCTACCTCCTTTTTTTTCTTCCTATTGTTCAATTGTTGTTCGCTTGATTTGTTTTAAAACCCTGATTTGTTCTCGTTGTTGATTACCTTTTTCCAGTACAAGGACTTGGATGAAGAATTTCTCAGGCGCATTACTGAGAATACACGCAGGTATATAGGGATTTTTGCTGATGCAATTGATCAACTCATGCCAGAGCCGACGGAGGCCTTTACGATGATGACCATGACATACTGATGACACAAAGGTCTGATGAAGGGCCAGAGGATATGGACAGTTCTGATCCATTTCAGAAGATGCCTCCAGAAATTTTTTTGATGACGAGGAAATTCCCCAAAGTCGGACCCTTTTGGCCCAACCCTGAAGTACAAACCCCGGCCCCCTGGACCGACCCCACAACCCAGGGAGCAGGTAAGTCAATGGCGATAATAGGGATGTTGAGGCTTGAACTTGGGACATGTTAGAACCCAAGCCGAAGCCTTACCACCACACCAAACCCTTGGGGGTACAGATGCCTCCAGAAATAAAACGCTACTTGTGAGTCCAGAAGCAATTGACCAAGCCTTCTTGAATAGATAATAATTTATTATCCAATATGAGTAGAGAAATGATTTTTCTTTGTGGATTTTCTGAGGATAGTGTCAGTTCCTCAATGCTGACTAGCTATCTTTATTCAATGCGTCTGTCTATTTGTTCTTTGGGTCATGGGATTAAGAACCCATTACTTGAAACCAATTTTTTACAATTAGATTATATGTCTTCATATTTGGTCAAGATATACGGTTGAACACTAATACTTTTCCAGCAATTTTTTTAATTCTGATTTAAATATAGGTGTTATTTCAACACCATTCGTGTCTTAGATCAGTAAATATTGTCTGTACTATATTCCTGATTGCTATACATCTATTCTATAATGAGAAATGTGGACATCTTAAGTGCTCATTCATTTGTATTCCAGTGAAGTTTACATAAGAGCATCTTCAAAGGGACGACCATTTACTATCAGGGAGGTCAAAGCTTCATATATTGGCCAGCTTGTAAGGACATCTGGTATTGCCACACGTTGTTCAGATGTTAAACCCTTGATGCAGGTAGCCGTGTATACATGTGAAGATTGCGGTTTTGAAATTTACCAGGTAATGGTGTTTCACTACATAATTCACTTCTCTTACTCGATTTTGTAGTGTCGTGACGTACAGGGGTCTCTCACATGGCCCTAGGTTCCCCTTCCACCTATATGGATTTTTTTTTCTGTTTAAAATTATAAGACATCCGCATGCAAACCAATCATTTTCCAATGTGCTCTTTCATTTTCATTCTTTCTCCATGGTACCGAGAACTGTGCGCTTTAAATGCCACATTGGTCTCTCGTTTTGTACCCTGCTTTAGTTAATTATTTTATTATACTGTGCCAAACAGGAAGTAACTGCTCGAGTTTTCATGCCCCTATTTGAATGTCCATCCAAGCGCTGTGTGACAAACAGAACAAAGGGGAATCTTATCCTCCAACTCAGAGCATCAAAGTTCTTGAAGTTTCAAGAGGTTTCTATTTTACACTCATTCAGGCATTGAAGGGGTCATAGCAAATGGCCATTTCTGTTCGTGCTCTCTTATCCTAACATAGTTGAACAAGTTTTTGCTCTTCCCATTCAGTAATGTTTAATTCCTCTCTGTGTGATTCCATTGTGTCATGATCAAATTGCAGGCCAAAATTCAGGAATTAGCTGAACATGTTCCCAAAGGCCATATCCCACGAACAATGACTGTCCATTTGAGGGGAGAGCTCACAAGAAAGGTCGGGTATCTTTAGGCCACTTCTCATGAACTGTCTAAAGTTTTTTTTTCTCCCCACTTCATTTTAACTTGTACTTCATTATTGCTTAAATCTCCTCTTCCACTTTGTTTTTCATGCTTGAAGCTAATAAAATGACATTCAGGATTCAACCACAGTTGCTCATATTTATGTGGGTGAATCTATTATATACATTTTTCATAACAATATGAATGGTGAAACAAGTTTTGATTAAAACCATAATGTGAGTTTTGGTAATTGTTAGAGGAGGTTTGGATTGGCTACCATTATAAAGAAGAAATTACTGCAAACATAGAAATAAGCATACCGTGTATATGTGAGAATAATGTCAGTTTTCAAGTTTGCACCCTTTGCTTAGAGGGGAAATATCTCTTATTTTCTTTTCTTTTTTGTTTCTTTCAGAAGATGAATAGTTGCAGGTAGATTTCCTGCTTCTTTTGAAGTTTTGGAGCTATATGCTGTCGATTTGTATAGAGGCTCACCTGTGTCTTTGGAACATTATCAAGTGTCTCCAGGTGATGTTATTGAAGTGTCTGGGATTTTCCTGCCCATACCTTACACTGGTTTTAGAGCAATGCGTGCTGGCTTAGTTGCAGATACTTGCTTAGAGGCCATGTCTGTCACACATTTCAAGAAAAAATATGAGGAGTAAGCCATTCACTTTTCTTTATTCCTTTTTCAGTTCTCAATTAGTGGAAGGCACTTACAAGATTAATTGATTTGACTAAATTACGCTTTACTCATTCATTCAGATTATCTTAACATGCCCTTTTTGGTTGTCCAGCTAATATCTTTTTCTCTTTTTCTTTTTCAGTGTCTTCATAACCAGTTATAGAGATGTTTCATGGCAGGCTTTGCTAAAATTACGCTCTTTTTTTACCTGTAAGTGGTTAGGGGATTTGAAGACTCCTGCATACTCAGTTGTATTGTCCTGCAGGTATGAACTTAGAGGAGATAAGGAAGAAAAAATTGCACGTTTAGCTGAGGATGGTGATATTTATAATAAGCTGGCGCGATCATTGGCACCTGAAATTTTTGGACATGAAGATATCAAAAAAGCCCTACTTCTTCTCCTTGTGGGTGCTCCTCACCGGAAGTTGAAAGATGGAATGAAGGTAATGAATAACATTACTCGCTATTAAAATAGTCGGGTCGACCAGCTATTTTCTCCTTATGCGCATATGATTTTTTTTTCTTGTGCAAGTCACACATGACAAACTGATGCAACCATGCTGTATCACTTATAATGTTAATCTACTATAAAAGTAGTGATATTCTTCCTTTTGTTTCAGATTAGGGGAGATTTACATATAGGTTTGATGGGTGGGTGATCCTGGTGTTGCAAAGAGTCAACTTCTTAAGCACATAATAAATGTAGCACCGAGGGGCGTGTATACTACTGGCAAAGGAAGCAGTGGAGTTGGTTTAACTGCTGCTGTTCAGAAAGATCTAGTAACAAATGAGATGGTCCTGGAAGGAGGAGCATTGATGAGACAAACTACTTTTTCCTTCCGTCTTAGTAGACACTTGCATGAGCAAGCATAGAGAGCTCTGAATACGTGTGGCATATATAATTATATCTCAGATACATTTATGGTATCCAGAAACGGGCCTTTGCTCTTAGTACTTTTCTATTGAGGCAGGAAACTTGTGGTAGACACTCGCATGAGCAAGCATAGAGAGCTCTGAATACTTGTGGCAATATAATTATAGGCTTAAATGCACCCCATGCCCCTGGGGTATGCGGAAATAGCAAATATGTCCCTGAGGTAAACAAAGTCTTTTTCATACACCTGAGGTAAACATTCAGGAGCAAATATGCCCTTCCGTTATGTGCCGTTTGAAACACTAATGGTTAATGCTGACGTGTCAAAATTCGACACGTCAGCACCAATCACAACTCGACACTTGGCATTTTCGAAAGAAAAAAAACCCAGGGGGAGAACCCCCGAGCGACTAAGGGAGCCCAGTCTGGGCTCCCTTCGCCGCCGCGAGGGGTGGCCGGCAGGGTGCCACCCCGGCGACGGCCCCTCGCGCGAACGGCGTGCGCGACGAGGGGTGGCCGCGGCCACCCCCGCGGCTCCCCTGCTCAGATCTTGGGCCGCGGGGGTCCCTCGCGGGGCGGGGAGCCCAGATCTGGGCTCCCTTGGCCGCTCGGGGGTTCTCCCCCTGAGTTTTTTTTTTTCGAAAATGCCAGGTGTCTAGTTGTGATTGGTGCTGACGTGTCGAATTTTGACCATCAGTATTTACCGTTAGTGTTTCAAACGGCACATAACGGAAGGGCATATTTGCTCCTGAATATTTACCTCAGGGGTATGAAAATGACTTTGTTTACCTCAGGGGCATATTTGCTATTTCCGCATACCCCAGGGGCATGGGGTGCATTTAAGCCATAATTATATCTCAAGAGTCTGTTCAGGGGCATGAGGTTTCCCCCAGTCTGTTCCGTTTTTTGTTTTTTTTTTAAATTTCGAAAATGCCATGTGTCTAATTTTGATTGGTGCTGACGTGTCAAATTTTGACACGTCAGCATTTACCGTTAGGGTTTCAAACGGCACATAACGGAGGGGCATATTTGCTCCTGAAAGTATACCTCAGGGGTATGAAAATGTCTTTGTTTACCTCAGGGGCATATTTGCCCTTTCCGCATACCCCAGGGGCATGGGGTGCATTTAAGCCTTCTATTTTTCAAACTCAATTTAAAAAAAAAAACTACTCTTCGGTAAATAAACTGGTCTGTAATCAAGCACTTACAGTAGTATCATTATTGTGAAGGGGAAGATATGGCTTACTTAGAACTCCAGCTGAAAACATTAATCTTCCACCAGCCGTTCTATCAAGATTTGACCTTCTGTGGCTGATTCTGGATCGAGCAGATATGGATAATGATCTTGAAATGGCTAGGCATATCGTTTATGTGCACCAGAATAAAGAATCCCCTGCTCTTGGGTTCAGTCCTCTTGAGGCATCAGTTCTACGGTATTATTGCTCAGACTTTTGATGATCTCACAACTGCTTTTACAATGAAAACAAAGTCATTATTACCATTTTAGGAATGACTTGCTTTAGATGGATCTACCTCATTATATAACTCCATCACTAGAAGTCCTATAACAGCTATTGGATATTACCAAGTGTCTTACTTTTCACATCACCTCTCATTATGAGTTGTGTAGTGTGATCGTTATTAAAGCAATAGGAATTTTGTTCAGGTGTACGGCGCTTTTTGTGTAAAATAAATATGCTTTGTATTATATGAACTGTATAAAGTGTTTCCAAGTTTTGTGGCTACAATTTTCTGCTGCAGAGTTCTGCCGGTTCTCCATCAAGAGAGGCCTTAACTTCTGTGGCATTCCTTATACAATATTTTAATCTTTTCAATTTTTAAATTTGTCAGTTAGATTCATATGTTTAACTCAGTGTACAACTTTAATGCCTTGAGTATGGCTCTAATACAATTGTCTCCTGTAATTGTGTTTTTCATCACTTGTATCCGTTACCTGTATACTGTTTACCATATTTGAACTTGCTCTTTTTTTTATTCCCCCTTCCTAGTGCTTATATTTCAGCAGCGAGAAGAGTTTCTCCTTGTGTCCCAAGGGAGCTGGAGGAGTATATTGCAAGTGCTTATTCAAGCATTCGGCAAGAAGAAGCAAAATCAAAAACTCCCCATTCCTATACAACCATCAGAACCCTGCTCAGCATTCTCCGGATATCCTCTGTTAGTGTTGATTTTGTTCATCTTTTATGGCTCCTCGTATGACTTATTTGGTTTTCAAATTGGAATCATGCTGCAAACAGCCTTTTTAGGTCTTGATTCTGGCATTGCATTTATAAAAGCGTATTTTCTTAAGGATGGGTTTAGACAGGTGTTTTCGAGTAGAAGCTAAAACATTTCAGGTGACAGTTATTGATAGAGGAGTTGTTAGATGGTCGGAGTGGAGTCGAAAGTCTCATAGTGCCATCTCGCTTGGGAGATTTGGGGCTGTCTGGTTAGTTAATCTAGCCAGCCAGCTATTGGGAACAGCTGCTGATCAGGACGTCGTTTTGAGATTCAATGAAGGGCTCTAGGGCTTTCCTGGCTCAACGATGTGCTAACAAGTCGGGAAGATACGTTGCCGTGATGGAGTTTGGAGAAGGACGCCGGAAAGGGGTGGTCATAGTCCCAGAAGGTCGAGTGGGAGCTGGCTGGTTGGCTATGGCAGAGTGTTTCCAGGGGTGTAGAAATCCCTAGTATCATGGAGATAGAAATTACGTGGGATATGGCAGATCTCAATATTATGGAATGAATACAATATCCCGGATTACTTGGGGTAATTAAGAAAGGCAATATTCGGAGATGATTTAGGCTGTTTTTGTATGATTATTTCCTTATGTAAAAACCCTCTATGTTGTTATATATTGTAACCCATACCTGTACGAAGGACAATGAAGCAATACACAGAAAGTTCCACAATTCCATTCTTTCTTCATTATTCAAATCCATTCTTCCTTCATGGTATCAGAGCCAGGTTCTTAGTTATCGATGTCTGAATCCACCATCGATAGCGAAGAATCGGTACCTTCTCTAAGCTCTACTCCGGAAACACCCTTGCTGACCACCATGGGCTCCAATGGACTTGAGAGTTCATCCTTCCAGCTCACGGTGGAGAAGCTTAATGGGAAGAACTTCCGAGAATGGGCTCAATCAATCAAGCTTGTCATTGATGGAAAAGGGAAACTGGGGTATCTCACCGGCGAAACAAAACAACCACCCTCGACCCAAACTGCCGACCTATTGAAGTGGCGGTCAGAAAACTCGAGGGTGATTGCATGGCTGGTGAATTCCATGAAATCCCCCATCGGTAAAACCTATTTGTTCTTACCAACAGCGAAGGACGTATGGGAGGCTGTACGGGAGACATACTCCGACGCCGAAGACTCCTCGCAGATCTTTGACCTTAAAACTCGATTGTGGCAGATGAAGCAGGGGGCGCGAGACGTCACTGAGTTCTTTCTAGAGATGCAAGCCCTATGGCAGGAACTCGACCTCAGCTACGACGAGGAATGGGCTTGTGCCGGCGACAGCGCCAGGTACCGGAAAAAATTCGAAACAGAACGGGTATTCGAGTTCCTCGCTGGACTTAATCGCGAGCTTGATGACGTACGCAGTCGGATACTTGGTCGACGACCGTTGCCTTCCATTCGTGAGGTATTTGCTGAAGTTCGGCGTGAAGAACATCGAAGGAGGGTGATGCTTCACGGGTCTTCTACCCCTCACGGGCCCAGTACAACAGAAGCTTCCGCCTTAGTGTCTAAAAGCCCACACTTGGGGTCCGGCCCAAAACCAAACCGCAGCAAATTATGGTGTGACCATTGTCGGAAAAATGGCCACACCAAAGACACCTGCTGGGAAATACATGGAAAACCTGCCGATTGGAAACCTCGACAAGGCAATCGAACTCAGGGGTATCAGACCTCTCTCACGCACCCACCAGCACCACCACAGGCCACTCCTGGTACCTCAACTGTCGGATTTACCCCTGAACAGTTGGAACAATTGCAAAAATTGTTCTCCAACTTCCAAGTTTCTGGTCAGTCCTCCCAGAATTTTCCCTCTGCCTCCTTAGCTCAAAAAGGTAATTTTTTTCATGCTCTGAGAACATCAAGATCCAATAATCCTTGGATCATCGACTCAGGTGCATCTGATCACATGACCGATTCCTACCACCTTTTTTCTTCCTACTCACCATGCGCTGGTAATCTTAAAGTTAAGATTGCTGATGGCACACTTTCATCTGTTGCAGGAAAAGGGAGTATTCAACTCTCTAACTCTATTACATTAGACTCTGTCCTTCATGTTCCCAAATTATCTTGCAATCTCTTGTCTATTAGTCAGTTAACAAAAGCCTCTAATTGCTCTGCTAAATTTCTTCCCTCTCACTGTATTTTTCAGGACCTATTATTGGGGAAGACGATTGGCAATGCTAAGGAATATGAGGGACTCTACTACTTTGACGATGCTATTGTGAGTGACCACGGTTCCACTGCCATTTGTGATTCTGCATCTCTTTCTAGGGATAGTGAACTTCAGTTATGGCATTTTAGAATGGGTCATCCCAATTTACATTATTTGAAACGTTTGTTCCCTTCCATTGTTTCGAATAAAAATTTATTTGATTTTCAGTATGAAATATGTGAACTTGCAAAACATCAGCGCAGCTCGTTCCCAACATCCCTATACAAACCATCTCAACCATTCACCCTGATTCACAGCGATCTTTGGGGTCCTTCTCGTATTTTTACTCGAACTCACTCGAAATGGTTTGTCACTTTTATTGATGATCATACTCGGTTATGTTGGGTTTATCTGTTAAAAGACAAAGTTGATGCTCGTTCTGTTTTTATCAATTTTCATTCCATGATTCAAACTCAATTTCAAACTTCCATTAAAATTCTGCGCACTGATAATGGTACAGAATATTTCAACTCTGTCTTGGGAGATTATCTTCTCAAGCATGGAATCATTCATCAGAGTTCTTGCGTCGACACCCCTCAACAAAATGGGGTTGCCGAACGCAAAAATAGACACATCCTCGATGTCGCACGTGCATTGTTGTTTACCATGAATATGCCTACCATGTTTTGGGGAGATGCCATTTTGACATCTATTTATCTTATCAATCGAATGCCTAGTCGTGTTCTTTCTTTTGCCACCCCTCTCCAAAAATTTCAAGAATATTTCCCTACCTCTCACATTGATTCGAGTCTTACTCTCCGAGTGTTTGGTTGCACTGCCTTTGTCCACGTTCATTCTCATCATAGAGGCAAATTAGACCCTCGTGCTATTAAGTGTGTTTTCATCGGATATGCCCCTACTCAAAAAGGGTACAAGTGTTATGATCCCACCACAAAAAAAGTCTTTGTCAGCATGGATGTTACATTCTTTGAAACTACCTCCTACTACCAAAAACCTTCTCTTCAGGGGGAGCCATTGTGTGACGAAGCTCGGTCTTTGGTCTTCGATCTCTCTCCTCCTGAGCCTATCGATCCCTCTCCTCCTGAGCCTGTGCCAACCATTGATCCTGCCGTAAACACAGAAGGAAACTTGAACTTAGGGGGAGATGCAGGAAAACAAACCCAAACACTGGTATATTCACGAAAGCCAAAATCAAAGACAGTAGAGAATCTTATACCTGAAGCACCAAAAGAGTCAGAACCGGTAATAGTTCCACGAGAGTCTCCATCTACTGCTGGTAAGCCTACATCCTCTGATATTGACTTACCCATTGCTCTCAGAAAGCAACCTCGGTCATGCACTTCCCATCCTCTCTCCAACTTTATGTCTTATAATGCCCTATCTACAGAGTTTCGTGCCTTTACTTCTAACCTTGACAGTGCAGAAATTCCACGAGACATTCAGGAGGCCCTGAAAATAACCCAATGGAGAGAGGCAGTAATGGAAGAAATGAGAGCCTTGGAGAAGAATGAAACTTGGGTAGTGACAGACTTACCAAGAGGAAAGAAACCTGTTGGCTGCAAATGGGTGTTTACCCTAAAGTATAAAGCAGATGGAACTATAGAAAGGTACAAAGCCCGCCTTGTTGCTAAAGGATATACACAGACCCAGGGGATTGACTACACAGAGACATTTGCACCAGTGGCGAAGTTAAACACTATCCGGGTTCTTTTGTCAGTTGCAGTCAACTCAGATTGGCCCCTCCAACAACTTGATATTAAGAATGCATTTCTTAATGGAGAATTAGAAGAGGAAGTCTTTATGACAATGCCACCTGGTTTTTGTAGAACTGGAGAAGAAAAGCGAGTATGTAAACTCCAGAAGTCTCTCTATGGCCTAAAACAGTCACCAAGAGCATGGTTCGATAGATTTGCCAAAGTGGTAAAAAGTCAAGGATATCAGCAAGGGCAGTCAGACCACACTATGTTCTTCCGGCAATCTAAAGATGGGAGGAAGACCATTCTGATTGTCTATGTTGATGATATAATCCTAACAGGAGATAATATAGAAGAAATGGAGAGACTGAAGAAAATGCTAGCCACTGAATTTGAAGTGAAAGACCTAGGACAAATGCGATACTTCTTGGGGATGAAAGTTGCCAGATCAAAAAAGGGCATTAGCGTATCTCAACGAAAGTACATTCTGGATCTCCTTACTGAGACTGGTATGCTTGGATGTAAACCAAGTGACACTCCCATAGAGGCAGGAAAAAGAACGGAGAACGTTGGAAAAACAGTAGAAAAAGACAGTTACCAAAGACTGGTGGGAAAGCTAATCTACTTGTCTCATACCAGACCGGACATCGCATTTGCTGTTAGTGTGGCAAGCCAACATATGCATTCGCCAAAAGAAACTCATCTAGAAGCAGTGTACAAAATTCTCCGATATCTCAAAGGGTCCCTAGGTAGAGGGCTATTTTTCAAGAAAAGTGAAAGCAAAGGAGTGGAGATCTTCACAGATGTTGATTGGGCAGGTTCAACAGAAGATAGACGGTCCACCACCGGGTATTGCACATTTGTATGGGGTAACTTGGTAACTTGGAGAAGTAAGAAACAAAATGTAGTGGCGAGAAGTAGTGCTGAAGCTGAGTTCAGAGCAGTTGCACAGGGAATGTGTGAAGGACTATGGCTAAAGAAACTATTAGAAGAACTACATGTTGGAGTAAGGTTACCAATAAAACTCTACTGTGACAACAAAGCAGCCATCAACATTTCTCTCAACCCAGTTCAACATGACCGAACCAAACACATAGAAGTTGACAGACATTTCATCAAGGAAAAGGTTGAAGGAGGGATCATTTGTATGACATATGTCCCTACAAAAGAACAGACAGCAGATGTTTTCACCAAAGGACTATCCCGGCAAAATTTTGAGGATTTTATCGGCAAGTTGGAAATGATCAATATTTACGATCCAACTTGAGGGGGAGTGTAGAAATCCCTAGTATCATGGAGATAGAAATTACGTGGGATATGGCAGATCTCAATATTATGGAATGAATACAATATCCCGGATTACTTGGGGTAATTAAGAAAGGCAATATTCGGAGATGATTTAGGCTGTTTTTGTATGATTATTTCCTTATGTAAAAACCCTCTATGTTGTTATATATTGTAACCCATACCTGTACGAAGGACAATGAAGCAATACACAGAAAGTTCCACAATTCCATTCTTTCTTCATTATTCAAATCCATTCTTCCTTCAGGGTGGTTGATCATCTTGGGCCGGTAGGGAATCGTCATGGTGCTGTCGGTGCAATGGGGTGGAGAGAGGGGGTGTCTTTCGCGGAAGCTGTACAGATGGGGTCGAGAAGGGGTGGTCATGGGCAGGCTGTTTCTCATGCTCGAAGTGCCGCTCCTTTTGCAGGAGGCAAAGGGAGGTCGCTTGTGGAGAAAGGGAAGAGCATTGCAGTCGAGGGGGCAGCTTTGTCTGTTTTTGGGGCTACTCCTGACATGGTAGAGGTTTTCTGCCCAATGCACTTTCGATTGAGACTAAAGGGTCTACTTGATGATTTGAATAGGCTCCTCGGGTCAGTCTTAGGTGAGGGTTCGTTGGGTCTGTTGGATGACCGGGTTAGCTGTGCTGAGTGTGCTGGGCCGGGTGGGCTTGCAGATCCGGGCGTTGGGGGTGGGCCAGTGGGATGCGTAAGTTCTCTAAAGTCCGAAACCCGTGCGTCTGGGCTGGAGGTCCAGTTGGTTGCTGAGGCTGTTTCGGGAAGGGTCTTGGGTGGGCTTGCAGATCCGAGCGATGGGCAGGATGACCCGAGAACCCATTTTGAAGCCGATATCAACGTCACCTCCGATCCCTTGGAGATCCCCTGGGGTGCTGACCGGAACACTTTGCCGGTGGACGATTTGCCCTCGTCGACGCTGTCTGTGGTGGCAGGGATGGGTTCCGACGACTCGCTGGCGCCGGAACAGTCGGATGTAGTTGGGGCTGTTTCTGCCCGTTTCTCTTCTGGCTTGCTGGGGACATCGATTTGTTGCCTTTTGGAGACAGATCGGGCATATACTCAGGTTGGGAAGCTTCAGAGTGGTGTCCTGATGGAGGGGGGCCATGTACAGGGTTGTTGTGTTGGGAGTTCCGACGTTCTGGCGAGACCAGTCTTGGAGTTTGCTTCTGGGGCTCTCTCAGGTGGTATGGAGGGGGGGAGTGTTCCCGGGGGTTGTCTAAGACCCAATCTCGTGTTGGGAGCTCTAAGACATCTCTAGAATTGGAGGTTGGACTGGAGCCCGTGGGTGAGAGCTCTAAGTCCATTCATTATGGTGAGAGGCTAGCAGATTCTTTAGTAGGGGAAGGGGTTGTTGTTTGTGTTGACAATAGCGTTATTGGGTCCTCGACCGCACCCTTGGCGTTTAGTTTCCCTCATAAAGATTTGGGGGGAGATTCTCCGGCGTGGGTCCTGGACATGGTTTCCTCTGTGGGTAAGATGGTTGGGGTGTCTTGTGGTGGTCAAGAGGAAAAGCTGAGGGAGCTCTTTGCAGCGTTGGAACGCGATCGGGTGCCGTTTCGTTCGAAAACATCTAGAAAATCAGGGGGGAGAATGATCAGGGAGTTGAAGAGCTTGAAGTCTTCGGTTAATTATGACGGGTCTTCTTCGACCGCTAGGAAGACTGACCTTTGGATTGGACTGTTAGGGGTCTCGTTTGGGAGGGTCTTGTTGGCCAATGGGGTGAGGGTTATAGGCCAGTGGGTCGTGGGTCGTGGGTGGGTGGGTTTTCCTGTTTGTGTTTTGGTTTCTTCAGTACTTTCTCTTGTACTGTTGTATTCCCGTTGTGTGTTTCGTTTTTTCTTTTTAATAAAATTGTCTTACTTATAAAAAAAAAGCGTATTTTCCCCCCTCAGATATCGACTGACCAGTTGTTCGGTTTAGACATACAAGGCATTTTGCGTATGTTCATTGTACAAAGTGACTTTTGCCTGGTTAGTTGGTCAGCTTGTCTGAAAATGTCATCCCTAGGCTGAAGCAATAGGTAGCTGTAAAGTGCATTCATAGTTGGAAGGGTTAGTGAAGCAGTAGATGTCTCTGTTGTATGCTTATAATGTGAGACTGATTTCATTTGTTCACAGGCACGGCTAGACTCCGATTTTCTAGTGTTGTGGCTCAGAGCGACGTAGATGAGGCACTTAGGCTAATGCAGATGTCGAAGTTCTCTTTGTACTCAGATGAGCGTCAGAAATCTGGACTAGATGCTATCTCCGATATTTATTCAATCTTGCGAGATGAAGCTGCTAGGAATAACAGGATGGATGTGAGCTATGCCCATGCTCTCAACTGGATTTCTAGGAAGGTTTGTTCTTAGAATGCCAGGGTTATATTCTTTCTGCATTCTAGTATTATTTATCTGGTTAAAGTCAAGCAAAGCATAAAATGAAAGAGAAACAAATATGATCAAGTGAGAAAATCACTACAGTATCTTCATGCCATCAAAGGAAACACGCTGAAATTAGTAGAGGTTACAAAACAATTTTTTCTCCTTGCAATTTTTATTGAACTGGGAAATCTTTTGAGGGTTGAAGTGGGGTGGAAAGAGGGAGTTCTATGTTTTTTTCTGTCCCTGACTGGCTCTGGCTGGCCAGATGAAAGCTACGATTTTAGATCACTCCTTCTGCCTTGTATACATTCAATCTAAATCTTTTTGGAATAAAGGATATGGTGTAATTTATAGTTGTAGTTTCATTCGATTTAAAGGATAGAGTATGTCAAATAACGAATTGGTGACAATTATCTGTCTTTTCTCCTTCAATTCAGTTTAAATGTATTTGAAATAAGGGACACGTTGCGAAATGTATAGGTGTATATACAGCAATGTAAAGAGTACAGTATTGAGCAGCTATCTTGGGTCACTGTAAGACTAAGACTTGTCCTCTAAACTTCACAATTGGGTCTCTGACTGCAAATGTTTGCTTTTGAACAGGGATACACTGAAGCGCAACTGAAAGAATGTTTGGAAGAATATGCAGCTTTAAACGTGTGGCAGATACATCCCCATACGTTTGACATACGATTCATTGATGCATGACATGCCCTTTGCTTGTATAGGAATGGTAATTTACATTCAGCATTTGTAAGAGTAGTTGGTGGGAAGCTTAAAGATCAGATTAGACGTTTGTTGTGATGTGTTTTAACAGAATTTACAAGGAGCTTTTAATTGTTAGAGGGAGCTAGAGTTGCACATTTAAGTATCAGTAGTTAAGAGATAAATTATGTCTTGAAATTAAATAGGATGCTGGAAGCAGTCCTTAGTTCCGTTTGTAAACTAGGCATGAGGTGAAGAAGAATTAGATTTTCATTTCATCTCGTCGTTGTGCAAATTTCAGGGAAATGTGTTTGTTACAGAAGGAAACGAATCAGTAGAGAGGGCTATCTGTTGGTGAGACCTTATGTTCCGCCATTGCGTGATGCGGGGAGTGAATTGTTAGTGAAATATTGAGTACAACACTTGTCCAATGAAATCTCTGGGACCAGTTCTCGCAGCCCGCCCTTATGTTAGGAGTCGGATTAATCATCCAAAGAACACTAGTAGAGCCGCGATGCAGTGCTGAGCTACCTTTACATTACGTAAAACTGGAGTGTATTTGCAAAGGCCACGTTTCAATTATATTTGATCTCTTGAGGGTTTCATGATCCAATTTCTACCTGATGAGAAGCTTCGTGTAAAAAGTCTTTTCTGGAAAGAGTAAATATATTTTAGGAAACCTGCACTGTAAAACTTCGAAATTTAAAAATCTGACTCTAATTTTCGAGTTTGTTTATTTTGCATCCTAAAATTAAGCGCAAAAAAGGGGGTGCATACCATTAGGGGAGGGTAACGGAGGTACCGGATGCCATTTTTGGCATCCGGTTCCGGTCCGGTAACTGTAGGAATTCCGGCAATCCCGGAACCGGATCCCGGAATCGGTGGCCGGAATTCCGGCAATCTAAATGGGCTGAAATTTGGGCCCAAAATCTTAAATTTTTGGGCTTTTAATTTCGGCTTCAGTTATAATTGCATATTTTTATCTTGCATATTATTTGAGCTTATGTTATTATTACAAATTAAAGATAGATTTGGATGTTGGATCCAAAATAATAATCTATTTATTTGGTATATAATTATATAGTTGGATCATGGATGTTGGATCCAATATTTGGTTTATCTAGATTCTAATTTACATGTTACAAATTACATAATAGTTATTTCAATTTAATTAACTTAATAAATCATATACTTAATGAAAGAACTCAAGAAGAATGATTCAATCATACAAATAAATTTATAAATTACAAATTTACACATAAAACCAAATACTAAATACAATAAAACCAAACAAATAAATTTACAAATTACAAATTACAAATAAACATATAGATAAAGTAAAGTCTACAAATAATACAAATTTACATCCTCTAAAATAAACTACAAATATTACAAATTAAATAGTTGAATTGATGGAATAAAATGTTGGCCATTTAATCAAAACATCACTATCATATTGTTATGATAGTGTTAGTTTTGTATGGCCTGTTTATTTATGCCCATAATATTTAATGACTAACTACAAAAGATTGGTCACTAACTCACTAACACGTGATTGATTACTTCCCATTTTCCAAAACAATGAAACATCACAATATCAAATTGATACCTTCACAAAATAAAGAAAATTATGAATATATGCACATCACCATGTCTAATGTCCATTGTTCAATGTTCATCATGAAAAAAAAATTCCAAATCTAAAACAAAATTATTTATGTTTATTGCATATTCATAATTAAAAAAGAACAAAATATAACACAACACAACCCAAAATTCAAGTTTCTAATTACCAGTCAGTCAATCCTATTATCTAATTATCTGAAATTATAAGTAACATTTATTAATCTAATATTATGGGCATTTTCCTTAAAAAAAATAAAACTTTCTAACACTTAAATCTAAACTTATATTGCTATACAAATATACCGTAATACTCAAATTGTATAATTGTATTTTGTAACAATAAAAATGAAATAAAATACCATTATACCTCCCTCTAATCGTCCACGTCAAGTGTCATGCTATCCGTGTTGGAGACCGAGATAATAGACATCAGTTGTGTGGGGTTATTAGCCATGTCTAGAAACAAAGAGTCAAAGAGCACTTATAAAGAGCATTTTTAAAAAAACATGTAACAATTGAAAAAAATTAAACAACGAAATCATTACCTTTTTCCACATTATAACTGGCTAAATATTATGTTCCGTCACCATCAGGTCCATCACCAATTTCAAGTTCACCTTCAGCATCTTCATGAATAGAAGCAGATTGCAACCAATTCTGAGCACATATAAGACCCTCCACTGTTCTAGGAGCCAGAGAGCTTTGAAAAGCATCTAATACACGTCCTCCTGTGCTAAAGACCGACTCAGATGACACGGTTGTAATGGGGATGGCAAGTACATCTCGAGCAATCCGAGCAAGTATAGGGAACTTAAACTGATTCACTTTCCACCAAGCCAGAATATCAAAATCCTCAATCCTAGGTTGAGGAGGCTCCATTAGATATCTATCCACTTCAGATGTAGTTTCTACGACATCATCTTCCTCCATAAAAGACATATACTTACTCCACATGCGGTCTTCTGTACCACTTGCAGTCGAACTAGAACCACCAGCTTCACTTACTGTCCCTTGTCGTCTTGAAGTATTATCATTACCAAAAGCAACATTGTATTCCACAAACAATCGATCCAATGTGCTTCTAACCAAATCAGTCATCGCCCGACCCTCCTCCTTCCCCAATGTCTTAGATAACCAAAAACGCAACCAACCCAACTTTAATTAGGGATCAAGTGCTGCTGCCACAAACAATAGTCTATTCACATCTTTCAGATCACCCCAATATTTATCATACTTTACTTGCATCCTCTTCGCCATATCCACTAACGAATCATCCTCACTTTGAGCGAAATCCTTCAACTGGTTGTGAATCAAAGCCAATTGCGTACAAAACAAGTTTGCAGTAACAGTTTTCGACGCAGATATCCTTATGCGACATTATAAAACAATTTCAAGAAGTTTACAAAATGTTTCACACGCACCCAATCCTCTTTAGTTGGCAGTCCTAACCCCTTCTTCCCATGTCCATCATCAGTTAAGAAATCCAAAAAACTCATCCTATCATCGAAAGCCAACATATCACTAAAAACATCTTCATACTTCATTGCAGACTCCAACATAATATACGTCGAATTCCATCTCGTAGATACATCAAGTTGCAAGAATCCATCAGTAGGAAGCGACCTCTTTCTCACACAACTTCTAAAATAATCTAACCGTTGAGGGGATGACTTAACATACTTCGCACAATTTCTAACCTTAACCACCGAATCATCTCATTCTTTCAAACCATCTTGCACAATCAAGTTTAAGATATGTGCACTACATCTCATGTGAATAAATTCATGCCCACAAACAACAACTCTCACCCTACCACCAACAAGTGCCACTTGTCTCCTTTTAAAATGATCTACTGCAACATTATTAGATGATGCATTATCCACTGTGATTGCAAGAACCTTATCAATTCCCCAATCATGCCCGCATTCCTCCAATTCAGTTGCAATTGTAACCCCTCTATGATCCGCGACTCTACGAAATCCAAGAATCCTTTTGTGCAACACAAAATTAGAATCAATAAAATGTCCAGTTACAGACATATAGTTCATATTCTGAACCGAATTCCACGTGTCGGTTGTATAACAAATCCTAGGTCGCGTTCCTAAAATGATATTCCTTAACTTATTCTTCTCATCAAGATAAAGACCCATACAATCCTTCATCACTGTGTATCGAGAGGGCATCCTAAATCGGGGCTCAAGTTCATGAATCATATCTTTGAACCCATCCTTGCTCACCACCCTAAATGGCAACTCATCGACGATTATAAATCGAGCGATGGCCCTCCTAACTTTTTTCTCATCATACGTATCAATCTTCATCTCCCCCACGACATTCCCCTTCGCCAATTTTGAAGAAGCATCGTGAGTGAACTTCGATTGAGAGAAGTCCAACTTACTTTGCTTCCGTTGATAGGCTAAACAACCCTTCAAGTGAGACCTCATACCGGAGGTCCCTTGACAGGTGTGGTGAACCCCAACCGCGTGATTACAATAATTACACTTTGCCATCGGCTTCTCTGGATCAGTTATTTTGCCGTCCCTTGTAAAATGATTCCACATCAGAGATGGTTGAGCAATTTTCCTCCTCTTTGGGATTGAGAGAGGTGGCCCTGACACATCAACACTACCCCCAAGTTGAGGAGCCGACTCCTCACCAATAATAGGAGAGGAAGCATCGACTCCTACATGGAGGCGTGGTGTCGATAAGTCAACCGAAGGAGTTGAAGAAGAAGTAAAAGGATCCATCTGAGAAAACAAAAAGTTTTGAAAAAAAAAATCATACGATTACAATCTTTTAATTATTAAATACCCATACTCTAACAAACGATGCTAAAAATCCCATACATTATTTAAGGTAATTATATAGCAATAAAATATATATAGATTCACCACAAAATATATATAGGTCACATTGGTATATTTAAAGGTGGTAGTTTAAAGAGTTCTAACCAAAACGTGGTCCAGAAAATGATTCTAGCAAAAACTGATAGATGAAGAGATCATCTCTCTATTAAATTCGTTTTATATTCTTTCACACAGGAATGCTTCTTCTAACTGCCCACCCTAAAGAACTTGCAATATGGTCCAATGTCTCATCTATTATCATCTCCTGATCTTCAGAATCCTAATCCAACAATCAATACTTCATTAAAATGTAAAATTCATCACCAAAGAACTTCAAAAATAAAATCTAGTCAAGAAATGAAAACAAAAAAATGTCAAGTACATTTGAGTCATACCACCATGATAGATTAAATTGTCATTCAACCACATGCTTCCCAGTTAAACATGAAACTATTCTGTTCTAAGTACATTTGAGTCATACCACCATGATAGATTAAATTGTCATTCAACCACGTGCTTCCCAATTAAACATGAAACTATTATCTTCTATTAAAACAACAGCTTCATAAATGTTTACTAATACCCGAACTTAAATTCACCACAAACAGATTGCACAAATTCACAAACAAATTACAAACAACTAACAACCAAATCCTCCAATCATTCAAGCCCATCCTCCACAGTTTCACAACCTAATCTACAATCTAAATTCTAAAATTCTAAATTAACCAACTAACTACTAATCTACTATAAATAATTAACTCAGTTACTCAATAAATAAAAAAATTAAATTCACCTCAATGACAGTGCACTAATCACACGGTAGTGAGCACAAATTCACAATCACAATCTAAACTTCGCACCTGCACAAAAAATTTTTCTATTATTAACAGATCTGAAAAATGATATGAACGAAAATGATATGAAAATGATAATGATATGAGATTAACAAATAAATTAAAAAATTTCTATTATTAACAGATCTGAGATAATGATATGAACGAAAATGAAATTAAAAAAAAAATAATCAACAAACGGCACTGGCAGTCGGCAAATCTGAGATAATCAGTGTGATTCACTGATTATGGTCCGGATCTGTGAGATGAGAGAGAGAGAGAGAGAGAGATGAGTGGCTGTCGGTAGCCTTCAAACTTCGAAGCAAACGGCGAGTCGGCGACCACCGTGAGAGGATGAGTAGTCAGCAGAGAGTGGATGAGCAGAGAGAGAGAGAGCTTGAGAGAGAGAAATTCAGCCGTGAGAGGAGGTCGAAGAGGACTCAGAGGAGGAGAAATGAGAGACGAAGAGAGGCAGAGGGGGAGGCTCGAAGAAGTTCGAAAAATGGGGGAGGGGGGCGGCCGAAATCGTGGGTTTTGAAAACCCTAGAGACCAAAACATGCGTTTTGGTCTATTCCAAAACGCACAGCATTGGTCTAGACCAAAACGCACGTTTTGGTGGTCCAAAACGCGCAGTTTTGGCCTAGCCCAAAGCTGTGCGTTTTGTTTTTTGTTTTTTTTTTAAAAAAAAGCGGAACCGGTATTCCGGCCTGTACCGGTGGAATTACCGGTACCGGTTCCGCTATTTTGAAAAATGCTCTACTGGTTCCGGGTCCGGTTCCGGACGGTACACGGTAGCCGGTACCTTGAACCGGTGCCGGTACCGGAATTCCGGTACCGGCTGTAGAAATGCCCACCCCTACATACCATATAGAAAACTTAAGCCACTCTTTTTCAGTTTTCAGGTTCTAAATCCAATGCGTTCCATTTGTAGTAGATTTGCGTTTAGTTTTTTCTTGGATTGTCCAAAACTTGGGCTTGATCAGAAAGCTCCAGTCACTTAATATTTGCGGGCTTATCTCGGCCCGTATTGACGTTATTTTAAGCAAGCCCTAGTAATGTAGCACAAAACTCCACCTAAAACCCTAATTCCAAGCCCGTCTACCTCCCTCATGTACACACCGTCGCTCACAGCTTCACAGAGAGCGCGAGAAGAGCATCTCTAATGGCTGGAGGAAAAATAAAGAAGGAAAAGGCGAAGGCTGGTGCGGGAGCACACGCGCCGTACCAGGGAGGTATATCGTTCCACAAGTCGAAAGGGCAGCACATCCTGAAGAACCCTCTGTTGGTGGATTCTATAGTCCAGAAAGCCGGGATCAAGAGCACCGATGTCATTCTCGAGATTGGTCCCGGTACTGGTAACCTCACCAAGAAGCTTCTCGAGGCCGGTAAGATGGTTATTGCGGTCGAAGTCGACCCTCGCATGGTTCTCGAGTTGCAGCGACGCTTTCAGGGCACCCCTCTATCCAATCGTCTCAAGGTATTTAGTTTTATAGCGTATCTGTTTGGTTCCGAGAAACGGAAAAAGCTAAATAACCAAGGGAGCGACTAATTTGTCCTCTGTTTATAATCGGGGGCAAGGTAATCACTATCGCTATGTTATACAAATTCGTTGGGAATGAAACCCTGTTCGAGTGTTCCTTTTCTGTTTGGTAGCTGAGAAACTGGAGGTAAATAATAGAGAACTGAACTAAGTCTAGGATAAACATATATAGCTAGGTGAAGTTTTGCAAAAACTGATCCCTTGTGTTTTACGTGGCACGAAGCAAATAGTATCAATTGATTCATGACTCGGTGATGTTTGTCATATACCGCCGGTTTCATTTGCGTTGTTATCAGACTCCAATTCGAATTGTTCATACGGAGAATTCAAGTAATTGAGAATATTTTGGTGTTAACAGGTTATACAAGGAGATGTTCTCAAGACTGACCTTCCATATTTTGATTTATGTGTGGCCAATATACCTTACCAAATCTCATCTCCTCTCACGTTCAAGTTATTGAGCCATCAGCCGGCATTCAGATGTGCAATCATAATGTTTCAGAGGGAATTTGCTATGAGACTGGTCGCTCAGCCTGGGGACAAACTCTACTGTCGTCTTACTGTGAACACCCAACTCCAAGCTCGAGTCTTCCACCTCCTCAAAGTTGGGAAAAACAATTTCCGGCCTCCGCCAAAGGTCGATTCCTCTGTAGTAAGGATCGAGCCGAGGAAACCGCGAATTGAAGTGAAGCAAAAGGAGTGGGATGGATTTCTGCGAATTTGTTTTAACAGGAAGAACAAAACCCTTGGTTCAATTTTTAGGCAGAAAACTGTCCTTGCCTTGCTGGAGAAGAACTATAAGACATTGCAAGCTCTAAACCTTTCACAAGGTTTGGTGGAAAATAAGGATGCTGAAATTGATTTCTCAAGGCTTGGGGATTCTAATGAGGATGAAACCATGGAGGTGGATGATGATGGAGCAGATGAAGAAATAGAGATGGAAGATGGTGATGCAGAAGGAGAACCATCTGAGTTCAAACAAAAGGTTTTGACTGTATTGAAGGAGGGAGATTTCGAAGACAAGAGGTCATCAAAGCTCACACTACAGGAATTCTTGTACCTGCTGTCTTTGTTCAACAAGGCCGGCATACATTTTTCTTGATTCTAGCACTTCTCTCTTTTTCTCTTCTTTTAACCTCTCGACAACTATACCCAATTTTGTTTGCCCTGTGATAGTCTGATTCTTTTTGTTCTGTAATTTATTTCTGTTAAAAGCTTTGTTCGTGTAATGTAGTTAAAAATGTTACTGAGAATCAATTTTTGATGTGCTTGGATGTTCTAAGCAGATTAAAGTAAATGTTACCAATTGCATTAATATTATGCAACTGTCATCCATCTAACCCAAAAAGAAAGAATAAGAAAAAAAAACAAACTCAGCCATGAATGCAATGAGAAGGCTTACGCAGTTGAGATTCTCATCTTAACTGGCGTTAACAGTTAATGTAATCTATTTCTAGAGATCTAATGGTGGAGGATCTCCCTTTCAGCTTATTGACCGCCGTGGATGATTAAGGCTGGTCTGCAAGCTCAAGCTTAAAGTAATAAAGTGAACAAAATGTCACCTATCAGAAATCGATGAAGGCTGTTCTGCAAGCTTAGGCATCAGTCAACCAACCACCTTCGTCAAGACAACAGGACTCAATACCAGGACCAATCTCCCAAAGCTTCAGATGATTAGTGGTGATTTATGGTTAGGAAAACTTTTCAGAAAGTAGAATTTTTTTACAACCAAACATCAAACATAAGGCATCTATTTGATCACAGTATGTGTATCAAGAACTTTCTCAAGAGCTAGAGGAGTAAATGGAAAGAACCTAAGCACTTCATCTTGCAAGATATCTAATGCACCAAGTATTCTCAAAGTTTCCTTCAACGTAATTCCAACACATCAAAGAAGCTTCCCATACATATTTTGGAGCGTAAACCATGGGGGGAGATAATAATCTAAGTTAGTTTCGTTTTCTTTGATGTCACATGGGTCTTCTCAGGGGCTTCGGCATCGTCTTCTGAAGAGATTTCAACAAGTTCATCAGGGACATCATTAGGAACATTATGTTTAGTGATGTATTCCTTCAATATACCCATGCTTTCCTCTTTCATTGAAACCAATTGCTCAGAAAGAGAACACTTCTTTGCATTTACAGAATAAGTTTCTGATCCAAGGCAAAGTGTGGCTCTAACCCGAGGTCTGGGATCCTGCGATTCAGTCTCCATGACAAACTTCAAACACTGCGTTTTAATCAGCATTAAAATTGATTACTTTTTCCCCTTTCAAACCGCAAACAATCAAATATTGATTAACAATAACACAAATCACATTGACCAATAGGTAGCATTTGTGGGTCTAATACATCTTCATGGGTTCAAATACAGCTATCAGAATCGCAGGGACAAGTCAATTCCTCACGGATTTTGGATAAATTCAATGGTCCCAAAAGGGTCCAATATTTTTAGACAGCTTATGCATTCGGGTATTTGCAAAGAGCTATGAGCATTCACCAGAAAGTATTATGCCTTCTCTTTAACATACGACTACAGCAGACTACATTATGCAAACTAAGAGAAAATAAAGCCGAACTTTTGAACTTAAAAAACCAGAGTAATAAGCCACAATGGGCGCAGCACAACAGTCTCCCCAAGTTCCAAACTTCCAAATGTCTTATACATAATCCGTGAAAACCTATCTCACAGAACGTTTCTAAACTAAAAGGTCATCATTCACACCGCCTATAGCTTCCATGCAAATGCAAAATTCGCAAAAATTGTATATTTGAGAGCAGCGTTAAAGTTAACACCGAACCCCCTCACTACGGTTTATCTGCCAAAGAAACTAGTATTAATGTTATAAAGGGAAAATAACGAATCGAGGTATTTTCTCGGTAGCCAAACGGAGAATAGGAGAGGACTTACAAGGTACCAACGCGGGACCGGACTAAACCGTTCGCGGATGATAGGCGGATTTAGGAAGAAGCAGTGTCTTCTACTGGGACCTAGGTTTTAGATTTTTAGCAAGGTTAATGACCAAAATAGTCCCTGAGTTTTATACCCTTTATCGATTTGGTCCCTGAGTTTTTATTTGGTCACATAATTCCTTAGGTTATCCTAATTTATCGATTTGGTCCTTCCGTCCAATTTCGTCTCCTCCGTGCACAGTCAGCTAACGGTGAGCCACATTACCACCAATAAAATCGCGACACGTGTATATTTTTTTTTTTTAAAAAAAAACATTCACTGTCCACCTGGAATATTCGGCAAAAAAAAAATCTGAACTGGGGAGACCCCTCATTCGCGCGAGAAAAGGGAGCCCAGATATGGGCTCCCGTCGTCGGCGTGGGCGGCTCCGGCGACCAGGGGCCCAGATCTGGGCTCCCCGTCGCCGGGGGGGCTCCCTGCCACCCCTCGCGGTGGAGCCCAGATCTGGGCTCCCTTTGTCGCGTGAATGGGGTCTCCCCCGTTCGGATTTTTTTTTTTACGAATATTCCAGGTTAAAAAAATGCATGTGTCGCGATTTTATTGGTGGTGACGTGACCCACCGTTAGCTGATTGTGCACGGAGGAGACGGAAGGACCAAATCGATAAATTAAGATAACCAAAAGACTTATGTGACCAAAATGAAAATCTAGAGACCAAATCGATAAAGGGTATAAAATTCAGGGACTATTTTGGTCATTAACCCTTTTAGTAATGGAACGGCTATACGCAGTCGTTTTCTTTAAACACCCTCGATTTATTTGCAAACCAGATCGACGACGGGCCAAACGCCCACCGGGCCACCAGCCCATTACAAAGCGAGCCCGTCAGGCATCTAAAACGACGGCTATGCTTCTGTACATTCTGTGGTGCGTTTTTTTTTTTCCGGAAAATTCCTTCAAGGATAGAACACAAGCCAAACTGAAACTACAGAGTGCAGAAAACTCAGCTACAAGAACAAAGTTACAAACCATCAGCAGATCAGCTTCTTGACAAGGGTGCGCTTAATACCCCTCAACCTTGCAAGCATGGATAACCAGAGATCAACCTGTAAAGAATTTAAATTCGGTCGTAGAGGGAGTGGCAGTTTTCCAAATTTTCTGTTTTGGTCCTTCCTGCCCTGTCAAAAGGATTCGGATTCCTAGCAGATAGGCGAACATGTCCAAGTTTTGTGCCACTGGATCAAATTGTTCTAGATAGCCATATGCGAATGCAATACGATCTACGGCCACGATGATGACGACAGCAAGTGGACACTTTTAATTGTCAGGAACTGTGGTACAGCCTTTGAAAGTAAAGGTAAGCAAAATTATGCATAGAGAACGCATGCTATGTGACGGAAGTTTCTGTTGTTAATTTGCTCTCACATGCCAATAAAGCAGAATCCTAAAACCTTCTTGTGTTTGAGGTTTTAGTAGCTGTTCTTCCTTGATTCGGCTAAAACATTCTCAAATCCTTTTCGGAAAGATAAACCATAAAGGACTTGATATTTTCAAGAACTAATTGTGATTTCTGTATTTCAAAAATCCTTGTCGAAAAGATAACCATAAAGGACTTGATGTTTTCAAGAACTAATTGTGACTTCTGTATTTCAAAAATCCTTGTCGAAAAGATAAACCATAAAGGACTTGATGTTTTCAAGCACTGATTGCAACTTCTATAGCTGTCACGAACTGCTAAAAGATTTTGCCCTAGTAACAAGATTTCACCAACTTCTATGCCAATTACAATAGAGAGACATTAAATAGAGCCTAAATATCATATTGTTTCCTATCAATGTATCTAATGGCTTCCAACAGATGTTCCCTTTTCAGGGGTTTACATAAATGAAAGTCCATTCCAACCTCAATTATCCTTTTTGCTTCCTCACCTTCTGTATGAGCAGTTAATGCAATGATTGGAATATGAGCACCCCATTGCCTCTCCATTCTCCTTATTTGCTCTGTTGCTTTATACCCATCTAGGATAGGCATCTGTTAAACAAAAATAGCATACGTGATTTAACAGAAAATAGAACACAAAATATATATGCTTTGTTTTGAAAAGATGTCCTGGGAATTAAAGAGTTATAAGGTTAACCAAAAAATCATAGTCTTTACCTCACAGTCCATTAATATATAATCATACGGGAGAGTCTTAGATGCTCCACGTTCCCTTTGATCGCTTAGACCTTTGTCAACTAGCTCTAAAGCCTCCTGTCCATTTTCAGAGAGTTCAACAGTTGCACCAAGCCGCAAGAGATGGGATAGAGTCAACTTGCGTAGCATTGCATTGTCCTCTGCAACCAAGATTTTCTTCCCACTCAACCACATTTCACTACTTGGGTCACCGCATTCTTGTATTTCTTGCTCCCTTGGTGGGTTCCCATGGCTCACAAAACTTCTTGATTTTGACTTAACATGAGATACATTTTCTACCGGTGACGGTATTTTTTTGCCAGGAGTGTCACTGCTGCCACCGTGGTCTTGTAACTGCACTGTCTGCCATGAATATCCTCGAGTGGGAGAATTCCCTGTATAAGATTTACTCCTTGATGTATTGGGATCTTTAGGAATTTTTTCAGCTTGTGAAATTCCCTCTTTCTTCAGTTCGTTTATATTGCCTTGCATTGTACCTCCAAACTCGGGAAGAAGTCTTACCACTTCATACAAACGGGAACCATGAAATGGCTTGGATATTAAAAAATCATTCGAATCAATCAAGTCCTCTTCGATAGCTTTGACAGTGATGCTTCTCATTGTAGGTTTCTCCAACCAGACAACCCTGCAACAAATGTTCTGGAGGCCTCTTCTAAACTCTGCCACCATCCTGCATAGTACTGGGAATGGTCCAGTGCTAGCATCAATCACTATTAATACGAAACTTGATGCACATCTAGGAGTAGTCCTTTTGAAAATTGATTTTATGTAGTCTGGTCCATCCATGGTACTTAAAGACATCTCCTTTTCAAAAGCGATGGAGTTATTAGAAGCAGACCTGCTTAAGTAGTCACTTGAAGAACTCACATCTGACTTTACCAAGCTGGAGTTGTGATGCGAATGATTTCTCTTAAGTTTTATCTTCCTAAGAGTAGAAGGAAGATGTTCCCATTGTTCGACAACCGATACTTTGATGCCTAAGTTCTCCATGAATCTCTGTGACATCCTTCGACGTTTACTGTCTTGAATCAAGAGTACAACCCAGGATGCCTTATGCTTGGGGCTAGGGGTGTGAATCGCCAACGTTGGATTCGGAGTAGTGCGTATACACATCCCAGGACTAGGAGTTTGAATAATCATCTCAGGACTAGGGTTGCGACTAGTTAGGCCCAACGACTGATTTGTATCATCTGCCATTTCGAGATCTTCTTCTTTTGTGTCTTCATAAGAGATATTTTCACATATAGCGAGTAAAACAGTGAATCTAAAGCAAGTTCCCCGCTCTCCTATCTCCTTGTCTCTAAATCCTATATCTCCATGCATCAGCCGTACCTACCACAATATTTAGAAACATTAGATGTAGCATTTAATGATATGAATCTAAGAAACTTTAGATCAGAAATAACAGAGAATTCGAACAAATGGTGCCAAAGTTTAGTCCATGTACCAGAGACTGAACAATGCCAAGTCCCAAGCCAGTACCTCCTTGTCCAAGAGTTGTTTCTTTGACTTGAACGAAGTTTTCAAACACCAGTTTTTGCTTCTCTTTTGGAATTCCTTCACCTGTATCATCAACCTCAAACACAAATTCCATAGCATCGGGATCTGGTTCTGCTGCATTCATGGCTTTAAAGTCATTATATGCTCGACTGTTCTTACAAAACAAGCATGGCAAGCAGTTGCGTTTAGAAGTAATGATTGAATTCTGCAAGCTCCTGGGTTTCCTAACCCAAGCTCGGACGGTGACATTCCCCTCAGAAGTAAACTTAACCGCATTGCTTAGTAGATTACTCAATATCTGCTTGAGTTTTCCCGTCACCTTTAACTTGTGAAAATTTGAGGATAGAAGCATCACAAGGATCCAACACTACGTCTACTCCTTTTCTGATGCCAACAGGGTGAAATAAATCCACTACATCCTCAAGAAGTTGGGCCAAATCAAATTCCTCTTCTTCAAGCACCATCTTCCCTGCTTCGATTTTGCTTATATCGAGAATGGAGTTCAGTATACCTGAACAAATATATGAATCAATACATGCATCAAGAATTTTACTTAGTGCAATAGAGAGAGAATACTCTTAAGTCATCCAAAAATTACCTAGTAAGTCATTTGCACAGGTATCCATTTGTCTTAAATTTGTAGCCAAATCAGAACCAGGGGCGACTTCATCGTAGCATATTTCTATCAAACCAATCAGTCCTGCTAGTGAAGCTCGAATATCATGACTGGCACTGGCAAAGGCTTGACTTTTGTTCATACTTCTCCTCTCTGCTTGTTGAGTTGCTTCCATCTGTTTTATGAGCGCAGCACACAAGTGCATCTCTCTTTTCGCAGCTCTAAGGACTACGAATACAAAACTTGAGATGGAGACGACCATTGTGCAGATGATTATTATCAGGAGCACTAATGCCATTTTCCTGGGGAAGAGCCAACAGATTCACCTGAGAAAAAAAAACATATAAAAGTAGGAAATAAGTACATGAGCATGAGTTGATCTTATTTACTTTATTTCTTTCACATTAATCATGGTCCGGGTGAAACCCATAAGAAAACAAGCAATTATAATTACAGCTCTAATACTCACTAATAGTTGCAATTAAGATACATTAAACACACTAAGACGTGAACCTGACAAAGACTATATATATATATGAAGCTTATTTTGTAGAGAACTGTTAGCCTTTAATATTCTAAAACACGAATTTATCAAATCTCCTCAATCCTCGTTCTCTCTTTTCCATGAAAAGATCGATATAGGTCTTATTGTCTCTGTCTGTTGGTGACTATGGTGTTGCTACCCTTAAACTTTCTCTCTTGGTTTTTCAACCCGAAATCTCAATTTTCAAAATCAAAGACAGATTCGTATTCAAACAATGAATCAAACACAAATTCGATTCAAAAACAATTTTGAAAGAATCAAAAAAATTATGCAAACAACGAAAACTATTTCTAAATTAAATCAATTAATTTCACGCGAATAAAATCAAAATTATTTCGAAATTTCAAATCAATTTCAACACAAAACATGCTGTTGGACCACCATGCATGAATATTTTCTAGTAAAATATTGGATAGATTTCAAGAGAGTGAGATTTCGAGGGCTCTGATACCAATGAAAGATCTTCGAATATCCAAGAACTTGATATAATATGAGGTGGGATCCTTAGAGTTTGATAGAGTTCACTTGGCGCTCAACAATAGCTAGCACTGCAGATGACTGCAGTGGGAGTTTGAGAGAGTTAGTAAGTGCAATCACAATTTGACAAACAGAAAACGGAAAGAATTACTAATTTGAATTCTCGATCATCATATATAGGGATTAATAATTCAATTATACTTCTTGCTCATATAATTTGGAGAAACGCTTATAATATATCTGTTTGCCACTGCTATATATTCTCATAAGTATGGCAAAAACAAAATTATTCAAAGAAAAAACGAAGTAAAATTATCCAACCGAACAAATTTAAGTGCTCTTTCAGTTTGCTAGCATATATATATATACCAAAAATCATAACCCGAATGGCAAAGAAGACAAGAAAAACAAATCGTATCATCTTTCAATAACAAATCACGCACGGATGTTATCACAGGCAGCAAGAAAAGTTTATAAAAGACTTACCAGAAGGAAGAAAAAAAAATACAGCAATGGCCGTCGAATGCAGCCCCAACAATAAACTCAGGAGTGCCGCGCGCGCTTCATCGATCAGGTATTCGAGTTGTGATCCCCGACCCCGAGCTAAGCATTGAAACTTTATATAGAAAGAAGATTACTGTCCATATATATAAATAGGGGTGAAAGAGTTCTACAGTATTGCAATATA
The DNA here is from genome assembly GCA_963930655.1 of Myrica gale. Classification (NCBI taxonomy): domain Eukaryota; kingdom Viridiplantae; phylum Streptophyta; class Magnoliopsida; order Fagales; family Myricaceae; genus Myrica; species Myrica gale. The sequence goes on along the minus strand of OZ005610.1, from coordinate 14,553,346 downwards.
TACAGCGCAGATATATATATGCTACGAGAAAAATTCTCTCCCTTTCACGATTAATGTTTAACATGCTGTGATTTGAATTAAAGTTTCTGCAATATGGTAGTGTTTTCGTTGTAGGGGCCGGCCGGAGTCAAATTTTGCAGCTATATATGGGGAAATTAATACACACGAGATGCAATTGAAGAAATAGAATATTTTCCTTAATTAATAGGAGAGATATTGCAATCTTCAAATACATTTTTCTTCTTCAACCTCCTCCACTACGTACACAGATTCACAAGACTATATATATATATATATATATATATATATATATATATACCAGGTTGAACTTTAGTAGTACTCCATCTGCATGATCGAGCAAGTTGTGGCAAATAAGAATTTACACAAGGTTTTTGTGCACATATAATTAATGAAAAACTAATTAAGGCTCATGATAAAAGTATTATTTTTTGGAAACCATGCAGGAAAAAAAAATCGTTGTAAAATGAAAGATATATAAACTCAGTAAAATTTTGTAGCACCTGACTGTGTTTGGCAATCTTTTACAATCATGTTTTTACAAATTCCAACACTGCTTTACAAACTTCAATAGTGTTTTACAAACTCTAATATCTTTTTACAAACTACAACACACCAAAAAGTTTTTTATTACCATCCAAACATAGCCTAAGCCGTGAACAAAATCTATTTTCGTCGTTACCATAAAACTTAGTGAGAATATGCATATACCTTCAACGTCAAAACATATATATGAACTGAATGTTACCATAAAGCCGTCCTATACATGAGAATTAATGAACCAAATCAGTAAACACAATCTATCAATATCTACGTGATTTGAGCATGTATGAGAGGAGAAAAGGTTTTTGTTTTTGTCCTTTCATTAAAGATTGTTAAATGGATTATTAGGAAACTATCAGGAAACCAGTCTTCTTTGTATTTTTCTGCAGCTTCCAACTTCAATTGGCAAACTTAGGCTAACTCCATTATGCTAAATACCGGTAATTAAGAACAGAGATTTTTTTTCAAATATTTATGCAAATAATGAATGATGCACTTGTTTATATATACCAACAATATATACCGACATTTATAGGGCAGACTCCCAACAGCTACAAATTTCTCTAATTTGCGTCGTCGTTAGGCATCCAAATATTCAACAGCAGTGAACAGCTCCTAGTATCCTGCTCAGAAAACAAAAGGGAGATCGAAAAGATATGAAAATAAATACTCCTGAAATAAGGAAAGACTAAAGGGGATAGATACAGTAGATCAGGACAAACATATATGCTTTCATCTTCGAGCGTAGGTGGTGACTAGCACAGTTGACTGCAAGTCACGAAGATGACAAAAGATCAACTAAATGACTGAATATAGTTCTTTCTTAGATGACAGCTTACACAGTGTATGAAATTATTGATATATATTTTTTTAAATCTCGTCTTACGTTAATCCATGATTTACCAATGAACTTCTTTCTCTGCATTTCACGAGTTAGCGAGAGGAGAACACCGACTACATTCGAGACTAGAGAAGATTTACCCCCGTACGTACCTTTTAGTTACCTAAGAGAAAATAAATCTGAGAGAGAGAGAGAGAGAACCGCAAGAGTTCAGTGCCGGAAAAAGCTGTGAAAGAGAAGAGGGAAAGAAGAAAATCTGCCTCTGGTCTCTGTGTATGTCCAACTGCAGTACTGTCTCATCCAACTCACATAGTCCTTATGGTCTTAAATAAGAAAAATTTCACGTATGGATATGGAAGGGCAACTGTATTGTAGTACTGTACTATTGTGCAACATTTAGAAAATTTGACTCAAAGAGTAGCCTATTTTGGTAGTACTTGGGTAACTTATGCATGCGCAAGTGGTATATGATAAACCAGATAGCTCGAGGAGAGAATGGTTTCTCGCAGAGAATATAGCATGAAATCCCAGAGACTTAACTCGAAAACGTGTGCGAGGACTTGCGTTAATTAAGACCTGCATATTAACCATCACATCGTTTTATTGGCTAAGATTTTTCAAATCTAAACTTAATTACCACTCACAAAAAAAAGTATCTAAACTTAATTACCAAAAAAGATCTTTCAAATCTGGGGCAAATTCTGGACTCTTGAAAAGATGGCAGTTAAGCTCATATTTGGCAAGGATTTTTTACCTAACGCGTTTTCTGAATCTAGGATGATTAATGTTCTGGTCTCTCAAAAAGCCCCACAGAAAATATTTAATGCACCCCTTTGCCCAAAGATAAACTTAGTTACGGAATAAATATGTCAAGGTACTAATTACAATTCAAAAGTTAATTTACCAGTTTGTCTATGCATAAGGAATTAATAGTACTAATATTATAGTATATAGTATTGTGAGGAATTAAAATGATTTCATCCAAAGGATAATAATTTTTAACTCTGCTCCTTGCAAGTCAAGTACTGTACATGTACACTTCTAATTAAGGTTAAGTTTAGCGCAACTTAATTTTGCATGCATGTGAATCAAAACGAAATATGTCAACGTTATTATGATCTAAGATTAACTAGAAAATATTCACTATTAGAATTTACACAATATGTGAAAGGTGAGTCTAATTCAACTCCAAAAGACGTATTGAGGAGTGAGGGATGTCACAACCTTATAAGGAGCACATTGACTAGTTTCTCTAGCAATGTGAGACTTCAAACACACCCCCTCATGTGTGGAGGGAGGACATCCAAGCCAACACGTGAGAACGGGTGACGGTGGGATCACAAACTAGGAACATTGCTCTGATACCATATTAGAATTTACACAATATGTGAAAGGTGGGTCTAACTCAACTCCAAAAGACACCTTGAGGAGCAAGGGATGTCACAACCTTATAAGGCGCACATTGACTAGTTCTCTAGCAATGTGGGACTTCCAACACACCCCTTCACGTGTGTCTGGAGGACTTCCAAGCCAACACGTGGAAACGGGTGACGGTGGGATCACAAACTAGGAACCTTGCTCTGATACCATGATGAAATGTATAGAAGCTGAGTAACAGAGTGCAAAGAAAACAGAGAATAATATAATTCTTGTCTATTAGAATTAATCGATGTAGAAGTACAATTCTTGTATTTATATACAAAGAGACGTGCTTATGTAAGTTGTAGCTAGCTGTAATTAGCTGTAACTAAGCTAACTGATACATAATGAATAAGTAACAGAATCTGTTATAAACGTGCTCTGATAATTAACCTATTTCTTTTTTATTAACATAAAAGTTCAATTAATTAACATATGGCGATTGCTTGTGCCAACGGAATCTTGAATTATTATCTAAAATTTTTGGAAGAAGTATCGATGCATTAATATAATTATATGGTAATTGTTGTACTAGTTCTGAGTTATTAAGACCTCCAACTATTAATTATCTCATTGGTAAGGTGAAATTATGCGAGTAGGCAGGGGCGGAACGAAGGGGTAGCGAAGGGTGTCGGCCGACACCCTTCACTCCCCCCAAAAAAAAATTTATATGTATATATTTCTCCCCAAAAAAAATTATATGTATATATATTTTAATAGAATATGGCCTGGGCCCGATACCCCACTACAAGAAATAATGCTTTAGGTGACAAAATTTTAAACATATTAATTTCGTCACCCAAAACCATTCAAGAACTCCAAAATCGTCCGGACCTGTCACAACCCCGTTCGGACGTATTGCTGGTGTGACGACATACACGTGTCGCGAATGAGTGAAGAAAAAAACCATCACAAAAAAAGTAACGTCCGGACTCTCAAGATACACGTTCGGACTCGCTGTAGAGTGACAAATTCCACATCGTCGTAACTAAGTGACAATTAGAATCGTCAAAATTTTTACAATACCGTCCGGACTCTGTTTATACACAGTCCAAACGGCCATTACCTAACGAACAGTAATTGTCAGGCTAGAGTGACAAATTAAAAATCGTCATGAATACTCAATTAAGTCCGAACGTCATAAACCAGGTTCCAACGGCAAAAATACCCAAGTCCGGACGGTATAAAATAGTGTGCTTCCACATTGCAAAACTTCAGCCATGTGACATCAATACAGTCCGGACAAACAAATAGCGTGCGAACCGTCTAACTTCTAGATCCATTTCGAATCGGACATATTTAATGACGTTAAATTTTATAGGGCCACGTGTCAGTATAACCGTTGAAACTCGTACGAACCCTACTATAAAACGTTCCGACGGTTACTGGCCACATTAAACCGACAGACTTTGTCAAAATCTAAAACTCACTCGTTCTCTCAGACATTTTCACTCTCCATTCCAGATTTCTCAAAGAACTTCAGGTAAAACGTTTGTAATGTTGTTTTATTTTATGTATTTCGATTAAATATCGTCGATTATTTACTTTGTTATGGTGTTTTATTTTATGAAATTAGGTTGTTTGGCTAGTGTTCGTCAAATTACGTTCGGACGTCGCTTCACGATGTCTGGACTTGTTATAAACCGCCAGGACTTTTATTGTACGTGCGGACTCCGTTTATTATGTCCGGACGTCCTAAAATTTAAACGACGTTGTTTGATTGTCGTGCGAACGTTTTATACTCATGCTCGAACGGTTTTGCTAGGTTGACCATGGAACACTCTGGAAGAAGTATCACCAATGTCGGGGGACAGATAGAGCGACCAGCCTGGGCAGACGCATATTTAGTGGAGTTAAACGAGAGTATTCGGGCGATTATGCAGCCGACGCATTCATTGTGCATGGAGCTCCATTGCCGCTTGACCGGTCTGGATAAGAAACTTGCTCTGACGAATAGGGCTATAACGGAAGAGCTGAATATTATGCAGAGGGAACTAATAAGAATGAGAGAATAGTTGTCTCAATTGTCCCAGTCTGTCCATACCGTTCCGGTACAGCTGCAGACACTCGTCAAAAGGGTGGATAATATGGAGGAGCGTTTGGCGCATGTTCGTGATGCCCTCGGACAAGATTTGGACGAGCCAGTCGCAGATCGTGATTTGAACTAGTCTTATGTTTATGCTTACTTAGTTATTTATTTTTAGTTTTAAAGGACCGTTTGTAGCTTGTAATAGACATTACGATTGTGGTATTTTGTTCAGTATTTGGATTATTTTTTATATTTCATATTAATTATGTTTTTTTCAGTAGATTTAATTTATTACAATTTAAACGTATAATTAATAAATTAATTAAGTAGTTATAATTAAATTGATGATTAGTTATAATTGATATTTAATATAAAAATATGATTAATTATATTTTTTTACGTATTTAAAATAAAGAAATTAAGTTAAATATTTTTGTCAAATTATATTGAGTTGAATGAAATAAATTAAATTATTTACTTAAATTAACTCATTTAAATAAATTAGGTTTTGTGAAATAAAGTAAATTGTGTTAATTTAATCTGTGAAATAAATCCGCTATCCGTTCGGACTCTCTACATGCGTGTCCGGACTCCTGCATCGCTACCGAAAGTTAGTGAGGCACTCGTTGGAACGGGTTTTGAGAAATTCCGGACGTTCACTAAATCGTCGCATCATATGGCGTACACGTGTTTTCCTTATACGAAAGTTAAAAACGGTTGTACCCGTCCGAACGTTTAATAGAAGTCCGCACGTAATTTGCCGTTTTTTTTCTTTGATAAGCAATATCTACATGCGCGTCTGGACTCCTACATCGCATCTGAAAGTAAATGAGGTACCCGTGGGAACGTATTTTAGGCAGTCCGGACGGTCCCTTAACCGTCGCATGGCGTACACGTGTTCTTGTTATACGAAAGTTCAAAACGGTTGTATCAGTCCGCACATTTGTCAGAAGTCCAGACGGGATTCACCGTTTATTCAGCCAAACGTGTAATTCCACGTCGCCTCAATTCATTGCAATGTCCGGAATAGACGTTCACAAGCCTTAATAATACGTCTGGACGTCTTAATTGTGTCGAATGGTTTCAAACGGTTTAAAGTTTGGCATTTAATATGGAGTACGATGATTGGACCACGTGTGCAGAATGCAGTCCGAACGTCCAGAACTGGGTCCGGACGCGCTCGACATATTTTGAAAAGACGAACAGTTCGTCATTTTCATGAACACCGAACATTTCTCTAAAAAAAACTCTCAAAACTCAAGTTTTTTCTTCATAAATCTCGACGTAATATCACTCTCTCGTGTATCTAATCATATCCAGGTATGTTTTGCTTATTTTTAACAAGATTTTATTGGTGAAAACTTCTTTTTTATATAGTTTTATGTATAGAATTTCAATTCTATTTTTTGTATAGTAGATTGTGTTTTTTGATTGATGTTTATATAGAAATTGATAGTGTTAAGTGTTAGGTTTGTTTTAAGTATTTTAGTTTGTGTTTTGGTGTAATTTTTGGGCGAGTGGGGGAGGTGGAGGGACGCTGTCATGGCTGAGTCAACTCGGTCATCGTCCACACAGCCTTCGGACTCAGTATGTGGGCGTCCGGACTTGTGTGTTGGGCATTCAGACTCTTGTCGTAGTGTTTCAGTGGTATACATTGTCGTTTTGATTATGTCTGGACTCTCTTTCAAGGAAGTCCAGACGCTTTAATGTTAAATTGAAATATTTTTTTATCGTCTTAGGGTTGGGATGTCCGGACTGTCTTTCAACGCAGTCCGGACGCTTTAATATGAAATTGAAATAATTTTTTAATCATCTTTGGGTTGGGATGTCCGGACTGTCTTTCAACACAGTCCGGACGCTTTAATGTTAAATTTAAATACTTTTTATATTCTTAGGGTTGGGATGGGTATCCAAAACCGATACATTGACGTTTTGTTCATGTCCGGACGCTTATATTATATGTCCGGACGTATATATTGCAATTCGGACGGTGTAGTTTTAGTTCGGACGTTATGCTAACCATGCGAATGTTATTTTGTACAGATTCACTAAATAATGAGTAAGCGTCCACGTACCAACGACCAGGCTGATGAGGAGCAATCTTCCACTCGAGATTTGATAGTGGAGCAGCATACAGTGATCATTTTGTCTCGCTCGATTGTTGTCGAGCGGGACATCAAATTGGCCGACTTTAACGACCTCACATTTGAGGGTCGGACGCTTCCGGAAGTGGTGGAGGGGTTAGGTTGGCTTCCACTAATCCACAGGACCGGCTATGCGTCAAAAAATATAGTGCGGGAGTTTTATTACTCTATATTACGGGCGAGGGACCTCGAGGAGCCTAGTATGAAGGTCACTGTCCATAACGTTCCGATCATATTCTCGCTGGACGAGCTGGCGAATTTCTTGGGGTGCGAGAGAGATTTGGCAGTGTTCCCAAACCTGCCAATGAGCGAGGAGGGCCGGCCTACTAAGGCCGAGATATTCTGGACCATGCTGGGGGATGATACAACGATCTTGGACGGAGCCTATATGGTACATGGGCAGCTGCTTCATTTCTAGCGGATCATGCATCTGATCCTATGCTCCTCCATCGACCCGAAGAAGCACACCACAGAGCTGTCGTATAGCCGGGCCGAGTTCCTATACCTGGTAGTTGTACGGAGGCTATCTGTTGATATAGCATCATACATCTACCAGTCCATTCGTGCAGAGGCTTTGAAGATTGATGCTACGATTTCATTGCCGCACGAGATTCTTCTGATCTAGTTCCTGCACGCCATGCTGGTACTCGAGGGTGGTGACGAGCCGAAGGCACTTCCACTGGGGGTGATCAACAAGACCACGCTCTCTAAATCGATGGCCAGACACGCTGAGCGCTGCAAGCCGCTCGGTTTGCTAGAGGAAGACGATAGGAGCAGCCTGCGGAGGCAATGGAGAGGGAGGATCCTAGGCAGAGCTCGACCCATGGACTTGGGCCTCAGCGACCAAGTTGGATGAACAATATGAAGACGGAGTTGTCTCAACGGATGCAGTCAGTCTTGCAGCCCACCCATTGCATGGTCAGTGATATCAGTCGTCGTCTGACGAATTTGGAGCAGAAGGTCATCGACATGGACGCTGGGTGGAAGAAGGATGTCGTTGTGCTTAAGGAGAGTTTGAGGGGTGTGGTAACCGGTGGCAGCAATTGCGGTCAAAGACTATACCGCTTATAAAGGTTCTATGGAGGAATCATGGAGTAGAGGAAGCGTCATGGGAATTAGAGAGCGAAATGTATGAGAAGTACCCTCAGTTACGAGGAGAAGGAATTTAAGAAGTATTTACTCCCTTATCTTGAATGAAATTTCTTTGTGTGAATTGTGCATTGTTTGCTTATTATATGATTGACTTCTTTTTACATAAAGAATGTGGATTATTGGTGATAAATGTTGATATATTTTACTCATGTACGTAACTGACTATTATATTGTGATGTCAGATGCCACCGAGTAGCCGAGCCCCGCGTTCCCAGCAGTCGGTCACTCCTTCTCAAAGAAGGATGACGACACGTGAATACCGCAGTTTGTTCAGGGTCAACCCTAGATCTCAGGGTTCGACAAGACCGTCGGGTAGTCATGTTGCTCCGACTCATGCACCACGTGAGTCCGGTAGAGAAGGTATGATGGGGACATACCGGCCCCATTTACCCTATTGGCAAGAAGGTATGGTGGGACATACCAACCCCCGCCACCTCCAGCAGAAGACCAGCCAGGACCCTCTAGGTGGAGGCAACCCTTAGCTCCCGATTACCCCATGTACCAGAATAACCCCTATTGGCCAGAATCACCAGATTTTGAAGAGGATCCAGAAGAGGACCCTGAGGAAAATTTAGAAGTGAACCCTGAGGAGAATCCGGTAGGAACTCCAATAGAGGATCCTATGGAGGAAGACCCTTTACCTAACATAGAAAGGGAACAACAGGAAGAACCTAGGCGGAACAGCCCAATACCTGAGTGTACCCTTAGGCGATGTTCTAGGAGGAGACATCGTAGGAGAGTTAAAGCTCAATATGCCACATCTGACACACAACTTCCTTCACAGGAAGTAGACTCTAGACCTAGACATCGTGGACCACCCGAGAACGTAATCCATGACCCTAGTTTAGAGGAGCAAACCCACGGGACCATGTCACACTCTTGGACGGGGAGTAATTCCCCAGATCACATTTGCCACGGAGAGATTAGTAGTGGGGCAAGCACGAATGTTCGTCCCTATCCATATGGTCCTGCACACTCACAGTCAGGACAGAACTATTGGTGGTAGTGAAATTACGGGGACAGAATTTTAATAAGGAGGGGAGGATGTGAGACCCCGAACTTCGCTTTGCTATTTTTCTATGTATTTGTTTTGATTTAACACAAGGGGCCATATTTTTTGCTAATGTATGACTTAACTTTAAATACTCATGGTATTTCGTTTTATTATCATTATGAAATTTTATTGGTGCAATTCTATTATTTTCCTAAGAGCCGAATTACTCAAAGTAGATTTCTTTTATGAACTATTTTTTTTCATTTACTTATAACTATGCCACCATGATTTATGAAATTAGTACCATGAATATATGAAGAGAATTTTATTTTCTTATTGCCGAAATTCTCTAAGTTGAAAATCATTACATAATAATCTAGAGTTATGAAATTGTATGTTGAGCATATAGATTATTTATGTCCTTTATTAGGTAACCTTAATCACCATTAGGTAGTCTTAAGCATCATTAGAAGTATTAAGTGATAAGTTGGTAGGTTTATAGGATAGCTTGATAATGAATTAAAAGATAAGTTAATGTGTTTATATAGGAAATAAGTTAGAGTGTTTATCATAGAGATAAGTTGATATGCTTGTGAGGAGATAAACTATTGTGTCTATTATAGAGATAGGTTGATGTGCCTATGTGATAAGAGATATTAAGTGAAAGGCAAGAGGAGTTTACGTGATAGGCAAGAAGAGAAAGTTGAAATTTGCTTTTGGGTGAATCACGTGAATGGCCTAAGAAAGATAACAAGGAATTAAATGCTAGTAAGGGGGATAAGACAAAGGTCATGACAACCGGCCATTCTACCTAATGGGGGTAGGCGATACAAACAAGGGAAACCCCCTGTCACGTGAGAAAGCTTTCATTTCAAACTTCACTTCATTTTGCTTCTCCCCATTTCATTTCTCATCACTTCCCTTGCTTAGCTCTCCCTAGTGGCCGAACCACTTCACTTCTCCATTTCTCCAAGGCTTTCCTTTCCTCACTTCCAGCAGCTGGTTCATCTCTTTTCCCTCACCACAAGCTTCACCACAGCACCTTCATACTACCATCTCAGCCCTTTGAAGCCACACAAGAGAGTGGAACCGAGAGTTAGAAGGGTAGGAGGTCCTGGTGTTAGCCGAGAGTCATAGTAGGAGATAAAGGTAAATTTGCATACAGAGAGTTGGCGCTCGACCAGCGCTCGGCAGGTGCTCGAGCGACCCTTGGAAATTTGCATACAGAGAGTTGGCGCTCGACCGCCGCTCGAGCAAGGGTTGATGAAAGTTGGACAGTGAGTTGGCGCTCGACCAGTGCTTGACAAGTGCTCGAGCGGTCCCTGTTAAAATTCCATATATGTTGAATTTGGAGTTCCAATTGAAGTCTTGTGAACTCTAGCATTGGGGATAGTTGAATAAACTTAGTTATGAAGTTATTGAGGTTAGGATGGCGGGAAATTCATGAATAGGCTTATAAACATGTTTGGGAAGAACAAGTATACCTAGTTGATTGAGTATTACATAGTAATCCCTTTAGCAACCGTATAGGAGATGGTTGATGCTTATGTTTAATTGTCTTCTTCATTTGTTTTACGAAAACTAGTTAAGTAATATTTTGTAAACGAAATCATATTTCAAAGATATGTACTTTTGGAAAACCGAAATAATTACAAGTACTTCTTTTGTATGTCCATGTGATTAATTCCTAAACATCTAAGTGTAGTAATTGACTCGCTTGTAGGCGAAGCACCGCCTCTTTATCAAGAGAAGCAAGGTAAGTGGAATGTAAGTGGAGTACATTTTTACAAAACTGGAATGATACACAACATTGTTTTACATGAGCAAGCATGACATCATAAGCAAGCATGTCATGACACAAGCATTGCATGATTTTCTAAAAGAAGTTTTATGCAATGATGTATGAAAATTTTTATGATAAGTCAAGTTAAGTTAAGGGCTCTGGTCGGTACCGTACCATCAAGAAGGGCACCCATACCGAAGGACGAATGCGAGAAGGATGAGTGAACCTTAGAGGTAAGTGCAACCACACTGAAGGACGAATGCGAGAAGGTGTGGACCTCCTAGGGTCGTGACTAGCCACTGAAGGACGAATGCGAGAAAGTGGGCTAGTTTGACCAAATGAAATGTCCCCATGGGAAAGGGAGACGGTTCCGATGGGAACGCACAACCCTGACTTCAGGGGTTAAATGGAGCGTAAGTAGCCCACAAGTCAAGAAGAAAATATTTCCAAGGACCATGTGTCAATTTCAAGTTCCAGAATATTTTTTATGTGCATATGCAACCATGAAGCATGCATATGCATCAAGACTTATGTTTATTCACGAAATTCATATGCAAGTCATAAACTCATGTTTTTAAGTTTAAGTTTAAGTTTTCCCTTACTGAGTCTTTCGACTCATAGTTTTTTTCAAATGTATCATTCCAGATATTTCAGGTGAAGGAAGTTAGGAAGATTACCTGTCTTGAGAGAGGAGAATTTTATGTGTTTTGTTGTTGTGACGTGGATCGATGTGATCTGTCACCTATAGATTGTGTTGTTCATGTATTTTGTAATCTAAGATACTACGTATCCTTGAAGTCTTTTATGAAGTTAAGTTATTATTGAGTTTGTGGCCCCTCTATCTCTCGATTCTTTTCCGCTGTTAAGTATGATCAAGTTCGTTGGAGCTTTCCCTCGGGATTGCTCGTGGCTGTCACCGTCCTTGCGGGATTGCGTTCGGGGCGTGACATTAATTATCAGATGTTATGGTGTTGGTGTTTCCTAAACAGTCTCGGGTAAGGTAAGATAAGGTAGTGTTCGGACAGACTGTGACGGTCCGAACATATATGTTAATGAGCATACGCTGTCGTTTGAGAAATACTAAAACGATGTGTTGAACTTTTAGAGGGTGTTCGGACGGTTAAATAGTAGTTCGAACGTATATGAAAATTTTGGCGGCATGAATTCCCTCGAAAACTAATACACGTATTCGCCCGAACGTCATTTTATCGGTCCGGACGGTATTCAAAAGTATGAAAGTTACAGATTCGCAGACAGTGGAGGAAAAACGGAGAAAAAAAGCAAATGAGAGATTTGAGCATGAGGAGAAGCGGATAGCTGATTTTGGGTGTTCAATATCATTGAAGAGGGTGTGAAAAGAGCATATCTTTGAGAATTTGAAGTTAGATTGCATTTGAGGTTAGTGGTTTTTAAATTGAATTGTTGTAGGATGAAAAACTTATTTTTTACCCAAATGAAAGCATGTGTTTTTCGAAATTTTAGGTTCTAAAATGATAGTAATGGAGTTTGGGGTTGGTTATGATGTGTTTATATTGAAGAGTTTGTGATTTGGGTTGATTTTGACATGGTTTTGGACTGAAAATTGCGTCTGTGCGTCGAATAAATGTCTTATTTGATAATCGTTGTCCGGAGGGTTTATTTACCCTCCGGACTCTATTTGTTTGCTCGGACGCTTTGAAAAATGGGTCAGAACGGCTTTGTGTATGGTTCGGACCATTATGTAACGTCCAAACGGTATTTGTTGTAATGTCATGCATTCATTTAGTAGCCTTAGACCCCGTTTAAGAATTACACGAAGTTCGGATAGTGGACTGGATGTAATTTTTGAATTGTCCACGTTATGGACAGTTTAAGTTTACAATATGCGTAATGTGCGTAATTGTATCTGCTATTGTGACAGATGTGTTTATAAATTTCGATGCAAATCTCTTTTTGTCCTTCGGATACACATTCAACATTGAACTTACATACTTGCCTTAAATTGTGTGTGTTTAGGCTCAATGTTGTAGGCGTGTATTTGGGCACTGAGGGGAAATGCTGTTGAAATTTCTAAAGCATCGATCACAATGGTCGGGTCATTTACGTGCAATACGTGATATTGTAAACTTGAATGGGATAGGACCTATCACCTGAAGAAATTAGAGTTGAGTATGAATGACATCATTGTTTGCATTATTGTTTGTATTTTCGTCTTTGAAGGAACAATATGGATAAGAGCTGGATTTATGAGGCTGATAGACTCAAAAGTGCGAAGTATAGTAATGGTGTTCATGATTTTATGAGTGTTGCCCGTAGTTATGTAGATAGTCGGGGTCTGATAAGATGTCCATGTAAGAGATGTAAGAATGTGTTGTTCCAACGTGTGGACGGAATGAAGGATCATTTATTCATAATTGGATTTGACCAGAGTTATACTCATTGGGTATTTCACGGAGAGTCAATTTCAGAAGTTCCTAACCGGGTGGTGAATTTAGAACCTGAACCGGGCAACGATGATTCTGAGGGAAACATAAATGACGATATGAGAGACATGTTAGAAGATTTTGAGGCGGGAGCAGGGGTTGATGAGAATATACCGAATCCTGAAACAGTCCAGTCTGGGTCTGGAGACGGATTTTCTGCGTATACCAAGTTATAGGCGGATGCTGAGCGAGAGTTGTATTTCGGGTGTAAGAAGTACTCCAAGTTGTCTTTCGTTGTTAGGTTACTTCATGTGAAGTCAGAGAATAATTTAACTGTAAAGGCGTTTGAAGATATGTTGGGCTTGATAAAAGATGCTTTGTCGGAGGGGGAGACACTTCCTAAATCTTATTATGAGGCGAAAAAGTTAAGAAAGAATTTAGGATTTAGCTACGATAACATACATGCGTGCTTAAATGACTGTGTACTGTTTTGGAAGGAACACAATGAGTTACAAGAGTGTCCGGTGTGTAGGGAATCGAGGTGGAAGTACAGTCAAAATAATAAATCATTGGTTCCTCAAAAAGTGTTGCGGCATTTTCCCTTGAAACCGAGGTTGCAGAGATTGTTTTTATCAAGGCAGACAAACGGCAACGGATATGTGGTGGCACCAAGAGAAGCATGTGGTTGAAGATGGAGTGATGAGGCATCCTGCAGACTCTGAGGTATGGAAGGACCTCGATAAGAAGTATGAATGGTTTGGTCAGGAATCTCGGAACGTCCGGTTGGGTTTGGCATCTTATGGGTTCAATCCTTTTGGCAATATGAGCTTATCGTATAGTATATGGCTAGTTGTACTAATTCCATACAATTTGCCGCCATGGAAATGTATGAAAGATTCAAGTTTCATGCTGTCGTTGCTTATTCCGAGTCTAAAAAGTCCCGGAAATGATATCGACGTCTACTTGCAGCCATTGTTAGATGAGCTGAAGGACTTGTGGGAAAATGGAGTGTAGACGTACGACACGACTGTATCAAATTCATTCAAGTTGCATGTTGCTTTGCTTTGGACAATAAATGACTTTCCGGCTTATGGTAATCTCTCGGGTTGGAGTACGAAAGGACGGTTAGCAAGCCCTAATTGCAATGCGAACACAACGTCATTTTGGTTGAAACATGGGGGCAAACATTGTTTTTTGGGACATCGCCGGTATTTTTCCGCTACGCATGGGTGGAGGCATGATGTCGACATATTTGACGGGAAAAAAGAGTATAGAGTAGTGCCTGAAGAAGTCACTGGAGAAGAGATACTTCTACAACTTGAATCGGTACCGTTATGTTCGTTTGGGAAGACTCAGAAGAAGAGAAAACGGGCTGACATTGAGTTAAGTTGGACGAAGCGCAACATATTCTTTGAGTTGTCGTACTGGTCAGAGTTGAAACTTCGACATAATTTGGATGTCATGCACATCGAGAAGAATAATTGTGGTAATGTGTTGGGAACTTTGATGAACGTCGATGGTAAGACGAAAGATAATTTAGTGCTCGGTGGGACTTGGCATTAATGGGCATTAAAAAGGACTTGCATTTGCAAGTTCGGGTCAGCATGAGGTGATGCCTCGAGCATTATTTACTTTAACGAAGGCTGAACGTAATAAGTGTTGTGAATGGCTGAAGGGTGTCAAGTTTCAAGATTGATACGCCTCTAACGTATCTCGTGCGTGAATATAAATGAAGGGAAGATAATGGGCATAAAGAGTCACGACTCACACGTCTTGTTGCAGCGACTGTTACCGGTAATGATATACGGGTTGTTAGGAAACGAAGTATGTACGACGTTGACTGAGTTGAGCTTATTTTTCAGAGACTTGTTCTCAAGAACAATACGTTTAGACGTTGTGAACCAATTAGAGAAGGACATTAGAATGATTCTTTGCAAGTTGGAACACATATTCCCTCCATCATTTTTTACTATTATGGTTCATTTAGCTGTTCATTTACCTCGAGAGGTGAAACTTGGGGGTCCAGTTCAATTTCGGTAGATGTATCCACTGGAGAGGTATATGGGGAAGATTAAGCGTTTCGTTAAAAACAGTGCACGGTGTGAGGGCTCAATAGCAGAGAATTATGTATTAGATGAATGTTTAACTTTTTGCTCAATGTATATTGGTACGGTTGAGACGAGATTTAATAAAAAAGATCGGAATTATGCCGACATGAATGATCGAAGTTGTCGATTTTCTATGTTTACTCAAACTGTTCGACCGCTGGGAGCTGGTAGGGGTCAAGATTTGAATAGAAATGAATTTACAAAAGCGCAGTGGTACGTACTCAACAACTGTTCAGAAATCAGCCAACATATCGAGTAAGCGCTAATGTGAATATTTGCTCACTTAATGGGCGTTATAAGTTCATTATATTTTAATTACTATAAAATATCTTATTTATTTATAACGAGCACTTGGAAGAGATGAGGAGGAAGTCACCAATAAATGTTGATAGGAGGCACGAAGAAGAATTTCCGTTATGGTTTAAAACTCGGGTATTTATTTAATTTTATCCCTATTATATGTATAATTTTAATCGGTCATTTTTTTAGATTATTAATACTTAACATGTGTTTACTATTTTAGATTCAAACTATGCGCAACGAAAATCCGGGCTCGATCTCGAATGACTTGTATGCATTAGCATCCGGTCCGGATCAGCGGACACTTTGTTACTCTGGGTGTGTAGTGAATGGAGTTAGGTTTCACACGGTCTTTCGTGAACAGTTTCGTAACACTCAGAATAGTGGTGTGGTTGTTCCAGGGGACCATGATGGGGAAGATGTTGATTTTTACGGCCAGGTAGTGGATATTTACGCGTTGTGTTATTTGCGGAAGAATTTAGTTTATTTACTAAAATGTGACTGGTTTGACTTGAGTACTCAAAATTTAGGTCTTGATAAAAGTGGTCGGTTTGTTAGTATTAACACATCCCGAAAGTGGTACAAAGATGACCCGTTCGTGCTAGCTTCTCAGGGGAATCAAGTGTTTTATATCGATGATATGAAGTTGGGCGGCCACTGGAAGATTGTTAAAAAGATTACCCCAAGAAACACGTATGATATTCCACCTATTGAAGAGGAAGCTAGTGAAGATGGAGAAGGACCGCCGAACCGTGAAACATACCAGGAGAATGAGTCTATTGAGCTTTTTGTGGACTTTAGCTCATTTGACATGATCTCGTTGACTAGAAATGACGTCGAGGCTTATCTGCCGGTAACCGATGAGAGTGGTCCACAACAATGTGAAGTAGAAGTAAGCAATGATTCCTCGGAATCGTTTAGTGAAGATCGTAGTGATTATGAAGAATATTACTCCGAGGACTAAAGTAAATTTATCGTTTCAATTAAATTTTTGCGTTTCTATTTTTGCATTTTTCTCTATTCGTTTCAATTTATAATTCATCTGCAGATGATGGAGGAGCAACAACGGAAGAAAGACAAAGAGCTGATGAAGATGATGGCGGAGCAGCAAAAGAACCTAGTGGAACAACAAGAACGGAGGATGCAATTAATGGCGGAGTAGATGCGTGAGCAGCTGATGGAGCAGATGAGACAGATGCAATCTCATTCAACACCCAAACGAAAATTTGGGTAGATTTATGTATTTTTACTACTTTGTCAGTTATCCATTATGTATTTTATTTACTTTTAATAACGAATGCATATTTATAGATATTTTATTATATTATGAGCAGTAAAGATCTTCATATTTACTTTATTTCATAAATTTTAATTAAATTAATTCAAATATATAGAAAACCGTTCGAACATTTTTTACATGGCGTTCGCACGGATATTTTTCGTTGCTAGCGTGCGCACGTATAACAATCCGTCTGCACCCTTTGCTTTAAATTTGCTAGTCCGAACGTTGTCTATCGTGTCCACACGTTCTTAAACTAAGAAATTGTTTGAACTGTACTGCACGACGTTCGAACGTTTTCAACGTAAAAGGAGTCCGAACTGTATACTTGGTTCGCACGGAAATTTTAGATGACAAAAAATTTTCGTCAAAATGAAACTACGATGCGGACGTCTTCCCAAATGCGTCCGGACTATTGTATATAATCGTGCGAACGTGGATATACAACGGTGCGGACGTTTATTGCGTGACAAAATGACATGAGTTGTGCGAACGTATAGAGAGCGTTTGCACAGCTCATGTGAACGGATGGATTGTACTGGGCATGACGATTTTGAATTTCGTTAGTATAGCACCAAACCGTTCGGACGGGTTTAAAACACGTCCGAACGGTTTTGAGTGACAGAACACAAAAATCGTCACCTAAAACATTGCATGACGGACTTTAGGTGACAAATCGGGTGACAACCCGGTTTTGTCACCCAAAACCTTAGGTGACGAAATTTGTACTTTGGGTGACAAATTTTTTTGTCACCCAAAGTGTTTTTTCTTGTAGTGCCCATAGGCCTAGGCCAACTTCCTATGATCTTCATTAGGTCCTGAAAGGCCTGGGCCCGATCCCCTTCAATTTGTGTAGTTGATTTCTGGGTTGAAGATCTTACAAGATTTGAGGTTTTGAGATTACTTCTTTGGGTGAATTCTCGCTGATAATAAGGATATGCTATTATTTTTTGCATTCTTTTGGTTCTTCTATCTTATTGTTCTGCTAATCGAGTAGGTTATGCACTTTGTATTTTTTCAATCTATTTATCGGGCAACACTTTTATCCTTATTTTGCTGATTTTTCTATTCCTCTATTCGTGCCAGTTAGTGATAATTGACTTTTACGTTCAATTACTTGCGTCATGCATTAAATAACTGACCATAAATATAGAAAACAGAATCTTGTAGATCTGCCTCAGAGGAGAATTTACATAAGCCTCAAGAATCTAGTCAGATATGCCTGGAGTAGCACTAAGATTCACAACCAATTGTTATGTGTTTTAAGTGTGAACCTACCGTTTAGCCCAAGTAGCTGGCCAGATGACACAGTAGAAGCATTTTTTGCGCATAAGAGATTACACATCTTTCCTTGAGACTTATTGCCTCTTATGAACTAGCGATAAATAGTGGGACTTTGATGATATCATTTCAGCATTGCTAGGTCAATGCAACTATCAATTTTAATACATATAAATTTGTCAGGTCTTTGTATTTTATTTGCTAAGATTTATATAGTAGGGTTAAAGTATGATTTGTTACCTTTGAAACTAGAGCTGCACAGAATTTTATGATCATCAATTCACATATTAGAATAGCTGAAAATTTGGAAGCAGTAAAATCATTGTCCTGCATATCAATGAACATCAAAAGAAAGGACTTGGGGATGAAAAACGGAAAAAAAATTGCAATAGTTAATATGGCTTTGTAATTAATTGTTGGCATTTATATTCACTGCTTTGACATGTATGTTTGGTTAATTACTGATGGATATCTCATTGCTTGGAACTCTTCCTTGTTTGTTTAATCACGAAGTTATTTTACAATGTTTTCAGAATATGCAGTCTTGTAGGATCCAATTGTCACCTCTCAGTATTAGCAAATAGTACGGTAAGTGTATTTTAATGTTTTTAGTGTTTTTAATTCTTAATTTTTTTATATTTTAACTCTTAAGATATTTTTTTTTGCATTACTAATTTTTTTTTGTCATTTTTCCTTAGGAGTTCAACCTCCTTCAATTGGATTCCTGGTTCCGCCACTACGGGTAGGGTTGGATAATGGGAAACCGCAAGCTTAAGGAAGTACTCCCGCTTATCCTTTTTCTCACTCATACAGGAGAAAGGATCGGAGACAAAACGAGGGGGCTGGCGGGGGCCATGTCTGTATTTATATTCTCTACACCCTCCACCCATCCTATTTCTACATGGAAAGCTAGGGATAAGTATTTATATTTTGTGTCTCTAGTTTATGATTGGATTTTTACCAACATGGGAGTCGTATACTCATGGACCGTTGGACATGATCTAAAAATGTGTCCGCGACATAGGAGGGGTGATGCGGACATTTGTCTAGAGACAATACTCCTTGTTCAGAAATCCTTCTAAAAGTGGAAGAGGGCAATGTAGACGTTTGTCAAGAGCTGAAAATTAAATGTTAGGAGGGGCCACAAAGACAACAATAGCAAGCAGAATCTCAAGGACCCATTTATTTACGTCTTTACCAAAGTTCATCTTGGCTTCAATGTCTCTCCAAATACAAAGAAATGGCAATAAAACAATTGAGAAATTTGTTTTGTGGTAAGAAAAAATATCTTCTATATTGCATTAATATAAATTAGGCAACAAATCCAATGCAAATACAGAAAATATTTATCCAGATCTGCGGAATTGTAGATGTATAGCTCCAACGAAATTAGCATTTAGATGTAGCAGGTGGTTTTCCCCCACTGCAGCAAGCCAGCAACAGGTAACGACAGCATATTTGGGCCCGTATCTCAGGGTGTATCTGACTGGAGCATTAAGATTACAATTCAAAAGGAGACTTTTGACTCTTTTATGGTAGTGTAGATCTCAGGACCTGTAATCCATGAAGATACTGTATTAATATGCAAAGGGCTACCAAAATGCATTTTTATTAGTCTGCAGGCTCCTCTGCCAACTAATACATTTATAAACTTAATGAAGTCGTAAAATCCACCTTGGTTCCAACTTCTTGACCAAAGCACAATATAATGCTGGAGCCCCTCCTGTGTTTGCATTAACCAGATTAGTTGAGAGTCCTTTTCAGTTAGCTTGCTTCAATTGAAAGAATCTGCATGGCGTTTTGCACCTATAAACTATAATCATGCGAGTCCATCATTTCCAAAGGTTCTTATATGCGGTTGAAACAGCGGAAGATATTCCAGACACTTGTGCTGAGATCCAGACTAACCAAGAATGTGTTATTAAAGAAAACGAAGCAAGCAGATGAGAATAATGACAAATACAAAGTCCAATTTCCAAACAAAAAAAAGAGGTATTATAAAACACGGCTCCTGCAAGCCCAGTCCTGATGATAATCATGCGAAAAGTCAAGCATTCAAGCGAGTAAATTAGCCAGAGATGATCACTGTTACATTGGCCCTTAGCAACTCAGGTGTGGCTCATTAGTTTCAATTGGATCTCTTCTCTTAACCCTTTTCTTCATCATCTCTGCCCACCTAGCTAAAACATTGGAGACCTCAAACTTACCAGCAAACTTCATCTTCCGAGCCAACTCCTCCAGTATGTCTGGTTTCCCAGCTCTGGAGAAATCAGCTGCAAACTTGTTGAAATCAAGCTGGGGCGCTTTCATTCCTTTCTCTATCATTTCTTCCAAATATCTACAAGCCTCTCCAGATCTTCCCTGACTTATCAGCCCTCCGATGAAAACCGTATAGGAATTATCATCAGGGCAACACCCCTTCCTGTTCATCTCATCCCAAACTGCATGACCCATCTCATAGTTTCTGGATTGGAAGTAGGATTTCATTATCATGTTATAAGTGTGGATTGATGGTTCCACACCACTCTCAATCATCTTCTTATATATTTTCACTGCATCATCTGGCATCCGACGGCTTGTCATCAATTTAATCAAAGCATTGTAGGTACGTCCATCAGGAGGGGAACTGTTTTCTTTCATCTCCTTCAACAACCCATATACAGCGTCCATATTCTTCTGGTTTCCAAAACCTGTGATCAAACAAGTGTAAATTGCAGCATCTGGCTGGAATCCAGATCCAGTCATTTCATCAAAATATCCAACCGCTTCTTTCATTTTCGAGCTCTTGCATAAATCCCTAATCATAATCGTATAGCTCCTCACGTTAGGTGATGGACCCTTGGCCTTCATAACTTCAAACAACTTGATGGCATCAGACCTCTTCTTACACCTCAACAACCCT
The DNA here is from genome assembly GCA_963930655.1 of Myrica gale. Lineage (NCBI taxonomy): Eukaryota > Viridiplantae > Streptophyta > Magnoliopsida > Fagales > Myricaceae > Myrica > Myrica gale. The sequence goes on along the minus strand of OZ005610.1, from coordinate 14,532,151 downwards.
TCAAGCATAACATTATACGCAACTATATCAGGCTTTAAGCCCTTTTCAATCATCTCATTCCACAACTTCCCTGCTTCCATCAGATTCTTCGCTCTGCACCAACCATTAAGCAAAACAGTATATGTTTGCAAATTATGAGTAAATCTGTCTTTCAACTTTTCAAAAAGTACCTGCGCTTCTTTCCCAAGCTTTGCCCTCCCAAGAGTATCAAGCAAGCAATTAATTGTATCAACACCCACTTTAAATCTATACTTCTTCATTAGCTCAAAGATTCCAACAGCTTTCTTCCTTTCTTTTGCGGCAGCAAAAGCTTTAATAGCAATCATAAAGGTTTCCATATTTAACAGCCCTAGCTCACCCATCTCTTCGAGCATTGATACCATGGTCTCAAACTGCCTCGTCTTCCCTAATATATTCATCATGGCATTATACGTCCTCGAATCATGGGAAAACCCTGGCTTCTGTGCCGCCCAGCAGAAAAACCGAAAGGCCGGTTTTCGAGCGTGTTTGAAACGTTCCAACACCTCCACAACTAAATCGTGTGACAAATCAATCCCACATTCATCGAGAACCACCTCCATGTTCCTATCCAATGCAAACAATTCATCAATCACCTTGCATACCCTATCAACCTCAGTCGGGTCTGCAGCTGATTTAACCCTAAAGCCTTCGGTGCAATCACCATCACCACCACCATCATCAGCCCAGCTCTCATTTTCAGCATCAGAATCTGCACCGCTGCCTTTTAAACTGGCAAAGCCCCTAATCTTTAAATCCAACACTTTTCCTGGTAAATCAACAATGGGTAAAACTGAAAGTCTAACATTGCTGCCCCTAGAATTTGGAATCAGCACATTTTCTTCGGAGGTACAACAAAAACTCCTATGCTTCAAATCTAGCATTTTGCTTCGTAAATGAGCAATGGGCAATGCTGCAATACCAAGATTTACAATGCCATTGGTGGGGCTTAGCAATTTTTCTTTTGTATAAGAGAATGAAGTGGGGTGTGGCAAAAGAAGTGGAACTTGACAATGAGAACGATAGAGACTACAGTGAGGAGGAGAATGAAGCAAACGAGACAGGGGCATAGAGCTACCACTAGGAAGTCGCACTTGCCCTCCGCGGCGCCATCCTTGTCCTCGTCCCTGATCGAAAGCGCGTAGCTGGGTGGTGGCGGTGAATTGGCCATTGAGGTTAGGTATTACGGCTAATCGGGCCTGGGAGTGTCGGTAGAGACCGAGCAGGGTCGAGGTTTTGGTGGGTTGTCTCAGAGACAGAACCATTGGATAGCCATATATTTTGTTTTTCTTTCTAAGCGGATAGCCATATATGAACGCGAGAGCGAGAGCGAGAGTCGAAGATCAGGATCCGGCCCGACGGTTGGCGGTGGAAGGTAGCGAATAGCGATGGCGGGTGTGAGAGAGAGAGAGTCTGCCTAACGCTTGTTGGTGTTGGAGTTTCTATTTCATTTTGTTTTATTTTATTGAAAATGTTAAAAATCACTGATCCATTTTTTTATGAATTTTTTAAAAAAAACTACATAAATTTTTAAAAGTTAAAAATGTTTGGGTTTAGGTAACGCCGGCAAAATCACTCCTTCGTATCTACTTTTAGATTTATAACGGGAATTAACGTGTGGCAAGTCAAATGTGTCATTTGTCATGTGCTTTAAAAATAAACAAAAATTATAATATATTTTTATAATTTAATACTTTTTATTTGATTTTATGAGTTTTTTAATTTTATTTTCGAACTTTATTTATTGTTATAATTTTTATTTTTATTAAATTTTAAAACACTAACATATCAAGTGATTTTATAAAATCTTAGACAATTATTTAAAAAAATTTAAAAATGCTCGTTATGTTTTAAAATTTTCATAAATAACTCAGACAATAATTTGTTAATATCTAAGCTCTCCGAGCATATGCATTCCTCCTGTGTTTTTCTCATGTGCTCCTCCCCTTGCAGCCTATTTGTTAATCTACTTAAAAGACAAGTCCATTTATGAAATTTAAGTGAAATGTTTTAAGTGACATTGCAATGGCAAACTAGTAATTTCATATTGTTTAACTGGTGTGTTGTTTTATTGGTTTTGACGTGGATGGAGTTGGCCACGTCAGCAAATTCTCTCTGCATATGTAAAAAGACACAAGTGGAAAATGAGTTACAAGGACATAAGAAAAAAAAATATTAATTATAAGAAAACATCATACCACATGCACACTTAATATTCTAGCCTATTTGTTAATCCACTTAAAGACAAGTCCATTTACTGCCAATTTTTCCAGTTTCATTTTAGGATTTATGCATATAACCTATAAAAGTGTAACAGACAATGTGGGCCTTCGTGCCTGAGTCTGGTTATTTTGTTAAGTACTATTGTGTTGAGTATGTTGAGCGACGACTGAGATTAAAAGCTTCAAAATTCAAGTGTCCAGATCGCGTCACATCAATTAAAATGTTATGAATATTTAAATAATGTTTTAACCACAACCGTCGGATCTTCAACTTTTAATCTCAACCGTCGCTCATAATACTCAGCACAATAATACTTAACACATTAACCAAACTCTTCGTGCCTTGTATCACAAGACAGCTAGATAATATAACTTGTCAACAGTGTATTTTTTTTTCGAAATTTTACTCAACGGGTCGATCAAAAAGAAAAGGAGGCCCATCGGTTTCAGAAGGTGTAGATATTAATTTTAAAAAAACAAGAATGTCACAGCAGTTAGCCCGCGTGTCCCTAATTACCTCGTTACCGTTGCATTCTCTCATTCAATCGGTCTTACTGGAAGTCGACCACTTCTGCCTTTTTCAAATGGACCGACAGATTGCCTAGTTCAAGGGATATCATTGGTTTAAACTATTTAAAATGTATGACATTTAAGGGTAAAAAAGGTAATTTTGAAACAAAATTATACAGTAAAGTTTAGAACGAGGCAAGTTTATGTGTGAGAGAACATCTTTGATAAATAAAGCATATTTATTTTATTTTTCAAGCAATAAATAAAACTTTAGTTGATATGAGCTTCCAAATAAGGGTGTAAGTCCAATCCGGCCTCCGGCGGATCTCCGGCTCCGGTTCCGTCACCGGTTCCGGGAAGAGGAGCTTCGGCCCTTCTAGGAATCGGAACCGATGGTCAATTTAGAGTTTTCCTGGAAGCGGAATTTTTCGCCGGTTTAGCGGAAAAAACGGTTCCAATTTTTTTATATTATTTTTAATTAACTGAATAGTAAAACGACATCGTTCTATTTTAAATAGAATGACGTCGTTTAGTAGTTTTTTAAAAAATATATATAATACCGCGTGTCGTTTTGATCCACGGTAAAAAAAACCTTATCCCTCTCCTTCCTCCAATTCGCGAATCGCAACCCTCACTCCCTCAGCTGTCTCCCTCTCTTTCTCCGATCGTCTGTCGAGTCCCGACTGCCATTGTTGTCTCCCTCTTCTCTTGCAGTCTCTCTCTCTGTTCAAAAGTCATTGCTCTCTCTCTTCTCTTACCGTCTCACTCTTTCTCTCTCTGTTCGAGCAAAGGATAGAGCTCGGCTGCTTCTCTCACGTTGCTTCTCTCTCTCTGTAAGTGGTAAGTTGATAACCTTTTATTTTCTCATTTAGTATGTATGTATGTGTAAGTGCGATATTCTTAATGTTGATGTTGTTGTCTCTTAATGTTGATAGTGTACTGCCTTGTTGAAACTTAAAAGGGACGAGGTTGGATTGTTGGGTTGCTGAGTAATATAATGAACATATAACGTTTTGTTGGATTGCTGGGTTGTTGGGTTGCTGAGTAATGTATTTAACGTTTTTTTTTTTTGCTGAATTGTTGGATTACTGGATTGCTGGATTGTTGGATTGTTGAATTGTTATTAGTCACTAAAGATTTGTTGTTTGCTTTTATATATACTGCTCCAAGGAACATGTCTTGTCTGCGGTGTGAAAATATGAATATGCTTTGGTTTGGAATCTTTGTCATACGACAATGAACATTTCCTTACATTCAGGTTATTGCATATGTGTCACGCCCCGAACGGCATCCCGCAGGGACCGTGACAGCCGCGAGCTATCCACCGGATGACTCCAGCGTTCTTACTTATTGTTTTACTTGATTACGGCGGAAACGTACAGGATCGCGAGGGGTTCGAGCTAATTCTTACATAATCAGGGTTCTCATTAAGTTCATACAAAACATATATTTAACACATTAGAACCCAATTAGTGACGCTCATGCCACTATCATCAAAATAAGAAACATAATATCTTGGGCTTCTAGGTCAGGTAGTCCTCCTGACTCTCTTCACCTGATACATCTGGAATGACACAATTTTAAAAACGTGAGTCAAAAAGACTCAGTAAGGGAAAAACATAAAACTTAAATCATGCTCTTGACTTATGCCCGCTTAATCATGAAAGAAAGAAACTTGATAATTGATGCACATGCATGTCATGAATTATGCATATGCTCTTGCTTGGTTTCGGCCCCAGGCCCTTTAAAATCTTTCTTTCATTCTTGCTTGAAAAACTGGCCCTTGGCCCTTGAAAAACTGCTTATTCGTACTTGTGCCCTTGTTGGCCTTTTCATAATTATTTCATATCTTTTACTTGTGGGCTCGCTCCATTTGACCCCTGAAGTCAGGGTTGTGCGTTCCCTTCGGAACCGTCCCCGAATTCCCTTGGAGACCTTAACATCTGGTCGAGCTAGCCCTTGAAGTGGCCCCAGGCCTGATGGCTAGACACGACCCTTGGAGGCACCACACCTTCTCAATGTCCTTCAGTGTGGCTTGCACAGCCTCTTGGATTCACCCATCCTTCTCATAATTGTCCTTCGGTATGGGAGTCCAACTTGATGGTACGGTACCGACCGGTGCCCCTTATCTTAACTTATCGTTTCATAAAACTTCTCATAGTTTTCCATTAAATCATTGCATAAACTTTCTTCTTGAAAAATTCATGCAATGCACATGTCATGTCATGCTTGCTTAAAAGTCATGCTTGTTCATGAAATTCATATCATGTCATGCTTTCTTAAAACCCATACTTGTTCATGAAACGATGCAGTGTGTCATTCCAGTTTTGAAAAGAAATACTTACTGTCCACTTACAGTATCCACTTACTCTTGGTCTCCTTGTTCGTGTATACAGACACGTGGATCGCCTACAAGCGATTCAAATATCCTTTAGACTTTAAGAATATGAAATCATTTCTTTTTGAAATCACCAAAGATATATATATATATATATATCACTGAAATCCATTTAATTATAAAAAATATTTTATTCTTTTCCTTAACAATTATTCCAAAACTTAGCTAATATTTTTATTGAAATAAAAATATATTTATTCATGTACATGCCTCGATTAGGGTTAAATAATACTCAGAGGTTTAGAATTAAACCTAAGTCTATTTTTATTACACGTACTACATTAAAACCTTATATCTAACTATTAATAAATTATTCATGATTAAATCTTAATTTAGACTTTAAACCTCAAATAAAACCCGAGTAAAACTTAACTAGGGTTCCAATAATATTTAATAAAAGATCATGGCTCTATAATATTATTCCAACTAGCCTAACTCTAATTTTCTTATCCAACACAACAATGAAAATACATAAATCATGAATTGCACTTAGGGTTACCTTTTCTTACAACATTCGGCCACTACCATTTATGCACCAATTAATCACAACTTTTACTCCAAGGGTGATCTCATCCTCCATTCAACAATTTCACAACCTAGGATCTATAAATCAAAGCACCATCACAACACATCATACCCATAGCATTCGGCCAACACATGCTTTCATCCAAAAATTAGGTTTTCTTTTGTTTCCTTTAACTTACATGCATCTCACACTTAACATAATCATCTACCATGCATTGGGGTCATAAAGCTTGCACATGTTATGGCCAATGTCCAGATTTAAACATATTCAAAACTATACATGAAATCCTACATAGCTCATTTTCGGCCATACCCCAAAATGTTACCTTTTCATGCTAAAAATCATATCATGCATATCCTTTGCATTGTGACCTAACTAGCATGCATGCACTTAATCTTTTCATCAAATAATTCCATCAATAATAGATCTACTCTTTATACACACTAATATCCATAGATCTAAACAAAGATATCAACTTTCATCAACCCAACACATCAAAACTTAGATCTAACTTCCTTTAGCTTGCATTGTTCTCCATTTGCATTTTTCTTCACATACAACCTTAGATCTAGGGCTTCCATGGTTAGATCTAGCATGTAAACAACCTAGGGTTCTTAAGCATCCAAGATCTAACAACATCAAGGCATTTAACAAACTAAAACTTCAAGATCTATACATAAACCATTCGGCCACTTATGCTAAACCAACAACATCACATTTGGTCTTACCTTGTTGTTTATCCAAGCTTGAGCACCTAGAAAATAAAGCATCTTTGGTTAGTACTTGTGATGCTTAAGGCAAGAGCATCAATGAAACTAAACTTACCTTCAACCTTTATCAACCCTTCATATCCTTTCCTCCTCCAAAGATTCGGTCCACCCTCCTTAGAAATGTCCAAGCTTGGTTTAAAATGAAGTTCTATGGTGGTTAAGAGGACATGGTAAGCTTGAAGAGAAATGGTGTCAAATGGCTAGGTTTTCAAGGAAGGATTTTTGTCTACAACAAGAGAGATTTACTTGGCTTTTGGAATGAGATTTGGTAAGCTAGAAGAAAGTGGTTTAGGTGCAAGATGAAATAGAGCAAACCTTGAACATTGAGTGAGAGATTCGGCTAAGGGAAGCAAAATGGAGAGAGTTGTGTGAGCTTGTAAAATTCGGCCAAGAGAGAAGAGGTTTGAGAGTGAAATGCTTGAGTGTTTCGGTCAAGAGGAAATGCAAGAGGGTTGTGTGAGATTGAGTCTCCCAAAGCACTTGACATAAAGTTTGAGAGAGTGAGTTGACAAGAGAGAGAAATGAAAAAGGAAAATGGTGAAGGGGGGGGGCCTTGGTCGACATTCACACAAGCTTCCCTCTCTCTTTCTTTTTCTTTCTTTTCACCTCTTTCTCACATCACTTCCTTGTCTCTTTGTACATTCTCTTTCCTCCCATGCATTCCATCGACATTCACTCCTCCTCTCTCACTTTTCTCTTCTCTTTTTACTTCAATGCTTTGTCTTATCAATTCTTACACATCTCTTACACATCACATGGCACCTCACTTTAGCTTTCAATTTTTCTCCTCCATGCCTTTCACGTAAAAGCCTTCCTTTGCTTAGTTTGGTTGCTTTTCAACCAACCTAGTTACTTCCACATTAATATGCAACCAACTTTCAACTTGGTTTTCATTCTCACCTAACTTATCACTTTATAAGCTCTCTTACTTATCTATCCATTCCAATAGCTTATCACCTCATAAGCATGATATCTTATCATGTGATAATGACCCTAACCTATCTCTACAATAATCACAAGGCCTTATCACTCTAAAAGTTTCCTAACTTATCATGCTTGCTTATCGCTATGATAAGCAAGTGTGCTTATCAATTAAATCATCTCTAAACTTATCACATAACTACATAGCTTATCATGTATATTCAAATGGAAATTCTATTAATAATATAGGCCATATGATAATATTACATGTCACATATAGAAGATGTATAAAACATTCGATCCATGTATTCACAAAAATTCATCATTTAATCTATTAATAATTTTCGGCTTATACAAGGAAATAATTAAATCATAATTCAAATTCTATGGTCCATGAATCATATTAAGTAAATGAAAAATATAAATTTGCAAGAGAGAAACTTACTTGAAATTTCGGCTCCTAATATAAATATAATTTATACTTGCATAAAATGGCATTAAAATTATTTAAAGAGATTTTATGAAATAAAATCTCATTTTAATCGAAATACCATAACATAAAGATTAGGCCATACATTGGCCAAAACATAGCCCCTTTAAGAAATAAAATCTATTACATTGGAAAAATAAAAATAATACATAAGGAATTACGTAGGAGAAAATCGGGGTCTCACAATATGTGGGTTTTGGCCTTACCATTTGTTATATGCAGAAGAAAATAGAGAAATGAAAACATTTATGCATGTGTGAGTTTTGGCCTTACCACTCATCTATGCATTTGTAGGGCAGCAATTTGGATCATAGCTTATCTTGTCTCGTTTACCTTTGTTTGCTTATTAGAGATTTGCATTGTGTATTTGTAAGTCATAGTTTACAGGATTAAGGCAACCCAAGACTTGGGGGGGTGAATTGGTTTTCTAAACTTTTCAATATTAACCCCCCAAAGTTGTGTTTGCAAGTAAAGCCTATTTTAGCACAAGTATATAATATGCAATAACTATAAATGAGTGTTAAAGTAAGGAGAATAGTAAGAGAAGCAAACACAGTATTTTTAGGTGGTTCGGCAAACCCGCCTATATCCACCCCTCAAGCTCCTTCACCGAGCCTTGAGGTTTTCCACTATCTTCAATCAATAGCTTACACACTAGCTTCCGGGTGCTAGTGAACCGTACAAGTGTTTTCCCAGGATCAACACTCAAACCCACCGAAGTGGTTTTTCTGGCTCACCACTCACAACCTCACCAAGCTTGAGATATACCCTCTTCAAGCTTCTTCTGTAGTGAACAACCTCACTAAAGGAAACAACTCTCTAGATAGGAAGATTGAGGAACAAGACTCTCTCAAAGAGTAGATATAAAAATGGAAAGTTCTATCTCTTTATTCACACAAAGACAAGGATAAGTGTGTTTTGTGTGAATGATATGAGAAATATAGAATATGAAGGTTTATAATATTTCTCAAGTAGTATAAATAATATGTGGTCGTTGATTATTCATTTTAGACGAAATAAATGTGTATTTATAGCCCACATATGAAAACTAGTCATTGGGAGTTTTCTGCTAAAATGAGCCGGTCGACCGCTTCAAGTTATCGTTACCCCAATGGTCATATTGTCAGAAGCTCAACGACTCTATTTTAAAACCAACCGGTCGACCGCTACATGAGGCGGTCGAAGTACCGGTCGACCGCTTAAACAGCCGGTCGACCTCCTCAACTTAAGCATGATCTGGTTCTTTTAAAAACAAAGTTTTTGACCACTTTTAAACACCCAATTTATAAGACTTACTTCCCATAAGTATATGAAAGGTTTGAAAGTTTGTTTGGAGTGTTTTGAAACCTTTAAAAACATTTTAATCTTTCAAACCAAAGGTAAAACGGTTTATGCATGTTTTGAAAGATATGCAAGTGCGTGATTCAAATCCTTGTCAAAAGTGAAATAAAGAGTTACAAGGATTATACCATAAGGTCTTGAATCTTCACTTTGAGCTCCTTGCATCTTCTTGTTCTTCTTTCTTCAAGTCTTTGGCTCTTTTATCAAGTCGTCTTTGTCTTTGAAGATGTCCACTTTATAAACTTGATCCATTTATTGAAATCATCAAAATATCGATTGTGCACAAAAGCCAACAGTATTTCTTTCAGATGGATCATCAAACTCCAATTGTATCTTTGCAATCCACAACCTCCAATTTACATATCCCTGTCTCTACGACTACACATACGACTACACATACTCCAATTTTGTGTTCAAAATTGGTTGACACCCAAGATCTTACATTCTGCTGATGATGAAGAGGATAACGGATCTGAAATTACTGATGGGACAGAAGATTCTTCTAGTTATATGATGGATATAGGTATATACATCATTTTACATTTATATTTTCACTTTATTAAAAAAATTTATGACCTAATTGTTGATACATTTATTTTTTTGCAGAGTTAATTTCAAATGCTGCAACGATCGTGGATGGGTCATACGTGATTGATTGATATTTGATTATGTTATTAATTTCTTACTTGAGTTAATACTTCTAAGTTTGTATTGTAATATTTTGTTATTTCAAGTTAATTTCAAGTTTGATTTGAGATTTTGTGAATTGCATATTTTTAGATTTATTTTTACATTTGTTTCTCAATTACATGTTTTAGGATTTTATTTTGTGAATTGTTCTGAATGAGTAAGATTTTCATTCAGTGAAAAAAATGCTTAAATGAGCCGAAAAATATAGTCCAAAAAGTTGTCGGAATTCCGTTATCCGCTTTCTCTAAGAGTCAGAAGCGGAAGCGGACTCTATTTTGGTCATCCGCTAGTTAGTGGATCGGATACCAAAATGTCAAATTTCACTTCCGACTAATCCGCTATTCACCGTTGCTTCCAAACAGAAACACGCGCACAAAATAGCTCACGTTTTAGTCTTACGAGGATGCGCACTGCGTCCTATAAATATTCCCGCCAAGGAACGTATTCCGACCTTAAAACCCCTTTCCCGGCAGTTCCCAATGCGCGCGCATTTCCCGCCATCCCCGCGCTCATAATTCGATATTCAAAGCTCTCTTCCTCTCCCCCTTTCCAGCTGTCTTTCGTGAACAGTCAAAAACAGACGCAGTCTCTCGCACATCCTTTTACAGCGATGGCACCGTCACGGCGCCAGACCAGTGGCCGATCGCCACTCGCCAACCCACAGCGGCAAATCACTTCCTTCTTCTCCAAAACGAGTTCTTCTCCGTCTCCTTCACCCTCTCCCACTCTCACCAAACAAAGCCTTAAAATGATTTCTAAGTCTGTCACTGAAAAGTCTGAATCCAAGTTCGGTTCTTGTCCGAGCCTAAGCCCTACCACACCTTCACCTGTCCAATCCAAGCCTAAGAAGCCCCTGTTAGTCATCGGCGCTTCTCCGGTAACTTCCTTCGAAAATAAATCGTACGGTGAGGACGTTGTGGGGAGGAGGATCAAGATCTATTGGCCGTTGGATAAGGCCTGGTACGAGGGCTCTGTGAAACTCTTCGACAAGGATGCTAATAAGCATTTGGTTCAATACGATGACGCTGAGGAGGAATTGCTGGATTTGGGGAGGGAGAAGATTGAGTGGGTGGAAGAGAGCGTTAAGAAGAAATTCAAGCGGTTGCGACGGGCTTCTCCTGAGTCGAAGGTGGCGATGGTTGAGAATGACGACGTAGATATTATAAAGGGGGAGGAGGATGTTAAGGGATTTAAGCGGTCGCGGCAGCGAGGTGCGAAGGTGTCGGTTGAGGATGAGAAGATGGAAAATGTGGAAGAGAGTGAACAGAATGGTGGTGTTGATGATGATTCTAGCGATGAAGATTGGGGGAAGAATATTGAGGAAGAGGTGGTTGAAGATGGTATGGACGATATGGATTCGGAGGAGGAGGATGAAGAGGAAGGAGGGGTAACTCCGTTGAAAGGAAAGCATCGTGGGTCGGGGAAGCGGAAGGTCAGGGAGCGAGAGAAGCGAGAGTCCGCTACGAACAGCAATAATGGTGGTGGTGTTCCCCATGTGAGTAAGGGAGGTGTCAAGATTTCCTTGGTGAAGCCTCCCACTAATGTTGAGAGTAAGTGCCGGTCTTTGAGTTAGCCTGCGTTCTTGTTTATTTGTTTTAGAGAAAATAACATTGTGGGAGAAGCCTCGTAAAAGTCATGTTTCATAGCAGCATAAGCTGCAAATGGTTGTTTTGCATCTTTGAAGGATTCGTAATTCACTGAGGAAGGTGTTATGTGGAGTTGTGGACCTCTTTGTTTCTGTATGCTGGTGTTTATATGGCCATGGCTGCTCTTATACCGGCGTTTCTCCCGAGTCAGACTGTATTTTTTTGCATTGGATTTTCTTTAAATCAGGATTTCTTTAGCTAAACACTAATTGTTGTGTTTTTGTGGTCAAACAAGAGTAGTTGCTATTATGTTCACTAAATTCTTAAGCTTTATACTTGGGCCCCTGGCTATTTTCATTACCTATTCTTATTTAGCTGAAAGAAGGTATTTCCATTTACATTATGCTCGTTCTGTTTCTAATGTATGCCGAGCTTGCAGTTGCTGGTGGAGATGTTTGAGATTTATATCTTAGTGGGTACCGAGACTGAACTTAAGCATTCATTTTTCATAGGTGGGAAAGCATCCAATAACCTTGGTAATGCCTTAATGGGTGATGCCGCTGAGAGATTTGGAATGCGTGAAGCTGAAAAGTTCCGCTTTCTTGGGGAGTGAGTTCCCAATATCTATGCTAAAAGTATTTATTTTTACTTGTTTTTCAATGTATTATTGTGTGACCAAAACATTGTACAATTGGAGTGGCTTTAAGTGAGAAAAAAGGACGATGCATTATTATGCACAGATATTCGTTTATAGATTTGTGGCATTTTGCTAGTAAAGTGGATGGCCTTGCCTATTTATACGTGAAAAACTTCTTTTGTCCTGATATAGAGAACGCAGGGATGCAAAAAGAAGACGTCCTGGTGATGCAAACTATGATTCAAGGACACTTTACTTGCCTCCTGATTTTCTAAAGAGTTTATCTGGTGGACAGGTAATTGCTTTCTGGAAACAAGCTGTTTACTTGTCTTCTATGTGTATGCCATTTTGTATTTCTTTAATCTAGAGGCCCCTGTTATTATGCAGAGACAATGGTGGGAATTTAAGTCGCAGCATATGGACAAGGTTTTGTTTTTTAAGGTATACGTGTAGCTCACATTATGTGAAGTAAAGCTAGATACTTTTGTGCTGGTTTCATTGGCCTTACCGCGGTCAAGCCATAACCAATTTCATTTTCTCGGAGCAGATGGGCAAATTTTATGAACTTTTTGAAATGGATGCACATGTAGGAGTAAAAGAGCTTGACTTGCAATATATGAAGGTATCGATATGTTCCAGTGTATTCAACCCTGATACTTTCTTCTCTTATGATGGTAGCCCTTAGATTTTTTTTTCCACCTTCTGATAGTTACCTTAACTGATAATACTACATTATAATTGTGGGAAAAAAAGATCAAGTTCTTTTTACTATATAGTTTTTATTTCTGGTTGAGTATATCTATGATTCTAGCCGGCAGTTCTTATCAACACTGCTTGCATTCTTAGGGAGATCAACCGCACTGTGGCTTCCCAGAAAGGAACTTCTCAATGAATGTGGAGAAATTGGCTAGAAAGGTTGGCTCATTCATATTTCCTTGTTTTCTCTTTATCGAGTCGATTAGTTCTGGATTTATTTGGTTAGTTTGTCCTTTACCTCGAAGATGCAATTTAATGTTAGCAACCTTGACAGCGCAGGGTTATCGAGTTCTTGTCATAGAGCAAACGGAAACCCCTGAACAGCTAGAGCTTCGTCGCAAAGAGCAAGGTTCTAAGGATAAGGTCTGCTTTGTTCAGAGACTGGCAATTATCAGTATCCTAAATTGGTTGCTGAGTGGATATACATATAATTTGAAAAAAAATTGTTACATGTTGTCATTGAAAATCTCATTCCTGGAGATCTAACTGTCCGGTCAAATCAAGGAAATTTCGGTTTCAAAGATAGATTAGATTTATTGATTTATTAATCAGATATGTAGGCCTCTGTCTCGATGGCAGCAACCGAAATTTCAGTTTCAAAGATAGATCAGATTATTGATTTATTAATCAGACATGTAGGCCTCTGTTGAGATGGCAGGAACCAAAAGTTTCAGTGTTTGTTGTGTTTTCTTTCCACCGAAATTTCAGTTTCAAAGATAGATTAGATTATTGATTTATTAATCAGACATGTAGGCCTCTGTCGAGATGGCAGGAACCAAAAGTTTCAGTGTTTGTTTTGTTTCTTTCCAGATTTGTTTTCAGCTCGTACAATGGTTAGTAATTATTGGATATTGCCCAAGAATGATTACCATAGAAAGTGTAACAGGATTTGATGTATATGAGAGTCATCATTTGATTACTCCTCTACATGAGTGTTAATGGTGATTCTTTTCTTTTTTTAGTGTCTATCTTGAAAATTTTACCGTGGATTCAGGAAGAAAAATAAATGAAGAAAGGGACAATTGGAGGTTCAGAGATTTTGACATTATTCCCTTTGTTGCTAGGTTGTGAAACGTGAAATTTGTGCGGTGGTTACAAAAGGAACACTAACTGAGGGAGAGATGCTGTCAGCAAATCCTGACGCTTCTTACCTAATGGCAATAGCTGAAGGCTGTCAGACAAGGGCAAACCAAAATGCAGGCCACATTTTTGGTGTTTGTGTGGTCGATGTTGCTACCAGCAGGGTTATTATTGGTCAGGTGTGAGTCTACTAGAATGCTCAAGTTCACATGCTATCATATCTGTCTCTTCTGTTCTCAGGCATAACATGTGTGTGAGTGTACATTTCACACTAATATGATTTTAACTCATACATTCTTGTTCTGCACGCTGGGTGGCTCTGACTAGTTGTTAAGCAAGATGTGCTTTTATGCTTCTGATCCTTGCTCTTTTACATTTTGTAGCTTTTATAGACTAGTATCAGTCATGTGTGTGTGTTTATTCTGCTATTAACTATTTAGCTGTGATGGCTGGCATCTCATTCCCTCTCATAAACGGAAAATGTTTTTTGGCTGTTTATTTGTACATTTATCAGGTTTCCAATTAGTTAATTAAATCTTTTTTTTTGCAATGATATTTGTTTGACAAAGGGTGTTCCTCTTTACTAGTTTGGGGATGACACAGAGTGCAGTGCCTTGTGTTGTCTCTTGTCTGAGCTAAGGCCTGTGGAACTTGTAAAACCTGCTAAACAGCTCAGCCCAGAAACAGAGAGCGCACTGCTGAGACATACAAGAAATCCTTTAGTGAATGAGTTAGTTCCACTCTTGGAATTCTGGGATGCTGGGAAAACTGTGCATGAAGTTAAAAGTATTTACAGCCGTATTGTACAGCAATCAATTTCTGGATCCTCAAATGAAGTGAACTTGCATGGTACCCCAACTGAAATTGGGGAAAATGGGTTCGGGTGCCTACCAGATGTTCTTTCAGAGCTAGTGAGGGCAGGGGAGAATGGAAGCTGTGCACTTTCAGCTCTTGGAGCCTCTCTTTTCTATCTTAAGCAAGCTTTCCTGGATGAAACATTACTTCGTTTTGCAAAGTTTGAGTTACTTCCCTGCTCTGGTTTTGGTAAATTGTCTCAAAACCATACATGGTCCTAGATGCTGCTGCGTTGGAGAACCTTGAGATTTTTGAGAATAGTAGAAATGCAGACTCTTCAGGGTAACCTTTCAGTATGCTTGTAATTCTATATACATTTTTGTACAGATGTCATGTTTACTATCTGACTTTATTTTGATGTATTTTCCCTCTCTTTTAAGGACGCTCTACAACCAATTGAACCATTGTGTGACAGCATTTGGTAAGAGGTTGCTCAAAGCATGGCTTGCAAGACCGTTGTACCATCCAGAGTCAATCAGGGAACGCCAGGATGCTGTTGCAGGTTTACGGGTGAGTTTCACTTTGGTATGCTGTAGTGAAATTATATTGTTATAAGTCTTAAGTGAGATATATCTTACCAAAGGTTCGTTTTAGCAAAAATTCTCTCATAGCCTTTAGGGACTCTTTAAATAGAGTCAACCACGATTGTTAAAATAGGTGCCTCAGTCCTGTTAGGAAGGCACTCTATCTGCTGCTTGTTTGAGGCTGGCTATGAACGTGACATCGAGATTTCATGGCAGTGTTCCACTGCTATACAAACATTTTGATGTGTAGTTGTTTGCTCTTTAGGGAACTAATCTATCTTTGGCACTTGAATTTCGAAAAGCATTGTCCAGACTCCCAGACATGGACCGGTTGCTTGCACGTGTTTTTGCTAGCAGGTGTAAATCTAGTGTGCCTAGTTGCACAAGTTGATATTGATGAATTTCTATCATATACAATTTATGGATGGTTAATATCAGAAGGATTTATGTTCATTGACTTCAACTCGATGCAGTGAAGCTAACGGAAGAAACGCCAACAAAGTGGTTCTATATGAGGATGCAGCAAAGAAACAGCTCCAAGAGTTTATATCAGCTCTGCGTGGTTGTGAAATGATGGCTGAAGCATGTTCTTTGCTGAGTGTTATTTTGGAAAATGTTGGATCTCGAGTGCTTCATCATCTGTTAACACCCGGTATGTTTGGCTTTGAGTTTTTTTTTTAATGTTTTTAAGTCAATCTTGTTTGGTCTCTTATCTTTTGTATACATGCAGGTAATGGTCTTCCTGACATCAACTCAGTTATACGTCATTTCAAGGATGCCTTTGAGTGGGTGGAAGCTAATAATTCAGGACGTGTAATACCCCACGAAGCAGTTGACATGGAGTACGCCTCTGCCTGTAAAAACATTAAGGAGGCTGAATCTAGTTTAACAAAACACCTCAAGGAACAGCGAAAACTGCTTGGAAATGCATCAGTAAGAACTTTTCTATGTACACTGGCGTTTTCAAAATTTTCATTGTCTACTTTGTTTATATCCTGAAAAATTAACCAAGTTCTGTGTTTCAATGATACGTTAGGTTACATATGTCACAGTTGGAAAAGAGGCATACCTCTTAGAAGTTCCAGAAAGTTTGCGTGGGAGCATTCCTCATGATTATGAGTTACGGTCGTCTAGAAAGGTATGGGCAAAAGATAGGGCAATGAAGTAGCTTCAGTGGTTGCTATGGTTGAACCCCTTGTACAAATTTCAGACACGGGGGAATTAACAGCCAGATGTAATGCCTCTAAGTACCATTTCTTGCAAATTATCTTAGAGCCCTGTTATGTTGAATAACACCGCATGTTTATAGTAATTCACTGATTTACTATTTAAAATTACTCCTTAAGTTGCCTTCGCCAGCAGTACTTAAATTCGAGTCTTATAACCTCCATATTTTCTCATTTCTTTGCCTGGTATTCTCAGGGTTTCTTCAGGTATTGGACTCCAAGTATTAAGAAGCTGTTGGGAGAGCTCTCACAAGCTGAATCAGAAAAGGAGTCCATGCTGAAAAGCATTCTGCGGAGATTAATTGGACGCTTCAGTGAGCATCATATTAAGTGGAGACAATTAGCTTCTGTTACTGCAGGCATTCATTCTTCTCTCTCTCTCCCTCTCTCCCTGAGACCCTATTATGATTTTGCATATAATAAGAATGATTTTGATATATGGTCAGCATCTATAGTATCTCATACTAAACTTCATGTCTTGGCAAATATGCTTTGTTACCCCCAAGTTTATTTTCAGTGTTCGAGTTTTCACGTAGTATAGGTAAAATAAAAATACTGTATATGAGTTTACAGTCTTTAGACAACAAGAATGTACTCATTTGGTATGGCTGGACTTGGCACTTAATGCAGAGCTGGATGTTTTGATCAGTCTAGCAATTGCCAGCGACCATTATGAAGGGCCAACCTGCCGGCCGATTATATTAGGTTCATCAAGTCCAGATGAAGTCCCATGCTTTTCTGCACAAGATTTGGGACATCCTGTTCTTAGAAATGATTCTTTGGGCAAGGGTACCTTTGTCCCCAACGACATTTCAATTGGTGGTTCTGTTCATCCCAGCTTCATTCTTCTCACCGGTCCAAACATGGGTGGAAAATCCACTCTTCTTCGCCAAGTGTGCTTGGCTGTAACTTTGGCACAGGTAAGGTTTTCAGCTTTTCGGTTATGCACTTTGTAAATTTATTGCCTTTAATAGTTTCCAACCATCGTTCGTCACAGATAGGAGCTGATGTCCCTGCAGAAAGCTTCGAGCTGTCACCTGTGGACCAATTTTTTGTTCGGATGGGTGCCAAAGATCACATTATGGCCGGGCAAAGTACTTTTCTTACGGAACTCTCAGAAACTGCGTTAATGCTGGTGAGATTTTCTCGGTAGATCAAGAATTTTTGAAGAGGATATTGTTATTGGCTTGTTAATAACTTTCATGCAGAATCGAAAGCCAAAACATTGTCTCTATATATAAAGTGATAAATTTGTCTCTGATTTCTTGGGCTCAATTTATCAGATCTCAACTGCCAAAAGATTAACTAATGGCGATTTACCTCTTTCATACACATGAATGGATTCAATGTAGTCTGGATACAAATTTCTAGTGTGACAATTACATTTGTGTCATTCTAAATGTTTCTGTTGAAGAAAATTTTGAACTCCTTTCATGTTCCCCCAGCCACTATCTCATGAGACATTTCTTCTTACATGAAAACTCAGACTAGTTTGGTTATTATGATTCGTAACTTTCAGAAGTAAAATTCGCACAGATGATTTGATTCAGCAATATCATGCAATGACCTTTTTTTTAATGGTTAATGCAGTCTTCAGCAACTCAAAATTCATTGGTGGCGTTGGATGAACTTGGACGTGGGACATCAACTTCAGATGAACAAGCCATTGCGTATGTGTCACTCATTGATAAATCTTAACACTGGCTTTCAGTGGCTTCAAAATTTGATGATCAATTCTCCCCTTATCTAATTCTTTAGTGCTGTATCTGGTTGACCTTAGTTTCTACCTTGAATTTCCTTACATTTCCAGCGAATCAGTTCTTCAACATTTTGTCCACAAGGTGCAGTGTCGAGGATTGTTTTCTACGCACTATCACCGATTAGCTGTAGATTTTCAGAAAAATCCCAAGGTATAACTCTCGGTTAGTTTATGTCCTTTTTCCCTGTTTTGTGTTTTTCTTGTTCTTTTTCTTCTTTTTTTTGGGGGGGGGGGGGGGTGAGGATAAGTGAATCGCTTGCAGAATTGGCATGCTAAAGGTATCTTAATCTTTAGAAAACATGAAAAGCTAGTTTTAGCATGATTGGCAGCATGGTACCAAATTTACCAGGTCTTGTAATGCATGTTATATATTTCATGATTTAGAATCTCCATCAGGCAATGATATTCACTCTCTACAAATAGCCACAAAGTTCTGAATATTTTGTCTCATCTGTTATTCATGTTTGTATAGGTTTCACTCTGTCATATGGCATGCCGAGTGGGAAATGGGGTTGGAGATATGGAAGAGGTTACATTTCTGTACAGGTTGACAGCTGGTGCATGCCCTAAAAGCTATGGTGTAAACGTTGCTAGGTTAGCTGGTAAGATTCTTTTATTTGCTATATTGCCCTCTTCCATGAGGATCATTCCTTGAGATCCGGAGAATAGTAGGAAAGGTGCATTTTTTGTTTGTTTACATGATCTAGCTTGTTAGCAACAATTAGGCTATAGGAGATGAGAACCTTGGCCTCAGACTTTAAGTTGCAAGACTTACCCCCAGGGGTTTGGTCTGGTGGTATCACTGCTTTTAGATAAAGTTCAGTTGCTATAATTTATTTCAGGACTCCCGGACTCCTTGCTCCAAAAAGCTGCCTCTAAGTCTAGAGAGTTTGAGAGCAAGTATGGTAAACACTGGAAGAAACTAGAAGTTAACTTGTCCGACCAAAGTTGGGTTGATGAAATGGTAGAATTTGTCCGGAAGTTTGTAGACATTGCAACAAATTCGAGTTGCCACGAATCTCCTGAGAGCACTGTTACTACAAGCCTGACTGAACTTCAACAGAGCACAAATGCTTCTGCTGCTAAGTTGAACTGATGGAAACATTGATTTGGGGGAGTCGTCTGGTCCTTCAGCAGTTACCAATGCACATCCCGAATGCTATCTTGGGCAGTGACGATTCCTCATAACTATGCCAAAGTCATTGCTATCTTAGGCAGTGATGTTTCCTCAGTAGTTAAGCCAAGTCTTGTTGATTTGTTGGACCGCTGCTTTCACATATCAAACCCGATTGCTGTCGCTCAGAATCTCACCAGTAAGTAAGTTGAGTCACCGACCTTTTTGTATAGATATTGGATGTGGGGTAAGAATTTTCGAAACATAGCGTTCTTATACCTGAATTGGAAAGAGAATTGCCCTCACTGTAACACTTCAATGCCAGTCTCGATCTAGTGGATTCAACTCACCCAACAAATCAAAGTTGTTGGCCTTGAACATTTATGTAAGAAACTTGGCTGCTTGTCCAACTGACTTGTTTTTGAAGGGAACGCACAGGTAAAAGTTAGGTTGTTAATCTAACTGGACCCGTGCAGGCATTGCAATCTCTCTGTTGGTTTTATTCTAGTCTTAGGGGTGGGTGGGTGGGTGGGATGTGGATGTAACCAACCTCAAAAGTGTGCAGTGGGTTTTTGAATTTCTTTCCAAGAATTAATCTTTATTATTATTATTATTATTGTAATTTTAATAAAAAAATGTACCCCGAATAAAGGGGGAGTGTTGACAAAGTGAGCACTGAAAGATGATGCTCTTGACAAATACAACTAACGAGAGAGACTATACATTAGATTGAATGATGCTGCTGCTGTTCAACTTCTTCGTTGTCTCCTTCCATGTTTGAGATGCCATCATACAGGTACTGTTATACAGAGACGCACAGCTTTAGTCACACTTTCTGGGATACTGAAAACTAATAAAACGACAGCGTCCTTGGATCATATCTGAAAACAATTAATTTCCGGCATAAAACTCATGGTGTAATCATGATCGTGGGGGTAAGAAAAGGAACTAACCTCGTAGTGCCTGCGAATGCTATTTTGAATTGCTGTGATTGTTCGCATCAATAACAGCATTGGCAGAATAATTCCACTAGTCCTTAGAATAAGTACCTGCAAATAACAAGAAACACGATCAAGACTCGGAAATGGCAATTCGGTTCAGTTTCTCCCTTCCCAATTGCAGGGGCTGCTGGGGAAAATGAGCTACTTACGGTAAGAAGTGTAAAGGGGTAATCTTCTGTTCCACCAGTAAGCACAGCCAAGAAATGTCTCACCAGCAAGATTACTGTAAACTGCAAAAATCAATTTAACGACGCAAATTAACATCATTCATACAAGAACCAGAAACGAAAGTTCCGATGCCTAATAGGCTTGTGTGCTTGTGGCCCCACCCACATCGTTAGTCTGGACAGTTTTGAAAGGAGATAAGCATAGTTTGTAAATCCAACTGATAAGGTCAAATGTCAATGCACTTCTACAACTACCTACGCGGCCGCCACCTAGCGAGTCCAGTTCACCATGTGCTTGTCGTCATTTTGCTTAACAAATCAAACCAATACCTATAAACAATAACCACAAGGCTACTTGTCTGTCTCTATACGGGAAAAAGGAGTTGTCGGAGCAAAAACTTACTGCTAGAGCCAATGATCGACACCAAGATGCGCTCCAATCTGCTGCAGACGTGCACTGGGAGTACTCCCTCACGGCCGCTAATCTTGGGGTTCTGATCTCCTCTTGCTCTCTTCTCGGAATTTGCAGGCTCTCTCTGTCAGAATCAATTAAAGAGCGTTTACCAAATCGAAACAGGAAAGTGCCAAAATGGGTTCAATTAATCAAAGGTATTGGCATTTTCGAATTGCCCACTAGTCCCTTGTGTACAGAATTTCAGTCAGTGACCGAAGGGCCAAAAAGGAGACCGCGTGCAAAATCCAGCTTCGTGCTTGCTCATCTGTACGCAAATTAGTCAAACAGGCCGCTTTCCAGCAGTAACACTGGAAGCATTCCATCAATGTTCTTCCTCATTCTTTGGTTCGGTTGGATAGGGAGAGAGCCCCCACTATAAGATTTTATATATCTCATTTTTCCACCCAGAAAACCCAAAATAAAAAAAGCCCTGCGTTGACGGCATGCTTAGTTGTAAAGCATGTTCTTCGGGTTACTTCAATTATAAACTACGTAAATAAAAGGTGATAGCTATTAGCACCGCTCAAGCGAGTCAAAATTCTAACACGCTTGGCCTGCACACTGCTGTAGCCTGTATGATTGTTTCAAGCAGTCACATAAGGTTTTCTTTCTGGGTTGTGAAATAAGGAGGGGAAAAAAAGTACCTAATAGTTACTGCTGCATCGATCAACTGAGACTTATTCGAAGGTGCCGTGTATCCTGGTTCGTATTGCTGCACGAATCATAACCCATCCCTGTTAATAAAACCTCATATTGGAAAAAATTTCACTGCTGGTAAAGCCATGTATATTCACCCAGATAAGACAAAAAATAAAAACCACGCATATATTCAACCCTGCTGATTTACTGGAAGATCATTCTATCTTGAGTTAACTTTTAAAGGCAGAAAAGATCATTCTATCTTGGATTAGAGGTTCACGGCCATTTAGGAGTGTTATTTAACTATCAAGTTAAACGAACTACTACATAACTCCAAATTCCCATAATATAGAAACAGAGTGACGGAGAAAGATCCTTCAATATAAAGAAAAGTTAGGAAAAGACAATTTTGAGACACCAAGAATCAACAACTACGAAATAACCGGAGGCTCGAAACTAGTTTTCAATAGCTCCAGCTCGAAAACAACATATAAAACCCAGTTCGAATTACAAGAACGAAATGCATAATCACATAGTCAAAAGATTCATTTGCAAGCAATAAAGAAATAACAAAACGAAAAATAAACTGGAGACAGGATACGGAGAATTTCCACTAAGCATACACCAGAAAAAGAAAGACCTTAAGAAGAGAAATTTAAACCTGGAGACAAATTTCACAGATTGTGTCCCCCTTTTCGTTGCACCACCTCTGTATGCAATCTCTGTGTGCAAACTGATGAAAAGGAAACCAAAAAGAGATGAAATTATTCGGGAAACAACTTGAGAAGAAAGAAACAAGGCATACCAGCAAACAACGAAACAAGCTGTGTTTGTTTACCTTAACGGTTCCTGAACAAGCACAAGGAGCTTCCAAGCTCCCGCAGCTCTCTAATTCTTCTTCATGGCAGATTCTACAGTATGAAAATACATACTTTGATTTCAAATCATCCACAAACAACACAACTTCACCCATTTTTCTCACGACCTTCCCTCTCTCTCTCTCTCTTTAAATTCAAAAATTCTCTGTTTAGTTATTTCCGTCTCCTTTCTCTGTTTCTTTCGGTCTGTCTCTGTCTCTCTCTTCGTGTCTCCCTCCCCAGGGCGCACTTTAAATAAAAGGAAGGGCAATTGGATTTGCAAAAATGCCCTTTGTACTATCAAATGGGCATGAAGACGTACGTGGCTTTTCTTTTGTAATTGGTTTTCTCAGTTTTTGACAGACGTGGACTTCTCTGGATGAAACGCGTTTTGAAGAAAACTGGAACATGAAGAATTCAGACGTAATAAAAGGATCAAACAAGCTTGAATGCATACATACATATTTATCTCCAAAAGAATTTTAGAAGGAAAAAAAATAGTAAACAATTTAAAGCTATGAATTACTTATAAGTTTGAATAAAGAACAATTTTTTAATATTTATCAGCAATTTTTAATTCCTTCATTTAATATCTCTCATCAAATTTCTTACAATAAATTTAATCCTTAAGAGTATGTATGCTATATTCTGCATCGTGATTGTTCCTTTGTTGTTTCCGGGATAAGAGGCATATATTTCTTCTTCTTCTTTCTTCTTCTTCTTCTTCTTCTTCTTCTTCTTCTAACTTCTTTTCAACATCAATCAATCTATTCTCAAAAATATCTCCGGTCCTCCATTGACCGAAGAATGTGGTCCTTCCTTTAAACAAAACTCTAGAAAATAAAATTCCTTCAAGCATCTTCTTCTCGATTAAGAAAAAGG
Organism: Myrica gale; assembly: GCA_963930655.1. Lineage (NCBI taxonomy): Eukaryota > Viridiplantae > Streptophyta > Magnoliopsida > Fagales > Myricaceae > Myrica > Myrica gale. The sequence continues at coordinate 14,508,728 of OZ005610.1, read as the reverse complement.
AAGATAAGATAAGAAAAAAAGAAAAAGAAAAATGAAGATAAGTTATATAAAGATTAAGTCTGATGTCGAGTCTTTACTAAGAGGATGTTTGGTTGGGTAGTTTTTTGAGAATTTTTTGTATTTTGAAAATTTTTACGTGATGTTAATTTTATTGGTATGCGTGCGGTAGTTATTTTTAGGTGATGTTAAAAAATATGTTCGGTTTGTGTATTCTCAGAATTCAAAAAATTCTGAGAATACAAACAAACTGAACAACCCCTAAGTGAAAATAGATCCTATAGTCATTTTAAGAACCTCGAAAAAACAAAATTGATTATTTCTAAAATAAAATAAATTTGTTACATATATATATATTACATGGAATGATGGTTTTGTGTTACGTTGTATTATTTAAGATAGATGGAAACTGGTGTTTGATTTTGTAAATGTTGGAGTAGTAGAAATTTTAAGTATAAGAGTCGGTAAAAAAGTGAAGATAGAGAAAATAAGAATAAATATTATTTAATAAAAAAATATTTTTTTTTATCAAACGGCACCATTATAATCTTTCTTAATTACTAGTCATTTATTAGGAGGTACATCGTACAAGCATTTTAGATTGGTGATTGTGATTCTTTAATTTCAATCTAACTCCAAAATTAAAACGATTATTTTTAATTAAATTTAATTATTTGTTCTCCCAGCAAATAACTAAATGAAAAATATGTGCACTAACTAAATAGTCGAAATTATATTAAAAAGCACATATACAAAAATAACAAATAATTACCATTTAGTTCTAGAAGATTCCTATTATTTTAAAAATTATGAGAGTTATTTTAAGATTTGGGATCATTGTGAATCATTTAATAAAATTTTCATCAGCACAACATGATTAATGAACGAACGAACAGCCGCTCCCTGATGCCTAAGGGTGACGTCGTATTATGCCTAATAATTAAGGCGTCGGCATTCTCTCTCCGTATCGAATTCAAACTTCTCCTTCCTTAGGGAAAAAAAAAGATTCAAACTTCTCCTTCCAAGGTTTGAAAACTTTGAATCCCACTCTGGCTTCTCCCGTATCAACGGTTCCAACTAATTGACTGGGCTCTCTCCCCCTTGGGTCAAAAAAAAAAGAAAGAGAAACGCGGCCACCGAAACGTGTGTGCAGCCTGCAGGCGATACAGCTATGATCTGGTGGGCCCTTTTTGACGATCAATGTCGTCGTTTTATTCGATGTTTTTAATTTTAAAGTTTTTTCCGTAAATTTTTCATAAAAAATTTATATATATATATATTTCGGATTTTTTTTTAAACTATTGTTTTGTTCGGTTTGTGTGTTTTTATTTATTTATAATTTTTAATGTTTTAAAATTTTTTAAGTAATGTTAAAATATGCGTATTGTAAATATTTTTAGATAATATTAAAAAATATGTTTGATTTATATATTTTTATTATTTAAAAAATTATTAGAATACCAAAAAAAAAACGAACCTGTTCTATTGTTATGTGGGCCGCTCTGACATCTGTGCTTATCCTTCTGGGTCTTATCGTCTAAATGGGATTTGGATATAGCTGATTACGTGCAACCCTATCATCATGGAGCTCCCAAATGGCACCAAGGGATTGAATTTGACCTTTTTTTTTTTTTTACGTTGAAACCAGTTGTGTAGGGACGTTGATGTTTACGCCAAGAGGGCTAATCTTCGCCGTCCACGTTCCTACGGCTAGTGCTGCCCACGTCTTCGTGAGTCTGGAGATTTTGATATTTTAAATATTATAAAATAATTATATATGATGAGAATGGATGAAAAAATAAAGAAAGAAGATTTTTAATAATTATAATAATAATAATAAATTATATGATGAATTTTTTAGTATTAAATTTATATATTTGGTCTCAATTATTTGTGACTCAAACAAGTCCATTGTGAGCTATCGAAGTCAAAGATCAGAAGAGTTTATAGTACTTAGGTAATTCTTATATCCAAAGTATTAATAACCTTAAAAATATTATAAGAATTGTGCTCGGGCTTGGCTTTAAGGGACATCAAGGTCTTTCAGAAATAACATTCGAATTTATCTTCACCTATAAAAAAAAAAAGGAGAAAGAAAAGGTTGAATTTATCTTCTTTATTCAGGTAGTTGATCTTTAGCAAAAACCTACGTTTCCTGGATAATAAAAAAGGGGCACAAATGGAAAAAAAATGCTATCGTTTTTGTTGTTCTCTGATATAAAAATATTTGTTGCACAGTCCAATTAGAGTGGAGAATTGTTGAAGTTAACTGATCCGGAGAGGTAGTGGGAGAATCCTTTGCTTAGAAGTTAAAAAGGTGAAGCAGAGAATGCAGACCTTGAGAAGGGGTTTCTTCAAGGTGGGCCCACTACTCTTGGCCCAATTTGAATTGGTTTGATAACGGGTCCAAGTCTCGGGTCAGAAAAATAATGACGCAATAATAGATAGGAAGCAGAATAAGGCTTTTATGCTAATTGGGGGTGTCTTTTACGTTTGGATTATCCTGAAGATGGTCCTCTGAAAACTTATGTTCCGAAGCTCTTCTATTGAAGAATAGAATATAAGGAAATATAACCACGTATTCTTATCAGTTCAAACTTTTCAAAGTAAGATTTTCTTTCTAGCAAGTGGGACTTTGGTCCCACTTGCTGTGGACTTGCCCACAGTACTCCGAGAACCTTGAGACATCTTTTATAGGTTTCGGCCTCCTAGATTTGTTATTGATCCTTTGGATCCTTCCGGTTGTAAATTCTAAGCTATTCCTAATCATCTCAATAAAAATGTGTCCTGATTTTAAAAAAACAAAACAAAACAAAAAACAGAGTATCACTGTCTACTTGAAGCAACCCTTTCTTACAACCCATCAATAATCAAGATTCCTCTTATTTCTTCTTTTTTTTTTATTGGGTTTTATCTCTTTCCCGCGAAGCAAGATGGTGATCAAATCCATGCAAAGCAACTTGAAAAAGTGGAGTTGCAGCTTGGTTTCAAAACCACTTGCTAAATGGGTTATGGATAGGAAATGGGGCCCTGTTTCTTAAGGCTAACACGCAATAGAAAATTGACAGCACCCGTCCCCTCCCAGTCAAGTTTGTACTAGTAATGCCGCAACAGCAACCGATTTGGACTCATGTGGGAGGCTGCCAATCCAAAGTTGTATGCTATTTCAAACTTGTTTAGGACTTTGGGTGTCCAGACTCAAGCACGACGGTTTCTATGGCCCAGTTTGTGGGGCCTTTGGTCTTTAAATTTATTGGATTTATCCAAACTCACCCGCCTAAACTATGGAATCTCTGAAGCAACTTGCACTTTTTTGTGAGAATTATGAGATCTGCAAATAACCCTATCCATATTAATAAATATCTTCTTATGCAGAATGTGACGGCCGCCAGTTAGCGAGGAACTGGAGTCTGGATGAGCTTATGAATGCAACACGATTGGTATGCCGTCGCCGATCAACCTTGATGGTTGGATATTTGTCCCAGCCGTTGCTAAGCTTTGCTCAGCAAGATGTTGACCATAAGCTGTACCAGAAAGGGAAGTGTGAGTTCCTACTGTTGTGCTTTATTTTATTCATGTTTGACTAAGAGTGCGTTTGGCACAAAAAATTTTACAAAATATTTCACCAACCCACAATAAAATATTACAATATAATCTCTCTCTTCCATAAAAAAATATAAAAAATTACAAAAAATATAAAAAATTACCTCTCTCTTCACTTTTTCACTAAACTCAATACCAACACTAAACTCAATACCAAAAATTGTACAACACAAACTCAGCCTAAGAGTACCGTTTTAGTTTCAAAAACCGCAACACGTAATAATGTCTAAGGTAAATTAATCTAGAAAATCCCACGGAAACACAAAACGGGGAGCTCCAAAACCCTCGGGCAACTGCCGCCTATAAATGTGGGATTCCTTTTCCCTTTGTTATCAACATTCTAAGGCAAAGAGTTTCCTGAGAGAGCTGTGTATTTGAGAGATCAAGCAAAAAACACTTTCTTCGAGTCATAGGAATGGAAGGAGCAAAGATGGAGAAAGAAGATCACAAGATTGTGGTGGCAGTGGATGAGAGCGAGGAGAGCATGTACGCATTATCGTGGTGTCTCAGCAACCTCGCTTCTCATAACAGCAAGAACACCCTTGTGCTCCTCTATGTCAAACCACCGCCTCCTGTCTACTCCTCCTTTGATGCCGCAGGTTTGCAATTGCTTCTGATTCTGATTTTCTTTCTTCATTTCTTTTCATTAGTAGGTCTTTCTTCGTTGAATTATCTGTGCACCGAGTAAAATCAACAAACATTGGTCTATAGGACATGGGTTATCAAATTACTTCTTGGAGTAGACATTTTTTCTGGGATTTTTATTGAGTAGGAAGATAATAGCTTAAGGCAGCCGGTAGCCAAGTTTCAGTATCTCCAGAATAACGCGTAGAGGATTTTTTTTCACTTGATTTACAGGGTATATGTTTTCCGGCGACGTTGTTTCAACCTTGGAGAAGTATGGCAGTGACTTGGTGAATTCAGTGATGGCAAGAGCAGAAGCTGTCATCAGGAATATTGGTACCAACGTAAGACCCTCTCTTCCTTAGTATTTCATCAGGCAAACTCGTTCGGTCTCTTGTGTGTTTGATTCGCAGTGTTGTGAATTGATGGGTTTTCTGCAGATAAACGTGGAGAAAGTAACTAGAAGCGGAGATGCCAAGGATGTGATATGTAGTTCTGTGAAGAAACTCGGAGCTGACACTTTAGTAATGGGAAGCCACGGATATGGTTTCTTTCAGAGGTACCATATAAACAGAGTTTTTATGGGGTTTTTGGGGGTAGTGATGCTTATTACCGAAAAACACTGAACTTCTCTTTATTTTTTATTTTTGGGTTCTGACCTCTCTTCATATTTGCAGGGCTCTTCTGGGAAGTGTGAGTGATTACTGCGCCAAGCATGTCAAGTGCCCTGTGGTGATTGTGAAGCACCGAGATGATAAATGAGTTTTTTTTATCTTCCTTTACTTGAGATTTTGAGTGAACATCCACAGGTGAGACTTGGCGTGGTGATTCATGTGAAGGTTGCGTACCAAATCTGTTTAAAACGCCAGAGCAAGAACAAATAATAATGATTATAGCTTTATACAAGCATAAATGAACATCAATTATTAATGATTTCCTACTTAACAAGAATATGTGAATGGGGAGGGTGGAACAGATCACATGATTAAGGTGTTTTCTGGGGCTCTGGCTCATACCATGCGAGACGGCTGTGACTTTGGACAGAATGGGACGGCCAACTGCTCAACTCCATAGAATCATGTTCTGACCCGTTATGAGACTAAACCTTTTACTTTCAGCTCTAGGGGGAATAAAAGGTGAAATCGGCAGCTAAACAGAAAAATGTTAATCAGAGAACTATATGAATGAGAACAGGTAAAAACATTACCAAACGTTTAAATGCAGAAGTTTGAGACCAACTCCAAATCCTGTGGCAGACACCACCAAATAGTTGGTATGATACAGCCAGTGGCGGAGGCAGAAATTGTGTATAAGGGGCAGGAATTAGGAACGACAACTTTGATTTCTTCTTTTCTTTTTCCCTTCTAATTGCTTTTTATGAAATAAAAAGAAGGCACGCAGTCCAGTGTCAATTCCACTGTAGTTATGAAAATGAGAGATTAAACCAAACTAGAGAGGAAACATAGTATACCAGTGTTTCCATGATTTTTAGATAAATCCTGTCAAACACAGTAAAGAAACACAAAAGCAAACTTCCAGATTACAATCTAATGAAAACTAGGGGAAAAATCAAGTGAAAACAAACTAGAAGCTAGTGTTAAGATAAGAAGAAAAGTGTAACTAACCATGGCAAGGTTAAAGTCGATAATATAACCTTTATTAGTCTTCCGATAGAAAAGGAAATTGCCAGGTTTAACATCTCTACGAAGTATTCCCTGCAAAAGCAGAAGCAAAAGAACCCCCTATCATGCAAAAAGCAAATGAATCCAGGAAAAACACAGATATAAATTATATTTACCTGCCTATGCAGAACTGCAAGTGCTCTGAACATGCAGTAACCATACCACTGGAGCTGAAACACATGAATTTCTTTCTTTAAAACCTGCAAGATAATGCACAGTCAACATCAAATACAGAGACTAACAAAAGAACAAAAGGCTGAAACGACCATATCCAATAATTACCTCTGGCCTATCATGGTCAACATGCTCAAGAACAAAGCAATCAGAATTCCCATGCTTGAAACAACCCTTGTATTTGATAACAGAGTTTTTACCCCTGGATTAAAAGGATTCACTTCGATGTTAAATCATAACATTTTGGCTTTCAAACACGTGCAGTTCCATTAGCATGAGGGCCTGCAGTGCCATTGAAATAAAAATTGAGATCAAGGAATTGTCTTCTACTTGTAATATTTACTTCTTGTTTTGACAAGTGTCTCGTACTTCTAGTTGCAAGTTATTCCTCCACAGCTTCAACTATATCTTCCTCCACCTCTTATTCTTCATCATCTTCTTCTTTTGAACGGCTACATATGAGTCCATACCTTGGCCGTGGTGGGTCATTTGATCGAACACTTGGTGGTTGGCACGAATTGCAACTGAGGGGGGGCACAAACTAAGGGGTAGGATACCTATATTAAAAAAATTAGAACTGAGGGGGGGCGGCTGCCCCCCGCGCCCCCCTCTCTCCGCCCCTGGATACAGCATAACAAGCTCCCGCACTCTTAAAGGCACAACATGATACATCATAACATAAAGTAGCTCTTTATACAATTCTACTTGCGAAATATTCAAATTTTTCTTATCCTCTCCAACATAATGTAGACCTACATATTATAGGGATCTTTTACTTTCTTCCAGGCAGCAGGCACATTGTTATTTTTTTCATTTTTTGGATAAGTATAGAGTTGGCTTGTAAAAACAGAGCAACCGTCCGGAAGCCAGTTCCAAATTTCCAAAGTTTCGCCGGCTATGACGATGGAGTTCGATGGAGTTGAGGGAGGTGGGAGAAGAGGAGGTTGAGGTTACTGGCCTTCCTAGTCACCAGCTGGGGAACCGTCGGTGGTGGTACATGATCTACTACCCCAGACATAAATGTTTTGGGTAACCACCATGGTCTTGTGTTTTTCATAAAGGTTTTGGGTAGTCATCATGGTCCAACATTTTTCTTCCTCGAACTCAAAAAGTAATCCTAGGCTGCGTAAGACTAGTATAACACAAAAATATTTTGTAAATCCAAGCACAAGACTGTCAGTTGCAGACACATAGAACAGACAACTGAATCCTGAATTCAATAGTTTAGACTTCATCTAACCTATCCTAGAATCATTTTCTTAAATTAGTAAATTACTGGATGGAAAAAAAAATCAAACAACTGAAGAAAATCATTATCCTCGGTTGCTAATCCACCATCCTTTTTGTTGGGCTTCCTCGCATACCTCTGGTTCCTCAGAAACTAGGGATCTGAAAATAAGCTTTAGACCCTAAAATCAACTTAGAGGGGGTGAATAGGTATTTAAAAATATTCAACACTTTCTTTGTCTTTGTTAGATTTTACTTAAACAGAGTAGATATCCGAAATACTTTGTGCGGAATCTCCGGTTTGCAGGAATATTGGTTGCTCGTCTTACAGCCCCACGATCAACGATCCACAAATCACGAACACTGCTCTCAAGTCGTTCAGGAGGCTACTAGAGTCTCCTTGTGAATTCCACCCTTCAGATCCAAGGCTAAAAGATGGAAGCCTGATGCCTTAAGATAAAGTTCTTCTCTGTGAGTGTTTTGAGATATGTCGATTGATTTTTCTCACCAAGTTTATTTTCTTAAATAAACACATAGGAATCTCACACAGAGAATCCTTAGGAGAGAAATCGGCTAAGTTTGAATTCAAATAGAGATCTACATAAGATCTTCAGTTTTAATTATAATTCAAACTCTAGCTTTTAAATTTAAACTCACATGTGGATGCTCCCATGTGTCATGGGATTTTCCAACATCTCCCACTCATCCACATTAGTGTCATCCCTACAATTGTCTCATTTTGAACTCTTATCTCGTCATCCTTACATACTGGAAATGAAGCGTGCGACCTGACGAGAAAGCATAGGGTAGGAGGGCTATATCAAGTTACCATCTTACCAACATAGCACCTCACTCAAAAATATCTCGTCCATGCCCCAAACTATTTTATCACACTAGATCGAGTCTCTTTAATCCCTTATAAGTATCAAAGCTTAAAGCAACACTCGATCTTACATCATATAATATGCTCATGACTGTATCAACACAAAATGACATAATCGTCCGGACAATGAGCCATAAAATAAAGGTGTGTATCCATAATAATCTCCCCTAGACACTCAAGTCAATTTGTTTCTACTTGACCGCTTTCCTAGACATGCTCCGCGAGACCGTATAAATCGTGGTCCTAAGAAAACATGCTAAAGTAGCATCATCGAGTATCCACTTCATGACATAGTTCCAGGTTCAAAGGGCACAGAGTAGACCTTCAATAGGTCTATAAGGGCTCACGTAGTGACGGAACAGGGATTCATCTATCACTCCCTCAATTGGTCGGCAATAACACATACAATATGAAATGTATGCTACGGCGGAGCTCCCACTCAAATGGGCTTGTCACACTCTAACGTCGTACGAATCTTGATCTAGTCGCCATGAAGGCGCACTAATCTGAGTGTCTTACTACAATCACTCTTCAAGCGCCTGTATAAGATCTCACATTCGGCTTTTTTCAGGTTTCATGAAGTTTCGTGTATCCTTCATGTGCGACTTTGATAAGTCTCATCTTAGCCCAGCTAAGGCGACATTCTTAAAATAATCTTGCACGTTACTAAAACGTCAAGACAATTACTTTTTCGCTTTCTAAGCGCCAAATTAATAATTTTGTCTCATCCCACTCGCTATCCAAGCGCTAGGGTGATCATCCATGTGAGTGGATCGATCATAACCTGGTGACACATCAACAATATGTGCTACAAAGTATCAATTAAAACACAATGTGTATGGAAAAATGAACAATATCATTAATGCAAAAGATACCTCTTATTACAAAATGTCAAATGAGATATCCATAAACAACATATATTAAATCCTACGAAGTCCCAAACTCCTAACATGAGTCTGAAAAATATCTCTAGCAATAGCCTTTGTAAGCGGGTCGGCTATCATCTTGCTAGTGGAAATATGTTGTAGGATCACCTCTCCACGCGCAACAATGTCACGAATGTAGTGATAACGAATGTCAATGTGTTTGGTCTTTCCATGGTATTTGGGATCCTTAGTATATGCTAAAGCCGCCATACTATCACTATATATCTTAACGGCTTCATCTGCAAGAGCCGTAATAGATAGGTGCTGAAAGAATCTCCTCAACCAAACAACCTCTTGTACTGCTGCTGAACAAGCAACATACTCAGACTCCATCGTGGACAAAGCTATACATGATTGTTTCTTGCTGCACCAAGAGATGGTTCCTGCACTAAGTAGAAATGCGTAACCCGTAGTGGATTTACGTTCATCTCTGTCGCTAGCCCAATCAGCATCACAATAACCTCTCAATCTCATATCTCCACCCTGATAGCAAAGAACAAGATCCGAAGTCCCACGCAAATATCGAAAGATCCTCTTAACCGCTTGCCAATGAACAGGTCCAGGGTTACTTTGATAACGACTTACCATACCTACTGCAAAACAAATGTCCGGTCGAGTACACATCATAGCGTAGATCAGACTTCCAACTGCATTCGCATAGGGAACCCTAGCCATTTTAATCTTTTCCTCATCACTCTTAGGACAATTATCAAGGCTCAATGTATATCCCTTCTCGATTGGAGTGTCTACGGGTTTCGAATTATGCATATGGAAACGTTCTAGAATCCTCCTGACATATGTCTCCTGAGACAATCCAAGAAGCTTCCTAGATCGATCTCTAAAGATCTTGACTCCAAGCACAAAATTTGCCTCACCCATGTCCTTCATCTCAAAAGTAGAGGACAACCACCCTTTGGTGGCGACAATCATGTCTAAATCATTTCCAGCTAACAAAATGTCATCTACATACAACGACAGGAGCACAAAGCTCTTTCCTGTATGTTTGACATACACACAATGGTCCTCTTCCAACATTTCAAAGCCAAACAAAGTGATGGCCTCATGAAATTTGAAGTACCACTGTCTAGACGAATGTTTAAGACCATATATGGAACGTTTGAGCCGGCATACTTTGCGCTCTTTTCCCTGGGCCTCAAAGCCAATAGGTTGATCCATGTAGATCTCTTCGTCTAGTTCTCCATTGAGAAATGCTGTTTTTACATCCATTTGGAAAAGTTCCAAATCTAAGGATGCAACTATAGCTAGAATGAGGCGAATAGAAGCAATTCTCACCACTGGGGAGAATGTTTCTTCATAGTCTATACCTTCTTTCTAGGTATAACCTTTCGCCACGAGACGAGCCTTATACTTATCAATCGATCCATATGCCTTGCGCTTAATTTTTAAGACCCATTTGTTTCCAATGGTCTTACGCCCAGGCGGAAGATCAACTAATTCCCACACTTGGTTCTTTGTCATTGAACTTATCTCGTCCCTCATAGCAACCAACCATTCATTTGAGACAGGTGAAGCTAATGCTTCCTTATACGAAGCAGGTTCATCAGGGTCATACGGAGCACACATGAAAGATTCCCCTTCAATCTCAAATCGACGACGAGGAATAGTTCCACGTTCGCTTCTTCGTATTTTAGACCCTTTTGAGTCATTCACTAGTGGAACACTCCCACTTACTGGTACACTCCCACTAGGAGCTAAGTCACTACAAATCTCTCTGGTGATTTCAGGATGAGATACAAAATCCCCACCTGCACCAGAAGATGATGTGACCCCTTCCAACTCTTGTAACTCAAACAGTGAAAGACTTTGCTTTGCTTCACCAATATCTGGAAAATCACTCTCAATGAATGTGACATCACGCGACTCTATCTCAGTCATTCGTCCATTGGGATGTTCACCAAACATCACGTATCCCTTTGAGCTTTCAGAGTATCTTATAAAGATATGTTTGTTAGCTCTAGGGCCTAGTTTCCCGAACTTATGGGAAGTGCTGTGAACAAATCCCGCAGAACCCCAAGGCTGCAAATGCCCCAAAATAGGTTTTGTGCCATTCCAAGATTCATATGGGGTGTTAGGAACTGACTTCGAAGGCACTCGGTTGAGGATGTAGGCAGCAGTAAGAAGAGCATCCCCCCAGAAAGATATTGGGAGGTTGGCCTGCGCCATCATCGATCTAACCATTTCTAATAAAGTACGATTCCTTCTTTCTGCAACACCATTTTGTTGCGGAGTTCCAGGAATTGTTAATTGCCTGCGTATACCTTTTTTCTCACACAGTTGCTGAAACTGAGTGGATAGATATTCCCGACTCCGATCAGTGCGAAGAATTTTTAAATTCCTCTCTTTCTGATTCTCAACCTCTGCTAAAAAACGTTTGAAGCAATCCAATGCTTCATAGCGATGGGAGATCAAATAAACGTAACTGAAACGGGAATAATCATCTATCAAGGTGAGGAAATAAGATGCGCCATGACGTGCCTTTACGTTCATAGGTCCGCAAATGTCTGAATGGATTAATTCTAGAGGATGAGATGCCCTAGGTGCCTTACCAAAAGGTTTTCTACATGCTTTACCGGCTAAACATGACTCACACACAGGTAGGCTTACATTAGCGAGAGGCCCCAATAGGCCTTCTCTTGCTAGTCTAGCCATTCTATCTTTTCCTATGTGTCCTAGTCTAGCATGCCATTTCACAGAGTTAGAAATAACATCATCATTATCAGCAATGTAAGAAATAGAGGAACGTTCCAAATCCAACATAAAGAAGCCATTATTTAAAAAACTTTGTCCATACAAAGCCTTATTCAAATAAAAATCCATTTGTGGCCCATCAAAATGAAAACTGAAACCAAGGTCTAACATAGAAATAAATGAAAATAGATTACATTTAACACCAGGTGCATAGAGCACATCATGAAGAAGTAACGTACGTCCCAGACGCATCTTGAGTTGAAAAATTCCAACTCCCAATACTTCTTCTCTCGTTCCGTTACCCAAAATAACGTACTGGTTGCCTGCTGGTAGTTTTCTGTAATCTACAAATCCAACTCGATCTCTCGCTACATGTTTGGTTGCTCCTGTATCTACAATCCATTCAGGGATCGAGTCAGCAACGTAAACATGTGAACAAACAAAAGTAAGGAGAGAGTTGGGTTCAGATGGTACCTTCTTCGGCTCAGTGCATTCACGAGCGAAGTGACCCTTCTGACCACAGTTATAACATTTCATCTTGGTCTTATCTTTCTTGCCAGCGCGCTTGCCTCTGCGGCGCTTTGCAGTCTTTTCATTCTTTGGCCCAAGACCCTTTGTTGTACCTGTTGATTTCTCAGCCGCTTTGCGCTTAGGCCTAAATGTCTTACGTTGCCCACCTTGGGCAACAAGCGCGGTTGGACGGTTCGCTCCCAGGCGCTCCGCCTCCAGCTCTAAATGGCGAGAAATATCAACAAATGTCTTGATATTCTCACTATGAGTCAACACAAGTTTCATTTGCCCCCATTCGGACTCTGGCAGTGAACGTATCACAGCTTGAACTTGCTCCTCATCGGTGAGATTAACACCTGCAGCCTTCAGATCACGGATCAAGGCAGACATGTTTCTCAGATGGACTGTCATGGTATGCTTCGGGTCCATAACATACTGCTCAAACCTCAAGGTAAGAGCACGCAACCTAGTTGCAGATGTACCCTCATAAGCAGCTTTCAGTTGGATCCACATTTCCTGGGCAGTTGAGTAGTTTTCAAACTCTCCTATCAGATCATTGTGCATGCTGCTTAACATAGTAAAGCGCGCACACCTATCCTTTTTAGCCCAGGCTTTGTGAGCCTCAATGTCCCGACGATGTTGGGCAGTGTTCCCATCTTCAGGTTGGGACATACTTGAGGTCAGATTTTCCAAAACTTCCTGTTCATTCAGCAGGTATTGTATCTTTTTGTGCCACATGTCATAATTAGTACCGTCCAATTTCTCTCCCTTGGTCAGGTCAACAACGACACTTTTTGTGGCCATTTCACTACATTCAATGCATGATTTTGACATTAGCACACATTAAAAATTTATTCCAAAATCCTAACTGGACCATTAAATTCTTTCCTACATAATGAGATCGAAAATTTCGCTATGCTAGTAATCATCTCCCACGATGTAAGTTAGAAAGAAATATCCAATTGACTTTTAAATAAAATTCACGAATGAAATAAATTTAATTCAATTGCATAACAATTTATTATGAATAAATAACAAATCATATTCACAATCATGCTAGAAATAATTATACACATAATATAATAAATTTATAACATACACATGGAATAAAATCCATAATTTTAAAAACAATATGGTCATTTATTTAAACGAATTAAATAAAACAGTAGCTATAAAAAATATTTACAGAAATGACTTCACGGGTATAACAATATTAATTTAAAAAATAGCATATTGCAACATGTGCCACTGTGGCTCAGTGGTAGGCTCATGTCATTTCTTGCCTTGCGTGAGGGGTTCAAACCCTTGCGCGCCCAAAGGTTTTTCAGCCTTTTTTTTTTACCGCCCAAACTTATTGGGCTTATCCTATCTGGGCCTCTTATAAAAATAGCCCAGATTGTAAAAAAAAAAACTTGCCCAAACGAATTGGGGCTTTTTCTTTCCGGGCTTTTAAACAGCCCAAAACGTAAAAAACTTTGTCCAAACGAATTGGGCCCTTAAAAAAAAATTGCCCAACTAATGGGCCGGGTAGGGCTTCCCAAGCCCTACCCGGTTGGCCCAAGCAGGCGACCCGGGGATCGTATCCCTGGGCGCCGCTTGAGGCTCCCTGGAGAGGGCGCTGCGGCCAGCACCAAAGGTCGGTGGTAGGCGGCAAGCCACCATGCCGCTGGCCACTTTTCCTTTTCTTCACAGTTCATAGATTTCTAACTTGTGCGTTTTCACGAAGACAAAACAGGTTCAAAGTTTATTTCAAACAGATCTCAAAAACAAATTTTCATAGAGCATGTATATTTGTTTAAAACAAAACACCACTGCGAAAACAAATTTCAAAGGGTATAGCATACATAAATTAAAAAATCTCACTTTTTTGTGATTTTTCGAGAAACAACTCCATGTTACGGGAAAAAAAATTGTTCAGCTTTCAACATTATTAAAACTGAAAACTATTCATAGCATATTCTTGTACCGAACAAAGAACAAATTCCCGATCCGTTTCATTCAAAAACATATTTTAAATCATGTATAACATATTTTTAACATGCTCACATACATTTCAATATTAAACAAATTAAATCGAAATTAAACAAACATGTTATTCAATCATCATAGATTAAAATAAAAACATGTTATACGGGGCGAAAATAAGCTAACCTGGGCTCTGATACCAATGTTAGATTTTACTTAAACGGAGTGGATATCCGAAATACCTTGTTTGAAATCTCCGGTTTGCAGGAATATTGGTTGCTCGTCTTACAGCCCCACGATCAACGATCCACAAATCATGAACACTGCTCTCAAGTCGTTCAGGAGGCTACTAGAGTCTCCTTGTGAATTCCACCCTTCAGATCCAAGGCTAAAAGATGGAAGCCTGATGCCTTAAGATAAAGTTCTTATCTATGAGTGTTTTGAGTTATGTCGATTGATTTTTCTCAGCAGATTTATTTTCTTAAATAAACACATAGGAATCTCACACAGAGAATCCTTAGGAGAGAATCAGCTAAGTTTGAATTCAAATAGAGATCTACATAAGATCTTCAGTTTTAACTATAATTCAAACTCTAGCTTTTAAATTTAAACTCACATGTGGATGCTCCCATGTGTCATGGGATTTTCCAACAGTCTTTATACAGAGAAATGATTCAGTCAATCAATATAAGATCTGGGGGAAAATTCACTTTGCACGCCCGAACTTTGTGGACATTTCTAAGGTGCACCCACTTTTATTCATTTAGTTAGATTTAAACATCAAACTATCCGTTTCCGTTAAAAAGCACCTTCCACCTCAAATGGCTGTTATATCTGACAGCAAATGCATCAAGTGTCGTCTACATGACCAATTATAATGCGAACTTTCTGTTTTGCCCTTCTTTAATGATTTACTCCATGGAATACGTTTTCCTTCTAGACGGGGCAGTGATATAGCTTTTTGGTACGAACCCTGTGTCTGTTTGGAGGTCTCCATCAACATAGCGAAACAATGAAATTCCCCTCTTTCGCACGCGTGGTCTCTCTCTCTCTCTCTATCCCTCTCGCGATTGGCATGGTTTCTGATACGAGGAAGTCGAACTCAGTAGAAGACACATCTTCACTACCCGTCACGACCCATTTCCTTGCCCCCGGTAATACCCTCTCTTACTACTAGTTTTTCGTTTTCTTCCTTTGACCAAACCACAAACACTCGTATCTGAATTAAGCCCTTCAAGATGAATAGGCTTTTTTGACATTTATTTGCCATTAGAGTGAGAAAATCTCCTCTCACGATGTCAGTTCACATATTTATTGTAAACCCATCAATCGAACCAACGTGCCACGTTCCAAACTTTGTTCCCTCTCCATCATTACTACGAACATCTTATCTGGCTTTGAATCCCCAAGTCGGACCCAAGGTCGCAGCGCGGTCGTTTTGTTCAAAAGTTGTCCCATTGGGTCAAAGTTTCGATTGTAGTGTGCGAGATGCTGGAGAAGAAGATAAAGAATGCCTAGAAAGCGAGGTGGAAAAGTTGGTGTAGAATTGACGTCTGAATTAGTAGTTGGGGTTCTTCATAGGCTTTTGAAGAGAAAATAGCGTTTAGATTTTTTACCTGGGCGGGGCATCAAGAAAGTTATGCCCATGAGTCTCGGGTGTACAATGATATGATGGACATACTATCCAGTACAAAATACAAGGTCAAGCAGTTTCGTATTGTTTGCGATTTACTAGATTACATGAAGAGGCGTGACAAGATAATGGTTCCTGCTGAGGTTCTGTTGAAAATTTTGAGACAGTACACCGAAAAGCATATGACGTATTTCCCTGAACCAGAAGCGAAAGAGCATGAGTGTGAGAGGGAAGTTAGAAGATTTAGGATTAGTCGTCTAGTCTTTTCTTCACCATGGGTCTTTGTGGAGATCATGCATGAGCTCTTTTCACAATGCTTGAGCCACCTGTTTGGAGAATATACCTGCGAAGCTGTAAGGAATCGATATTTTTGTTATGGTAGTATTCGTTGTTGTCATGCATTGAGGCATAGGTCTTGTATCGGCGGGGCTCCTTACCCAGCAATATGCCATAGACTGCTTTCTAATGCCAAAACTGGTATTGCCCTCAGAGTTCTCGCTAGCACGATGGAGTACGAAGATTACTTGTCAAACAGAAGTAGTTGCTGTCGGGTGGGGAGTAGCTTAACGTCTATATTCGTTAAAGAATGACAAAACGGGGAGTTTGCATTATAATTAGTCAGGTGGACGACATGTGATGCGTTTGCCGTCAGATGTAACGGTCATTTGAGGTGGAGGGTGCTTTTTAACGGAAATAGATAGTTTAATGTTTAAATCTAACGAAATGAATAAAAGTGGGTGCACCTTAGAAATGACCCCAAAGTTCGGGGGTGCAAAGTAAATTTTCCCCTCAGATTCGTAAAGTAGACAAACTAAGCAGATATTCCAGCAGCTGTAATTTCAAATTGTAGAATACGTATATACTCAATACAATAAATTTCCAGCAACAATAATTCCTAAACAGAGTAGATTTTTCAGCAATTTAAAATTCAAGATTGTCACAATGTTTCAGCAGCTATACAATTTGTTAGCCCAAGGTTGTTCTTGCAAACAATCATTTTTGATTTTAATGATAACAAAGTTTTCAAACTTGTTCAAGTCTTTTAGATTTTACATTGAAATTCCTTTTCAAGATCATTACATTTTTCATGTATCAAGGGTTCCTTATTCTAAAATCTCTCTAAGCATACTTGATCATCATTACTCTTGTTAATTGATCATCTTTTATATTGCAAGTGTTTTTGAGAATTATTAAATTGGAGTAGTTGTTGTTAAAGAACCAATTTTTATGACCAAGTGTTGGAAGTGTCTACTCATTGGACCATGGTGTCGATACATTGAACAACTACCCGAGAGTTTTGATTTTCTGGTCTTCAAAACAATTTTTATGACTAAGTGTTGGAAGTGTCGACACATTGGACCATAGTGTCGACACATTGAACTAACACACGAGAGTTTACATTTTCTGGCATTCAAAATGATTTTTTGGCTAAGTGTTGGAAGTGTCGACACATGGACCATAGTGTCGACACATTGAACTAACACCCGAGGGTTTACATTTCTGGCATTCAAAATGATTTTTTGGCTAAGTGTTGGAAGTGTCGACACATTGGACCATAGTGTCGACACATTGAACTAACACCCGAGAGCCTATTTCCATATCAAGTTTAATGTGTCAGCACATACAATCAATGTGTCGACACATTGTGCTATTTTGCAGAAAATTCGGAAACGATGTCAACTCATTTCAACTTCTTCCAATTGTCTCAAATGTCCTCCAACGGCATTTAAACTTTACAAGAAGACCCTTGGTGCCCTAGAAGCTTTAAATAGAAGAAGATGAAGAGAGAGAAGCAAGTGTGTTGCGCTATTAACTATTGGCCTAAATTCTAGAGAGAGAAAAAGCTTTCAACAAGGAAGAAGCTCCACCAACCAAAAAGTTCGTACTTCCACCTGCAAATTCTATAGTTCTTTTTGAATATTGTCTCTTTGCACACCTCAGTACCTTATACTTGTTTATTCAGTTTAAAGAACATTTTTACTAAGATTCACTTTGTACCCATTCTTGAAAAACACGTGAGTGTTTGTGAAAAACACTTGTCCTACTTCTTGGGTAGAAGAAATCCTCTAGGTTGTGAGGATTTGTGAGAGTGAGTTAAAGTGTGAGCTTGAAAACACTTTGTAAAGGTTCTTTAGCACCCGAGAAGCTAAGGTGTAATTACTATTTGGAGAATAGTGAAAGAAACCCAAGGAAGTCAATAGCCTTGGGGGTGGACGTAGGCAAGTGTTGGCCGAACCACCTAAAAGTCACGGTGTTATCTCTCTACCCTTATCTCCATTAACTGTTGATATTTATTTGTTGTACTTGTTTATCTATTCCTTTTACACTTCATTATAGTCCTTGGTTATATAGATCTATTCACCTGCTCTTTAGAAAGGTTTCTTAGCATATTGGGTTTTATAAGAAAAAAAACAAAAGTTATTAAAAAACACAATTCACCCCCTTCTCGGGTTGTTTTTGCCCTCTCACAATCAAAACAAGGTATGATTTACATCAGCTCTATAACCAAGAGAATGACACCAAATTTTTTGTTGACGAAGTGAAAATTTTTCAAGGATAATTTCCTCCGAGAAATAAAAACACTCTGGGTGTATATCACACCAATCTTATTCCACTAAGAACGTCGAGACTTTACAATGCGGTGATCAAGTAAAAACTCATTCACTTCAAGATCCCCTATCTTCGTAAAGCCACCTAATCTTTCTAATTGGGTTGGTGCCCGACACGCATGCGACAACCAGCAACTCCGGTCTTGTTCTTTAATGAAGCCAACGAACTCATCAGCTTGAACACCTTTGAATCCTTCAGTGGTACTCGTTCTTGAGAGCCCTCTCAAGATTCTTAACTCTTGGTGATAAGATTTCGATCACAACCTCCGAAAGTTGATCTGTCTTTAATCAACAATCTATCTCACTCAATTCTTCCACCAGAGGGAAGGAACAAACTCTCACAATCAAATCTCGGCAAAATCAATTTTTCAGCAAGGAGAGAGAACAAGGGATTTTTTACGTAGAGAGGAAATCTTTTGAGCAAAGGAATAGGAAATCTGCGTAACTCACGTCAAGCACTAAGGGTCAAGTTGTATTTGGTTTTTACTAAGGGCATAATGGTCAGACCAGGTCAGTATTAGTTATGGGCATGTTTCTAGAAGATTTTTCTTCAAGTATGTAGAATTCTCGCCAGACTTATCCAAGGCTAATAACCCAACCACTTGACAACCACCCTTTCAGTTCTGCAACCACTTACGAAAATTCCAGATGCACCCAGTCATCTTCCAGGAGGTTGCATCACCTTCTTTTGTGCTCCACATCCTCATAAACCTATCAAGTTGCTATATACAATTTAAACTGAAAAATTACATTAATGAAATGATTGTTTTGCCTATTGGAATAATGCCAACTTACATAAACATTTTCAATCTCCCTCTTTGCCAATTTCCATGACAAAACCTTAAGCTAAGTATAAATCTAACCTAAGATCTATTATCAGCAAAACAGAACTTGGTTTACAAAGATATGCAGCTTAGTTAAAAATAACAAGATACCTAAACAACTTGATTAAAGGTTTGAGTACCTGAAAAAAAAACACTCAAACGCAACTGTGATCAATATATTCAATTTAAACAAATATGAAAATATAAGATCACCTAATAGACATATAACAACTTCCTACAAAATATACACTCAATAATTGCAAATGAAGTGCAAATCATATATCAATAAAAAACATTTATAATGACTATGTTCAATCACTATAAAGTGCAGATTAAACAATCAAGTAGATAATTAGCTAAAATCATAAATTTCAGCAACCTAATCTCACTAACAGCAAGTACATGGATACATCAGTATGTCCATTACATAGCACATGTTCAAGTCATCAAATAGAACATAGAGCTTAGACAACACAACACATAGTTTGGTAGTAAATAGCATCAAAGGCAACAACAGAACTATTGTTCACACAATAAGACTAATTAAGCCAAATAACATAAATATGAAACAACAAGATAAGCACATTCTCCTCCTAACACCAATATCTTCACCACAGAACACAACAAGACACGACTCCCCCTTTTTGTCATGGAAGAGACGAAGGAGTTAATCCATGTCACTTAAGTCCTCATGATTATCCCCACCATAGGAGAAATGCTCAGTATCAGAAACATGAGAATGAGAGGTAGAGGGAAACTCCGTAGAGGAAGGCTTGGATGTTTTGGTCGTAGCAAGAACAGTCGCAGCAGCATCTTCAGCTTCCTCTTGACCAAGATATTGACGAATCCACTGAATATCTTCACGATTCCTGGCAGAGTCTGTTTGAAGAACAATGTGTGCAGAAGTGAGGAGATCATGCTCATGGACCAACCCAGCCATGGTGTCAACTAGGGTCTGTTGACTGCCTTGCATATGGAGTAGTTCAGTTCATGTAAGCTGAGAGTCAGCTTTAAGGAGTGACATATTAGTCATCATTGATGAAGTTCTATCCAGAAGAAGCTTCATGCTTTCCATCATAATTTTATTATCAGTCATATAAGAAGGAATAGAAGCAGGCATGGAGGAAAATGAGGCAGACTGTGCCTTTTCTTGTGAGAGATAATCTGAGAGAGGGTGTTAAGCCCTATTTTAACGGGAAGCTCCATTTTAGGAAATTGAGATGGATAAGGAATATCTATCGTGTTGATTATCTTCTGGATAGTACAAGCATAAGGAAAATAAAGACTAGCTTTGCGAGAATTGAAACTTTTAACAATATGAGCACACATAACAGATCCTAGGTCAATGGAATCATTATGCATAAAGGCATAAAGAAATTTTGCTCTATCAAGAGATAAGGCTGAGAGCTTTTGAGCAGGGAGGATATTTGTACCAATAATCTTGCTAATCAACATGACTCCAGCTGTAAAAGAAATAGCTGAGAAACCTTTACCATCAAAGGGTAGAGGTCTATTTGCTAAAAAGCTTGTCATGGTGTCCAAAGATGGACATGTTGTTGCAGAATAAGGATAAAGAGGATTCTCTACCCTAGGAATGGACAACAAGTTGGAATGAACTACATGAGAGATTCTAAAAAGATGACTTCTAACAAAAACAGAGAAGTGCTTAGTGTCAGAGATATCGTGGATGTTAGAATAAAATTCTCTAACTAATTGAGCAGAGGGAGAGACCAGATTAACAATAAGTGATTCCCAGTTTCGAGAATGAAAAGGCTGAGGAACATAAGTATTAGGAAAGTTTTCAAGTGAAACGTCCCTTTCTACCAATGGTGTTAAGGTAGAGAATTTGTCATTATAATAAGCTTCAGCTTCAGCATCAACAAAGAGATCGGAGTTATGGTCTCGAAGACGCTTTTCTTTCCTGACAACTATTTTATAGGTCATCTGCTCCAAGCAGAAATGCACAAATAAGTATGTAGCTTTAATATATAATGACAGATTTTGTTATAGATTAAACAAAAGTAAGTACTAAAACAAATATGAAACATCAAATAGATCTAATATATGCGGCAATAATAACTATACACTTATCGCAAACACATTGAAACTGAACACAACTTTGCAGTACACAGTCGAGTATGCTAAGACAGTGATCATATACATTAACTCTGAAATAATGGAAATATTCATCACAACTCAATAGGTATTCAACAAATATCTCTTTGCAAATAATGTAAATGGAGAATACATGAACAAAACTAGAAACAGAAATATATAGTAACCCGTGAGAGTAAAATGACCCAAGTGAGAAAACATAATGCAAGTGAAGAGAAAATGGCAATGCAACACTATAACTCCATATTCGGCCACTATCTAGAAGAAAGAGACACAACCCATTGGATTTGGCAAGCCAAATCCTCAAGAAAGAAAATATAAGTCATACCCGAAATTTTCAAGAAAATAAGAGATTTGATTCTCAAATCACTTAGATCTGAGGCATAAATGGTAAAATCTTCTTTCATATGACATAAGAACCAAAGCCCATGTGAAGGTAGACAAGAAGAAACAAGAACTCAAAGAGATCCAAGAAATTTTTTCAAAAACCCTAAGGGTTTCTTAGAACACCAAAATTTCAAGTAAACATCCACCAAATCTCACAAATGTTTGGAATCTTACCGTAGAGGAGAGATTTTTGAACAAAACCCAACACAAATCTCTTGGAATGAGCAAGATTTGCTCAAGTTATGAGGAAGAAAGTGTTAGGCGAAGCAGAGGCTCGGGTGAGAGAGTTGAGAGTGTTGAGAGAAAAAGTAAAGTGCGGTAAAAAGCACGTACATATACCAAAGAATATACCCCTACCTATTTTAACCAACACAACTCTTTAACCTGAAACACAAATACAGCCGAAGCTTCTCCCCAGAAATTTTGTGCAATATCTTTACCTTGCATCATCACTCTTGCCATCTCTTGGAGGAGGCGATTTTTTCTTTCAACAACTCAATTTTGTTGTGGTGTAATAGGTGCTGAAAACTCTTGATGAATACCTTCTTGAACACAAAAATTATCAAATAAATAATTTTCAAACTCCTTACCATGATCACTTCTAATCCTTATGACATAGTTTGATTCTCATTTTGTATTCTTTTACACAGATTTCTAACATTTTCAAAAGTTTCAGATTTATCTCTAAGTAAATGAATCCATGTAAATCTGAAAAATCATCAACTACAACTAAGATATATTTCTTTCCAGCCAATGTTTCAGTTCTAGATGGTCCCATTAAGTCCATGTGTAACAACTCTAAGCATCTCTTAGTCAAGACTCCAAAAGTCTTTTTGTGACTAGTTCTTATTTGTTTTCTAAGTTTGCATGGTCCACATACCTTGTTCTTGACAACATCAAGTTTTGGTATGTCATCTACAAATTTCGAAACCTTAGAGAGATATTTGTAATTCAGATGTCCAAGTCTTTGATGCCACAAATGTGTTTCATCAAGTTTGGCATTTTTACACTTTATATTGCTATCAATGGTTATATCATAGCAATTATCATTGGTTCTAACTCCTTTAATAATAAGATTACCATCTGAATTTAGAACATAGCATAAATCTTTCTTAAACTTTACCTCAAGGTCTGAATCACAAATTTGACTTATGGTAGGAGATTTGCCTTTAGCCCTTGAACATATAGAACATCTTCAAAAGGTGGACACCCGAGTAGTTCTATAGTACCTTTTCCAACAATAGAAGCTTTACCTCCATCTCCAAATGTAACCTTATCAGCTCTATAGTTCTCAAGTTTGCTGAACATTGACTTGTCACAACTCATATGCCTAGAGCAGCCACTGTCAAGATACCAAACATAGTTATTTTTAGCTTTGAACGCAACATGTGCAACACAACATGAAACAATGTTCTTTTTAACCCAAATCTTTTTCGAGAGAGTTAAATTGTTCAAATCAATTTTCTTACAAATATACTCAACTTGTTTAGACAAGATAGAAACTTGAGAAACTAAATTATCAATAACTGAATTTGGAAATGAATTCAAAAACTTATTTTTGCAAGAATTCAATTTAAAACATTTTGATCTAACATGACCTCCTTTTCCACAATAGAAACAAGTAGGAACAGATCTTGAACTTATATAAGAGGTTTGTGAGATGTTCTTACCATGGGCAGAATTGGGTATACTCACCTTTGATTTGCTGTTGACATCTGAAATTTTTTCTTTAGTAATAGCAGGTGCAAACACAGTTTTGTTAGCAACTAAAGCATTAAAGTCAGAATGTTGTTTATTACCAGCAAAAACTCCTAAACTTAACTTTTTGTCAAGTTTCTTTGTATGACAAGAAAAACATTGAAGATGTGATTTAGACTTATCTAGTTTTATTTCTAGGTTCTTTACCTTAATTACTAGAGTAACATTACAATTTTTTAGCTTCCCTATTAAATCAGATTGCTCATTACATTTGGGGGGCGTTTGTTTGCCGAAATTTCGAGGAATATTCCCAAAATTTTGGGAATCTTGTGAAGTTTGTAATTTTTTGGGGTTTGTGAAAATATGTTATAATTTTAAAGTTTTTTAATTTTATTTTGAAAATTTTAAGGTAGTAATAAAGAATAATGATTGCAATGACCAAAGCTTTTTCACCTTTATCCTTTGACCAGTAGGTTTAGAAGATGATGAAGATGGTTTCTTCCACTAATTTCCTCTTTTAAAATTAAAAGCTTTTCTGAATCTCCTAACAAATAAGGCAATGTCATCATCGTCCATAGAATCATCAGAATATTCAAATACATTATCAGCACATGAATTTAAAGCAATAGACTTAGACCATTTATTTTGAAGTAAAAAAATTTCATAAGTTTGTAAGGAACCTACAAGTTCTTCAATCTTA
This sequence comes from Myrica gale, assembly GCA_963930655.1. NCBI lineage: Eukaryota > Viridiplantae > Streptophyta > Magnoliopsida > Fagales > Myricaceae > Myrica > Myrica gale. Next base: position 14,484,462 of record OZ005610.1, on the reverse strand, counting down.
ATTTTTCCAAGTCTTTGCTCTCTTCTATAGCAGTGACTTTACCTCTAAACTTTTCTGTTAGAGATCTTAACACTTTTCTAACAACTCTAGTTTCGAGAATTATTGAGTTGAATTAACAATATCATTGAGTTTACCATAAAACTCATCAAATGTCTCATCTTCTTTCATGCGAATTTCTTCAAATCTTGTAGCAAGCATTTGAAGTTTTGAATTATTTACTATCTTTGTACCCTCATGTGTAGTTTCTAGAATTTTCCAAGCATGTTTGGCTACTTCACACATGGAAATGCATTTAAATTCATCAGCTGAAACACCCATGAAAATAGCATGTAAGACACGGCTATTACATGTATATTCATGCAGTTCATCTTTAGACCACAAGCTAATATCCTTAGGACAAGCTAGTACATATTCGATTTCACTACTTATTGCACCAGTCATAGGTTTAGTCCATCCCTTTTCAACCAAGTGAAATACTCGTTCATCCATGGACTTCAAGAAAGCCTTCATCCTCACCTTCCAATAGGCATAATTATTCCCACTAAAATAGAGAGGGACAAACACTGATTGACTATTTTCGATAACAACTACTAAGGGTCAAAGAGTGTTGTTAGGCTCTGATCCCAATTGAAAATAAGCTTTAGACCCTAAAATAAACCAGAGGGGGTGAATAGGTATTTAAAAATATTCAACACTTTCTTTGTCTTTATACAGAGAAATTATTCAGTCAATCAATATAAGATCTGTAAAGTAGACACACTAAGCATATATTCCAACAGCTGTAATTTCAAATTGTACAATACGTATATACTCACAATACAACAAATTTCCAGTAGCAATAATTCCTAAACATAGTAGATTTTTCAGCAATTTAAAATTCAAGATTGTCACAATGTTTCAGCAACTATAAACTAAAGACTATGAGATATGAACAACAACTATACAATCAAAACAAGGTATGATTTACATCAGCTCTATAACCAAGAAAGCTAAAGATTTCTTCAACTCATTATCCTCAAAATCTTTAAGAAGTTTTATTGCAAATCAGAAACCAAGACAAGAAGATATTCTGCAATTTTAGAATCAAGACTTAAGGAATTCAATCAGCAACACGTTTATAAAATTCCAGCAACTCAAGAATAGATCACAAGCTAAATTTCAGCAAACTAGGCTCTAAAGATGCAATCAGTTTCAACAACCTAAATGAAATTTATGAATGCAATTTCTAGCACCCTAGATGTGAGTAATAAGATAAAAAACAAGATCAGGACAAACAACCACTTAACCAACAAAAGAATGACACCAAATTTTTTGTTAACGAAGAGAAAAATTTTCAAGGATAATTTCCTCCGAGAAATAAAAACACTTCGGGTGTATATCGCACCAATCTTATTCCACTAAGAACGTCGAGACTTTACAATGCGGTGATCAAGTAAAAACTCATTCACTTCAAGATCCCCTATCTTCGTAAAGCCACCTAATCTTTCTAATTGGGTTGGTGCCCGACAAGCATGCGACAACCAGCAACTCCGGTCTTGTTCTTTAATGAAGCCAACGAACTCATCAGCTTGAACACCTTTGAATCCTTCAGTGGTTCTCGTTCTTGAGAGCCCTCTCAAGATTCTTAACTCTTGGTGATAAGATTTCGATCACAACCTCCGAAAGTTTCTAATCTTTACAAAATCTCCGCTGAACAATCAGAAAATTCAATAAGATGTAAAGTTGTGTAAATCCCACGGCTGCCTCACCGATAAACAAGAATCTGCCGGAGCTTAACAGTATCCATAGAGTCGTGCCACCGCCGTTTTTTAGTTTACTCATTCTCTAAACGGTACAACTATTTAATAATTTCAACATGCTTCCATATGCTCTTAAGTTAATCAGGTAATTCACCTTTGGAAAGACAATGAAATGCAAGACTCAGACTGAGATCTGAAGCATTATTCACCCTACTGAAGATCACTTCCCAAAATCAACATACTCGTCTAAAATGCATGCACAAATTAGCAACGTTGAAGTCTTGTTCCTGGAACAAGTTTTGTGGTTAAATACTTCCATTTACTTAGAATGAGTGCATTGTCACCCAATTTGATTGCCAATGAAAACACACGCATTTAATGTGAATCCTCTAGCCTATATACAACGGGTGGAAATACACACGTAAGACTTTGTGAGCGTTAATGCTCTGCTATTTTAACGAAAGTTCGTTTGTCAAGAGAGAACTACACATCCGAGTCAATTGAACCCTACATAGCATCCATAACACATTGCTAACGTCATTTAAACAACTTAGTTGCGAAATTACTTCATAATCTCATATACTCCTGCACACCACAAATTTGTTTTGTGCTCTCACGTGGCATGAAATACAAAAATGGCACATGAGGTGTTACCCCTCCACCCACGAGCAAAGTTTGTACATATAATTTAAGCTCCTTGCATTACCTACTTGGCTATTAGCATATCAATTAAGAAAAAGATAACCAACAACAGCATCATGACGCAGACCTTCCACTTATCAGCACCTTTCGCGGGTCCAGTATGACCACCAAAGTCCTCATACCTCCCTTCTCGCAGTATGCTTACATTTAGTTCATCTATCCAATAGAAGCATCCTGAGTGTTCCTGAACCGCATATGACAAGCGAATCAAATTACATGGCACCAAACAACCAATATGATCCGCAATCGCACACATGTTTAGCGATATGATATATTCACCAAATGCTATCCAAAATCAACGCATAATATCGTAACCGGAAATGTAAAACAATTTCCTTATAACGGAACAAGTCTGACCTCACCCAATGAACACCGGAAAAACCATCTCCCATAATTCTTCTTTGTCCTCTCTTGAAGAAGTCGCATATGTCCTTCGCTGCAGCTGCAAATTGGTCTTCTTTGCATCTAATGTTCGCAAGCATGGGAAACAAAACGTTAGCAACCAACTAATGGCGTTTACTACCCCGCATAACGAAATTGTAATATAGGGTATGTTTGTTTACTGAAATTTTGAGGAATATTCCCGAAATTTTGAGAATCTTTTGAAGCCTTATCCACAGATATAGATCCATTTATACAAAAACCACATAATAAATGGTGAGCACATATGTTTCCCACAACTATATCCTACTCCTATAATTCTCATAACCAGTAGCCCATAGAGTTTGAAATCATTAACATCGTGCCCGATCATTCCCGCAACTATTTTGAATCCTTCCTAACCGGTAGAGTTCCACATCATGTTCACCATTTCATCTCTCTCACGAGCCATTTGCCTCGCTGCTTCTGGGCATACATCTACGACATTTCGCTCATTTGTGCTGAACTCCAAAAATACCGAGTCCGTTGGTTGATATATCCAGCAAAAGTTGTGCAGAGTACAACATGCGATGACCACACTTGGTTGTCGAATTGGTAGATAGCGTGGCATGTGTTTCAAGCATCGTTCAATGATATTCCTTAGATACGTGTGGTTGTAATTAAACAAATCTTTCTTGCCCCGGGGAGTCCCTCCTGCACCAGAGAATTGCGACAAGTGATATTGTTGACCTTTGTATGGCGGCAAGAATCCCTTCATTAGGGGAAACCCCGAGTCCACCACATAGTACTTACCTACCAATGAATATATCAAGGTTAATAAGGATGAATTCCCAGATAAAATTTGATAACCCACATGTTGCCATCGTAGAACACTCGCAAGTCGTGTGCAGATCCCTCCCACCCGAAGTATATGGATGTAAATCGAGCATCAAAGTCACATACAACTAACACGTTCTGTGATATCATCGCCTTCCGGTTCCTATAACGAGTGCTTGTACTAGCTCGTGACCATGCAGCAATGTGTGTCTCATCTATTGCACCGAAACAATCCTATAAAGCATATAAATGTCAGTAATTACATTCGTGCAATTATTTACCATAAGCATGAGCGTTACACACCCACTTCGCACGACTCATATGTCCGACAACTATATGAATTAATTATGTTATATCCAATTACCTTAAACCATGGAAAGTACTTTCGATTATATTCGATGTATGGATGGACCCCGGTGCATTGTGGTGGCGCAAACAACGTTTTCCCTAATTGTTCTCGAGAGAGTGTTGGGATCGATCAGTCGCAACGTGTATTCCCAGCTTTTGACACACAATGTACAAGAACATAAAAGGCCTCCTCCACGCGAACACTTCATGACTCCTTGATGTAATTTCCCTCCTTTAATGTGTCACACAAGATACAAAAGTTGTGTCGCTCCAGTCGGAACAGATCGTAGCATGTCTTAGCATTCGGTCTGGTGATAATCTTGTACACATACATGTGTCCCCGGCATCAAAGTCCTTCGCGGTATCTTTTCTAACCTTTCGCGCTCTGCCACTTCCCAACAGTAAAGGAAGAAGACTTTTCATCAATCTATGTATCGTCATCCAATGACATAGGGTGAAGTGGGCCATTGAATAATACATTCACTATATTGAAGCTCATGGCATTCATTTTAACATGTCATCTGTCTTCGTTAGTTCTATCCATTACAAATTAAAGATGCATCCCATTCGTATGATCATGGATTGTCCTTATGACAATATGTGATATGTCATATTTGGATAATAGACTTCAAAAGCATTACCTGAGCAAATGGATGCTATTTTAAACCTAAATAAGTATGTTGTCTCTCGTCTACTGAGCCACCCACCCAGAATAGCCACCTACATAAATTAAATCTAATGCCAACAGAACCCCTGGTTAACATGTTCGTCAAAAAGTCCAATTTGCTTATATCCTACGGTTTAAATCCCAATACCTACACAAAACACGTTCCCTATAAATACAAATGCGAAGTACATCTCGCCCAATGCTTACTTAATGTCATTTCCTAATAGGATCTAACCTACACTGACCCAATTGGGTTATATCTGCTCATATGAATCAATGCAGACTCAATCATCATACAACAAAACACATTGAAATGAATTGTAATGAATCCAATGCATCTGACTGGAACAATTGCCACCGAGGCCATCGAGGGTACTGATAAACAACTAACAACAACATGTTTAACAACCAACTTTCGCATATCACGAATCTATTTGTTTAAAATAAAAACATGGAGCTTACCTTGGTTGCTGTAATCTCCCTCGGTGATCCAGTGGCCTAGAAACTGCAGGACTACCCTCTCATTTGCCTGGATGCGTATCAGACACGCTAAACAGAAAACTCTTCCACCTATTGAAAGCAAGTTCTATCCTTCGCTCGTGGTCTCAAATACCCTAGTGCTTACCAACCTGCGACACACAAGTTGCACATGTTTTTTCAGCATATGCCTGTCACGCAAAGTTTGAAACTCTGTAGATAACGTTGAACAATGGTTCTTTTGAGAAGTCTGTCATCACTCTCGCTAATGTTCTAACCGTTCAAAACATAGGGACCCACTTTGATTGGATATGTTCCCTTACTTTTTTTTTTTTTTATAAGTTGTTCCCTTACTCAACATCACCAAATTGTGCACCCCAATTGTTCAAAACAGAGGGATCCACTCTGGCATTGTACATATTTCCTTCTCAGAAATATGATGACGGTTCTCACGGCTGGGTTTTATTTTCGATTTGTTTTTTATTTTTCTTAACTTTGGAATCGGGTCATTTTGGCCTTTCAGTTCGTTCTGCCACGAAACTACGTGCCCCTAATTTCCTGAGCGTTGTGCCCTCGAGGTTGATGAAATAGCCCGCACTCTTTATAGCTGGCTATGCTCAGAGAATTTGCACTAGTGTGCTACACTCGATTGTCTATATGCACTCCAGTGCTTATTCGGTCGTCAGATGTTAGACACACTTGGGACCATCCCCCATAGCCAGAATTGAACAGAGAACCTTTGGTTCCTTCAGGCGAGCCCCGCTGCTACTCAAATAACTAACGTAAAATATGGGTAAGTGATATGAAAATGACATTCTGTACATCTTGTTCTCGCTGATATGTAGACTGCTGGGCCCACTTCCTGTGAATAATGCTTTTTTCTAAGCCCATGAATTATGGCTTACTTGGCCATACTTATGCATATATATATATTAAACCCTATCAAAATGTAATTATATTTCATCACTTATATTTTTACTTTTTCACTCATAAAATTATAAAGGGCAATTATCGCCTCCTCTTCAATTCGATACTCAGAAGCGTTAAGTAGATTTTGTGTGTGTGTGTGTGTTTATCGTAATATTGAATGGAGGGCTATAATCAACGTATGTTGAAACTGATATATAAGATAACCAAGAATGCGAAACCAAAAATATTTTAACAAAATAATTTACGAGATTAGTGTGAAATCCTGTAACTTCCCCCGGTAGTCGGTAGACATAAGATGTACCATGTTTTCCCTTTAAAAAATCTATCATTTTTCATGAATTAATATTTGTGAAATGCTATAGATTCCACATCTTGGGTTGGATTTCACTTTGACTTAGGAGGTGAACGAGGAAAGGCTGAGAAAGAGTCAAATTCATTGCAGAATGGGAAACCAACATTCAACCGAACTATGGATCTGCGAACATAAAAGGGACGATGTTATATTTATACATATGTCTCACCATTCTTCCATTGGACCCCGTATATATGAGCCTCGAAATCGGGACATAATGGACGAATCCTTTCTTTTGGAACACTTGAGCATACGAGTAACAATCTTCTCCACGGGTAAACTAGACCCGCCCCATAACAAAGTAATGCTCGTGTAAAATGATTTGTGTATGCTTTTATTGATTACTGCGAGTGTGATTATAACAGGATGGCCAAGGCCTGTCCTGGATATTTCAGGTAACAGGCCTCTGTGGCCCATGTTCACTTGATTCCGGCCCGTATTTGTTCATCTACACGGCTCCCAGCCTCCGCTACTTCCTTTGCCGACCCTGACTCCTGAGGAATAAAACAGCCTTATCTATTGCCTATTGGTTCTATTCTATGCTTCTTTCCCTTTTTCACTCCCAGTCCCACCCATAAAATAAATTACAAGTTGGGATTTAAACTGTGAGTATCATATACCGGGGACCGTCCCTATACTATCAAGTTCTTGGAAAAAGAGTTTAGGGAATCTCTCAATGTCTTTGTTCGATTAATTATCAACTTAATTAACCTTTAATCAAATTGTTAATCAATATCTCACCTCCTAAACCTTAATTAGCTAGCTATTATATATCTTCATGTACCTTCCACAATGACTATTCAAATAACTATATAATTAAATATAACCTGTTGTTAAGTCAGTCATCTCAAGTCCCAACTAATATTATTATAGTTACCGACTAATTTTGCTAGCTAATCTAAGACCCATGGAGTATGGATTCGTTCCTTTCACATTGAATAACTCTTAGGTTTCAGATAAGGATTCAAAGAACAGAACTACGAATGTGAACGTACCACGTGGTATTAATCCCTTTTGAGCAGGACATCGAAGTTGATTACGTACGCATGGGAAACTTTGTAGGTGGAAACGGTCCAGCTGAACTATAGTTTAAACATTAGTTTTTTTTTTCTAAAGTTTAAGCATTAGTTAATACAGTTACAGTTGAACCGTTCCCTGAATTATATTTTTTTTATTAAGTGCAGGAAATTGCGTAAAATCTCTCTTCGTACGTGTGGCCCCACAGATCATTGAAAGCATTTAAGCATGCATTTCTAGCTGTTGGATCAAGGCACAGACTTCACGTGAGATGATCAGTGGCTATGAGGAGCAGCTTAATGTCAATATGTCAATGTCTTCCACTAATCTCACCTCAAAGCCCAACGACCCCATCAAAGTTTAATACCAAGTCCACCTTCATGGTCGTCACAAGATGGAGCAGCTTAACAAACATCTCCCGCAAGTTCCTCCACATGCAGTTTCACCTCTTAATAAAACGCAACACAAACGTCTACTTTTACCCAACTCTCAGATTCTCCAGTGGAGCAGCACACCAAGTAGCACTTGTCTTGTCTCTTTGAGCTGCCTCTCTTTTTTCATGGGAAACTATATCACATGCCAAACGCCAGATGCCACCGGAAAAGTCATTCTATCCGACCGCACGGTCCACGAATTCGATCAATCATATACGGTTGCTGAGCTGATGTTAGAGCACCCACAACAAGTTGTGGTCGAGTTGCAGTCAGCCGTGAACGAAAAAAGGCCAACTCCATTGCCTGCTGACACGAAGCTAGGGACGAAGAAGATCTACATAATGCTTCCTATCAAGCGAGGGAAGCCTGCTTCATTGTCCAGTGAAGACGTTCGGCGCATTCTTCTAACCGCAAATTCAGTTTTGCGTTCGGGTTCGCTTTTGTCTTCCTCAAGGTTTCTTCCTTTGTTTGCTCGGATCTGCCGTGGGGATGGACAAGACTTCGTGATGCCAAAGAAGGAAAGCATGGAGAGGAAGGAGGAGAGATTTGTGCCGGAGACATTAGATGAGAGGCCGGAATATTTGAGCAGGCAACTATCAGGCAAGGGGTGGAAGCCCAGTTTGGATACTATAAAGGAGAAGAAGGCCGTAAAGAAGAAACTGTCTCGTTGGTTGTTTTGATTAAAGATATATTGCAAGGCGCGTAACTGTTAGGTTTACGGATACCATGTGTGTGGCAGTGCACGGTAGAAAGTTGATGTGATAGCGTGCATGTAAATTGTGCTTAGAGAAGAAGAAGAAGAAAAAATGTGCTTCTATGTGATTTGCGAGGACAATGTCCAACCGGGTACTTTTATGAGTTGGTCAAAGGATCTAAACTTGCTGAACTGACCAAAAAGTACTTTATTTCGTATTTTTCTTAAAAAGTTTTCTCTCTGGAATGAATTAAATTGCTTACACTTTGTTTCGTCTTTATCCCTCATATTTATACACCGTTTTCCCCTTTGTTAACTGATTTTCCATGTTCGTCCCGGAGCGGTTTTCCTTCGTGTGCTCGTGAGTTGCCTAACCTGCTTCGGAGTGGGTTCGAGATTAGACTGTTTTTCATAGGGGGCTTAGGAGTCTCACGAGCTATTGGTATTGGGCCCAGATTCGCACTCTTATGGGCTTAATAGGGCCATGATCCCTCGTTGTTTGGGCTCTTTTGTTCACGATCCGATTCTAGTAACATAAAAAAAATTAGTATTAAATTTAACAAGATCTTAATTAGAACAAAGGTTCTCAGCTTAACTCCTGACTTCGTTCCACTTTTAATTACAATTTTTTTATTAAATAAGACGTTTGAATATAGAGAGTTATAGTTCCATACACATTTTAAATTTGATTGAATTAAATGTGTTTAGTTTTTGTTTGTTCCCAAGTTTAAATTTTGAAATCCTTGGTAATGAGAGTGAGGTTTGCATTCAAATCACTCTATGCAATGAATTAACGGATCAATAAATATTTTAGATTAAATTACTCCCTTAGTCCTAGTTTACACCGTTTATTTTTTTTTTTTAGTTTAGTCTTTTAGGATAAATTTGTTCTCATGTTGATGGTGGGGTAAGGACCCTTTGTCCACCTAGGGCTATGCATAACCGGTGGCGGTGGCCGTTATGCCCTTCACCACCACCGCCACCGCTATGTGAGGTTGTCCAAATCGCCCTTTAACGGTGACGGTGGCAATTACCGCCACCTACACCATAGATCATGAAAATAACCAAAAGAAAAAGAAAATCGGAACAAATTTAAAGCAAATCGCAACCAAATCCAGGCACAAACCGCAACCAAATTCAAATTGTAACAGATCTACAAACCAGAAACCCAAATCGCAACAAATCCAGACACAAAACCGCAACCAAATCCAAGTCATAACATATCTACAAACCACAAACCCAAATCGCAACCAAGAAAATGACAACCAAATCGGAGAGAGAGAATTAATCGCAGAAGGGAAGAGAAAGGCAGAGAGCTAGAGAGCCTTCGTTGCTTGTTGCAAAGAGGGGTGTGGTTGAAGCTCTTCGTTGCTTGCTGCAGAGGGGGCCAGGGGGTGCGGTTGAAGGAGAGCGACAGTGAGAGGGAATGAGTGATCGAGAGAAGGAGAAAGAGGAGGTAGTTAGGGTTAGGTTATATTTTAACATAACTAAATCAAACGGCGCCGTTTTGATATAAATATTAAAAAAAAAACGGTGAAGCAGTGAAACCGCCACAGACAAAATTCCCGCTATCTAGGGATTTTGCTCACCGTCACTGGTGCTGGTGATCACCCCTATGTCCACCTTCCTAATTGGGTACTTTTATGTTTATTTTTCTTATTTAATTAATATTTTTATGATTTATGTTAATAAATTAATTTAATTTTTATTATCACATTAGCCACATCAGCAATTCCAAAGTAAACATAACATATATATATATATATATAGGGACTAAACTGAAAAAAGTGTAAATCACATTATCAGGAGGACCACGCCAAGGGGACTAACGTAATGATTTTTAGCCAATATTTAATAGATGCCAAGTTGAGGTTCGACCCACACTCTCGTTTCTAGGGTATTTGTTGGGTATTTCATTACTGTTGCGAGGATCCACGCCATGAGGTCTCTTACATTTAAGTGGGTCAGGATTAGGATTACATATTAACACCATGAGTGTCCCTTTTTCTACTAATAAAAATGAAAAAAAATGTCATAGGTTCATATATTTTTACTAAGGAAAAAAAAAATCAATCATCCAATTCAAACTTAACTAAGAGGATAGTAATTTAATTTATTTTTTTTTCTTTTTTTCTTTTCCTTCAACATGGAAGTCAGAAAACAAATTTGGTAAGAAAACTTTTTAGAAATATTTCATCGACGGGAATAGATAAACACAAAGACAACTGTTTTCTTTTTTGAAGCATCAACGAGAAAACTCTTTTTTTTTTTTTTATAACCTGAAAGACTCACGGTGCAATACACAAACAAATTAGCCTCATCCCTCGTTGGTTATCGAAATTTGAGTAATCTTATCTTTTTGTCATGAACTCAATGGCGAAACTAAAAAAAAATTATCTTGGGACTTGGGATCAGTTTAATGGCAGACACCGGACCTGGATTATATGGCGGCATTAGGGCTGTTCAGTGCCACCGGTAAAATTCCGGTGGCACCAGCCCCGGCACCGGGAAACCGGTGTAGGTGCCGGTGCCTCATTTTGGAGAAAATTCGAGAGTATTCCCGGGTTCCCCGGCACCGGGAACCGGGTTCCCCCCCCCCCCCCCGCCGCCCCCCTTTAGTTTAAACCCCCTCCCCATATTTTTGTTGGCAACTCACAAGTAACCTCATTTCATCACTTACTCTAAAACCTTTGTTTCTATATACGTCGATTCTGAACTTCTTTTGGTTCGCCATGGCAAAGAAATCTTGGTCGTCGTCGTCGTCAGGGTCAGGGGGTGGGTTGCGGAGATATCTAAACCAGCAGTATTACCTGAAGAGACCTCATTTATTCTGTAATCTAAAGCTTTAGAAAGTTGTTACCCTCTGTATCTTTTATTCTTGTTGTGAGGAATCTCTTCTAAGCTGGAATTGCAGTGATGGGGCATGCGTAATTATGGGTGTATGCGGGACTCGAGTATGAGAGATGCACGCAGAGTGTTTGATAGAATGCAAGGAAGATCTCGCACACAGCAGCAACAAGTGGTTCGGCTAGTCTTTTTAATATTGATCTCTTTCTACTTTTGTGGACACATGTCACCTGTTTTGTTTAAGATAATGGCAATCATATTGCTATTAAGTATCATGCGACTAAATTTTATTTCATAACGAACCATTTACATGGTAGAAAATAAAGATATGAGAAATGTGTTTGTGAGCTCCAGACAGGAGGAGAAAGCTCATGGTATTCTGAGCGAAGTATGAACCACCTTCCCCTTTGAAGTTTTTGTAACTCGTGTTTGGGAAAACACAAAATCCCAGTGTATTCTTATACTTTCATTGAGAACCACTTGCTGATGTTCATCTTGAACTTCTGGAGGCTGATTTTGCTAGACCCAAAAACAAGTACACGCAAGGAACCGGTGCCTAGAGTCTGTATCTAATTCTATTTGAGTGATCTGCGAATCTGTGATTGTTATCAGAAAAATGGTGACTGATTTGAGAGAAGAGTTGATTTGCCTTCCAGTTTTGAAATAGACTAGAAGCAACTTTTCTGGTAGTTCCACTGTGTGTATTGATTGGGCTATGCATCACATGCGATCCACACCGCATGTTACACAGGGTGCAGAAGTGGTGGGTTATTAACTAATCAAAAGCATGGCTGTCTTGACTGCACAAAGCAGGATAAGTTGATAGAGGTATTCATTTTCAGAAGATAGTATAATAAGATAACTGAGGTTTCCTCATCCACTTGAACAGGGGATTGGAGCTGATTTTGCTAGGGCATATCTAAGCAATGTATGTGTTGCCAAAGAAATGCACAGAAATGGCTTAGGTCATTTGCTTGTCACAAAGTCAAAGATAGTTGCTCAAGATTGGGGTAAGAAGTAGGTGTCTATTTACTTACCATCATTGTCATTCCTCTCACTGTCTTAGTTTATTAATGTCAGTGATTCGTGTTCTTTTGGTAATGATGCTCCTCGAAGTTAACCTGTGTTTAGTTGCAGATGTCTATATTTACCATTCAAACTTTGTGTTCTACACCATAGAACTAGTAGATTCTGAATCAATAGTCTATCCCCTCTTGATGTGTTTTTCCTCTGTCCCAATGTTCATCTTTCATTTCGGCCTTACTTGTGAATGAAGCAGCATTGTATCCAAAGGAAAAGAGGAAAAACGTTTAACATTTTGGGGAGAAAATTTCAACTTGCTATGCAAGTTGTTTGTAAAGAATATGGTAATATTATGGATCGACTGCTATCTCATTATGAGACTTGCAATCTTTATTAAGTATTTTATTTGAATTATTTACTTTCCCTTGTTGTTGTTTCTATGTTAACTTCTTTTTCAATTTCCATGTCTCAATTATAGAGATTTAGATGGTCGTTTTACATTTACATTGCACATAAATTGAGTTCTTCTACTGAATTGTAGTACTGCTGCATAAGTTTGTCCATATGCTCTTTATTCATACAACTGGGAACTAAACAGGAACCTTCCTTTGTATGCATTTGAATGGTGTTATCAGGTGTTTGAGAACCTTGGACCAAGCTTATTTGATTTTCTAAAGAGAAATAAATACTGCCCATTCCCTGTGGATCTTGTTCGGGAATTTGGACGATAGAAATATACTTCTTGTATCTTCTGAATATGTAAGGCTTCCTGGTTGTAAGGTATTTGGCCTTTTATAATTGTAAAATCATACCATTTCATATATGGATGCTGGATCAGTAATGATATATCTAAAAAAATGCTTGCAATGGTACAGAGTTTCTTCAGATGAAACACAATTCAGGTGCCTTGCAAAATGAGCACATCTTCCACTGTATGAATGTAGGTTTACCGGAAACCGCCACCGCTAAAATCGTCACCGATAAGAGCCGGTTTTTGTTCTTAACGGTGTAGGTGACAATTTTTTGAAAACCGGCATATCCGGTGTAGGTGCCAGTTTTGGCCAAAAACGGCACCTACACTGGAGTTGAACAACCCTAGACGGCATACGTGAGGAGCACTCATTTTCGGACGAGGATCCTCTGTAATTTAGGTGACCGAATTGAATAGACAATAAAAGAGAAAGAGACAAAGTAAAATGGGTCCCGTACACTCGTCGAACAGTATAGGTCTAGAACAAGACCCATTCCTTTTTGTCTGCCTCTCTCTTGTTTACACTTTGCAATTCAGTCAATCGAATTTACATAGGATCGATCCCTCATTTTCAACCTGCTTATCCCGCACATAGGATTAACCCATTTACTTCCGTTCTGTACTTCCGTCTTCTACTGGACTAAAGCTTGTGATATGTCATATCACATAAGTTGGTTCTATTTGGACTCTTTCTCTCCCTACGTGGGAGCCAAGTGGGACTCTAGAATGGATAAGAGGAAAAACAGACATGGTTTCCTGGAAAGCATATCGTACTACGTCAGACTCGTATCATATCACATAAGTTGGTTCTATTTGGACTCTCTTTCTCTCTCTACATGGGAACGAAGTGGGACTCTAGAATGGATAAGAGGAAAAACAGACATGGTTTCCTGGAAAGCATATCATACTACGTCAGACTGCTACTACAATGATGAGAATGTATGTTTATCGATGCCATTTTTCCTGCTAGATTTATTAACCTCAACCAATTACTCCTGTTTCAACAGAGGCAGGTGACCGCATTAGGCGATTTTCTGTTGAATTATCCAGCGCGCATGCAACTTCTTGTTCATCCAGCTCTAGGCTCCAGCTCATTGTTGTCCCAACTACCACCATTAATCACAAACATCCTCTTCCTTGACCTTCAACAGGAATGAATTTTGAAAAAAAGTAAGAAGAAAGCAAAAGCTCCAAAGGAAGCGAAGAAAATGGGGAGAAAAGGATGGCGGTGGTGTGAGGTGGAAACTTTGAAAAAAGCAAGGCCTAATGTTGTTGACATCCCAAATAATCCAAAGCTTTACTAATTGAAAGGGGGCCCAGTAGAAATGCGAAAGAAGGAAATTAGAGGAATGGAATATTTTACTTTGGAACAAATATATTCGTTTATTTTACAAGATATGCTTCAAGTCTTACTCCTTATTAGAAGTAGACGGCTGGTAGTGCAGATGCTTTGTTAAAAGCCTCAAAGAAAGTAGATAGCTTGTTTAGGGTGTTAAAACTCCTACATTATTGTGAAGTGTTAAAGCTGATGCGGTACTATGTCTCACAGGTTGGATCAACGTAAGAGCTTTAAAACAAGCAAAAACCAGCATTTGGACAAAGTTGTCAAAGGAGGCCCGTCAAGGGGCATATTGTCGAAGTAGTTTATGTACGAGGATATGCTCTACTGGCCTTTGCAAGTTTGTTATCCACGAGTATCATCTTCATATATTAAGATTATTTATAGTTTTTTACTCGAATTATATGATGCAATTTGAAAAAATATAGATACAACCTAATCTTTTTTTTTTAATTATAGTATGCAATTTAAGCAAAAACATTAATTAGATAGTATATTAATATCTCCAACGAACTCCAACCATATATCCAATGCTTTGGGAAACAGCTCTATAGAGGCGAGAAGGTAGAACCACACGCAAACTCTTTAATGCCCACCCAAGACCAAGAGAACTAGTACCAATACGAAGCAAACCAGAGGAACTGACCCAGTCTTTGATTCATTTCTATTTTCTTTTCAATATTACTTTTTACTTCTTTTTTTTAATAATAAGTGCCTCTACATCGGAAATTAGAAAAAAAAATCTAGAATGATACAAGTTGGATATTGAACAGAAAAAGGCCTAAACAGGGGAGGGCAGACACTTGAGCCACAACCTGACCTCACTGAAAGTCGATGGAGGACGCTATCACTTTCTCTTGGATGACACTACTACTCAAGACTCAAGTGCCTCCGTCACAGTTCTTATAAATGTAACTTAACAAATTTTTCTAAGAGTTACAACATAGAATTAAGAGTCAATGTAAACATTTTCCCCTTTTTGATAGTACCCTTCATTAGCCTAGCTATATTGACAAGTATTAGCCTAAAATTTTGCTGCAAAGAGATTCGCTTGCCCCCAAACCAAAATTAGTTGGTTGGTACGTAGTTGCTTCTTACTCAGGTCAAATTAAGCTGCCGCTTTCGTGATTTGTTTTGAAGTGATGCTGTACTCTCCTTTCGGTAGTGCAATCATGTGTCATGGTTTTTATTTAAATAAAAAATTTTAGCTAAAGAAAAAATTAGGTTAGAAATAAAAAAATTTAACTAAAGAAAAAATTATTTTTACAGATAAATGAGACATCTATTATGAAAATGTTTAATTGAATTTATTAATTTTTTCATTTATAATTTGATGAGATTACACGAAGCTTTATTTATAAATCTTTGAAAATAATACCCCACCTTACTAAAGAAACATGAGACTATTAACAATTTTAATAGTTTTCACCGTCCAGAATGGGTTAAAAGTCAGCCGATCTGATCCTCTGACCTCTCTTCCAAGTGAAGCTACTTACCCACTTGCAGGTACCTCTGTAAATCCGATGGAGAGATGGGGGATTTTTTTCTCATTTCAGAAGGCTTGTGATTTATTATTTGATTTATTCCTCAACTGCTATGTGCCAGAAAACAAAGACATACGCTTCCTTAGCAATTGCATGAGCATTTGAAGTCAATCGGATGATCTACCTCCACCTTTACTCTATCTATGATGTCGAGTCTCGACCAACAATCTCTTGGGAACAGCACCGCCAATGCCGGTTCTAGTTTTTTGTAAACTTCCAACCAATTCGCAGATGCCACCTGGAAGGCCACATAAACAATGGGATTTTCTAAACCCCCCGTCAAACACTTCGTGGGATTTTCTAAACAATCTTATATATATTCTTAAAACTAGAAAATAGCAGGTAAGTTCACTTCATCCAAATGTTACTAGAAAACTTACTTCCGACCATCCGATACACTTTTTCTCTAAACAGATTATAAAAAGAAAACGGAGGTCCAATCATGAAAGCGGTTCTCTTACATCATCACAGCTATCGAAATTCCTATATATACCACACTCGCCACCCTTTGCTTGCGCGCCCCCACGTAGAGATCATATAGTTTGTTCTGTCCAAAAAATGGCTTCCACCACCATTCCCTCATTACCCTTTGCTACCTTTCTCCTCCTTCTTCTGGCCAGTGTTTTTGGGCACACCAGTGGGGCTCGAGAGCCATTCGCTTGTGATCCAAAAGATGAAAAGACGAGGGACTTCCCGTTTTGCCGGGTGTCGTTGCCAACACAGGAGAGAGTGAGGGACCTCATTGGAAGATTGACGCTGCAAGAGAAGGTTAGCCTGCTAGTGAACAATGCCGCAGCCGTGACAAGGCTGGGGATCAAAGGGTATGAGTGGTGGTCCGAGGCACTTCATGGGGTCTCCAACGTGGGCCCAGGAACCAAGTTTGGTGGGGACTTCCCCGGAGCCACCAGCTTCCCTCAGGTTATCACCACCGCTGCCTCTTTCAATGCGTCCTTGTGGGAAGCAATCGGACGGGTGAGATATCTCTTTTGACAACGAAAATTACATACTATTAAAATCTGAATATCGTTTCATATCTTAAATAAAAGATTATACTTCGGATGCTATCAAGACCCAAATGGCTGCTTTCGGTTGAGCTCCTTTTGTTAGTGTGCGTAAAGAGCTGTATTAGCTAGAGGAATAGAAAATTGCTCTCTTTAGCATCTAAGCATATCACCTTCCATTGTCATATCGGACCCAAGTAGCAACTTTCCTTGACCTAAGAGTCTAAAGACGACCAAAGAGAAATATCAACTTATATTATTTATAGTGGTGGTCAGTGAATAAATTTTGTGCTTTGATTTGCTTGGTTAGTGTTTAAAATTATGTGGGCCAATGGTGCAAAAAGTCACAGACCTATCATGGAAGGGAAGGGTTCAGAGGAATTTGTTTTTTGGGTAATTATAATTATTTTTTATATAGAATCCACCATTATCCGTTTGAAACTTTCCTATTGAGCACAGAAAAATAAAAAGGTGCTTTAATTGGCTATAGTACAAAGTAGTCGCACTATGAGCTACTTGGGATTATATATATAATGTAAGTTCTTCCTTTTCGTTGTTACTGGGTAATTATTCATGTCTTTCTAATTTGATCTATTAATTGTAAAAGAACAAGAAGAAGAAGAAGATGATGATGTCCTCAAAAGTTTTGTACATTCGCTTTATCCTTTCCTTTCCAATCAAGTAGCTAGCTGGCGGGAGGTTTGAAACAGAGTCGTAATTGACTGAAGTTTCAACTTGCACATCAACTTGCTCATTATTATGGCACTGGTGAAAATGTGGGCAGGTGCGCACTAGTAGCAACCCCCCCTCCCATAAATATCTTACGTGTACCGATGTGGCAGGTCGTGTCAGACGAGGCAAGAGCGATGTACAATGGGGGTGTGGCTGGGCTCACGTATTGGAGCCCAAATATGAACATTTTCAGAGACCCGAGATGGGGCCGCGGGCAGGAGACTCCCGGTGAAGACCCCGTTGTCGTCGGGACATATGGGGCTAGCTACGTCAGAGGCCTACAGGGAGACGACGGTAACCGACTGAAGGTCGCGGCTTGCTGCAAACACTTCACGGCTTATGACCTCGATAATTGGAATGGGATTGATCGGTTTCACTTCAATGCTAAGGTTGGTAATCCATGTCACTTATGGTGCTCGTGTACCGTAGGATGCAACATGTTACATGTGATGATTGGTTTCTGACCGCTGATATGGTTGACTTTTGGCATGTTCTTTTTTTTTTTAAAAAAAAATCTAAGACTTTTGGCATGTTCATCTACGCTGAATATACCAGCAATGTGGGTCGGTAAGGACATTACGGTCAGTGACTCAGTGTTGGTGGCCTACTCGTTGGCATTTATGGCATGAGAACCACAACGTGTGACGTATATTTTTATCTATGACAAAATATTTGGGATACAACTATCGCGGAATCATTAACTCTGTAAAAACTCCTGGATGAAACCTAGTGGGTTAATTATAGCTTTGTTCGAACATGATACTTAAGCTTTTTTTATGAATTGCTTTCTGGTTTTCTTATCATGTTGTCGTTAGTTGCTCCACTGTCTTCATGACTTTTTGGTACCCACTAGAGAGGAAGTAACAGAACAAATAACGTGGTAACAGCTCACTTGACATCGATCTGACTTGGGTGGTCCGGGCCACGATTGTATGCAGGTTAGCAAGCAGGACATAGAGGACACATTCGATGTGCCATTCAAGATGTGTGTGAAGGAAGGTAAGGTGGCCAGCGTCATGTGCTCCTACAATCAAGTCAATGGTGTGCCCACCTGTGCTGACCCTAATCTCCTAAGGAAAACAGTGCGTGGAGTTTGGCGTCTTGATGGGTAAGTTACCGCGCAAGTGCGCTATATATGCATGATTTAACTTACAACATGCATGATGGGATGAACTCCAACCATTGGATCACCGATATTAAGGTCAATCGCGATCCAATCTTTCACTGTTGGATAATATATATGCATTGCCCCATTGGTGGGACTCGTAGGTACATTGTCTCAGATTGCGACTCGGTCGGGGTTTATTATGATGAGCAACATTATACGTCAACACCAGAAGAAGCAGCTGCTGATGCCATTAAAGCAGGTTAGAAACACTTTTCAGTCTGTCTTTTTCGTAATAAATTTTCTAGGAGAGAAAAAAAAAAGTTCATGCCAAGGAACGTACGATTTTGGTTGTGTTCAGGTTTGGATTTGGACTGCGGGCCTTTCCTGGCTGTGCACACAGAGGACGCAGTGAAAAGAGGCCTGCTGAGCGAGAATGACGTCAATAGCGCTTTAGCTAACACACTCAATGTTCAAATGAGGTTGGGGATGTTTGATGGTGAGCCGTCCTCGCAGCCATTTGGGAACCTTGGCGCAATGGACGTGTGCACCGCAGCTCACCAAGAGCTCGCCCTCGAAGCAGCCAGGCAAGGCATTGTGCTTCTCAAGAACCGTGGCCCTTCACTGCCTCTGTCCCGTCGCCGTCACCCAACCGTCGCTGTCATTGGGCCTAATTCCAATGTCACTGACACTATGATTGGGAACTATGCTGGTGAATCCCTGATCTCCCTCTTCGAAAGGCACATTTCCATGATGAACCACAAGCCGTAACACATACGTGTAAATAGGCCCAAAATCAGTAGATTCATATACAAATATTATTTCCCAAAAATGGGTCTTAAGCACTTCCTTTGTGGCCTTAGGTGTGGCATGCGGATATACCAGTCCGTTACAAGGAATTGGGAGTTATGCAAGGACAATTCACCAACAGGGTTGCGCCGATGTAGCTTGTGCCACTGACAAACTCTTCAGTGCTGCCGTTGATGCTGCTCGTCAGGCTGATGCAACAGTTTTAGTGGTTGGGCTTGACCAATCCATTGAGGCAGAATTCAGGGACAGGGCTGGGCTCCTTTTACCAGGGCGCCAACAAGAGCTCGTGTCTAAGGTAGCCGCAGCCTCTAGGGGTCCAACCATATTGGTCTTGATGTCAGGGGGGCCTATCGATGTGGGTTTTGCTAAGAATGATCCACGCATTGGCGCCATCTTATGGGCAGGTTACCCAGGCCAAGCCGGAGGAGCCGCCATTGCTGATATCTTGTTTGGAACATCTAACCCAGGTTTGCTTTCTCCTTCTATGGGCTCCTCTTCTCCGCCTTTTCATATGGGCCTTGATAAAAGCAGTTAAAAGTCCAAGAATTTCTTCTGCGGGAAGGAAATATGAGTTTTTCTTGTTTTATCTCATATAACTCATGATTAGCAGATTGTTATATCAGATATTATTTCTCAAATACTTTTTTTCCTAGCATCAAATAACCCCTTTTTTCTGTTCCTTTCAGGAGGAAAGCTGCCAATGACATGGTACCCACAAGACTACCTATCAAATTTGCCCATGACATCCATGGCAATGAGGTCAAGCCGATCAAGGGGCTACCCTGGAAGAACCTACAGATTTTACAACGGTCCAGTGGTGTACTCATTTGGGCACGGGAAGAGCTACACGAAGTTTGTTCACACCATAGCTAGCGCTCCCACCGTGGTGGCTATCACCCTCCATGGCCGCCATGGCAGCGGCAACACAACCATTTCGGGTAAAGCAATCAGGGTAACACATGCAAAATGTGACAAACTCTCTTTAGCAGTTGATCTAGACGTGAAAAACTTAGGCTCCATGGATGGCTCTCACACTTTGTTGGTGTTCTCCACACCACCTGCTGGGCATTGGGCTCCACGCAAACAATTGGTCGCCTTTGAGAAAGTTCACGTCCCAGCCAGGGCTCAGAAGCGAGTCCGAATCAATATCCATGTGTGCAAGTTCCTTAGCGTGGTGGACAGATCCGGAATTCGAAGAATTCAAATGGGTGAACATAGTCTTCATATTGGTAATATCAAACACTCTGTATCCCTTCAAGTAGCAACACTTGGAGTGATCAAGTCTTAAATTCTTCGCGGAACGACGGGTATATGCCAAGATGCCATAGATTGTAATGGCGTGAACTTCTCTCCTGTCTTTCCAGCTGATAAAACATGGGCATACAGTGTACTACACGTAAAACGAAAAGCGTAGCCCAAAAGATTGTTATGAAGAGATGTATGATTGTTTTTGGAGAAGAGGCAAGTATATATAATACCAATCTTCTCCTTCCTCCGCAATTTTTGCCCCCTCGGCCCTCTGATTGTCACTTTTATACTCCTATTTGTATTCCTTTGAGCGAGCATACTGAATAAATCGAAATTTGGCCAAGGAATTGATGGGTAGCCGTAGCGGAATTCTATTTGTGTCGTCGTACCCACGTGTTTTGAACATTCTGCAAAAAAAAAAAAGGGTATACAGATATGCCTGTGCAGGATCCTCAAAGCTTTCCCCATGGGCCAAGAATGGACCTTAGCGACTCTCCATGGGGCCGACAAGACCCAAACAGCTTGTTTGAACTGCCTTTGGGACTATATGGCACATAAGGAACAATAACCATATTTCTTCACCTGGCCGGAGAATAATAACCATATCTAATATTTACCAGTATCATCATTTGATGTCACTTTTGGTCCATGTTACAGGACTGCTACACGTCCTCGAGTGGCATCAAGCCTGTAGTGTCACAGGACTGCTTTTTTCTCAAAAGTGTCAATGATCACCATGGCCATTCTGTCAAACGCATAATACGGCTACTCAAGGGACCAGTTGCTCTTATCCACTGCGTATGGGCTATAAATTAGCAACAGAAACTTTCATACACGCCATAGCTATACTACCTTTCAACTTCTCAATTCCTTAGTGGCCCTCATGGATGGTCCCAAAACACAACCACATTTTTGCTACTGCAATTAAGTTTCCTGCAGATCTTAGGAACAAAGTAAGTAGGAAATGTTAAGTTCAATACCTATCCAGGACTAGCCCATTTAAGTCTTGTCCCCTACATGGCTAATTGGGACGTCTCGGTCATCATTATATTTAGCGTTTGAGCAGTAGGAAGCAATTTATGAAGTGGAAGGACTTCCCACTTCTTTTTTTCCTGGAAAAAAACTACAAAAAGTACGTAAGGGTGTTGTTTGAGTGTAAAAATTTTAGGTATCGGGATTTGTAAAATATTACTGTTTGTGAAAAAGTAAAGATATTTTGTAAAAATTGGTGAAAAAGTAAAGAGATAGATGATTTTTAACAAATATTATAATAATAAAAAATTAGTTGATGAGTTTTTTAATATTAACTCCAAATAATTGATTTGGAAACAAGTCCCTTATCTCCGAAGTGGGAAAGTAGAACTAAAAAAGGGAAAGCTTTGGCTAATTATTGGCAAACCCTGCACACAATTATGCACCATGTGCAGCAGCTGCATCCTGATGACTCAAGCTGGCATGCCAAGATCAAGACAAGGAAATCATAGAGTACCAGTATGGCGCTGATTTTGACCTCTATGAACAAGAAGCATTCGATGGTATATGCGAAAACAAGCCCGAGGATAAAATTTCTGAAGTCCAAGCATCAAAATTATCCTAAACATCCAGAACATTCTTCAGCTTGCTTACCTATGGCTTGGGTCATGAAGGATATTGTTGCCCCCCACTACTGTCCATTATATTTTTGTTTTATTGTCATAATCTTGGTTTTTTGAAGAATCTCCTCGAAAACTATCTATACCTTGGAGATGGTGAGATGTGTACGTGGAAATATAGTTGAGAAATCGAGAGGCGGATACATATAACACAAAGACTGATAGAACTTGCAGTACTTCACGATACACCAATTCCTAATATTTTGTCCCCCACAAGAGAGAATCTTAATTAGTTTTAAGTGCGAATGCAACTCATTAGTATTGAAGTGCTTATCAAAAAAAAAAACTCATTACTATGTAAGTGTTTAGCCCGGTGTTAATGTTTAGTCGATGCGGTCTAGGGTACGTATGATGTCTTCTCCTATTTTGTCACATAAAAAACAAAAGGAAAAAATATCATTTGCCCCATTGCACAAGAAAAACAACGCAGCGTGCTAAGAATTGATCGACCTTAGCTTCCATCTGAAGTTATCGCCTACTTTAAGTTTGATTCATTTTCATGGAACTAAAAAGTCTTCCATAATAACCTTTTCCCCTCCTAAACAAAAGGAATACACAGGGAGTAGAGCAAAGTATTTACCTTTCTGATCCAGTACTTGTTTAGAGAGAACACTTTAGCAAAGGCTGATAGAGTGGGGTGGGCTCGAGAAAAAAATCTAAATACATGTTCGGTTAATTTTTTTTTTAATTTATTAGAATTCTAAAATTTTACAACCGAACATATTTTTTAACATCACCTAAAAATACATTTTACACGCATATCAATAAAATTAAACATCACCGAAAAATTATCAAAATATTTCGAATTCTCAAAATTTTAACTAAACGAACACTTGCATGGACGCAGTAGCTAGCTTTGCTGAAAAGCTTCCATAACCACCTTCTATTGCTTGTTTCCCAATAACTGCAGGACCGTCGTGCCTGTTTTACGAATTTGGTTCAGTCTTATCTTTATAACCGGTTGGCCGACAGCGGCATAATTGTACTATGGTTGGTGGCTGGTAGCGACGGAGACGAAGCTACCGGGGGGCTAGTGGGGGCCATGGCTCCCCCAAATTTTTTAAATTTTTTACTAACATATAGGTAATTTTTTTTTAAAAAAATAGTCTTTGTAATGGTCCCCAAAATTTTTGAAAAAAAAAATGAGAGGAAGTAAAATGCATTAATAGTGTGAATTAATTGAGTAGTGGGTCTCCCAATTTTTTTAAAAAAATACTAAATACAGATAGTGTCTTTTTAAATTTTTTTTCTTTTCCCTTATTTTTTTTATGATTTCAACTCCTTTTTTCTTTCTTCTCTCTCACTATCTCTTCTTCCTTTCCTAGGTTTTCTCTCTACTGATGCCTCCCAAATTTTCTTTGTTTCTATAGCTACCTCCAGATTTTCTCTAATTTCTCTCTCTTACTGCCTCTCACAATTCACATTCTTACCTTCACAGATTTTCTCATCTTATCTCCCCATATTTTCTGTAATGACCCAAGGACAAGCACTAGTCACACCTGTGCTTTGACTTCAAAATGACTAGTTAAGGTTACTCTTGAAGCTCCTTTGATCATTATAAAGCTCAGTTCAACCTAGTAATATCCCAATGTGGGACTTTGCCCTTATAGAACACATGGTGTGGGAATAAAGAAACAATAGGGGAAAATAAATAGGAAATGAGTTCTATAAAGGCAAAGTCCCACATTGGGATATTACTAGGTTGAACTGAGCTTTATAATGATCAAAGGAGCTTCAAGAGTAACCTTGACTAGTCATTTTGAAGTCAAAGCACAGGTGTGACTAGTGTTTATCCTTGGGTCGTTACATTTTCAGTCTCTCTCATTATTTCTCTCTCTCTCCTATTATTTTTTGCCTCATATACAAAAAATCACAAAATAGCAAATTCCTCTTTAAGGTTAGAATTCTCAACGTTATTACATTTAACTATTGTTGTCTAATTAAAATATTAGTGCTTATTATTTATATGTGATAAACAAAGAAAAAATTTGTCTGTTGTGATTTTTGCCTCTGTTAATTTGGCTAGATATCAAAATTACTTTGTGCCTTTATCAATAATTTATGTTGCCAATTTAGGTTGTATATATGGGTAGACAAAAAATTATTGATTTCTTTTTCAAGAGAAAAGAAATTGATACTTCACAAAAATGAAGAAGTAGAAACTGCTCAACGTTCTCCTAAAGTACCTAGAGTTGAAGTTGAACCTGAAGAAAATATTACATCTAGAGCTCGACTTGAAAATAGTGATACACCTGGAGCTCAATATGAAGAAGTTTATTTCTTCTAATGTACCTAGATTTATCTTGTTGTTTACATTGATAAAGAAATTGTAAAAGGTTTTAGTACTTATGTATTAATTGATGATTTTTACTCGTTGAAATAACGTCGGGTTCAATTAACATAGTTGATGAAATTTTGACTTTTACATGTTGGCTTATTGCTTATTTTGAATATAATGAAAATTTAAATATTTTATTTATTGCCTATGCTTTCCGGATTTTTTAATTTCAAGCAAAACTATATTTGGCTCCTGGCCACCTAATATAAATCCTGACATCGTCCCTGGTCAGCGATATTGCCAAAACTCAATGCCATTTGCTTGAAGGTCCATAAATTCCTCATTCGCTGTGACCTGATGAAAGTAAAAAAAGGAAAACAACAAATGTGGCGCATAAAATTTCAACTTGACTCACATCACATGAATCCCTCGTGCCCTTTTTCTTTCCTTATATTTTCCCTTATCCCATTGTACTCATTGCATTTGGTCAAAGAAGTTGATCAATATTGCTCCACAGCCACTGTACACATGCATAGAATTGTCAATCGCTCTGAAAATATCCGAGTTGAGTCGGCCAGCCATTGACTAGACTGAAAGACGAAATACGGCTAGCTCGATTCATAGCTTCGGCAATTTTAAGACATCGTATGAATAAGTTGGGGACGGTAGATTTACTGCTGGCCATGATGGGGTTAACCCAACTTTCATCAACGTGGATGAGGTATTCAGGAAAGGAACAAGCTAACTATGAAATGATCTTTGTATTTAGACGGTGTAGTGATCTCATGCTTCTACCAAATCATACGGGAATTTTTTACTGATACTCACTTTCTATAACTAGCGTATCTGATTAGTTAGATTATTGATACACCCAAATGATCAACCAGCGTAACTATTTTTCAGGTCAACATACGTATTAGCTCATCCCAATATATGTTTAATTATTCCAAAGCGTTAATTAGCCTCTCTTGACCAATTGGTACTAATCGTCGGTTGATTCACAAGAAAAAGAAAGGCACTAATCTTCTTTCAATTCACGAAGTTATTTACTTATATTTTTGTTGGTGTGTATTATACAAATCATGCATGAGTTAGGAGAGCATATGTAGGTTGATGATATGATTAACGATTTTCTCAGAGTAGGTTCTGAAATACAGAAAGCATCTCTTATTCTTTCTTCTCTTTCTTTGTTGTCTTCCTATGTGTCAGAATTCTTCTGGGGGTTTGGATTCAGTCCAGACTGTACGGGTCCAGACGCATCCAGACCCGCGGTCTGGATTGAATCTCCTGAAATAGACGACGGGGAGGTCTCCACGTCATTTAATGAGGCCTTCTCGTCGTCGGCTTGGCTCAGCTTTTTAGTGAGTGAGCCAGGGTGCGTCCAAGCTCTCGTTTTTGTCTCTACATCTGTACCGGTCGGACCACTATAATTTAAGTGCGACCACACTTCCGACCAGTACAGATGCTGTTTCAAAATCTCCTTCACAATTCAAAACTCATTTCAAAATCCTTCGACGTTTTAAAACTCATTTCACCCACCTTCTTCCCAAATACCTCAAATCTCTCCTATTTCGAAATCCTCTCCCTCAAAATCTCTCAGTCACTCTCCACGCTGGCTCTCTCCCTCAACTCTTCCGCTACATCACTCACCTCGCTGGTTTTGTCTCTCTATCTTTCTCTCTCTCTCTCTCTCTATGGCTTCTCATCACTCGATATTTTACTAACATTTTTTGTTTGATTTTGTATTATGTTAGGTTCCCATCTTCTAGTCAAGAATATGGGGATTTTGAGTTGTTGTAGTGGCCACATTAACTATAAGCCCTATATAATTTTTGTTTTCTGATTGAGGTTTTTGGGATACAAAAGGTTTGACTGGATTGACTGAGGTTTTGCTTCAGTGCTTCTCCTACATTTCTGCACAATATCGTTTGACCAGATTTTAGCAATAAATCGTGCAGGGTTACTGAGCTTGTATCTTAAAGAATCGAAGGCCAGCTTGCATAATAAATCTGTGATCCTTGTGTTACTTCCTCTCCCCTTCTCTTCTCTGTCTCTCTCTTCTTCTCCCTCCTTTACACTTGTTTTTCAGTTTTGTTTGACCAATTGCTTGGACAAAAAATATAATATTTGAAGACTGTATGAAGACTGTTGCGGTCTTCTTATTTGTAAGCTTTACCCCACTTGCGAATGTGAAGAGGGAGACATGTGCTCATGGTATTTATTGGAGACAGCATGAAGTGCAGACAATGTAAATCTGGCAAAAGCAACATCTGCGAAGTATTTGGATTGGAAAGAAGAGGTGTGATGCATAGCGATCAGAGTACACGATTTATGTTGGGCTGTGTTCCTGACATATACATATTCAATACAAAAATTGCTCTACAAGTTGCTAAAAGATAAATATTTAATACAACACAATTATAAAATACTTCAGTAAAATCCCCTTCATTTTCAATCTCGTCTTCGTTGCCTGCAATTTCAAGGAAAAATAGTACATCATAAATAGTAATAAAGAAGCGTGCAAACTTAATGGAGATGTCCATTATCTTGCATAACAAAATGTACAAAAATTGTTGTTCCAATTAGCACTGCTTGGAGTGAAAGAATCAAGTTATCAGGATATTCAAGTTGAAGTCACATTCTTCTTATGTGAACTTATGTCTGTAATGCTTCTAAAATAAACTTGAAAGTAATTGCAAATTAAATTTTGATATATACTTGTTTAGTACTGATACCCATATGATGTTTCTACAAGTACTTATAAAATATGCAACTTGAAATGGGAGGGAATAACACTAACTTGGATGGATCCTTGGAAATCGACAATTAAGTAATCATTCATTTATTATACAAACAACATGCAGTTGAACAAAAAAGGTATCATCCTGTGCCACAAAGATAGACTGAGCAGGAATGACATGAATGGCAGAGCTTATTTTGATTCTGGAGTAAGTCAAGATGGAGAAACATGGATGAAAAGGAAACTTTGCCCCATGTCATTTAGAAGAGCAACAAAAAATAATACTTATCAAACTAAAAGACAATATGTAAAAGCAACGCCAAAATGAACATTACAGCCCCAACCATGTATGCAGCTACAACAATGTCCATAGGAATAGATAAATGAGATAAAAGCAACGCCAAAATGTGACCCCAACAATCAGCAATTTCTAAAGCAAAGAAAACAAAAGTTATATAGAGCTTCTGGATTATAAAAACTGGTGACCAACTCTGGCCTGTTTGTTCTCTTTCCACAAACTCAGAGAAATCCAACTCTAGCCAAACAATTAAATGGTTTGCCTGTTTGTTCTCTTTCTAAATATTTTTTTGTATATGCCCCACTATTCTTAAAAACACAAAAGGGAAAAAAATAATCCAAAAAATACAAAGAAACACAGTTGAAGTGGCCTGCCATACCTAGATATTGCTAGGGGTTCAATCCAACATGACTTATTTTTCATGTTTTCTTTGTCTAAGTAGACAAAAAAAGGCTTTTCCTGCTCTGAAGGGGCAATGAAAAATGGTCACCAATAGCTGGTACGTATGAACATTACAGCCCCATGGGGCCGGGGGGGACCGAGGGACTGGGGGAAACAGCTACAACAATGTCCATATATAGAGATAAAAGCAGAACCAACGACCACACCTTCACCCCAACAATTAGAAATTTCTAGAGCAAAGAAAAAAAATTATATAGAGCTTACCGTTAATGTGACCACTACACTACAACAACTCAAAATCTCTACTTTCTTCACAAGAAGATTGGAACCTAACAGGAAACAAAATCAAACAAAAATTGTTAGTAAATCGATTGAGAGGCCATAGAGAGAGAGGCAGAGATAGAACTAGCGACCACACCTTCACCCACAATGTGCTGTTTCTTCCGCTCTTCAAACAAAAACTAAAAAAATGGTGAGATTTGAGGGATTTCGTCCCTTTCAAAATGTGAGGAATTTCCGAATAGGTGAGAAACTAAAATGTAGAGATTTGGGAAGAAATGCATGTGTCTGGACCCGGAGGTGGGTGAAATGGGTTTTGAAACGTGAAGGATTTTGAAATGGATTTTGAACTGGCTTTTAAAACGTCACGAAATTTTTAAGCAGCATCTGTACCGGTCGGAAGTGTGGTCGCACTTAAATTATAGTGGTCCGACCGGTACAAATGTAGAGACAAAAACGAGAGGCTGGACGCACCCTGGCTCGCTCAGCAAAGAGCTAAGCCGAGCCGACGACGGGGAGGCCTCATTAAATGACGTGGAGGCCTCCCCGTCGTCTATTTCAGGAGATTCAATCCAGACTGCGGGTCTGGACCCGTACGGTCTGGACTGAATCCGAACCCTTCTTCTAGTGCTTAATCATATTCTGCTAAGCGCTTAGAACTTAATTCCATTCCTTTAGCCATGTGATTGTGTCTTTAAAGTCTGTCACTTTTCTTTGTCCTACACAACGAGATTCAAAGAGTTCGAAATTCCAGTGTAATATTAGGTGCATTATCAGCAACTTTTCAGGAAAGAACCACTCAGACCACCCCAATTATGCTGGCCTTGTTGGCCATTCCGAGCTGATAAGCACAGCATTTACAAAGCTGCATGTCCTCGCACATGGGTCACTATCCCACGTGAAATTCTATCTACTAGACACGTGCGCCCCTCAGAGCATCCTTAATATACAGCTTTGGGAGAAAGCGTCACAGTGGATGAAATTAACAGATATGATTGGTTTAAACCGGATAAACAAGAACAAGGCCTTGTTATGCCGTCGAAAGGAGAGCTTGTGTATTTGTGCAAAGTGCAAGCATATAAGAACCTTATCTGTATGGTTTTTGATAGGGGAATCTTTAGGGCTTCACGCACGTCGCATATTGCCCCCTTGATTACAGACATGTCTTAGAGAATGGGAGCGTTTCCCATAAGTAAAAAAATTGTCTAAGAACCCATTAATTAATTATATAGTTTTATAATACTATTGGCAAAGAGAGATCCCAATGATGCTGATTCCCCACCTTTAAATTAATTAGGATCTTACTGTAATCTTAAGCAGAAGCCACCCTGGGCACTTGGGTATCCTATGTTAATTCTCCCTTACAATGTTAGGGCAACAGGCAGATCAGTCTTATTAATTGATCACCTAATAACTAACCCATTTTATTACATTTTTTCATAATTTGGTGGGAATGTTTGAGCTCGTTCACAGATTAATTTCTGTCCAATTTAATCCTTTAAGAATTGGGCAACTTGAATTGAAGACTTTATCTGAAATAAATGGCTTTCTGTACTCATGTTGGTATGTAGATCTACTAGATCATGCCATTAAATCTTCAGATAAAGTAAAAAAAAATATACGATTTTTTCTTTCTTTTTTTTGCCTTTCCACCTTGACCAGACATTTTAGTTTACACCATTTTGCATTTCGAATTAGGAAAGCTAAATGGAGGAAGAAAAATGCTTTAAAAGCAAGCTACTGGCCAGATTCGTCCCATCAGTAGTAATTCTCATGCCAGGTAGATTTGTTTCTTTTATTTTTGAAATTTTATTTAATCTTTTCTTTTCGGGTAACATGAGCTAATTAGCCAAATGGGTCTCTTGTGTTGTTCACTTTTATTTGAAGTCAACTGTACCAATTTTTAAGTCCCAAAACAAAACATGTGCTTGACAGTTAAAAGAAAAAGAAAGCACAAAAACAGTAAGCAGCTGTTTGGTCAGTCTCATCAATATGCTGTCTGCCTTATACGCAAACAAACAATTGGCAATAATTAGAAGGAATGAAAACAACGTGAGGTAGATGACAGATTCAAAAGAATGTAGAAAGAAACTGCACCATTTATGATTCTATCAAACAATGCCTAAGAAGTAATGCTCAGTACTGTCCAGGCGCGCGCGCGATCGAGCACGACGATCTAGGTAAGCCTAGATTTTAATGTTCCTTCGTAAAAATGGTCATTTCAAATTTATAACAGAGGTGAGACACAGCATGTGCCTATTACATAACATAACTAGCTAGATGTTTCTTCTATTTGAATCTGTCCTTCCTGTTTCATTTTCGTACATAAAACCAAGCATAAACTTCGCAGGGAGTTGACAACAGATACAACTCTAACATTATCTGTTTCACCATTCAAAAGATGAACATCGAAAAGTGGGGGTGTTTGAGAGAGGGTGGATGCATGTCTTGAGCTGCAATATTGGGTGGTGTTAATTTGAATGAGAGTATAGAGGGATCAAGAGTTTCAATCGCATAGAATGAGACATGACCTAATAATTGGCACATGAAATGTATCTATAGAGGCTGTTGACAATGGTCTATCAAACAAAACGAGTGGAGCATCTAGGCCAAGCGCGCTTGCTTCATCTCATTGATGATTTCTAACTAGAAAATGGGTCGTCGTCTTCTAACAAGGGCCCCAGTTTGTACAACCTGGAATCCTTAGCTTTACCGGAGTTACAGCCGTGTCTATGGAAGAAACCAACCCTTGTAGACCCTGGCTGGTCCATGGTCCCCAAATGGGAACCAGAAAAACAGAAAAATTGGCTACTATCAGTACTGGAACCGATATCCTATCCAAAGAAAGTAGACTACATTATATTCATTCTTCAATGATGGAGCTACTCAAAGAATTGAGGTGGGCGGAGGCCGAAGAAAATAATAGTGGCCAGGTAAACATTGATTGGTTCTTCTCCTTTGGGTCAGATTATCATGTATCTAAATAATTGGAATAGATAGAAAATGATATATTCAATCACGTAAGTAATGTCCTGTGAAAAAAAAATCCCATTGTCTACCATCTGTAAAGAAAAATATAAATAAAATGAAGTCTTAGTCGTTTTGTTTAAAATAGTTGAAGTAATACCGATAAAAAAATGATAAACTTTTAATCATTTAACTATAATATTCTGATACAAATAGAATTATCTTCGGATAACCTTGAATTAGTCTAGAAAAACTTTTGCTATCACGCTCTTTGGAAGTCGAACTTTCCTTCAGCATGCGTTATTGTTTGTTGAAAAATGTAGACGTTTTAAAGAGTGACGAAACCCTAATTAATTGAACATGATGATTTTTCAGCATCATTTTTTTATGTATAAATAAACAACAAATAAAAGATCTTCTCGTAAGTATGTTTTTCTAGTAACAAAAGAAATTCTAATACTTACTTGTCTCGTACTCTAAGCACTATTAGTAATTCGTTGAATTTGAACCTCGACCAACAACGTGATAACGACTATATCTATTTATTTATCAGTAGCATAAGAAATTCGAATATCGACCAATAATATGAGAATACATGCGGTTGACAATTGAGCAGATAGAGAAGAACCATTATTAGGAATTGGTTTAAAGACACTCGAGTTAGGCAATACTGCGTTAGGAGAAGGGTTTCTTCCGCACTAAAAGAGGTAAATTGTACGAAGATAGTGGCTGATCTGGAAATTGGACAAGTCCTTGTAATGAGAGGCACCCAACTTCCAAAAATGACACCGTGGAGACAGGCTAGGTTGCACATGTTGACGTGGCAAGAGAAATGAAGGGAAGGTAGGCGCTTTGTGGTGTTGGTGGGCCTAAAGGGGAAAGGGAAGTTAGAGAGCCTTTAAGACAAACCCATCTGGCCAGCCCCCTCCGTATTCATGTGCATTCATTAATCAATGTGGGTGAAATCAAAAGGAAAGCAAAGCAAAACTCCCCCCACAAAAAGGAAAAGCATGATTCTTGTGGCTTACGAGAGAAGAGTCTCTTTCTCCCACTCTATAAAATGATTTTACCATTCCCTCCTTAGCTCTTTCTTCGTTGTCTCCCCCATATCCTCATCAATTTTCTTCTTTGCCTTGTACCACTTCGTTATCTTTGGTAATATCACTAATATAAAAGGAGGCCTACAAAAGATAAGACGGCAAATTTTGGCCAACTCCATATAGAATGAAGATTGAGGAAATGCTGCATCCTTCCTTACCCTCTTGACAACTATTTTAGAGAGTTTTTATCTTGAGAAATGGT
This sequence comes from Myrica gale, assembly GCA_963930655.1. Lineage (NCBI taxonomy): Eukaryota > Viridiplantae > Streptophyta > Magnoliopsida > Fagales > Myricaceae > Myrica > Myrica gale. Next base: position 14,451,587 of record OZ005610.1, on the reverse strand, counting down.
AACCGGTTGACTTGGAAAGGTTGGTTGTAGATACCATGATGGCATAATGGACGACTAATTCCTCCACCTAAAATCAAATTAATGTTATCAGTGTGATGAATGAGAAAAGTTAACTGCAAAATAGGAAAATCCCTTTCAACAACCAACAATGATAAGAATGCACAGCTGATTAGAGCATAATGTTCTACTTTCAGAAGAAACTCAACTTATCTTCCTTTAATATGGTAGAAATGTATATCGGTAGGATCGACTGCTGTCGAATATGTTTCAGGTGCTTACATCAAACTTGCGGTAACTAAAAATAATTTGGCATAATCTTACTAATCAAAGGGCTAGAGGGTAATTCGGTAATTGCACATTCACAGGAAATAAATAATCATGGAGGAAGGGGTTCTCTCACACGGCCTTTACTTAACTTTACGGGCAATTTGCTGCTGATGTCTTATCTTTTCTATCCGGTAGTTGAACCCGAGGACCCGTGATGAGTCACTGCCTATACCCGGTAACAATCACGCACCCACCGGCTGCACCGTCTCATATCGCACTCGTTTACGTTAGTGTTGACGTTTGATTGTAAAAATATAGGGTGTTAGAGAATTTTAGTGAATTATTTTATTAAAATAAAAATATTCGGAGGGTGGAATTATTGGATGTCAAAACATCCCAAGTTTGAAAAGTCTAAGCGACTGAAATCAAAATATGTCGTGGGGCAGCCAGAGAGAGAGAGAGAGAGAGAATCTATGGTGTGGTGCCAGCTATGAAGTAGAAGGATCAAAGCTTTGTATGAGGGCCAAAGCTGGCAATCTCTTTTAGGGCTTTGTTTTTCCCCCACCACCTTCCCTTATTTACACTCGGAAAATCTTGCACACATAAATAAATCCCACATTCGTCTCTCCCTCGTCTTCCCTTATAAGCTCTCTCCCTCCTCGTCTTCCCTTATTAGAGCACGGAGAAAGAAATGCATTTCCTTTGAGAGAGGGGGAGGGACTGAGGGAGAGGGTTGGTTGATTATTCTTCTGCAAGAGCAAGAACAATAACAGCTAACAAAAACAACAATGGTTGCGGCTTCTCCACGCCTATCTGCCTGTGAAAAGAAGCACTGGTGGCTTAGCAACAGAAAGGTAAACCGTTGGTCCTTCATATCTGATTTATACACATTTTCTGGTCTCTTTCAAAATTCTTGTTTGTGCCATTTCAATTGTTGCAAGCGTCGTTGTATATGGAAACTTTTGCTTCATTGAGCGATTCTATAAATATCAGATGGTGGATAAATACATTAAAGATTCTCGCAATCTAATAGCGAGCCAAGAACAAAGCGAGGTTGCTTCAGCACTAAGCCTTCTCGACGCGGCTCTAGCCCTCTCACCGCGCCTCGAGCAAGCCCTTGAGCTCAAAGCCAGGGCCCTGCTGTATCTAAGGCGTTTCAAGGACGTGGCTGACATGCTCCAAGATTACATTCCAAGCCTTAAAATGGCAAACGAGGACTCGGGTTCTCTTTCATCGGAGAACTCCTCCCAGCAACTCTCGAGGGAGAGAGTCAAGCTTCTCGGGTCCGGGAACTCGTCCTCTGAGTCGGAAGGTCGGGATCCTAGTTTCAAATGCTTTTCTGTGTCTGACTTGAAGAAGAAAGTCATGGCAGGGCTCTGTAAAAATTGCGGGAAGGACGGACAGTGGAGGTAAATTTTCTGGTGTCTTATTTTTTCTGGCCTCCTAAATTTATTAGTCTGTGTCCATTGGCCTTGAATTACTGTACTTTGGTTCTTCATTTGATGACTTACTTTTAATATCAAGGCCTGTTCTATTGGTTTGAGTAAGTAAATGCACAGGCAGCCATTATGGGATTTGTTGCTTTTCGCCCATAATTGGCTTTATAATTATTACTACCGATAAAGTCGATCCTCTGAATTCATTTTTATCTATTTCTGATTTAATTTAGTTTTTCAGAGTCCCAAGATTTTCTTTTTTCGTGTGAATGGTCCAAACCTTGAAGATTTCACAGCCACAGTGGCTGAGTAAAAAGTTGTTCATCACGTTAACTCGGTTTCTGTCTCTTCGTAATTGTTGCAGGTACTTGGTTCTTGGGCAAGCTTGCAGTCACTTGGGGCTATTGGAGGACGCTATGGCTCTCCTCCAGACAGGCAAACGCCTCGCCACAGCGGCATTCCGCCGCGAGAGCATATGCTGGTCTGACGACAGCTTCTCCATCTCCTCCATGGTCACCATCTCCACCACAACCCCGCCAAGCACTCCACCGCGTGACCCCACCGATTCCGAAACTGTAAACCAACTCCTTAGCCACATAAAGCTACTTATCCGCCGCAAGACTGCCGCGATCGCTGCCCTCGACGCCGGCCTGTATTCGGAGGCCATCCGCCATTTCACCAAGATAGTCGACGGCCGCCGTGGCGCCCCGCAGGGGTTCTTGGCCGAGTGCTACATGCACCGGGCCACGGCCTATCGGTCTGCTGGTCGAATAGCCGAGTCAATCGCTGATTGCAACAGGACTTTGGCCTTAGACCCGGCCTGTATTCAAGCACTCGATACAAGGGCGTCTCTTTTGGAAACGATTCGGTGCTTGCCGGATTGTCTGCACGATCTCGAGCATCTGAAACTTTTGTACAACTCGATTCTACGAGATAGGAAGCTTCCGGGGCCAGCTTGGAAGCAACACAACGTGAGGTACAGGGAGATTCCTGGGAAGCTCTGTGCACTCACGTCAAAGATTCAACAATTGAAGCAGAGAGTTGCTGCGGGGGAGAGTGGGAACGTGGATTACTACGCTTTGATTGGGTTGAGACGTGGGTGTTCGAGGTCTGAGTTAGAGAGAGGACACTTGTTACTGTGCTTGAAGCACAAGCCTGATAAAGCTTTCAACTTCATCGACAGGTGCGAACTTGCGGATGATCGTGATCTTGATTCGGTGAAAGACCGAGCGAAGATGTCAGCATTGTTGCTGTACCGATTGCTCCAAAAGGGTTACTCCAGCGTAATGGTTATCATCATGGAGGAGGAAGCGGCCGAGAGGCAGAGAGCGAAGGCTGCAGCTGCACTACAAGCAGCGCAAGTAGTAGTGGCAACGCCAATCCAGCAAACCCAAGAATCCAAATTGGACTCGGATTTTAATTCCTCTTCTCCGAAGAATTCATCGGCAGAGGCTACGGGTTCTACTAAAACGATGACATCGTCTTCTCCCTCGAATGCGGCGGTTTTCCAAGGGGTGTTCTGCAGGGACCTTGCTGTGGTTGGGAGTTTGCTTTCGCAGGTTGGTTTCAACCGGCAAATCCCAATGAAGTATGAAGCATTGAGCTGCTGAATGGATTGGTGGGGTAGAAAAAAAAAACAAATCAACATGTTTGAAATGTTACTGGCAGGGGAAACTCTATTCTCTCGTTCGCTTCTTTTGTACAAAATGGATAATTAGACTGCCGGAAAATTTTGTCTCCCTTTTTTCTTATTTCCTTATCTACTACTACCTGTACAGAATTCCATCACCGAATTTTCCTTCTTTTGTGGGTTATGCAATGCTTTATTTTAGATTAAATTAAATTTTCCTTCTATTTCAGTGGGTCTCAATATTTACCAAATTGAATGAATAGTAATGGTTGGTATTAGAAACAGAGGTGGTACTGCGTACAGGGCTGTTGCCATAATTGCAGCGGCTTACAGAAAGTGAATGAAAGCAGTCCTGGGCTGCTTTTTCTTGTGTCCTATCTGGCAGGCATTTAATTTTTTTCTTCCTGGGTTAGCTTATCCTTGAGACTGACATTCGTAACATTCCACTAGATTTTATTTTGTTTTCTTCTTCTTCTTCCCACCAGAAGTTTTGCTTGTTGCAACTGATTGGTGACCCAGGACTCAGGAGGTGAGAGTATTTAGTTTGGAAAAGAAATAGCCATTGTTATGGGAGCACCCTCTTGGTGTTTTTGCTTTGAGTGCCATCTGTTTACGGAGATGTGGCAGGTTTGTACTAGTCGAAACTGCTGAGAGGGCTGTGTAAAGTCACCCACAGAGGAAAAAGAATTGGTCAGTTTTTTTACAGGCCCTGGCTATAGAAGCCAGGTGAGAGGTCTAATCTTACACTCAATACAATAATACATATGCGGTTTTCTGAACGAAATGTCAAATCAACTTTTTGCTTTTTCATCGTTGATTGTTTCGGCTTTGGTTACGCGGACTAGACATTGGATGGGTAAAATTGGGTTTAGATGCAATGGAGTGTCTTTACGTATACCGTACAATTCGAAGACAGAACCTTCTTTTCCTTTGTTTTTTTTTCAGAAAGACGGAACTGTTTTTATGTTACGTTTATCTTCCTTAAAAAATGGTAAGATTTTTACTTCTTTTTATTTTTTAGTTCTTAAATTTTATATTTTTAAAATTTAATTTTTAGATTTATATTTTTTTTTGACAAAATGACTCCAAATTAAAAATTCAACATACTTTCTGTAACTCAATAAAATACATTATGTCCCAATTTTTATGCTTTAAATAAATAATAGAAAATAATATGTACTAAAATTTGAATAATAACCCTTGAGGGAATGACTGTTTTGTAAAAAAAAAATATAAAATCAAATACTAAAAAATAAAGGGAATAAAATTTAATGACTAAAATGTCAATTTTTCTTACCACAACAGCTACTGAATTGTCAACTGATGTGGCTCTTCCGTGAGGGAAACAAACGAATCCATGACGGAATGGCTATTTTGCCAAAAAATATAAATCAAAGGACTAAAATTTGAAAAAATAAAACCAAATTACTAAAAATAAAAGGATGTAAAACCCAATGATTAAACTGTTAAATTCCCTATTTTTTTATATAAAAATTTGTAAAAAGTTGTAAAGATATTTAATTTTTGTTATAGTTTATAAAAATTTGTAGAGATGGATTATTTGATGTAATTGTTTAATAAAAAAATATTAGAGTTAGGTGACAAAGTACGGAAAGAGAATATTTGTTATATTTTTGAAAATTTATTGAATTTTGTGTGAAAAGTTATTGAAAATTGTGAAAAAATTATTGATATTCGTATATAAATTTTTGAGATTTTAAATGTTCGTTTTATAAATTTTATTGAATCCTATTATAGTCTAGAACACGCTTGCAAACACCTAGTACAAGGTGTGTTTTATATATGGTATGTTTGTTTTGTTTATCTCCTAATTTTTTTTCTTTCAAAAGAGAAATTTATGGCATCCCCCAATTATCCCTTCTACATGATTTGCCATTCTTAACTATTTTGGGAGCAAGTTCTGCTTTCAACGACGGTTACTCGGTACCACTACATTCTTTTAGCATACTAAGACTTACTAAAACTGTTTTCTTTCGTTGAATGTAGTTTTTAAGTGTTAAATACACTTTCTATCAACTGTCTATACCGCCTTTACACTTTACATTTCAAACTATTAATTTTGTTAACATTTCATTCCTCAATTATTAAATATTTACATTTTATACCTCCACCATTCATTTCGATGAAAATTATTATTTTAGTTAAGTAAAATTAAGATTTTACCTTCATAATTTATTATTATTATACTTTGTACGAGGTAAAATCGACATTTCACTGAACCACAATAATAATTTGCGTTCAAATTAACGTGGCAATGCAAAGTGTAGACAATTGATAGTTGAGGATCAAAATGTAACGAAATTGATAACCTGAATTTTAACTACTTAAAACTCCAGTAATCAACCACTAGTTTTCGTTCAAATTTATGTGGGGATACAAAGTGTAGACTATTAATAGTTGACGAACAAAATGTACCTTTCGTTTAAATTTATGTGGAGATAGAAAGTGTAGACTATTAAAAGATGATGAAGAAAATATAAAGAAATTAATAAACTGAAATTCAACGTTAATCAGGACAAAAAGAGTATTTTCTCTTATATTTACATGGAAGAAAGTAAGGGCTGCTAGAAAGCAGCACTGCAGTTTAAAAAAAGAAAAAAGAAAAAAGACTGTACTAGCTGACTTTAAAGAGGGTTGTTGGGAATCAATGAGGGTTTCAACCTCCCGATCCAATAATGTTAAATGATTATAGGGCATGCCTTCTGTTCAAAGAGAAAAGCCTGTCTCTGCCTCTCTGGTGCCCTTTGTTGTTACCGATCCATGTTGTGGCTTTACTTGAAGTTGGAGGATTTTTTTTTGCCAGAAAAAGTTTTCACTGTTTCTTCACTCTTCAGCACAATTTTAAAGGGTTAAGTTGGCTGGTTTGCTTGCTTCAGAAACCAACTGCATATGTCAACCCACATGTAAAACAGATCATATTCTTATCTATTAGGGTTTAGTGATAAGTTCGTTTTTCCTTTACATCTCTTAATTATCTTTAATCAATTATTGTCCTCCAGTTTCTACTTGGTATATTAAAAAAAGTATTCAGATGTGATCTCAGACATCTGAATACTTGTAAAAAAAAAGATCTTAGACATCTGTTTTCACGTCTTTGGTTATGTTTGTGTTATAAAATTTTTGGTATTGGGTTTAGTGAAAAATTGAAAATAGAGGTAATTTTTTATATTTTTTATGGGAGAAAGAGAGATTATATTGTAGTATTTTATTGGGAGTTGGTGAAATATTTGTTGGAAAAGCAGCCTTTATCCAAAGACATCCCCCATGCCTACCATTCCTTGAAGTGCAAATTTCTAATTGATTATGGTAGATTAAAATAAATAAATAAGCACCACAAGAGATATGATTAAATAATTAGAAGTGCAAGAGCATTAAAGTGAAATTTTATACTAAATATTAATATTAAATTTGGTGAACGACGTAGGAGTATAAGTGTGTATCCCCATAAACAATGTCGACATGGAATTGCATGTTCTTTAAATTGTGATGCTTGCGAAATAAAAGAGATCTTGGATGTCAGATAATGCTTGTGAATATACTGTGAACTTGGAGCAAGCGAAATACTAACCCCAAAGTTTCATCTTTCTTAGATGTTCTAAGACATTTGTCCGATGTGGACTATGAACTCTTTTGATTGCAATATCCAAACCCACTTAGTTTGCTCTTATAATATTGGAGAAAAGTCAATTTGAGCAATATAACTATCAATACAATTTTAAATAAGTGTGTTATAAACTATCAATCTTTACGTATTGAGCCCTCAAACTTTTAATATTAATCAAATTGTGACCTAAAATAAAATGTGAATCTGAATAACACACGCGACATGGATTTGATGATTGGATATTTTTTAGGAACTCAACCAGATGAAATTTGATAACTTTTGATTACTTTAATAGTCTAATAGTCCAAATAAACTTTTTCCCTAAAATATTAGAAAAGAAGCTAAACTTACAATCCACTCAAACAGTAGCCAATCTGAAGCCCTAAACATTTTTACTTTTCTTTGGTTGCAAGCGATTTAAGGCACCCTGCCCTTTGTTTCTGACGAATAGGAGATCATGCTTCCACGCCACTCAATGATTATGTTTGCATTTCTTTCTTTTTTCCTCCGCTCCATTGAGTAAATTCCAATACCCAAATCATTTCAATCAAAAGAAAAATATAGAACGTGAGCAGGTCTGTACATCGAGAAGGACTTTGTTATAATATATCCATCCCACTTCTCCATCCTCTGTGTCTCACAGCTCACTTCTCACTGGGAAATTCTGCCAACCCTCATGAGTTCTGTTGAACTTCCAAGACCATTTCCATTGTCAAACCAGAGCAACAACTAGCTGGAATTTAGCCCCCCGCGTGCCTCTCCAGATTTCACTAGTGTGAAAACCCATTGGAGGGAAAGAGTGAAACATGCAGCGCACGTCTCTATCTTTCACAATTTAAATCTGACAATTAAGAAGTATGAATCAGAGCCAGCAATAATCTATGCAAGTTTCCAGACGGACCTCTGACAAAATATTGCTTTCCAGTTCGTATTTTTGTTATGTTAATGCAGAGGACTGCAGTATTTAAATCTTTTGGTAGCTCTCTTTTGAAGCATATATTATTTTCTTGTGGCGAAAGAAAAGGAGTTGCTCACGAGGGCACTAATTTTTGTATCTTACTTTATTCGCTTGTGTCAGAGGGCTCTGGAGCATCTCTCAGAAGTCCTTTTTTTTTCAAATTCTTAACCACAAACCGGGTGCTAAGAGTCCACATTTTTGTAGTTATTCCAGCTGCAGAATGACCCTAACACCCACGTCTTAAACACCAATGAGCATCCAAAGAAGAAGATGTGAGGGCAGGGTTGTAACTCAGAAATTGAAATAAAGGGAGAGATTGGGGTTTGCGAAAATAACAAGTGATGTTTGAATGTTGGGAACTTTGGAAAGAGGGGAAGTCGTGGCCAGATATGATGATGTCAGTCACAGCATGTGCATCTCTCACAATGGGGGAATTAGGGAATAGGTTCTTAAGGTGCTGAGAAGTTAAAAGAGGGTCCTGTCAACAATGGGTGGCTTAAATGGAGCACGAAAAAACTGGCAGTTTTTCTTTGTTTTTATGTGACACATAGAAGGAATAGTGCAGGGAATAAGTGTTCTCGAGCAGTTGGGATTCAAAATACTTAGGTGACCTCTAAACGCGTTTTATTGAGATCTGAGTCCACACCCCACCACCTTCCTTCACAACCCTACTTTGAATGATTCCTCATTGGCAGGCATCAAAAATATTATACCAAGTGGGGAGTTTAATTTAAAGGGTGGACTTCACAACCTGTTTGTCGATTCAGGAGCTTGAAAGGACTGATCTATTTGAGGCCGCTAGTGTACTGCCCAGAAGCAAAGAGTGCCTCTGAAAAGAATGAGAAGAAAATTAAATGGTGGGTCTTTCTTAAATCTTTTTTTTGCCTCTGCCGGCTTCTACTAAAGAAGTAGAGTGGTTGGACTTTTGAGCCTTATTAGAATATGTAGTAAGTGGTAACAGTGGCTAAAGGGGGAGCATAGGATTATGGTGGAGGAAAAAAAAATATCTGTACCCTCTGACTTTGTGCTCACTAACATCTCGTGGTTTCTGTCCTTAGTAATTGACCAATGGATCTATGAAAGCTTCTGAGGGTGAAAGTAATTGCAAAGGCACTCTTTTGGTCACAGATATGGAATTCGGTTTGGAAAGCCACTATCATTCAACGAACAAGTTAAGCCATAATATCCCAAAATCTTCACGGGAAGTGCAAGGAGTGAGTATTAGATCAATGGTGTAGAAGCAGACAACAAATCTGAGTTTTTTCACATATTTTGAGGCAGACCTGTCCTCTCCAATGAACAATTTGGGCTTTATAGAATTGTATCAGTCTTTAAGAAGAAATGACATGGGAAAGCATTTCGAAAAATATAAAAGAAATGGTAGACTAGTAACAATTCATAGATCGTCTACAAAAATGAAAAGAAAAATATCCGTACATCACCTGGACTCAGAATTAAAGCTTGTACATTATTTTGAATCGAAATTGAAACCAAGATTGTTTGGCAGGACGAAGATTATATTCAGCTCCCTAGTCAGATCGACCATAATACATTTAAAAGTGTCACATACTCTACTAGTAGCAGGGCTGGGCATAAAACCCGCTACCCGACAAACCGACCTGATCGGGGCGGGTTTATCCATGTTTGAGTTTGTTAGGGAAGAAAACCCAATTTTCGGTCCGGGTATGATACAAAAACCTGAATAAAACCCAAACCCGAATGAAATTAAAAAAACCAAAAATTACATTTCTACCCTTAGCGATATGAAACCTCCTCCCCCCCCCCCCCCCCAAGCCCTAAATCCCTCTCACCTCTTCACCCTCTCATCTTAGCTGCCAGCAGAGCACCTGTCACTGTGCTGCTGGTGGGGATGAAGCTAGCGTCAACTGAGCAGCAGCAACCAGCGACGGAGACTGGGGAGGTGGTGGTTGAAGGTGTCGTAGTTGGTGAAGTTGAAGAATTTGATGGAGAAGGGGAAGAAGGTGGTGGTGAGTTAACAGTAACAGGAGACGTCGATGAATTCGTAGAAGATTTTGGAGATGGGGCTACAGAAGCCATCTTCCTACATTTTTGGGTCTCTTCATTATCATCTGACATCTCCATGGTAAGGAATACCAAATAACCAAACAATACAACCCATAATATTTTTGGGCCTCAAAACCCAAAACATTCTGGGCCACGTCTGTTAAGGCCCAATGAGCCAAACCCTGTCTGTATGTCCGGCTCGGGGCATTCCGGGTCCAGTTCAGCTAAAAAATTTCGACCCCAAACCCAATTTGCAGCCCTAGTCAGTAGTCGTGAACTTACAATACATCGTTTTTGTTTTAATGGAGCAACACTATGGATCTTTCCATAACTAAACATACAATTTGATATCGAAACCTTTCCGTAAACTGTTAAAGGTTGGCCTTCAGTGAAGAGGTTCCTTTTTCTTTTTCTTGGAAGAATCTGTGATTTGCCTGCTTTTGCTACACTCGGGACAAAACCAGTCATCCTCATGAACATCCTGAAGTGGAGGATCACAGCAATCAATGTGGGTACCAACCCCACAACCAACAGAACCACTTTCATCACCGCAGATCAACATGACCTCCCCTCTATCACGAGACCCACAAACCTGGCACGCTATATCGTTACTGCTATGATCATCTGGTCGTGTCAAGTCCTCGACAACCTCTTCTGCCTTGCTCTGCAGGTACGAAAAGGACTTCTCTGCCCAAACGTTTGTGTTGTATAACACATGTTTCTCAAGGGAATACCCAGGTTTGCAAACATACTCGACCAAGTAATCAGCTAGAACACAGGGTACCTCGTGTTTTAAGAACTCCTGGACCCACGGATCAACACGGGGGATGCCGGGGCTGATAATGGCAAAGTCAATTCCAGAATTAAGAAACCGGGTGTAAGGAGGAGAGGTTGCCAATATAGTACCATCTCCAGCCTTCACAGCACGCTTCAGAGTGTCCTGTTAGATGCCAGAATCAAAAAGATGAATCGAAATCAACAATAGAGTTCAGAGACAAACAACCTGGATGAAACATATAGTCATTTTTCATCCTGAGGCACTATTTTGCCAACTGATGAAATTTGTAAAAGATGATATCAGACTTCTAATCTCTGGAAAAAATTTGCATGAGAAAAAATATAAAATAAAATTTTGACAACATGCGTACCAAAGGTGGCGCAATGCATTCTCCGTATATGATAGTGCGCAGTCCATAAAGTGCACCATGACCCGTTCTCTTCCTCAAGAGCCGCCACTTCCTTGGAGCCTCCAAATTGATTGCACCATCTTCACTAAGGCCATTGTTGTACCATTCATAGGACTCCTCTGCCAAGAATCTTCCTGCCTCAGTGCAAGCAGTTAAATAATCAGTCTTCAGAATCCACCTGCATTCAAGATTGGACCAATCATAATATGTTGCCTGTCAAATATCAGATACAAGCATATTGATTCCACACTTCTGACAAGAATGAGCAAAGGTTTCCATAGGGTGTCTGCCAGCTCAAATGCGGAGGCAAGCGTGCTGCAAAATAATTTTGTGGCAATTTGGTCCCCAGCAGGAATTTGCTCAAATATACCATAATCGTGGAAAATTCGAATTTATGGTGGAAGTGACGTACCTTCCAGATGCAGCAGCCGCAAAGAACTTCTCTGTCCTGCGAATTGGATCTGTGGTTATTAAGTGAGTAGCCTGGTATGACCATTGATGAGAATCTCTGCAAAGTCTTCCTTTCAACCGCCTAATTACTTGTTGAAACTCCTTTCTCTGAAAGCGATGCGCACTCAATATAAACCATGCAGGTTCAGTTTTCTTGCTGTTTGGAACCTCTCCTGTTGATGTTCCAGATTTTGGCTTAACCTCTCCTGCCTTTTGATTGATCTTCCTTGGCATTAAGTTAGTTTTAACAGAAGAACTCGCTTTGCACTGATTTAAATTTTTAACAGGCTTGTTCTCCTTCTCCACCTCACTATGGTTCTCCGACAGATAAGTGCAGCTCTTTGTTTTACCAGAAGAAAGTAATGTTTTTTTCTCCTTTTCTGTCCGTGTCCCCTTGTTCTGAGTCCTACTCTCTTCACCGTTCACACCTTTTTTAGATTTTATGGTATCCTTCTTCACCTTGGCTCTACTTGTAGGGTGTTTTTTCCGTTTATTCATCTTCCCAGTCACACTATCTCCATCTAAGCTTGTTTCAACAAGCCCAAAATTCATCTCACAAACGGTCTGCTTTGGCGTAATTCCATTGGTCCCTTCCTTTGGAGCCATTGCATCATCATGCATGCTCACGATGTAATTATCAGTCATATGCTGCACCATTTCTTCATTCACTTCCATCATTTTATCCGCTTCATCTGTCACAATAACCTCCCCAGACTTCTGTTTGTTAACTGATTTGTCCAATTCATCTTCCAGTTTGTTCTCCGGTGGCTCAGTTTCATCACCCATCAATTCATCTCCATTCTCCATATTGCTGCCAGACTTCACGACACTTATTGTTTGCAACTTCTTCAGCTCTTCAATGTTAACCATTGGAGAAGATATCTCAAGCTTCATAGAACTGGAAGACTTCTCACAATCTACTGTCTCTTTCACTTCAACTGAATGGATTACAGCATCATTTTGGGAGATAGTTTTACCTAAGTAGATAGCACCCTTTTGGATATTAGCAGTAGTTGACTTCAGTCTTGAACCCAGAGTCTTCTTGGCAACCGACTTCTTCCTAAGTGGCTTTGTCACCATGCTATCATTTGCTCCTCCAGGAAAACTCAATTTGCCAGACCCGTCAGATTTCCGAGTTTCCAAGTTTTTGTTACTGGTAGACAACTCCACATTCTGCTGCTGATTCTCTGGCTCCCCTTTTTCTCCAACTTCATGTGCAAATCTCCCTGTATGTAAATCTACAATGTCTGGCTTGGTCAATAAAGTAGACTTGCTCAATGTTTTCTCACCAGCAATGTTATCTTGCCCAATCTCTGCGGTTGCAGTTTCAGAGGAAGGTTCATCGCATGTCACTGAATTCTTGCTACCAGTTGATGGTTTGGGAGTGGATAGTTTAGCATGTGAGTTATGTATAGCATTCTGATTAGCAATCTTATCCACAAGAAGGCCATCACTGCCAGATAGAAAATCGCTGTTAGTTCCATTGGAACCATCAATCAAAGTAGTTGGTCCGACTCCCTGAGTTTTATCACCTACCACTGCACTCTTTCTGACAGAGGGTCTTGCATTGAGATTCGACTTTCGTGATGTAAAGCAAGCATAAGAAGTATTTTCCGTCTTCTGAGGCAACAAACCACTCAACTCGTCTCCATCAACTAACTCAGTCCCTCCCCAAGAAGTTCGAAGACAACCCGGGTCAAATCTGTCCCTTACTTGTTTAACCCCGAAAGGGAAGTTGTCAAACTCATCACTGACTTTAACCGAATGTGCTTTAGAACAATCACTTAAGTTGCCAGATATTTCTCCAGAGTACATTGAAAGTGAGGACCTCCTTGAAATTTTTGAGTAACTTAAAGGACTCAACATGGCATCAGAAACAATGGGCCTTTCTGCGTTTCTAGAGGTAGATGTCAAGTCATTTGCCACTTTCATAGAATCTGGGATTTTGTCAAGAGGGTCAGGTAGCTCTCCAGAAGTAGTATTTGTACAGCTAAGTGCTTTAGAAACATCAATATTATGAGAGCTTGAGGCCAGAACAGATGATTTCTCTTCTCCAGGATTTAATACCATGTCCATTGTACTTCCAACAATCAAAGGACCCTTTGTAGCAGGTGAAAGTTTACCTACTGATTTGGACAATTCACATGTTGTTGGTACTCCAATTTTTGAATCATGAGGACTCTTAGTCATGTTTCTGTCCCCAAAGGACTTCAAAGTTGTGTCTTCAGCCTCTTCCTCCGAATCCTTAGCCTCTGCTTCCAACATCTCCAACTCGTAGCCACTGTAAGATAGAAAACCATTCACTTGTAAAATTGCAATGACACTCCATTGCCTCTTGTAGGCAACAATGCCTAGGAAAACCATAAAACGGTCATCAGGACCCATAAGAACATCAGTACCAGCATGATTCTGCAGTGGAAATTCTAAAAAACAATACTAAATACATGCTATGCACTCTGCCTATTCTATGCACCAAACAAAATGCTTAAATCTATGCTTGTTTGCTTAATTAAACCCAAACAAAAACACAACTTTAAACACAGACCATGAATCACCAGATAATGCAAGTGTGTCTATGTCATAAACCTCCAGCGTTGTAGCATTGGAATGCAGACACAATTTTAGGCCAATAAACAAAGTATCTAATTTCCTCCCTTTCTCCTCTTCTTCATGAAATTAAGCTACAAGACAAAAGTAAAATCCACAGTGCGTCTAAATAGTTGAAAAAAATGAAATAACTCAAACCATGCAATAATGGTACTCAAGTCCTCGAGAACTTTGCTAAAATGACATAATCTCCTTCCCTTCCAGTTTTCAACGTCAATCTATCTTGTAAACTAGTGGACCAATCATTAATTGTTTGCCCACTCCCCCGGCAAAGGTTTAGGTTTCAAAGGCTAGCATTCAAGGAATATATTCCTCGTTCTATGAATCATGAATTCAAAATGACATCTAGGCATAGGATGTCTTCTGAGCAACATAGCAGGACACAACACAAAACCCCTTCTTTTCTCCTGCCCTTTCCAACGCAGCCTCCATGCAATAGATTCCTTGACACATGCCACCAGAATATAACATTCAAGCACAAACAAAGCCTTGGTTTCAAATGCCTCACCTTTTTTGATAATTATCTTCTGGAAGAACCTCCCAATTTCTTAGGCTGTAGAAGAATAAGGTGATTAGATAAAAGAACTTGTGAATTCAGCCATGAATTTTCTCTGTTTTTTTTTAAGGTTCTGATATATATTGTATACATCTCATTAGCAAAGACTTTCTGAATTTCAAAAGATAAAAGAATTAATAGAGCCACAACATACCAATCTTCCAACCAGCCATGATTGACAAGCTTTATTGTATTGACTTTTTTGGCAAGCTCATATTTCTCCCCTACATATAATAACAAAGACCAGTAAAGTTTAGTGCTACCTAAATCGTCAAGGTTCAGAGATATACAAATCACGTCCAGCTAAAGTATCAGTAACCTTTCAGTACCATGTTATAAATTCATAGTAACGAAATTAAAAAAAAAAATGTGATTTTCCTCCAAAAGAATGTCCCTTGTCATTCAACTGACAGAATTTGGTAAGGAATATAAGCAATTGAACCTGTTTAGATATTTCAAGCAACAAGATTTACCAGAATTCTGCAGCATTCAGTCGACCAGCTAGTCATGTAAAGTTCATAATAACCATTTGATGTTCTGTCCTACAATTTCATCTAAGCTATTTTGGAGTTCATCATTTTCAAAAAACTTCAATTAACTTGCACATTCCACTTATTACAGGACCATAATAGCATTGTTCTGAAAAACCAAATATTGACAGTTTGGCTCTGAAAAGAATAAACATCTCCATCAAAATGCATTAAAAGTGAATAGTCAATAAACTACAAGTGAAGAACATTGATTGCAAAATCCAGGGGGAAAAGAAGAATCTAGCAAATAAATGGGTGTATATATATACATACTTATGTATTGTTCTACACACCACTTGTTATTGAGAACATGGAAAACGCACCCTCAAATTTATAGCAAATGAGATGAGTGACCTTGTTTGCCACCAATGGTTTCGAAAATTGAGCACTCATCAAGCTGACCATTACCTAAGAAGAAAAACCAGAAAAGTGATAATAGAGTGTGCTTTCATTAGATGGCTATGTTTAGTAATTACTCATAGGATCCCTGCTCAAAGTTGAAAAGCAGGGGAAGGAGAAATGCATACCATAATGTCATCTCGATCTTGCCGCTGATATCCGGTTAAGCATATTACTAGACTTTTGGCACCTGCTATTCCGTTTAGGTTTTTGAGTGGTCTGTACATAATCTGTCAAAAAGCAAATGCAAGTACTGAGTTACATGCGCAAAGTATAGCAAGGGTGAAAACTAAAATTGACAAAAGAAAAACTGGATCGCAGACTATTTTTTGGCTAATGATTTCTAAATCATGGATGAACACAAACCCTTTAAGAGAAATATTTAAGTTTCAGACCAAGATTTTACCAAAATCAGAGAGTTAAATTTAGGTGATACTCATCTAGTCGCTGATATCTATCTAATCGTGATTAAGTGCAATATTGAGTTGAACGTGGATACACAAAACGTAATCAAATAAAGGAATCCAGAAAAGTAATTTATAATCTTCTCAAGTTCACATCGCAGTTTTCACTTCAAATTAGATACATTCAACTGCCTAGTGCCTATCATGGTCCTATCAATGAAAAAAATATCGTTCATTCATTAGCTAAAAATTACTGAGAGAACTAGAAAAGGAACACACGGAAGTGGCATCAACAGGCATTCCAATATCAAAACTATGATCCACCCATAAGGCCGTGACGAGCTTCTTGCCATCGTTTCGAGCAGCAATACATACTGGATCATCCTACACAGTATACATAGTAGTTAATAAGCACTTCAAGAACAAAATACAAAGTGAAAAAGAAAAGGAAAATGAATCTTTAAGTAAACAACAATAATCGAGGCAAGTAAAGTGAAAACAGAAATTCCGGCTTACATAAACAAGCTTGTCCACAATTACATGAGTGCAACTTTGGCTATACTGACCAGCATCAACTCCACCTCCATAAACAAGCTTACATCGAACCTACAATAATTGCAAATTTAAATAGAAATATACAAATCAATCTATTGCCAATCGAATTAAGATACTCTAGTATCCGAAATTCACAATGTCATAAAGAGAGAGAGAGAGAGAGAGAGAGAGAGAGAGAGAGAGAGAGGGGGGAACCTTGTTTTCTTTGACGTAATCGAAGCCAAAGAGAACGAAGCGGACGCCGAGAAACGGACTGGAAGTAGAATTTGTTTCCATGGGTGACTCGAGTTTCCGTGAGGAAATAAAATCCAAGAAATATATATAATATTAATTCCAGTGAAGTGGAAACTAAAATGGAGTCGCAATGAGAGTTCAGAGAGGGGGGGCTGGAAGGAGAGGAGGAAAAGAGGAGAAGAGGCTTTTTGTCATTCGGTGCTCTTTTATAAACTTGTCGAGGAAGAGAGAAACAGTGGGAGGGAAGAATTGTTTTGTTGATTTTTGATTTCGGTGCACTGGCGGGACGATCAAATTATGGGGGTGTTTGTTTGTGGAAATTTTGAGGAATATTCTCGAAATTTTGGGAATCTTTACTTTATTGAGATTTATTAGGGTTTGTGAAAAATAGAGTGTGTGTGTGTAAAAGTTACAAATTTTAGAGTGTGTTTGTTTTGTTGGAAATTTCGAACCCCAAAATTTTGGGGAAACAAACACCCCCTATATTCGTTCAGCGTTGCGCCACGTCGCTCGCTTAAAAGCGTTGATTTAGGCCACGTGTGTGGACCCGGTCTAATGCTGTGGTGTTTGTTTGTGGAAATATTGAGGTTTTGAAAATTTTAGGTATTGAGATTTGTAAAAAAATATAGTATTTTATAGAAAAGTGAGGAGAGATAAGATTTAATTGAATAGTATAATATTATTTTATAATTTAACGAAGAAAGAGAGATTATTTTATAATTATTTAAAAATATTGAGGGGTGAAAAGTTTGGAAAACAAACGTTCATTACTTTTATAATTCAAGTCGGGCAAGCATCCTGGGCCGAAGCCTGAGCCCAACATTTTTACTTCGGTACTTGGTAGAGTTTATAGCCTCTCAAGTTGTTGCGGTGCGAACCGCGGTTATGGTGGTTCAGAAGATGAAGAAAAAAGGAAAGAGGTAGAGAGAGAATTGGAAATTGGGGAAGAAATTAGGTGGTCAAAGTAAATTTTGATAATTCAAGACAATTCCAAAATTGTAAAACGGCAGAGTAAAAGGTTGTATTTTTTATGCCAAGTATCTTCTTCTTCTTTCTCCGTTGTCTCGGATTTAAGATTTGGAGCTTATTTGTAGGTAGGGAGGGAGGGGGAAGTATTGATCCGCTCTCCGTTAGTTTTCTCCCGAGATAGTTTTCTCTCTCCTCGTTTCTGATGCTGATGCTGATGCTGAGGTCTTTCCTGGTGCCCATCACCTTTACCCGTTCTCTATCCTCCGCCGTCAGCCCCTCCGCCGTAATACTCTTTTCTTTTCTCCTTCTACCTTCGCCTATGCCATTTCTCTTGCTGCTTACCATCATTTTTCCTCTCTTTCCTTTTTTTTTAATTTCGTCTATCTCGTACTATTCGGAATTATCTTTGTTCTGTTCGCCAATCCTATTTTGATTTCTTGATCAAAATTTCTTCTTGCTCTCTTGTGCGCGTCTTTCTGTTTCTCTCACTTTCTTTTTCGTTCTCCTTGCCCATCCTTTTCTTCGTTCCCATATTTTTCATCTATTTACTCTTGTTCACCGCCTGGATCCCCTTTCTTTCTGTTTCTCATTAATCTCGGTCTTCTTTTATCTTTCTTGGGCTTTTGTAATCTTTGGTCCTCTGGTCTTAACTATGGACCCGAATCTCCAGAGTGAGATTGACAGGATTACTGAGAGAAGTCGTGATATCTCCTGGGAGGACCTGTCGACTCATCTCCAGTTCAACGAGACTCAAGCGGCTCAAGTTTCTGAAACCTCGTTGATTGGCAGATTAATTTCCCAACGGATTTACCCCCAGACAGGTTATCCATCCTATTATAGGATGGAGGTTTGTAAAGGATCTCAAAATTGAAGACACTGCTCCGAATTGTTTCCTTTTCACTTTTCGATCTAAAGAGGAGAAGGATAAAATCAAGACAATGGGCCCATGGAATTTTAAACGGTCTGTCATGATTCTTAAAGATTGGGCTCTCGGTACTACTAGCATTACAGAAACTCCTTTGGACTCGGTTGTTTTCTGGGTCCAAATTCATGGACTGCCTCCGGAAGACTTTGATAGTGTTAATACAATTCTTATTGGTAGAAAAATCGGGAAGGTTCTTGCTGTTCATCCTGTAGATTTGAGGAAACCATTTTTAAAGGATTCAAGTTTCTTTCGATGCTGATGTTCCTTTATCTCCGGGCTTTTTATATTCCAAGACTTACTGCAGATCTAATCAGAGGCGGATGTAGGGGGGCGGCCCTGGGCGGCCGCCACCCATTGGACGGAGGAAAAAAAAATTACAAGGTTTTTTTTTTAATATATAAGTTGGTCTGGGCCTATGGGCCCGATCCCCATAGGCCCAGACCAACCTGTAGCGCCTGGGCCAATGGGGAGCCCGACCCCCATTGGCCCAGGTCATTCAAAGATTTTCCTAAGGGTCTGGGCCTATATTTTTTAACCGGCAGAGGGCTCTGCCTTAAAAAAAAAATTCAAAAACTCGATGCCTCTCTCTCGACCCCTCTCTCTCTCTACCTGCTTTCTCTCTCTCTCTCGCGAATCCGCGATCCCCCACCGCCACACGGCCGCACCGCACCTGTCACCACCGTGCCCAGCCCACTGCGCCGATCGCCCACCCCCGCTTGCGCCGCACGAAACTGCTGCCACCGCAGGTCCGCAACCTGTCCAGTACCCACAGTCCACTGCCCACTGCGGCACTGTCCAGTGCCCGCCGGCCCCGCCCCTGCACCGCAGCCCGCAGGTCCACGCCGTCGACGCCGATCGACCACCGCCCCGCTTTCTTTTTCCCGTTGGAGTGTTTCCAACAGCCAAAAGCCGATCGCCCAAGTCCCAGACTCCCAATGGTAAAATATGATTATTATTATTTTGCGTTTTTTCTCTTTTTTTGAGATTGCAGTCGCATTAAGCTTATGGGCATTGAACTTAATTTTGGGCTTAGGTTTGAAATTATAATTATTTTGGTCAATCGAAATTCGAAGCAACTGTGTGGTCATTGAGGCTCAATCTGGCAATATTGTATATTGAGGTCATCGAAGCAACTGTGTGATCCTTACATTTTGGTCAATTGAGATTGCAGTCCCAGACTTCCTTAGGGCATTGCAGTTTCCTAAGGAAATAATTAGATGTGCTACATAGCATGCCTGGAATCAACAATATTTGTTTAACTTAGACAGGAACAAGTATTGTGCATTCCTGGAAACTAAAAACATACCTATTTTGGAAGGATCTCTTTGTGAGCAATAAAGGAGAGAACAACATTCCACACAAGAGCAATGAAATTGGCAGCAAGGACCTGAAACTGTTGGGGGACAAATCGGAAATTGAGAAATTGGAAAAGGTATCCACAACTTCCAATTCGCAAGAACAGCAGAAAACCACTCCTACAAAAGTGAATTGGAGCTCGAAGTCGGCTCGTTTAGATTGTTAGAGCGAGCTCGATCCGAGTTTAATCTTGGTTTATTTTGGGTACAGGCGTACCGGTACAGCCCTAGGCCTTGAATTATTGCTTGTTGTTGTTAGTATCAGTTCATATTTATTTGCACGGGATTGTCGTCTACTATGTGATTGTTCTCCCTTATCTTGGCAAGAAAGTGGTTCTTATTAGGTTTCGGTAGAACTTTCAGCTTATAGAGGGAGACAATTTAATCAATAAGACACCAGGTGCTTCCCAGATGTCCATAAGATCTAGAACTCCTGGATATTGTGCTCATGTGTGATGTGTGGGAGACTGAAGACGGTTTTACTTTTTACTCTTTTTCGTTTTTGATTCCAGACTAGTTAAAAGTTAAAACCAAAAGAGCCAAGATACTGGTGGTATTCAAGAGAAGGGGTATGAAAAGAATAATCACTAGACTACTACAATCCAGGAAAGAAAAACATCTACAACTTGGAAAAACATCACTCATAAGCAATCTTAGAAAAATATTCTCCAACTTGGAAACTGGGGGGTCAATGCTGAGCCAAGATAATGTAGGTTGTTAGGCAAAAAACTCACTGGCCTTATTTCAGCTCATATCTCTAATCACTTGTTTATTGCGTTAGAGTGCACCTATCTATTCTTTCTTCATTTTTTTGTTGGAGATTATGTATGTGTTGTACCCCCAAGGGTTTGGTGTGGTGGTAAGGCTTCGGCTTGGGTTCTAACATGTCCCAAGTTCGAGCTCCAACATCCCCATTATCGCCCTTGACTTACCTGCTCCTTGGGTTGTGGGGTCGGTCCAGGGGATCGGGGTTTGTACTTCAGGGTTGGGCCAAAAGGGTCCGGCTTTGGGGAATTTCCTCGTCATAAAAAAAAAGATTATGTATGTGTTGTTTCTTAGATAAGTTACTTAATTAGACTAATTGTGCAGGTTCTCAAGGAAAGGATTGTTTGGCTTGAAGCTGCTAATGAAGATCTTTGTCGGGAGCGTCATGAATACCGCAGCAGATGCCCTGTGGCAGAACAATATGAAACAGATCGTCAAGTATGTGTAATATCTCCTGTTGACTTTCTTTTGTGACATATCGTCAAGTATATGTACGTCTCTCTTTGAATTGATTTGGAATTTAGATATATGTGATTTGTGAAACTGTTTATTTGAATTGGTTTGTGAAATTGTTTTCATATTTTGAATTGATTTGTGAAATTGTTGATTGATTGTTTTCACTTTGTTTTATTTTGTTTAGATAATGGATAAGTATGCAAAAACGTAGGATGCAATTGTTATCTCTCAGTCGTACTATATAGTACGGTACGTGTATTCTATTATTTTTAATGCTTTTAATATTTTATTATTTTTAATGCTTTTAATATTTAATTTTCGATATTGTAACTTTAAAAAAATTATTTGCATTACGAGGAAAAAAAATTATTGTTATTTTGCATGTAAAGTTCGACCCCCATGAAAATCCATCCTGGATCCGCCACTGGATCTAATGTGGGTTCAACTTTTTTTTTTCTAGGTAAATCAAGCTTGTGCCTGAGGGGTGGGGGTGGGGGGGTTTTGAACCCCAGTTCAGGACCCTCCATAGAGGAGGAAATGCCATTTGAGCCATAGCTCATTGGCAATGTGGGTTCAACTTAAGTATGAACGGTTATCGAATTTCTGCTTCAAATGCGGTAGATTGGATCATACTTCAGTGCATGTCGATATGAGGATCCACATTATCTACAGTACGAGCTCTCGCCAAAAATGCCCGGAGAGGCCCCTTCTCCTCAGGCGTACGACTCAGTTCGAGAGATGTTTGCTAGTAGGCACTCTAGTTCTTCTCCTGAGATTTCTGGTGACAGATCAGGCCCTAGACTTGGGTCCACAGAGAGAACCAATATGCGGGTTTCGGAGGAGGATGGTAGGACTTCGAGTGGGAAAAGTCTCAATGAATCCTGGTTTGATTCTACTGGTATGAGAAATGGTAAGTTGATTCAGGGAGGTCCCAGTGTCTTGAGGGGTTCTGCACTCTCTGGCTCAGCAGAGAAGTCGGGCTCAAATTTTTCACTTTTTAAAGCCAAAAGGGGTAGTCTGGTGGCAGATAGCAAAAATCCTCTGTTTGGAGCCAATAATAAATTTGTGTTTGGGTCTAATCGATCTGAATAAACTCATTCTGAGATTTTTAAAAGATGTAGGGAAGGTCATCTTTCTTCTTTAGCCAAGTCCCCCGTGAAGAAGCCCGAAATGAAACTTTGGACTCGGAGTGCTTGCTTGAAGTTCCTATCTCCTCTCTTTTTTATTCAGGTTCTAACAGTGATCTGAAATTGCAGAACAGAAGGCTGGTTATTAAAAAAATGGCATTGTAGAAATCAGGATCTCCAACGTTAGTGTGTTAATGATTACGTGGATGTGGCCAGGGTGGTGGGCCTTATCGTGCTCCCGACCCATGAGGCTTATTGCTTGGAACTGTCGCGGTCTCGCTCGACCGGCGACAACTAGGGCCTTGGCAATTTGGTGAAAGAATTTAATCTGTGGGGTTTATTTTTGGTAGAAACTAAAGTCGATGATTTTTCAGTTTCTATAATCTTGCGCCGTGTTGGATGTTCGCTTTTTTTTCTATTCTTACGATTGGTCGTAGTGGGGGGTATGAAATTCTGTTGACTGCCAAATCTGGTGTTTGAAGTCTCAGCATATATTTCACCTCCTTATCCACCCAGGTAATGAATTTCACAGTTTTTATTGCTCTTTAGTGTATGGACCTACCCTTAGGAGACAGAAGGAAATCTTATGGCAGTCTTTACAGAATCTCCAATCTTCTAATCAACCATGGATGTGCATTGGGGACTTCAACGACTTTACAAGTCAGGCAGATAAGTTTGGGGGTAGGCTCTCTCGGCCAGGGTCTTCTATAGGGCTTTCTAATAGAAGGACCGGGCTTGCTAATATTAAGGAAAGAATTAGGGGTGATCAGAACCGAACCGATTTTGTGGTCTTTAAAAATTAAATCTGGTTCGGTGTGGACCGGATTTTATAAACCGAATACTGCGGTCCGGTCCGGTCCGATCGATCCTTTAATATAAGAGAACCGGAAAATCGGACCGCATTTTCGGTTTTCAGCCTTAGTTTGTCATTTTGGTATCAAAATTCACTGGACCCAACGTCGTTACACCTGTTAAACGGAAAATCAATTTCATCCAATCACAATGTTAGTTATCCTCCCTCGGCGGCTAGAGGTGGAGGGGAATCCCCCCTCCACCGTGCGGATCGGGGGTCCTCGATCCCCTTTTTTTTAAAAAAAATTATATATATATATATATTTTTTTATTAATTTTTTATTTTTTATTTAATGACATGTGTCAAAATGTGATTGGACGAGATGAATTTTCCGTTAAACAGGTCTAACGACGTTGGGTCCAGTGAGTTTTGATACTAAAATGACAAACTCATTAAGCGTTTTAGAATTTTTTTAAAACTCAGTGAGTTTTTTTAAAAAAAGACGCTAAAACTTAATGAGTTATTTGTAATTTTTTTAAAAAAATAACGTTTTTATTTATTTAATGACACGCGTCACATCGTGATTGAACGAGATGAATTTTCCGTTAAACCGGTGTAACGACGTTAGGTCCAGTGAGTTTTGATACTAAAATGACAAACCCATTGAGCGTTTTGGAATGTTTTTAAAACCTAGTGAGTTTTTTAAAAAAGACGCTAAAACTTAATGAGTTATTTGCAATTTTTTTATAAAAAAATAACGTTTTTATTAATTTTAATTTTTTATTTATTTAATGACATGCATCACATCGTGTGTGGACGAGATGAATTTTTCGTTAAATCGGTCTAATGACGTTAGGTCCTGTGAATTTTAATTGTAAAATGACAAACCTAGTAAACGTTTTGAAATTGTTTAAGACCCGAAGGATTTTTTAAAAAGGCGTTATTACTTAGTGAGTTATTTTTAATTTTTCCTGAAAAAAATCTTAATTTTTTGGAGGGTCACGAGCCCTAATTCCTCGGCTTCACCCATGCTTTAACTAGACAAAATGTGTGATAAAATCTTAATGTTTGAGCAATTCCACGGCTAAATAGTGGTTCAGCCAAAGAGTTTTAACTTTAAAGAAGATGAGAAATGTACTCCATCTAAACAATATCATTAAAAAGATAATCACGATATCCATCTAAACAATGTTCTCAACTAATAAAATACACAACTCAATAGAATTGAAAACTATTCCCAAATGTCTCAAAGCCAAAACACCATTACCAAACATTGTAGGATTTTCGTTACTTAATGATATATTAAAATTATTAATCCGACAAATATTAATTATACCCTGAAGAAGTGCCAAAACACAAAATAAACTATTATGGGCCCTCGGTAACCCTACACGGAACGAACTCTTTTTTTTTCTTCTTTTCTAGATGCTGTTTCAGGATATACTCGCTATTTATTTCACGAGCATCCTTTCTAAAATTAGATTGAATAATAACAGAACGGATCAGGTTGCGTAGCTTTATTTGATCAAAATAGAAACTATTTAATTTTTTTATTATTCTTATTAGGTGTGCGTCAAATAAAGATGATGATTTTAATTCTTCTCCCTCCTTTTAAAGAATACAATGGGGTCGGACGGTCGGTGTTTCCGTACAAAGACAACGAACCAATCGGTAATCTTTTTGCCAATAAGGACCGGTTCACACTGTTGGTGCCGGTCGTATTAAACTGCTGGCTGTGGTAGAAACCTTAGGAGCAGAAAAACTTACAGACGTGTCACTTCTCCATTTGCCAGCTCCACCAGATGGACCTACCATTCTGTACGAGTATGTGGCCCAGTATATAGAACTACCCTCTTCTTATTTTCTTCAACCTTCACAATTTCTTCGCAGAGAGAGAGGAATACAGAGGGGGAGAGACATGGGTTGGCTAACGCGATTCTTAGCGGCCGTGGTTTTCTTAGCAATCGGAGTGATATTCTCGCCGGAGACTTTTGGATCGAAGTCGGACGGTCAGAGTTCTCTTTCTATCTACCTCAAACTGGCTCATCTTCTTTGTTTCTCCACGGCATTTGGGACTGCTCTCTGGGTTACCTTTATCGGCGGCATCATCATGTTCAAGTAAATATCTTTCTCTCTATCCCTCGGTCTCCAGTACGCCACTTAGGTTGTGTTTGGTTGCTCTCAACTTTCCTATGTCATATGTTCTTGTTTGAAAAGATGTAACATCTAACTCATCGAGATTCCGTAGTGATATCAGTTTGATTTATTCGTTTAGTTCTTTTGAATTTATTCATTGGTTTCCAGATAAAACGTTTTTAGACTAAAATTAAGTGGAGCGTTTACGCTATGTTTGGTTTTTGAGTAAGTGCTAGAGAAAGAATTTAGAGGAAAAGGGGGGAAATTCGGATTGTTCTCAGTTACTTTTGTTTCTTGAAAATGCAAAGTCAACCTAAGAAAGCTTAATGATTTGTCTGTGCTCATTTTATCGTAGTTTGGTTTCTATCCATATCCTAGGTGATAAAGTTTTAGGATGAAACATAGGCTTTCTCTTCAACTACTGGAGTATTATCTCCAAGAAAGAGCAAGGCGTTTAGTTATGTTTTATTGAGATATGGAGTTTTTACACAACGTGTGGTACTGATGCCGTATGAACAAACAAGTCTTAAAAAAAGTTATTTCAGAATGGTACACTCTTGTGCACCAAATTAAGCTTTGCTTATGATAAAAGTACAGAATATCTTCGTCGTTCCTGACTAAAGTTTGGTAGTAGTACCATTTTCCTAACTATTTTTGTTGAAACTGGTTTGACACTTCAGGAATCTTCCAAGGCATCAGTTTGGAAATCTACAAAGCAAGATGTTTCCTGCATATTTCAGTCTGGTTGGAATATGTTGTGCCATATCAGTGGGATCATTTGGGTATTTGCATCCATGGAAGTCATCATCTACTGCTGAGAAGTACCAGCTTGGGTTCTTGTTGTCTTCATTTGCATTCAATCTCGCCAATTTGTTTGTATTTACTCCCATGACCATTGAGGTAAAGTTGTCTATTCCATGCTCTTTTGGTTATTCAGGTGATGTGGATTTGTGATGTTTTGAGTCATGGTTACGTTTTATCCTGACTATAAATCCGTCACAAACATTTGTGTATTTTTCAATTACCTTATAATTTCTCAATCGTGCGCGGCATATGCATGTTTGTTTGTTGGTGAAGGGTTTCAAAAGCAAATCTTAATATTCACACCTATACACAAACATACAATCAGCCTTTCTGCTTCAATAGGTTTTGCATTAGGTGATGCTTCAATAGGTTTTGCATTAGGTGATGGAAAGCTTTATTCAAATGATTGGTTTAGGTTCAAAATCATATTTGATAGCTTTATCCTATCCCTACATTTCCATAGCTCTAAAAGCTACAGTGGCTTTTTTTCTCATTTATTTTTCTCAGAGAAATGTTCGGATAATGTGTTTCTTGGCTTCCAACAAAAGGTCCTTGTTAGCAGAGTTTTTTGTTCGGTGTATGACATTTTGTTCATTGTGATAGATGATGAAGCAAAGACATAAGGTGGAGAGAGAATCCAACATTGGTGAAGAAACTGGGTGGTCAAAGAACGTGGAAGTAGCAAAGGTGAATCCAAAGCTTGCGGCCATGAACAAGAAATTTGGGATGATCCACGGGTTATCATCCCTCGCTAATATCATGGCCTTTGGCAGCCTAGCCATGCACTCATGGTACTTGGCAGGCAAAATGGATCTGTAGCCTCAAATTAGTTTCCTCTTACAAGGGCATGTAGTCTGGCTATAGATCACGTCAATTGAGGAATCTTTGTGCTTTCTGTTGTGCTATAAAATGCTTTGGATTCTTCCGGGCCACGTTGTGTACAATTGGACAATACTTGATGCAATAAGGGAATGTGCAATTACTCAATATGGATTATACTCTTAACATAAGCACTTTGATAATAACAATTGTGGTTCTCTTCTAATATATTCGCTTCCTTACCAATTATGTATTGCTTTGTTCTCTAGTCTCTACAGCCCGGCAAAGTTTCTGAAGAGGCAAAGTTGCCAAATCATACAACAAATTACAAGTTCCCAACCTACACTATACTGGATTAATTTCCAAATATCAGTGTTTTCAGCCAAAACAAAGAACGTAATACCCAATTACAAATACGGGCTCAAGCTAAGATGGCCCTGTCGATTGGTAAAGAAGGTTTTTACACAGGTGGAGCTGGAAAGGCTTCAAAATAAGTAGTGCATTGGGCCAAACCCAAACGTGACCCTGGTCCTTCCTCCCTCCCACTTTCCCCAGGTTTGACCTATCCTCTCTAGTCTCCGTGATTAGGTCCAAATGGTCTCCCTTGTCAGTCAAAACGACAAAAAATTGTCGGAGTGTTCAGTCAAGGGTGGCTCTGCTGTGGGTCGGTAAAATTCTTGTAGACTTGAGAATGGGTTCAAAATCGACTTCTGTCACTTGCAGAATTCCATACCTTAGTTTGACAAAAGTGTATTTTCTTGTGGAGGTTTTCAAGGTTGTCGGTACATCTACATCAATCCTGCTTTTGCTTCTGCGTCTGCATGGCAATTTGCAAGAACAATCCAGACACAACCCAGTTCTACTGTGGCTACAAATGTTCTCAGGGTGGTTGGGTCTCTTGCCCCCGTAGTTCAATAATTCATATGACTCTCCGTTGAACCAAAGAGCAGAGGTAATTGTTAGAATCCAACACACGGCACAACAAAAGGGTCAACAGAGGAACGAGATACAAGAATTTAAATTTAATCTGGTTTATGAAAAATATAAGGGTTAATGACCAAAATAGTCCCTGGGTTTTATGCCCTTTATCAATTTGGTCCCTGGGTTTCCAATTTGGTCACATAAGTCCTTAGGTTATCCTCATTTATCAATTTGGTCCCTGAGTTTCCAATTTGGTCACATAAGTCCTTAGGTCGTTCTCATTTATCGATTTGGTCCCTGGGTTTTCAATTTGGTCACATAAGTCCTTAGGTTATCCTCATTTATCGATTTGGTCCTTCCGTCCAATTTCTACTTTGACGTCTCATCAAAATGAGCCACTACCCCCAAATCAATCTACAAACAGAGAGCAACAAATAGAAAATCCACGACACGATTCAAATCTCAAAGATCACCAACGACTTCAGATTGGATATCTCTTCGCTCCGTGAAAAATGGACGACCGACATGACTGATTTTTGGTAAAACATGGATCTGGACTCCCTTCGTCGATCGAATGAGGGTCTCCTCCGTTCGATTTTTTTTCTTCTTTTTAACGAATATGTCAGGTGGACGTGAGTTTTTTTTTAAAATAATAAAAAAAAGCATACACGTGTCGCGATGTTATTGGTAGTGACGTGGCCCACCGTTAGATGACTGTGCATGGAGGAGATGAAATTGGATGAAAGGATCAAATCGATAGATGATGATAACCTAAGGACTTATGTGACCAAATTGGAAACTCAGGGGCCAAATTGATAAATGAGGATAACCTAAGGACTTATGTGATCAAATTGTAAACCCAATGACCAAATTGATAAATGAGGATAACCTAAGGACTTATGTGACCAAATTGGAAACCCAGGGACCAAATCGATAAAGGGCATAAAACCCAGGGACTATTTTGGTCATTAACCCAAAATATAATAATCTTTTGCCACAACTCCAACTGACCCTCTCAAGCCTTTTTCTTGGAACATAGGCTACTTTTTGTTATAATATAAAAGATATACACAACAAGTACCGTTCGTCTTTCTAGAGAGCGAGCCTCTGCCCTCTCTCTAAAAAGTTTGTTTTTTTCCTCGCCTGAACCCCCTCCCCCCTCACTGCCTCCAGCGGCGAGAGGAGCCATTGCTCTTCCCGCCGCCCTCTCCCTCCCGCTCCCCCCTCCCCTCCCTTTCTCCTGGGGTTTCTTCGTCTTTTCCCCCTGGTTCCTTCTCCTTTTGGTCTCCCTATGTGGCGGTTTTCCAAGCCAGATCTCGGCGTTCCAGCCGGCCGTCGGTGGCCACGCGCAGGTGGTATGGGCTCAGCAGCTCCGGGCGTTCCTTGTGGGTCCTTTCGGTTCGCTGTCGGACGACACGTGCTCCTACACGCGTGGCCACGCGTGAGCGCGTGTGGGCCACGTGCCTCCCCTTTTGTGGATCTGTTTGGGCGGCGCTGGTGGTTTTCTCGGCTAGGGGTGTTTTTTTGTGTGTTATGTTGTGGTTGTTTTGTGTCTGTGATTTTCATTTCTGCAGGATGCTGTGGGAAGGTGCACTCGGTGACCACCGCTCTGGCGGCTTTGCTTCTGCAGCTGTTGTTCCGGTGTTTTGTCACTTGCTACTTCGCCATTTTTTTTCATGGGCCTTGTTGTCCATTTGTGTTGGTGCAGATAGTCGCTCCGGGTTGTCGGATTATGTCACGCCCCGTGCTGGTACTTACCCCCTCGGCTCGCATATAGTAATCGCATGCACAAAGATAGGGGATTACCGCATGATAAAGACTCTTAAGATTGTTTGAAAGCCCTCAATTTTTCTTAGCGGAGCGGAATATTTTTCATTAAAAAGATTACCAATAAAAGAAAAGCAGTAAAACGATTTAGAAACTTTGATACAAAAACAAATAACGATTTAATAAATTAAAATCTCATATCGAATTAGGTTAAAAGCTTATTTGTATCTGAGAAAGAAAAAAAAAAGAAAACCTTGTAATAAAAATTCAATATAAAAACTTCCTTTAAACAAACATGGTTTGATACAAAAGGTTCATTACAAAAGAATAGGTTTAGATGATACAAAAACCTAGAGTCCTCTTAGCCTATACAACTAAGCTACAGAAAAACAAAAGGAAATAACAGACCCAGCATCTCGAATTCTTCGGTCTTGAAATATTCTCACGTCCTTATCGTCACTACTAGTATGTACAGATTAACATCCAGATACTCTTCACTCGTAAAGGTCAACACCTGCTATATTCAGGGTCCGCAACCATAGTACATACAAGACAATTAAACAAATAAAGGGGTGAGTCCTATCGACTCAGTAAGGAGGGAAAGAGAACATGTTATGAACAATTATAGTAACATGCCAATAAACAATAATAACATGTAAACCATAAGATTTAAGTCTTTAAGCATTGATAATCATAAACAGATTAACCATAGTATGATCAATGTAAAATAGGGATGGTGCATTTGTTTTCTGATCATTTTACTTTCTTTCTTTCTTTCCATTCGTTCTTTCTTTCCGTTCTTTCTTTTGTCACTGACACTTTCTTTTATATACAAAAGATGGTAACCATAAGCATGAAACATTTATAACTATGAACAGTATAACAATATATGTTAATGAAATGACGATGTATTGGTTCTCGTTCGTTTTACTTCTTTGTTCTTTCTTTTCGGTCATTGTCACATGGTTCACAGTATGCGTTAAGTATGCATATCTCATGTCAATGCCCATACATATCATTCATGATATGCAACACCTTAACCACACTTGAACTTTCTTTTCTTTACTTTTCCATTACTGTCACATGGTTCACAGTATGTGTTAAGTATGCATGTCTCATGTCAATGCCCATACATATCATTCATGATATGCAACACTTAACCACACTTGAACTTTTCTTTTATTTTCTTTTCCGGTTCGATAGAGGTCGATAGAGATGTCCTTTCGTTACTCTGTTCTATCCCCCAGAGCAGGGTTGTTCGTCCCCTCCCCTTCTATGGGACTGTCCTGTGCTCCTTGCACCAGGACCCGGTCAAGCGTATATTGTTTCACGCCAGGGATACCACCCACTCCTTTCAGTGGTGGCTTGCACTATCCCACTGTGATCGGTACCGTCACCCGTTCATAGGATCATCTCTGGGTATGAGTTTCGTTTCGGTCATTTCGATCATTTCGGTCATTCGATCATTTCGGTCAACGATTTCCATACCCATAAGATGTTGATGCAATATAATATGTCATATTATGCAACATGACATGTAATACAACAGATATCCAATTCATAACGATCCATTAATAACATGCGATATTTTAGCATGATATGAGCAAAAAGATGTTCATAATGATTCATCAATAAGATGTGATCTTTTAGCATAAAGATGTTCATAATAATTCATCAATAACATGCGATCCTTTAACATAAAGATGTTAATAACGGTTCATTAATAATCATACGATATTAGCATAAAGATGTTCATGATGTTCATAATGATTCAGCAATAACATGCGATTAATCATAAAGATGCTATAATTCATAACGATCCAAACACCACATCCTCAAATAGGCAAGTCCAACAACTTATACAACTTTTTTCCTTTTATTATCTATCTGGTCCCACTAAGGAAGTTACCCGACCATGAAAAGTCTTCCTGCCATGAAAAGAGAAAGACATCTTTACGGTACTTAAGAAAACATTTTTCCTGAACACTTAAAAACAACAGTTTTCCCGACCATGCCGACCACATAAAAACACTAGTTTTTCCCGACCAATCCGACAACATAGAAACAATATTTTTCCCGACAAATCCGACCACATAAAAACAACAGTTTTTCCGAAAAGTTTACTCGAGCCTCCTGTGACTTTTTCATACATTTACACAAATTTTCATATTTCATATATGTGTTTTGTACAACAAGGGTTTTGTGTATAACATACTCAGTTCGTTTTTATGCAACACTCAGCACTAAACCAATATAAATTCATGCTCATGTACAAAATTATAAAACATTATATATTCATCACATGTAGACATAGATAGGTCCAACAACTTAAACAGTTTATTTTTAGCACACTCTTTTCTTTTTGTACTCAGAAATCCTCAAGCAACGTATCACAATACTCTACAAAATTCCCAACTAAAATTCCTTACAGAACACTTCTTTGTTTTCTTTGAGCATGTAATTATCCCGAATATTTTGTTAATTCGCTAAACCCTTACCTTGACGTTGAGTACAGCTTAGAAGTATGAGAAGTAACACCTATTCAAACAAAGAATATCGTTAGAAAAAAAATGAAAGAAAAAGGCTGAAGGAAAAGAGACAGGCCGAGCCGAGTCACTTGGCTTTCCCTTTTACCTTTAAAATTTTCTTCTCTTTAACTCACGGTCAATTACTGCATTTCCCTCTCTATTACATCAATTCGAACTCTCTCTCTCTCTTTATCGCGATTGCCGAAGAAAACTCTACTGCCTATATATAGTGTAACCGTAACTCGCTGATGAATTCCCCCTGGCAACTCTACACCCTAGGCTAGAGGTCTCGGCAATTAATGAATAACAGGTCGTGGCCATACAGAGACGCGCACCTAATCCCTCAAAATATTACGTATCCCAGACACCAATGAGAAAGCTCCATCTAACTGGGTAGGTAAGGGAAGATAAGGATGCATTTACTGCCCATCACACGAAGAAGACACGTAGAAAGTAAACGAAAGAGAAACAGGTCTTCCGCTCCTGACCAAGCGGACCTAGCCGACCAATCCGACCAGCACACCAACACACCATCACACTAACACACCAGCAGACCAGTAGACCTATAGACCAGCATACCAGTAGACCAGCATACCAGCATACCAGTAGACCTATAGACCAGCATACCAGTAGACCTATAGACCAGCATACCAGTAGACCTATAGACCAGCATACCAGTAGACCAGTATCAGCACACCAGCACACCGGCACACCAGTAGACCAGTATCAACACACCCGCACACCAGCACACCAAGCATACCAGTAGACCAGTAGACCAGTAGACCAGCATACCAGCATACCAGTAGACCAGCATACCAGTAGACCAGTATCAGCACACCAGCACACCGGCACACCAGTAGACCAGTATCAACACACCCGCACACCAGCACACCAGCACACCAAGCATACCAGTAGACCAGTAGACCAGTATCAACACACCCGCACACCAGCACACCAAGCATACTAGTAGACCAGTAGACCAGCATACCAGCATACCAGTAGACCAGTATCAGCACATCAGCACACCAGTAGACCAGTATCAGCACACCAGCACACCAGCACACCAGTAGACCAGTACACCAGCACACCAGCAGACCACCACCAGCACACCAATAGACCAGCACACCAGTAGACCAGCACACCAGCACATCAGCATACCAGTAGACCATCACATCAGCAAATCAGCACACCAACACACCAGTAGACCAGCACACCAGCATCAGCACATCAGTAGACCAGCACACCAGTAAACCAGCAGACCATCACCAGCACACCAGTAAACCAGTAGAACTTTACATGAAAACTGATGTTCATGGCCGACCAAGTTTTGCTAATGGGCTTGGCTTGGTTGGGCTTTAGTCTAGGTAGCTTCTAGGCCAATTTCGGCCCTATAGAGAGGTAGGTCCAAGTCCAATGTAAAATCTCTAGGCCCAAATGTATGACAATGTGAGAAGTAAGCTCTCTCTCTCTTATATACATGAAATATTATCAAATACATGAAATATTTGAAATCATTTACGTTACAATAATAAAAGGAAGATAATTTAAACGACATAATAAGGAAACTCTCACAAAAATGTTTATGAGAAAACAAACAAGGATGATGGAAAATATTAAAAATTATCATTTCATACTTTATTCGACAATAAGCTGGAAATAATTGAAGATTATACAAAATAATACATAAGCCACATTTTTTTTAATAGCAATTCTCATAAAGAAATAATATGCAGATAAATCAAACAACTCGGGGTGTCACAGATTATTGCTCGAAGACCGCCTTCCTTGGCGGTGTTATTGTCAGGTCTTTGGACCCATTTAGAATCTACGAATCTTTGCATCCGTCTTGTTGAGGCCTGGATGACCATTTGGAATCTGGCCTTTATGGCCATTAGATGTATCGCTCGTAGAGCTTTAAGTGTTGTTGGTTTCGATTGTATGCTTATGTTCTTTGTATCCAGCCTTGTAGGGCTATCTGTATTCAGCACTTGTGTATGTTTTCCTATGAAATGAATTTCACGTTTGCGTAGAAAAAAAAAGATTAGCAACAAACAAGTTCACTGTGTCGTGTTCCATAATTCATCTGGCCAATTGGAAATGGTCCACCTCTAACTTCCCCTTCATTCAAGCCAAAATGCAAGGAGAACGTGGAAAACAAATCCACATACCAAAATCACTCCAAAATTGATTCAGATACATATCCGGGGCAAGGAATATGACCTGAAAGTGATACAACTGTACACGTAAGTCGAGCTACAGCGCTCTCAATTTCGAGTTAACCCACTATCCGTCCAGCTACAGGCTGAGTCTGCCGCGTTGGATGGATAAGCACTCAACAGCGCTCAGCCCTTTTGGACACATATTTTGTCTGCAACTCAGCTTCATGTGCGCCCTCAAAAAGACCAGAAGTTCTACCGTGTGACTTGTCGGCTTCGTGAAGTTTGGCATGTGAATCAAACACGTGCTTATCAAGGACCCCACAGGTGGGCGAAAAGACCCGAAGGATGCAGATTCTAGTTAGTCTCGGCTCGGGGATTGACATTTTTTTTTCCCCTAAGCAAGGGGGATCTTGTTTTGTCCTGAAGACAGAAATAATATCTACAAGTTTATGGCTATATTATTGGAGTGATTGAGACGTTTGTAAGTGATACTACCTTTGCCACAAAAACCACACGGTCCACACCAATTGCGCGAATATCATGTTCATAACACACGCAAGATCTCGCTCTCAACGCTGTTTTTTCATGTTTGTTACCGCCAACACGACACCTAAGAAGACATATTGGTCACTATACTACAATATCAGGGAATACACTACCAGAGAAAACTACAATGGCATGGTAATTTGTCAGCGAATCCACATGAAGATAGCTAGGAACCACGTAATTTTACCAGAAAAGCACCACTGCAACGATCTGTCTAATGGCATTTGTAATCATTGATATTGCTCATCTAAAAGAAGACAACAATAATTTCTTTTTAACTTTCGAAGCTAATGAATAAAGAATCATCTAATCATCCTGCAGCCATGTGCCCTCCACCTATACTGCCATGACCCCAACAAAAAGATGGTAAATCATGTGCCAAGCCAGATAGACGACTCAACGGAAACTGACCACATTGTACGCCCCTAAGAGTAACAATCGAGCTGGGAACAAGAGAACTACAAACAACTGCATGTGCTGTGAAGCGACCAGCCTACT
The DNA here is from genome assembly GCA_963930655.1 of Myrica gale. NCBI lineage: Eukaryota > Viridiplantae > Streptophyta > Magnoliopsida > Fagales > Myricaceae > Myrica > Myrica gale. The sequence goes on along the minus strand of OZ005610.1, from coordinate 14,416,156 downwards.
GAACCTTTTCAAGGAATTTTTGCCTGTCTGTAAGATGCCAGAGAAGTTGAACTGGTCTTGGGGCAAGTTGATTGATATCAATGACCTCCCAATAACTATACCAGCGCTGATGCCACGTGGTGCCACAAGGGGCCACCAAATTTTGTGGCGTTGCTCTCTCCTGGCCTTTCGGATGCGGTAAAGTTCTTGGCGAATCACGCCCCTGACAGATTTCATGTAAGAATTCATGTCGTGATCTCTTTGGATGGTCCCCTCGGAACCATATGCAGAGCGATCGCTTAGGATCTCAAGTGGGTGTGGTGAATTTAAAAACACCATCTGTGCAGCCCGAAGCTGCTTCTCTGCATCATTGGTATCTGACAATGTGCAGCTTAAAAGATAAAGACCACTGCCTGAAGGAAGGAGATCGTGACTAGGAGAGAATTTCTCATCTGGCTGTAGTATAAGAAGCTCACCTATTGGAGCATAAAGTAGTTTCTACGGTAAAAAGACAAAAGAGTGTCATGGTCAGATAATGTGGATCAGTGTAGGAAACTTCTATATGTTTAATTAGCTCATAATTTTTATAAAATATTTACCAGGTTATTAAGGCAAGGATGGTTGCGGAAGTTCCCATTGACAGCCTTGAGAAGCTCTGCCACATGATTAGGATAATTGCAAGAGAAGGCCCGAGGTACAATGTCTCTGTGCATTGTGATAGACTGAATATGACTTTGTGGCAGTCCAAGCTTGCGAAGCAGACGATCACCTCCACACATGATAGAGGGTGCACCAAATGTTATAACAGGAAGTAAGGAAGAGATTGGCACCTCATGCCGTATCAGCAGCATGAGATTTATGAGTGCTGACAAGCTTCCCCCAAGAGAGTGCCCAGTGAAACGGAACATTGCTTTGTTTCCTCGAGATGTTAGGTGTGCACGGATCTCGGGCAACATCTGTTGATACAGCCCTTTTGCAGCCTCATAAATACCTCTGTGAACAAGGACATCTAGTCCCTGTACAGCGATATATCATATTTCTCAGTTTTCATAAATATAAGCATAATTCAAATTTATACAGAAGCTATTAGCAGAAGACAAGCTTTGCACATACATTGCTCTTGCCTGATATAAACTTGATATAAAGAAGGCATGTAACTAATTTTCATCTCAACTATCACTTACAGTTGGAACCAATAGTTCAAAAACAGAAACGTTTCAAAATAGTCAAATAGGTATGGCAAATTCCCGAAAAAACCAAACAAAAACAGTAGAATAGAATTTACCTCAAATTGAATAGGCTCAAAAAGTAAGTTTGCTTGCCAAGATGCTAGTGATTCTGACCCCTGCACAGGAAAATTTGAGTACAAGCAAATATATAAAACATGCCAAAAATTAGCAATCAAATTAACTCTGCCCTGATAAGCATCTTATATCATTATATTCTCTATCAGTCTACCGGCTAGAAAAGCTAGATCATAGTTCAACATGGACCAATACACCCAGTTTTGAAAGGTAAAAAATTTGTAAGGAGCATAAGTAGTCCAATGTTACCTTACCCCTAGAATATAGTTTTGCCAAACGCACATAGTATTAATTATAGATTCACCATACCTGAACGACAAAGAATCTTGTACCACTCTGATCGTCATCACATATGAACCACTCACAGGGCGATGAACGTGTTGAGTTCAGATCATCTGCAACAGCCTGCTTGACTTCCTCCTTCGCAGCAACCACTGCTGTCACCGAGTCAGTAGTAGCCATGAAAGAAGCCATGTCTGAATTCATCATATTAGGACCATCATTTCTTCCATCACTTCCTTCAGTATAATGTTCCCCAGCCACAGTTTTTGAGGATTTGAAGGGAAGTATGCTCTTTGTATGAGAATGCAGATAGGAGGCAGCAGAGGCAGTGATTTTGTATGCAGCAGATGCACTTATCCGATACCCTTCCTTTTTCAGCTCCTTGCCTTCCACCTCATCCTTGGCCTCCTTTTCTGCTTCTGGAGTTTCAGCTGACAACTGATTTTTCTCAGCTTTTTTGCCCAATTCCTTCTTCTCCATTGAAGTAGTTATAAGACGCAGACCATGATATCTCAGGAGATTCCCTGGCTGGATTATCAAACAATCACCATATATTAAGTGCATGCAACTTGATATGAAAAATCAAATCTTAGGAAGTGAACCAAACCAAATATCACTAAAAATTTCTGCAAAAACAGGACGTTGAGATATCAAGTTCCTTTACGTCCATATTCACCTCATGGGCTACAAAAATACAACAGACGACCATTAAATTGGAATCATCTGGAAAGAATCAAAACTATTTCACAAAATGGCGTATTGATCCGAAGTTTCAGAATAAAACAAGAAAACTTCAAAAGTTAAAAAAGAAATATTTGTCCTGAACTTGAACTAATTGAATGAAAAGTAGAAACGATAATGGTTCGAGCAATGTGATTCAACAGCTGAACCAGAAACAGAATCTCAGTCAGATCCAGGTGCCTCTCGGCATGAAAACTCCAAAACCAACAAAAAAAAAACTATGTACAGAATGGGAAACTTAATCTCTGGTTTCATAAACCCCGACCCCACAATCGAAATCAAATCCAAAACCTCCACATTTCAAGAAACCATTCCGAAAGTCATCGAAAGAAGAAATTTCCAAAATTCACAGAGCAATCAAAATCAAAGAAACTACAAAAGATTCGATAAAAAAAGTCGGTACCTTGATTTTGGGAATGGAGTAAGCCAGGTTCCCCAGATACGACATTTGAGCATACAACCTGGCCTCGGCCAAGGACACCCTCCTTAGCAACCTCGAGAACGAATCCCTATCGAATTCAATCTCTTCTTTTTCGTCGTCATCATCACCGACTCTACAAACCTCAAAATCTTCCTCATCGTCTTTGCCATCGGCGCCAACTCTCTGATCAATGGCCACAGGACCCTCATCCTCCTCCTCTACATCCATAAGGTCAGCGCTCCTCTCCTTCCACAAGGACCTAAGGTGCAAAATTTTCAATACCCAGTTCTCTCTCTGCCCCTCCTCCTCGTCCTGCAAACCAACTATCCCTTCGCTGATCTTCTTGACAGTAGTATTCTCCATCAGAACGGCGTCGTCTACGGCCAACCCATTGTACCTATTGTTCCCATCACCTTTCTTCGACGGCCACAGAGATCTCAAAGGGTACTTGAACGGGAACCTCAAAAAAGGCGCCGCCTTCCTCTCGGCCGTGGACCTCCCCACGGCGCTCACCTGGGACGGGGTCGCACGGGCATCTAGACCCCCGCCACCACCACTGCACGCGGAGATCGAGGAGCCTGGCCCCCCATGAATCCCCGTCTTCAAGCACAAAGTGTCCATTCCAATTTAGCTCTTTCTCTATGCCTCTGCTTCTTCGGTCCTTTATTTATAGCACATAAATAGTAACGTCCGCTTTCAAAGGGTGCGCCCTTGACGTGTACCCACAAGCTCTCAACTTGAGACTTGAGTGTTTTCCCTCTTTTCCTATTCTTCTTCTCCTTTAGCTTTAAGGAGAGACGGAACTCGGAAAGAGAGAAATAGAGCATTTAAACAGGTCACCAACCTTTCACGCCCTTTTAACTATCTTTCTCAAAATTTCGAAAACTCGGAACAATTTTTCTGTTTTATTTTTGAATAAATATTTATTATGGAGTATTTTTACTTGCAGGAAGTTAGGATGGTTTGACTTATGTGCGACGTCGTGTTTGGGTTCTATTGTCTATTGTCTATTTATTTAGATCTGTCGTGGCGTGCTCTCGCCGTCAGAGTTCCTTGATGGGAGTGGAATACGATGTCTATCTGGCGGCCGCCACGTCAGAGGATACAGATGAACCGAAAGAAAACTGACCGGTGACGTGTCCGTAAAGCACTTTATAAAGTTTTGGAATTGCCTTCCTGTTTTATTTATATATAATTTATATCTTCCGCCAGATACGACATCCAGATGGATAGCCGTACTCGCTCGCGTGGGAGTGGCACGAAATAATACGTGCTACCAGCCCGCCTAAGAGAAACACTTGCCGTTTAGTGAAACTTGGATTAAAAAATGTATAAAAAAATTGGAAAACAAAGTTTAGTCTGGTTAGACTAGACAATTAAAGTAAACGTTGATTCCAAAACGTATTCACTATTAAGACCTGACCATTAAATTTTGTTATGGCTCGCAGGAGTTCGTACGTGTCGTATTTTAGGTAGGAAAAGGTTGGGCCACGAAACCTTTCAAATCCATATTAAGAGTGCCTAAAGTGGGTGGAAGTTGGATGGACCATAAGGACCCCATGATTTTCCACACCCATAATTTAGAGCTACAATGTACCAACAAGTTAGTTCATTGGTTGGGTTTGAGAAATAGCCTACTTCAAGCTCAACCTCTGCTGCCATAAACTTTCATCTCCTTGGTACCTTCCGATCAATATAGGCAATTTAGAGGCATGCAATTAATCCATGACCACTTGCTGCTTTGTTGAAGCCTCACTTCTGGCTCTATCTCCACATCGATGAAGGAAGAGTACCAAATGTTCGTATGGCTTTCCTTCTCTGTCGTACACTTTAAAATAGGGAATTACATATCTGGTGGATAAGAGATGTTGTCGAGTTATTGGCCTGCTAACCAAATATAACCTCAGCTAGCCCTCTACTTCTTAAATCTAGAAACATCAATTGTCATTGAGAAGTTAAAGTCTTCTTCGTACTAAAATGTAATGACAAGCCCCTCTACTTCCCTTAGTGATTCCACTACTATTATTATAAGATAAGTCAATTAATATAAGAATTAAAAGGGCCAATAAAAATTAGTTGCCTCGTCCCTCCGATGCGAGCTAGGGACAAAACTACCATCTAAGAGGTTGTTCGGTTTGAGTGTATTTTGAGAATTTTTTGTGTTTTGAGAATTTTTAGCTGATGTTAACTTTATTGGTATGCGTATTTTAGTTATTTTTATGTAGTGTTAAGAATGATGTTTGGTTGTAGAATATTTTGTATACCGATCAGCCTCTAAAGCTCCCACTGTTAAATTAAAACAACTTGTAGCAAGGACGAAGCTAGGGGGCTGGCTCCCTCCTAAAAATCATTAAAAAAAATATTCATTCAGCAAAAAACTATATATATATATATATATATATATATATATATATATATATATATATATATATATATATTATGTTTTTTTTTTGTATTTTGGCTTCCAAGATTTATTTTTTATGTAACAGCACCGAAAGGTCAATCTTGGTTTGGTCCCTACTTTTAAATAGAAAGTCTATTTATCGGACCCAATGATACAATCGACCTACCTTAATGTAATCAATGTGGAACCAACATATATATAACAGTCCTGACCTCTTTTATGGCTATAAATTAATTTTTTTTCTCATATAATTTATTTAGTATTAGTGATTATTAGTTGATGTACACTCCTCCAGTAATTCCTAATCACACAGAAAGAAATTGATTTTTATTCACTATAGTCTATATATCACTAAATCATAGCTAAGAAAATAATCTAAAACTCTTTAATCCACATAAGAAGTTTATAACCAACACTATATATCGAACCTTTCTTCCTATTTTTTAATAAGACAACCAGACATAGTAAATAAAAACTGTCGCTAAGAGTTCTAAGTAAATGAAGTCAACATAGGATGTGGATTTTGGAAAAATAAAAAATAAAAACGCAAAAACCCATCCACTGTGCCAAATGTTTTTTTTGGTGTTCAGTTTAGTTTATGCTTATCTCGATTAATCTTAGAGTCTGTGCATGCTCCCGTCACATATAAAATAGGACAATTATCAAGTTAAAGACTCCAACGTACAGATATCCACAAACTGAAAGCTGAACTTTCGCTGAATGCGCAGGGGACAACAGGGGTATAAAAAAACAAAAAACAAATCCTGAATTTTTTTAGCTACTTGCCGAACATGAAAGCTACAGGATTCGAATCCTGTCTTTTTCCTAAAACCGAACATCACCTATACCAGTATACAACGATGTGAAAGCAAAGAATTTCAAAAATAATCATTCAATTAGCATCAAGAATCACATTCCTGGCTTATCAAGTACTACCAAAAATGGCATATAGACTCAAAGTAAGCTTGTACTTTTTAATAAAAGTTAAATATACATTGCATCCCTTATATTTCGGATATTGATACATTGCGCTCCAATATTTTATTTTTTAGACATTAAACATAATATGTTATCTCCCTCGACAATTTGCACCATGGAGTGAAATTAGACGTCAAATTAGATGATAATCGTACCATCCTTGCCATTACTAAAATATTGAGAGATGAATTTGCCGGTAAGAACTTTAAAGAATAGTGATTCCAAGGCAATAAACGTCTGTCTTCAGAGAAATATGCTCGTATTGTACATATTCAGGTGATCTATAAACAAACATTGTTTGAGATTCAAGGGTGATATGACATTCTAACTATGACTGAAATCACGTGTAAGTGATTATTGTCTAATTTGACGCCTAATTTCATTCTAGAGTGCAAATCGTTAGGGAAGATAACATAATAGGTTCAATGTCTCAAAAATAAAATATTAGGGTGCAATGTGTCAATACTCCAAACATAAGGGGTGCAAAATATATTTAACCCTTTTAATAAATAGGCTTAGGCTTAGGGTGTAGATCAAAATCCTCTCCAATTTATTGTCGGAATTAAATGGTTTAAAAGAAAAGGACACAACATCTATTGAATGTTGTATGAAAATTAATACAGATACCATTTAATGTTGTATGACCCCTTATGTTATGTCTTTTTTTCGAATTGAACTATCTAAGTTGGGTATCAAAGTAGAAATGATCCTAATCTAGAGGTCAAAGTTGACTTTCTCTTAAAGACATGAAGCAAATAGAGTTATATAAAAAAAATAAAATAAAGACATGAAGCTAATACAGTAAAATAAATGCAAAAAAAAAATACCTTATAAGATAGACAGTAAAAAACCCCCCGAAAAAGGGCCACTCAAAGTCAAAAAGCATGTATGTTCTCAAAGTTCTAATTTCCGTAATGGTCCATGCTTCCTAGTACTAGAATAAAAATATTTAAATGTAAAGCATGTAGAGAAAATAAAGGGTTAATTACGAATCTCTTATATTTGGGTCATTTTCAAATAGAACTTCAATCCCCCAATTTTAAAATATTGAACTCGTTAACTTTTAACTTCAGACAAATTGTACCTCAAAGACAAAATCGACGTTAAATGAAACGGTTTTTATCAACTCGAGAGTTACACATGATTTACTTCGGTGTGAAGTTACACTTTTTTCTTAATTTGTAAAGCAAGCTTCTTTTGGAAAAACTCCAACACTTTGATTGATCAAAATGCCTTTAAAATAGTCCGTCGGGAAAGGTGGCAAAATTTGTCGCAGAAGTTGTTCACCCACGGCATTAAGGGTGCGTTTGCACCAAAAATATCACAATATTTTTCACCAACTTACAATATAATCTCTCTCTCTCCTATAAAAAATTATCTCTCTCTTCACTTTTTCACTAAACCCAATACCAACACAAAACCCAATACCAAAAAATTTTCAACACAAACACAACCTAAGTCTTCAAAGGTTCGTCGAGGTTGCCTACGTCGACAGTTCTCTTCCTCCACGATCTTTATTCTCCGTCAGCAATGAGATGCTACGTCTACCATGGTTAGCGTCGGGACACTTTTTCAGTTGTCGTCGATGAAAGACCCTCTTTTCTGACAGGCTGGTCGACGATGCTATACGTCGACGACTCACAAGTCGTCAATAATTTTCTTGTTCTCACCAACGACATCAAGCCGTCAGCCATTCACAATTTTGCTCCCTTATCACTGACGACTGTAGTCCTCGGGGAAAGGATTTTCGACTGAAAAATGGTTCCACATAAAAGCTGTACTTTTTCCCCTACGCAATAAAAATTCTGTAACAAACTTGAAGACTTTGTAATATTTTGACACTTTTAAGGACGGGGATACTACCAGGTAAACAAAGAAGATTGTGGAGGAAAGTTGTCCCGCAAAGCCCGCGTGCATGGATCAGCTTTCTGAAAGCAACAAGATTCCATGGCTATTAATATATATATATTTTTGGTTGTCATCCTTACTAAACACCAAGCTCCGTTAGATTGGGTCTTGATGGAGATGGATGAAAAGTTTCGCGTTTTCTTAAGATATGAATCCGACAGAAGAAGAAGAAGCCAGAAAGTCTACACGTGGCATTCGAGTACTCCGTACACTTTTCCTCCCTTTTTATTTAATAAAACAAAATAAATAAATAAACGAATTACCAAGAGCACTTCTTGTATTTTACAAAGTCTTCGGCTATGTTTGGTTTAGTTCTCAAACTAGTTTTTTTTTGTGTTTTTTTTTAAATAGTGTAGATTTTTTTGGGATTGATGAAAAATTAGTTAAAAGTTGTTGAAATTTGTAAAAAGTTATTAGGATTGGTGAAAAGTTATTGAAATTGATGAAAAAATTATTGGGATTGGTGAAAATGTATTGGAATTGATGAAAAGTGAGTGAGAAGTTTTTGAAAACTTAAACAAACATAGACTTCAAGTTTGCCTCAGCCGTGGGTGAACCACTTTTGCGACGAATTTTGCCACTTTTCCCGACGGACTCCGTCGTGGAGAGAGACTGATTTTCTTGTAGTGACATAGCAACTCGCAATTAGTGAGGTCTCATTTCTAGTGCTATTTGTAACAAAGTTATTGCAAGGGGTGAAACTAGTAATCATTGAAGCGAAGCATGGGGTACTGATCTGGCCATAAACGAGAATAATCAAGACCAAAGCCACGACCAATACTGGAAGAAAGCGAGGTGCAGGCAAAACGAGCTTCACGTGAAGTTTTTCTAACTTGAAGTTTTCAGTGAACTGCGTAGTTTTCTAACTTAAAGCCACGTCAGCAATGAACGTTAAACGAATATGATGACAAATTGACGGAGGGGTTTGTTTTTTCTTAAAACTCAACCTCAGGGGCCTAATTGTTGAAATCATTACCTCGGGAACTTATTTGCAACCCTAGAATACCACAGGGGCTCCTAGTGCAATTAACCATTTTATTTATAATTGTACATGTATTTGAAATACTTGTTGATTTCAACGAAAATAAAACTGTGAATGGTGATGTTTGTGTGATGAATATGCTTTTGATAAGGTAGAAATAATACAGGTACATAAGCACACATGCGTTAACATTGAAATCAAAAGGAAAAGAAAAGATGCATGCAAATATAGGGTAGCCGATTACTTAAAGATTTCTTGTTGTAGGTACAAATTTTATTTCGACACCTATCTGTCCAGATATGAAGTTTAATAATTATACGTCTTACACTAAAAATTTCAGCTTATTTGGTTAAGTGGGAATGATTGAATTGCCCTTGGAGGAACCTGGGGCAGTTTTGGCATTTTAGAAAAATATAGGGGTAAAAACGTCCACGACTAGATTTTATACCTATGATTATTATGAACTTCATCCAAGTGAATTAAGATGGAAATTAAAGCCCATAACTAATTCACATGAGGCCCAAAACACAAGGCCTAATGTGAAAATAAAACCGGTCTATTAGGTTTAATATGTTTTTAATTTATTAATCAAAAAGGGTTTAGAACCTAAATTATAAGCTTGCTAATATTTATCCTCTAATTGTTCAAATGTTAGTTACGATTTTAGTTTGTTATGTGCCACCTATTGATCGTTATTGGTTAATTGATTATCGATGATGCATATCATGGGTATAGGAATTCTGTTGACCGAAATGACCGAAATAAAATCCATACCCAGAGGTGGTCATGAAATCGAGTGACGATACCGCTCACAATGGAATAACGCAAGCCACCATTGAGATAATAGTGGTTGGTATCCCTTGGCGATGGAACAATGCGCACTTGACAGAGTCCAGGTGTCGGGGCATGAGACAGTCCCATATAAGAGAAGAGACGCACAACCCGGACTCTGGGGGGTTAATCAGAATGAAGAAAGGACACCTCTACAGACCAGAAAAATGAAAGAAAGAAAGAAAGTGAAATAACAAGAAACTGATGCATTCATTATGTATTGCATCGCTCATACCACATTGATTTGGTTTATTATGGATACTGCCCTGTGATTGATTATTCTATAATTTTGTTAGTTCTTTTTTATATCGCTGCGTGTTTTATTTCTCTATCTCCCCTTACTAAGTTAGTAGGACTCACCCATTTTATTTATTTATTATTTTGTATGTACTGCGGCGATCATCGGACTTGATAGATGAATATATTCATGAGCGAGCATTTGATTTTATACATTTTCGAAAATCCTCTCTTATTCTATTTCTTCCTTACGCCACATTTGATTTTATTCTCTTAACTTTCACTTCTTTATATTTGGTTTTGAATTTATTATAATTCCACCTCCTTAATTAATTCATTTTATTTTCCTTATTCAATTCCGAATTTTTAACTTCTAGAATTATTTGAATGTCGTCTTTTCGTAAAATCCCTAAAAATATTACTTTTTCTTCCTTAATGTATTCTTAATTTAAAAAAAATTGCAATTAAACATTTTCGCTAAGCTTTTTCATAGCCAAACATCAGGACTTATAGGATGAATTCCTTCATGTTCTACCTGTTTGACGCCATCTTCACTGGGATGCCGAGACCTTCACAACAGTAGAGAGTAAGAGCATATCGGTTAAGTTGGGGCAAGAAAAGGCGACACTGCTCTCTGACCACGGAGAAGAAGAAGAATAATGTTGGATATCAAGGACCACATGTGGAGTAAAAGGGAATTTTGGTCAATCAAAGTGTTCGGGTTTTCAAAAGAAGCGTGCTTTAAAAATTAAGGGCAAAAATGTAACTTTGCACCAAAAGAAAATCACTTGTCGATGAGAACCGTATCATTTAACGTCGATTTTGCCTCTGGGGTGTAATTTGTCTGAAGTTAAAGTTAACGGGCTCAATGTCTTAAAATTGAGAGATTGAAGTGCTATTTGAAAATGACCCTAAAAATAAGAGGCTCAAGTGTAATTAACTCGAAAATAAAATATATGTTCTGAATGCTCCCATAATACAAGATTAATTAATAAAAAAAATCCAAAAAAACGTTAAATTGAAGAGCAACGCATTCTGTCATATTAAAAAAATTAATTGAAATGAGAAAAATGAAGACAGCCCAAAATAGTATATATGAATGTTTTTTTCATGCGTTTATTTCAGTCAAATAAAACTGCAACAGGGAGTTCTCTATTTCCTATTACACTATTAATATTCTCGAATTCGATAAACAAATTAAAATAAGAAACTCAAAAAAAGGCCGGTCAGTCGAAGGCAGATATGTTCTGAAAGGAAAAAAAATACACATTAGGATACATAATAAGCTCTTTAGTTTTCATAATGGCATCATAATCAAATTTCGATATATAAACTAATCTTAAAAAAATAGAAAATAAAGCGGTCAAACAAAATTAAATAATCTGTCGTTTGACTATGTTCATCCAAGTAATTATTGTTAATTTATAGGACAACTTACAATAATCTCTCTCAAATTACTATCATATTCTCAAATTACTCATAAATTAATATTATAACGGACTACACTTATCCATCAGAGTTAAGTTTCGTTTTGGATCAGGTGTGATGAAAACCGTTCGACATAACCATTTTAATAGGTAGGAAAATAAAATCGTAATTTAAAACCCCAAACACATTCTAATAGATTAAATCACTGGAAAGGTTTTTAAAGTTTATATTATCCCATAGTTTTCTAAACTAATCTCATATGTCTGCCCTCAAATGTCACAACCATTGAAAATCTAAGAGGGTTAAGAGGCCTAAACAATTTACAAATATAGTCTTTATTTTCTAAAATAAGGGGCAAAAAATCTTAATTTTATAAAAATTCTTATAAAAAAAAATATGATATATTTATGCGATTATATAAAAGTAGCAGTTTTAACTTTGCGTGTACATAATAAATAAATAAAGAGTTAAATACAGTTTGATTCATTATCTTTGGAGTCATTTACACTTTCCACCCCGATGTATTATTTTTGACACATTAGACCTTTTAACTTACCAATTTTTTAAATTTGGGCCTTATACCCAAATTACCTGTCAATTTCGACGAATTCTGTCAAAACATGGGGTGCAATGTGTAAAAACCCCCCAAAGATAAGGGGGTAATGTGTAAAAAATTTGACGGAATCTGTGTAAATTGACAAGGAATTTGGGTATGGGGCCAAAATTGAAAAAATGTGTAACTTTGTGGGTCTAATGTGTCAAAAATAATATATCGATGTGCAAAATATAAATGACCCAAAAGATAAGGGGATAAAGTACATTTAACCCGTAAATATGTAACGGACGAGTGTTCTGAAATCTGAACAGTGTTGGATGGGCTAGCCTAGGTCTTGGTGGCGCTTTTGACCCTGAAATTCATATAAAGAGTCATCTAGAATTGCTGCAACAATCTGCCCCACGACGTAGAAGCCCAACCCACTTGTTTCTGTCCCGCCCTCGAGAAACACGTGCGTGGAACACTCCTTCCCTCCCCCTGTCTAGAGTGAAACTTGTTTTGTTTTCTCGGTAAATATTTTCAACTGCAAATATTTTCTTATTTTCCTCCTTTTACGCTGAAACAAACACAGCCTAAGTCTCCCTTCTTAAGGCAGCAAAAATTGTGGCCAAAATCGAAAATCCGGGTTCTAATCCGGCACCCAAATTCATTTTTGTAATTTTTTGAAATTAGGGATATGTTCGTTTTCACACTTTTTTTTTTCAGGATTCTAAGTATATTTACAAATCTACCATCGAACATATTTAGAATTCAAACACAATCTCCAACAATTTTTTAATTTTTTATTCAACATAAATTTTCTCTCTCTATACTTTTTCACATATCTCTAATATTTTTTTATTAAACAATTACATCAAATCATTTCTCTTTCCACTTTACACAAACACTAATAAAATACTATTCAACATAAAAATTCACAACTTCTCTAAAATCCTACATTTTTACTCCACACACGTAACCCAGAATTCGGGAAAGTGAACGTGTGTTTTGACCCGGGTCACGTTGGTCCTTTTATCCATTCAATTATCTTTCTTTTGTTCTGATGCTCCCTAAATTTGGTATCGGTTTTCGGCACTCGACTTAACGGGTTTTGTACTTAGAAAAGAAAAAAAAGACTTAACCGGTTTTGTACCGTGGATAAAAATAAAACTTTTTGATAATTTTGCCGGTTTCCGGAAACCCTTGACACTGACTGGGGGTGGATACCGGTGATTTTTTCTTTAAATGAACGCCGTTTTTGTTAATTTAGGACCAGGTCCGTAACACGATGTCACGAACCCCCCCACGACCGATTGCTTTCCTCAGTCCGTCCGGCAGTCAATATCATTCTAATTTTTTTTTGACATCAGAGGCGGAACCAGACCGCCCCGGTTGGCCTCTGCCAATGATTCAATTTTTTTTTTTATATGTATTGCAGTGATTTAGCCCAGGCCCGCCTCCCTAAGCCCAGCCCGTTTTTTTTTAAAAAAAAATAATTTAACAGACCTTCTTTAAAAATAAAAACACAGGGAGAAACGCTTGCTCCACGACTCCACCCTCCCTCTCTCCCAGTTCTCTCTCCTCCAGACCTCCACCGCCGCTCTCTCTCCTTCTCTGCCTCTCCGTCCCTCCCTCCTCCAACGCCGGCGCCGACTCTCTCTCCCTCTCGGGCTCTCTCTCTCTCTCAAGTCTCACTGTCTCATTCTCTCTCTCTCAGCCGCCGGCCAGGACCAGGTACACTTCAGTTCAGCCTCTCTCAGTCTCTCTCTCAACTCTGAAATTGCGATTACTGATTTGATTAGATTAGCATTTGGCCGATTAGGATTTAGGTCATAAAATTATGTGTGAAATTATAAAATTGTATATTGAATTATTAAACTGTTTGTTTAAAATTGTTAGTTCAAAATTAAACGTTCATCCTTTTAATTATTAAACTACTATTCTTAGGAATAATTAGTTTGCTGTTGAATCACTTTGGATTTATATTGAATTTGTTGCCAACTTGGTTGGGTTGTGAAATTTTGTGTTTGTGATACTACATGGTTGGGTTGTGACATTATATTGAATTGTGAAATTGTGATTAGGTTTTGAAATTATGGGTATGTTTGTTTGCCAAAATTTTGGGGAATATTCCTGTAATTTTGGGAATCTTTACTTTGTTGAGATTTATTGGGGTTTGTGAAAAGTAAAGTGTGTATGTGTAAAAGTTAAAAATGTTGGAGTGTGTTTGTTTTGCTTGAAATTTTCATGCCCCGGATTATTGGGGAAACAAACATCACCTATATTAAAATTGTGATTAGAACTAGGTCAACTTGGTTGGGTTGTGAAATTTTGTGTTTGTGATACTACATGGTTGGGTTGTGACATTATATTGAATTGTGAAATTGTGATTAGGTTTTGAAATTATGGGTATGTTTGTTTGCCAAAATTTTGGGGAATATTCCTGTAATTTTGGGAATCTTTACTTTGTTGAGATTTATTGGGGTTTGTGAAAAGTAAAGTGTGTATGTGTAAAAGTTAAAAATGTTGGAGTGTGTTTGTTTTGCTTGAAATTTTCATGCCCCGGATTATTGGGGAAACAAACATCACCTATATTAAAATTGTGATTAGAACTAGGTTGTGAAATTGTGATTAGGTTGTGGTCTGTGAAATTATATTGATGAATTTTGTTTTGTTTTTGTTTATATAATGGATAAGTTTTTTATTAAAAAATAGTCAGCGTGGAGTTGTCTAATACTCTTAACGACATGGTTGCTACTTCTAAAACGAATACTAATTCGAAAAGACCTCGTCTTTTGTTTAGTCCGGATGATATTGTTGCTGACCCATAAACCCATTGAAGAGTATGATGTTGGGATTATGGATCAAGTTCGTACGGAGTATTTGATCGAAGGTCCTTGTCAACCGCTTGACCATGATTTTCCCAATAAGCAATATGGGAAAAGAATGAAGGGTTTTAGGGATTTATGGTTCAAAGGTTAATGTTTTTAGTCCTTAATTTTCGATATTTTAACTCTTAAGACACTTTTTTGCATTACATATATATTTTTTTGTCATTTTCCCTTAGGATATGCCCCCTTCAGATTCATTCCTTGTTCCGCCAGTGCTTCCCTCCCTACCCTAAAATCGCATAGCCACCTTGCACGACACTCTCCCCACGCCGGCCGCGCCTACCTTCGCCGACCACCATAGTTGTCAGTTATTCTCCCTTCTTCCTTCATGTTTGTTGGGAAGGGGAAAAAATTGATTTTTGCATTTGGGTTGTTTGGTTTCGTGATTGTTGGTCGGTGCTGCCGCTTTGATTTATTTGTGGGTTTGGTAGATGTTGATTTGTTTGGGCTTGTTAGATGCTTTGATTTATTTTTGCATTTGGTAGATGCTGCCAATTTTTGCATTTTGGTTGTTCGGTATTGACAATTTCCTCTATTTAATTTGCTTCTGATGATCTCTCTGACAGATATCATATTCTAGGAGTCTGCACCAATCTAGATTGATATTAGATTGAAAATTTACTTTCGTTAAAGAACGAAGATACCTGCATGATCACACCTAAGAGATGGGCCCCATGATTCTTCAGCCATGCTGCCCGTATTGTTCAAAGAATTAAGCTTCTTTTTTTCATCTTGTTTACGTTTTACAAAAGCTGGGACTTTGAAGATCATGTGTAGCACAGCTATGGCTTCCCTAGTCTGTGAGATTGTGAGAGAACCTAATAACTTAAGAGTATGGGTGGCACATGAATTGCTTGTTTGTTTTGAACCTAATACTCTGTTTTATTTTTAAGTTGAAACTGGTATGCACATTTTGGCCAGATTTTTCAACATGGATGAAACATTGATTACATGCACCTTGTATGATTATTTTAGTCATATATCTGGGGTCATTGTGGCAATTTTTGAAAATTGAATATGTTGGAACATGTTTGGAAATGTTGATGCAAATATTTAAGTTATTGATAAGTTCCCTAGATTTTCTAGGAGCATAATGAAATTGTACTCGAGTCTCTTATATTGATGTCTTCGTGGTATACAAATATGTTTGTGGTATCCCCTAATTATTTAGTCAAAGCACTACTAATAAATGAATTTCGTGTAAGGGTATTCAAGGAGATACCAAATCTGTAGCCAGCACCTTGGCAATTATGTTTTGGACCATTAGAATTTCTCCCACAGTTTCCAGGAATTGTGAAGTTAAGAAGATTTTGGGTCTGCTTAGTTTTCCACTTGCACGTTTTCGATTAAGCTTGGTCAGTATCATTGAGTTCTTTAATGCTTGCTAATATTACGAATCTTTTGGCTTTATTATATCCTGTTAGGCGTGGAATTACAGTGATTATTCTGTCAGATTCGAGAAGAGGATGAACAATAGTTCTGCAGGACCCTCTTCAAAGTCCAAGGCTGGGTCGTCACAGCCCTCTGAAACTTCATTTAAGCGCAAACGAGGAGTCTTTCAGAAAGAATGCAAGTATTCAAAAACGTTTTTGCTTTGTTGGGCTTATTCCACAATTTGTTCTTACATCCTTAAGTCTTCTTCTGCTTTGTGATTTTTACAGTGCAGCATATGATGTATGGTTTTGGAGATGACCCTAATGTAAGTATTACCATCCATTTCTATAGTGGTTTGTGTTTGTACACCATACAAAAGCTGGTAACTTGGTTGTTGTTAATGGATTTGTACCAAAACTTCCTAAGATATTGTTTTTGATGGGTGATTGGTGACCTTTTGAAATTGTAATGAAGTTCTGTATCATGATGATATGGGTATACGAGCCTATTTTTAATGTATTTCAGTTTTAGAATGTGGTCTTGGACGAGATTAGAAATGCGAATGGCAATACGTGAAGGGGGCTAATGGAAGCACCATACTTCTTGTTAGCAATGATGATTGTTGTAACTGGTCTTGGGTATCTAAATACCCTCGTTAAGAAAGAGAACTGAATTAACCTTGGCTCTGAAAGCATGATGAGATTTCCCCTTGTTTGAAACCAAAAGTTCTTCAAAATCTGTTATCATGACCTTGCAAAAGCATATCATAAGTCAGTTTTGAGTGCTACGTTCCCATTGGTGACTAAGATAGTTATATATTATGAGTCACCTCTGGATTTTGTGAAGCCTAAAGCCAGGTAAGAATATCATAGCAGAAGTTGCATAAGTTAATAGGATAAAAATTATGCGACTGAAATAGAAGGTTTGCATAATTCATCGCATGTCATAGCACTTGTACCAAAAGTTTTAGCAGTGTCTCAAGGATTAATGGAGTCCAGAACAAACTGAAACCACTAGAAGAGACCTCCATATTCCCATCCATGTTCGGCTTTTTATGCATTTGCATTCATCTCATCTGTCCATTACTTGATTATCCATGCCTAATTGAACTAAAACAGATAATGAAAGTTGTAATTTCGGTATTCACTTTAAGTAGACTTGTGTCTTGGAATGTTATAGTAATATGCATGGTTGTTATTCTGTTATCAGCCGCTTCCAGAGAGTATGGCACTTATGGAGGACATTGTTATGGAGTATATAACAGATTTGGTAGGTTCTTTTTTGGGTACCCATTTCTTCTTGCTCGAAATTGAGATGTTATGGGAGCTATCACTATCATCTTTAACTTTTCTGCAGGTACATAAAGCCCAAGATACTGGATCAAAGCGGGGAAAGCTGTCGGTTGAGGATTTCCTGTATCTGATACGCAAGGTACCTTGATTAGTCCCCTTTCATTTTTAAACGTCACTTCACTCACCTAGAATTTATGTATGCATTTGGTTGAGGGATATCATTGAGCAAGGGTACTTCATGATGTTATTTTCTGTTTGAGATTGATTGGAAAGAATATACGTGAAAGAAACTTTCACGTATTGTAGTCTGGAGATGCTTGATGCCCTTCTTTTTTTTGTAGATGTGGGATATATGCTGCTGCTAGATGTTCTCGCTGAAAGTTTTTTTTTTTATCTAAGTATTTGTTATTCTAGTTGATGGCAAACAAATGCTGATCTTACTTTTTGATCCTGCAGGACTTGCCAAAACTTAATCGCTGTACAGAGTTGCTCTCCATGAACGAGGAGCTGAAACAGGCCAGGAAGGTTTTTGAGTCAGATGAAGAGAAGTTGAGGAAGGTTTTTGAGGCGGACGAAGAAAACTAGGATCAAACTATTAATATGTTAAATTTTCATTCGACTAACCTCTGCTGTAATTTTCTGGTCTGGTAAAATGCTAAGAGTAGACGAGTATGGGGTGTCTCTCTTCTCCGAATTCCCCCCCCCAGCCGGGTTTTGGCTTAGCATATGGTCCTCCATTCAAATGTTAGCATTTGGTGGAAAACGTTTATGATGTTTCTTATTCTACCCAACAGGCAAATCTATAGATCTTTGGGTGAACCTTTGACCAATTGTAATTCGGAATGTATATAAGTGGGCTTTTAGTTTTTGCATATAGGAGAGTTTTGGTGATTTCGTGCTTAGCCTTTTTTCCTTTTATATATGTATTTTTTCTACGTCTTTTTCCTTTTATATATATTTCAGCGCAATTCTTTATCTTTGGTTCGTGTAGAAGAATGCGTAATAAGAGTTCAAGCCCACACAATGGCTAGTCCTGCTTCTTGGATCAAACATGGCCCATTGCTGTTCTTTGGTTACAAGCCCGTTCTAATCCAGATTAAAATGGCCCATTACCAGTTTGTGTAGTGGCATTTGATCAGATAACAATTATTAATAGGTTGATAAGGATTTCGAAGAACGAAAACTAAAAGAATAGAACAATTTTTTTCTGTTGAATTTGTTGAAAAATAAAGTATATCTTCGGGCAATAGATTATTGAAATTGGAATTGGGCTTCAATTTTCCTGAAGCTGGGCCTCATGCGCACTAGCATTGAGGAAGGCAATCTCGGCTTGGATCTTAGCAAGCTGGCTTTCTGCATTCTGTATCTGTTGATGCAACTGAGAGATAATACCGACGCATCCATAAACAGGGTCTCGAATGCGCCATTCTGCCTCCAAATACAAAATGTCGGCTGCTTGAGCTCGGAGATGGGGTGGGAGTTGCTGAGTTTGGGCAATAAATGGTACAGAGCAAGAAAAAGAAATGTCTGAGAAAAATATATAACAAAAACATTGTAACAAATAATCTAGAAAGGATAAAGCTTTTGGAGGTGGAAACAGAAAGGATAGCACGAAAGTCTAGCGTTATCCATGAATCCACGACCACGAGCTTCTGAAAAACTGTCATGGCAGGCTCCAGATTATGCACATAATCCAAAGTCGATCGTTCTTTGAATACTTTATTATTGTGATCGATCATTCCATGGAGTAGTTTTAAGTCATTAAAGTATATATGTACGTAATTAGAAAGATAATACGTACCAGGAGCATCTTTCCAACATTGCTAGCACCATAGATTCTATGAACGGAAGCAAATCTTTGAGGATCGTTGGGAGGAAAATATGGAGAGAAAATGCAATGGGAAGGACATCTTCTTCTCAAATACTTGCAAGCTGCACAGCGACCAGATATCATGCTTCAATTCCTAGGAAGATTTTTTCCCAATATGTTGCTTATGCGGAAGATCTACAGAAGATTTTCGTGATTTAGTTGTCCGAAATATAAGAGAGACTATTTGTAATGCAAGCAATTTCAAACTTCTTAGAGATTTTCCAACGGCTAGTATTCCTTCCAAATTTCAGATGAGAAAAAGGAAAGCTTCTACATGGTAAAGTAGACCAAGATAATTGAGGAGAATTTCGCATCTTTGCAAATTAGGTTTTGGCTTACCATATACGAATCATCCGTTCAAATCTCAACATTTGTGTAGAAGGAAAAGAAAACAGTCTTGATGTGGAATGGACTGGCGCCGAGAAGAGTTTACTTATAGATTATTGTCAACTATATAAAGAGTTCTCTTCCATAGAGCTACTCCCATTTGGAGTCGACGGCACGTCAATGGCGTTGGTTTAGGTTTCGCACCTGGAGGAATGTCTGGGTGGTTTAAATGGTGGGTGACCCGTGTGGCTCAAAGAATGAACGACTGAGCAAATGATCAAGACCGTCGATTTGAGTTTCTAAGTGATCTTTTTTGTTTTTTTGGGTTGACTTACTCAGTGATCGATTGCAAACCATTCACCAATTTTATTGGCCACAGAGACTCGTGCATCTGATGCATACCATTAGCCACCACAGAACGAGGAACCAGTCACAGAAAAAGCAAAGCCAAAAGATGCTCCCAGTTTCAAAACTGCTTGAAAAAGAGGACTGTGCGGAGAATGAAACATTTCTCAGTATATTTGATACTCAGCATCTGTTATACTTCTCCTTGAACAAGGGAGAAACTGTACGGCCGATGGGGGGACAAACAGCCTTCCAAAATGGCTACAAAACATCTTAGACAAATACTGCTAAAGCAAAAAGTATAAAAAGGAAAGAAGCCAGTAAGAAAAGGATAAACTTCAGGGACCGTTGAGTTTTCTACAGTGTCATCATCTTACAGTAGGCACGGCTTGGAACCCAAACAAAAATGTTTACCTATACCCTAACCAAGAACTTGCTTGATCTTCGACTTCTGGTCCTCTGTTAATGAGGTTGGGAATAAAACCTCAAATTTGACATACAGATCCCCTTTCTTTGTGTTAAAGTGCAAAGGCATCCCATCCCCCTTGAATTTTCTCACTTCCTTGGGCTTAGTAATTCCCTGAGTAGTTTAAAACAGTCATGTCAAGCAAAGTAGCTAATTATAGTTTCTTCCACCTACTCAACCCCTGATCTCAGTGCTACAAAAAGATGCCAGAGGACATGTCCTTCCTCACCTTTGTGCTGATGTCCACCAAATGGTCATCAAGATGTTTAAGTGTCTTCTCAAAACCAACGAGAGCTTGAACCTGAAGAGGGTGCAGAAAATCAACTCCACATGTACTTCAGTTTCAAAAGAACAAAGATTAAAAAGACAGAAACTGGCAAATTGACGATCCCCACGTCTGATGTTTGCTCAGACAATCTACAACCCTCACACTAAGTCAAACCTAAAATTTCAATCCACTATGTTCTACAAACTATCCTTCTCAGGCACTGAAAAGTAACCCTGCCTCTTGGAAATAGTCATTACAGAAGAACTATTACTTCGTTAGAGAAGAGGGGTGGTGGTTCTCACTGTGTGACATACAGACAGTAATAGATACCTATGGTGTAACATTCACCTGGGAGCAGGAAGGGGGGGGGGGGGGTGTTCTACTACAGATATCCAGTGTGTTGACCCATAACTGCAGCTATTGCTTGCACTGAATCCTGAATTCAGGGATACCTACCAGTGTTATGGTAACAGAAGTGTGCAAGTCATTGCCTTCCCTTTTGAAGCGATCATGGGGCGCTGTTCCAATACGAAACTGCCCAAAGAACGATATAAACTGTTAGCAAACAGTAGATGCACAAAACCCATCACTAAACGGATGTTAAGGAGCTCACCCGCAGGTCTCCAGCTTCTCCATCTATTATGGGCTCACCATCTTCATAGAAAACAACCTCCTGTGAGAAGCATATGAATTATTACACCAAAAATCAAGATCGAATTACATTTACAAAAGTTATTAATTGAGAGAGAGAGCAGCATTCCACATATGGATGACGAGTGTTGCTTTTGCTATTTTTTTCCTTTCATTTTCTTGCTTTATTTTTTCCCCTTTCTTCTCTCTCTTTCGAGTAATTAAAAGAATAATCTTTTCACTACAATCCAAAAACACCTCAGATTAAAGTGCTGAGGCACACTGCTTTTGGGGTCCCTCCAATTCAAAAATTTCAGAAAGTGTAACTCTTTTGTATCACAAATACATTGCGTTCAATTTTTTGAAAATACAGTCACATACATGTTAACAAGAAGAGGCTAAACAGTTTCTAATAACATGCAAGAGAGGTCCAGAATGTCATTGTGAAATCACATTAATGTCGAGCAAATAGAAGACAAATTGAAAAATAAAAAAGCTTACTTGGCCATCCTGCATCCCTTTCTCAATGTCAACAGTAACAAAATACCCCTCTCGTTCATATTTGACATTTGGGCATTGTTCACAGACCTGAAAGTGAGAGCATATGAGACGTGTAATCATATAAGAAACAACATCCAAGAGATAGTGGTCAATGAAGAGATGAAGACAGGAAAAAATGGCCCAAGTGGTGATGCCACTGCAAGAGATAGCAAATAATTCCAAATAAAAGCAACCACTGCAGCCAAAAGAAAATAAATACTGTTGCCTATAAACTAAAGACAAGGGAAACCCTTCAAAAGACTGACGTTGCTGAATTGGTAGTGGCATTATATACCTGCTCAGTCATCTGCTGGAACATCCCTGGACCAATTTGCTTGTGATAGACCTCATTTCTACAGTTACACTGTCTCTTGCCAGGGGCCGGCTTTAAAATGTTTTTCTCCCTCCAAACCTGATCAATCCCACATAAAAGGTCATGCAAAATAAGAAAACACAAAAAAATACACTACTATGAACGAACTTTAATCTCATTTATAATAAGTTGGGCCAGTATTTCCTG
The DNA here is from genome assembly GCA_963930655.1 of Myrica gale. Classification (NCBI taxonomy): domain Eukaryota; kingdom Viridiplantae; phylum Streptophyta; class Magnoliopsida; order Fagales; family Myricaceae; genus Myrica; species Myrica gale. The sequence continues at coordinate 14,393,603 of OZ005610.1, read as the reverse complement.
CTTTTGTTCTTATAGTAAACACAAGTAATGAATAGGACAAAATAGCACATAAATTAGACTACAGAACCACAGAAAATGAAGTATTAGATTATAGGGTGGTCATGAGTACTGTTAGTAGTTCAATTATTCCCATCAGAATTTCTCAGGAGTGACATGTGAGTTCCAGAGTGTTAGTCATTCTGGACCAATTTTTTTACATTTTGTTTTAAGGACATATCTAGTAGTTCAATTATTATGATGGGTACTGTTAGTAGTTCAATTATTCACATCAGAATTTCTCAGGAGTGACATGTGAGTCCCGTAGTGTTAATCACTCTGGAAATTTTTTTTTCTTTTGTCTGAGAATGTATTTATGATACATTCTCAGACATATCTATCAAAAGATTACCTTCAAGGAGCCTCCCATGTATACATCTTCCAAACTTGCATCCAAATCAATAATCACATCATCACCTTTCACGACTCTCTCTTCCTCTTCCATTTGGCCACCACCAAAAAACCTAGAAGACAATCTCAAGTCAGTAAAAAAGAGACAGGTGCGTTGTTGATGCATTCGATACAAGATAGATGGTAGGTCACAAAAGCAACAAGGAAAAGCAATCTGTCCACACAATTCCGAGCAGTCACTACACTCCTACAGATAATTGCATGGCCACAATAATCATTCTTGCACGTGCAATAATGGCTTCCAACCTTAAGTTAATGAAAACAACGCTAAATTTAGTATAATAGGCATCCCAAAATCAACTTTATTAACCTAATGCATTATGTAACACAAGGGTGCATAACTCTTTCAGGGCCATTCTTTCACTTGTATTTCCATCAAACGCCAGTCAACAATTGCCATGGAATGTCAAAAAATGGGCTTTAGGCCTTTAATATGTTTATACACTGCTGCACCAATTTCCTACATAGAGAGAGTTGTAAACCGCAAAAAAGAGCAAAGAAAGATCAGCCGCAATTCCTGTCCATTCCTTCACAAATGCCTATGTTTTGCTTGTTTTGCATTGCACACCTCCAAGTAACTTTTAACTTCTGGGCAGGGCATTTTATGTTCTCGGGAAATTTCACTTGGTAAGAGTCATAGAGAGCTAAGAAATCCAATGCAACAACAATCCGGAAACGGGACACTATGTCTCACAATTTGTAGGTCCAAAACAAAGTAAAGAGCATAGACTAAAATCAAGATTTTCCTAAATGCAACTTCCTATTCAACAAGCAAAGTGTATCAAAAAAGAAAATCTCACTGGCTAAAAATGTCTTGCATGTTCATTCCGCCACCTCTGCCGCCTCCACTAGCTGCATGCTGTTTCAGCCCCTCTTCCCCATACCTATCGTATATATTCCTCTTTTCGCTATCAGACAGCACCTCGTACGCTATTAGAAGAAATACATTGGTCCAGTAACAGTCATAATTAACCCACTAATAGCATCTGCAGCAAAGCAATCAAAGAATGCATATGAAAAATTGTCACTACCGTTGTTAATTTCGGCAAATCGCTTATTAGCCTCCTCATTTCCCGGGTTCTTGTCGGGATGGAACTTCAACGCGAGCTTTCTATACGCCCTCTTGATCTGCTCGTCGGGGGCACCACGTGGCACTTGCAGTATGTCGTAGTAGCTCTTCCTGACCAGCAAACAACAAATATAAGCATTGAAATCATAATCAATAATCAGCATTTGAGAGAAATAGACTGAGAAAGAGAAGATGGGCAACCCTGCAATGGCGGAGAGAGCGTAGCACAGAGCGCAGAGGAGGAACAAGAGCTTTCGATGCGCCATAGAGACTCCAGGTGATTGGGAGAGAGTCGGAACTCTCCGGAGAGCGAACAAGTTCAGAGCTTTGATTTCAGATCTTTGCTGAAGGGAATTGTGGAAACTAGGGTTTTCTACGAGACAAACGAGATCACCGTTCCTTTCTGAAACACTCTCTCTCCCTCTCTTCCTCTGTGGTATGGCGCTTGGCGAGTGTTTTGAGTCCCTGAGAAACAGAGAGAACGCGTGGCGTTTTGTTTATTCAACAAAATGGGAATCGAATGACTCGAAGAGTTACACTTTGCGACGTGTTCTTCCCGAAACTGTCCAATGAGATCACTCTGAAGGCTGTTCCACCCTATAGTAATTCGCCACGTGGATCTCTCCTTCTTTTATCTCCCGTGTCCTGCCCAATGAGAGACTTGGGGTCAATGAATCGACCCAAAAAAAGGCCGAGAAAGCCCAAAATACTCCAGCAACTATTAAGGCTGGGCTTCAGACTCGTTGGTTCACAATCTCATAGTAGGGGGCAGCACGTTTTGGACCCTTTTCTTTTGTAATTCTTAATCGAATTGTATGGTGTAAAGTTAGAGAGATATAAATGTAACGAGTAGATTATATTGTAATGTTCATACTGTCTGAAACTTTACATTGATAACATTTAATAGTGTGAAGTTTACCTATTGTATTTGTCTCTTTTTAAATTGCATCATGTAATTCAGACAAGAGATGACTAAAATCTTAGGTTGTGTTTGCACCAAAAATTTTACAAAATATTTCACCAACTCACAATAAAATACTACAATATAATCTCTCTCCCATAAAAAAATATAAAAAATTACAAAAAATATAAAAAATTACATCTCTATCCACTTTTTCACTAAACCCAATACCAAAAATTTTTCAACACAAAGATAACCTTAATCTCTTTCGTAGTTCCCTTGAAGTCTCTAATCTCAAAGACCTCATTTATAATCAGTACAAAGTTCATCAATTCAATTAGAATCGCCTATTATCTTTTCATTTAAATCTCTTGTTTGTATATAAGCGGCCTATGCAAGCTTGACATTTAGAGAGTTTTTTTTTTCTCTTGTCATTAAAACTATATCACATCACATACTGTCAATGAATAAAAATACCAACTAACAATAACACTGGATCGTAAATAATCATGTCACTGTCAATGAAGGCAAATTCGTAATGTGTGTACACGTCTATGAGTCGTGACACTCTTAAAAACTCATATCCAATCAAACCAAACGAAAATGGTTGATTTGATTAGATTGTGGCAATGAAAAACATAGGTGATATATGAAATTAGGGAAATTGTGGACCGTGCACGTTGGTAGGTCGAATTTTTCCACTCCTACCTCATACAGAAGACATAATGATGATGATAACTAGTTTGTTTCTAGTGTTTACTTTCTGAGTTGTTCCTCTTTGGGAGACATGGGTTTTTTCTTTATTTATGGGCTAGGCCTACTTTTTGTACCGTTCTTAGGGAATTAATACACTTACCGATTACCCAAAGAAAATAGTATATGTATGGAAAAGACATATTTGAATAATTAAATAGCAAGTTGGAGAACATTCCATGAATAATATTAGTCTCCGTTTTTCTTTTTCTAAATTTAGACTGCGTGTTCTTATTGGTTTCTTTATGGATCGCACGAACTCCATCATAATCATGAGTTAATAGAACAACATGTAAAGTTAATCCTTCTTCTCTCTACGTATTTATATGCTGCAATTCCTTCTTAATTTATATATATATTACTTGGCTAGAACTTTAACATGCGTAAAGAAAGGCTATTTGTAAAAACTAAACTTAATTAATTCTCTAAGCATAGCCAGCCAAACTAAAGTTAAATGAGATTTGATAGTAATTCCCTTTGCAAGCAGGCTCACTTGACACTTCACATTAAAAGCAAATGTACGCCACCATGACAAGTTCCTAACTCATTGCTTAAAGTCCATACTCCTACTTGAGGGATAGCCGCCATCTGTTTCTCTCTCTTCGGGGATATCCCCGCAATTGCCCTAATTGCTAGCTGTACTACTGGTCCTACAAAATCACTCTAATGCAGTTTGACCCTTACATGTATATAGAAATCTAAACTTACCCTTTGTAGTTTCTACTGCCCGACGAAGGGAATAATTGTTCCTACAAATAAATATAAGGGATAAATATAAAATAAATTCTTATAGTATCTATGAAAAGTGAATTAATCTTCCTAAAAATAAAAATATAAAATCAATTCTCGATGAAAGAATCAACTGCAAACAAAAGTCAAACTAATCTTACATTTACCCCTAAATCTAATTCATGCAGTCTGACCCTCATATGTATAATTCTAAACATGCCCCCAACCCTTCAAACACGTGCATTTTTTTTTTTGCATCTTTGTTGGAGAAAAAAAAGTGGTTTTGGATTTTCTTTGCATGTGTTTTCCTGGGTGCAAGCTCGGTTTTCACAAACAAATGGACGCTTAATTTATTTTTGTCCAAATTATGAATTCATGAAGACAAAAATAGCAAAATAACAGCAACAAGAAAATAGCGATGTAGCTAATTAATTAATAGCCCCTTTCGTTGAAAACAGGGACGAGCGTAATCTTTGGGACCCCGTCCCTCTTAATGGTACTCCGGCGCCCACGAAACAATGGCACCGGCCGGAGAAAGGACAAGTGGAAGAGATTGTTATGAACAAATTTTGAATATTTTACATGCAGAAAACCAGTTGTAGTTACGATACACAGAATTTAAACTAGCTATAAATAAACAAACTAAAACAGCTAAGCAAGCATTGAACAAAGGAGGCAAGCTCAAACGGTCAAAAATCTAACAAAGGCAACGGACTAAGTCGAGATTCTGGCCAGATCTGAACCGGAGACCAAAGCTTGACAGGAAAGTTTGGTGGAAGAGACACGCGTGGTGAATATCAGAGGAGCCCCACGGCCTAGAGGAGAAAACTTAGCCACACGGCATCTCAGTTTTCCTTCTTGATGCCGTGTGCCGCCCACAAATTGATGCAAGACATCTTTGAACCTTTAGAGTAAGGTTGGTAAGTAGACAATGTGAGTCATAGTTTTCAGGATTAAGGCAATCCAAGAGGGGGTGAATTGATTTTCTAAACTTTTCACTATTGACCCCCAAAGACGTGTTTGCTAGTAAATACTATTTTAACACAAGTATAATATGCAAGAGTAAATATGTGCTGAAAGTAAAGAGTAGGGATACGAGAAACAAACACTTGATTTTTAGGTGGTTCGGCAAACCCGCCTACATCCACCCCTCAAGCTCCTTCACCGAGCCTTGAGGTTTTTCAACTATTCTTCAATAAATAGCTTACACTCTAGCTTCCGGGTGCTAGAGAACCGTACAAGTGTTTTCTCAGGCTCAATCTCAAACTCACCCAAGTGGTTTTTATGGCTCACCACTCACAACCTCACCAAGTTTGAGATATACAATTTCTAAGCTTCTTCTTTAGTGAACAACCTCATTAAAGGAAACAACTCTCTAGATAGGAAGATTGAAGAACAAAAACTCTCTTGAAGAGTAGATATGAATATAGAAAGCTCTATCTTTTTTTGATTCACACAATGACAAGGATGTGAAGTGTAATTTGTGTGAATGATATGAGAAATATAAAATATGAAAGTTTGAAATATTTCTCAAGCTATATAAATGATATGTGGTCGTTGGTTGTGAATTTCAGATGTTATGAATGTGTATTTATAGGCCACATACGAAAACTAGCCGTTTATAGCCGTTAGGAGTCGATTTGACAATTTAATAGTTGTACCTGTCGACCGGTTCAAGTAGTCGTTGCCCAACGGTCATAAAATTTGAATGCTGTTAAATTTTTTCTACGCTCCCCATCATCCGCTTCATGTAGCGGTCGACCGCTACAATTCATTTTCATAGACCGGTTCATTTAAAACCATGTTTTTGACCACTTTTAAACACTCAATTTTAAAGACTTACTTCCCATAAGTATATGAAAGGTCTGAGAGTTTGTTTGAGGTGTTTTGAAACCTTTAAAAACATTTTAATTTTTCAATCTAAAAGTAAAACGATTTATACACGTTTTGAAAGATATGCAAGTGCGTGATTCAAATCCATTTCAAAAGTGAATTAAAGAACTACAAGGATTATACCATAAACTTTGAGCTTCTTGCATCTTCTTGTTCTTCTTTCTTCAAGTCATTGACTCTTTCATCAAGTCGTTTTTGTCTTTGAAGATGTCCATTTTATAAACTTGATCTATTTATTGAAATCATCAAAATCTCAATTGTGCACAAAATCCAACGGACAGTTTATCATATAGTTCCTTTTCATATGCTATGAAGTAAATTGACTTATTTATAGTCCAATATTTGCAATCCTTTATCTTCTAATATACTGAAAGCACAAGATTTAGAAGTGTTGTTAAACTAAGAAATCCACGGACGTTGGACAATAATAATTAAAGAGACATAATAAAAACCTAAAACTTGTACTTGACCAATGAGATGAACAGAGATGAAGCCAACGCTATATACTTCATAAAAAACGCCTAGCTATTTTAATGATTTTTTGACAAACTCTGAAGAAAAACTGAAAAGAAAAGAAAAAAAACCGAACTCCAAAATAAACCCTAAAAATAGTTATGACTGTATTTGTCGGACAGCAATCAATCCAAAACAGGACAAATTTGGAGTAAGTGTGAATCAAATTCTAGGGCTAGTCTAGGAGCACTTGCTGAGGGGCACAGAGGTAGATTTGGGTTAAAGAAGAGAACAGTTACTGAAGACGATACTTGGGGCCAGGTACTTAATTTTGGCAACTAACTTAAGGTAGCTAAGGGAAAAAAAAAACTTAAGGTACGTATATCAAGGCATGAAGTGAAAGCTTAATTATCTTGAGAGGCCGCAATTTTTAAAACATGCGGGAAGTTTAATTAGCAGCTTTAAGACGCAATTATATGGCATACTTGGTTAAGGAAAACTAATGCTCTACTTTTCTCAAAAAAAAAAAGTGTTAAAACACATTTTGCATCTCCTTATGTTTAGAGGTGTTGACATATTGCACCCCAATATTTTATTTTTAAGATATTTAGCTCATTATGTTATCTCATCCAACAATTTGCACCCTGAAGTGAAATTTAATTGACGTCAAATTAGACGGTAATCATTTACATGTACCTTTCACGTGATCTCAGTCCCTATATTACCGCATTGCCTTTGAATCTTAAACAAATCACGATTAAATGAGCTTCAAGTAGGTTGTGATTTCCTCTATTGGGTTTTGAAGCTCATTTAATTGTGATTTGTTTGAGATTCAAGCGCAATACGGTATTCTGACATGGACTGAGATCACGTGAGAGACACGTGTAAACGATTACCGTCTAATTTGATGTCAAATTTCAATCTGGGGTGCAAATCGTTGGGAGATATAACATAGTGAGCTCAATGTCTTAAAAATTAAATAAAAAATATTGAAGTGAAATATGTCAACACTCTTAAACATAAGAGGTGCAAAGTGTATTTAACTCAACAATTAATTACTACGCTTTTCTAAGAAAATGGCAAAACCTTGAGACTATGTGAGACAAATAGACATTTAAGGAAATTAGTTTATAAGAATGGAAAGTTTTTGTAGAAGTAATCAGCATATTCTCTGCCTAGCAAAAAAAAAAAAAATTCAGCATATTCTCTATTTTAACTCCATTACATACTTGCTTTGATTTTTTTTTTCTTTAAATTGGACCATCTAATTATGTCATCAAATTACACAAAAAAATTATTTAAAATAAATCAGGGTACTCTCCAATTTCCTTCTTGGATCATCCAAAGTTCTCAATCAATATTTTATATTGCTGACAACAATATAACAAATATTATTAATTCTTCCAATGTAATCTATTTTTAGGTTACCAATACTAGCAAGCTGAACTTAATTAGCCCCTAATTACTGTGGGGGAGTGCTCCCACCGGATGGGGGCATGGTCCTCCAAAAGTAGCAAAAAAAAGAAAGACAAATACTCAAATAGGGAAATATATAGAGGACTCAATATATTGGTTCCGATGTTGGGCATCGCCGTAGAGGAAATTGATTTTTTTTTTAATTTCTGAATTTAGGAACAAAGAAATGAATAGGAGATCATTCAAATTAGTAATTCTCAGTGACATTGTGTCATCTAGAAAAGATGTTTTATATTCTACTGTCGACAAAAAGCATATTTTAATTAACAAAAGATCTAAATTAGTTTTAAAAACAATTTTTTTTTTTCACAAAGAGCCGAGTAAAGATTTCTAGACCTTTAGGCGGGATGTTCTCGCAGTGGCAGAGTAGGAATGCAATTGAAGTCATAAGCTTCTAAAAAAATGATAAAAAATTTGTATAAATAAATATCTTAAATAATTAAAAATAAAAAATTAAGGACTAAAAATATAGAAATACACGTACGGTATTAAAAACACTAAAAATTCATCAATCAATAAGTGGTAATAGCATTAAAGATTAAATTCTTGTTACTCAAAATAACATCAACTAATTTATATATATATTCACAGTAACACATAACACATAAATGAAATATTTTTAACATTTTCACTAGCATTTTGCTGTTGAGAGGGCAGGCTGAGTTTTTAAGAGGGTTAAGGCCACTTAAGGGGCTGGCCTCGTAAAAAATAAAAAAATTAATTAGGTGTAAAACAAATTTTGGGGGAAGCCAACGGGGCGATGGCCCCTGTTCGCCCCACTTGCGTCCCGCTGTGTGTAACCGTACTCCCGTGGGGTAGATGAGATAATTAAAGCCAAGGATATTAGGTTAAAAAAAAAAAGGCAAGGATATTAGAAGGGGCAATAAAGCCCGGGGACAGAGGTGATCGTGCGTGGAGCATCAACGTGTAGAGTGAAGCCCAGTCACGAGGCTCTAGACGGTAGAGAGGCCACGACTGTGGGCTTATAGATGGTCCTCGTGGACAAATCTCCAACCATAGATATATCACCATTATCAGCCCCACATCCATGCGGCTACTTCCCTCTCTCTTTAATTTATAAATACGAAGTGTTTGCCTTTGTCGTATTGGCTTGTAAAACGGACATGTATACAGTGCCAGTTCTCTAGTCAACTGGCTCTGCCCTCTGTAAGCACAGCGATATGGGAAGGGCTCCGTGCTGCGATAAGGTGGGGTTGAAGAAGGGGAGGTGGACTGCGGAGGAGGACGAGATCTTGATCAAGTATATTCAGACTAATGGGAAAGGTTCATGGAGGTCCTTGCCAAAGAATGCTGGTAAAATCTTGCAATTCGGTTTGTGATTCTATGGTAGCTTCGAATGTATTCATTTCATGGTACGGCCCCCTGGGGTGGCAAGGGCCAAGGAAGAAGAAGAGAGTTCATTATATGTCGTTTCTGTTTCTGTTTTTGTTTTTGTTTTAATATGGTTATGGGACTATGATTTTGATTTTGGTGTTTGTGCTTCCTTTTTGCATTGGCATGCTGAAGGGTTACTGAGATGCGGGAAGAGCTGCAGACTGAGATGGATTAACTACTTGAGAACGGACTTGAAGCGAGGGAACTTTTCTACGGCAGAGGAGGACATTATCATCAAGTTGCATGCTTCTGTGGGTAATAGGTTAGTGCGCTACTCATTTCCAGAACACAAAATCCAGAGAAACTCCTCCCTCTTTTTCTCTCTCTCGGGAAAAGAGATCTCAATATGGGGTTCCTTTTGAGTGACTTCTCGTCCCTGTGATCCTTTTCTCTCTTTTCCAGCTTTACTTTTATTTTTCTATGTCAGCACTTGAAAGCTGGTTGGTCGAGAAAGTTAAGGGAAATTTGTTTTTTTGGGTTAATAAGGGAAAATAATTAATAACTTAAAAACGTACCCTTTTTTCGCAAGTAAAGTAACGTGTACGTACTTATAAAAAAAAAGTAACGTGTACGTCACCGAGGAACAAGCGATGAGAAAAAAACACAAGTCCCTCGGCTTCCCACATTTCACAGAAAAAAAACCTACTGTAATTTTATATGTTTTCCAAGGAAAGGACGATAATATAAACAACGGAAACAACCCCTGTACGAAGGAAAGAAGAAAGTGAAGGTGATAAAATTAAAGGGTCATTTTATTCTGACGTCCATTGTAAGGGGGAAGAAAACATCTTCCACTATTACTTCAGTTCTATAGCAAATAGTTTAGTTTTATTGACCTCTACCACTGAATGCAGGTGGTCTCTAATAGCCATTCACTTGCCTGGAAGAACGGACAACGAAATAAAAAATTACTGGAACTCTCACCTGAGTAGAAAGGTTCTTACTTTCAAGAGGACTTCAACCGACACCCCTCCAACGATTGTGGACTCAGCCAAGGCCGACAGTCCTCTTAAGCGTAGGGGCGGTAGAACCAGTCGATGGGCCATGAAAAGGAACAAGAAGTACATCCAGAAGGATGTAGGGATTCCAACGACGAAACCTGAAGACACCGTGAATCGACCTGAAGCAATACCGTTGCCCCCAACACCAGCCTCAAAAGAGACCTTGTCCATCGCCAAAGAAGATTTCTTGGTTTTGAATGCAAACGCTGCTGAGAAGGAAAGGGAGAGCCTGTGTTTGTGCATTGATGAGGGGAAGACATCTGAGAACCGTATGTTATACCCTAGTGATCATCAGAAAGAGAATGAAACTTTAGGACCATATCAATATGACCAGGAAGTCATTGATGGTGGGTGGTTGTGTTTTGATGACCTCGTGGATAATGGTTTGCTGGATCCAAGTGGGCTCTTGGCTTTAAATGAGGGGAGAGAGAATCATGATGCCATGGGCGTAAGCGAGGGGAAAAACGGTACTGGATTTATGTGTGCAGACCAGGTGGCAACCAGTCATGAAGACCTGGAGATCAGTGCTAATCTCAGTTCAAATCGAGATAGCGGGGATTGGATTTATTGCTCCTCAATGACCTCTGGTTTGGACGATGGGGTTGATAATTCGGAATGGGAGAGCGTTGTACGAGAGAACGCGATGGCGCATGGAAAAGAGGACATGTTATCCTGGTTGTGGGAAAGCGATAATTGGGAAGGAGATGGTTCTAATCTGGCAGATATAGATGCTGACAAGCAGGATGCAATGATTGCTTGGCTTCTTTCCTGAAACTTTTTCGCTCTCTCTTTCTCTGTGGCGGATGTAAATATTGATTGACATTCTGCGTTCTCTTTTTTGTTTTTCCTGATGCCCAACCAATAGTTACCGATCATTATCCACAATAGTGTGTTTATATTTATTTATTAAATAATATGATATGATATAAGATGTTTTAAGTGATATTATTGAAAAGTAAGACCAGTAATTAATGAATCAAAGTTTAGAAGTCTGACTCTTATTTTTCTTATTCATTTGATATTTTATTCTAGAATAAGGTATATATTGATGTACCATAAGTCTACATTCATTGTGCTTCTATTTAATATGATGATGAACTTCGTTATTGAGGTAATAATTTTAAACAAACGAGTGAGTGTAATGTAAGAGTGTATGTATTGAACGAGATCAAATATACCTTCTGGAAGTGATCACTAATTTTGAAAAGATATTCAACACATATGGTTTATTATATCCTTAGACCTGAGAGATTTATACGAACCTGTTTATTATGTAATTAGGCTTTGACCGAGTCATTTGATGATGATCTTTCTAAGTCAAAGATTCCAGATAACGTTGGGTCTCGTACATAATAAGTGAATTTGTATAAATTCTCAATAAGGAATCCATTAGTCTCTTGATGAGCCATTATATTAAATATATCTGTATATTGTTGGACTAGAAAAGAATCTATTGGCCAATAGTATTTTGTGATTTTTTTAAAAAATTAATAAATATATTAGATATTTATTTGTGAAATTGTTTCGGAAACAATTAATAGTCCAACGATTTACATATTGTGAATTGAAAATTATTTGAGTTAGAGACTTAATCGGTGATATGATTCCGGTCATATTAACTCATGTGGAATGTAGTATTGTGGAAGGATAAATAAACTAATAATTGTTAGCATAAGAGATTTCACAAATCAATCTCAAATACTCGGGGGCTAAACTGTGATATGTTAATGGACATGATCACAATTAATATAAACATAAAATTAAGAATAAAAAGAATATATAAGAAAGCTAATGAAAAAAAAGTTTTTCCATGTGATCATTATATCACAACTAGAGTTCAGAAAAAGACTATAAGATAACTTTTTCTAGACAGTTGTGAGATCAACAAGACCTGAAGATTATCTAAGATTGAAGATTCAATCGCAGACAAAGTTCAAGACTGTTTATCAGATAAAGTAAGTATAATTTTCCGCAGGTAAACTTTCAGTGGTATCAGAGCACATGTTAGTTGAACCTCATTCTCTTGAGATTTGAGATCTGTATTACAGTTTGTTAGAAAATTAATGGTAGTAGAATCTTTAATTTATTTGAAAATCCGTTTTACATATAAATATTTTTTCGTTATTGGTATTTTTGGAAATCCAGTAACGATTGCTATGATTTTTTTCTATTTTTTCCTCTTGAATATGATTCATGTTCTTTTCTTTGAGAATCGGATTATATATTATTGATGAAATTCCTTCATGCTGCAGTGAATTTTTTTCATTTAAGTCTCGTATGAAATTGGTTTTGGAAACCGAAGAACAAACGAGATGTAACAAAAGAAATATGTTTTCTCTTGTTTCGTTATCAAATCTATTTCTGTCAATGGATTGTTGCTTCGTCATAAGAAAGAATTGGATTCAGTATGATATTCTATGATTCACGTTTTATATCTGTGAATTCGAATTGTTTGTGAAATCTTGTTTGAATGGGGGAGAGAGAGAGTGTTTCTCTCACCAAGAAAAGTGGGCGGCAGCACAGTACTGGAGCTGCTGCCGCACCACTTAATCGGAGCTCATGGCAAGAGCTACGCCTGGTTTGACCGGCGCAGCCCTTGCCTGAGCCAGTGTGGCTTCCGGCGGCCTGGAGCATCAAACTTTCATTTTCTTTGGGAGATAAAAAATTTCACTACTAGAGCAGCTGGAAAATCATGCTCAAGTTCCATCAATTGTTTTCTTTTTGTTGGGAGTGCTGTTAGATCATCATGTCTTTCCCCGTCGGTGTACTCCGTGGCCCCTCCCCTCGTCTGTATTTTCCGTGCCTACAAGTTATATAACAATCCGTCATGAATTAATGTTCGTTTAGTTTTCTGAGGTTGATTAGCGGTGGATATTCTTTTGTGTTCCGTATTAGGTGCCCAGAAAAGTTTAATGCACCAATAAAATAAGACACCAACGTGCGGAGAAAGGTTTAATGCACCAAAATCTTTTTCCCCGAAAACGAGATAAGCACGTAACTTATATAAATATTTAATGACGTTCTCCTAGAAAATTTTTGTATCTGCATCATGCATATGACTATTTTTTGGCATCTCTTCTATGTGACTTTCAAAACCGTCATAATCATTTCGAATGGAAAAGACAAGCCTGCAGGGCTTTCAAAGGTCTACGGAGGCTTCTTTGGCATAACCCCTTGAATCTTTCTTGTCTCTATTTTTTTTTTTCATAATAGCAGATGTTGTATTGATAATAGGATTAAAGAAGTTTAAAAACCTCAGTTCTATAGGACGTATCAGACATTCTGAAGAGTCGGCGGGCTAATGAGCAGACAGACCAGGAGGTCCTACAAGGTCCCACAAGGGGCATATCAGTCTAAGACTGCAGATAAGCCACAACAACAATAATAACAACAAGTAAAAAACAAGTAAAAAATAACAAAAAAACCAACACAAGCCTTAAACAGAGAGGCTATCATAAAACACAAAATTAAAACGAAGCAAGCCCTAAACAGAGAGGCATGCCCAAACGGGATAAAGCGCAACATAAGCTTCGGGAAACTCCCGGAATATTCTGGCCAGAACGGCGGCGGCAGTGGCGGCGACGATGACGTCGACAGTGGCGGCGAGTGGGGAGCGGAGACGGAGTTCCACAGTGGGACATGTAGGGCAGGAGCCGCACAGTCCACTCCGGAGGAGAAGAGCATGATTCGGATGTCGGAGGGGCAGCCACGCACGGCCCGAAGCTTTGGCGCGCGTGGATCAAGACGAGTCGCCTGTTGAGTGTTGGAATAGATGGTCGTCGAAGCTCTTTGCGTGCGGCGTCTGTGGTCGAAGCTCTCTGCATGCGGTATCTGTGGCCTTTGTATTGTACGAATTCCATCTCCACTTCGAGTATTTTAAGGTGGCTTCTTTCCCCCATACAGCCAGCACGATATTCAACTCTTGAATCATGCAAACCAAATTTTTTGAAACAGTTCAAAATTTTGGTTTGTAAATATAATTAATTAACTCAAATTTTTGGTTAAATAAAATAATTTTAAAATAATCTCTCTTCACAACTAGAAATTTGACATTTAGCTATGAAATTCTCAGTTCGTCAATTTTTAGTGACGAAATGTTATTTTCATCACTAAAAATGGACTTTTCACGACGAAAAATATTTTTTGTTACAAATTTCGTCACTAAAGGTTTTATGTGTGAAGAAATAAAATTTTCGTCACTAAAAGTCAATTTTTTTTGTGACGAAAATTTTCATCACAAGGCGATCGATCTCACCTTTTTGTGACAAAAGGCTCCGTCACTAAATGCAAAGTGTTTTGGCGACGAAATTACGTCGTCACGACTACCGATCAATTGGTTGTCACGACTACCAATTGATTGGTAGTTACAAACGGATCGATCGGTTACAATAAACACCTGCCTTTGCTAAGCGATCGATCGTAGCACACCATCGCTCTATCAGCCAGTGTGTCCTTAGGAAATTCGAAGCTCCAATCGATCGTTCAATTCTATCAATCGATTGGTATTGCAACGAATGGAAGTTTGCCATGTGTTACGGAATAACGGTCGATCACTACACCATGACGATCGATCATGAGCGTAACCTTCACTTTTTTGAATCGTTGTTCGATTGTTGAAGTAGCGATAGTAACAAATACTACTATAGGGGAAAAATTGCTCGCAACCAATGAATAATGCCGATCGGAGTTTCAACGAATGGTAGAGTGTCACAAGTTGAAAAAACATGCGATCGATTGTCAAACAACGACCAATCGGTCGGCGCGAGAGATTATATGAAACCGCCGACGTCATTTTTACCCGTTATCTCTCCATAAATTCACACAATTTCTCTCAATTTTCAACGAGTCATTTCGTGTTGTATTGTTTTCCAAAGTGCGTGGAATCTTCCCCCATTGTCATCTACATCAAAGCTACGTAGTTATGTTGTTTTTAAGAGATTTTAAGCGGTTTTAAATTCATTTTTAGCTTAATTTTTTAAATTGGCTATATAATCCATTTAGGTCCGTAAAATGTATTTATTTTAGTGTTAATAAATATTTTTGGAGTTTAGGATTGTTTAGGGATCAATTTGGGGTGATTTTGGACATGTTTTGTGTTATTATAGAAATTGTGTATTTTTTCCATAGTCCCCGTGCCAATCAATCACATGTTCAAGAAGATCTATTGGTAGGTAGTTGTTGAGAAACACGATTGATTAAGATGATTGATCGTGTCGTTATATTTGAGATCGATCGATCCTGTATAGTGCGATCGATCGGTCCCAAAAACTGTGCGTTTAGATTTGTAGATGATTGATCACATGTGGGACCGATCGATCGGTCTCTAATACTGTGAGTTTTAACTATCGAGAGCAATTGATCTCTTATACCAAAGCGATCGATCGGTAAACGTAATTTGAAACACATCATTTTCACTATGTAGCGATTCATTGTTTGAGTGACGATCGATCCCTTGGGTAATACTGTGTGTTTTGTTGCATGGATGACCGATCGTCTATGCAACAACAAAACACATTGTTTTATATTGACCGATCAATCGTTATGTTGTGTGCTTGATCGAATATGTTACCGATCGATTGTAGTTTTTTCAAACACAGTTTTGATTAAGCAATCGATCGTTATATTGAGTGATCGATTGATGGAATTGGCGATGGATCGTCATTTTGTTGCAGCTTATTTAATATTTTAATTATGTTATTATGATTATTTATTAACACATATTTATATAAAATTGTTACAGAATACCTAAAAGATCAGGAGCTAAGCATGTGCGCACTCCAATCGATCGTCTTTATGTGTCTTCATTTTTGTTATACGATGCGATCGATCGTTAATATAAGAATATTTATCATGTAGCACGACATCATTTTAATTGCAAATTACGATCGATCGGTGTACTTGACTGATCGATCGGCAGACAAATTTTGTTTTTAAAAATTACTGATTGGATATTGTGTTTAAATGTTTGCAAACACAAAATATATATTAACAAAGTATGTTATGATATGTTTAGATTACATTAAAACATATCAAGTATACATAATTAATATTTATGAAAGCATGTTTAAGTTGTACATGTTGCATCATAGAAACATAGTGTAAGAGTTAGTATGAGGCATGTATTAAAATGTCATAAACTAGTGATATAACGCTTATTTAGGACATGATTATAAGTTATTAGTATGAGATATGTTTTAAGATGACATTATAAGTAACAAAAACTCATTATTAAGTCATTTTTTGGTTAAAAATAGTTTTTTAAATAATTAGGATCACCGATCGATCGGTATTCAACGATGTCGTTTACATATATCCAACCGATCGATCGTCTAGAAAAGCTTATCGTTGGCTTGCATCCGTCGTTGTTTTGTTGTCTTTAACCGATCGATTGTCTTTATGTACCGATCGATCGTTGTTTATCGTTCTTCAAATGCTAAAATGCTTTAAGACTGTGAGTGAAGTGCAAAAACACACTCACAACAAGGAGTAGATCGAAGGCTTACGACAAGGTGTTATTTCCTCGTCAAACTTAGCTCAAGCACCATCCTTTTGGTTGGGAGAGTGTTTAGAATAACTTAAGAGTAAGCCCAAGCTCAAATTCATTATTTTTTTAACCTGGTGAACATTGAAAAATTTGGGCAAAATTTGTGAGATTTTGGTGGGGATTTAGTACATTTTGATGTTGATTTCGTGCAAGAGGTACGATTTGGGAATGATTTGGTCGGCTATTTGGTGATTTTTTTATTTGGGTATTGTGGATATGATTTGTGTTGATTAGAGCTTATGAAAATGTTTTTAATATGTATATTAGAATGAGTATTGCATGAAGATGATTTGGGAGTGCTTTGGGCGTAGGTTTGAGTGTGTGAGGAGGGTTCGCATGTTTATATGGATCTACGTTTAATACAATCGATCGTCATTTTGGCCGATCGACCGATCGCCAATAATTCTGATCGATCGTTGTTTAAGGCAGATGCTGATTATTTATCATGTGCCATTTGATTATTAAAGTGCCTCTCCGATTAGTATGAGTTCGAACACGAATCCTACTTCGAGCGCTCATTCTTCGAGACGAATGCTTCCATGAGTCAAGGCACGACAACTTGTCCTAG
Source organism: Myrica gale (assembly GCA_963930655.1). NCBI lineage: Eukaryota > Viridiplantae > Streptophyta > Magnoliopsida > Fagales > Myricaceae > Myrica > Myrica gale. Next base: position 14,376,374 of record OZ005610.1, on the reverse strand, counting down.
TAATTGTGCATCTAAGAAATTATTCTAAGTTATATTTTATTTTTTTTTACGTTAAATGACCAACTAACTTTGCTAATTTCATTTTATGTAGAATATTTGCTTCTAAGCGCAGGCGAGGTAGGGCATGCATGGTCAGTTTAGGGAAAAGTCTTGGGTCCGGGTTTGGAAAATTATCAGTTCATATCCCAGAGGAAGAGTGTGGAGGAGTGTCTTCCACTGCTGCCACCCTATCGACGAAGATTTGAATGTTGGTCAGAGGGCTGATTTTGATCTCCATTAACAAGTGGGCTGATGTATTCTTCGTTAAACATTTCTTTAATCATTGTAATATTGTATGTTTTGGTACTTATGTATGACTACTTCGACCTTGATTACCCCTGTCAGGAGGACGTCGAAAGAACCACAACCAGATGCATGCATATTTCAAGAAGTTTCCCAGTAATTAAAGAGGGGGCGTTGCTGAAGCCCTACCTTGATACCACGGAAGAACAATGGAAGGAGTTATGCGATTTGTTCACCAACGAAGCATTTATGGTACGTGATTTACAAAAACCCGTTACTTAAAAATTACATTCTTTTTATATCTAATTACTTAAAATATCGCAAAAATGAAGTGAGCAAAATAAGAAGAGTATATCAAAGTTGACTGTGAACCATCATGTTGGTTCACGCTCGTTTCAGCGCACTCGAGCTTGCATGGTAAGTTATGTACTAAATTATTAATTTTATTGATATTGTTTGTCAATAACTTTACACTATTTCTATTTAGAAAAATCTTGACAACAGCGACATCAATCCAGTATACCTATATAAGAAGAACTATACAAACAAATAAGATTTTTTGACCTCGAAAGGAGCGAGAGAAATTTATGTAAGTTGCTTTCATTTTCATCTAGTTGAAAGATGTCTGTATAGTTTATCTACTTTATCGTTTTTGTTAATTATTGTCATTTTCGGGAGGATGGATGCCTTCCAGCGTCAGTGTGATTTAGAAGGGAAGATTTACACAAAATTGAAGTATATTTCGAGATATTAGGCAAAAAGACGAGATATGTACGGGGATTAGGATGCCCGGTTAAACCTGCGCCTTCATCAATTTTAACTACACAGTCTTATGATTTACAACACCAGCTAGCAAAGGTAAGGAATGAGATAGAAGCGATGAGAGTTGCTAGAGAAAATGACTTGCAAGAATTTACAAAGAAGCAAGCTGAGATGTAGGTCACGCTGTGGGACCACCGTGACAAGCAGTGGGTGGAGCAAGAGCGCATTGTGAGTCCTAGTTTCAAGATTAAGGCAACCCAAGAGGGGGGTGAATTGGTTTTCTAAAATTTTCGCTATTGACCCCCAAAGACATGTTTGCAAGTAAAGCCTACTTTACCACAAGTGTAAATATGCCATAAATATAAATAAGTGCTAAAAGTAAGGAGAAGAGTAGGAGAAGCAAACACAGTATTTTTAGGTGGTTCGGCAAACCCGCCTACATCCACCCCTCAAGCTCCTTCACCGAGCCTTGAGGTTTTCCGCTATCTTCAATAGCTTTACACACTAGCTTCCGGGTGCTAGTGAACCGTACAAGTGTTTTTCCCGGATCAACACTCAAACCCACCCAAGTGGTTTTTCTGGCTCACCACTCACAACTTCACCAAGCTTGAGATATACACTCTCAAAGCTTCTTCTTTAGTGAACAACCTCACTAAAGGAAACACCTCTTTTGATAGGTAGATTGAGGAACAAGACTCTCTCAAAGACTAGATATAAAAATGGAAAGTTCTATCTCTTCATTCACACAAAGACAAGGATATGAAAATGTGTTTTATGTGAATGCTATGAGAAATATAGAATATGAATGTTTAGAATATTTCTCAAGTAGTAGAAATGATATGTGGTCGTTGGGTATTCATTTTAGACGAAACGAAGGTATATTTATAGGCCACATATGAAAACTAGTCGTTTATAGCCCTTGAGAGTTTTTGCTAAAACGAGTCGGTCGACCGCTACATGAACCGGTCGACCGTTTCAAGTTACCGTTACCCAACGGTCATATTGTCACAAGCTTCAACGACTCTTTTGTCAAAACCAACGGGTCGACCGCTACATGAGGCAGTCGAAGTACCAGTCAACCTCCTCAACTTAAGCATGATCCGGTTCTTTTAAAAATAAGGTTTTTGACCACTTTTAAACACTCAATTTATAAGATATACTTCCCATAAGTATATGAAGGTTTGGAGGTTTGATTGGGGTGTTTTTGAAACCTATGAAAATATTTTAATCTTTCAAACAAAACTTAAAACGGTTTATGCATGTTTTGAAAGATATGCAAGTGCGTGATTCAAATTCTTATCAAAAGTGAATTAAAGAGTTACAAGGATGATACTCTAAGGTCTTGAATCTCCACTTTAAGCTCCTTGCATCTTCTTGTTCTTTTTTCTTCAAGGTTTGACTCTTTTCGTCAAGTTGTCTTTGTCTTTGAAGATCTCCAATTTGTAAACTTATTCATTTATTGAAATCATCAAAATCTCGATTGTGCACAAAAGCCAACAATCATCCCCTTTTTGATGATGACAAAAAAGTGATAGTTTTGGGATGACTCCCCCTATCTTTTGTAATTGGACAAACATTTAAAACTTGAAGACAAAGCATTAGTAGTCATTGGATTCATAAAGAGTAATACAATTAAAACATAATCCAATTCAAAAAGGAGAATACTTAGTCATCAAAACTATTAGCACATTTCTCCCCTTTGTCACATAAAAAAGACAAAGGACACATTTTTCTCCAAAAATCTATTCTAAAAGCAAAGGGAATACAAGCATGTAGACATTTAATAATTCTCCCCATTTGTCAATCAAAAAGAGAATGCATGGATATAATTCAAAAGTTCATTTAAAAGAGATCATCCAAAAGAATAACTTGTAGTTTTAAATGACAATCTCATTGAAATGGTGTAGAGGATGTCTAACGGGGACTCAAGAGTCCATCGCTATTACAATAGTAACCCACCGAGTGGGTTTATACCAACCTCTTAGCTACCAATGACAATTTAAAGGTCATTCTCAACCAAAAAGGTTTAAGCTCACAAAATCTCATCAAAATTCATGATTTTTGTAAAGTGATAGCTTATTGATGTTCCATTTTGATAAATGCAAGAAAATATGTCAAAGATAAATATATTTGCATTTATAACATTAACAACCAAGAAAATATCATAGAATATAATTAGCCAACAATGAAGAACATATTCTTAAACAAGGATTTAGATGTAACCAAAGGTTTTCCCTTTTAGCATATGTCCTCAAATGTCACAAGCCTTCTTGATAGGCAAGTTTCATCCAAGCACTGTTTGTACTTCATCCCACAAGAGAATCAAGAAACCATTTTTGGTACCCAAGCCTTTTTGGGTCCTTCAATGTTAGTTTTGGTTCCTTTTGGAACCCATGCTTTCTTGAAAAACTTGCTACCAAGTTTCTTCAATGCACAATAAAAAATGAGATGTCCATCTTTGTTGCAAAAATGACATGTTTGAGTAGGTGCATTAAAATACTTAGCCTTTACAAAATAATTCTTAAAATATTTTTGGCGAATTGAAGGCTTGTAGCCTAAGATACTTTTGTCAAAGACACATCTTTGACTACTAAGCATGTTTTCCAAAGTTTTGCTTCCTTTCGTAAATTTCTCAATAATTTTGCTTTGAGAAACAATTTTGTTGTTCAAAACAACCTTTTCATTTTCAAATTCTAAAGCTTTTTGTTGGAACAATCGTTTTCTAGCTTTAGAGTATCTCTCTCATGTTTCAAAGAATCAATTTCATTTGAGATCAAAATGTGTTTCTTTTTTAATGATGTATATTTTGAACCTAGTAGTTCAAATTGACCAAGAAGTTCATTAAAACCATTTTGAAGCTCACTATAAGAAGTTTCATGCTCATCATCGAAAGAGTATACCTTATCGTCATCCTCATCAGTATCCTCAAATGTCATGTAGCACATGTTGGCTATTTCTTCGTCTTCTTCTTCAGACGAGGAGGAGGAGCTTTCATTGTTGGCATTCCAAGATGTCTTCTTATATTTGAGGCTTCTCTTCTCTTTCTTTCTTCTGAGGAAGTTTTTGAACTTTCTAGTCATTAAGACTATATCTTCCTCATCTTCATCTCCATCTTCAATTCTGGAGGATTTGAGAGCAATCCTCATCTTTTTTTTGCTTTCATCTTCGTTTTCGAGCATTTGGATCTCATGAGCCATTAAGGATCAAATAAGCTCATCTAGAGGAAGCTTGGTGAGATACTTGGCTTCTTGCATGACGGTAACTTTGGCCTCCCATGCCTTTGGTAGTGACGTAAGGATTTTTCTCACCAAATCGGAGTTAGTGTAAGATTTACCAAGAACATTCAAAGCATTTATTATTGTGGTAAATCTAGTATACATGACAGTAATGGACTCATCTGCTGTCATTTTAAATAACTCATAGTTATGAACAAACATGTTGATTTTTTACTCTTTGACTTGACTTGTTCCTTCATGAGTAATTTCTATCATATGCCATATATCTCTACCATTTGACCAAGATGCAATTCTATTAAATTCTCTTCTATCCAATGCACAATATAATATGTTCATGGCTCTTACATCTAGAGAGATTTTCATTTTATCATTTGCATCATATTCGTTTTCACTTTTGAGGGTTTTAACCTCTCCAACTTTCTTTGTGGGAATATGAGGACCATTTAATATGTATATCCACAAATTATAATCAATAGATTGTAAATAAATACTCATCCTAACTTTCTAATATGCATAATCACTTCCATTAAAAAATGGTGGTCTAAGTGTGGAAAGTTATTCAACATGAGTGTTGAAGCTTGTGGTTGTCATTCTAACTCAACATTGTTAAATCTTGTATAATGAGCACCAAACTATGATACCAATTGTGAGTCTTAGTTTCAGGATTAAGGCAACTTAAGAGGAGGGTGAATTGGTTTTCTAAACTTTTCGCTATTGACCCCCAAAGACGTGTTTGCAAGTAAAGCCTACTTTAGTACAAGTGTAAATATGCCACAAATATAAATAAGTGCTAAAAGTAAGGAGAAGGGTAAGAGAAGCAAACACATTATTTTTAGGTGGTTCGGCAAACCCGCCTACATCCACCCCTCAAGCTCCTTCACCGAGCCTTGAGGTTTTCCACTATTTTCAATAGCTTTACACACTAGCTTCCGGGTGCTAGTGAATCGTACAAGTGTTTTCCCCGGATCAACACTCAAACCCACCCAAGTGGTTTTTCTGGCTCACCACTCACAACTTCACCAAGCTTGAGATATACACTTTCAAAGCTTCTTCTATAGTGAACAACCTCACTAAAGGAAACACCTCGTTTGATAGCTAGATTGAGGAACAAGACTCTCTCAAAGAGTAGTTATAAAAATGGAAAGCTCTATCTCTTTATTCACACAAAGACAAGGATATGAAAATATGTTTTGTGTGAATGCTATGAGAAATATAGAATAGGAAGGTTTAAAATATTTCTCAAATAGTAGAAATGATATGTGTTCGTTGGGTATTCATTTTAGACGAAACGAAGGTGTATTTATAGGCCACATATGAAAACTAGTCGTTTATAGCCGTTGGGCGTTTTTGCTAAAACGAGTCGGTCGGCCGCTACATGAACCAGTCGACCGCTTCAAGTTACCATTACCCAACGGTCATATTGTCAGAAGCTTCAACGACTCTTTTGTCAAAACCAACCGGTCGACCACTTGAACAGCCGGTCGACCTCCTCAACTTAAGCATGATCTGATTCTTTTAAAAAATAGGTTTTTGTCCACTTTTAAACACCAAATTTATAAGACATACTTCCCATAAGTATATGAAGGTTTTGAGTTTTGATTGGGGTGTTTTTGAAACCTATAAAAAAATTTTAATCTTTCAAACAAAACTTAAAACGGTTTATGCATGTTTTGAAAAATATGCAAGTGCGTGATTCAAATCATTGTCAAAAGTGAATTAAAGAGTTACAAGGATTATACTCTAAGGTCTTGAATCTTCACTTTAAGCTCATTGCATCTTCTTGTTCTTTTTTCTTCAAGGTTTGACTCTTTTCATCAAGTTGTCTTTGTCTTTGAAGATGTACATTGTGTAAACTCATCCATTTATTGAAATCATCAAAATCTTGATTGTACACAAAAGTCAACCCGCATTTGGTTGGAGCAAGATGAGATTATGAAAAATGAGTAAGAGCGAATGTGAGTAGAGCATGAGGAGCGCATGAAAATGTCATCTATAATGGAGAAGAAAATGCACGACATGTCAAACTATTCAGCCAGTTTAGGGGCTCACCCAGGTAGATGCATGTATGTTAGAATAACTTTGTGACGATGTATTATTATGATGTTATTTTCAGTTTAATTACGGATAATTATGTATTATTATTGATGTTTGTTAATGTGAGCATTGTATTGTTATTATAATAGTACGTGTTATATAATATTTTCTATTATTATTATTTTAAAATAAACTAATTTATTATTACTGTTCGATCGACAATTACAACAATCAAACAGTTATTGTGAACAAGATTGATCGCTAATATTAAAACGCCTAAAATAATGATTGAACAGTAACAACACCGATCGATCGCCTTCGTGCAAGCGATCGACCATTAGCAAGAAGCGATCCATCGGTATTATAATTGACCAATTGGTGGAGAAATATCCGGTCGATCATCCAACTCAAACGATCGATCGGAGAAATAATTGTTTCATCGCTAGCACAACCGCCCTATCGAATCTTAATACACCGATCGATCACCAACTAATGTGATCGATCGGTTATACAAACGCGTCCGATCGGTGGTACTGAAACAATCGATCATGTTCTTAATAGCGTTCGATCGGGCACTCACTCGTTTGCTGATAGTCTAGCGCCCTAGCTGATGCATAAACTAACTAACCATGTAAACATATGCAATATCAATAATAAACATTTCTCATTCAACCAGTGTATTAATGAGTTTTATCTAAGATTTAAATCTAATTTTGTAGTGCATTAATGTGGTGATTGGATGATAATTGTATGTTCAAACATATAAATTTTTACTTTTGGATCCAAACCCAACTTTGTAGATATTAGAGAATATAATTCAAATAATAAAATATTTTTCTTCCTATCAGCTTAAACATTTGGGATAAATGATAGTTTCACATAGTATCAAAGTCAATGTCCTAGTGATATATGCGTAATATTTGGAATGACCAATAGAAAAAACTTTCATCGATCTCTCTCCCACTGTTGAAAAACTCTTACTCTTGTTAGTTTTATGTGGGTCAATAATAACCCTTTAACTCGTTACGGTCCTTAACTCATGTCCAACATATGATGCAGTCCCTCATGCTATCCATTCCCTTTGTACAAGGTTCTGGGGTACCTACTATAAGAAAATAAGGTTGCACTTTTTCTAACAATTTGAGCTTTTGGCACAATTATAGCTCTTGATCCTTCACCTTCTTGCCCTCCCTTACTTTTTGTTTTCCGTTCCTTTTTGTGGCTTTCGTTAACATTTTGTTAGAAAATACAGAAGATCACCGCCGCTGCTTTGGCGAAAAATCTTTCAGATCTACTTCTTTTTCTCTTTTGTTGCTGATCTCCAACGGCTGTCAACATATAGTTCTACGTGGCTTCTCCCTCTAATTGATCCCACTCTAGCACCAGGCCCTTCCTGCTACCGTCTCAAATCTGTGCGTTGGTGCTGTAGCATATTATGACCTTTGCAGTCTCTCTCTAAGACTGCGACTTGCACCCGCTTTCACATCGGTCCCTTGACCCTTGCGTCCTTCATTGGTTCTAGGCAAAATGGCTTTTATTTCTTATTTTCTTTGTAGTGGCTGAACGGGTGGTTATAGGGGTTCTTCACCCCCAACGTTGTATTGCAATTAATTTGATAAATGAAATATCGCTTGCTTGCAAGAAGAATAAGAAGAAGAAGGGAACATCTTAACTGCTCGTCCATTAATGCGGCTTGTTGTATATGCGTGTCAGCACGGAGATGGCCTGGACCATCCCAGGAATATGTTTAAGGTGCTGCTATAAAGTCAGAGCCACAGCTGAATACCGCGCAAGGATGGTGGGCAGGTCAAATTGATAAGCGCCCTCTTCCTGAATCCTGAGACAACCATCTTTTAACGAGTCAAGGGCAGATAAATCTGGTTTTGTTTTTCCCCCTCCGATGCAAAGAGGTTTTTAAGCAGTGCTCATGTTTAACATGTTTTGGCTTTTAGTGCAGCCATAATCCCTGGATATTTACTATGGAGTTTGATATTAGCTCATGACATATTGATAATTAGATCCTTTAGTAAGCAAAAGATGGGTATAATAAGGTTTCCTAATTAGTTTGCTGACTCCTATAATGTGATTGGTGGGGTTAGATTGAAGGGGGTGGGGAAGCTAGGAAATTGTCCTAGTGGCAGATATGATCATACTTAATTATTTTTATTTTTAAAATTATTTATCTTGTTATGTATTTACAGTAATATTAGTAATAATATTTTTACAAACATAATTCAAGATACAATATATATATATATATATGAACATGTTTATTGACTTAGAAAGTCGCCCTATTTCTAATGAAAATCATATATATTTTAGAAAAAAATCATAAATCATATGATAGCTGTCTAATAATATTTTTTTACTATACACTCAATATTTTTTTTCGTTGAAATAGTAATTTAGCTCATTTTTTTTTAAATAGAGATTTAGAGATTTTAGAGTGAATAAGAGGAATTGGAGAGATTTAAGGATAAAATAAAGTCATATCTTAAAAAATGAATATCATTTAGCTTTTACATATTTTTAGCATTCAACTTTTGACCTTTAAATAATATTCTAAAATAAAAAGAAAGTACACATAAATAGTTTTGAAATATATATTGACTTTAAATAAGTTATTAACGTACTTCTATTTTGTTCACTATATATATATATATATAATGGTTTACTTATAAGTCTTTCCAGTTATATACATATTTCTTTCAAATTTTCTTTTGAAAATTTAATAGTTCAATTTTTTTAAAAAAATGTGAGAAAGAAAGCCAGAGCGCAGAATATTTGGGTGCAGTCCCACGTAGCCCGCAGTCTCACGCGCGCCGCTTATTTTTATTGATCTCAACCTTAAATCTGATTAAGAAATATAAATTGATGAATTTTTACTGCTCGAACGCTGAATATGATAAAAGTGATTGTTTAAACTATACAGTTGCTAGTATTTATCCATGTGAATTTTGTTGATTTAATTACCATCGTTTGAGGCTCAGCCTATTTGTTAGATTATAAGTGTTCCCTTACCTCCAGCACGAGTCAATCAAGTGCAGCTCTTAAAGAGCTGTCTGATCGGTCCTAAGCTATTTTTCAGGCTTTGTATTCATATACTCAACCCAATAAGCCAATCAAGAAGTCTCATTATAAGAGGGCTGGTAATTGGTCAGGCTAAATAATAGAACCCCCCAGTAGGTTAGTGGGCTTCATCTAGATAAGATCCTTCATTTTATTACTAAGCGGCTGGGTTCAGCAATCAAAATTTTGGCTCTCTAAAATTTTATCATCATTACCATAAACTCTCTTCACCAACTCCAATAAAATTTTTTATTACTAAGGCGGCTGTGTTCAGCAACCATAAATTTTTTTTACCAACTCCAATAAATTTTTTCACTTTTCACCAACCGAAAAACTTTTTTACTTTTTCATCAATTTTTTCACTTTCTCTCTTCACTTTTTCACCAACTTGGACTATACTCACGTTCCTAGATGCTAATGCAACTAAAATCATTGAAGTGGAAAAAACTCCTTGAGACTTTGAGTAAGTGCCCTTTCAAGCAGGTCGAAAATGTCAGGTTGTCTGCAGCATGTCATTTATGTTTCGGGAAAAATATTGAGTTTGTAACGTATAATTGAGAGAATGATAGACTTAACATATATATATATTATATTATTTAATGTTGTCTAGTTAAAATTTTAGACTGAAGTCTACAATAGAATCTATCTATTGTGTCCAACTCTTTTCAAATTATATGGTACAATTGGGATTGAAAATTATGGAATCTTAGTTCAAATTGGATTAGAATCCCTTATACAACAACAAGATCCAACTTTTGACCACTCTGTTGAGAATTCTCTACTTGGCTTCCTCTAAGCTCTTCCCACTCGTAGAGGATAAAATTTTCACTAGCCAGCCTAGACCTTCGAAGTGGACATCCAAGTTAGATTCTTTAATTGAGAGATTATATTTTATATTATAATTATTTTACTAAAATGTTAGATATTAAAATATTAAAATAATTACAATATAATATATTTTCTTTTTAAATCGCTTTCCACTATAATAAATATAAAAACTTCATTCAAATCATTTATCTTTTCATTGTTTTCATAAACTTTAATTCTTGAAATTTTGACCACCCTAAAAGTTTGGCACATAAACACCATGCTTTGGATTCATACTGTTACATTATATCCTCGAAAAATTATTTAATCAATTCCATTGATAAAAGTAAAAAAAATATTTATTTCAAAAAATAATGAATTAAGTGATTAGAATGGTAAAGGGACGATTTGTAATTAATTGTATTTGAGGGTCGAAAAAGTTAAATTTTAATATCTCAAGAGTCTAGTGCGATGTGTTGATCTCTTATGAAAAAGGAAGAAAAATTTTAATTTTAAAAATGAATCACCTCTAATAAAAACTATATGTAAAACTCAAAGATGAAAAATGATTATGTAAAGGGCGTTTGAAATCTTAGGCGGGCCTATCGCTGTTTTTCGGTTGGATCCCGTTGACTTTTTTCTCATCAAATTGGGCCTTATTGTGGCATTTTGGGCTCCCAAGAGCCGTACTGAGTTTTATTGGGCTTAACTCATTTTTCTGCCGTCTGCACTCTCTTTCTCTTTTTGTTCTTTGATGTTAGGCAAGTTTATCGAGAAGAAGAAAAAAAATAGGCTTAATTACCATATAGATCTATGTGGTATCCAAATTTTACATAATAGTCCATGTGGTATGACTTTCAATAAAATAGTCTATGTGGTATACTTTTGAGACAAATTAGTCATTCCGTTCAACTATCGTTACCCACTTAACGGAAGAATGTTGTATATGCCACGTCATCACTATTCATGCGTTGACATGTGTTTTTTTTTAAATAATAATAATTAAAAAGCCATATCAGATTATGTTTTTTTCCACATCTCAGACACTGTATGTAACATGTTATATCTATACGAAAGTAAATGGTGTGAAAAATAAGTATAATATGATATGACTTTTTAATTATTATTTATTTTTTCAAAAAATAGGTGTCAACGCGTGAATGATGCTGACGTGACATGTCAACACTCTCTCGTTAAGTGGGTAACGACAGTTGGACGAAATGACTAATTTGTCTCAAAACTATACCACATGGACTATTTTGTTAAAGTCATACCACATAGATTATTTTGTAAAAGTTGGATACCACAGAGACTTCTACGGTAATTAAGTCAAAAAATACATACAAACATTGTCTGGAAGATGCCTAAGAAAGGGAGTCAAAGCAAGAAAAAGTGTGTATGATAAAGCTATCATGTTTTGTGAATTGTGGCGATAAATGCTTGTGATGTGTCTATAAAAAAATGATAGCTTTTAAAAAAGGGTTCATTTTTATTTTTTTAACTAGCTTTGAGGATCGAGTATGTAACATACTCCCAATAATGTTTTGGGAAAATTACAAATAATCCACTAGGTTTTAGTCGCTTTTTTAAAACATCACTCGGTTTCAAAAAATTTTAAAAGGCTCACTGAGTTTCTCATGTTGGTACAAAAGCTCACCTGACCCAACGTCGTTAATGGACTTAATGGAGCTCGTTCCACGTCATCCCACCCACCCACTCAATGTATGCACTACAAAAAAATTGACTTTTAGCGACAAAATTCTTGGTGAATTTCGTCCCTAAAAATGATTTTTTGTGACAAAACTTTTGTTTGTCACCAATTTCGTCACTAAAAGTTGTTTCTTTGACGAAATAAAATTTTTGTCACTAAAAGGTAATGCTTTGGTGACGAAAAAGTTCGTCACTCCACAATCGATCGGTTATAGGACGATTGGTCGGTCTTTTGTGACGAGAAACTCCGTCATAACATGTGAAATCTTTTGGCGACTACTTTAAATCGTCATGCTTAACGATTGATCACTGATTATGCCACGATCGATCGGTGACGAATCGACACCTGGTGAAAACCGCCGATTGATCGTTGCCTCCTGACGTTGGAAAATGCGAATCGTCGATCGATCGTGGAAGCGTAACCGTCATTGTTTTCGAATTCACGATTGATCGTTACAATGAGCGATCGATCGATCGTTGCTGCCTGGCGTTGGAAAATGCAAAACGTCGATCGATCGTCGAAGTGTAACCGTCATTTTTTCGAATTCACGATCAATCGTGTGAATGCGTGGTCGATCGAGCCTGCAAGCGAATGAGAGTTTGCCACGTGTAACAAATGCGTGATTGATCGTCTAAATGAATAACGATCGATCGTAGAAAATGATGAATGATTACATGAAACCGGCGAGCCATTTTTACCGGTTATCTCTCACGAATATTCTCGAATCCTCTACAACTTTATGGACCATTTGGTTCGGCATTGCCTTCCAAAGTACGCGAAATCACTTCATGTTATCATCTACATCAAAGGTACATAATTATATTAATTTTAAAGAAATATTAAGCTTTTTTAAATGAGGTTTTACTTTACGTTTTTTTAATTTGCTATATCTTTCATTTAGGTCCGTAAATTGTATTAATTTTTTTGTTAATGTATATTTTTGGCGTTTAGGATTGTTTAGGGATCATTTGGGGCTGATTTTGAGCGTCTTTTGTAATCTGTGCGTTTTCGTATAAACACCGATTGATCGCATTTAACTATGATCGATCGTGTTGTAGACGGTGAGTCAAACGATTGATCGTCTCAAGTAGACGATCAATCACTTATTGTTATTTAGCGACTGATCGATACTGTATGTACCGATGAATCAGTAATTGAAACGGTGAGTTTCAAATTTAATGACGATCGATCATTTTAGTTTCCGATTGAGCGCATTTAACCGCGATCGATCGTGTTGTAGATGGTGAGTCAAACGATTGATCGTCTCAAGTAGACGATCAATCATTTATTGTTATTTAGCGACCGATCGATACTGTATGTACCGATGAATCGGTAATTGAAACGGTGAGTTTCAAATTTAATGACGATCGATCACTGTCATTGACGATCGATCATTTTAGTTACCGATTGATCGTTAGTTGATGCTGTACTTAGTACACCATTTTGTGGCGTTGGATCACCATTTTGTTGTATCTTTTTAATATTTTAATTACATTATTGTGATTATTTATTAATGCGTATTTATATACAATTTTTGCAGAGTTCGTAAAATGTCAGCAGATAAGCGTACATGCACAACGAGGGCCGGGACTGGATTGTCGTCCAACGATCAGGAGCTCGCTGATTCGTTGATAACTGTAGAGAGGCGGATGGAGTACTTGAGGGGGCGGCCGGTGGCCAAAGAGCGTCCAGTGACGCTATCTAATTTTGACAATTTGTTGTACTCGCACACCCTCTTCCAGTTGTTCGAGTACCAGGGATTCCTTCACCAGCTATCGTGGGTGGATGGTTTCTGTGTCGACTCCTTCGTGCACGAATTTTTTTGTGCACTTATCTCTGTAGCCAAAGCACCTGAGGTGTAGATGGAGGTGCGAGGAGTACAGTTCATGTTCTCGACAGACGTCATTGCCGATTTCCTACACTGCCCTCGGCCTAGGACCCCCTGCTTCCCAGCGGTTCCTTTGACTGATGAGTAGAGGACATCAGAGCATGACTTATGGACGCTGATGACGGGGAAGACCTCTTCAGTGGTTGGCAGCATAATCAAGCATAGTGAGTTCATTGTGTTTATGCAGATTTTGCACCTTATTTGGACGACGAAGGTCGATGGCAGAATTCATTCTACCGAGTGCACGTTCCCGAGAGCTCAGTGCATGCTCTTACTGGGTCAGCAGACGTTGATAGATTTTCCACTGTACATGTTCGAGCTGATTATGGATGAGGCTTGGGGAATTAAGGAATATAGTCTCCCATACGACGTGTTTCTAACTCAGTTCCTCATTTCTCGGGGTGTTATGATTACTGCTGAGGATACTCGTAAGGGGGTTAAGAGCGCGCTGAACAATTTCACTCTGTCTAGGAGCAGGGGGCAGGAGGGGGCATTGACTCGACGGTTTGCTCGTAGAGCAGCAACGGACGCAGAGGTGGCAACACGACCTTCTACATCAGCGTCAGAGGTACCTCTCGAGCCGAAAGCACCTGTAGTGCCCCGTCCCTGGGTGGCCCAGCTATTTTCGGACCTCGACAGCTGTGTCAGCACGACTGTGAAGGCTGCTCTACAACCTCTTGAGAGGCAGGTGCAGTCGTTGGAGGAATAGGTGAAAGTGCTTCGGACCGTCTTCAATTAGGAGTGCACTGTGACAATGCTACGCAACAAGTCGGTCGTGGCTTATATGTCAGACGTCAGCGAGCAGCTGGAAGAAATTAAGAAGACTCTGGATGATTTCAAGACGGAGGTAGATCCACCTATTATTCCCGGAAATATTTGATGACTTGGACACTTTCTGTGATGCTATTGCACGTTGATGTATTTTTATTTTATTTTTTATCTATTTCGTACATACATTTAGATTTCTGGTTTTAGTTATGTATTTGAGACATTTGTGTTTATCTGTGAAATGTATTAACTTTGATTACATTTTATTTTTTTATTTGTATTTCATGACATATACACTTATATACTTAAAATGACCAATATACCCTTTGGTCGGCGAAAGTAACTAAATAAGTAGTCGATCAAATAAGTAATATAAGAATTTAATAATGTGACCAATATTACTATTTATTAATTATATAATGTGAGTTTAAATGATTAGAAATATAGAAATATATAAGTTGTGACCAATATTATTATTTATGTATTAAGATGACATTAGTAGTAATTTAATTTTAATAATTAAGTCATTTGTTAGGGTAAATTCTATTTTTTTGATAATTAGGATACCGATCGATCGCGTCTAAAGGATACCGATAGATCGTCAGAATGAAATGCATGCGTTGTCGTTTTATACAGACTTGACGCTCGATCGTGATTTTGAGACGATCCGTCGACGCAGCACGTCGCGTAATGGTTCACTTACCGATCGATCGTGTGTTAATATTTTGCTACCGATGGATCGTTTGTATGTCATGCATGCGTCGTTGTTTTATACATCTATAACGATCGATCGCTGGTCTGTAGCGATCCGTCGGTATTATCCGTCGTCGTTTGGTCTTATATACGATCGATCACTACTTATATCGATCGATCGTTACAGTAGTTCTGCCTCTAATCTTCATTTTATTGTATAATGTGAGTTTAAATGATTATAAATATAAAAATATATATTAACAAAGTGTGTTATAACGTATTTAGATTACATAACAATATATCACATACATATAATTCATATTTAGGAAAGCATGTATAAGTTGTACATGTTGCATTATAGATGGGGAGTGCACTTGTTAGTATGAGTTAAGTATTAAGATGTTAGAAACTAGTGACATAACGCTTATTTAACACATGATTACAAGTCATA
This sequence comes from Myrica gale, assembly GCA_963930655.1. Lineage (NCBI taxonomy): Eukaryota > Viridiplantae > Streptophyta > Magnoliopsida > Fagales > Myricaceae > Myrica > Myrica gale. The sequence continues at coordinate 14,360,673 of OZ005610.1, read as the reverse complement.
AGAATGAATTATGTATTAAGATGACATTAATAGTAATTTAATTTTATTAATTAAGTCATTTGTTAGGGTAAATCTGGTTTTTTTATAATTAGGTCCACGATCGATCGCGTATTAAGGTGATCGATCGGTACATAACGGTGTCGTTTAATATTTTACTACTGATGGATCGTTAGTATGTAATGCATGCGTCATCATTTTATACAGACATGACGATCGATCGCGCCTTTTACACGATCCATCGGCTAAATTTGAGCGAGATTTTCATGTTGACGAGGCGATCGATCGGAGTATAACGGTGTCGTTTAATATTTTGCCACTGATGGATCGTTAGTTTGTAATGCATGCGTCGTCGTTTTATACAGACAGGATGATCGATCTCTCATTTTACATGATCCATCAGTGAAATTTGAGCGGGATTTTCATACTGACGAGGCGATCGATCGGTGTATAACGGTGTCGTTTAATATTTTGCTACTGACGGATCGTTCTTATGTAATGCATGCGTCGTCGTATTATACAGGAAGGACGATCGATCGACGTATATCGAGCTTGAAATGCGAGAATGCGCAAAGGCCGTGGGTGAAAGGCAAAAATACACCCACGGCAAGAAGAAGAGGAGAGTTGCGGAAGGAGTTACTTGGCCCGAAAATTTTGTTAAAACACTGTCGTTTTAGTTGTGAGCGTTTTTAGGAGTGCTTAAGGTTAAGTCCAAGTTCAAATTCATTTCTATTTTAACCGGGAGAATAATGGAAAATTTGGGCGACATTTGTGAGATTTTGGTGTGAAATTGGTTCGTTTTGGTCTACATTTCATGTAAGAGGTAATGGAATCAGCATACACTACGATTTATGAATGATTTGGTTGGTTATTTGATGTTTTTAATATTTGTCCATTTGTGGGTATTGTGGAATGAATTTGTGATGATTAGAACTTATTAGAGTATTATTAATATGTATATTAGAATTGAATGAGGATGATTTGTGAGTGTTTTGGGCTTGGATTTGAGCGTGGGGAGGCCTGAAAGTTGTGTTTTCCATCTGGGTTTGTCATGATCGATTGCCTGTTTCTTACGATGGATCGTCTGTTAGATGGTGGTTATCCGATCGATCGCTTGTTTTGGTCAGATCGCTGCATTATGATTTTTTGAGTTTTGGTTTTTATAATTGATACATTTGTAGATATGAGCTATATATTGAATGTTTGATCATTGAAGTGCTTGAGTTATGAAAATAAATCATGGAGTTTGAGAAGCATGGAGGGTGAATATTGGTGTGTTTTTGACTTGTTATGTTTGAGTTTATTTGAGGCATCGGACGATAACCTGCAAGAACCGGATTCTGATTAATAAATTCCTTCAAATATATTTTCTTTTTAATGTTCATGTTTGCTTAGCAGTTTTTACTGTTACTATTTCTTTTACAATATCTTTATCGTTTAATTTGTTATGTCACAGCTTGTACAGTGAAATGAAGCGTGGAAAAGAATTTCCTTCAGTTATTTCTGGACAGTTGCATAGTCCAGTTAGTCCGGTTAGTATGAGTTCAATCTCATGCCCTACCCTGAGCGCTCCAACACCGAGAGTAAATGAAGCCATGAGTCAAAGCACGCCAGCTTGTCCTAGTAGTTGTGCATGTAAAAAATTATTCTAATGAATATTTCAATTTTTTTTAAGTTAGTTAACCGACTAACTTTGTTAATTTAATTTTATGTAGCGACATCAGCTTCTAAGCGTTGGCGAGGTAGGACACGTGGGGTCAGTTTGGAGAAGAGTATTGGGTCTGGGTTCAGTTCCGGGAAACTATCGGTCCATATCCCGGATGGAGAGTGTGGAGGAGTGTCTTCCACTGCTGCCACTCTATCGACGAAGATTGGAATGTTGGTCCTAGGGCTGGTTCCAATCTCCGTTAACAAGTGGGTCGACGTTCCTTCAGAAGTGATGGAATACATTATGGATCGGGTGTTGGTATGATTAAATTCGTAAACATAGAATTTTTGTATAAGTAGATCGTTACACTTGTAATATTGTATGTTTTCGTCAATAACTTTATGCTATTGCCATGTAGAAAACTCAAGAAAGCGGCGATATCAATCATGCAGAGCTGTATAAAAAGAATTATACAAAAAAAGATGGGATTTTGGACCTCAGAAGGAGCGAGAGAAATTTATGTAAGTCACTTTTATTTAATCTACTTTATGTAATTTATGTATATTTATCTACTTTAATGCTTCTGGTAATTATTACCATTTTTTCATGAACAGATGGATTCCTTCCAGCACCAGTGTGATTTAGAAGGAAAGACTTACACCGAAATTGAAGTATATTCCTAGATATTGGGCAAGAAGTAGGGATATGTTCGGGGATAGGACACACAGTTAAGCCTCACCTTCATCAATTTTGACTACACAATCTTCTGATCTACAACACCAGCTATCAAAGGCAAGGGATGGGATATAAGCGATGAGAGTTGCTAGAGAAAAAGACTTGCAAGAATTTGCGAAGAAACAAGCTGAGATGGAGGCCACGCTGAGGGACCACCGTGAGGAGCAGCGGGTGGAGCAAGAGCACATCCGGTTGGGGCAGGAGGAGCACATGAAAATGGAGCAAGAGCGCATACGAGTGGAGCATGAGGAGCGCATGCAAAAGGAACAAGAGCGCATGCGAAAGGTGCAAGAGCACTTACGGGCAGAAAATATCGAAGGAGCTAGAGAAGAAAATGTCATTTGTAATGGAGAAGAAAATGAACGACATGTCAAAGTGACTATTCAGCCAGTTTGGAGGTTCGAAAAGGTAGATACATCTATGTTGTAATAGTTTTGTTATTATGTATTATTACGATGTTATTTTCGATTTAATTGCGGATTACTATTTGTTACCATTAATATGAGTATTGTATTTTTATTATAGTACTATCTGTTATATAATTTTTTATTATTATTGGTTTTCAAAAATCCAAATAATGTTTCCACCATTCGATCGGTAGTTAAACGCCCAGCTATTAATAGATCGTCAATATTAAAAATATGTAATGTTCATCGATCAGTAAAGTCATCGATCGATCGTCAATATTAAAAATATGTAATGTTGATCGATCAGTAAAGTCGTCGATCGATCGTCACAATTATACCGATCGATCAGTGACGTAGTCAGTGATCAATCGCTTTAATCACCGACCGATTGGCTTTTGTTAAGACGAAAGATCACTAATAAATTACAATTGATCGTCATTACTATAGCGATCGATCGCCTATTTCTTACAATTCCATCGGTAAAAATGGCTGATCAATTGTCAATAATTCATCGATCGATCGTATAACCGATCCATCACAAATTCACCGATCGATCGTTTATACCGATCAATCGCTAGTTTAACCGATCCATCACTAAGCCAAGTACGATCGATCGCTATATTTAGTGACGAAAAAAATTCGTCACTAAAAACTTTTCGTGACGAAATTCTGGTTTCGTCACGAAATAAATTTTGTGACGCTCTTACACTGACGGAGCTGGTGACGAAAAAATTTCGTCACTAAAAGTCTTTTTTTTTTGTAGTGATGCCACATTCTTAAACTTCCATGTCAGTTATTTTTTGCCCCAAGTCTGCCACGTCATTAATGAACCATTGCCACGTCATCTTCATCTCCTCTAAAACGCTCGTGGTTTCTATTTTGTTCAAAAATCTCGAAATCTTTGCCTTTTTGTAAGACTTGCGAAATCCACTAAATTTTGGAGATTTGCTTTGCCAATTTTTCTTGGAGGAAGCTGCGGGTTCATTGTTAAGCCTCGGAGGACAATAACTGCTCCCCATTTCCCTTATGGGTCTTCATCAAAGATGCCTTCCTTCAGCTCATCACCCGCTCGAAATCACGAGGTAAATGTGTGTAGATGTGGGCTGAAGGCAGTTATAATGTCACGCCCCAGACGTTAAATCGACTAGGCAATAGACAGCCGCGAGCATTCCCAACAAGGAACGCTCCAGCGTACTTAACCCTTGCAGCGGAATTTTTTTTTTAAAAAAAAAAAACCCGAAAATGAATAACGCACATACGGAACATTAGAACCTGCTCCTCCAACGATAACGTTAAGTAATAGCTATAAATAGATCAGGGTCTCAAAACAACAAGCTGCTTAACAGCTCTCGGCCTACAAGGCCGAATAGCCCATGACCACCACACATCGGAGGCTCATGATGGCTCTTTTCAAAATTATATCTAAACCTATACTGCAGTAACAAAAGGGAGAAAACATTCTTGCCAACCCTTCTCCTAGGGTTCAAGGTCTTCTTCTTAAGTTTCCTCACCTGAAATATTCTCTGGAATGATACAATTTAAAGAAAAATACTGTGAGTCGAAAGACTCAGTAAGGGTTCATGTGCAATAAATAAAGTATGTCTTGCATGCTCATAGATAACAATGTACATGAATGTCCTATGAAATGCTTGCATATGTATGTGGCAATGTACTCGATCATAAAAAGAATCATGCATTTGATCTTGAAAATACTTATTTCTTAATTTGGTCAACTTATCTCGCTCCTTTTACCCCTGAAATCAGGGTTGTGCATTCCCTACGGAACTATTCCCTTTCCTTTGGGAATACGTCATTTGGTTGAACTAGCCCTTAAGGTGGCCCTCAACCCTTAGAGGTTCACACCTTCTTGCAAGCATCCTTCAGTGTGATTGCACATACCTCATGGGCTACCCATCCTTCTTGCAAGCATCCTTCGGTATGGGTGCCCTAGGTGACATCCACCCTTCACGTAAACGTCCTTCAGTGTGGATACACCTTCTTAACTGGTACGGTACCGACCGACTTTAACTTATTAACTTGACTTGTCATAAAGTAGCATAAAATGGTACTTTCATTTGCATAAAATTTCTCTTTCTTTCTCATGAGAAAAATGAATGCAAATGCTCATGGTGTGCTCATGTCATACCGTAACAAATCATGAGAATTCATATTGTGCATCATTCCAGTTTTTTTTTCAAAAAGCGTAAGTTTCCACTTACAATTATCACTTACCTTCGTTTGCTAGAGTGTCGAACGTCACTTCACCTACAATTGGATCATACTAATTGTCATTCAAAGATTTACTAAACGAATAGAGTAATCAATAAATTACTCACTCTTCAACGTACAAATCGTACGTATTCTTGACTTCTAGCTGGTCATCTTACAACACAAGGTATTTTCTTAAGTGAAAAACCTAGTAGGGTCTCCCAAAAGGTCAATAGGAAACTAGAAATATAGGAGAAATTCTTGAAATTCGAGCGGAGCTCGAGCGCCTGTAGGGCGAACTTCGGGCGAAAACTCTCTGCATAAAAATTAGCCCAGTTTCGCTCGAGCGCCAGTCGGGCGTACCTCGGGCGAAACGTATCTGCAAGAAAATCTCGGACTATTAGCTCGAGCGGTTGTCAAGCGTACCTCGGGCGACAGTCAATAATCATGGCACAACTTATGCCATACACCTCCAAAATCCACGAAATTTGTCTTAAAATACTCTCCTATCACACCCTCATTCTCAAGACCTCAATTTCCTCATATTCTAACTAAATCTCTCAGCTAAAACATGAGTCCATCTTATAAATTCAAGTTATTGCCTTTCTCCCTCATCTCTTGGTCCTTTTAGCAAACACCTAGAGTTCATACTTGATTTCTCTTGAACCCTCATTTCGGATCTAGCCATTTTTCCCCATGTTTTCATGTAAAATCTATACTACCCTTAAACACTTGCAAGATCTACACTATCTTCAAAGAAAGCATGTATAGATCTACATTTTCTTCATAGAACACAACATATATATACAAGGAGAAAACCAACAAACTTCACAACCAACAACCATCAAAAGAAAAGAGAAAAAGGGTGAAGATGGGCATGGCTTGGCCGGCCAAAACCACTCACCTCCTTCTCTTTCTCTTTCTTTTCTTCTTCTTCTTTCTTGTCCTTCTTCTTTCTTTCTTCTCCTTCTTCTTTCTTCTTCTCCTTCTTCTTGTTCGGGTGGGAGCTAGGGCAAAAGGGAAATGGGTTGTGAGGGAATGAGGGGTGTGTTATGCGTAGGACTTGGGGGAAGGGAAAAGGTAAAACTGCCCTTCCCCCCTTCTTTCCCTTCTTCTCCTTCATTTCTCCCCCTTTTTCCTTTTTTGCCCCTCAAGAAAACTTATTTTTTCTTTTCTGCCACCCACTCACCAAACTAACTCTAATATGTCTCCTCACTTGTTCCAAGGACTCACATATCTTCTAGGCTAAAGCCCCTAATTAAAACTTCCAAATATTTTAACTTTTGGACAAATTCCGATAATTAAAACAGTTCAAGCTAATAAATCTCAATTGCTCAAATTAACAAAGACAAATAATATAACAGTTAGATCCTAGTTTAAAACTCATAAAAACGTTAGGGGAAAAATCCCCCTAAACATAACTTGAAATTAAATTATCCATACATACATTCTCAATAATTAGAGTAATACATACTTAGGGATTCATAATTCTTTCACAAAGATAGAAATATGGTCGGGGTCTCACATATAAAGACTTCATGGATTGACTTAAACCCTGGTAGGAAGTTATACAGTTGCGCTCTGTATGGGAGACAATTAAGTGAGTAACATGTTCGATGAAATGTCTAAACGAAGTTCTTGTTCATTTAATAAGTTGATTTGGTTTTCTGTTGTAGGGGCAACGTCAGTGTGGAATTTTCGAATGAGTGGATAATGAGACTTGCCCGCGTGGCAAGGAGATTCTACTTGGAATTTTCAAGAAATTGAGGATTATGGAAAAAGAACTTAAGTCGAACAAAGTAAGCAAGAGGACACTCATATACTTGCTTCTTGTTTCGTGGGTGATTATCATCTAAAAGTAGTTGTATTTAGACATTGATGTGTGTTTGTGAGTGTCGTGTTATGTGACTTAGAATTAGAAAAGTCTTATGTATTTGAGATTTTGTATTTTGGAACGTGTATTAGAAGTAGAATATGTATTTTCCATCTTGTTGTATTGACACGTCAGCTTTGATCGCAACAGGAAAAATGCATAATAGTTTAAGGCACTTGGGTGGCCTATTGTTATATTGTCTGTCTCGTTCGTAGAAAGGTATTAATCTTGCATCCCGAAAATGCATATTATACAACACACGTTCATTGTGACTTTTTAATAAGTCTCATATTTTTTGCTAGAGATCATCAACATGAATGTCCTGAAAAATTGTACTTTACAGAAGAACTTCATTTAACCATTTGTCACTCTCGGATAGAATAGTCTGATAAATACATAAACTTTTATTTCATTAATATAAAGGTTATCTATCTTCAGTGCAAAGTAAGTGGTTTGTACAAGCCACTACAAAATGGTTGTGCTAATACACTTCACCCTTTCATAAAACTGTCATGTGGTCCACCACTACAAAACAATCCTGGGCAAATCACAATATACTGTTCATATGCACTATCAAAATACGTGCTGACAGATAACCAAACGATCACAAAAAAAGTTCATAAACGTTCCCATAATAACTAAAATTTGAATACACATGTTGTTCCCACATCCATCTCAATTTTGACGGTCCTCACGCGATGCAGATGCCACTTTTGCTTTCCCTTTGCGTCTGCGATTGTCGTGGGTATTGACCTCTGGGTTTGGTTGAGAAGTTGGACACTCTGTAGGTGGTTGAGAGTCTGGATGAAGGGACCCCTATAAAGTTCAAAACTACAACTTAGGTGAGTTAACAGATTACAACTGGACTTAAAAATACAAGATACTTTTTAAACTTATGGTAACTTCCAAATAGATTTAAAGCCCAAACAGAAATCCCAAGTTCGAAAACAGAAATGACAAGTTCCAAAACAGAACCTGCAAGTTCGAATCTAGTTTTACAACTAGTGGACCAAAGACACGTAAGAAGTGGACATATCCAAGATCAACATCTACATTCCTATCAAATACACCTAATTAACAAATCAAAAAATGATTTGCCTATTCTTTAGTATATTTTTTTCCAGATAATTGCCCATTATCAGTTATTAATCAACAAAGAAGTAAAAAAAATGCAAAAAAATTCATACCGATTTTGTAGTTGGCAGCTCTATGGTTGGTTGAGATTCTCGAGGCTGGGACCCCTATACAATCGCAGTTTGTTAGTATAAGAATACATAATATTACTAAACTGTTAATTAGTGGTTTGTACCGAAGGTGTAGTCTGCTTTCCTCTGCTCTTCCGCTTCCCCGTGGCTGGAGGCAGGGACCCCTACAATTATTGAAAGTAAATTGTTAGATATAACTGCGAATAGATTTAAGATGTCTAAAAAACAACTTTTTATATGTATGAAATGGTTACCGAAGGTGTTGCAGCTTGTTTTTGGTTGGTCCTCTTCACTTTATTCTTCCAAACCTTTTTGTGTGGATTCTTAGGTTGATGACATCTTCTAGCATTATGACCAAGCACCCCACAATTCCCACAAGTCACAATATATCCCTTTTGACTTAGCTTGTATGGGTTGTCATATTTATCAGCTTCTCTTCGTCTTGCCATTCGAGGTCTCCCAGGTTGAACCCTTACAAGGGGTGGCAGAATCTGTTCATGTCTCGAGTGTGGCCAGTATTCGGGGCCAGAAAATGCACCAATGAGCTACGAGTAAGCCTACAATAGACCTCAATCTTGTAACATGACTCCACGTATTCCTCTGGCTTATGTTTGTGGAAGTAAATGGCTGAGCATACGTGGGAGCACGGTGTGCCATTTAGTTGCCATCTCCACAGGTGCAGGTTCGGTGCTGCAAATTCACAACCATTCGGCATGCGTTTAAGGGCTCCACTTTGAAGTCCATACTCGTCTGCCATTTCGATCCAACTTCTTTTGATTTTAGGACAAATCCCTCACGGATGTTTTTTCATATAACTTTCTGCCATCTCCTTTTTCTTATGAAATCGATTCAGCAATTGTTTCTGTATTGTCTCCGACATCGTGATGAAAGGCCTCTCATGCCTCCTTGATCTATGCGTTAAATGTTTCAGCCAAATTATTTAGTAACATATGTGTTGTTCTCTGGTTGAACGCATGTCGAGACCAGACTACTGGATCTATTGGAATGAGGTACTCCCATGTGTCATCTAGGGAATATCACATGCAGCCCACATGGAGGTAACCAAGGTCATTGACACAACTCATAAGCTCAATTGTAGAAATATAGTCAACGTTAATCCATCCTATCTCGTCAGTAATGCCTATGTATTTTTCCCTCCATTTGAACTTCCTTCCATGGTGAATCAATACCTTTAGAATAATCTGCCAATCAAAACAGAACATGTCAAAATGCAATTATTTAAACTCAAACAAAAGATAACAAATACTATCATCAAACATTTTCTTTCATAGTTTTTAATTCTATTTAACCATTAGACATATTGATTCATACACATAAGAGAGGGAGAGAGAGATGTTATTACCAAATTAACATATTACACTAACTCATTCTAGATTAAGAGCAACGGATAGAAGTAATTTCATACCTTGCTAGGTTATAGCAACTTATATATTCAAGTAGTTAATACAAAAAAGATTAAATACTGAAATTAAGCAATAAATTCTGAAAAGGACTTTACATGAAGTTGTGGTCTATATATAGATGGATGGTCTCCCTGACAGTACCCATATTTAATATATGCATGTATGGCTTTATGCCTATTCAGTAACAAGCCTTGGTCAAAGCACGTGTGAAAAGCATAAACTAAACTGGACCACAAACTCAAATAATTGTGTCCGTCTCAGGACCACAACTTGGGTCCACACACTCAATGAATGCATAAAATAATTCTCACAAGTGAACAAAAATTTGAGTATGTGCACAAGGGAACAAAAAATACCCATTTGTTAAAGTTAAATTTAAAGTTTCTTTGTCACATTGTCAAAGTTGTGGACAAAACACCAATTTGTTTCTTTGTCACTTTGTTCCTGAATCCCAGTTAACCAAATGAAATGTGATTCTTTGAAAAACTCATTTGTTGAAATATTGTACGAAATAATTGTCCGTTGTTGTCCGCAATAATAGGAGTCACGTTTTAAAATGAAATATTTCAACAATAACCAAATGAAATATTATTTTTTGGTAGATTTCTCTTTGTTGCGGCAGGAGTCACAGATTGGCAACAAATGTGTTTCTAATTTGAGACGTACGAAGAGGCAGTAATGGAGCTTAGCACCCAACAAAAATTTTGGCAAAAAAATTGTACCTGTGATACGATGAAGAAAAAGATTTGTAGAAGCCGTTATTCTCGCTCTCCTTCAACAAGCAAATACATAGGTGCTCGAAAAAACAGAAGGTTCTAGGTTTTTCTCCTATTTGGGAATTTTTGAAACACTTAGCGATTTTAGTTGTCGAATGAGTGTTACCCTCCAAATGCTATTAAGTTCGAAGGGGATCATTAAATAACGTGGCAATGGTTGAGGACGTGGCACACGACATGACATCCTGACGTGACAGACTTGAGACCAAATATCACTAAGGTGGAAGTTTAAAGACGTGGCGAACATTGATTAGCTAAATTGGGATGCCGTGGAACGAGTTACGTTAAGTCCATTAACGACGTTGGATTGGATGAACTCTTGTACCAACATGAAAAATCCAGTGAGCCTTTTAAAATATTTTGAATCCCAGTGATGTTTTTAAAAAGCGACTAAAACCTAATGAATTATTTGTATATATTTTTTAAAAAGTACATAATCTTGTTAGCAAAGGCTCGAAAACTCTCTCCCAATGAGTTTTTTCGTGCCAAAAATCTTTCCATAATTTTTTACAAAACTATTTTTTGGGAAGTGGGGCGGTCAAGGGGCTATACTGAAGTTAAGAATCGCCGGCCTAACGCCCCCTTTCCCATTGGCTTCACCCAAAACAAAAGAATCACTGCCCTTGCCATTGACCCATTTGTTTGGTTTTAGTGTACGACCAGCCGTTAATGATTCTGTTGGTCACGACGACGACAATGAAGCCTAGACTCCGTGCGACCGTGCTTGTCTCTCCCCTTTTTTTGCTTGTAAAACCTAACCGGAGCACTACCTTTTCTTTAACACTTTCGATGCTTCAAGACTAACTAGATTCTGAAAACTTGCCCTTCTTCCAATTTGCGCAGGTGAACACGGCGTCCTTTCGGTATCTACAAAGCTCAGGTGCTTGGAGCTCATTTCTACGAGTTTATTTGTTTTTTTATATCTTTCTGTATCGTTACTTTAATTGGGTTGGTTGCATATTGTCGAGCTGAATGGTATAGCGTGGGGTTTATTTTGTGATGCTTGTGTGGATGTGTATGTTATCGAGGAAAAATTGTATGGTTTAAGTAACCAGTGGATTTAGTATAGAAAGGGAGGGACTTCATAAGAAAAGATTAGAACTTTAGGTGGTGTTTGAGTGCCAAAATTTTGTCGAACGGATTTAGAGAATATATTTGCATTTCCATTGGTTGATTAAATCATTGCAGAGTTAGAATACGGATATAAAGGAAGCTGACCTTCTCTGCACTTGGATAAAGTTTTGATTTTAACCACACTCTTTAAAATGTTGTACGGGCGCCATTGTAATTGTTGCTGGAACTGAACTTGCTAACAAAGAATTGTTGGAGGAAAGGGAACTTGTAAGAAGCATTGTTTTGGGGCATATAAGTTTTGTGGACGTGAGTTGCCTGTTAGTTGGAGCTTTGATTGTTAATTTATCTATTCATCTCAACTCAGCATTGTCTCAGTAGGATGTAGTGGACCTTAATCACTTAGATTGATGTGCGAAGGTAGGCCACGAGCGAGTTCTACTTTTGGTGATCATCAAAGAAAGCTTCAATGCTATATGCTAAGCTGGCTGTCAAGTTATGGAAGCATGCTCTATCTTCATATAATTTATGAGTCCTTTAAACTTAACAATGATATAATTGATGTACATCTTTTACTCGCTTCATAAATTGAAGTATAATGGAACATTTTATGCAATAAATAGTAACAGAACTTATTTGATACACAACATCATTGTGGTACTGATAACTAGGGCATGCTTTGATTTGCTTGTGTCTGTGGACACTTTTTCAGTTTGTTCTGAATCCCAGCCCTGTTAAGAGTCCAAAATCAGAATTTCTTAAAAGTCCTCTAGACATTTCTCGCCGAGATAGTAGAGGAAATAACATTTCATCGTGGATGTTAGATTGGATGCCTGGATATATAATTCTTGGAACTTATAATCTCTATTTGGGTCTGTATTTTCCATAAGAACATTGGCCAAATTTCAATTCGAAGGCATTCAAGGCCTGAGGCGGTCCTTCCATGGTTCATCTGACGAAGATGATCCCTTCTTGGAATTGGGCTCAGTAGTGGCACAAAGAGTAGGTAGACATCGGAAATTGAAGACAGAGAAGCCAGAACATATAAGGGTATGCATGTAGTAAAATTTGCCTGGTTTTATTCATGTGTTCACAAGTTTGATAACAATAGTGCTTTCTGCTGAAGTCCTCATGTCTAATCTCTTGAAAATGCAAAGTGAGTTCTGACTGGGCCTTGAATCCCCATTTTAAGCAGAAAAGAGATGACAGGAGGAGATCTTCATATCTCATCCCTTGCCTGGACAAAGCGGCCTCCAATTTAATGACACATCTTCAAAACTGGGTAACTCTTATCCTGCGCTTAGTCTCAAGTTGGACAACCAAGACAATAATATAGATGCTTCTAGCTTCAAAAGTTCAAGCTCTATTTCTATTGAGAATGTACCATCCTCAATTGGCCTTTCCGACTTGAAAGAGGTGCTTCCCGTTTTTGGGAAGATCTGTAAGGCTTCCATGACGAGTAAATCAAATGGAGTTGATTGCTGCTTTGTCCATTTTGAGGTACATATTTTTGTTGTTTTCCTTTTTGGTCATCCATCACCCCCCAACCCACCCAAAATGCACTACCACACAGAGGCGGGCCTGAAAAATCTCTTACAAAATTTTTGTTTTGTTTTGTTTTCTATATGGGCCGCCCCCCTTCAAAAACGAAATTGTTAGGGCATCCTCAGCGACAATAGCGGCTGGTGCAACCCTCCCAGGCCCCATTTCGATCTCGCCATGCCCATGTTCCTCAATATCACAGAGTACCGCGCTGGAATTGTACCCGTCGCTTACCGCCGGTGAGTAAATCCCTGTTTTTCTGTGTGTGCTTCGCTTTGTCGCTTATGTGTTTTGGTCTTTTTATCGCTAGCTTCGTCTTTGCCTCTCTCCTCCACTGTGGAACACCAAATATTAGGTTGGTGGTGCTTCACTCCGCCTCAAATTTCTTCTTTTGGGTCTTGCTTACTTCTCATTGGGGAATGTAAGATTCCTTAGAGATAATGCAAACTGACGGAGTTGGAGGGGGATCAGGAACAGAGGCAAATGGAGATATAGGTAATTGGTTTTGTTACTGCTCTTCTGTGCCTGAGGCTTCTTTGGGAAGCAAAGGAGTTGCAGGTATTCAAGTACTTATCTCTTTACTGTCCTTTTTTATTTAAGAACATATAAATATGCATACTTTTATAAGCACAGCTAATGGAATATGGACGATCAGTCATCCATATTTCTTTTGAATAAGACGGAAAATTGATTATATATTAGAGGAGGAACCGAAACTCAAATTCACTCTATATTAAGAAAAGAAAGGGTAGGCCACTAGGCCTTGATAGTGTCTGCAAGGATAATACTCTTTTTTTGGAGTAAGTAACAGTAACAAGGATGATATTTTGATTAATATAAGATCATAGGTTTGCAAGTTCTTGATTATGAAAATCTAGAAAAGCCTCTGAGGAAGTGTGCAAGCAGATGAGAAGAGGCTAGTGATGTCATAACTTGATTGGTGGCATGAACATGTGTATATATGTGCAGATTCTGCATTGTCATTTCCATTTGCTGGATTGTGTTTTGTTGTTACCTTGATAAGACTTGCTTGCAAAATGACTTGCTTACCCTTGGATTATGTATTTATGTGATAGAGATACTGCATTTGTATATCCAATGGCAGCCCTTGAAAGTACTTGGTAGAACTAATGCCAAACAAGTCTCCAAGAATCATCTGAGTGAAACATTATGCCGCATCAGAAAGATTATTGCATATATCAGATCAGATGTTAAACATCCTTGCTTTCAATTGTGTGTGAAGATTTATTTTCCGTTCAGACAGACACAATGCAATAATGCCCATTTTCAAAGTGATCGGTATATGATTATCTTTCCCTATAGTCATGAACAACCTTGAGAGCCGAAAGCTAGAGTCTATTGGTAGGTTTGGACCTCTGAGTTCGCATTGTTGTTAAAATTGGCATTCTATAGTATTGGCAAAACAGTGCCGTGACATTAGTTTGACATTGATGTTATTTCCTGATTCAGTAACCATGATATAACATTAAATTCTCAAGATGCTCACAACTAATTAACTATATTATGTCACCTCTTTTTTCCTTTAGGCTTATGTACTTTTGGACTGTCTGATTGTTTGGCCTAGCGGTCTAATTGTGAGAGCTACTAGGTGATACATTATTTTTAACTCGGCCTTGTCCATTTATCATTGAAGTAGTTTCTTGGCGACGACTTCTATAGATGTCAAATTTTTTCTCTCCCTTAATTCAATTTGATCATCTCTTCTTCTCTTGCCTTTTCGTTCTAACTATCTATTAATGGATTGTTGTCCAGAAGTGTTATATTCAGATCTCATTCTTTCTTGCTCACGCACTATGCAAAATCCCACCATCTTTAAGGTTTTCATTCCTCCTGATCTCCCAAGTAATAAGCTTTGTGATGGCAGTATAAGGTATTATCAGTTGCTGGTTTTGTGAGAGACACATCTACTTATTCCATTCTCTCTCTAAGTTTCCTCAAAGCTTAATGAGCATTGTAAGGGCATTAATCTGGGTGAAATCTTGCCACTTAGCCTTAGATGAACAAGGGCTTGTTTAGATTTTTGGCTTCTAGGAACAGTTATCTGCTTGCTTATAAAAAAAAAAGGAACAGTTGTCTGCTTGGGCACACAAGCCAGGAGGCATTATTGAAAAAGTTACACATTTGGAGGGAAATAACATAAGCAGATCTGCTACAATCCCTCTTCTTCAAGAGGGCAATCTGAGAGACAGAGAAATAGATAAGGAGAGCATATCAGGGATGCAAGGAGCGACGCTGGGTGGAATTGTCGCATGGATTGTGATAGCTTCTCACCTCAATGTAACCCGCAAGCTTAGATCTCTCCTGCAACCGTGGGTCAGTCAACATGTTGTCACCGGCACACCTTGGTATTTTTCTGGGGGGGTTTTGCAGAAATACCAGCATAGGTTTCTGGATGCTCTCTTCTCGGGGTTGTCCTGTGTTGTGTCTGTGCCCTTCTACACTGGCTTTCTTCCTCTGCTCTTCTGGGTATGTTCCGTCTCCTTATGATGTCGTTAATTTTGAAATTGAGTTGGTTTTTTGTTGTGCTATGGACTCTGGAGCAATTGAAAGGCTTTTCGGTAATCTTGCAGAGCGGGCATAGCAGATTGGCTAGGCAAATGACTCTTTTGATGGCCTTTTGTGATTATGTGGGAAACTGTATAAAGGTAACTACTTTTTTTAACTAAGCTCATTTGTTTGTAAATGATTTAGCTATTATAATGAAGATATATATGTGTGGGTGTTTGTGTTGGATAGGATGTGGTATCAGCTTCGAGAGTCGGGAATTGTGAGCTGAGTGCATTATTCTTTAGTTGGTGCAATTATTTGAACTCAAGTTGATGTTATCTTTCCTTTAGAACTTTGCCCCCCTTCCCCGAGAATCCTGGTTCCGCCACTGCTACCACATATGTTTGTCTGATAACAATGTAACTTGGTTGCTTAAAAGAGTGTAGAATCTTACAACAAAGCGATTTCTGTGGGTGGGATTATGGTGAAGTCCTTCCTACCAATTCGTCCTCCGCAAGTCCAAGAGACTGCTACCATTAGAATTATCAACATCAGCTCAGGGATTGCTGATTCGGCAATACATTCAACATGCATGTCATATGGTGCTTTGGAGGGGCTTGTACGGACAGAGTACGCAGTCGATGCCTCGTTTTGTGTGAAGGACAACTCAGATACACAGAGCATTCTTAAAAAGTGAGAAATTCTATCGAGCATATAGGTTTCCTGATATCATGCATGTATTTTAAAAGACTTAAATGTTTTGTACATGCTATTAGATAAGGCTGATAATGCCAGATTTTTTCTTCTCTGTCAGATAGGAATAAATTACTTGTTTTATCTTTTTGTTCACATTAATAAGGCTTTGGTTGTCAGATTAAACTATTCAATCATGGATGGCTGCAAATGGATAGCTTGTTTACATGGTGAAGAAGCTGCTTCTGGAGTGACGACCAACAACGATGACTCTCGGTACAAATTGGGTTTATAGATCAGCTGTCATTTAGCTGACTTGAAAAGGCAAATGTGGATGAAGAAGGTACACACGGAAGACTTAAGAGTGGCTGCATCATTCCTTAATGCACCTCGAAGCTCAGCCTGCCAGTAAGGAGGAAGTTTCCAACAACAATTAATTTGTACATGTTATAGGCATTTTCCGAGGGTACAAAAGGCTCGATGAGAATTTCGGAAGATTATAACTAATGGCTGAGTACTAAACTTGTCTGTCAAAGTTTTCAATTCATGATTTTGACTGTTTCTGGGAGACTTACCAGACAACTAGGTCCTCACTGATGGCATGTTCTAGGGCTGTACAACCCCGGTGTCGGTGCCGGTTTTGGCCAAAACCGGCACCTACACCGGGTAGGCCGGTTTTCAAAAAATCGTCACCTACACCTACACCGTTAAGGGCAAAAACCGGCCCTTAGCGGTGGCGGTTTAGCGGTGGCGGTTTTTGGTTATCCTACATTTATATTGGGGCCATATTTTAGCATTTTACGCATTGAAGAAATTAAACAGTTTCTACCCAAGCAAATCACATCACTTTCCATAGAATATGAAGCAAGAAAAGAGTTTAAAGGCTCTACAGCATGAAGAACTCCACATGCCTATGAAGTCACTTCCATGTTTGAGCCTTCAGTAGGTTTCATGTTGTTTAGCTTTTATCAACTAAAGCATACTGATATACGAATCTCTTGATAGCACATATAGTAAGTCGAGTTTACTCACATTATCAAGCTCCTTTATATATGCCTCAGCCTTCTCAACATTTCCATTATTTTCAATGACTATAGGTATTCCCAGTTCCATCATTTTCACCTCCCGAGGATGACACGTAAGCTCCCTCCATGAATCACCCAAGTGCAAACCTGGACGACACGTAAAGAAACTGAAGTTATTACCTATTAGGGCATTAATCTCCTTTAATTTTTCTTATACAAAGTTTAACAGGATTTAGAATACTGACAAACTTCATTAATATCTACCTGTTCCTCAAGAACTCTTTCCAAAGGCACTTCAAAATTGCTGCAGGTGATTTGTAGAACAAGATACTAGAGTAAACAAACTTAGGCGACGTTCAGGAAAATTTACATAGACAGACACACAAACACACACACACACACTGTATATATATTAAAGTAAGAGCACGCTATAGTCAATGGAATAAATGAGACCTGCTTTCACTAGGTGACTCAGAGAGACGTTTTAGAGGCTTTAAGCACTATGAATCTGCATTGGAACTCTAAAAAATGGCTTGTTACTAGTATCAGAGATGACACATCAAGATAACTCTCGTATAATTCATTGAAGCTCCAAACTGAATCATTATTTTCACGATATCATTTTGGAGAGCTCCATATGATTTCTGAGGAATAGCTTTATAACAAAAACCTCTAATATTTTCCGCTTCAAGGAAAGGCTTTGAAACATTTCTCTCTCATTACTGTCAACAGGACACTCAATCTTCAATGTTGTATTGCCCTGCACTTCCATGTTTTGCTCTGACTTTTACTGGGAATTAATTTCTCTCTGGCATATAGAAGTTGATAGAACTTTATTTACTCCCATAGTCCTACATCGAAGACATGCTGCCAAGCAAGACTCAAGTTTTCAGAGATTAAGACATAGAAGATTTAGGGGTATATTGGCATCATACCTTGAAACTTTCTTCTACTATCAACATCACAAGTTTGGGATCAATATACCAGAATCATGTCTGCATGCCAAATCGCACCTTAAGAACGGTCACAAAGGTTCTTAAATATGCATGATGGAGACCTATACTACTACTCCAATCACTGAGAGTACCGCCGTACCAAAGTTAAAGCCTTCTATTCAACATCAAAGGGATCTGCATAAAGAAGGGCCTATATTGCACAATACAGACATAAATATCAGCTCTTTATCTTATAAATGCTGCAAAATTTAAAATTTCAAGGATTTCTATCCGCATCTCCATCTTATAATTGCGGTCAAATTACATTTCCATTTTAAGGACTTAAAAGATGACAATTTTAGTATATCTCATTGGTCAATAGTGTCACGCCCCGAACGCCATCCCGCAGGGACCGTGACAGCCGCGAGCATTCCCCGGGAACACTCCAGCGCTTACACTAACTCTTACAGCGGAATTTTTTTTTTTTTTACACATAGGATGACTCACTCAGGATCCACATGTTGGCTGAGATACAAGCTCAAAGATCATAACCTCTCAGTATACACATAATAATTCAGAAAATTCTATACATTACATCTTGTTTGCAAACTTATACAAAACGTACTAGGGCAATATACTGCCACTTAAACAAAACCAGCACTCACTAGTGCTACCTCGGAGTTCACCAACTCCGGCTCCAATTCTCAAACTTCCAGGATTTCTACTTGAGATACTCCTCTGCTCCCCAGTTATCTTGTGGATCTGGAATGATACGATTTAAAAACTATGAGTCGAAAGACTCAGTAAGGATCAACAGTTGAAACATGAACTTTAATAAAACATAGCTTTAAAAGCATACTTACTTCAATACACTGTAGCGATAAGAGAAGAAATGCAAAACTGTAAATCATGAGTTAGTGCATAAAAAGCCATGATGCATATGCATGCTCCGTGATGCACATGCCATGCACTAAAATCTTTTGCCACTCTTGGCCTTTTCAAATGCATTTCAAATCTCGGAATTGGCACCAGGCCCTTGAAAAATCTTTCTTTTTCGTACTTGCTTGTAAAATTTGCCCTCGGCCCTTGAAAAATCTTTCTTTTTCGTACTTGCTTGTAAAATTGGCCCTCGGCCCTTGAAAATCATTTATTCATACTTTTGCCTCTTTTGGCCTTTTCATAACCATTTCGTATCTCTCACTTGGGAGCTCGCTCCATTTGACCCCTGAAGTCAGGGTTGTGCGTTCCCTTCGGAACCGTCCCCGAATTCCCTTGGAGACCTTACATCTGGTCGAGCTAGCCCGTAGTGGCCCCAGGCCTGATGGCTAGACACGACCCTTGGAGGCGCCACACCTTCTCGAGCAACGTTCCTCGGTGTGGTTGCACATAACTCACAGACTAACCCACCCTTCACGAACAACGTCCCTCGGTATGGACGTCCATTCATCCATCCTTCACGAACAACGTCCCTCGGCATGGATGTCTCAGGTTCCATCCATCCATCCTTCACGAACAACGTCCCTCGGCATGGATGTCTCAGGTTCCATCCATCCATCCTTCACGAACAACGTCCCTCGGCATGGATGTCGAACCTCACTTAACTTAGTACGTATTCAACCAAAACCTTCGTACTTAATCATAACATAAATTCTCTTTGATTTGCATAAAACAACTTTTCATGTTTTCTATGCAATGAACATGTCATGTCACTCTTGAAAATATCGTACTTTCATTTGCAATCAAAACGTCTCTCATGCGTTCATGCAAATGATCATGCTATGACATGTTCGAAACATCATGCGTACTTGAAACATTCTTCATGCAATACATTTCATATGTATTAAAAACATCTTGCCATGCACAATAAAATATGCAGTGTATCATTCCAGTTTTCCAAAAAGGGGTAAGATTCACTTACTTTCGCTTGCTTGAGTATCGAACGTCTCGTCACCTACAATGAATCGTACTATTGTTATTCATAGGTCTAAACGTATAGAGTAATCAATACATTACAACCATCCAAGGCATGACTTAAAATCTTTCCATGTCATAGGCCTTCAATCTAGGATCCACTCAATATCAAAAGATAACTAATGCATCAAAACACACTCTCTATTCCAGCTCTGAAATCTGCTTATGTAATTACCAGAAATCACAATAATCCTTTTAGCCCTCCAATGTCCAACAACTGTAATTACCAGAAATCACAATAATCTTTTTAGCCCTCCAATGTCAAACAACCAAAACCCAATCTCTATCTCTACATGTCACAACCAACATCCAAGACTAATTTAGCATCTCACAACAACAACCATTCTCTCACATTCTTCCTACTTTTACAACTCTAATCCCAAGTTTACAACAAAACCGTGATTTCATCTTCATCAAGTAAAAACTATTGCATTTACCCATTTCTCTTGGGCTTTTAACCAAACACCTAGTGTATATTATTGGTCCTCTTGCCTATTTTTCTCCAGATCTGAACCTATCTCTCACACTTAGGGCTTAGTGGTTCTCAATATGACTAGCATACATACAACCTAATGCAGCAACCCCTGAGTTCGGCCATACTTGCTAGATTTAGGTTTCAATCCTCTCTTAGGCCTTTTATCAAACACCTAGAGCACCAAACCAATTCTCAAGAACCCTAATTTCGGATTCAACCATTTGTTCCCATGTTCTCATGTAAAAATCTATGCTACACTTAAACACTTACAAGATCTACCTTGAACATGCATAGATCCACACTAAACATCCATGAATAACAAGGAGAAAAACTACTTAGACAACCCACCATCAAACCACAACCAATCAACAAGAGAAAACAAGAACACCGCCAAACCACAACCAATCAACAACCCACAACCAACCCACAAGAGAAAACAATAAGAAAATAGAGAGAGAGAGAGAGAGAGTAGGATGATTTTCAGCCAGCAAGGATTTGTACCTTGCTTCTCTCCTCTTCCTCCTTCTTTTCTTCTCCTTCTTCGGGTGGGTGACTTAGGGCAAGGGAAAACGAAAAGGCTGAAGAGAAAGGGGAAAAATGAAGTGTTCGGCAAAGGGGGAGAGAGTAATAGACGTGAAAATGGTTGGGGAAAAGACAAGGTTGCCCTCCCCCTTCTTCATGAATTCCACCTCACGTATTTTCAATCCGGTAAAATTTCGGAATGTAGTTATATGTGTCGACACCATCACTCAAGGTGTCGACACTTACAACACATTTAGTAAGATGTGTCGACACCATCACTTAAGGTGTCGACACTTCCAACACTTAGTCAAAGTGGGAAAAATGTAAACTCTCGGGTTTTAGTTAGATGTGTCGACACCATCACTCAAGATGTCGACACTTCCATCACTTGGTCAAAATCCACGGGAGTTCTGGAAAAAGGCGAACTCTCGGGTTTCAGTTGGATGTGTCGACACCATCACTCAAGGTGTCGACACTTACAACACTTAGTCAAAATTCACTTCGGGCTCCAGAAAAAGGTAAACTTTCGGGTGTTAGTTTAATGTGTCGACACTATGCTCCAATGTGTCGACACTTACCTCAAAAATCACAAATTTAATCATACCTATATACTGAGGAAAATCATAGTAAAATCTCTCTCTTTTACAACGACATAAATAAATTCGGGATCTCACAAATAGTGCGTACACAGAAGTATAAAATTTAAGCACCATGACATAAACATGATCAACATTGAGCAGTATCTAAATGTGCTAAAAAACTAACCACTGTGACATAACCTATAAAGGCCAAGAAAGAAGAAGAACTAGAGCCCAAGTTCAGCAACTTACAAGCTCATCTTCTTGTCGACGTCGTGATTCAGATCTTTGGCGATGACGCAGTCGTAACAGGTCTTGCAGTCTATTAAGATCATTTCCCATAATAACTTGTGCTAATTTTGGATCACTCTGTAGGTTCAGTACAAAATTTAGGTCATTAGGTACAGTAAGTTTCAATGACTACCAAATCTCCAACAAAGATTTACTAAATTTAGGTTTCTGTCAACTACTACCCACCGGTATTGCAGAAAAGAATCGAGTTCAAAGCAAGTTCCAGACCATGACCCTGCTAGGTTTCCAACTCAACAACACCATGAAACGTGGTGTTGAAGTATGAGTACAAGTTTTCAATATTTTTCTTCAAAAAAGAGGCACTACGAGTTTTAAGTAGGAATTATATTAGAACCAAGCTCAAACTTCCATACATTATCTGATTGCAGATTTCTTCTAATCAGAAAGACACTATTTACATGTTTCAAATCCCAATTGGAAAGCAAAGAATAATTGTGAAGAAAATATCTAGTATTCTACCTGCAATAACTGAGCCATAATGTTAGAGTCACTTCGAACATGCTGCTGAAAAGCCCCAGGGTTCGCAGCAGATCCATCTTGATTAAAACCCAAATTATTTGTAGATGCACTGAAATAATTTGAAATCCAAAGGAGTTATATACAATAAACTTTAGACTATGGTTCTATACACGATATTCGGGGAGGTGAATGGAGTAGGGGTTGGAGTTGAACAACATAGTGACCCACGCCACCTGAAGCAGCAGTTATCAGGACGTTTGACTTCGTGCCACTTCCATCAAGCTTGATTCCCTTCGTCACAGCAAACTCGGCTAGTCAAGCTTCAAGTATCAGAATGGTTGAGCGCAGGAGAGGGGATGTTGAAGCCATTAGGGATTCGGGGAGGGGGAGGGATTCTGTCGAAAGGGAAAAGAAAAGGGGGGGTTAAAATTGGGAAAACCCGGTTCCCGGTCCCCGGAATCCCGGTGCCGGGGAACCCGGGAACCGGGAATACCCCCGGGTTTTCCCAAAAACGTTAAACCGGCACCGGCCCCGGCAACCTGGTGCCGGTTCCGGTTCCGATGCCGATGCCACCGGGATTTCCCGGTGGCACTGAACAGCCCTAGCATGTTCATGATCCACGGCATAAGCGAATGCGAAAACAGAACAGATGTGATTTCCTCTCTTCAAAGTTCCACCGCCCCCAACCAAAAAAAACAAAAAGCAATGTGAACGATTCAAACTGCGTTGATGAACCACTTCGATGTCGACTGCCCTTTTATCCAAGCCTGTAGGATCAGCTTGAATGCAAGCTGGAGCGACCAATGCATGGGCTCGATCGCAGTCCAAGGTTTTTTTTTTGTCTTCTTCCCCAAAATTCCTCTTTGAAGCTTTGCCCTCCCACAACGTGAACATCATCCATAACACGTCGATATTCCTATAAGTTATAAGGGAGTCGTTGAACGCCATTTGAGTTTAACAATTAAAATATATGAATTTGATATTAAGCATAAAATAATAGTTATGAATTATTGTATGTTTAACATTTTGCATCTTAAACTACTATGTTTGAGACATTTCACACTCTAACTACAAATCTTAAACATTTTGCACCATCTATCAAAATTTTAGACTAAAATGATGATAATGCCCTTGACTCATATATTAAAGATATTGTCGTCAATTCATTAAATTTTGAAGGTATTTTTGTCGGAAGGAGGGTGCAAAGTGTATAACATTGGTAGTTGAAGGCTGCAATGTGTCAAAGTGAGTATTTTAGAGTGGAAAATGTCTAACATTGGTTATTTGGAGGGTGCAATGTGTCAAATTTTGTAGTTTAAGGTAGGCCTAATCGCCGGTATCGGCAGTGTGCACCGTGCACTAGCGCCCAGTGGCACCAAACGGTGAGCAAAATCCCCTCTTAGCCGGTGGCGGTGAAACCGCTTCAGCGTTTTTTTATTTAAATATTTAGATCAAAACAGTGTCGTTTTGTTTATATAACTAATAACCTAACCCTACCTCCTCTTTCTCCTTCAGTTCTCTCAATCACTCTCACGCTGCTCTCCTTCAGCTGCATTGCGTACGCACCCCCTATGCAACAAGCAATGGCTACAACTCTATCTCTATCTTCCCTTTTGCAGCAACTCTCTCTCTCTCTAGTTTTGTTGCAATTTGCTGCTGGGTTTGTGAAAAAATTTTATTTTGGTTTTTTTTTTACGATTTGGGGTAAATATTTGGAAAGCTTTTGCGATTTGGTTGATATTTAACTATTGATTTGCGATTTGGTTGATATTTGGAAAGCTTTTTGCCATTTGGTTGATATTTAGCTACTGATTTTCTATGCATTATTGATTTGGTTGTGAGTTTTTTGTGATTTTTGGGATCTCCGGTATAGGTGGCGGTAACCGCTACCTCCATCGTCGAAACCGGCAATGTTAGGGGTTGGTTTCCTCCCTTAACGGTGGCGTGAGCGGTGTTTATTTTTGGACAACCGCCTATAGCGGTGGCGGTCAAAGGCATAAACGCGACCGGTTATACACAGTTCTAGTTTAAGGTGCAATGTGTCACAGACCTACTAGTTTATGGTGGAAAATGTATTTTCACCATATTATTATTAGTGTAACTAAAATGCTTATACTCATATACGGAGTATCCATTTGGCCAACCATGCATGAACGGGATCCAAGACAAGTTTTCTAGTTGTGTTTGAGTGCTAAAATTTTAACATTTTAAAGTATTAGAATTGATGAAAAAATGAGGAGAAAGATGATTTGAATAAATTTTTTATATTTATTATAGTGAAAATTAATAATTTGATGATGAGAGATAAATTATATTGTAATTATTTTATTATGTTAAAATTTTAAAATGCTAAAATTTTGTTATCGTGCCCACCGAATTCCTTGGCGCACAGTCTGGCCTCTAACAGCTTGACACGTCATGTATAACGCGTCAACCCTTCAGATCACTGTGGTGCGAGTACGGACGCCACATAGATAGAATGCCCCTTATTTTCACCAATAAAAAAATGCCACGTCATCCAAATTAAGAACGACTGGACAGCCTATGATGGGCCAAATGTGGACGCCCGCTTTTAGTCCTTGCCCGTTTCGAGACTCGGCTGCTCCCCACTCGAAGTCTCAAGCTAAACTATTAAAAGAGGTTTAAACCGTAAAGAGGCATAAATATTTCCATTTTCCGTTGGGTTTGAAACTTTGAGCGAAGCGAAAAAGAGTGCGAAATGGAAAAGTTTCTCCAGATCTGGTTAGCCTTAGGGACCTTGGCCTTGTTGGCTGTATCAGGCTTAGCAGACGACGTCGTCGTGCTAACCGAAGAAAACTTCGAAAAAGAGGTCGGTCAAGACAGAGGAGCTCTCGTCGAATTCTACGCTCCATGGTACCATTCCTTCAATCTGTCTCTCTTCTGAACTTTGATCCTATTTTGTCAATGATTTAGTTGGAGTTCTGAACTTAACTATTCGTGTTTCACGTGGATCCGATCTTTATTGTTTTGTCAGGATCTGTGTTTAGACACATTGGCTTCTACACGAGCCGATGGGTTTACTATTTTTATGGTTTTTTTATTCTCCTTTCTTTTTTAGACATTTGTTCCTGTAACGTGTAATTACAGAACGGAAACGAAAATGTTTAGCTTTTTTGTTGTGTTTTTTTTTCGACGTTCTTGTTTTGTGTCGAGGGGATATTATTTTATTATTATCTGTAACTCTTCAAATTTCATATGAAACGTGTTTTTCGATGGAAAAATTCGTTAACGCATTTAAATGAGAAGAGGAACGTAAACTTATATTGAGTTGCAGTGAATTCTATGTAGGTTTGAAAAGTATATTCCAACACGGAACTGATATCTTATCTTTTAAGATATTTCAAGCTTCTTTTTTTTTTCTTGATAAGTTAAGGTATTTCAAGCTTTGTGCAATAAATAAATGAAATCTCCAGATTATACTGTATCAATATTGGGATCTGTTGTTTAAAGTCCAGTTTCATTTTCTTGAAGGTTCGCACAACGTTTGTAGAAAACATTATACCCCTGTTTTTATTCTGTTATTGGCAATGGGTTTTTGGGAAAACTTCAATTTTTTACTCTCTAGTTTCCCAGATTTATAATGCCATTCTGTTTTGCTATGATAGGTGTGGTCACTGTAAAAAGCTTGCTCCAGAGTATGAGACACTGGGCACAAGCTTTAAAAAGGCCAAGTCCGTTTTGATTGCAAAGGTCAGTTCTTCCTTCACAGTGCTCAATGCTCAGTTATTTAGAAACTTGTTACAATTGTTAGGCTACTCGGCTATAACTTACCTTTCACACTGTAAATCAGTAGATATTCATCATTTTACATCTTCACACGAAGATGTTATTTTATAGCAATATGATTCCGTCAAACCATTCCTTCTATGCCGTGCAATGCCATGTTGACTTGAAAGGTTTTGTTATTGCATTTCGTATGGAGACATTGTTGAATTCTTCTTGATGTGTGATTTTTCTCTTGCAGGTTGATTGTGATGACCAGAAGAGCATGTGCAGCAAATATGAGGTTTCTGGATATCCAACGCTTAAGTGGTTTCCTAAAGGATCTTTGGAACCTAAAAAGTGAGTATTTTTTACATATGGCGATAATCTATCTCGTAGTCAGTGGATTTACGTTCCTGGAAGGTTGATTGTATTATATATGTATATAGGTATGAAGGACCACGTACTGCAGAAGCCCTTACTGAGTTTGTAAACACCGAAGGAGGTAGAGTTCCTTTCTTGTAAATCTGCCTGTTCCAAGTGTGAACAAAGAGTTTTTTTTTCTTCCCATTCTTGATGGAACTTTATTTTAGACATAAATAGATTACAATTTGGGATTTTCCAAACAGAAATAGTTGTGTTTATTTATTCATTCATGTAGTCACTTCTTTTTTCCTTTTGTTTTGGGGGTGGGGGGGGGGGGTTGTGTTGGGTTCTTTCTCTTGCTTTACTTTAATGGCTTTGCCGTATGAAGCTCCGTTGCTGTTTGTTAGTCCTGAAGTTTATGACTACAATGTACAATGTGCACCTGCTTTTGGATTGTAATCTTTGTAGGTTGCATGTCTCTGTTTGCCTTCATGCCTTCAGATGAATTCGAAGGCATTAGTCTAGCAAATATATTACAAACACCGGTTGCTATACGTATTTCTGTACCACCATTAATATCCAAACAATCTTCAAGAACATCTCACCACAGATCATTCTGGATAGGCATTGCGTCTCTTTGGACATTAATTGCTTCGTACATTTTGTGTCTTCATTATTTTCCTTGTCACAATTTCAGGCTTATACCATTACAGATTGTTTTTTTCTCCCTTTAGTGTGAGTGAATTGAAGTGTGGAGCAAATATACTGGTAGAGCCTCTAGAGTTGGCTAACAAGATGAATTGGTAGCAGGGACTAATGTGAAGATAGCTACAGTTCCGTCCAATGTAGTGGTGCTCACAGTGGATAATTTTGATGAGATTGTGTTGGATGAAACCAAAGATGTGTTGGTTGAGTTCTATGCACCATGGTAAGCATGCTTATTCTTCTATCAATATCATTTATCAAAAAAAAAAATTCTTCTATCAATATCTGTTTAGATGCACCTAGAAAACAAAAAATAACTGTATAGATGCAGTTGATACTGCGTTCTTTTTGGGTTGTGGATTTTGTGATAAATCTTTCTTTCTTATTTAACTAATGGATTGTGGTTCTGCCAGGTGTGGTCATTGCAAGAACCTTGCTCCTGTATGTCCGCCCCATATGTTTTGTTCTTGTGCCTGGGCCTTTTACATCAATACTATTGAAATTATCTGACTTTTCTTTTGTTGATTCAGACCTATGAAAAGGTAGCCACTGCATTTAAATCTGAGGAAGAGGTCGTGATTGCTAATCTAGATGCTGACAAGCACAAGGATCTAGCAGAAAAGTAAGTGCTAACACAATTCGTGAATGTATGTGCTGAAACTGGATTTCTGTGTATTGACTCTTAAGAATCAATGATAAAGATCTGTGCTTCGTATGAAGGTATGGTGTAAGTGGGTATCCTACATTGAAATTCTTCCCAAAGAGCAACAAAGGTGGTGAAGAATATGAGGCTGGCAGGGATTTAGAAGACTTTGTGGCTTTTGTCAATGAGAAGTGTGGCACCAGTCGTGATGGAAACGGACAGCTTACTTCAAAGGTTAGCTATTGTGGTGAAAACTTTAGGGGATGACAATTTATTATTGGTTGCTTAAAGTCTTTGATGGTTTCTACAGGCTGGCATCGTTGCAAGTTTGGATGCCTTGGTAAAGGACTTTCTAGCTGCTACTAATGAAGAGAAGAAGGCTGTCTTTGCCAAAATAGAAGAGGAAGTTGAGAAGCTCACGGGTGTCAGTGCAAGGTACTCCATGGGTGTGAAACTGATTTTTATGTTACTCTTTTGCCTTTTAACTTAATATAACTGTCTTTAATGCCTCTGAAAAGTTGGTATTACTGTTGGCAATCCTATTTTAGGGGATTGCTTGAAGGTTTGCTTGTCTGTACAAATACTGATTTTGTGAATGGAACTTGATTCCAATAAACCCTCTTCAGGTATGGAAAGATTTACTTGAAAGCTGCCAAAAAAAGCATGGAGAAAGGTTCTGATTATGCTAAGAATGAAATGGAGCGACTCCAGCGCATTCTTGACAAGGTTAGGTCTATGCATTGGTCTCCACGTCGAAGCACACATCGAAATAGGATACATGTATATATATAAACAGAACATCGAGAATAATATGCCTAGGGCTGGTGTTGAAAAAATAAGAAAGTGATTTTGAACTACTGCCACATGGCATTAGTCTTGTACCCAGCAAATCGTAATTTTTAGTTTGTACCCTTCAACAGCTTGAACAAGATGCTAAAATGAGATTAATGATTCGTCTTGATTTCCTTGTTTGATGCAGTCAATCAGCTTAGCCAAGGCAGACGAGCTCACCCTGAAGAAAAATATTCTGTCAGCCTTCGCTTGACCTCCAGTAGCCTAGCCTTGTCTTCCGCGCATATGGCATTGAGATGGGGTGTTTTAAATTATTTTTCCTGCCACCACTCGAATCTGATGCTACTGGAATTTGATCTGAACCGGGCAACTTAGAGGATACCCTTGTAGGCCTTGATGCTAATGCAGCACGCATGCTGTGGCAAAGAAACTGTTTTGGGATCCCATTTAGATTTTTGATAAAAGCTACAGCATTCAACGTATTTTGTACTTTTGTTCTGGATAATAAGACTTCATGTTGATTTGAGGCATAGTTTCTACTAGCAATATCTCTTTTATATCACATGGTTTAAACTCGCAATTCACACCTTAAACGTGAAAAATAACATCTCTGTGAAAGGTGCAAGTCGGAAGCTATTGATAGTTGATATCAAATCGTTCAATTTTAGGGAAGAAAGGGGGATAACGTTGCTAATGAATTTATTAGCTCTTTTACAAGAAGTAATAATAGTTTAGAGCTTTGAAGATATTTTGGTAAGGAAATAATGAGGTTTGACAAATTGGCGGAGGAAAGGCATACGCGGGGAGGCGAGAGGTGTTGTGCCGATGGATTCACAGGGGAAGAGAGAGGCGATCCAAAGGGGGTGATAGTGGCCGGATTCGCATAGGGGGAGAATGGGAGGGCTGGCAAATCATCCGAGAAAGGACTTAGGCCTTGTGAAAGCGTTAGCCATCCATAACACCGAAACATGCAAAATCATATTCTAACAATAATAGGAAGCACAGAGATTAAAATCATAATCAGAGATATGTGTTGAGAGAGAATTGCCATTTATGGGAAAAGATAAAATAAAATATCATGGAAATTGAGAAAGCACCATATGATAACATACCG
The DNA here is from genome assembly GCA_963930655.1 of Myrica gale. NCBI lineage: Eukaryota > Viridiplantae > Streptophyta > Magnoliopsida > Fagales > Myricaceae > Myrica > Myrica gale. The sequence goes on along the minus strand of OZ005610.1, from coordinate 14,330,966 downwards.
GAGTTCCAGTTCCATCATACATTTCACAAACTAGCCTAATCCATGGGGCACGAACAAATGACAAGCATCAAGCTGCAGTACGCCGTATGCACCTAAGTTTTTTCAACCAGCCCGAGTATTGCATTCGATTCAAGCAGAAGTCAAGAACTAAAAGTATTACCAATGTGAGATATATCAGTATCTTACAACCTCAACATCATGGGCTACGCCCAAGTTGCTGCTCAGATATGAGAGAAAGATTAATGGAGGGGCAATGAACTACTTCCCAAGTGACCAAACTTTCCTATTTTCAGAGATGAATCTGTCGCTGCTGGAAAAACTAACCCATGGCCTTCCGTGTGTGTGAGACATATTTACCAGCTGAGAAGAACCAGCCAAGGATCGGTTGGGTAATGCACTGAAATAATAACTCTGGACCACCACAAGCACCAGTGATCCCATAGCAAAACAGATGCTGAGGAGGTGATTGGATCTAGTCTTCCGAATGCCTTCCCTAAAGAATCTACTCCCCACAATCATCCCCTTTTACATTCATATTGATACTGTTAGACGTCTCTCGGTCAAAATCAGGCTCTCCTGTACCCATTGAAGAACACTCCTCAATCTCATACTCCCTTTCATCAACTATAGACTTCATATATGAGCATGGTCTCTCTTCAGCTTCTATATTAGGTACAGGATCTTGTCCTGAACAAGAAGCCAGTTCATAAGATGATGGCCAAGGAGGCTGTGTTCTCATAACAGACCGCAAGAGAGCAGCCCTCCTCAAGCCAGCTGAGTGGCATATATCACTAGGTGATGATGGGAACCGGCCCTCAGAATCTGAGCCTCGATAGCGAGGCTGTGGTGCAGCGACAGTAGCAGCAACAGCAGACCCATGCGAATGATGTGAACTAGTGGAAGGTGCAGAAGAGAACCCACTGAGTGGTCTTTGATACCTGTATGGAGAGACAGGACTGGTGGGTGCACTGTCAGGTTGGGAGGAGCAAGTGTTTATGGGAGGCTCACAAAATCGGGAGTCATCAGAATCTTCTGACATGGGTGAATACTGGAAGGATATCTCATCCCTACAATAAAGTAACGAGAACACAATGTAATCAAGTACGGTAATGAAACAACCAGTTCAATACTGAAGGTAGTATCCATAACAAGGCGGGTTATATACATTGGAAAACAAGGAATTTCTCAAAACAAAGTTATCTAGCTATTAGTAAATGATGATTTTATAGTGAACTGATGCTCAAAGCCCTAGAGGGTGATGTGTAGCATATTTTCCACAAATAGTTTTCCACTTATCTAGCCAACAATAATGATGAAGCCCAGATTAACAAATGACTGCATGCAAAGTGAAAACAAAAATGACAGAAACAGATTCTATGTCATCTTCTACCACATCGGTATTTGATGACTTCACTTCTTTCTTAATTGATTTCCACCCAATTCCGATTGCCAATTAGTTTCCATTTTGAAGCCTATACTTTTTTTTTTGATAAGTCATTTTGAAGCCTATACTACTCTCCATCTATGACAAATATCATTTATCAAGTACTTAAAACAAGTAGAAAAAAGATTCAAACCAAAAGGCAAATCCAGATTCCACTGCACCTCATTCCCACCAAAAGCCAAGGCTAGTGAGAAAAAGCAAAAACATAAAAGTTACTCGCACTAAGATCCTAGTGGCACATTAAAAACAAAAAAGGGCAAAGTGAATTCTTTTTTCAGCCTAATTTACCGTTTTATTTGTCAAAATCATTAGAATATCCTTGGGAGACATATAGTAAATCGAAAGACAGTCGATAAGTTACCTGGGGAAGAACATGCTTTCAGACCTGGCTGGTGATTCCATGAGATTCTCAGGGAGTGGGTCTCCAACCGTCAATCCGTTCAAACTGGATGCCATTATCTGGGGTAAAAGGAAAACAGAAAAATATTGAGAAGAATCCAAGGACCTAAAATGCATATACGACATCAAATTTTCAGAGATTAACTAATGCCAGACCGCGTAAAACCTATCACCAGAAAACCAAATGCAGAATAACCAATTCAAACAAAATAAAAAGACAAACGTGAAATTTATCACAGCACTGAAACAAACTCCCATCAAAGAGCAAATCTTTCGTAATCGATTTTAATCCAAGCAACAAAAAAGACGTGGTATTGGGGAATTTAAGAATTCGAACCACATTGTGTGTTGAAACGGCAAAGCCCCCAGGTTGGAAACAATAAATTAGCGAAATCCTCATGAAAACCCATAACCCATTCTGCTGCAAACTGGATGCAAAGCTAATCGATTAAAAGTTTACAGAAAGGATAAAAACGAACAAATACACCGTGGGATAGAAGAACAAATATTTTACAGTAAAAATATAAAATAATAGATCAAAGAAGAAACGAAAAATTTGCAAAAACAAACCTCGCTGAGGTAGCGTTTGTGAGAGTGGAGGTTGTCGAGGTAAACCTCATCTTCGGGATCTCTAGCTCGCTTCCCGCAAGGTGACGATGTTGACGATGAAGATGCTGAGTTCGATTCTGACCTCATTCTTTGCTTCAGTTCCAATTTTACAAAATAGACATCCAAATGACAGAAGATAAAAGTGATCGATGTCCAGAATTGGACCCAGATATCATATATATTATATGTTTGCATATAAAAAAGGATTTTTATTATTACTGGTCCATGGACCTTTCCCAAACGGTTCCCTAGGCTTTAGTTCGTTCTGCAGAAGTACCTAGGCTCTGTCTCTTTTTTTTTTGGCATTCCGTCAACTGAGGCCCTGCTCCTGACGGAAAAAGCATACGTAGCACATTAATCCACGTCAGCAGTTTCTAAATTCGCGACACGTGTAAAAATTTACACATCATCGCTCAACACAGGAGGACCTCTGCCACGTGTCTACGTTAATTTTCTCTGCCCCTCGCATAACAAAAATCCCCAAATCCCCGAATTGGTTCCCACGACCTAGACAAACCCGTTCTTCCCATCGAACTCAGATTCCACCAATTAGTTTGCAGCGGCTCACCAACACTTTGCTTTTCCATCACCGATTAGTCTTTTGAAGACATATCTGTCCACCGAAGGTACTGAACGTGAAGATCTGTAAACTTATTTGCTTAATTGCCACATCGTTATTAAGTTTGCTGAGTTGGTGACTAAAATTGACAGACGATCTGGTAAGGAACTTGAGAAGGAGCCCAAGTTTTTGAAGAATGGTGATGCAGGGATGGTAAAGGGCAAAGATTTCAAGTTGTATTATGAACATGTAAGTGCCTTCAAGGCATTTTTTGGAATATGTATTGTTATATCTGTTTAAATCAATGAAGGCATTTTTTGGAACCTGTAATGTATTGCTGTAGAGGTTTAAATCAACATAAAAAACAAAGCTACTACAATAAAACATCTAACATCTCCATATCAGTACAATAAATTGTCATATTTATCAAATATATCCAAAAGACCCATATTTATATAGCATGAATATGCTCCAAAATATAACTCATCACTGCCAGCGAAACATACATTCGCTGGAACGTGGGTGTCAACTCAGGAGGTATCCTCTCCAGCTTCAACAAAATACAACTCCCTCTGCTAGTCTCCCTCAACGTCGCTGCGTAATCTCACAAACATCGATACTGACCTAAATACTTGGCAAAAATCTTGGCCCGTGCCTCTCCTAACCATATACACTTGACTTTCATTGACATTCACCTTCCACTGCCTCTTCACCTCGTGTTATAGAGTCCACTGGGATGTTAGGCTGCGACTTGAATTGCTCAATATAGTTATTAGTAATGAACCTTGATCCAACAATCGAGCTCCTATACTTCTAGTGCACATGTGGGTAGGCTGAAACTTCTAATCTGGAAGGTTTTCTCGCCTTTCATCCACCTTCCATAAACTCTATATTCACACCTCGGTGCATCTCTGCAAATGATGATCACCTTATCAGACCAGTTCTTCTTGAATCGTATATCCTTCCCCTTCAATACATTTTCCAATCGCACAGTTTCTCTAAACATATGAGATGACGATAACTGCATCTCAAGCTTCAAAACAGGGGCAACCAAGTCTAAAGCGTGGAACTTAGGTCCAGGGTACGTTTCAAGTAAACTATTGACATCATTTGTTGGCTTTTGTTTACAATCGATATTTTGATGATTTCAATAAATGAATTAAGTTTACAAAATGGACATCTTCAAAGACAAATACTATTTTATCAAATAGCTAAAGACTAGAAGATTGAAGATCAAGAAGGTGCAAGGAGCTCAAAAGTGAAGATTCAAGACCATAGGGTATAACCTTGTAACTCTTAGTTTCACTTTTGAAAAAGATTTGAATCACATACTTGCATATCTTTCAAAACATGCATAAACCATTTTATCTCTTGTTTGATAAACCAAAATGTTTTTAATGGTTTCAAATCACCATAATTGAACTCCCAAACCTTTTGTATACTTATGGGAAGTTAGTCTTTAAAATTTGGTGAATCAAGTTGGTCAAAATCGTAGTTTTTAACAAAACCGGATCATGTGCTTAAGTTGTAGAGGTCGACCGGCCTACGACCGCTTGGGGTAGCGGTTGATTGGTATATGGTTTTCAAAATAGATCCTAAAAGACTATAAAACAACCCAAGAGGGGGTGTGAATTGAGTTTTAATAAAAATGAAAACTTTTAAGAAAAGTTAAGCAATATAACCGAAAGATATAAATTGCACAAAGGAAGATATGAAACAAGCAAAAAGGAGAGATAGAATTAGAGAGACGACGCCGTGTTTTTAAGTGGTTCGGCCAACTCTTGCCTACGTCCACCCCCAAAGCTATTGATTTCCTTGGGCTTCCTCACTATCCTTCAAATAGTAAATACACCTTAGCTTCCCGAGTGCTAAGGAACCTTTACAAAGCGTTTTTCGAGCTCACGATTTAACTCTCTTCACAAAACCCAAAAACTAAGAGATTTATTCTACCCACACGAGTAGGACCCGATGTTTACCTAACACTCAAGAGGTTTATAAAAGGATGAGTACAAAGGAATATCAATGAATGGCTCTAAAATCCGAATATACAAGTGTAAAGCACAAAAGAGTGCAAGACGACAAAAATCGCAGTAGAAACCTGAAGTTTGGTAGGTAAATTGCAAGCTTTCTTGGTAAGTGTGGTCTTCTCTCTTCTTCAAAACACTTTCTCTCTCTAGAAGTTAGGTCGAAGAATAATTGCCAAGATGTTTCATATGGTGGGTTGTCTCTTTCTTCTCAACTTCTTATATTTGAATCTTCTTTGACTACAACGATCATCAAAGCTAGCAAAAAAGAAAAGGCGCCCACATCATTTGGAAGTGATTTGAAGGTTCTGACAACTTTTCAATATTTTCATTAAACTCGTGGCATGTGTTGACACATCAAAAAATGAACTGGAGTTGGGCTCTCGGGAGTCAGTGCAATGTGTCGACACAATAAGGGCAATGTGTCTACACTTGTATTGGTCTGGAAACGATGTCTCGGGTGTAAGTGCAATGTGTCGACACTATAATGGAATGTGTTGACACTTATAAGTGTTGGAGAGAAAATTAGCAACTTTAAAGTGTCCAAACCATTCCAAAACATTTTTAAACACCTACAAAAGGAAAAATTGATCTTATTAACTTGTGTAATGATGTTCGAGTTCATTTATAACTATTTTAGATAGAGAAATCTCAATCCTTTTGAAATACAACTTGTAATTTGTGGATTGACGAGATAAAATCTAAAGTTTTCAAAACTTATAAGTTTTTGTTATCATCAAAATCAAGTATGATTTGTTTTACAAAAATAACCTTGGGCTAACAGATTCGTTGTGTTCTGACATTATGATCGTTGGGGTAACGGTAATCTGCAGTGGTCGACCGGCTCGTCGTGAATTTTGACAGATCGATCTCCCAATGGCTAGAAACGACTAATTTTTATATTTGGTGTCACGCCTCAAACGCTAGCCCGAAGAGGACTAATGACAGCAGTGAGAGTTCGCAATGACGAATGCTCCAGCGCACTTAACGTAATCTTGCAGTGTATTTTTATAACCTGCTAATACTAATTCAGAAAATATGAATTAATTTTAGTTTATGAAAATACTACTCAAAAGTTTATTTTCTTACTGCAAGCTGACACGCAGACCCTCAGGCGTTCTTACGTAGTGTACGAATATGTAAACAAATATACTCGTAATAAAAACGTATACTTATATCACATAACATGCATAGAGAAAACATTTAGAAATCTAATCAAGATAGTTTTGGGGAATGGTTTTTTGACATTGGTTTTGTGAGTGAACAAATGTTTGATTTCAAACTTCTAGTACCATTTAGAATGATAGAGATTATGTGATGACACATGCAATGCGATCAGTTGATTTCAAACATGGATGCATATTGGTATTATTAGAAGAACCAATCATTTTTAGAATCTTAATGTGTCTAATTGGTTGTTAATACTTTTCAGACTGCAGAGATGCCAGACTTTTATGCCGAGGGGGAGTATGATCTCAGTGGGTTTGTAGTTGGCATTGTTAAAAAAGATGCAGTTATTGACGGGAAAGATATTGTGGCTGGAAATGTTCTCATTGGCTTGCCATCTAGCGGTGTTCATTCTAATGGTTTATGTCTAGTAAGAAAGTTAATTTTCTTTTCAAAAAGTCCTTAATTCACCTTTTTCTGGAGTATATAGACTACAGACTTCAACAAAAGGCATGGAATAGTTTCTACTTCATTATTATTGTGGTTGAAGCTCTGATCTATGTCACAGGGTTTTAGCTCGAAGTGGCCTATCTCTGAAGGCCAAACTTCCTGGCGAAGATGTTACTTTAGGTGAAGCTTTGATGGTCCCAACTGTTATTTATGTTAAGCAGGTTACTAATCGTCTCCAGTCTCATATCATGCTATATATTGTCTTTTTGTATAGTCTTACATATCTTTTTTCCCATGTTCCTTCCATATCAGGTTCTTGACTTAATCAGTAAAGGAAGGATAAAGGGGATTGCCCACATCACTGGTGGTGGTTTCACAGACAACATTCCTCGCGTGTTTCCAGAGGGCCTTGGAGCTGTCATCCATCGGAACTCCTGGGAAGTCCCAACTCTGTTTAAGTGGATTAAAGAGGGAAAATCTAGTTCTCATTATTGAAATATGGATACAAAAGACGAAGTGAATCTCTAGCTGAGTGCTTCTGTTAAAAAGTTGTCTATGAATGTTACAGATTGATGTTTCTTCGCTATTGTAAGTGTTTATTGGAAAAAACAATTAATTTTCTTCCCTCTGTGACTGTCTGATTAGGCGGGCAATATAGAAGATACTTAGATCAGACGGACTTTTAACACGGGCATTGGAATGGTTCTAATTGTGAGCCAGGAGACGTCTAATAGGATACTTCAGGGTGGAGTTGGAGCTTATAAAGCATACTGTATTGGAGAGGTTGTAAGTGGTGAAGAAGTAAGCTATCATTATATGAATATACAGGTACCTGCGGCTTATATTTTTCTTACAATTCATAAATTTGAGGGTTATCTCATTAAAGCTGTATTCAAAGGAATTGTAACTTTGATTGATCAGCATTTAACACTATTGGGTCAAGTAAATTGATTGGCGTGTCTCAAATTTTGTGAGATAAACTGTATAGGAGTATTGACGCCATGTATTACCACGAATGAGGAAGTGTTACAATTCTTGACATTAAGAGATAAAATCGAGAATTGGTTTATCTCTGCTCCTCTATACATGTTCTCTTAGGATGGTTGCTACTCTTGGTACATCCAAATTCCGTCCCTCTTCCCTTATGGTTCAGACAACGGTCTGCTTTCTTCGTCATTCTTTGACTACCATTGGCTTTCCCACCAATACCAACTGTCGCGACCGAGGGGCCTGTGACAATCCAATTAACTTTTTGCTTTGCCGTTTGGATGTCAATTATTAACCTCTCAGTTTCCATACAAAGTATTTCTATGCGTTTGTCGTTATGACTTCCTTGACAATCATTTCTATTATGTCTTGTATACCCTTCTCGTAAGCTCTTCCATTCTCTCTCATTAACCAGTGTCGTGTTGGCTTTTATGAAATCGAGATTTTGATGATTTCAATAAATGGATGAAGTTTACAAAATGGACATCTTCAAAGACAAAGACAACTTGACGAAAAGATCCAAACCTTGAAGAAAGAAGAACAAGAAGATGCAAGGAGCTTAAAGTGAAGATTCAAGACCCTAGGGTATAATCCTTGTAACTCTTTATTTCACATTTGACAAGGATTTGAATCACGCACTTGCATATCTTTCAAAACATGCATAAACCGTTTTAAGTTTTATTTGAAAGATTAAAATATTTTTATAGGTTTCAAAACATCCCAATCAAACCTCCAAACCTTCATATACTTATGGGAAGTATGTCTTCAAAATTGGGTGTTTAAAAGTGGTCAAAAACCTTGTTTTTAAAAGAACCAGATCATGCTTAAGTTGAGGAGGTCGACCGGCTGTTCAAGCGGTCGACCGGTACTTCGACCGCCTCATGTAGCGGTCGACCGGTTGGTTTTGACAAAAGAGTCGTTGAAGCTTCTGACGATATGACTGTTGGGTAACCGTAACTTGAAGCGGTCGACCGGTTCATTTTAGCAAAAACTCTCAACAGTTATAAACGGCTAGTTTTCATATGTGGCCTATAAATACACCTTCATTTCGTCTAAAATGATAACCCAACGACCACATATCATTTCTACTATTTGAGAAATATTCTAAACCTTCCTATTCTATATTTCTCATAACATTCATACAAAACACACTTTCATATCCTTGTCTTTGTGTGAATAAAGAGATAGAACTTTCCATTTTCATATCCACTCTTTGAGAGAATCTTGTTCCTAAATCTACCTATCAAAAGAGGTGTTTCCTTTAGTGAGGTTGTTCACTAAAGAAGAAGCTTTGAGAGTGTATATCTCAAGCTTGGTGAGGTTGTGAGTGGTGAGCCAGAAAAACCACTTGGGTGGGTTTGAGTGTTGATCCCGGGAAAACACTTATATGGTTCACTAGCACCCGGAAGCTAGTGTGTAAAGCTATTGGAGAATAGTGGAAAACCTCAAGGCTCGGTGAAGGAGCTTGAGGGGTGGATGTAGGCGGGTTTGCCGAACCACCTAAAAAATCACGTGTTTGTTTTCTCTATCCCTACTATTTACATTTAGCACTTACATACTTGTTATATCATTATACTTGTGCTAAATTAGTATTTACTTTGCAAATAAGGTTTTGGGGGTTAATATTGAAAAGTTTAGAAAACCAATTCACACCCCCCTCTTGGGTTGCCTTAATCCTGAAACTAGGACTCACATGACGACCTTTTTCCTTGTCTAAGAATGGGTGCCTTCCTTTTGTCCGCCAAATTTTGAGTATCGAGCCTCCTTTCATGATCAGAGCCTGTAATGAACCTACAAGCTCTTCAATTTTAATCTTTTCTAAGTCTTTGCTTTCTTCTATGGCCATAACTTTACTTCTAAATTTTTCAGTGAGAGATCGTAAGACTTTTCTTACAACTCAGGAATTTTTTCTCCTAGGTTATAGGTCGAGTTAACAATATCGTTGAGTTTAGCGTAAAACTCATCGAATGTCTCATCTTCTTTCATTCTAATTTCTTCAAATCTTGTCGCAAGCATTTGAAGTTTAAAATTTTTGACAATCTTAGTGCCTTCGTGTGTTGTTTCTAAGATATCCCAAGCGTTTTTAGCAATTTCACACATGGAGATACGTTTAAACTCATCAGCTGAAATGCCCATGAAAATAGCATGCAAGGCACGACTATTACATGTGCATTCATTCATTTCGTCTTTAGTCCACAAACTAATATCTTTTGGTTCAGCAAGTATTGTTTCAATTTCAGTGACTTTCGCTGCAATCATAGGGGTCGACCAACCTATTACGACCGAGTGCCATACTCGTTTATCTAGGGACTTCAAGAAGGCCCTCATCCTTACTTTTCAATAAGCATAATTATTGCCATCGAAGTAAGGAGGAACGGACAACGATTGACTTCTTTCCATCTAGGTAACTAAGGATCAATGATCGATTATAAGGCTCTGATACCAATTGAAATTACGTTTAGACCCTAAACTATACCCAGAGGGGGGTGAATAGGTATTTAAAAACTAATAACCCTCTTTTTAAGAGACCACAGAAAACCAAGTTCAAATACAATAATACAATCACAATATTAAAACCTATTCAAACAAAATGATTTAAGCACTTAACAGCAATCACAGCTTAACAAAATAAGAATGATACAGCTTTATCATATAACCAATAGAGTAACAATTATAGCAGCAACCACTTCACGGCAAAGCAAATACTCAACACAGAAAAATCAAGATAAACTTGTAACTTTGACAACTATCAATTAACAATAATGAGATATAGTCAACAACACTATAACCAACAAAAAAAATGATTTTTCAGCAAGATAATCTTTGCACCTCAATAAGAAATATCACGTAAACAATCTTCACAATTTACAGCAAGGCAAACTCAATGTAAAAAGATTTTCCTGCACCTATTTAAAACAAGATTAACTCCAAGAATCAACAATCTAATATCTAACTATTCAGCAACAATATCAACAACACTAAGACTAATTAATCAGCAAGTATTTGGTAACAAATCCAACAACAACCAATAGGTTTGCCAATTTCACATTACCAATTCTTTTAGATCTGCAAATGATCAACAAGAAAACGGTTAGTTGCATAAAGATCAAGAAAGAAAAGAATAGAGTCGACGCCAGAGATTTTTTGGTGACGAAGTGAAAATCACTTGAGGTTGATTTTCCCAAGTGACAAAAACACTCCGGGTGTTTTAAACACCAATCAGTCCACTAATTGCTTGACAACTTTACACGACGGTGATCAACATGAAAATCCTTTTCATTTTCCCGATCCCCAATCCTTCCGTAAAGCCTCCCAAGAGAACTCTCTTAGGACAGTGCCCAGCACCCAAGTCTTCGATCAGCAACTCCGATCAGCAACTATGGACGTCAACGAACTCGTCAACCTTCCGAATCTTTTTCAGAAACTGCTCAGCCACCAAGAACACCTTTCTTCAAGATTCGACTTCGTAATGTAACACTTTCAACACCTACCAAAATGGGAATAGAAGACCCAACGTTCAGCAGTCTTCCATCTTCAGAATCTTCCACCAAAGAGAAGTTCAAGAACTCTCACAGCAAATGCGATCAGATCAAGTTTCAGCAGAGAGAGAAATGAGTTTTTTCGTTGGAGAAGGAATTTTCTAGAGTGTGGTCTGTTTTTTGCATCAATCTCCAAAGTCACGTTCTTTTATATTTGGGAAAGGCTTCTAGACTGTTTAAGTGAGGGTACTTTTGTCAAACAGGTCAGCTTTTTAGTTGGGCGAGTTTCTAGAGCTTTCTCGCTAAAACTGCATAAGTTACGCCAGGCTAACCCTAGGCTAACCCAAACACCTCACAATCTTCCCACCAGCTCAGCACGGCTACCCAGACCATTCTCTTGAGTTCAGCAACCTTCCAGCTGCTTCCAATGAGATCCAATGAGCTCCACCTCCTCCAGTATTAATCAAGTTGCTATATACAATCTATACAAAGAAAATACATTTATAAAACGATTGTTTTGGCCATGAAAATTATGCCAATTTTACAAGCACTTTCAGTTGGGAAACAAACAATACCTAAATTTGTTAACAAATTTGGATGCACTCAACTCAAAAAAATATAAGGCCTAGTAAATCATGGCAACTTGAGTTGTTTCATACCAAATAAGTCAAACGATCAATAAAAGAACATGGGTAACTAAAGGATTGATTTAGTAGTTAAAGTTTGGGCTTCTGGTATGCTCTTTCTAAACTTTTAAGTTCAAAATTTCGTAAATACCAAAAACTCTTTAAGGCCACTCTCAAGACCTTTAACTTGATAATTATTTAGTTTGTATTAGACATCACGCTACATAGACACTCAAAATTGCTTATGCGTAAGCGTACCGGAACACACTGTTAGAATAATAAAAAAATGCATGCCTCAAATATAAATAATAAAAAAGATGCAATAGTACGGGTTCAACGCGAAATAAGGAAATTGCTTAGCCGACGAATAAAACAGCAAAAAAGGCAAAGAGACGGAAAGCACGTTTTGGCCGACGACCCTTGTTGAAAGATTTTTTTCACGGATTCCTTTCCTGCGGCACATGAACAAAAGCCAAAGGTCAGTGGACGAAAGGAACTAGATTCTAAAAATGGACCAGCCATATGAAAAACCACTCTCCCGATCAGATCAGATCAAATCAATCAATCAAGTAGAGGCACATGTTGGTTATGCGTGACTGCCTTGATCAGGTGGTATCTTTTTTATGGGCCTATACCACTTAATTTAAAATTTTAAAATATTGTTCACTTTTTATAAGAGCCGTGCCTAATTCTATGCACAAAGCCACGAACGGCCTCTGGTATACTGACTCTTTTTTGGTTCTTTTGTACACAAATTTTTAGTAAATAAAAATATTTGGTGTCTTTCTTGGTTCTTTTCAAATTTTTCTACTAAGAATTTAACAGTTCATAATTTCTGAGTGTGTAGGATCCACTTCTAAAATTAATCCTGAACCGTTAGATATTCCAAAAAAAAAATTGATAAAAACAATAAAAAAACACCAAACATTCCTTTTTCTCAATGTATTTTCCATCATACGCTAATTTATAGTAAATTTAGCTCTAAATTATTAGTCTCCTATATTTTTCTGATTTTTTTTTTGAGAGAAATATCTTATTGAAGCCAACTTAGCCTAGACAATATTTATATGTTATCATTCCAAAGGTATATTTGGATCGTATAAAACCGTACACATTTGGATGTACCAGTGACTAAAAGACACTTTCGTAAAGGGATGGGGCAACATATAAACATTGTCAACTCAAAACACACCCAATAGTCTTCCTGGACCATGTTTGCTGTACGGAGAGCCTACACGCTTAAAAGTGGCTGGCCCCTGCTAAGATTTGTAGAAAATCCGAAAGCGACTTCCACCGTCAAGCTTAGTCGTCCCCTCGGGTGTTTTCTGCATTCACAAAACCTGTCCCGCTTAGTCATTAACACAAACACTACACCTACAAGTGCAAGGGCGCACACGGCCGCGGAGACACAGAACACCCAACGGAAGAGAGAGAAAATGAAGTACGTGTTGGTGACAGGAGGAGTGGTAAGTGGTCTGGGCAAAGGCGTTACCGCCAGCAGCATAGGCGTCGTCCTCAAAGCTTGTGGCCTTCGCGTCACCTCCATCAAGATTGGTTATTTGCTTTCACCGATCACTTCTGTATCTTTTTTGGTTTTATTGGGTTAACGTTTCTTTTAGGTTATGGAATCTCTGGTTTATAACTTTGTTTCTTGTTTCTTTTAAGCGGGATATGATTGACTTCAACTTGCTTAAGCTGATATTTTTGTGTCTCTGCGTTACTTATTTCGACTTCATAGTGTACTTTGGTTCGCTGCTTGATAAGTTTGAATGGTTACCTTTTTGTGCTGTGATTTTCAGTGTCGTTATGGTTTGATTACTTTTCTCTTTATAAACATGTTCACAGAAAGAAAGATGTGTACGTTCTTGTTTGTTTTATGGATTTTATCCATTACATTTTTTGTTAATTGTTTTCAAGTTTTGATGGAACATGCAGGGAAAAAAGTTTGAAAGAGAAGTGTAAATTCTAGATTAAATTTTACATCTAAATTGCAGCAATTGTTTTGTTGCAGATCCTTACTTGAATACAGATGCTGGTACCATGTCTCCCTTTGAACATGGGGAGGTTTTTGTTCTTGACGATGGTGGAGAGGTTTGCTTTTTTGTTTTGTTTTGTTTAGAAGACCTAATTATAGCCTGAAAAATCCATAAGGTACAAATTGGATTATTGATGAAAGAACTCCCTGAATATCATGGAGTTAAGATAACTAATTACATGATATAATACACAGTTAATTATTGTTTTCTTTTCAAAGGTTGATCTGGACCTGGGTAACTATGAGCGATTTCTAGATGTGACACTTACAAGAGACAACAATATTACCACAGGAAAAATCTACCAGGTCCTAATTGATTTGATGCCATTCTTTAATTTAATAAGTTCTGTACACTTCATAAAATAACCATATTTCTGCATTTTTAATCAGTCTGTCCTTGAGAAGGAACGCAGAGGTGATTATCTTGGAAAGACTGTCCAGGTGTGCTACGTGGAGTACCCGAATTAGGCTCCTTATCTTTATTGCTCTGATAGAGTGATGTGGACTGAGCTCTTCCATGTTCTAGTGCATTCCAGGTGGTGCCACATATCACAGATGCTATTAAGAATTGGATTGAAGCGGTTGCTGTCATTCCTGTTGATGGAAAGGAAGGTCCAGCAGCTGTTTGTGTGATAGAGTTGGGAGGGACTGTAGGTATGCACTATTCAAAACAAGGAGGCATCAGATGTGGTGGAAATGCTCTTTCTGTTGTCTGATTACATGCACTAGATAATTTTAGTATATTTTTTGCACAGGTGATATCGAATCAATGCCATTCATTGAGGCTTTGCGACAATTGTCCTTCTCAGTTGGTAAGTTTGATTTTGTGTATGGGTAGCATTTAGAAGGGCCTGATTCATTGTGAGCAATAAAATATTGTCAGATGTGACTTAAAACGTGCAATGGTGTTGCGATATGTATATTTGATTGATACTTACAATTGCAATGGCAAATGGTGGCCAGTTTTCAGGTTATCATGCACTTAGGTTCTGAGTTCCATCATGTTAAGAGATAGTTGTGTTGATTCTGGTTCTTTTCTCAGGCCAAGATAACTTCTGCCTCGTTCATGTGAGCCTGATACCAGTACTGGGCGTTGTTGGGGAGCAAGTAATACTCCATAACCTGTATACAAGATTCGAAAAGTATAAGTTGTTTTGCGTTTTGAATCATAAATATGCAAAGTGTTATTTCCCCGAAGTATGGAGATGAAAGTTGATTATGTCAATTGAACGTGCATTTCATGTCTCTTGTTTCAGAATTCTGTTGCTCTAGGTTAAATGAGTCGCTCTGTTTATGTGCAGAAAACAAAACCCACACAGCATAGTGTTCGGGAACTGAGAGCATTGGGTTTGACTCCTCATCTGTTAGCCTGTCGCTCTGATCAGGTACATCTGTTCACAACCTGCTCACATAGTTTGCGTGAGAAAATAGATGATTGGGAAACATCTAGTAGAGAGGCACAAAGGAGCTTTAGCTTGATAAACTCTTCAGTCAATCATGCGAAGCTTGCTTGCACTTCTCCTGTTAGTGGGTGCAATGAGTTCATTCATCTAGCATTAAAGTTTGGGGAAGTCTTAGTGTGAGCCTAGGGAATACATATTTCGTCTTGTTAGGGCTACCAAAGTTTTATTTGATCTGGATCTTGCTTATCTTGATTTTGTAACTTGTTTTTACGCAATGCGAATCTAAGATGTTCTTAAATAATTGTCAGTCTCAACAATGCTTTTTTTTCCCTCTTATTGTTATGAGTTTCCTCGTTTACCTTCTAATTTGTAGTTGAACAGGCATTGAACTGAAATTTGATTTGTGATTTAAGTGCTTAGTTTTTTTGGGTAAACGGTGAGTTTAAGTGCTTAGTTTTCATCAATAAATCTCTTAAATGTTATTTTGAGGATGTTGAATTAATTATTGTTCACTACATTGCAGCCTTTATTGGAAACTACCAAGGAGAAGCTTTCACAGTTTTGCCATGTTCCTGTGAGTTGTGAAGGTTTCCTTGGTAATTTTTAATATGGAATGTTTCTGTTTACATCGTCCTTACGTTTTCTCACAGGCTGGTAATATTCTCAATATCCATGATGTTCCCAACATTTGGCACGTTCCTCTCTTACTTAGGGTGGGTTCAATGTGGTTCTTTTTTGTTTTTGTGCAAAGCTAAAGCAAATCTTGATTCCTCTAAGACTTTGTTTTTGCTTCTAGTATATTCCATCTAATGCTACCGTGTTTGGATGTTGTTTGACATTTCCTGCTGTTTCAGAACCAAAATGCTCATCACTCAATTCTGAAGCAGCTAAACTTGCTTGCGTAAGTTTTTATTCTAATCCCATCCCTTTCTCTCTCTAAGACCTAGATCTTGGAGTCAGTGCTAACCAATCACTGCCTGTCGAAATTTTTTCTAGTTTGTAATGGGACCTGTCGACAACTGCATGTTTGATTCTAGCCACCTTGGATTAATTAGAATGAGGCATAGGCTTTGAGCTGGTAGCGATAGAACATTTTAGACTGCATGAAACAAAATGAGCCATCAATCTGGAATTAATCCTGACCATGTGAAGGTTGATTACATTAACTTGTTTTTGAATGTTGTTTCAGCCCTGCTACTCCTCCTGCTTTACAAGATTGGACCAGGATGGCTGAGACTTTTGATAACCTCACTGATTCTGTTAGTGTTATCACAAATAGATGTAATCTTATTCCTTGGATATTTCTTTTTAGTTATCGAAATTATAACCTGCTGGAGCTTGCAGGTGAGGATTGCGTTGGTTGGGAAGTATGTTGGCCTATCAGATTCGTATCTGTCTGTTGTGAAGGTGTGATACTAGCTTGCACACGTGCTTGAATTTGAGCTGGAGAATGGATATATCATCTTTGGAGCCTACATGTTAATTACTGATTATCATCACTTCATCTATCATATATCCTCTTAAAATTAAGATTCTAGTATATACAAGATGCTGATTCTGAGAAGATCTGCTTTGTCTTGTTGGTTTGTTTTTTTCTTGTAGGATATTTATTACATATCTGATGAAGTTCAAAATCAATGATCTGAAGTTTCAGAATTTTGCTAAATTAGTGACACTGTTGCTTATTACCTAGTGTTTAGATGATAACATAGAAAAGGAATGACACTTCATTCACGTGGTAGTTGCAATATATTGGTTAATCTGATCAAGTATGGAATTGCTCCAATTGTTCGGTTGATTTCTTATCAAGACATCACGTCTTTCAGATTTTGATTGGATTACTACAAGTATAGCTCTATAATGGTCCACAATGGTGTGTTACCTATTTTAGATGATGCTCCGGGGAATGAATGATGCGTAGTACTCTTGGAATTGCATTTTGATGGTCAATTTGAATTTAAAATAGATGCAAATTCTTTTTGCCTGTTAAACTTCTTAGTTATTTTTTCATAATAACTCTCCGGTTTATAACTCTACAATCTCAAAGTATGATTGCCGTAATGTTGAATACCTTTATTATTCTGCTTAATTTGGCTTGCAGGCCCTTCTACATGCATGCATTGCGTGTTCTTTGAAGCCATCGATTGATTGGATTGCAGCTTCCGACCTTGAAGATGATAGTGCTAAATCGGTATTCATTGCTTATAAGCTGCAGTTCGTGTATAATTTTTTTATTTTTTTTATTTTGTTTTAGGGCTGTAAAAAGTGTCTTATTGAAAAATTTGTGTTCTTCATACAGACACCAGAAGCACATGCTGCTGCATGGGAGACTCTGAGGGTAAGTTCGGCATTTGGTGGGTTATTTGGAGGGAGAGGAATGAGAGATGTTTTGAGAATTCTTTCTTGTCTTTAGAAGGGCTGAGGGGACTGTTGTTGAGATTCCTTTTTCTTTGAGCCAATGCTGTTTTGGGTTCCCCTTTTTCTGATTTTATTGATTTTCTTGGCTTTGTAGCTTGTATGGAGTATGTTTTCAGTATAGCTCTTTTTACTGATACCTCTTTTTGTTTTTTCTTCAATAAAGCTTTTCTTATCAAAAAAAAAGTTCGGCATTGGATTTGATTTATTAAAACCTTAATTTCCCCATTCTTGCTTCCTTCTGGGATTCAACATCTCTTTCTATGTCCACAATCTGGTTTTATTCATCATCAAATAAATAGGAAGGTCAATATGGAAATCCAGCTCTGGATTGCACTGTTACCCTATAGAATGCCCAAACTAAGAAAATTTGGGGAGGGGTTGGTCTGTGCCTAACATTGGGTTTGAAAGATGGACTTCTTGTCTTGTAGATCCAGTTACCCGTAATCGGCCTGCTATATTGGTGGGCTGTTAAAGAAGACATTTTATGAGCGAATCTGGGAAAATACATTAGGACCAACTAGGGTTTACAGTATATCTCATCTGACATAGTGGACCTACTTTGTCTGGCTTCTTGAATAAGTTTATTCATAAGGAGGCTCCGTCAAAGGATCAAGAGTTGTTATCGGACAAATAGGTCCTACATGGTGATCTAGGCCGACTTGATACCAAACTTCATAATGACGTGGTTGCTTTTCTTCTTCTTCGTGAACATCCATCTACTTAGAAGCATTTTTTGGGCTGTATCACTCATAATGTAATTGTCAAAGTATGTTTACTGATTCCTATTTTTGACAATGCACGCTCTTTCAGAATGCAGCATGTGTCTTGGTTCCTGGTGGATTTGGAGATCGTGGAGTGAGGGGTATGCTATCGGCTGCAAAGTATGCAAGGGAGAATAATGTTCCTTATCTTGGTATTTGCTTGGGGATGCAGATTTCTGTGATTGAGTTTGCTAGATCTGTAAGTGACATTTCTCTCATTATCTTGTTTTCTGTCTTTTTACAGATTACATAACCGCTCCTTTAATTACTTGTTCTAGGTTTTGGGCTTGGAAAGTGCGAACAGCACAGAGATTGATGCTCAGACACCAAATCCTGTTGTAATTTTCATGCCCGAGGTATACATCTACCATGAAGATGTTTCCTTAGCTTTCAAAATACATACCCCTCCTTTTTTGTCTGCAACTATTATCACTTCACTTCTGCTGTAGGGTTCAAGAACTCACATGGGAAGCACAATGAGACTAGGATCCCGAAGAACGCTCTTCCAGATGCCTGATTGTATTACTTCAAAACTGTATGTGATATGTGTAGCTCTGATCATTTCTGAAAATACCCAAAATAGCAGCCTGTGAATGCAAGCTCAAATTGATAACTCAATTTCCTACATGAAAATGCCCAAGTTCTTGGAATTAGGATTGCTAGTGTACTTTTTTGTTAACATCCACTTATGCATTACTACATTTATTCTTCCTTATTGCTAGGTACCAGAATTCAGAGTATGTGGATGAACGACATCGGCACAGATACGAGGTTAGTCTTCAAATCTGGTCGTGGTGGAAAGAACATGATGTTAGATTCACCCTCTACCCCCAACCCCAACACACACACACACAAAACAGTGTTTTGTGGATGTTATGTCATAGCCGTCTCTGGTACAGGTAAACCCAGAAGTTATTGGTGTCCTAGAGGAAGCTGGCCTCAAATTTGTTGGGAAGGATGAAAGCGGAAAGCGAATGGAGGTGGGTTTTCCTGCTAAGAGACCTTTTCCCCCTCCTCTTTCTCTCTGTCCCTTTTCTTCTTGGGCTTATCTCATTGACTCTGTAAGACAAAAAAGTAACTTTATAGTTCCAAAGGACAATTAATTCTGAACTTCCAAAATTTGTTTCCGTGCATTGCAGGTTCTTGAGCTTCCAAGTCATCCATTTTATGTAGGTGTACAATTTCATCCAGAATTCAAATCACGGCCGGGGAGGCCCTCAGCATTATTTTTAGGTACTAACTGGCCAACAAATGTAACTTGTCTATCCTATTAACTATCATTACCGAGAGTGATGCACGTACCCTGATATTCTGGAGGGCAACACAGTGCAATTAACCTTCCGCCAATAATTATTTGGATAAGGCTTTGTTGAATTGTACACTAATCTACTGCAAAAAGTTAATTTTTTTTAAAACTTATTCATTCTTGGATAATGTGCTGAGCATTAGTTTTTTTGGTGCATGCTCTTATGTTTCTACTGCTTTACTTTTGGTATGTATTCTTTTGCTGGCTTCATTGAATAGCCATTATGATTGTACTTGAGCGCATAATTGGCATAACATGGAGATCTCCATTTTGACCAAAATGAAAATTGAACTGCAGTCATTTTTTGAATTTCTAGTATAAATTATTCTTGACAGAAAACAGGTAGAATCACGTAGATGCTGTGTTGGAATAGTTGGAAATATACTTGTTTATTTGAATGCATTGTTGTCATTTTCATGAGGTGTCCAATTTCCATACATATGCCTACTGATTTTTCAGATATCTTCACATGACATTTATGATGTTTCAATGTAGGTCTTATATTGGCAGCCACAGGACAATTGAAAGCATATCTTGACAGGCATCAGAATGGAATTGATATGCAACTCACACCATCCTAGTAACACGAAATCATTCTTTCAAAGGTATTCTATTTCTTCCTATACAAAGATTTTGGGAAATGCTTCAGAAGTTTGGAACTTGCCCTGTCATCTAACCGCATTTTGTTCCCTGCTTTTTCGGATGCGTTCCTAAAATTGTATAGCTGTGTATGGCATAACTTGTGAGTAGGTTAAAACCCATGTTGTTTAAGTAGCTGGTTGGGTTTGGACATTTTCTCTGGGATTTATGGTACTTCATGTGAAAGCATATATGTTTTCTTTTTAAGTATGTGAAAGCAAATTTGACTGTGCACTTCTAACATGATTATGACAGAAAAAAGCGGAGCAGATGGGCTCAGTCTGGTTAATCACCTGTCTAGTCTGGTTTGTAGTGCTATATGATTCGGGTGGATTTCACATACATTTTCTTATAGACATGCTACTCGTAAACTTACCTAGATGGAGTCTAGCAGGGCGGTCAGTTAGAAAATGTAGGGCTCAGAATGGGACCTCAACCACTGCAGTTTTGACTGAACGTTGTCATGAGTTTGGTATGGTCAATTAAGGCACTTTCAGCAGCTGTGATTTATGGGCGTGAAATGCGTTGCCTATGGGTCTCATAACTGTAGAATGCCTCCTGAAACATGTGGTTCATTTTCATTTCCTGACAATGTGTTTAACCCTAAAATGCAGGAAAATTAGATAGATGCTTTCTGGCTGATCAATATGCGTGCAGATTGCGGAACTGGACCCCTACAGAGATGGTTTCCTGCTGCATTTGACGTTATAGTGTTTTCTTAGTACAAAGCTGTCACTTTGATTTTATCTGATGCTGAGATTTTGATTGAGGAAGTTGTGTTCTTGGTCCAATCTTTGGACTCATAAAATGTTCTTGGTTCGATCTGTTGGACATAAGACCAATATATACAAGGAAGTTTTCCGAATGTTAGTTCTGTTGCCATTTGCTCGTTTTGTCGTCTTGGTTCTATCAATGCTAAACATTTTGTATAATACCACCTTTTTTTGTTCTTACTGTTAAATGGTCACTAGACAGGCCTTTTTGATCTGAAGAAAAAGGTAAGAACTAAGAGATGTTTAAGTCAATATGAAATTCGTTCAATGGTCTGCCTTTGTGGCAATCTCTGATCAACTTGAATTTACGCAATCTATTAGATAAAAAAAAATTTAAAATATTCATGTATCAGCCAAAAATATGCCAGAGAACACTTAAAATTTTCCAATTCTACAAACTTATCAATAATGTAAATTACGCTCCATTCTTCTTCAACGCTTGCAGTGAGTTTCTCTGCCTTCTCTCCTCGGTCACCTGAACTGAGTGGTTGCCAAAATCTCTCCTCAGCAAGGAAGTCGAAATTCCCAGAAACAGAAACTGCATATAAAATGTCGTGAATGGGTCATCCACCTTCAATTTAACATGTGCACTAATGAACACGTAGCTTAACATTGTGAGCTGTAACTGCACCTACTTCGCTTTCTTCTTCGTCTTTTTGACAGAAACATGCCAGAATTTCGTTTCGTTCGCCTTTGTTTAGCCGTTTATAAAAATCCTTAATCACATCATTAATAAACTCGTTCTGTGGATCAAACTCTATCGCTCAATTATTTGTAAGTTTGTAAACTCTCGAATCAGGATGATAGTGTTTACAGAGTCGAATCCTCCAATGTCTGTCTCTTTTAATGAGTATCATAGAAACTGCAAAAAGCCGGTAACAAAGAAAGTACAAATTTATCCAAAACAAACGAAGCGAATTCTTCATGATCCATGATTAACTTGTGCCTCTGCTTTGTATCTCGCTGTACTGCAGGTACGAAATCTGTCTCTGCAGTTTCATTTGCGCATAGAATTTAGCAATGAACTCTTCGGCTCTCAAATCAATTCCATCTTCCTCGCACGTAACCATTTCTTCGCAAACTCCACAGCCATCATCATCATCTTCTGCTTCATCTTCATCTCTACTTTTCAGAAAACTCTTCCTCCCACCATCATAACCATAGATGGGGTCATCATTGTCGCCATTACCATCAAAGTCACAGTCGAAATCAACTTGTGGGGTTATGCAGGGAATGTTCGGTAGGTGCAACCGCATGGACCTCGGGCGGTGCGTTTTGAAATGGAAAACAGGGGTCTTGTCGAAGGAGAGCTCGCGCTCCCCGTAATGGATTTGGTCGTGCCGAGCACTGTGACCAATGCTTCGGATATACTTGGGCAGAAGGCGTAGCTCCATCATGAGGCGGCGCTTGAACACACCACCCTTTCGTGCCCAAAGCAATGCTAAACGCAAGATGTTCCATGCTCTACGAGCCACACTGGACTCTTTCTTAGCCATTTTCAGTTTCCAAGCTATTATATGTTGCTTCAAGCGCGAATTCAGAAGATAAATGGTAGTAGTTGATAGTGGTGTGGAAAAAGAATGAGAAGTTTGAGAGAGTGCTTTTGCTTGTAGGAAGTTCTGGGTGGAGAAAAGCCAAAGTATTTTGAGGTTTTCTGGTGCTGATGGAACAGAGGAAGCACATATTATATATATACAGATATGAATGTCTGTACGCGGTGCGTTTGAGGATTTGTTTGGTGTGGAAATTAATGTGAACTGCGAGCCGGGAGGTGGAACGTCGTGTAGGACACGGCTATACGCGGGGGAATCAAGTGGCTCTTATTCCAATTATGCCCCTAGCGTACTTGCATTGTTCCTGATTGGAGCAACAGAAAATGTTTTTTTTTCCCTCTGGAATCCAACAATAAAATATAGCTGAGAAAATATTTGAGTATCTGTTTGAGCAATTTATTAAGCAAAGGATGGGTTACAAAAAATAAATTTATTACCAAATAATGCAAGTTTCATAAGGGAAAATTTTGCAGATCGAACAATAAAATGGAAATAAGAGTAAAGAAGTTAAATTAATTATTGTTTTTGATCGATTTTTTTTTAAATGTATGAGTACTTAAGGGCTTCAGATGTGATGCTTGCTTCCTAAGTTTTAGGTTGAGTGTAAAGTTCTAAGAAAGCACACCAAATCTACCCTCTATTTAATTAGCATTTCCTTCAGTTGGAAGAAAGTGCCATTGTATACTCAAGCCAGCTATTTTTTTTTAAAATAATTTTTATCACTTTCAAACAAACTTGTCGACAGAATTCTGGGATTTATTTGTCTGTTTTTAATATTATTGGTCTGTGGTTATAAGAACACCTATGACAACCCTTCTATCCCTTAAGATTTAAGAGTACATGAGAGGTCGTGTTAAATAACTTTATGAGATGGAGTAGTTCTAAGAATACTGATTCTCGCTTTGTCCTAGCCAGCGGAGATTTATAGTAATCTAAGCAACATTTTCAAAGTTTTTGTTTTTTATACCAAGGAAATATATATATTTGGACAGTTGTATTCCACGCTCTTTTTTTTGTATTTTCTTGAATGGACGTATAACAATAAATGTGATATATAAGAAACCAGGAGTTTATAAAGGTTATTTTGGTCATTTTAAAATCGCTCAAGAAATGGGAGAAAGGGCCCGCACCCACACGAAATCAACGCACTTACAGTTGGGTACCGGTTGTATGTTATTTAAACGTTTTGGACATAAAAATTGACCTATCAAAAGACAGAAATATAAAAATAGAAAGGAGATCGATAAAGATGCATGGGAGAAGTTTGAGATTGCTTTGTAAAGTGATTTTTCTCTTGCTTGTTTCTTTGTATTTTCCGAGTAAGTAAGAGGATCTAGAGAGAGAGAGAGTTGTTGATTTTTTCTTTGAAAGGAACTTGCAGCCGTGTCTGCATGGTTGGTTGCGCGGAACTCTCCTAAACCGTGTCTTTGGAGATACATTAGTAATATGATTTGTTTTTGCAGTTTTTTAAGCTAAAAAGTATAATGTGAAGAGATATCTATATATATATATATATATAAAATAAAGTTCGGCGCCCAATACAATTTCTTAGCTCACAAGCACAAATGAATGCATTTTGCCATAATTGGACCAAGATGTTGAGAAGAACAAGTCAAAGGAGGGACTCAAGAGAGTCAATGGGTTGCATGAACTGACTCTGATACCACTAAGATTTGCGACTCTTGTTCTGAGTTCATGACTAGTCTGATGCTTGCCTTGCCTGCAGGTTCGAGACTCTGAGGCTTAATGGTTTCCAGCAGCAAAAATATGCATGGGGTTGAATAGCATCGATCTGTGTGGCTTGCTTTGGATTCATATACAGGAGATCAAAGTTGAGTTTTGGACATGATTCTGATCTAAACCATTAATTTGCAAGGGATTAGCTTAAAACTGAATGACTAATGAAATGATGTTGGAATTATTTTTGAGTTTGCGCAGTAGCTGTGATCAGTCAGACAGAAGATTGAAGGTTTTGGTGTTTTCTCAAAGGTTAAAGATTAATTCCTGTCCATTGTCCAATTTTCAAGCAACAATGACCAGAACTATTGAAGAACACATTAACCGTTAGAAAAACAATGGGTCTGTCATTTAGGTTCAGGATATTTGGAGCTGTGTACTGGCTGTACCATATATACCACCATGCATGGGTCACGGGGAACGGAGTGGACTGTTTCTTCATGGGGCCGGAAACAACTAATGCTCACTGTAAAAAGAAAAAGGAAAAAGGGAGCGGATCATATCTGGGGCCGGAAGGGGGAAGTTGTGATGCCACCTGTTTCAATATTTTCGTGGCCCCACATTACAACTTGCCGTTCTTCGTGCCAGAAGCAACACTGATGTCGAAAGAAGAAAGTTCCAAAGAAGTTCAAGAAACTCCAGCTGGCTATTGCTCTCATTGAACTACAAATGAAGCAATTAGCTGGCCCTCTGAAAGCTACGAACCCAAATGCATGCCCCCAAAACAGGGAAACCTCCTTTCCTTTGCCACAGAAGTAAAGAATTAAGGTCGAATTTTTAAAGTACTTGGGTAAGTAATTTCCATATTCTTTATTTTCTAAGATGGATATTTGACCCAACTAGTTTTGAGTGAAATTTTGAAAAATACAAATGATGGTATATCAAATAATAGGCCCTATCAGACCTGACCATCCTCGGTCTGGCCCACTGTTGACTCCTTTACCTCGATCATTCGACCTCTTATTAGGAGTCCCAGAGACTTTAGACTCCTAACCGAGCACCTACATAATCGAGGCCAATAAGCATCTTATATGTCCGGGAGACCTTTTCCTCTCCTAATAGAACTCCACGACTCAGTTCAGAGTTAGACTTCAATAGAGGTATGACTCTTAAACCAATATAAAAGGCAATGTATTGCATTTTATGAGAGCTATGCTTAATTCCATTCTCTAAGCACTAAAATATCTTCTTCATATCTAATTTGACAGTCGGAGATTTGATCCGAGGCCACCCCTCTTGGTGATTTTTGCAGGATTGATCGGCTCCAGTTCTATGGTGATTGTTGACATCATCATTTGATACCGTCTGTGAAAATTTCTCGAAAAAAACCATCTCCTAGACAATCTGACGTTGTTCGTTCAACGATGAATTTTACGCTAGATGATCAGAACGGTGCTATGCAATGTGGAGTTGTCGTCGGCACACCTCCCGTGGATGATACCTTGTTGGTCTCTATGGCCAAGAATGTAGTGAGCCTTGTTCGTCGGCTCGAAGGGCAACCCCCACCTCCGCCTCCGCCTTCACCTCCGTCTCTACCAACGTCTCCTCCTAAGTCTCGGGACTCCATCCCTCATCGTGAAGGGTCGGACGAGACTCGCCCGGCTTCTTGATCCATACTCTGTCCTCTCCTAGGCGGACATGTGGTGAAGGCCGGCATTCGCGAACAGATGATGGTCTAACTCCACTACAAGTACCATGCTCCGGACAAAGTCCGCCCAAAGGCCTTACCCCTAGAAAGCTCGTTTGAAAAGATTAAACTAATCGAACGAAAATCTACGAATGACAACCAATTGAATGAAGATACCCATTTTATTCAAAGATTATGGTATGTACGGAAATCTACAAACACAACATGTCAAAATTGCCAACTTCGCAGAGGATTTGGCAAGTCCCGTGTAGGCTCAAGAGATCTAACACAGAATCCTCGGTAGCCTTGAGGGCGATGACCACCAAAAGCTCATGGGGAAGTACGCATCGGGAGATGATTGACGGTCAGTTTTCGAAATGTTCAAGAGGTCCAAAATCTCCAAGAAATGATCCAAGAAAATATCAATCTTTGGCAAGGCAGCATAGATTATTAACGATGGTCAATGGTGTCAGTTTTATAACCATCCCATGGGAGGGTTCAGGCGTGAATTTAGTTATAACGACCTACGAGAGATTTCTAGAATTGAAGTAGAAATAGAAGAGGGTTTACTCGACCCCAATTAATCAGCTGGGTAAAAGGTTCTAGTGAGCTACATGCTTGATTGAGTTCAGAACGACCACAAAAATTAGAGTCCAGACCAACCACAAAAATAATTACAAGTTAAACGTGTCCAATCACAGCAGCACATAGGCAAAAAGATAAAGTCAAAACAAGAGTAGGAGGCGAGACTTCACGACTCTTCTCCCCGACTAGGTGCAGTTGAACCTTCGCCTTCTCCAGCGACGAGTGGCCGACCACATCGCTAACCAAGCTAGGGTAGGGTAGCATAATTACGGACTTGATCTTCGCGTCGCTGGTCTGTCCCACATCGAGATCTGTGGTGGTACCTCCTCGGTAGTAATTCCAGGCGCGTCCGTATCTGCCTCCTGTGGCTGGTCGGCGGTCGGCACTCCAGACGCGGGTTCTCCCTCATCTACGTACAATACAGATAATTTGATCACAAACTGTCCATAACTTGGACAATTCGATAATTAACAAAACAAATATTACATAAACTTCACGCAAAACTGTTCGGAGGGATTAATAGCCGTCCGCATTACAATAAACAAAAAGATGTCCTTTTGTGAAGAAACGTTTGCATGCCATGCAAGCCATCTGAACAGTTTTAATTGCCAGAAAACCGTTCGGACATCATCAGTAAATGTCCAGACTGCGATCGTTGAAGAACATACCCTTTGAAAATCAGATGTCCATCGACCACTTTAATCACAAAACAACTGTTTGACATCACCATTTTCGCACCCAATAAACACCAAACATATTTCTAAGCTACTAAAAGCATTAAATAATCAACAATCAAGCAAAACAACATATTTTTACTAAAAACCCACAAAAACCGTAAAGCACCGTACCTCTCAAAGTTTCCAAATCCCAAATATGTGCTCCAAGCCACCCAAAGTTTGAGCAATTTATGCCTGACCCTCCACCTCAATGATTCAAATGACTCTTTAAGAAGAAATCCTACCTAAGAAGAATTGGAGAGAATTTCATCAGTTTTCAGGAGAGTTACGAAATGAAAGTACAATTTCTGGGTTTCGGCCTCCTAACTCCTCGAAACTACGTCCGGACGGTAACAAGTTACGTACGAACAGGTTTGCCTGAAAAATTTGGCTTGAAAATTGACCATCAAGAATTTTGCTGCTGTCTTGACTTTTATCCAAAATTTCGATGGCGTCCAGACACTTTTCGAATTAAATTCAATAAATTATTCGAATAAGCTAATATCGTTTTACATCCAACCTCATGACATTGTATTAGAAAATGAACTTATGGATGCCTCATTTAGAATGCAGGAAACCGTTTTTGTTAAATAAACGACACCGTTTATTCAAGGCTAAAATAATACGCGTTCCCCTGTGGTATAGACTTTTCCTTAAAATGCCCTAAGATTTAATTTGTTGTCCCGCTGCTCCTGTGGTGATGTACCTTTCTCAAAAATACCCCTCTGTCCATATTCCATCTCCAAACTAAAGATATTTGCTGAGCTGTCAAAAAATTACATGTCATGACCAATAGAAAATGACACGTGTTAAATTTACTGACTGAGCATATATCCCTGTGGTTCCCGTACATTCCACGCTGTCAACTAACATGCCCCTGCCACGTCAACGTAAATCATCAACAATTCTCTCTGGCAACGTGCACTGATGCAGACATGCCCGAAATTTCTACGGGGGCTAAAATAGAAGATGCAATGAATTTTGGAAGGACCTATTCACTAAATCCACGACACGATTGAGTCCAGCTCTTCAGAAGCGTGAGCAACGCCATGATGTCGGTGATCGTGTGAGTAAGAGACAAACTAACGGTTGTGCGGTCGCAGCTGAACATGGTGAACTTCATGAGCCACATGAAACTAGTGGACAATTCCATGGCCCAAGGTCCGTTGTGGGGAGGAAGAGGTCGATCCTCTAATAGTCCGGTTTGTTAAGGTAGTCCGAGAGTGGGCTATCACACCGGGCTTCGATGAAGAACCCACCCTCATCATTGCAGTCAACAGTGGAGGCATCTAAAGTCGCCCGACGATGGGGTAGAAATGGGTGAGGGTTTCGGATATGGATTTCTGAATGAGTTGGGATTTGCGCGAAAACTTGGCGTCTTGGTCAGCAACGTGGGCGTCGCCTGAATGGAAGAAGAAGGTCATGTTGCCATGGATGGCGGGAGAGAGCTAGTCAAGAAGAGAAAAATTGTTGACAGCATGGAATGTGCAGGAACCATAGGATATATGACTAGTTAGCAAATTTAACACGTGTCATCTTTCTCTTGGTCATGACATGTAATTTTTTGACAGCTCAACAAATTTCGTTAGTTTGAAGACGAAATATGGACAAAGGGATATTTTTGGTAAATGTACCTCACCACAGGGGCAGCGAGGCAACAAATTGAACTTTATAGGCATATTCAGGAAAAGTCTATACAAAAGGGCACGCGTATTATTTTAGCCTTTATTCAACAAAAAAACGTTCGAATGGTTAAATTGCGTCCGAACGCTACCTAGACAAGTAAATAAATTACTTATGTATTTCATCTTAAATTTTAACAAGTGTTAGAGACTTACAGTTTATATATATATACTTCAATAATTTTGATACATGTAGTATATTAATTATTCATTTCTAATAAATTAATTGCGTATGTATGTCATCTTAAATTTTAACATAAGATTATAAATGTTACAGTTAATAACATTCTAAGTAACAAATCATGAACATTACAAAACCTAAAAGGTAAATATTAAACTATAATAAAAAATAAATGATAACTATCATAAAAAATAAATTATAACTATCATAAAACAAAATCAACGTAAATATCCAAAATACAAACCCAAAATAAATATAAAAAATAAAAATAAAATATGATAATAAATGTCCAAAAATAATAATGTGAGATAAAAATTAAAAGAAAGTCCTAATCATGCTATGGACCGGGCCGACTGGATCCCTCCCCCGTGGACTCAATCATCTTCCCGAGCTGATCTTCAATGGCGCCCAACCTCCTTGGCATCACACGCAAGGTGCCCGGAGTGGTAGTGAGGAATGACTGCAATCCTGTCATCTGAGTCTTCATATAAGAGACACGGGTCCCCAAGTCGACGCATAACTGATGTGTTAGCGAAATAGTAGCCTCAACCATCCCCTTCAGGTCCGCCATCTAAGCATCAACCCAGGTAGTTCGCTCTTGATGCACACGGCAAGGGGACTCCTCCACTTCCTGCTACTGTCCGGGAGTAGGAGCCTGTTGTTTCTGCCTAACCTATGCCTCAGAACAGCTCAAAGTGGTCCAACAAAAGTGACCGATATTCGGCTTCCTTTCCTCATCCGGACTATCCATGCCGCCCACACTATTGAGGAATTGTGTCAAGAGTAGACTGTACGAGAACCCAGTAGAATAATTGATCTTCGCCTCAGACCGCAGAGTTAGGAGGATGTACATGGGAAGATCTACAACACATCTTCTAGCCACGGCTAGCATCAGCTTGCCTCTCAAAATAGGGTGCTCTGTCGTGTGAGCCCTTGACTCGATGTTGTAGGCAAAGATGAGATGTAGAATACACCAGAAAGGGAGCATGAACTTCTGCCTGACGAAGGGTTTGACCAGCACTACGTTCTGGCCCGTGAAAGAATGAAAAATTTCTTCCACATCTGGCTTGTTCGCCATCTCCACTGTAGGGTATGCTCCAATCAGCCTTTGCAGCCCCATAAATGCCGCTAGGATATTCGGTGACAACTGAAATGTCACCCCACTTATAGTGACGGTCCATAACATTGCTTCAATATCCTCAACATCCAGCAATGCAGCGTAAAACTCCCGGACCAGATTTACAGAGGCTATGACATCTCACTTCAGATACCCAATTCAACCCTGGTCATCCATAATGTCGCCAATACTCTGACCATATACTTTAGCTCCTCGAAGTCAACAACGCAGACCTCATGTTCTACAATAACTGAACGACTGAGCATCTTAACCCGTTGCTGCTCCAGTTGCTCCTCTCGTGTCATATAATCCTCTAGACTCTTAGCATCCTACTGATGCGAGGTATTGACAAATGAGGAAGATGACGAACAGTGGCGTTTAAACATTTTTAATCTGCAAAATAAGGCATAAACAAATAAATCGTCAATTAAAACCATTCGCACGGTCTAACACAACTTTCGCATAGCCCACGAAATGATGTCGTCTAATGCAAACAAGCGTCCGAACGTGTAATGAAATGACTTAGTTTTAGGGAGTAGACATGCGCACGGTAAGAACACCGTCTGCAACAAAATATTCATAAAAAAATAAATTTTTAACATATGTATATATACTAGCAAAAACGACAGCATATAAGGGAAAAATGTCAGCACACACAAATAACTCGTCCGAGCGGGTAATAAAACGACTTAGTTTAAAGAAACAGGTGTGCGAACGCTAATACAACCGCCCGAAACAAATAACTCCTTAAAAACTCTTATTTTTAACATGTGTATATATACTAGGAAATGACAACGTATAATGGACAACCGTCATAAAAAAACCATCCGAACGTGAAATAAAAGAACCTAGTTTAATGAATAGACGTGTGCATCCTAGTATAATTGTCCGCAACAAATTACTCCAACTCTTATTTTTAAGATGTGTATATATCCTAGACAAAACGACAACGTCTAAAAGCTCAACGTCTGCACAATTATAAGTATCGTCCGTACGACCGTTTAAAAATGGCAATGTTTGAAAAAGTAATAATAAAAAATTGAAAACTATCTGTACGGACGACTTCGAACCGTCTGAACATGTCGTGGGGTTGAAGACTGAGTTGACTCAGCCATGGTCGGCCTCTCCCCCACCTCTAAAAATACTCCAAACCAACACCAAATATTACAAAATTATAGCCTAAACAATCCTACAACATTACGCAATCCATATCAATACAAAGATTGACCATCAAAAAATTGTGATGACCGAAAATCTAATATGAAATTTTCTACGTAAATAACGTTAAAAGCATGGTTTTTAAATGAAAAAAAGCAATAAAAACATGAGAAACGAACCTAGATAGAAATAAATCCACGAAATAGGATTGAAGAGCTAGATTTTAGATTCTAAACGTGAATGCACCTCTGTGAGAAAAGAGAGAAAAGGGTGTAATGCGGGTGAAAATGTCGTCCAAATGACTTATGTTCGTTTTTAAAATCTGTCCACACCGTTCGGACGGGCCGTTCATGTCGTGCGGACGGGCAGACATCTAGAACGTGCAACGTGGAGTACCACCATTAGTCAAAATTATAGCCATATGCGTGTGGTCGAGCTTTAGCCGAGCAGACTCTAGCAGCTTTTCTCCACGGTTGTCTGACATAGACGCGTGTCAATCATGCGCTGACTATCCTAGTCATTCAGACATTTTTGTCAGACTGTGCGGATGGTGTTGGAGCTTTTGTGACGATTTGAACTGCGTGACAACAGTGTTTTGTCACTCAAACCATGTGCGCACGGTTTTGCGTAACTTTCGGACGCGTTCGCAGATGCTGACGAATGTTTTAAGTCATTAGTATGTGACATTTTGACTTTTGTCAACCATGAATACTGTGCAAACATGATTTATGGACGTCTGGACGGTTTTGTAATTCCTGGCACACCTTGGGTAACAAAATTTTTATTTTGACATGGAAGGGCATGATTTGGTGACAAAATTTGTTTTGACACCCAAAAGTTTGACACCTAAAGTAAATTTTTTTGTAGTGTAGTTTAGAGTTAGGTTTTTTTTTTGAAGGGGGCTGAGACTTGAGAGAATGAAATCATGAATGAGAAAGGGGGCTGAAATGCAAACAAGGGAGAGGGGGGGGGGTTAAATGTGCATTTAACTAAAATGGAGAAATCGGGTTGGATTGGGTCGGATTAAATTGGATTTATATCTGGATATCCAGCTCCGACCCAAACACTTATTTTTTTTTTCTATAAAAACGATCTGACTCCATCCTACCCTGTCGGGTCGAGGCGGGTCGGCGAGTCGATTAGTGTGATTTTTGAACTAAAAACTCATGATCGAAGAAAGCATATATAATTGACAATCATGATACGTGTCTTTGATTGAAGGAAGACATGGGATATCCCCAATTTCTTATTTTTAATTTGGAGCAACCGTCTGGGACCCATTTTTTGGGAAATTAGAAGAAGGAGAAGGTATGGGACCCATTTATGACCATAGAAAATTGCAGGAAAATAGGTGTAAATGTTGGCCGATACCATGCTCTCCAATTACGATGATGTCGATATATGTACATGGTCACGCAGGTTGCATGGGATGCATGTTTTAGGGTCATTTCCACGTGGCAAAAATGTCAGGCAGAGAAAGAGTGAGAAGACCGGTTCAAATTGAGAAATACACGGCACAGAAATTGAAGAGATCGATCCATTTATGACCATAGAAATTGAACAGCATGCACCAGCTTTCTTTACCTGAAATGTCGCCCAATTTTTGAGATCATTTGCTGCGTGGTGGTACCATTTGAATGTTGTACAACGTAAAATATTTAATATTGTCCATATTAATTACATGTGACCTGGCTTATAACATTCAAAACATGTTTTTCTATTTCTAAATTGTATAGTGTAATATAGGCAACTTTATTACCACAATTGAAATATAATTAATCATAATTCCTTTTTGCCCGTTAACTCCTAATCAACTTGATTGAGTTGTCTTCAGTTACATGCAGAAAAAAGAGTTTTCTTCAGTTACAACATGCATGCTTGTTCCTCGATCGGTTGAATTGTCTTCATATATATATATCTCGTGTAATAAAAAGGATACAAAAAAAAGAAGTTAATTGGCTGTATATCCTTTAAGCTTTAACATTTATTATCTACTATTGTTACATGGATTTAATGATAGAAAATTCTGTGAAATGATCTCGTGTACAAAGTTTTGTGGTTGCATTATTGTATGCCCTTGTTTGGTTTAAAGAAGAATACAGTTATTTTTATTGTTTGTCCTTGGCTCCATATAATTAACATTTATAGTGTTACATTCACTTTTGACCTTTCTAATGTTTGGATTTCTTTTTAATTCCCTTTCCTAAAAATCGCGTAGAACAATATTTTTTTTAAAAAAATTACATGAACAGAGGTAAGTGTAAATAACAAAACACTTGTCAATACCTGATAAGAATTCATGCCCTTAATCTAAAAGTTTTTTTAAAAATAGAGATGCTAACACTTAGAAACTGATGTATAGCATATATGCTTGCCCAGGTAGAGCTATTGCCTAATTAAGAAGTTTGATACCACTTTTAAGGCTGAATGATCCCCAATTAATCATAATTCCCCATCCTGCGAGGCAGTTAGTCTAGTTTTTATAACCACACAGTATTAATGGTGCTGCCAAGTGCCAATCTGTAATATTTAACCCTCCAAACGTTTTCTTTTTAACAGATCATAGTTCTCCTCTCAAACACTATTGGAAGGGAGTACTAAATCTTGTACAACCTTTGCCTATATATTTCAATTCTTTGCTATGTTATATTAAGCTCATCCTTAAGACGTAGCGAGTGGTATATATATATTGCGCTGGCTTCCGAGTTTCTCACAAGGTTCTCTCCGCGGCTACCCTTGCTACGCGCAGGGTAGGGAGCCGCCTAAATAAGCTTCAAACAGGAGAAAACCCTTTCTCTTCAAGGTTCTTTTCCTGTTTCCTAAATGGGAAAAAGATCAGACACCATCATCGTCGTCGACTCAGACTTCACAGAGAAACCTATCCCTGAGAACAACAAGAGGGCTGCCGATAATGCTGGGGCGAGAAAGAAGGGCAGTGCAGGTGCAGCGCACCTTCTAAAAGCAGCATCGTTTATACTCCGCAGGTCCAAGAAACCGAAACCCAGTCAGGTGGACGTGGCATCCAATCCTTTGCATGTTGACAGCAATAATTCATCCCCACGACCCTCGATTGAGGCGGTCGGCTCATCCAGCCTCTCGCCCCCGATGGTCGAACATGACTTCGAGGATATGTGCCCGTCGCCCATGTCTCAAGCCGGGGAGAGCTCCTCTTCGTGTTCTGAAGCCAGTACGAGCCGGTTTGCTTCCGCTGTTAACCTCCAGGAGCTCGAGAGGAAGGAGCTTGTTGACGGTGATAAGGCTTATGAGGAATGCGGAGGGGACGAGATGATCGACGCGAAGGCGGAGCAGTTCATTGCACAGTTCTATGAACAAATAAGGCTCCAACGTGTGGAATCGTTTAACCGTCGTTACCATGAGATGATCGAGAGGTCTATAGGTTAAGGGTGGAGTAAAAGAACGTTTGATTACCAACATCTGCTCCAACGCTTGGAATCGTTTTTCTTTTCCCTCCTTTCGTTTTGTTTAATCGTTTTTCTGTTTATTATTATCTTTCCGTTCTTTGTTTCTCATGGTAAAAGATCAAACATTCACAAGCAGAAGTAATTCAGTTGACAGATATTTACAAAGACACAGAAATTGCCAGAAAAAAAAGAAGCCGCTTGATACTGATGCATGGTTCTATTTTTCTCGCAGATATACTTTCTGGCCTAGAAATATTTCTGGATTTCGGGACTTAATTAGCCTGCATTCTTGTTCCATTTTAACGACTGAGAAAGCGATCAGAGAGAGACGTATATTGATATGATTGAGATTGACGTTTTACATGAAGTAAATGGATCAGTTCATCTGTTATATTGATTGTACCCTCTTTTCCGGGGTGCACTACAAGAAAAAAGACGACTTTGGGTGATAAATATTTTTGTCAACCAAAGTGCTAATTTCGTCAGCTAATATTTTGGGTGACAAAATTGAGTTGTCACCTAAAGCCCGTTAGCCAAGGTTTTAGGTGACGATTTTGGTGTTCAGTCGCTCGAAACCGTTCGGACGGTTCCCAATATTGTCCGAACGATTTTGTGTCATATTAACAAAATTGAAAATTGTCATCCCCAGTACAATCTATCTGTTCGCATGAGATGTGTGAACGTACTCTCCATTCATTCGGACAGCTCAAGTGAACGGTTCGTCCAATGTGACAAAATGAATTTTTTCATGTACAATCCGTGCACACGGTTATATAACATCGTTCGCACAGTAATATATTTCGTCCGGACTCTTACATACAGACATCCGCACTGTTTTTATTTATGACGAAATAGTTATTTGTCATCTTCAAAATCTGTTTGAACCGTTACGTATATAGTTCGGATGCTTGTTCCATTGAACACATTCGAACGTGTGCACGATTGCTTATTAAAAGACCGTTTGCACACGAGAATAATCGTGCTGACGGACGAATTTGATGCGAAGTGTGCGGACGAATAGTTTTGCGTGTGCACGTTATCAATGCAAAATAACCGTGAGAACGACCTTTATTACTGTTCGAACGGTTTTCTACGGATTTGAATTAATTTAATTAAAATTTTAAAAATAATTTACAAATAATATAAATAGAAAGATATTCAATGCTCATAATATAATAAAATATCTACAAATATGCTATCGTTATTAAAAGTAAATAAAACACATAATCGATAAGTACTGACAAAGTCGTAAAAATATATAAATCTACCCAAATTTTCGTTTGGATGTCGAACGAGATTGCAGCTATATGATCTGCTCCATCAGCTGCTCATGCATCTGCTCCGCCATTAGTTGCATCCTCCGTTCTAATTGTTCCACTAGGCTCTTTTGCTGCTCCTGCATCATCTTCTGATGCTCTTCGTCTTTTTTCCATTGCTGCTCTTCCATCATCTGCAGATGCTCTCACATCGTCTGCTCCATATCTGACCACTTGACCAGAAGCGCTTTATATTCTAATTGTTTAGCCCTCATCTCCTCAATTTACAATCTGGCCTCCTCCAATCTCTGGGATAAATCAACGGGCGATGCTGATGAAGATGATCCAAAAGACCGTACTGAACGACCTAAACCTTGCACGTAACCCGCTTCCGTCCCTAACACCTCAGCGAAGATCTCCACTCTTGTGTATGACTTTCCCTCTGACTCATGCTGCAATTGTAACGCCTCCATTTTTTCCTACAAAATTAGAAAAGAAGATAAAACTAGCACATATGAAACATAAAACACATGTATGCATCATTAAATCTAACGTTACAACTTACAAAATTTTCTCGTGCAACTTCCGATGTCCACATGCCATCCTTATTAGTATGCGTCTTTTTATAAAGTAAGGCATGACTAATCTCATCAGATTCTGGATTTTTCTGTACACCAAAAGAAATATAGAACGTGCATATTAAAATACATAAATAATTTATTCAAATAATAAAAAATAAAAATGTAAATTTATTACTTACTAACAATGCTCTGGGCGTTGGAAGGACCTCGCTCCTGTTGTGTGTACAATCTTCAGCTTAGATCTATTCTCCTTGTTGATTGCACCCGTCCTATGCATTGTACTTTTACAGTTGTTACCATAATAAATAATAAAATAAAATAAATGTTCAGGATGAAATAAAAATGTTTAACCTAAAATTATTCGCTCGCGAATAAATTACAAACACGAGTCCATTCTTCGCTTGCGAATAACGTTCTATTTTTGTACGTCCTGTACGCTGTGTTCGTCGTAGACGTCACAATGATGCGATCCTCGGTTCGGTCGTAATCTAGTTGGAAGTCATCCTTAACATATATAAGAGTTAGAAACGTAAAAAAGTTTCAACAATTAAAACTTAATAAACTATACTTACCAACACTCGGTTCATCACGTACAATTTAACCTCGTCAAGGACCTCCTTCCAATTACTCGTCTCAAATGGGACATGTTGTTGAACGAGTGCACCAATATGACTCGAGAGCATTGAAGATGCCTTGTCATCACCGCTCGTACGTCCATCAGGGATATAGACAGTCAGCTTTCTTCCTGTGACAGCCTTGAGTAAGGCAATCCTGTACATACTACCTCGAACGTGTCTGATTCTGGACATCGCTACAAATGAAGAACAATAAATTTAAAAGTCATAATATTTAATCAAGATTGGCGGGGTAAGATACTTACAAGCACAACTACTCTGGGTGCTCGGTTCAGGTTCTAAAGTTACTACTAGATTAGAAACTTCTTAAATTGACTCTCAGTGAAACACCCAATGAGTGTAACTCTGGTCAAACCCAATTATGAATAAATGATCGTCAATCTCATCCATACGTTGGAACAACACATTCTTACATCTCTTATATGAACATCTTATCTGTCCCCGACTATCTGCATAACTACGGGCAACACTCATAAAATCCCGAACACCGCTACTATACTTCACACTTTTGAGTCTATCAGCCTCATAAATCCAACTCTTATCCATATTGTTCCTTCAAAGACGAAACTACAAATAATAATGCAAACAATGATGCAAACATTCATACTCAACTCCAATTTCTTTGGGTGATAGGTATTATCCCATTCAGGTTTACAATATCACGTACTGCACGTAATTGACCCGACCATTGTGACCGATGCTCTAGAAATTTCGACAGTATTTTCCCCCAGTCCCGAGATACACGCCTAAAACATTGAGCATAAACACCCACCATTTAAGGCAAGTGTGTAAGCTCAATGGCGAATGTGTATCTGAAGGACAAAAGGAGATTTGCATCAAAATTTCTAAACACATCTGTCACAATAGAAGATACAATTACACATATTGCAAACTCATACTGTACATAACATGGACAATTCAAGAATTACACCGAGTTCGTTATCCGAGCTCCGTGTAATTCTTAAACGGGGGCTAAGGCTACTAAATGATTGCATGATATAACAGCAAAAACTGTTCAGACGTACACAAGTATATTCAGAATTAACTGTGACTTCTCATAGTATTTTGTGGGGATTAAGCCTTCCTGAATACAATTAAGATCGACACCTGAATCAATAAGGGCAACAAACTCAAAAGAATATTCAGAATTAACTATAATGGTAACTTTAGAATGCCATTTCTGAAAATGCATTCGGCTAACTATACTTAAAAATTGATTACTACTCTCAGGATTATCTTGGATAATAGGAGTAGTAAGAGAGGGTACAGATTCTGGGTCAGAATTTTCAGTTGATTCAGAGGGAGAGGATTGACTTTGGTGCTTAAGCTTTTGATTAATCTTAAGGAGGAGAACTTCCTTTTCGAGTGTTTTATTACTAGCTTTTAACTCTTTAATTTCTTTTTTAACTTGTTGGAATTCAGTTTGTAAATCCTGGAGGGTTACTGGCTTCTGGGTTTTCGTAAACTTATCTAAGATTTTACTAAGACTAACTTGAGTTTTAGAGACTTTTAACTTGTTTTCTTTTTTCTGTAAAACATGTTTTAACTTTAGAAGATACTAAGCTTTGAGCTTTGTATCCTTAACTTTGTCGATTAAATCAATCAAAAGTTCTTCTTGTTGACTTAGAACATTAAGGGTTTTACCTGGGTGACAACAACTATTTTGACATCCTATTTTCTGGTTAGGGGTGTTAGATTCTGTGTCGGTACTAGGGTTGGAACTAGAACTAGAGGAAGTGATGTATAAGGAATTAATATTTTCCTATTTCATTCTTTGGGA
Source organism: Myrica gale (assembly GCA_963930655.1). Lineage (NCBI taxonomy): Eukaryota > Viridiplantae > Streptophyta > Magnoliopsida > Fagales > Myricaceae > Myrica > Myrica gale. The sequence goes on along the minus strand of OZ005610.1, from coordinate 14,291,857 downwards.
TGTATAGGGAATTAATATTTTCCTTAACACAATATTCAGAACTATAATGACCTAATTTTTTACATTTGTAACACCTAATTTTACTTTTATCTTTAGGAGCTTTAGGCTTGGACTCTTTTCTAAAGGATTTTTTTGTAAAACCTGGGTTTACTATCTTTAGAAGGAGTAGATTCACTAAAAGATTTTTTATGGTATAGTTTTTACTTTTTGAAGGATGATCATTCTTTATGTTCTTTCCTACAGTATGATGCTATAGGAGGCAGACTATACTGTTCACAGAAATTACACATTTCGTATTTGGCTTTCCTACGATCTTTACTAAGCTAGTTACTAATTTTCATATCAATACACATCTTCATACTTTCTTTGTTGATAGTACTGACAAGATTATCATAAGTCAAGTTATCATATTCTATGATACTTGAAGGTTGACTTAAAACTTTTCTAATCTTATTGGCAAAGAGGTTGGGTAATCCATTAATAAATTTTTCTTTCCAAAATGGATTTTTATAATCATCTCGAAGCAAGGCTCGAGAAATGAAGACATCTTTGTATAACCTGAATTCACTTAAGGTTGGACACTTAAGGTTACTTAGCTGATCATGAATCCTAGCAGAGATATTACCTAGAGTACCAAGAAAATGTTTAATAATGGTATAAAGCCAGTGAAAGATCAAATATCGGGTAGAAAGCCATCATCAACACCTTTACCTAAGGTTTCATCAAAGATCGGGTCACCTGCTTTATCATGTTGAACTGGATAACGAACAAGATCACGATCTTCTTCAGTGAGATACTTTTCCCACCATTAGCGTAAAAAGCTAGTGAAACCAGAGATAATTAACTCAAAAACTTCAGGATAACTAAGAGATTGGTTTGCTAAGATAGTCATATGCTGGAGTTTATTAAAGATTTCTTGTTCAGAGAAACCATCAATATTCCATTCATAGAACATGTCAGAAGAGACAGAAAATTGACTTTGGAAAGGTTATTCTTCAAATTGAAGATCAGGAGGAGTGAATTTACTATACCAATTTTTGGTTAAGGATATGGGATTTGGACGATAAGTATGAATCCTGTTGACTTCTAATTGTTTGAAATGAGTTTCAATTTCACTAATTGGGTGATCAGAATCTGATTTGGAATCAGATTCTACTTGATAGAGAGGTCCTATTCGAAGAGAAGAAGTGGATTTACTAGATTAAGTTTTGTCAGGTGTTTTAGACTTGGTATTAGTTAAATCTTTTAATATCTGACTTTACTAAGAGTTGTGATATCTGAAGAAGGGGTTTTTAACCCATATAAATAGGCAAGTACCCCTTCATATTTTGTCATGCTTAATTCCATTCTCTAAGCACTAAACATCTCATTGAAATCTAACTTGGTCGTCGGAGACTTGATCTGAGGCCACCCCTCCTCGGTGACTTTTATAGGATTGATCGACTCCAGTTCTGTGTTGATTCTTGACATCATCAGTTGGCGCCGTCTGTGGGAACTTCTAAAAAAAGCTATCTCCTAGACGATCTGACGTTCCTTGTTCAAACGATGCCTTCTACGCCAAACAATCAAAACAATGTCGTGCAATCCAGTGTTGTCGTTAGTACACCGCTCGTGGATGATACCTTGTTGGTCTCCCTGGCTAGAAACGTAGAAAGCCTTGTTCGTAGGCTCGAGGGGCTTCCTCCACTTCCGCCGTCGCCTCCTCCTCCACCTCCACCTCCGTCTCTACCAGCATCCTCTCCCAAGTCTCGGGCTTCCATCCCTCATCGTGAAGGTTCAGACGAGACTCATTCGGCCTCTTACTTCACTACTCGGTCCTCTCCTCGGCGGGCCCGTGGTGACGGTCGACATGCTGCTGCTCTTGGTGACCAAATGATGGCTCAGGTCAAACAGATTCTCCTGCTCGAGCAAAAATAGGCAGCTGTGGAGTCCTCAAAAACAGGTGGCACTACCGCTTTATCACAACTTGGAAGTTCCCCGTTCACGGCAAAGATGCTCGCATGCCCATTGCCTCATCGATTCCAACCACCAAATATTGATCTTTTTGACGACTTGGGAGATCCATGTGACCATATTGAGATCTTTTGTCTCCACATGCATGTGCAATCATATGACGATCTGGTTCTCTGTCGGGCTTTCTCCTTAACCTTGAAGGGAGCAGCACAACGATGGTTCTCTAGTTAGCCGATAGGATCCATTGAAAATTTTGACACACTCAGGGCGCTGTTTGCAAGCCATTTTGTTTCTAATAGGAAACTTAATAGACCGTCCTCTTACCTCTTCAACATTAAGTAAGTACCCAAGGAAAGCTTGCGGGCCTACCTTGTTCGGTTCAACCGCGAAGCTGTCACAATCTCGTGCTCCATCGACTAGACCAAAGTCATGGCCCTGACCACCGGCCTAGAGCTTAGCGACTTCCTCAAATACCTCCTCAAGAAAAACCCTACCAATTTCGTGGACCGCATGAGGGAGGCTCAAGAACAGATGGACTGTGAATACGTGTTCTCTGCTCGGGTTGGACACCATATATTGGAACAGCCCAAGCCTGAGAAGCGTGATCTGGAGCATGGCCGTTCACGTTCTAGGGAGTAGCACCGACGGTCGACCAGGTTCGATCCATGGCCAAAACGAGAGAACAGAGCAACACCTATTTTCGCTGCCCTCAACGCAACCTTTAGAGAAATACTCATGCAGATCAAGCATGACCTGAGTGTGAAGTGGCCTCAAAAACTCCATAGACATCCAGAACAAAGAGATCGTGGAGAGTTAAAAAAGTAGATTGAATATTTGGTACAGGAGGGCAAACTTCATCGTATCATCTTGGAACATGGTACTCGACCCAGAGGCTATAAACGGAGTCCGCGACGGGAGCGTCAACTGGTTGTTAATAGCACGGCTGATCAGGGTAACCTACCTCCCCCACCTCCTCGGGGTTTGGTAGGAACAATAATTGGTGGGCACAACATTGCTGGCTCAAGCAAAAGAGCATAGAAGAGCTACATGCACGAAGTTTAGCACCAGCAAATGTTCCTTACTGAGTAGCCCAGGAAGAAACCCCGAACAAAAGATGTACCTATCACCTTTATCGAGGTTGATGCTGTGGGGGTGATACAGCCGCACAATGATGCCATCGTCATTGTAGTCTTGATCGCTAATTTTGTTGTCAGAAGGGTGCAGGTGGACAATGGTAGCTCCGCTGATATCTTGTTTCCCAGAAGGTTGCTCGGGGTTGTTATTACTCGGTAATGAAAAGGCCACGGAAAACCTGACTCATGCACAGATCGGTTGCTGATGTTGAATCTTTAGCATAGATCGGGGAAGCTATTATAATGCCAGAGTTAAAACCAAAAGGTTCACGGAACTTGATCTAAGCAGCAAGCATGATGAATCACAATTATTTGCGACAAGTGGATAGCTATTATAATGCCAGAGTAAAAACCAAAAGGTTCGTGGTAGGTGATTTGGTCCTCAGAGAAAACATGCCTCCCACAGTGGATCCAGCGGATTGGGAAAACTCGTATAAAGTGGCGAAAACCACCCGACCAGACACTTATTACTTGGAAGACTTGCAGAGGAAATGTCTTCCCGATCCCAGGAATGTTGCTCAGTTGAAGAGATAATACCCATAGAAAGTGTCGAACATACAACACTTATCTTATTCGTAATAATTGACACTATTGTTTACAATTTTATTATTTTCCCATGACTGGCTTGATGAAATGTTACGATACTAAGGAACCTCGAGTACCCTGCTCAAGACTAGATCAGAGCAACGATGGAACTCCTTCGAGTACCCTGCTTGGGACTTGATCTCAGTAATGGTCGAACTCGTCCGAGTACCCTGCTCGAGCCTTAATCTCAACAACGGTCAAACTACTCCAACTACACTACTCGGGACTTGACCTCAGCAGTGGTCGAAGTCCTACGAATACCCTGCTCGGGGCTTGACCTCAGCAGTGGTCGAACTCGTCCGAATACCCTACTCCAACTACACTGCTCGCCAACACACTGTCCAACTTCTGTCAACCCTCGCTCGAGCGGTGGTCAAGCGCAAACTCTCTGTGTGAAACTTTCCCAAGGGCTGCTCGAACACCTGTCGAGCGTTGGTCAGACGGCGACCTACACTTTCGTCCATACAAAGCTTCATATGGAGCCATGCCAATGCTTGATTGAAAGCTGTTATTGTATGCGAACTCCGCTAATGGCAGATATTGAGGCCAACTGCCTTTGAAATCAATTACGCAAGCCCGAAGCATATCTTCCACAATCTGAATGGTTCGCTCGGATTGCCCATCCGTCTGCGGGTGGAAAGCGGTACTGAAGTTCAATTTAGTGCCCAAGGATTCATGCAATCTTTTCCAAAATCTCGAAGTGAATCTTGGATCCCTGTCTGACACTATACTCTTGGGTATACCATGGAGTCTAACAATTTTTTGAAGGTAAACTTCAGCTAGCTTCTCCGGGGTATACTTCACCCTAATGGGCAAAAAGTGGGCTGACTTAGTCAATCGGTCCACATTTACCCATGTAGCATCGTAGCCTGCTGTCGTTCGAGGTAGCCCGACAACAAAATCCACGGCTATTCCTTCCCACTTCCACTCCGAGATTTCTAGAGGCTTTAACGTCCCTGCTAGCCTCTGGTGTTCTGCCTTCACTCTCTGACAGGTCAGACATTGGGCAACATACTCTGCAATCTCCCGCTTCATGTTCGGCCACCAATAGACCTTCTTGATGTCCCGATACATCTTTGTTCCCCCTGGGTGGATGGTATAGTGCGTGGTATGCGCCTTTGCTATGATCAAGTCTTTGATTCCCCCAGCACTAGGGACACAAATTCTGCTTCGGTACTTCACAAATCCATCCTTATCCTCAAAGTCAGGATTATTTTTCTTCTCAATCTTTTCTCTGATTCCTGCTATCACCGCATCGCTCTTCCGGGCTTCGCGAATTCGCTCCTCCAGCGATGGTTGTAATGAAAGCCCTGCGATTGAAACAAACTGATCTGTCATAATGAGGGTGATCTCCGCTCTTTCCAGATCCTTCATGATCCCTTTCGACACTGTCTCCATGGCACTCGATTCGATCGACTTCCTACTTAAGGCATCAGCCACCACGTTTGCTTTCCCCGGGTGGTAGCTAATGGTGCAATCATAATCTTTAATCAATTCTAGCCAGCGCCGTTGCCTCATGTTCAGCTCCTTCTGAGTGTTGAAGTACTTGAGGCTCTTGTGGTCCGTGAATATCTCGCATCTAACTCCGTAGAGATAATGCCTCCGTATCTTCAGTGCATGTACAACTGCATCTAGTTCCAAATCGTGAGTGGGATAATTCACCTCATGCGGCCTCAATTGCCTAGACGCATAGGCTATGACTTTCTTATCCTGCATCAGAACACATCCCAAACCTTGCTTCGAGGCGTCGGTATAGATCTCATACTCCCCATGCTCTGAGGGCAAAGCTAATACCGGGGCAGTAACTAAATTGGCCTTTAGAGTCTGAAAACTCCGTTCGCACTTGTCTGTCCATTCGAACTTGACATTCTTCTTGGTTAACAAGGTCATGGGCATAACTATCTTTGAAAACCCCTCGATAAACCTTCGGTAATATCTTGCTAACCCCAGGAAACTTCTTATCTCCTTAACATTCGTAGGCCTTGGCCATTTGAATACAACATCTACTTTACCCGGATCTACAGCAATCCCTTCTCCCGACACTACATGTCCCAAGAATCGGACTTGTTCCAACCAGAACTCACACTTGGAGAATTTAGCATGCAACTTCTTCTCCCTAAGGATCTGTAAAACAATCCTTAGATGCTTCTCATGTTCCTCCTGGTTTCGAGAGTAAATCAGGATGTCATCAATGAACACCACCACAAACTTGTCCAGGAACTCCTTAAACACCCTGTTCATCAAGTCCATAAATGCGGCCGGGGCATTGGTTAACCCAAATGGGATCACCAGAAACTCATAGTGACCATAGCTGGTCCGTAAGGCCGTCTTAGGTATGTCTCCTTCCTTCACTTTCAACTGGTGGTAACCCGATCTCAAATCAATCTTTGAAAACACTTGTGCCCCTTGCAACTGATCGAACAAATCATCAATACGGGGCAGCGGGTACCTATTCTTTATAGTCACCTTATTAAACTCTCTATAGTCAATGCACATCTGGAGACTTCCGTCCTACTTCTTCACAAACAAGATCGGTGCTTCCCAAGGTGACACACTTGGCCGTATAAACCCTTTCTCCAGAAGATCTTCTAGTTGGATCTTTAGCTCCTTCAACTCTGCTGGAGCCATTCGATACGGCACCTTGGAAATTGGGACTGTCCCTGGTTCCAATTCAATACCAAACTCCACCTCCCTATCTGGTGGTAAACCAGGTAAGTCTTCTGGGAATACGTCCGGAAATTCACTCACTATCGGGGTTTGCTCAAATGTAGGAGCCTCCTTTTGCGAATCGTTCGCCTGGACTAAGTATCCTTCATGCCCTCATTGCAATAACTTCTTAGCCTGCAAGGCCGAGATAATCGATGGCCTTCGCTCCATCTTCTTCATACCGGTAAAGCAACAATCCGGTTTCCCCTCCTTTTGGAACACAACCTTCTTCTCATAGCACCGAATACTAGCACCATGTTTCGCCAACCAATCCATGCCTAGGATAACATCAAATCCACCCATCTCCATAACTATCAAGTCAGCAAACATGACCTGCCCTTCCACTTCTATCGGATAGTTCTTCACCATCCGGCTACAATCGACTCTTCCCCCAGCGGGCGTTGACACAAAACATTAAAATCTAATGGCTCACTGAGTATGACATGTGCCTTGCAATATGCTGATGCAATGAATGAATGCGTGGCCCCCTAATCAAATAGAAATAGGGCTTCCCCCTGGGGCAATGGCAACTTACCTGCCACTACTCTGTTTTGATACTCCGCATCCTCGAGAGTAAGAGCGTACAACCTTGCTTGTGTTAGGCCTCCTTGCCTCCTTGCATTGTTCTGCTGTGGGGGTCGGGGTGCTTGGTTTGAGCTGCCGCAGGCTTCCCGCATTGGTAACATACACCTTGCCTGCATTCCCCCGGGTGTCTCCTATTGCACTTATTACACAGAGAAAATTGGTTCCCTCCAGAAGTCTGAGTTCCACTGGGCCTTTGGTTCGGCCTCTGATGCTGTCTCTGGGATGAATCTGGCTTATTTCTCTTCCAAGGCATTTGCGGTATTGTTGAATTGGGAGGAGCCTTCCTCTTCTGTTGCTCATGGTAAGCCGCTATTCTTTGTAATCCTCGCTCCACAATCACCGCCCTTTCTATCACCTCGGCTAGGGTCTTCAAATTATGGCTATAAACTCTGTCATAGACCCGTGGGTGAAGTCCCTCTTCGAACTTTCTAGCCTTTCTCTCTTCGTCCGGCACCAAGTACGGAGCAAACCGCACTAACTCCATATATCAACCCGCGTACTGCTCCACCGTCATAGTCCCTTGAGTTGGGGTAGCAAACTCCATTGCTTTTGCTTCCCGAGTTGTCCTTGGGAAATAACGATCCAAGAACTCTTGTTGAAATCTTTCCCAGGTTATGGGCTGTTAACCCAACTCCTGGCTTAATAATACTTTCTCAGACTGGCACCACCTTTTGGCATCTCCCTGAAGCTTAAAAGTAGCAAAGCATAACTTCTGGGCATCCGTACACCCCAAAACTTCAAGTAACTCCTTTATCTTTACCAGTCCGTTCTCAGCCAAGATCGCATCTCCTTTGCCATTGTACGTTTGCGGGTGCTGGCGATTAAATTGATCAAAAGTACATCCCTTAGGGCGACCTCTTGCCCCTTCTACGTGAGCACCTTGTTGCACCTGCTCGACAATGAGCTGAGCCATGTGCCTTAATACTTCATCGGTGGTAACACCTGGATCCTCGGGTCCCCGATTTCTCTGTGGTCCTCTAAGTGCCATCCTGCACTTCAAGGTCATCATTTAGTACAGCTCACAACCCAACTTAGAAGTCTAACGTATTTGACACTTAACATATAACTAATATCTCTAGGGTTTAGGGTTTTAATCCATTCCCTATGTCATTTCCTACGTCTCATGGCACCCTACTCTCAAATCCTCTGATACCAACTTAACTGTCAGGCCCCGAACGCAGTCTCGCAGGGGACCGTGACAGCCACGAGCAACCCTAGAGGTTAGCTCTAGCGTACTTCCTTAAACATACAACGGAAAGAACATAGGATCGAGAGAGAGATGGGCCAAAAACATAACAACATAACTTCATAAAGGTCCTCAATTAAGCATAGTATCTTCAATTACACAATACATGAATAACACATAAACAGGTGACAAATCACATCGATCAGGTCACAACAACAAAACACAAGCATCTTTCTTCTAGGTCAGATAGTCCTCCTGACTTCCTTCACCTGAGGCATATGAAATGATACAGTTTTAAAAACGTGAGTCAAAAAGACTCAGTAAGGGATAAACATACTTGAAAACATGATATTAAAACTTGAACTTGAATATCATGAGAATTCGTGAATCATGATGCACATGCATGTCTCATGGTTATGCATATGCTCTTGATCGTAAAACTTGTTCTTATTCTTGAAATTGGCTCATGGCATTTGAAAAGTAATTCTTCCTTAACTTGTGGGCTACTTACGCTCAACTTAACCCCTGGAGTCAAAGTTGTGCGTTCCCATCAGAACCGTCTCCCTTACCCTTGGGGACATTTCATTTGGTCGAACTAGCCCTTGAAGTGGCCCCAGGCCTGGTGGCTAGATACGACCCTTGGAGGCCCACACCTTCTCATTGTCCTTCAGTGTGGTTGCACAACCTATTAGGATTCACCCAACCTTCCCGCATTCGTCCTTCGGTATGGGAGTCCATCTTGATGGTACGGTACCGACCAGAGCCCCTAACTGACTTGACTTATCATAAAGCTTCTCATGTGTCATTGCATAAAAGTCTCTTTAGAAAATCATGCAATGCTCGTGTCATGTCAGGCTTGCTCATGTAAAACTATGCAGTGTATTATTCCAGTTTTACAAAAATATAATTTTATACTTACAATCCACTTACAATCCGCTTACCTTGGTCTCCTTAATTATGAGACGGTGCTTCGCCTACAAGCGATACAATTATTACATTTAGATGCTTAGGAACTAATTACATAAACACACAAGGAAACATACTTGAAATTAATTCGGTTTTCCAAAAGTACATTTCTGAAAAATACTATTTTATTTTCAAAGGTTCACTTTAGAAAACTTAAATAAAACACTTGAAAAAGTAATTATCATATAACATATCCTAATAGCATCTTAAGTCCAAAAACAGCAACTATTAAGATGTAACATACCACTTTAGTTGATGATGACCAGCTGGGCTGAGCTCAGTTATATGGACTGCATTGAGCTCTTTTACGTTTATTAGTGGATGCATTTCATTTACATTTTGGCCCACTAAGTAGTTGTTAAGGGTTTATGCGTCTTTATGCTTTCTTTAGCTTTTGTTAGTTTGTTACGCAGGTGCTGTTTTGGCTGGGGGTATTTTAGAAGGCAGTTACTCCTTCGGGGGGATTATCGAACAACGGAATTGGAAGTTTTCTACATATTTTTCTCTTGATTTCTTGGGAGATTAGCCATCTCGAATTTGGCCATTGTATTTTCTTTACAATTTCTTGGAATACAAACGGTTTTGTTACAAGTGGTATCAGAGCCAACGATCCTGCCATGGATTTGCTTGCACAGTGCTATAAGATAGCCGACTTATTGAAGGATCTGCAGAGAAGCAACCAGCAGATGCAAGAAAATATGGAGCGCATGTCCATCAACTTAGAGAAGTTAAAGGACCAGATGGAAGAAGAAGACGAAGAGTTGGAAGTAGAAGAAGATGAAGAATGCAAAGGCCGAGAAGAGTAACAGCTTGAAGAAGAAACAAAAAAAGAGGAAATCGACAAAAAAAATGTCACGCCCCGAACGGCACCCCGCAGGAAACGTGACAGCCGCGAACTATCTCCGGATAGCTCCAGCGTTCTTACTTACTTGCTTACGGCGGAAACATACAAGACCACGAGGGATTCGAGCTTAATCGAACATAATCAGGGTTCTCATTAAGTTCTCATACAAAACACATATAAGTTTAGAATTCAAATAGTGACGGATCTCATCGATCAGGTCACTATACTCAAAATAAGAATATCATCCGGGAACTTTCTAAGTCAGGTAGTCCTCCTGACTCTCTTCACCTGTGGCATCTGGAATGACACAATTTTTAAAAACACGTGAGTCAAAAGACTCAGTAAGGGAAAAACATAACTTGAAACATGCTCTTGACTTATGCTTGCTTAATCATGAAAGAGAATAAAATTGATAAGTGATGCACATGCATGTCATGGATATGTACATGCTCTTGCTTAATTTCGGCCCCAGGCCCTTGAGAATTTCTTATTCATACTTGTGCCACTATTGGCCTTTCACAACCATTCCATCTCTTTTACTTGTGGGCTCGCTCCATTTAACCCCTGAAGTCAGGGTTGTGCGTTCCCTTTGGAACCGTCTCCGATTTCCCTTGGAGACCTTACATTCGGTCAAGCTAGCGCACCTTCTCTCATTTGTCCTTCAGTGGCTAGGCATGACCCTTGGAGGCACCACACCTTCTCAATGTCCTTCAGTGTCGGTTGCACCGCCTCGTGGATTCACCCATCCTTCTCATGCCCCTTGACTTAACTTATCGTTTCATAAAACATTTCATAATTTTCATAAAATCATTGCATAAATATTCTCTTTAGAAAAATTCATGCAATGCACATGTCATGTCATGCTTGATCAAAATCTCATGCTTGTTCATGAAATGATGCAGTGTGTCATTCCAGTTTTGAAAAGAACCACTTACTGTCCACTTACAGTATCCACTTACACTCGGTCCTCCTTGGTAGTGTATAAAACACGTAGATCGCCTGCAAGCGGTTCAAATATTTCTTAGTCTTTAAGAAATAGCACATAATTATTAAATATATAATATACATATAATCACCGATATTCTTTTAATCAATTAAAGTATTTTATTTACTCTTCTAATATTATCTAAACTTAGGTTATTCAATTATTAACCATGTTACAAAATATTTACACTTCTATTCCCGATTAGGGTTTTAATCAATTAATAGATTAGGGTTAAATAATACTCATAGATTTAGAATTAAACCTAAGTCTCTTTTTATTACACGTACTCCATTAAAACCTTATATCCAACTATGATTAAATCTTAACTAGGGTTCCCAATAATATTTTATCAAAAGATCATGGTTCTTCAATATTTATTCCCACAAGCCTAAACTCTAATTTCCTTATCCATCACAATAATGAAAATTCATAAATCATAAATGGTACTTAGGGTTTCATTATTACTAACATTTGGCCACTACCATTATGCACCAATTAATCACAACTTTTACTCCAATGGTGATCCCATCCTCCATTCAACAAATTCACAACTTAGGATCTAAAATTCAAAACACAATACAAGTCATCACTAATAGCAATATTCGGCCAACTCAAAATATCACAACATCACTAGGTTTTCTTTGGTTCTATCACCTTGCATGCATTCTTTACACATAGCACTCATCTACCATGCATTAGGTCATAAATCTTGTACACAACATGGTCAATGTCCAGATCTAAGCATATACAATCCACTCATGAAAACCTAAGCATACATGGTTCGGCTATACATCAAAATCCCACATTTTTCATGCTAAAATTATAATATACATCTCCTTTGCATTCATGACCCGTCTTGCATGTATTAATCTCATATTTTCATCATATACAACCACCAACTCTAGATCTATCATTTAGAGACCTGAACAACACAAGATCTAAAGGAAAAACAACCATACCATTCGGCCAAGCACAACCTAGGCTAGGTCTAACCCTTTTTCTAACATACATTGCTCATCCTTGCATTTTATCACCTATCTTGCATATATCAACTTCATATCTTCATCATTAATATCCTCATGACTAGATTTATACATTAGACACATCAACAGTCCTAGCCCAATATTTCACTTCAAGGGGCCCATCATCACATGTACTTGGGCAGCCCATATGTCATAACTTCAAGGCCCAAATACATCTAATAACCGGCCATACATGGGTAGCCCAATGTCAGCCCATTGTTTGAGGTTTCTAAGCCCAACATGCAAGTCTTAATAATCTAAAATCATTCATAAGAAAATCTTTCAAAAATTAAAATCAAGAATATTGAAGGAAATTATACAATTGATCTAGCAACATGAAATTGGTTACCATAGAGTTAAAATCCCATCCATAGCATTTAAAATCATAACATCATATTTTAGAAATTCAAAATAATTATACATGCATTTTCTTAACATAAAATCATGCCTTGTCCAAGCAAGGTTTCTTCGGGGTCTTACATCCTCCCCTCCTTATAAAAATTTCGTCCTCGGAATTCAATTACCATCGCCAATAGTTTTGGCATGACTGGGAGTGTGATGGGTGAGGGTGTGATGGGTAAGGGGGAGCATTCGTGCTCACCTCACTACTAATGTCTCCTTGAAACATGTGGTCTGGGGAATTACTTCCCGTCCATGACTGTGACGATCTAGTATCTTGGTTCTGGTCTTCTAAACTAGGGTCATGGGTCACATTTTCGGGAGGCATACGGAATGTGGGCCTAGAATCTACCTCCTGTGATGAGAGTCTAGTGTCAGAATGTACATCTTTTGGTCTGACTCTCCTACGATGCCTCCTCCGAGAACATCGCTGGAGGGTACAATCCGGCGTAGGGTTTCTTTCCCTTCGCCTTGCAGGTTCAGGTACAGGATCCTCTTCCATTGGATCCTGTCCAGGAGTCTCCTGTGGCTCTTCCTGAGGGTCCTCTTCAGGGTCCTGCTCAGGATCTTCCTCCGGGTCTTCCTTAAAATCCTCTGGTAAAATGGTCCTTAGGGGAATGGCATTTATTGGTGATAAAGGTTGACCCCACCTGGAAGGTCCAGGTTGGTCTGCTGCAGGAGGTGGCGGGGGCTGGTGTGTCCCCACCATCCCTTCTTTCCAATAAGGTAAATGGGGCCGGTATGTTCTCCTCGTGTCTTCCCTTTCAGTCGCACGTGGTGCATGAGTCGGAGCCACATGGCTTCCCGACGGTATCGACGAACCCTGAGGTCTAGGGTTGACTCGGAACAAACTGCGGTACTCTCGTGCTGTCATCCTTCTCTGAGAAGGCGTGCCCGAATGCTGGGAACGTGGGGGTCGACTACTCGGTGGCATCTGACATCATAAATACACGATCAGTCTCAACTTTTCAATCCACAAATTCACAATTATATAATTATCAATGGCAGCAATATCAGAAGACAACCAATCATAATTACTTAATCACGGCAAACAAGATCAATTAAGCAGACAATAACATTTTACTCAAAGTAAACAGGGAATCATGTTTCAGGTTTGTTCATCCCGCAGTTGAGGGTATTTCTCGTACATTTCGCTCTCTAGCTCCCACGATGCTTCCCCTAGTCCATGGTTTTTCCATAAAACTTTTACAAGCGTTGTGGCCTTCGTTCGCAGCTGTTGCACCTTCCTATCGAGGATTCGCATCGGCTCCTCCGTATAGGTAAGGTTCTCCCTAATCTGCAAAGGCTCATGTTCTAACACATGGGTAGGGTCAGAAACATACTTACGCAAGAGCGAGACATGGAAAACGTCATGGACCCCCGATAGACTAGGCGGTAAGGCCAATCTGTACGCTACCGGTCCAACTCGCTCTAATATCTCGAAAGGTCCTACGTATCTGGGTTGGAGCTTTCCTTTCTTCCCGAACCGCATGATACCCTTCTTCGGAGAAATCTTCAAGAATACCCTGTCTCCCGCCTCGAACGCTAATTCTCTTCGTCTGGTATCTGCGTAGCTCTTCTGCCGACTCTGAGCCATTTTGAGTCTGTCTGTAATCACTTGGATCGTCTCCTTTGTCTTCGAGATCATTTTTGGCCCTAAGAGTCTCCCTTCTCCTACCTCATCCCAAAATAATGGTGATCGGCACTTCCTTCCATACAAAGCTTCATACGGTGCCATGCCGATGCTCGATTGGAAGCTATTATTGTACGCGAACTCTGCTAAGGGCAAATACTGAGCCCAACTTCCCTTGAAGTCTATGACGCAAGCTCGCAGCATATCCTCCAGGATTTGAATCGTCCTTTCGGATTGCCCGTCCGTTTGTGGATGAAATGCGGTACTGAAATTTAGTCGCGTGCCTATGGCTTCTTGTAATCGCTTCCAAAATCGAGAAGTGAACCTCGGATCCCTATCCGATACTATGCTCTTCGGCACCCCGTGTAACCTTACAATCTCCTGTAAGTACACTTCGGCTAACCTTTCGGGGGTGTACTTTACTCTGATCGGTAAAAAGTGGGCTGACTTTGTCAATCGGTCCACTATTACCCAGACGGCATCGTAACCCGCCGTTGTCCGGGGTAACCCCATCACAAAATCCATAGCAATCCCTTCCCATTTCCATTCGGGAATCTCTAGAGGCTTCAACGTCCCTGCTGGCCTCTGGTGTTCTGCTTTCACTCTCTGGCAAGTCAGACATCTAGCGACATACTCCGCAATCTCCCTCTTCATGTTCGGCCACCAATAGACTTTCTTGATGTCCTGATACATCTTCTTTCCTCCGGGGTGGATAGTATAGGGCGTAGTGTGCGCCTCTGCCAAGATCAACTCTTTGATTTCCCCATTACCGGGAATACAAATTCTATTCCGGTACCTCAGTACTCCATCCCTATCCCCAAAATCGGGATCATTATTCTTTCCAATCCTTTCCCTAATCCTTACTATCACCGCATCGCTCTTCTGGGCTTCGCAAATTCGCTCCTCCAGCGATGGTTGCAATGAAAGCCCTGCGATGGAGACATACCGATCTGTTAACACGAGCGTGATCTCCTCTCTTTTAAGATCCTTCATGATCTCCTTCGCCACTACCTCCACGGCACTGGTTTCAGCCGACTTCCGGCTTAGGGCATCTGCCACCACGTTAGCTTTTCCAGGATGATAGCTAATGGTGCAATCATAGTCCTTAATCAACTCCAACCAGCGTCGTTGCCTCATGTTCAACTCCTTTTGAGTGTTGAAGTACTTGAGGCTCTTGTGATCCGTAAATATTTCGCATTTGACTCCGTAGAGATAGTGCCTCCATATTTTCAGGGCATGCACGACTGCAGCTAACTCCAAGTCGTGAGTGGGGTAATTCACTTCGTGGGGTCTCAATTGCCTTGACGCATAGGCTATGACCCTCTTGTCTTGCATCAACACACACCCAAGACCTTGCTTGGAGGCGTCCGTATAAATCTCGTATTCCCCATGCTCTGAGGGTAATGCTAACACCGGAGCAGTAACTAGATGAGCCTTTAACGTCTTAAAACTTTGCTCACACTCGTTTGTCCAGTCGAACTTAACGTTCTTCTTGGTCAACGAGGTCATTGGTATGGCTATCTTCGAGAATTCCTTAATAAATCTTCGGTAGTACCCTGCTAACCCCAAGAAACTCTTTATCTCCTTGACATTTGTAGGCCTAGGCCATTTGAATACCGCATCAACCTTTCCGGGATCTACAGCAATCCCTTCCCCCGACACCACATGCCCTAAAAATCGGACTTGCTGCAACCAAAACTCGCACTTGGAGAACTTAGCATACAACTTCTTCTCCCTCAGGATCTGTAAAACAATCCTGAGGTGCTCCTCATGCTCCTCCTGGTTCCGAGAATAAATCAGGATATCATCTATGAATACCACTACAAACTTATCTAGGAACTCCCTGAATATTCTGTTCATCAAGTCCATGAATGCGGCTGGGGCATTAGTTAACCCAAATGGCATCACCAAAAATTCATAGTGACCATATCGGGTTCGAAAGGCCGTCTTAGATATATCTCCCTCCTTTACCTTCAACTGGTGATAACCTGACCTCAAATCAATCCTTGAAAATATTTGTGCCCCCTGCAATTGATCGAACAAATCATAAATGCGAGGTAACGGGTACCTATTCTTCACTGTCACCTTATTCAGCTCCCTATAGTCAATGCACATCCGGAGACTCTCGTCCTTCTTCTTTACAAATAGGATCGGTGCTCCCCACGGTGACACACTCGGCCTCATAAATCCCTTCTCCAAGAGATCTTCTAATTGGACTTTTAGCTCCTTCAGCTCTGCTGGAGCCATTCGATAAGGTACCTTGGAAATTGGGACTGCCCCAGATTCCAATTCAATACCGAACTCCACCTCTCTATCTGGTGGTAACCTCGGTAATTCTTCCGGAAATATGTCCAAAAACTCACTCACTATTGGGGTTTGATCAAACGCAGGAACTTCATTCTGCGTTCCATTCTGCGTATCACTTGCCCAGACTAAAATTCCCTCATGCCCTCCTTGCAATAATCTCTTAGCTTGCAGGGCCGAGACAATTGTTGGTCTTCGTTCCATTTTCCTCATACCGGTAAAACAACACTCTGGTCTTCCCTCCTTTTGGAACATGACCTTCTTCTCATAGCACCGAATATTGGCACCATGCTTTGACAACCAATCCATACCGAGGATGATATCGAATCCTCCCATCTCCATAACTATCAAATCGGCCAACATGACTTGCCCTTCTACCCCTATCGGATAGTCCTTTACCATCCGGCTACATTCGACTCTTCCCCCGGCGGGCGTTGACACAAGGACATCACAATCTAATTGCTCACTAGGTAAGGCGTGTGTCTTGCAATATGATGATGAAATGAATGAATGCGTGGCCCCCGAATCAAACAGAACTAGGGCTTCCCCCTGGGGCAAAGGCAACTTACCTGCCACTACTCGGTTCTGGTTCTCCGCATCCTCCGGAGTCATTGCATATAACCTCGCCTGCGTTGGGCCTCCTTGCCTCCTTGCTTCGTTCTGCTGTGGGGGTCGGGGTGCTTGGTTTGAATTGCCTGCACTCCTACAGTCTCTGGCAATGTGACCAGGCTTCCCGCATTTAAAACATAAGCCTTGCCTGCATTCCCCTGGGTGTCTCCTGTTGCACTTGTTGCATAGAGGAAATTGGTTCCCTCCGGCATTCTGAGCTCCACTAGGCCTCTGGTTCGGCCTCTGGGTCGGTCTCTGTGGTTGCCTCTGTGATGACTCGGGCCTACTCCTCTTCCAGGGCATCTGCGGAGGGGTTGGGTTGAAAGGAGCCTTCCTCTTCTGCTGGTGATGATAGGCTGCTATCCTCTGCAGTCCTCTTTCCACTATCACCGCTCGTTCTATTACCTCGGCCAGGGTGTTAAGGTTATGATTATACACCCTGTCATAGACCCGTGGGTGTAGCCCTTCTTCAAACTTTCGGGCCTTCCTTTCTTCATCTGGTACTAAGTATGGGGCAAATCGTACCAATTCCATGAATCGGCCTGCGTACTGCTCCACCGTCATGGCTCCTTGGGTTAGGGTAGAAAACTCCCTTGCTTTTGCTTCCCGGGTCGTCCTTGGGAAATATCGGTCTAGAAATTCTTGCTGGAACCTTTCCCAGGTTATGGATTGTTCCCCCAGCTCCTGACCCAGCAACACCTTCTCGGACTGCCACCATCTTTTGGCATCCCCTTGCAGCTTGAAGGTAGCGTAACTTAACTTCTGGGCGTTGGTACACCTCAGAACCTCAAGCAATTCCTTAATCTCCACCAGCCAATTTTCAGCAAGTATGGCATCCCCTTTGCCATTGTACGTTGGCGGATGCTGACGGTTAAATTGATCAAAGGTACACCCCTCAGGGCGTCCTCGGGCCCCTTCAACATGGGTACCCGGCTGCACCTGCTCGGCAATAAGCTGAGCCATGTGCCTTAACACTTCCTCAGTGGTGATTCCCGGAGCCTCGGGCTCTTGACTTCTCCCTGGTCTTCTAGGTGCCATCCTGCACTTCAAG
The DNA here is from genome assembly GCA_963930655.1 of Myrica gale. NCBI lineage: Eukaryota > Viridiplantae > Streptophyta > Magnoliopsida > Fagales > Myricaceae > Myrica > Myrica gale. The sequence continues at coordinate 14,273,896 of OZ005610.1, read as the reverse complement.
GTTATCGTTTAGCTTAGAACAGCTCAACCTCAAAATTCCTTATTCTAATTGACCCTAAACGTACATCTCATGCTTTAAGGTTTAGGGTTCTAACTCGTTCCCTATGTTTCACGGCTCTACCCTCAGATCCTCTGATACCAACTTAACTGTCACGCCCCGAACGACACCCCGCAGGAAACGTGACAGCCGCGAACTATCTTCGGATAGCTCCAGCGTTCTTACTTACTTGCTTACGGCGGAAACATACAAGACCACGAGGGATTCGAGCTTAATCGAACATAATCAGGGTTCTCATTAAGTTCTCATACAAAACACATATAAGTTTAGAATTCAAATAGTGACGGATCTCATCGATCAGGTCACTATACTCAAAATAAGAATATCATCCGGGAACTTTCTAAGTCAGGTAGTCCTCCTGACTCTCTTCACCTGTGGCATCTGGAATGACACAATTTTTAAAAACACGTGAGTCAAAAGACTCAGTAAGGGAAAAACATAACTTGAAACATGCTCTTGACTTATGCTTGCTTAATCATGAAAGAGAATAAAATTGATAAGTGATGCACATGCATGTCATGGATATGTACATGCTCTTGCTTAATTTCGGCCCCAGGCCCTTGAGAATTTCTTATTCATACTTGTGCCACTATTGGCCTTTCACAACCATTCCATCTCTTTTACTTGTGGGCTCGCTCCATTTAACCCCTGAAGTCAGGGTTGTGCGTTCCCTTTGGAACCGTCTCCGATTTCCCTTGGAGACCTTACATTCGGTCAAGCTAGCGCACCTTCTCTCATTTGTCCTTCAGTGGCTAGACATGACCCTTGGAGGCACCACACCTTCTCAATGTCCTTCAGTGTGGGTTGCACCGCCTCGTGGATTCACCCATCCTTCTCAAAATTGTCCTTCGGTATGGGAGTCCATCTTGATGGTACGGTACCGACCAGTGCCCCTTGACTTAACTTATCGTTTCATAAAACATTTCATAATTTTCATAAAATCATTGCATAAATATTCTCTTTAGAAAAATTCATGCAATGCACATGTCATGTCATGCTTGATCAAAATCTCATGCTTGTTCATGAAATGATGCAGTGTGTCATTCCAGTTTTGAAAAGAACCACTTACTGTCCACTTACAGTATCCACTTACACTCGGTCCTCCTTGGTAGTGTATAAAACACGTAGATCGCCTGCAAGCGGTTCAAATATTTCTTAGTCTTTAAGAAATAACACATAATTATTAAATATATAATATACATATAATCACCGATATTCTTTTAATCAATTAAAGTATTTTATTTACTCTTCTAATATTATCTAAACTTAGGTTATTCAATTATTAACCATGTTACAAAATATTTACACTTCTATTCCCGATTAGGGTTTTAATCAATTAATAGATTAGGGTTAAATAATACTCATAGATTTAGAATTAAACCTAAGTCTCTTTTTATTACACGTACTCCATTAAAACCTTATATCCAACTATGATTAAATCTTAACTAGGGTTCCCAATAATATTTTATCAAAAGATCATGGTTCTTCAATATTTATTCCCACAAGCCTAAACTCTAATTTCCTTATCCATCACAATAATGAAAATTCATAAATCATAAATGGTACTTAGGGTTTCATTATTACTAACATTTGGCCACTACCATTATGCACCAATTAATCACAACTTTTACTCCAATGGTGATCCCATCCTCCATTCAACAAATTCACAACTTAGGATCTAAAATTCAAAACACAATACAAGTTATCACTAATAGCAATATTCGGTCAACTCAAAATATCACAACATCACTAGGTTTTCTTTGGTTCTATCACCTTGCATGCATTTTTTACACATAGCACTCATCTACCATGCATTAGGTCATAAATCTTGTACACAACATGGTCATTGTCCAGATCTAAGCATATACAATCCACTCATGAAAACCTAAGCATACATGGTTCGGCTATACATCAAAATCCCACATTTTTCATGCTAAAATTATAATATACATTTCCTTTGCATTCATGACCCGTCTTGCATGTATTAATCTCATATTTTCATCATATACAACCACCAACTCTAGATCTATCATTTAGAGACCTGAACAACACAAGATCTAAAGGAAAAACAACCATACCATTCGGCCAAGCACAACCTAGGCTAGGTCTAACCCTTTTTCTAACATACATTGCTCATCCTTGCATTTTATCACCTATCTTGCATATATCAACTTCATATCTTCATCATTAATATCCTCATGACTAGATTTATACATTAGACACATCAACAGCCCTAGATCTAAGAAAATATTCAACTTTCATTCAACAAAACACAACCTAGGTTAGATCTAACTTCATCTAGTATACATTGTCTATTCTTTGCATTTTTCCAACATTTAAAACTTAGATCTAAAGCATGTATGTCCAGATCTATCACTTGCACATACCCATGTTCAAAGTCCAACTAAAATAGAAAACAAAAACTCAATATCCAACCCCATATGGTTCGGCCAACATAGAGATGCAAGATCCATGTTTACCTTGTTGTCCTTCCTTCCTCCCCTTTGATCCCTTGAAAGCTTCTTCCCCTTTTTCACCTACTAAGCAACCTAATACTCTTAGTCATTCAGATCTCATCATATCCAAGCATAACAACTCAAACCCTAAGATCTAAACACAAGAGGGTTTGACCATCAAGAGGAAAACAAGATCCGGTTTTTACCTTAGTGTTTCCCTTGTTTTCTTTTTCCCTTTTTCCCTTGCACAACACCTCTCGACTTCACCTTCTTCTTCTTCCTTATCCTCCTTCTTCTCCTACCCAAAACCTCCTTGACAGCAACTCAATCTCAGCCTTTGGGGCCAAGGGTTTCGGTTTGGCCTTGGTTCCTCACCTTTCTCTCCCTTTCTCTTGGTTTCGGTTTGGCCTTGGTTTCTCTCTTTCTCTCCCTTTCTCTTGGCTTGTGTTGGTCGACCAAAGGGTGTCAAAATGAGTGCATGAGTGTGTGAGGGTGGTGTTAGGCGTGTAAGGGTTCTCACAAGAGGCAAAATGAGTGCATGTGGCCAAGAAATTCGGCCAAGGGGTTTTCTTTCCCTTTCTATGTCTATTTTCAGCTTTTTCAATTTTTGTCTCCTTCATGTCTCCCTTGCCTTTCTAGTATAACATTTTTGCACCACAAAATTCAAACCCTAATTGTCATTCACGTGTATCTCCCCTCTCCACATAATTCCAACTTCTAGTTTGAAGCTTGTTCCTCATTTAGTTAACTTGGTTGAATTCCAACTACCTAGTTTACTTAGTAAAATAAATGAAGTTTAGCAATACTAATCTCATATTATAAACTTGACTTCAAGGCCCATTGGGCAGCCCAATAAACCCTTAATCCAAGGCCTAACATTACCACCTAAAGCCCAATTCATAAGTCTAAGGGCTTGGGCCCAATGTCCAACTTTCTTAAGGCCCAATAGCACCATTACTAGGCCCATTACCATGTTTATTTTGGCAGCCCATTTGCATGCCATATAAGCCCAATATACACCACATGTTATAAGCCTCATGGCAGCCCAATATCTCACTTCAAGGGGCCCATCATCACATGTACTTGGGCAGCCCATATGTCATAACTTCAAGGCCCAAATACATCTAATAACCGGCCATACATGGGTAGCCCAATGTCAGCCCATTGTTTGAGGTTTCTAAGCCCAACATGCAAGTCTTAATAATCTAAAATCATTCATAAGAAAATCCTTCAAAAATTAAAATCAAGAATATTGAAGGAAATTATACAATTGATCTAGCAACATGAAATTGGTTACCATAGAGTTAAAATCCCATCCATAGCATTTAAAATCATAACATCATATTTTAGAAATTCAAAATAATTATACATGCATTTTCTTAACATAAAATCATGCCTTGTCCAAGCAAGGTTTCTTCGGGGTCTTACAAAAAAGACCTTGGAAGCCAATCTCGACTTTTCGGTGAAAATCCAAATGCTTCCAGATAATTCTTCTTTCTCATTATCTACTAGTGTATCCCCATCACTTGTCTTTCACATAGTACTCTTGTCTGGTGACAACCAAAATTGCAGCCAAGGTTCCACTAATTTTCCTGAAATAGTCATATTCAATGTTTTCTCTCCAAACAAGGTTATCTCAGAAGAATTTTACAAACTCCTAGCCATTTTGAACTTTCTAAACTTGATGGGGCATTTTTTTCTCGATCACCGAAAACGTAAGCGATTGCGTTGAATCTCATTTCGAGAATCTATCTATTGGCCGGGTCTAGAGATATCTGGAATTTTGCATGCCTTGGTTGATGATGATTTTGTGGAAGTCCAGGTTCATAGTATGCCCGATGATGATGGAATAGCAGAGATCTGGCTAGTATTTGGAGCTAACGTCATAATGACATCGGAATCTTGCTATAATGAAACAGAACGCTATACCGAGGCACTTCAAAAGCTTCGAGAGAAGTTTGATATTGTTGTAAACATTCAAGGGGATGAGCCTCTTATAGGGGCTGAGATAATAGATGAGGTTGTCAAAGCTCTACAAGCAGACCCAGATGCTATAGAGAATGCATCTGATCCAAACGGAGTGAAAGGACTTGTTTTTCCTCCCTTTTACTTCTACAGTAGAGGAGTCAAAGAGTTTCTAGGGACAATAAAGCAACATGTTTTTCTTGTAAGGTCTGCAGAAGATGCAAATGTATTTCTTGTGAACGACTTTCAAAATCCTCTCCTGAAAACATTGTCTTCTTTGGAGTTGCCTAGGGCTGTTTTTGCTACAATTGAGTCATCTATGTCCATGGCAGTTGGTGAGTCCCCTTCAAATGACAGTCAGGAGAGAACTGATGTTGAGATCCGGAGTGGAAGTTCTAGTATCTCACAATACAATATGAAGCAAAGGCTTGGTATCTATTTTTCATGTTTGTTAGCATGTAAGGTGTTTGATAAAATTCCTTACAGAGACTTTGTTGCTTGGAGTATTTTGAGGACCTTACGTTGGGCTTGTAGAATTTCTGGCCATGATACACTTGGGAAGAAGTTTTTGGTTACTTGATTGAATTCAAGGCCCATGAAGTTGCAGATTATGCTCTGTGTGGAACATTTATTCCTCGGTTGAGAAGTGGGAGAAGGTATTGAATGTGCATAAATTTTTGCAGAAGAAATGAGTAGCACATGAGTTTGTTTTGGATAATATTCATTTCACTGAAAGGCTGAGCTTTGTTAGATGTCGGATGAGATCAATGGCAGCTAAATTAGCTGATTTTGTTGCTGAAATTTCCTTAGAACTTGTCTGCCATAATTTTGAGCATTGAAGACAATTGGAGCATACTTAAAACTCCAACCTTGCGGACAAGGTTGTTTGAAGGGGAATGAAATGTAACATACCACTTTAATTGATGATGACCAGCTGGGCTGAGCTCAGTTATATGGACTGCATTGAGCTCTTTTACGTTTATTAGTGGATGCATTTCATTTACATTTTGGCCCACTAAGTAGTTGTTAAGGGTTTATGCGTCTTTATGCTTTCTTTAGCTTTTGTTAGTTTGTTACGCAGGTGCTGTTTTGGCTGGGGGTATTTTAGAAGGCAGTTACTCCTTCGGGGGGATTATCGAACAACGGAATTGGAAGTTTTCTACATATTTTTCTCTTGATTTCTTGGGAGATTAGCCATCTCGAATTTGGCCATTGTATTTTCTTTACAATTTCTTGGAATACAAACGGGTTTGTTACATAAGATATCAAACTCCAAGTTCGACATATAGGAGATTTAACAAGCCCGCTCGAGTGCCTGTCTAGCACTGGTCAAGCGCCAACACACTGTCCAACTTCCGTCAACCCTCGCTCGAGCGGCGGTCGAGCGCAAACTCTCTGTGTGAAACTTTCCCAAGGGCCGCTCGAGCACCTGTCGAGCGTTGGTCAGACGGCAAGACACTGCCCACCATATTTTCTTAAGGCCGCTCGAGCGCCTGACGCACGCTAGTCGAGCGCGATGAAACTTAAAAATAGAGTGCTAAAATCTTCCTATTTCAACAACCTAAACATGATCCCTAGGTTGATTCTACTGACCAAAGACAATTCAACACACCCTAATACATGCCTAAACGAATCTTCATATGCATACCAACCCGAGGCACCCTCTTAACAGAAGATGTTTAGGGTTTCTAATTCCAAACCGCTCAATCCTTAACTAGATTTCCATATCCAAGCCTCTTAGCCATCAACCATCTCATGCATGCAAAACTAGAAGAATATGACCAAACCCACATAATATACCAACATGCATGATAATTCCTCAAGCCGAAATTTACTCAATCCTCCAATTAATCCCTTCCTCTAAACCACAATAATCTCAACAGACCCAACCTAATCAGATCTACTCATGCATGTATTTACAAGACAAAAGAGCATAAGGCACACGACCAAAAATAGCAAGTCCAACCAAAAGACCAACTCTACTTACCTTGGTGCTGAACACAAGCTTGATTAGAGAAGAGAGCACCTAGCATAAAAGTATCTAAGGTCAGAAACTATGGAGGAAAACAACTAAAACAGCACATGCAAAACAAAATCTACCTCAACCTCCAACTAAAGCACTCGGCTTTCACCAAAAACTTCACTACCCTTCAGCTTTCGGTTCCTCCCACTAGAATGGCTTCAAGGGCTGAGATAGGTGTTTAATAGGTGCTGAGATGGAAGCTTATGGTGAGGGAAAGGAGGAGTAACAACAGCTATTGGAAGTGACTTGAAGAGAACCAAGGGAAATGCTTGGAGCTTGAAGTGATTCGGCCAAGAGAGAACAAAGGCAAACTGGATGGTATGCTTCTGCCGAAAGAAAAGTGAACTGAGCAAAGGAGATATTCGGCCAAAGAGAAGGAAAGCAAGCTTGAGCAAAGGGAGGTGAGCTTCGGTCAAGGGAAAAGGAAAGCAAAACTGAAAATGGAGAGAAGTGAAGTGCGAATGAAATGGTGAGGAGATGAAAGACTTGATGTGAGGTAAGGGGGAGGCTTCACGTGAAAGGCAAAAGGCTGCCTCGTTTCTTCCGTCCAAGTCCATTGGGTGCATGGGCGGCAGCCAATGACACTTTGACACACTATCCTCTCAATTGTCTTCTTCCTCTTTATGACTTAAGGCTTTCACGTGAACTTCACAACCACCAATTTCAAATTTCTCCTTGTCTTTCACGTAATCCTCTCTTGCAATTCACCTTTTCATCTTTTCATTTCACTTATCACATAAGTACATTAGCTTATCACTAATAGGTGCACTCTAACTTATCACCAATAAGCACATCAACTTATCAATATCAATACAATAACTTATCTCAATAATAAACACTCTAACTTATCTCTTTGATAATCACAAGAGCTTATCTCCCTAATAAACTCTCTAGCTTATCACTTATATTCTCTAATGATGCTTAAGCCTACATAATCAAAGACACATAATAATTTATATGCTCAACAAAATTTCATAACCATAAATCATTATATCATGATTTTCTACTTTAAGATTTTCGGCAATGAGAAATAAAAGTTCTCTTCATATATCTAACTTCATGAATTATGGAGTATATTAAAGAAATGGAAAATAAACTCATTAAAGAAATCTACCTCGAAAATTTCGGTTCTTAGAAAAATAATAATAGACTTGCATTAATAAAATTTCACAACAATAGTGAAATTATTTAAAGGAAATCTTAGTATCCTGCTCAGACCTAGATTTTAGTAGCGGTCAAAGTCCTCCGAGTACACTACTCTGGACTTGATCTCAACAGCATTCAAACACCTCCAGTACCTTGTTTGGGACTAGATCTCAACAGGGGTCCAACTCCTCCGAGTACCCTGCTCGGGACTTAATCTCAGCAGAGGTCTAACTCTTCTGAGTACGCAGGTCGGGATTAGATATAAGCAGCAGTCAAGCTCTTCGGAGTACCCTGCTCGGGACTAGATCTCAGCAGCGGTCGAAGTCCTCCGAGTACCCTGCTCAGGACATGATCTCAGCCCAGGTCAAACCTCCAAGTGCCCTCCTCGGCTCTTGATCCTAACCGAGGTCGAACCTCCGAGTACCCTGCTCGGGATAAAATCTCAACAGCAATCGAACTCCTCCGAATACTCTGTTTCTGACATGATCTCAGTAGAGGTCGAATTCCTTTATGTACCCAGCTCGGGACTAGATTTTAGCAGGGGCCAAAGTAGTCTGAGAATCCTGCTCTGGACTTGATCTTAACAGCGGTCGAAGTCCTTTGAATACCCACTCGAGACTAGTTTTTAGCAACGATCGATGTCCTCTGAGTACCCTTTTAGGGATAAGATCTTAGCAGCGCTCGTTGTCCACCGAGTACCCCGCTCGGGACTTGATCTCAGTAGCGGTCGAAGTGCTCCGAGTACCCTTCTCAGGAATTGATCTCAGCAGCATTCGAACACCTCCAGTACCTTGCTCTGGACTTGATCTCACCAACGGTCAAATTCCTCCGATTACTCTACTCGGGACTTGATCTCAGCAGCATTAGTACACCTCTAGTACCTGGCTCAGGACTAGATCTCAGCAGCGGCCAAACTCCTCCGAGTACCATACTCGGGACTAGATCTAAGCAACGGTCAAACTCATTCGAGTACCCTACTCGAGACTTTATCTCAACTGCGGTCAAAGTCCTCAGAGTACCTTGCTTGAGACTTGATCTTAGTAGCGGTCGAACTCATCGGAGTACAATTTTGAGCACTACATCTTAGCGGCAGTCGAACACCTCCGAGTATCCTGCTCGGGAAACCGGTATAATTACTCTCAGTACCTTGCTCGGGACTAGATTTCAGGAGAGGAAAAACCTCAGAGTACCCTGCTTGGGAAAATATCTCAGCAACGATCGAACTCCTCTGAATACCCTGCTTCGGACT